>JAWNPI010000035.1:16562500-17812500 GCA_035047625.1 Drosophila mettleri
CTTTGGAATCTGCATCGCTACAAATTGAGTGAAGAAACGCATAGGTTAAAAATAATTTTATGCTCCGCACTTAATTTAAGTGGCGCCCAATATAAACATAAAAGAAGTCCGATGCACGAAATGTGGGGAAATTGGGGGCGATTTTTGTTAAATTTTTTCTTTAATTTTAAAAGAAACCACTGAAGTGTGTCGCGCCAATTTAAAAATAAAAATTCGAATTGCTGATCAAATAAAATGAATCAGTGTGCTTTAAAAATAGCAACTAAATTGACAGTTATAAAGTGTGCAAGGTATTAATGCCAGCAATTTGAACTAGAAAATTGAACCGTAATTGGAAATTCGCCAATGGGCTGGCCGTACAAAATCAATTGAATTGCGTCTCACAATGAATCGGATCTATTGTATTATGCGGAGCCCGATTCGAAGTGGTCCAACTAATAAAGCAGCGATTCAGATATACCTGGGCCACGCCTACCCATCCCCTTCCGACCCACCTCTCGATGGTGAACTCACCCGCAAAGGCACGCACGTATGGTAAAGCAGAGACAGCACCAACTCCGATATTCGAGTGAATCAAGTTGTACCTGTGCCGTTTGCTAGCAATAAGTGCGAAATTTCGTGCCCACGGTGCGTAGCGAGAAAGTGAAAACATTTTATGAACGCCTCCAATTGACAACAGTAAGCCCGTACAACGAATAACTTATAACAGCAACGGCGCGACTGCAGTTTGCACTTGGCAATGATGGGTTATTTAATCACATGCGAAATAGTAAAAAAAAAACTGCGAAAAGTCAATGCTTTGCTCGTGAGTGTTGCTCTCACACCCACATTTGCATACAAACTAAACCAATATTTATGCAATTTTTCTCACTTCCGTGTTTTTATTTTTTGGCATTCTATTTCTACGTATGCACGCTTGTATATGTATGTTTTTGTGTGCACACCACACCAGGGAGAGAAAGCGTATTAGAGAGAAAGCCAAAGCTAATGCTTGCAGTTTGCTCAATATCTCACGCTTGCTTACAAAAAGAAAATAAATACATTAATTTTGTGGTCAATAGAATTTTTCATAATCAGAAACTTTTATACACCAATTTATCAATCAAAATTCCTAATACACCAGGCACAAGGCGAATTGAAAATTGAAAACATGCACACACACATATATATACATACATATATGTATATATTCAAAAGCTAGTGTCCTTGAAGGGGCGCTGCGGCTACGCCAGAAAAACGCTCACCTGCAAATGTGTATATAATTTGGTGATGTTGCTTACAATGCTATTTTTGGCTTTTGTTTATAATCTTTTCAGTAGTTGTTAGCAGCGTTTAAAATGCGACTATTAACCACATACGCTGTGTTTTCGCAGCGATGGAAAATGAAAAACTAAAAGGCCACAAAACAGCTGCCTATGAAAATTGCCAATGGTACCAGAAAAATATTTCAAGCAGCTGTTGTGTCGCGTTGCCAACGATATTAATTTTAATTTAGTCTGTCTGGTAACACTGCTACAGATTTGTTTTGCTGGCTGGACGTATAGCTGAAATTTCTTGTAAAGTTTTTCATTTTCATCACTTATATTTAAAAATATGTGTATAATTTGTGTATTTAAATAAATGCAGATAATCGTGCCGGATAAATATAACCCGCGATGTGAAAATTGGGACTTGAAAAACAACCAGCAGCGACCACACGCAAAGAGGGCGTCAACAAAGGGCGGAAGAGCATAAAGAAGAAGACACTAAAAAAAAAAAAACAAATTCAACGCTAAACAAAGAATTGTATTGCTTGTTAGTAATAGTTGCGGTATCTGCGTAGCCATGAGTAATCACAGATATCATCACGGAGGCGGCAGCTACATGCATCCGCGAATGTCATATCCACATCACTTTACATATGTTTCCAGTTGTGTGAAATACCTAATTTTTTTGCTGAACTTCTTGTTTTGGCTGTTCGGTGGGCTGCTCTTAGCGATTGGTGTTTACGCATTTATGGACAAGCTGAAGGACGGCATTGGCTGGGTGCGACTGGAAACCATTTACGATGTCATATTCAATATATCTTTAGTGATGATCATTGCGGGCATTGTCATCTTTGTGGTGAGCTTCGCTGGTTGTTTAGGAGCTCTGCGAGAGAATACTTGCCTTTTGAAATTCTATTCGATGTGCTTGCTGATCTTCTTCCTGATGGAGATGGCTATTGGTGGGCGCGAATCAATTTTAATCACCGTCAGTTAACATCCAACTAACTCTGTTTTTCTTCTAGCCATAATTTGCTTTGTGTTCCCCCAACACATGAATTCCTTCCTAGAGTTCCAATTCACTGATAAGATTATCCACTCATACCGGGATGACTCTGACTTACAGAACTTTATAGACTTTGCACAGCAGGAGTTCAAGTGCTGCGGTCTAAGCAATGCTGGCTATCAGGATTGGAGTGGGTAGAAGCTTAAAATTGGCATTCCTTGATTATAATTTTCTATTCCTTTAGGCAAGAATGAATACTTCAACTGCTCGTCACCATCAGTAGAGAAATGCGGTGTACCCTATAGCTGCTGCATCAATGCCACGGATATTAGCTCGGGCCTAGTCAACATTATGTGTGGTTATGGGGTTCAGGAGCACTCGGTGGCTGCAGCTAGTAAACGGATTTGGACCAGCGGATGCATCGAAATCGTCCGTGTCTGGGCAGAACGGAATTTGTATGTGATTGCAGGGGTTGCATTGGGAATTGCATTCTTGCAGCTCTTTGTTATTTATTTGGCCAAGACTCTGGAGGGTCAGATCGACATGCAGAAGTCTCGTTGGTCGTGAGTGCCATAGCACCCGGTTTTCTACGGGTATCCTTTTGATGATTTCTACTACTACGACACTCAAATGTAAGCAAAGGACAAGAAAGTAAACGGCCAGGCCGTGTCTAATGTCGCTTCTGCCAACCAATTCTTCGTCAATCGTCAGTTAATCTGGTTCGTGCAATGCTCAAAAGTTTTTCACAATTTTAAAAAACAATTATTATTTATGACCTGTTACTCTTCTGCAACTGTTTGCGTTTCGAATTGCCTTTCATTGCCATTTTCTATGTTCTCGCTATCTCACTATAATACTCTGAATACTAGCACTTATACCTTGTACTCGAATACCTATATAATAATCGGGAAATAACTGTATTACTAAATGTCACATTTGTAATGAGCATTGCCCACTTAATGCATGTTTGTATGTAAGTATTTTAAACGGCTTAACGAGCATAGACAAAATTATAAGTAAATTAACAAATCTTTATGTATTTCAACGCAATATAAATATGTTCTCGTTAACGTACAAATTAAAGACATAATGTACATAGGGGTTAAGATAGGTGTATGCATTTACAATATGACATTTGAACTAAAATGAAAAAAAAGAGCCGATTCCAAACTGCATGAGCATTTATGTATTGTATACCCAACATAATTAGTATTAGTATAAAATATTATATTATTATTGTATTATTATTGTAGTAGTACACCACATAAAAATACTCATCTCAAAATATCGAACAAAAATATATGTGTATACAAATGACTACCACTATTTGTTCTGATTATATAGTAAGTAATCTATTAAATATTCGTCGTGTTTTTACATTTATTATACAAAGAAATTAAAATATTCAAAAACTAATAGGAAATTCATAGACAATAGATATGACCATATGTATGCATATGTGTTTTTGTCAATTCATCAATACGTCATGTTATGTTTATGAATTTCACCATATGATGAAATCAAGTTCCGTGGCATTGAAAGATAATTTGAGCAACATCAAGATTACTTGACTTATTCAAAGGTCAACAGATAAGAAGGAACTCATCTTGAAGCTCCAATTAAGTTTTCAAATTCAAGTAGTTTGCTTGCGGGCACTGGTGTATTTTTTTTTATTATCTATGACAAAGCAAGTATGAAGATATTTTATTTATATTAGACATTTTATAAATTTTAGTAATTTATAATGCTGCGAATACTTTCGCCACTGTGCATCAAGTCGAAAGCTTCGTTGATTTTGGCCAATGGCATTTCATGCGTAATGAACTCATCGACGAGTAGATCTCTCTTTAGGTAGGCCTCTACTAGTTTGGGTACATCAGAAACGGACCGCCATCCACCAAAGGCAGAGCCCTTCCACACACGACCCACAACCAATTGGAATGGTCGAGTGGAGATTTCCTGACCAGCACCGGCCACACCTATCACCACTGATGTGCCCCAGCCTTTGTGCGTGGCTTCCAGAGCAGCGCGCATGGTATTTATATTACCAATGCACTCAAAGGTGTAATCGAAGCCACCATCGGTCAAATCAATCAAGTAGTTCTGAATAGAGCCCTTGTCGGCCACATCTTTGGGATTTACAAAGTCAGTAAAGCCGAATTGCTTCGCCAATTCGAATTTAGATGGATTGATGTCAATGCCGTAGACCTTGCTAGCGCCAGCCTTTTTGCAACCAAGTCCAACGGCTAATCCAACTGCGCCCAGTCCCCAAACGGCGCAGGTGCTGCCTGGTTCTACCTGTTGAAAAAAAAAAACACTGCCTGAGCTGAATAAATAAAATATATCTTGCGGCCTTACCTTAGCAGTGTTAAGAGCCGCGCCATAGCCCGTGGAAATGCCACAGCCCAGCAGACACACCTTGTTCAGCGGCGCAGTCTCATTTACTTTGGTTAGAGATATATCGGCAACGACAGTGTATTCCGAGAATGTTGAGGTGCCCATGAAATGGAAAAGCTGCTTGCCCCTGCAGGTGAAGCGGGTTGTGCCATCGGGCATTACGCCAGCGCCCTGGGTGATGCGAATCTTCTGGCAAAGATTGGTTTTTCCACTCAAGCAGAACTTGCAATCGTTACATTGAGGAATGTACAGCGCAATGACATGGTCGCCAGCCTTAAAATTGGTCACGCCTTCGCCTACGCTCTCCACAATGCCAGCGCCCTCATGGCCCAGCACAGAGGGGAACAGGCCCTCGGGATCCGCGCCACTTAACGTGAAAGCATCTGTGTGGCACACACCTGTTGCCGTAAGCTTAATGCGTACCTATGAAATGCATATGTATGTATGCATAACTGTAATATTTAGACTTTGATATCGTTTTCGACATACTTCATGGGCATTTGGGGGTGCTACTTCGATATCTTCGATAACCAGCGGCTTTTTGGCCTCCCATGCAACAGCAGCTTTGCACTTAATAACCTAAACGCAAATGTAAGCACTT
Source organism: Drosophila mettleri (assembly GCA_035047625.1). NCBI lineage: Eukaryota > Metazoa > Arthropoda > Insecta > Diptera > Drosophilidae > Drosophila > Drosophila mettleri. The sequence goes on from JAWNPI010000035.1 coordinate 16,567,749, forward strand.
GAGATTTATTTTTCAGCTAATTATCTTATTTTCTATATACACACTTTTCCTTCAGTAGCGGACATCTCGTACTTGCTATCTTTTTATGGAAAAAACCCACAACGACTGAACTGAGCAGAAGGCAGAATAGTGATTTTTAGAGATGTGAGCAGCCGGTAGCTATTGCCGTTGCTTATGTCTGCTCCTCTCTTTCTTTTGTCGGCCATTGTGAATTGAATATTGGTGGACCAAAATGGTGATCTTGTCTAATAGGGGAACAAAAATGTTTTCCAATAGGCATTCAGAAAACTGTCCTATAGTAATTCGTGCGCATTTTCTTATTATTTATCGATAATTTTCTAAGCTTTGGCGCCATTCACTGCATATTAAATATTAAATAAGTATGAACTATAATTATTTAAAAAAACTGTCCAACAATATCTTAAGAAATTTAATATTGAAATGCTTATACTATCCAATGAAATAAAAATGTAAAATAAAATATCTATGTATATGAAATTAAATATTAATCATATTGACTTTTTTCAGCTTGTTATCGATGTATGGCAGCCTTCAACGGCGAAATACAATTTGCGGCGAATAGCAAAAATACCAAATATATAGTGAGGACCGTTTTTTGTTAAATTTCAAATTGTGGAATGCTTAACATTTATGAAAATAAGAATGATTTCTATGTTCGATGTAGTTGCTTTTCAAATTGATCGCACTTTCGATTCCAGCCGGTAGTTGGCTTGCTTCTATTTTTAACAGCTGTTTGATTGCATTTTAAAACAATTTACTGCGCCTGCGCTAGTTGGCTGTAAATATTATTCGCCCAACCCGAAAAGGCGGCAACGTCAAGGAACGCCAAATCAGCACAAGGACACGGAATTTGCATGAAAAATCAATAATTACATAGCTAACGAAACGGACTGCCGGAAGTGCATTTTTATGCGTGTTAAGTGAACTGCAGCCAAGAAAAAGAACTTTTATTGCATAGTTGGCTTTAAAAAAATGTAGATTGTGCAATAACGTGAATTACATCTACACGGGTTGGGTCCAAAATGGTTGGTAAAGGCGCGTTGAGCGCAGAAGTGGCAACAACAAAGGAACGCCCTGTTTTCATTCCACCAAGAAAACGTCAACAAAACAAAGCCGAGGCCAAAAAGCAAAACTATGTGGATCACATAGTCAATGTGCAGGTGCGTCCACTTTATTCCTCAATTTCAAATCTAGTAAATGAGATCAAGTAATATACATATGCATATAAATATATTGCATATTAAACATTCTTGCAGCAAAATCGCGCTAAGCTGTCGCCTTCCAATCCGGGCCTTGAGGAAGAGTTGCTGAAGTCGAAATTGATCATCAAAAACAAACAGCCGCTGCCCCAGTTACCAGGCGAACAGGTTGACACCATTGCCAGCACCAACTCGGCCAGCTCCACACAGCAGAGCAATAAGTCAGCTCGCTCGGCTAGCAATCTGAATGAGCTGCAGAATTTTGAGTCCGTTTCGCAGGGCACGAAGTCCACATCGCAGCGCCATGAGAGCAGCACCGTAACACCTAGCAGCTGCTGCTATTCGGAGAGCAGCCTAGATGCCAAGCTGAGCAAATCGCAGGATTGCCTTAGTCTGAGCAATCGTTCCTCGTCGAAGAAGCGTGTTAATATACGCACCTCCGATTTGCCACATGTACGCAGTGGACGAGCCACGCCGGACATAGCCAACTATGAGGATCTGGAGTCTGGCGAAACCAGTGTGCTGAACACATATGACCAAAGTCTTGAGCGCTATCAAACACGCAGGTCGGGAGTTGATGGGAGTAACTATTTAACTATGACAGGTGGGTACCAAATCATTTCCATCCATTACACTCGATTTGATTTCCATCATCGTGGTTTAGGCACCATTAAAAGAGGTCGCAAAAAGGGTCAGTCCATTGATCTGCAGATAAACATCAGTCGCGAGGAATTGGAGCAGCTCAATGCCCATGCCATGGCCAGTGAGTCGCACAAAGGGCAGAATCTATGCTGCACTTGCAGCTGTGGCGTCGGTCTACACATCTTTCTCATCTCGCTGATCTGTTTGCCCTTTGTGACCATTATCTCGGCGGCTTACTCCTTTTACATTGGCACCTTGACCTGGTATAATATGTTCAACTACTACTGTGAGGAGAAGTCGTATTTGCACAAGATCTTCGTCACGCCCATACTCTTTCTGATCTATCCCTTGGCTATTGTCCTGTGCACCTTTGGCCTGGGTCTGTATTCAGGCTTTCGGCAACTGAGCCTGCAATACAGCAGCTGGGTGAATGACATAACCGATATAGAGAAGGGCTTCTATGGCTGGCTGTGTGGCTTCTTACACATGTCCGATTGCAGCCCCTACGAGGTTGTCATCCTAACGGACATATGTGTGGCCCCGCAGGATCCCCAACGTCTGCACATCAATAAGCCTAGGCAGGAGCTATCCATGTAAATCAAAAGGCCTAAAAACTTCATAGCAAAAAGCAGCGCAAACCGTCGAATTCAATTGAAGTGCTGGGTGCATCCATAAATCAATTCGAATAACTGTCTAGTTTCACCTCTCTCTCTCGGCATATATACATATATATGAGTTTATTCCCCAATATATTTATGATTTTCATATACTTATATATAAGTAATAGCAAGCACCGCAGTAGCCGACAGCATATCGAAATATTTTTTGTGACGGTTTCGATTTTCGACCATATGTGTGATAAACGTAATTAGAATCATAAAACTAAAACACCAGTTACTGAAATCTATATCTATATCTTTGTGCTACGAGTACAGACAGCAACAAAGCTGAAACTAAAGTTCAACGCATTTAGTTCCATTTTGGCCAAATTTGTTCCTTTCATAGCTTTTTACTGCAAGTACACACAGATATTATTACTATCCAGTTTATAGAGTCTAGATATTAAGTTCCTTTCAACCTATATACACATATATTATATATAATCCTATAGTCATTTATATTCAATGTCTAAATTGAGTCTTTTTTGATGAATTGGTTTTTTTTTTCAACTCAAGGCCAAATTTTAAGAGAATATATACTCCAGAGATTACGATTGCATTTAAAGATATATGCATTTATATTGATAAAAACCGAAGTGAAACTGCGTAGTAGCTATAAAGCATAAATTTCTTAAGCATAAGCAAACAACTTTTTTAGGTCTAAGTATCAAAAATACAGCCAATACCAGAGGCTATAATAGAATTATATATATATATATGAACGATATGCGATATAAGCAAATGTTTTTAAATAGAAATTTTAAAATGTAAGAGGTATACCACGTAAAAGTGACGAAGAAAAGCAGCTAAATACATGCCGCTGAATATTATATACCCTGCCAGACATATTGATTATATATCTCCCATGAGTCGTGAACGATCTTGGATCTTTAAGTAAATCTAAGTTACTGAACAAATAGTTTTTATACAACCGAAAAAAAAAAATGATTTGTGTATTTATTGAGTCTGTTTAAGATATGTGTATAAAAACAATATGAATACAATTTTTCCTAAAAGCAACAGCTTAGTTATCGACGGATCGTTACTATGACAGATATATGATATAGGAAAGTGATCTGGTCGATTTTGCACCATATGCTGCTTGCTACAATTCGAAATATGATCTGCATTGAAGTTTCAAAGACTGTGGATGCATTGAAACTATGTGTTGATCATCAATATATACGTACATACATACATACATACATACATACATATAGAATGTCGCTCCCATTGACGTGTTGTCCATGCTCTGCGACCAAATTAGAATAACCTGCGCGGGGGTCAAAGCAAAAGTAAAATCTATTAAATATTACAATTACTTAATTAGTTCGATAAATAAAGCAAACAAAAACTATAATGCAAATTGACTTGCAACCACTTGTTATCAATTAAGTTAATGGAGGCGGCCAACACGAGACAAAGTGACTTTACAATACCCTGTAAGAGTGATGGTGATATATTATATGTAATATGTTATATATTATATAATTATATTATATATTACATATAATAATATATTATATATTATAATATATATTATAATGCAATATTATTATATTCAATTACACCAAGTGTCAAACTGCATATGTAGTCAAATATACCGCTTTATTTTGTTAAATGAGTACAAAAACCATTCAGCAGCACACGTATGTGTATAAGCACACATGTATTGTGTGTACCTACTGCATATATACATGGTAGCTGAAGAGAGAGATAGGAATAGAGCGACCGGCGCTTATGAGAACAACCACAAAACGCACAGTGAATAAAAACACGCCGGGCGAATTTCATGCATAATCAGCTGTTAAAGTGTGCATATAGTCGGTCTAGTGCAAGTGGTATCTAAATTATATTTAATTGTATTTGCAAATTAAAAACTTATAATTTGTTAATCTTTTAATTCATCTGTGCTCAGGCATAATATGTACATATATGTATGTATATACATATATGCCTGTTTATATTTAATTTGATATTTGCTCAGTTTTGTGTCTAAATATTTTTCTCGCGCGTAGAGATAAACTTTTTATGGAGCTCTGAAAAGAACCAGAAGTTTAGTGTCAATTGGGCGTTTGATACGTGCAGTCTATGTTTGTCTGTAAATAAATACGTTTCTAGTTCGTAAATAAATTTGGTCACATATTAAAAAGCAAAAGAGCAAGCTTCAATATGGCACAGGATAACCTAACGGCAGTTCTACATGGAATTAACGACCTGCGTTTGGTATAAAAAGTAGTAAAAGTTTTAATAAATATTTTAAATAATTAATTTCATATGCAGGAGCAACGTCCTATTCCGGATATATCTGATGAGGGTAAGCCCTTAATATCGTTTGATGTGATCTATCGATTTCATACATAATCGAATTGACAAGTAATCGATATTTATTTAAAATAATTTTATCCAGAGGTTTTGGTGGCCATGGATAGCGTTGGAATTTGTGGCTCAGATGTGCACTACTTGACAAAGGGTCGCATCGGCCACTTTGTGGTGACCAAGCCCATGGTCATTGGACATGAAAGTGCAGGTGTGATTGCCAAAGTGGGCAGCAGAGTTAAGAATCTGGCTGTAGGAGATCGGGTCGCCATTGAGCCAGGCGTGCCTTGCTACAAATGCGATCACTGCAAGCAAGGCAGCTACAATCTATGTCCCGATATGGCATTCTGTGCCACGCCTCCCTACGATGGCAATCTGACCCGTTACTACAAGCATGCGGCGGACTTTTGCTTCAAGCTACCCGACCATGTGACAATGGAGGAAGCTGCTCTGCTGGAACCGCTGTCCGTGGGCGTGCATGCGTGCCGTCGTGCTGGCGTGGGCTTAGGCTCCAAGGTGCTTATCCTTGGCGCAGGCCCCATCGGATTGGTTACATTGCTAGTAAGCAGATATCAATTCGTCATCTCGATTTGTCTAAGTTTCCCCACTGATAGGTTTCGCAATCTTTGGGCGCCACAGAGATCCTGATTACGGATCTGGTGCAGCAGCGTCTAGATGTTGCCAAGGAGCTGGGCGCTACACATACGCTGCTGCTAAATAAAAATGATACCGCGGAAGAAGTCGCGGATCGTGTGCGTCAATTGATGAGTGCTGAACCAGATAAGGCAATCGACTGCTGTGGAGCGGAGAGCAGCACACGACTCGCAATCTTTGTAAGCGTTGCAATGCGATATGACGTGGATCTAGTTTATTAGACTTTTTTGTATGCATATATTGAAGGCTACACGATCTGGTGGTGTTGTTGTTATCGTTGGCATGGGACCGCCCGAAATGAAGCTTCCCCTGTTCAACGCTCTAGCCAGAGAGGTGGACATTCGCGGTGTCTTTCGTTATTGCAATGAGTGAGTGAAAGAGTGAAAGTATTCAATCAAGTCTATCTGCCAACATATTCTCTCCCATTGTAGCTACTCGGCAGCCTTGGCCTTGGTGGCCTCGGGTAGAGTGAATGTGAAGCGTCTTGTCACACATCACTTTGATATCACGGACACGCAAAAGGCATTTGAAACAGCTCGTGATGGCTTAGGTGGCGCCATCAAAGTGATGATACATGTACAGCCTAGAAACACAAATAATCCAGTTGAATTTTAGTTTGCTTTCAAGCCCAGCTCTTCAAATCAAAAAAATATTTTATTTCGACTAATACAACCCTAATAATTGCATGAAAATTTTATTCTTTAGTTTCCAAAATCAATAAATATTTGAGTGGTTCGGCCATTATAACTGAAATGGAGAGTTGCCGACTGTTGCGTAGTCTTTTCGGCTGTTTGCCCAGGAACGTCCATGGCAGTAGCTTGTTGCCTCCAATGATTCGCCAGTTGCACGGAGTGGAGGTAGACCTCGATGACCTGATCAAGGAACGCATGCGCAAGCAATTGCTTTCCGAGGTGCTTAAAGTAAATGATCAAGCTCCAATGGATGAGTCTATCAAGCAGACAGACATCGTGAAGAAGGTTCCCAAAGAAGATGTAACTGTGGATCAGCCGAAAAAGATCAAAAGCAATTACGTAGTCACATTGAAGAAGTCCAATGTGATTGCCAGCGACACGGCCTTTAAAATAAACGGGGTTATTTCAGTTAATAGAAATAAGACGGAGCCCATAAATTACGAATGCCGTGAAAAGTCCCTGAAGAATCTGTCTATTGTAACGTCTACAAAGGGGTAATGTCTACACGTGGCGGAGTAATTCACTAATGGCACTAGAACAAATACTTGACTTATATATTGGTTCTTAATGTAATATTTTGAAAAGGACATTAAAATAAATGTGATCCAAATGGATGAATGCTTCGGATGGGATATATTCTTTTTTTTTTTCAATTCTTTTGTTAATATTTAGAGTTAAAGTTTCTTCTTGAATACTGCCACATAAAACACATGAAATTTTATCGAATTTACATTTTAATCTACAAACTTCCGTTATAAGGGTAAAGAAAATAAGACAGGCGCCATCTAGCTGTCGTTGCTAAGGAAAAATTAAAGCGAATGCATAATTAGATTGTTGCCATGACAACAATGATAGATAGATGGCGCGGTGATGCCTCAATAGTGGTGATCTCCTGACAACTCTAGCGTTAGACAGTCTGGCAACTTTGACGGAGTGTCTGGTAATGCTAAAGGAAGCCATCGGCGCTTTAATTAATATTAAGCATTGGTGAATTTATGAAATAAAAATTATAATTATTATTTGTGGAAAGTTAAATTTTTCAATAGCTGAGAGCTTTTCACGCTTTAATAAATAATAGAATTATTGCCTTAAGCACAGAAAAATTTGTATTTTAAATTTTTAAAATTTTGGTCTAGCTTTTTTTTACTAGATGATCTGGCTTCTTAAAAGCCAGATGCCAATTTGGCAACACTGGTTGCTTGGGTACTGATTGAATGCACATATGAAGACGGCGAACAACAAAGCAAATCGCCGAGAGTCGCACAATGGCGTTAGCCTGTCTTTGCTTTGCGGTTTAGAAGATAGCGACTGACCGAATAACAATGAGAGCTGCATAGGTTGCATTCATCCAAATCTTGTATCTTTTAGGTATCGAAACAATAGCAAGGGGAGTGCTTTGCATGTGGCAAAATGTTGGCAAAACATTCACAGTAATATACACTCCTACGCGTAAATAGTTGTACTCAGCTTCCAGATGAGCCTTGGAAAATTGATAGGAGCGGCCTCCAAAATAAATTTTCTGTTATCAATACGGCAGCCTTCGCCTGTCTCTCTGCAATATGGCGGAATTCGCATGGGAGTTGACATATGATGAGTAGCTGTGAATAGTATTGGAATGTAATGCTTTGGCGCCCATCAGAAGCGTACGTGCAACCCATTGTTAATTAGGATTATTGAACAAGTGAGATTCTAGCTTTCTGATGGCCAGCATATGCTTGCTATTTTCCAGCTGACTTCTCAGTTTTCACATCAGTTTCTGCGAACGTAAATAGAAAATTTGCGTAACAAAATATTGGAGCTAACAAGCAGAGATGTTTGACTGACCATGAGCTGGGGGCTCTCGTGTGGTTGTTCGCCATGTTTTTCCGCGAATTTTCCAGGCACATCCAGCACACACTGAGATGCTCGTAGATATGCCCAGCTTCTGCACCAATTCTGTTAGCTAAGTCCGGACTACGATTAGCATATGCGTTTCTATGCAGCTTTGTTTTTGGGCTCGATGGTCGGCGCGCGCCACACAATTCATGTTTACAATACTCGGCCCGCCCGTTGGATTTGCACAGATTTACATAATTTAAGCAAACAGCACTTGAAGCTTAAGCATGCATTATGAATGTGCATGTGTGCGTGTGTATGTGTGTGCATACGTGTGTGTACCTTGTTTATCTTGGGAACAAGGATCGCGTGCAGAACTCAAAGATTTCTTCTATTGAGGCGTTATCGCCGTTCACACACACACACACACACACACACACACACACACACGCACACACAGCGCTCAGCTTCAGGTGCCGATCTGTCTCATGCTCCGCTTGCCTGCATCGCATTGTCGAACAGATGCCGTCATATTAGCACAAATCTGCTTACCTTTTGTTGACGCTCGAGTGCAGAGCCCAGATTGAACTAGATTTCGAGTGCGAGCACTCTTGATTCGTGACAATTGTTACAGTACCCTCGAATTTTGGTTGCAAAAGGTGAGAGTTGTCGCTTTGCAGCAACTTCTGCCGCAACGCGTAATCCCGATGCAAATCTAGCTAATGTGATACGTATCGATAAGACGTGCCCCACTGATCTGTCCTTGCTCAATTCTTTTTCCATCTTCCGCTGCTCTTTTAACACTTCGCACTGTAACTTGAGTACATTCCAGTTAATTGTGATAATGCACTCTTAGTAATTTTCCATTTTGTGTATAATATACAATGTCATTATCCCTTTCGCAATCAGCTTTTTTACCAAGCGTTTGGGGCCAGCTGTCTGTAAAAATTACCCGATAAATTACGCTCTTGCAATTTGCAATTAATTTGATTGCAAAATTATTTAAAATTGCACTTATTATACAAGCTTGTATCACATCAGGATTGCATTCTTTACTGATGTTTGCGATAGTATGATTATTCATTGACACTTGTTTATTTATATATATTCTATCCTAATTGTTATTTAACACAAACATTTTACATAATTCACAGAGATATCCGGTAATACAAACAATTATTTGAATGAGTATATCCAATATTTTATTTACATTTTGATACACGAAGTGCAATGAGCATATTGGTTTTCCTCATCACAAAGTTCATTTCTGCAGCTTGGCATCTCAAATGTATTATTACCACCACATTGAGAAGCGGGACGCTTTATAGATCTAGTCTGAAAAACGAAACCCTTTTCATAGATAAATGTATAGTATTCAAACGGAGAATGGGCTTTATTGCCGAGTTCATGTACGGATCAAGCATCGCAGTTAGTTACCGAGTTACTGCTAAACTATTTATCGTAGTTTTTAACTGAGAACGCTTCGCAGGGTAATTATTGTTGAGCTGATTTACTGACAGATCCTTAAATGTTAAGCCACGATCAATAATATCGAATATTTCGCAATTAATCCTGAACGAGTATTTTGCAGTCAGCTGGGAACTCCCGCTACGACGTTGCTTGCTGTTGGTGCTGATACTGTGCATTAAAATGGCGTGAAAATGAATACCATTGATTTATGCTTGCTTTAACAGTTAACATTTGTTGGCTTTGTTGTAATTGTGGCCAGTGGGCATTGCACAATTTGCACATCGATTTGCGTACATTTATAAAAGTCGCCTTCGCCCATTAATAATAATTGCTGGGATTTAAATTTTAATGGCAATCGCTGACTAACAAATACAAACACATTGTGCATGGCAAGCGTATTGGCATTTGTGGTTTTGCCGGTGTAATGGTAATGTATATTTATGCCAATTAAAATATGCATTAACAATTATTGTGAGGAACACGCATTTTGCATTTCGACCAACTGCACAGTTGCTTCCAGCCGTGGAGTAAATGGATTTTATTTCATATATCATGGGAGTTGCATGGGAGCTGGCACAGATTATTCAAATAGTAGTAGAGTAGACTCAACTGCTGGCAATTTTAATTTAATTTCAATTCAATTCAAATTGCTCTCAGACATTGCACACTTCTCTGAAAGCAATCGCAACAATTCAATCACTTTGATGTTTTGATGCCCACAAAACAGCGTCAACACCGCCGTCAATGGTTGTGCCTGCCGCCAGGCCACGCCCCCATCCTCGACAGTTAAGCGCTATAGTCGTCGTTTATTTATTTCTCTTCTTTTTTTTTCAACATCAACGTGATTGCATTCGCTGCTCCGCGCCGCCCTTAACACTCGCAACGGGCGCCAGCAGCTAACAGCATGTAATTTATTTAATGGTTTTCCACGCCACGCCCACAGCCAAACAAAATCTCAAATATGTGGAGTAAAAACCAACACGGAAGCCAAACAAGGTGCAAAATATCCAAAGGGATTAGATCGAAACGACCATCCGAAAAGAGTAATAATATATAGTTAAATAATAATACTCAATACCAAAAAAATAAATAATAATGAGATAGTTTAAGTTGCGTATAAAAAAAGAAGCGAAAGATGATATTATTACTTGGGAAAGTTATGTAAATATATATATGTAAATGTTAAGTAAGTTGTAAATGTTTTAAGTTAAAATAAAAAGATTTTTCATAGGAGATAAGAGGGAGGGAGCACTTTCATTTTACATTCCTGGTTTTAGATAAGCATAACTATAATTTTTCTAAGGAGCCACTTTTTATGAGGGGCTTCAGGAGAAAGCTCACTGAAGCAACAGTAGAGAGCCTAAGCCTCAAAATATAAAGTAGAATTTTGCATTAGTAAATACATTTCACCTTATTTTGCTTATATATATACTGCTTTCAGCAAGTGCTGAGAAAATATTTGCGTAGCTCTAATCTCTTAATCCCTTGAAAGCAAATTAAAAAAGCTGCAAGATATTTTTTAAATATAGTTAAATATAATTAAATCTGGCCATTTGAAAGCAAGGACTATTTGGTCTGTTTAAGCGATTTTGGATGCTTTGTAGCTTGGTACATTTGACAGTACATACCATGTAAAAACATTAGTCAATATATTCCATTTTATTGGGTTATCTTTCATTTGATTTTTACCTTAGCCATAGCATGTTTTCATTTTAATTACTTTAGCCCGAATGCTTTTTATTGTGCAACTTTTGTAACAACTTCAGCTACCCGTGAGCTTTGTGTGTGTGCGGCCTAAACGCATTAAAACACTTCATTATGCCTAATCCTATGTGATAACAAAAGCCACACACGCATAGACGCACACACATACAGAACACAGCACACAGTAGACGGCAGAGCATATGGCAATGAAATACACTTGAACAACTTTATTACCAAAATGAGTCCGGGGCAAGGGCTGAGGGCAAAGTCGGATGGATGTGGCACGTTTTAATGGAACGGGCTGCATTTGCATTGGCATTAGGGGAATGGGAACGGAGGTCGGTTAACAAGTTTTATACAAATCACGGCACGTCAGAAACCATAAAGTGTATAAATACCAGACATAAACTATTTACCCTCGCGCCCAGCTCGGCTGTTCGTATCCTTGACATTAGGAGTGCGTGCACGTGACGGAAGGCTTTCAACCACTTTGAGTTCGCGTTGTTTGCTGTAAATTTTACGCCTGATTACAAGTTGCCCGCCTCTCTGATTGATAAAAATCTCACGGCCAACTCAAGGGGCGGTCTCTGCGCACTTATAGGAGCGCATAATATAAATTCATATATGTACATATACAAATATATGCATTTGTATAATTATTTGCATCGGCTCAACATTTTTGGCGAAGTGAACAATTTTGATGTTTTGGTCTCGGCTTCAAGTGCACAATTGGCCGAAGTCTATCGCGATCTTAAAGAAAACTGAGCACATAATTATTGGCCCGGTAGTTACATATTTTTGATCGTGATCTTGGCTTAAACCGGCGCCAGGCGTCTCATCCACAGACTAGGCAAAATTTTAGGTATTTTTTCTTAAAGTAATAATTTTTGGCTTGTACGAGAAGGGTAAGCACTGGCCAGCGTCTTGAAACTCTCTAGCTCTACTCTCTCTGTAATCTTAAGCCGATCTAATGCGCCCCAGGTAGATATCAGAGGCAGCGCTACCGGTGCCCGTTGGCCGCCGCTTGGTTGCTCGTGGTGTTTGTTATGTTGGCTACAAATTGGATTACAATTAAATTACATTTACATACGCCGCTGCGCATGCCGTTTTGTTTGGCCGCGCGGCGAGGCCTCAATTAAAAATTGCCATGTTTTCAGTTTGATATATCCTCGACCCAACATCCAGCTGTGCACGTTTGCTTTGACTGTTGAGATTCACGAGATAATTGGGACAATGATGATATGGACTGCATATCCACATGGCTTGCAAGCAGATGCAAGAATTTAAATATGGTTGCCTTAGGAAGCTTAGTTTTGAGGTGGAATTTGAGACTTCTAATGCAAAAGAAAATTACGCTTAATTTACTAATGTTGTTGGTTGCGTAAGGACAATTCAAGAATTTATTTTAAAATATTCTACATAATATTTATTATAAAAAAATAATTAGTTAAGCACGGTAAATAAAATTAAATGCTTTTATTTATATTTTATTTATTTATTTATAAATTATGTATATAATTGTAATACATAATATAAGCCCATATTACTTAAGATTTAAGATTTTACTTAAGTTTCTGATATTTTTCAGAGCAAGTTGCATTAAAGCACACAGAGTTAAATATATATATTTATATATTTATATATTTATGTATTTATATATTTATATATTTATATATTTATATATTTATATATTTATATATTTATATATTTATATATTTATATATTTATATATTTATATATTTATATATTTATATATTTATATATTTATATATTTATATATTTATATATTTATATATTTATATATTTATATATAATTCTGTCTGTACTGAATGAGTTCAGAGACCCAACTACATCATGTATCCAACCATAATATATCATCATTAGCCAGGAGCACTTTATATAGTCTGTTCTCTGTGATTTTGTGGCTTTCAACATTCGCCCGAAAATAATTGAATTGCTCTTCATTATTTATTTTATTATTTGCTTGTCTCTTATTATCGCTCAGCTTATGCTGGGACTGTGGAAGCTATTGCAAAAACTCGGGCCTTTACCATTGTTTCAGCGTACTCCTCCAGCTGGGTGGATCTGAAGCACTTTTGTGGCATAGCCGTTGCCGTTGCCATCGCCATCGCCATTTCCATTGCCATTGCCATCAACGTGGCGCGTCATAAAATACGCGAATTGCATTTGCCATTTACGAGGTGTCTTTCTTTGTATCTTCTTTTTTCTTTTTTTGCCAGTTTCGCTTTGTTATTGTACTTCTTGCCTCGGATTCGATGGGTGGTGGTGCCGCGTACCGGACGAGCTGATTCCTTTGGGGATTTTCCGCACAAAGCAGTGCCAAATTGAATGTGGGATTTGACAAAGATATAGATGTTCTACCCAAAACTGGCCGAGGGAAAGTTGGGGGTAATTTTATTGCGCTGCCTTTTATGATGTGGCGACAAATTGATATTTCCTTTAGCTGAGACTCAACGTGCCTGCAAGGCCAATTTAGATATAGACTCTCACACACACACTGTCTCTCTCTCTCTCACTCATATATGTACGTTAATAGTCAACAGGAACCGCAAACCGGCAGGACGCGCTCACTGGGCGGTCCATATCCCGCCCGTTGCGCTGTTGTTGCTAGTCGCCTTATAAAATAATTAAGTCTTAGCTGCTGTTTGTTGTCTGTCGGTTGTTTGTTTGTTGTCTTTGTGTCAGTGCCAGTGCCACGGGGAATACGCGCATCCTAGCGGCATTAAGGACTTTAGCTCGATTTGCGCGGGGTGCCTTTGTATCAGCCGCCGTCTCTGATGTGCTAAAAGGATCCGCTTGCAGTAGAATTCGAAACTTTTTCTACTTATTTTCATTCCCATTGAGCGCAGCTCTCCCTGCGCCCTTTATGCTGAAATCAACTGTAAGTTAATCACATTAATCCGCGATCGGTTTTCAAGTGGATCCTTCAATAGGTTGCCTGTGATCCTTTTGCTGCGACGCATTCAGTTGCAAAATTAGGAGGCACACAAAGACCGCACATAGTAGACACATTTGGGCTAGGGGAGGACACGCAGTGCCTTAAATCAAAAATTCAAATCGCACAATGAAAAGAAAAGGCAAGGCAAGAATAACTGATTTGAAACACGAATGTGTGGAATGTGCTCAACGTTTAGCTGAACACATCCATTGATGGCTTCCCTGTCCGCTGTTAAACTAACAAAATTACAACTTTGAAAAACTTAGTCAACTTGTAACCAAAGTCATTATTAATTTATATTTATTAATTTGTAGATTTGTATAGGGTCCAAATAATAGATACTGCCTGAATATGAAGTATATATATATATATATATATATATATATATATATATATATATATATATATAAGGGACGGCTATATATATATGTATATTGCATCCGGACGTGGGATATCGGAAAAAACTGTATATTCTAAAGTTTTGGTGCTAAGCCTTATATTTGAGTTAATATAGCTTCTCTCTTGAGTCTTATCAAAAGAAAACATTAAACTGTTTTGCGTAAGCTGAAATGCAGTTTTTACCGCTCGCCTGCCACATTTTTATTTGTTTAATTTTGCCTTTACAATCAACGTTTAACTGCGTTTTCTTTTTTATCAAACCGTTTTCCATTCAGTCTGCGGCTCTTTTCATTTTCCTTTGCTCGAACTAATTATCTGCACATTCTATTCAGCTCTCGCTGCCTCTCATCCTGGGTTCCTTTTTTTTCTTCTACTATTCGTATTATTACAAATGGTAACTTAATACGGCTGTAAGTAGATTTTTGCCGGCAAAACGATTTTCCTATCAATTCTATTTCAATTAATAGCCAATAATTGTTACAATAGAGCCTAAATTGCTTTCGTTATGATACAATTCATGTATTTTTATTGAGCCGTGATTAAGCCTGGCATCACTTTGCTTAATTTTGTGTTTGAGCTTTAAAATTAACTTCATATGTGCCATAATACTAACGAACCTAGGCAAAGACCTGACAACGAAATGGTGCGAGAGCCTTGCACATTTTGTCGTTTCGTTTCGTCGCAGAGCAGTTTAACGACTTGCCAAATAAGTGAGCTTTGAATTTATGCGTCTAAAATGGCACTCAATCAGGCAGGATTCAGAGAACCTTAAAAGAAAACGCACAGAGAAATTGGAATCGAATCGCGGGCCACGCGAAACTGTTGAAATGATAAAATATGAGCGTTCGTAATACAATTTATTTAAATCAGAGTCTAAAGCGTTATTTATGAGCGCAGCGACAGGGGTTGGCTGGGCTGCGTGTGTGTCTATACGTATGCCACTTACCTTCGGGGTATGGGTGGGAGGTGGAGGAAGGCGCTTACGTTACATTTCTAGCCATCTATTGTTTGCATTTGAATAAAGACAAAGCCAAGCCCCGAAAGCGCGTCACAAATTTAGCAGCCCAATGTTGTAAATAGACGAAAGCGACGGGCGGAGAGACTACAACTCCATTTGCTTTTAGCCATTCCATCGCCATTTCGTGCAGTTTATTGTTTAGCATGCTGTCCGGCTATTATACAAATGTCCGTAACGAACAAAAGCGCCACTCATTTGCCTAATGTGTCCGATAAGGAAATGGAGCTTTCGATTGGCCATCATCAATTTATGCCATTATGGCTCACTGCATTGAGTATGCGTATGCCTACATATATATTGACCAACGTCAATTGCCAAATTAATTGCAGTTAAGTCGAGCAAATATTGCCCTTGGCACAAGCCTACATATAGACAATGTTTCTATGTGCGTTCGACTCACATAAGCAAAGGAGCCGCCTTCAGGTGACCGATAAAAATTTGTCGGAGTCCCGAGTAGAACATCTAGCATAGCAATGCCAATGCGCCTCACACCTGCCACTCCCAGTACCTCCCATCCAGCGGCCTTTGCGCTGTGGTCGACTTTTGGGCACCCAACTGCCAGCTAAAGTGGAGTCAATGAAAATTGCAACTCCCACTTTACTCGTACGTCAATTAAGAGTTGTTTTTCTTGTTTGCCTTTCTACACACAAACATACACACACACACCCATAGATGCTTGTGTGTGTGTGTGTGCCTGGTATGCATACGTACAGTGAAAAGCTCTGAAGCATGTCTGCAGCGCTTTTGGCTTTGGCTTTGGTTTCATTCGTCTTTCGCCCTAACACAGTCATTCGCTATCTCACTTGCACACACACACATACATACATATATATATATATATATATATATAAATACTCTTTTATTGCAGTGCAATTTGTTGTAGAATCGTTTTGTCCGACAGTTGAACAGTTTGTTATTTCTTTTAAATGTTCGAAGTAAAAGAGCTTTGGTCGTTGCTTTTGGAATTTTTGTGGCTTGCTCACCCTCTGACCAGTGCAGTGGGCAGGGTTTATGCTTAATGTGAGCTCGCAAAGGCCAACAGTTGGGGGCTAAGTTTGAGTTTTAGGCTTGGTTATTTAAGACCGTTTGAGAAAGTTATTGGATATTCTTTTGTTGACGCATCCATTTAATTATGGATTGAGTATCGTTTTAGCATTCCAGTTTCACTTTACCTAATTAATGATTGCAAATAATGCAGCTCCAACAACTACAGCCAAAAGCTAATCGTCAAAAGGAAATCAAATGAAACTGTTTTTTTAAAAGCCCCCCACATACACAACACGCATAATGCAACGATGCGTGGGTAGGCCTAAAAATGGCATTGACAGAAGGAGGAGCGACTAGGTACGTCACTTACCCTGTTTCGAGTGGTCCATTCGTATGTATCACAAGTAACGTGATTTCATTTGTGCATTCAGTTAAAATTAAAGTGGGGCAGCGCCTAAGTGTCAACACCTTTTGAACTAAGCGGCGGTGTCGCACTCTCTGGAATCGTTGCGAGCTGTTTCTCCATGGGCTGCTCTCATTGCAAAACCTAACATGAAAACGAATCAAAAACAAGCAAAGCGCAGAGGGAAATTACATAAAAATGTGTTACATTGCAATGCCGGCAGGTGGAACTCTCGGCACCCTCACACACACACACACACAGATCCACATTTCTGCTTGTATGTATGTATGTCGTTGGTAAATGCTTAAGAGGGGACCAAGCGCCAACGTCTGCGGTGGCTGGCAGCACTTTGAGACGCACTTTGGGAAAGCAATCTTCTAAACAGGATAAATGTAATTGCGCATGAATTTCTACGCATTTTTCTGTGCCGTCGTTGCCGTCTCGGTGGCAAATGTTTTTGGTTATTTGCCGGCGGTGTCAGCTGAGCGTTAGTGGTGGTCGCGAACGATTGCCATTGGCTTGCCATCGACACGCCCACTCTCAGCACGCACTTGTTACCATCCGCTCTCTCTCGCGCTCTCATGCTCTGTCTCTATCGTCCGTTTCGCTGCCTCTCTTCTCAGTTTGCTCTGTGCAATTGCCTCGCATAAAGTTTTTTGTTTTGTGCAAATTGCTGCAACACTTATTGAATGCCTCGTGGTCGTCTCAGTCGAAGGTAGTTAAAAATTCAATTTGCTCTCCCTCTCTCTCTCTCTCTCTCTCTATCTGTCTGTGTCGGTCTCACTCATACATCGTCTCGCTCTCGGTGTCTGCAAAGTTTGCTCAGCTTTTGTAAAAATGGCTGCCTCTATGCGCGCGTTGGGGTGGTTTGACCAAGCGGAACAAGGTGGAATGAAACGCAAAATGTGCTGTGATTTGATATTGATATGCCAAGAACTGAACTCAGTTTGAGCTTGTTTTATTTACTTCACATGAGGCAGAATTTTCGATTTGTTTATCGTTATAGCAGTTAAATTTGCTATTTTCGAATTCGAATTCGAGTTACACAAACTTTTATTATTCGTCTGAGAGTTTCAAATTGCGATGCAACCAAGATTCATCACATAAATATAAATGTATTAATATCAAGTCACTTACAGCTGTCTTAATTTATTTGCTGTGATGTTCTTAATTACGTTAAATTTAATACTCTTCTAATGCCTTAGGTTCCCTTCACCTTCCCTTCCGATGGGAGCCTTTCAAGTGCCATCAATTAAGATATTTTGCACACTTTGCACACTTTGGAGCACTGCACACAGAGCAGCACTTGACCCTTGTCGGGTGCCAATTGATTGATTTTATATTGGCATTTCAATGGGACGCCAACACAAATACAAATACACAGACCCACACAGCCACAGATGCACGAAGGCTTAGCGCGCTTCCTCTCAGACATGTTTCGATCACCAAGTGTTTCGGACTCAGATGCGAAACTTGTGCTTCGTATTTTTTTTTATCGTCACAGCTTAAGGACTTTGGAAAACACTGAAAAAAGAAAGAAAACAGCTGAAAATACGCAAAGTGTCCATCGATGCGGTTGCAGTGCAATTGGCAAAATAAACGAACAGAAAATCAACTGCAAACGAAATGGAAATGGGAACAGGCCGGGCCAGAGAGCTGAGCATGCTACCCCTGCACGAAAGAGCGCGCATGATGCAAAGAGACTCTGAATGCAGAGAACCAACCCCACACATGCACACAAACACACATACACTCGCAAAAGCGCACAAAGAACCCACCTTTGGTATAGAACTGCTATCTCTGCTTCACCCTCTAACTGTGCGTTTGCCTCTGTGTGTGTGTGTATGTGTGTGCTACTGTCAACTTGCGGAAAACCATTTAGCGCAAAGACTGAAAGAATTTCACAGTCCTCAGCCAACCAACCGCCCGAGTTGAGCTCAGTTCTGTTCAGAACATTTCATGTTTCAGTTTCAGTCGAACGCCGCAGCAGGCAGTCGGCGCACACGCTCTCTGATACAACCGGGGGTTAAAAATCCAGAGACTTAAACAATAAAATTACTAAGCGATCGCTTTCATAAACATACACCACACACATACACACACACACACACACACGCCAGGCCAGTGAGTGTGAGTGAGGGAGAGAGTTTAAGTGAGCGAAGGAGAAAGGTAGCCTGGCTGGCTGGCTGGCAGACGCGTTGAGGACTTTGCGCTTGTTAACAGAAAACATTTGAATTTAAATGCGAATCGTTGATCAAACGGTGCAGACGTATCGGTTGCCACCTGAGGAACTTTATTTTCTTCGCTAGATGCTCGTCTAGTCAAGTGAGGCAACTGCCAATTTGATTGACGGTAACCGAAACTGAAACAATTTTCGAAACATTCTAAAAACATTGTGAATAAATAAAAAATAAAAAATACTTCAAAGTGAAATCAAGTGAGAAAGAGTTTTGTGCGCGTGCAGAAATGTCTTCCTCTGAGGCTGAAGTTGATATCAGTGTGGTGTCCAGTCCGGAGCCTAGTCCGCTGGGTGCCGCCGGCATGAGCAATGGTCGCGAAAGTCCCTTGGCACGCTCAGTTGATGATGGCTCCCCGCCAGCGACGCCCACACATCGCTCCACGCCAAATACTGCCGCCGGCACGCCCACATCTACGCCAGCTGTGGCCGTACCGCATTATCATCACAGTCCCAATGGTGCAGTACCGCCGGCAGTGTTGCATCATCATCTACAGCATCATCTCAGCTCGTTAAGTGGTCATCCCGTGGCGCTCCATCATGCGCTTCATACTTTCGGCCATCTGCATCCAGCTCACGCCGCACCGCATCCCGCACTCCTGCAGCACGCTGTCGCTCCAGCACACCTTGGCGATCGCCTTGGTTCACCGCCCGCCCTAGCAGCCATGGCGCCCAAATCGCCAGAGTTGCAACGCAATGGCAATGGCAACGGCAGCGGCAGCTCCAGCGAAGAGCTAGAGCGACAGAGCCTGAATAACAACAACAGCAAGACAGTGAATCACAACAGCACATGTGCCTCAGCGGCTGCAGCCGCAGTGGCAGCAGCGGCGGCCTCCATTGGAGCCAACAGCAACGATAGCAATGCGAGCAGCAATGGCAACAAGGCCACCACTGGCACAAATGGCTTCACCAGCTTCTCCATTTCCAGCATCTTGAGCCGCAGCGAGCCAGCGAAAAAGAATGGCGCTACAGCGCTGATAACGCCCATTCCGCAATTGCCACAACACGGCGGGGGCGGGCCTCAGGATGCAGCCATGCTCTCTAGGTGAGTCTTTGTTCTACAAACAAATTGAGATGTCCGGTAGCTACTTAGGTGCACTTTGTAGAGCCGTTTAGACCCGGCTTACCATCCGAGAGCCTTTTTCTTTGTTGTGCAGACCAACGTGAAACCAAAAAGTCAAGCGTTCCCTTATTTTCGAATGAGCCTAAGCGGCTACAATTTCACCTGACTTAGTCCATATTCCCTGCCCCTTGAAATATTGAGCAAAATTTGTGTAATCCTCAAGGTACTCAATGTAAACGAGAATTCAATAGCATTAGGTTCGAGACGCATGAAGGTGACGTAAATCTCTTCTCTGGAAAAACTCACGAACTCGAGACTTCGAGCATCGACTAGCTGGCATCAACTCGTGTTGTTCTAACTGATTGCCAGAGATAATAATTCTTAATGGAAAGGCTGATAGAGTGTAGGGAGTATGTCACAGGACACTTTAAATGAGTGCGGAGATGAGAGACTACTGATAAAACAGACATAACTAAATATTCATTATAATTTTAATTTATGAAATGAAAATGGAAAGACTTATGAAAATATTTGATATGATATATTGAATATTATATATACAATATAATTTATTGAAAACAATCCAGGAGAAATATATTTTAATTGCAATTTCACAATTATTTTTAAGTTAAAACAATTAACGTTTAATCTTGCCAGAATATTTAAACTTAATTTTCTAAATTTGCTTTTGACATTTTGAATCGATTTGAATATCCACTTTAGACTGACCTCCATTTGCACGGAAATCGATATTGATTACATCACTTTGGCTACGCAATTTATGAAGAATATCGAATTTCGCAGCATTTGCAAATGTAATTCAATGCAATTTAATAACTGCCTGTCAATATTCCGAAATGCGAAGTGAATGGATGCAACTGTGTGTAGAATGAGCCCTCATTGCATTGAGTGACCTTCCTAAAATGTAGTGAGTTTTTATGAAAGTATATGTGTTTTTATTCACGAACCGACTGAGACTCCTACATATTGCAATTCAAGTCAAAGAGAAAAAGAAAACAAAAAACAAATGAAAAAGCGGGGTAGCCCCACTTAGCCGGCATTTAAATGAGCATAAAAAGGACATGAGTCAAGAGATCGAGTTTCAAAATACTCGATTAAGGCATGTGTTGAATTAAAAAAATGTTGCACTTTTATTTTATGAGCGAGACTACCCAACTTTTTGTCGGACACATGCAAAGTAGACAGTTCCTTTTTTTGGCTTTTCTGTGTGTGTGTGTTTTTTTTTTAATGATGATCATTTTCATTTCATTTACGCATGCGCTCACTGATCGATCCTGCGATAAGGTCGCAGTCGACCCGTGGCGAGGGTCGCGTGCAGGTTTACCCCAATTAAGAGCGCGAGGATCGCCCTCGCCCATTGACCAAGTGTTGACTCCTGCTGTTTGGCGCTTACAGCTGACGTGTGGCTGCCTATGTGACGGGCTTATCAGTTGATCATCGAACGCGCTATTCTCTCAGTCAAATGATTAATTCAAGCGCGCCCAAAACGCTGACTGATCGTTTAATACAAATACGCATACGTAAATATGTTGACTGACTTTCACCTGGGCCTCGAGTATTTGGACATTGGCATTATTTTTTTTTTATTTTTAATTAGTGGTCAGCTACTGTTGAGGTCCTTCGACTGCGTTCTTCTTCTGCGGTTTAATTATAGCGCAGCAGAGAACGCATTTAAGCGCTGTAACTGTGTAACCTGATATGCTTGAGAGTGCGCCCAACAAAGGGCCAACGTGGCTCGCGGAAAGGGTGCTCGAGTCCAGGAAATGTCTGTGTGTTTGTTTGTCTATTGTGCAGTGCTCTTTTACGTTTTATATCATTATTTTTTTTTTTCTATTATAAGGATACCGCTAAAGGACGCACTGACAATATAATTATCTATTACTGTAATTACAATCCAATTTCAGTCCCAATGCAATGCGCCCGCTCCTCACAAATCTAATCTATCACAAAGGGATTAATTTGCTGTGGCATTTAGTGGTGAAATGGTCTGCGATTTGTGACATTTATATCTAGATAACGTGGGCACATTGCGCATTGTTTCCATTTAATAAAAGCATATTTGTAGTGCATCATGCACTGATTTCATATCTAGATTTACGGCTTGACTTTCGCTTTGCTTTGCTTTGCTTCGCTTGGGCTCCTGGGCGCGTGTCATTTGTGCGGCTTCCTGTGGCGCAGCCAAAAAACTAATTTTGCACGCATCGCAAATGTCACCATTTTTTAAGTGGCCTAAGCCGCTCCAGGCCACCGAATATTACTATTCACATCTATATGAATGAATGTATTTGGCCACATACTTTCATACTAATCCCGTTTAATGACAAAAGCAAGCCAAGCGGGTTAACTACTGCGAGCAGAACTCTTGCTTAGTCAACTGTGAGTTTCTGTTCAATATTTTGGTTACTCTGCGGTCGACTCGAGTGCCCGCACAGTCGAAATCGTCACATATACCAAATGAACTGTACTTGGTTGGGTAATGCATATTTTCTGATCTCTAGCCTCCATGCAGCCAATTAGCGTGTGCAAATCTTTTATACATGAACGAATCCTAAGCGGTTTAGGCCCGACAGCCATTTGTGCTCATTGTTAATAGTACATTTAAATTTCTTTATTTAAATTAATTTTGATAATGCGCTTGGATGTTGTGTAGTAATCGCTTAATGTGTGATATGATTTTCTATATGGTTCCACTTAAGTGGCTTCTGTGGCCGGGTTAATGCAGCTGTTGGGCTGAATTTCGTTTGTATTCGACTTCATAAATCTGCGGGCACTTGAGAAGTTCGGCTTTCAAAGCAATCGAAGAGTTTCCTATGGGCAAAAGTTTCAGAAGAAACTCAGGTAGATTCAGTTATACTAACACATTTAAACATATAAAGAGACAATATTCTTTTAATAATAAAATATCGTTTAAACGTTAAGACTCCTTTCGAGCCTACCACTTTTTTTCTTAATTCATTTCAATAAAATTGCTTTCGTATATGAGAAACATCAAAGGTCTCTTATGCCCGACCCATAACTAATTCAGTAAAATCGCTGTCCCCGCGAACGGAGCTTGGACCCCATGTAGAACGCCATGTTGAACAACTCAATTGTATAGCACAGTTTTGATGCTAGCACAAACCGAGCCCCAAGACGAATTATGACAGCGACGTGAAAAAAGCCCAAAGCAAGAACCGCAAACAATTCATTAAACGAGAAATAACAGCCATGCATCAAATTGAAATGGGTGTGGAACTGGACAGGACGATGGGGGTTGTGGGGTGCTTGGGTCGCTCTTCGTTGACTTCTGACAGCTTCAGGGGCGGCACGCCCACTCCGCTGAATTTTAAACATGGTCATCCACTTCCGCCACAAAGTGACACCAATGAAAATGTGGATGGAGCCACGCGGTCTGCGGCTGCCGCGGGCCATGGAATGTTGTATTTATTTCATTGCTGGGCGGAAAACAAATGCCTCGGACTCGGGTAGTGCCTTTGATTTGGATAATTAGTAAAGCAAATAGCTACAAGCTGTTTGTAATTCGTTGGGGCCCCTTCCGTTGACAGCTTTCAGCGACCGAAATTAGCGCTGTAATTGAGGTAATTTCTTTTGACTCGTTTGCTTTGTTTTTCTTGAGTTTTTATTTCGCTTTTGCTGCTGGGCTGTAATTTGAGGAGTGGTGAGAACGTCATCTTTTGAGCGCAGGCAAAAGCGGCTTTCTCTCAATTGACGTTGTAAACATGAAGCCCATTAGAAGTGATTTGAGCTGCCAGCTTGCCAAACAGCCAGGCAGTTGGCGAAGTTAGTCAGTTGGGGAAGCCTTTGAAGCGTCTCTCAAAGAGGGAACGGCTCATAATTTAACAGTGTGTGAGGGCAAAAGGTAAATTTAATTGAAAAACATTACTTGCAATGCGCAAAAGGGGCACGAATGAGCAATAAGCGACAGATAGAGAAACAGAGAGAGAGAGAGAGAGAGAGAGAGAGAGAGGGAGAGAAATAAATAATATGCGAAAGAACGAAAGAGAAATATGTTCAGCAAGTGGAGGAGCTGGACTATTGATTTACACACCTGCACCACCTTGGCCGCTGCGAAAGAGGTCAGCTAAATGTTAATGTCACACACAACTTAGCCAGCTCATTGTCTGGCTGGGGGTGGCTGGCCAGCTTTTGGGGGCTGCTTGGGGTCGAAAAGAAATCACAGTCTACTGCTCGCATACGGGTCACCTGCAAAACGGTCAAAGGGTTTAGCCAGTATAAAAACAACACGCCAACAAAAACAAAACCAAAATCAGTAGAGGGGCTGCTTTCGGGTTAGATGCGGCTGCCATTGGCATTCTAGACTGGTGGGAGTATACGAACGGTGGCTCCGTTTTGCCCTGGCCGGATTGCTTAACAACAAAGTTCACTGAGTGCGTGGGAAACTTAAGAACACCTGAGAGACTTTTGAACATATCAATAAATCAATCAAATTGCCAGACTAGACTGCCTTAATAGGGTATGGTGAGATGGCCATGAAAAGCTCTTAAGTGGCACAAGCATTCAAGAGCCCCCATGCCCAGCCGCATCCTCACAACTCAACGACTCTTCCTTCTAACCGCACTGTACCACCCTCAGAAAACAAAAGCAGCTTTCTTCTAATTAGGTCTCGCATTAGCTTCTGCCTAAATGATTTGACTTGAAAACTTTGATTTAGCACAATAAAGCCAACGTCAGCGCCACCAAAACCAACCCCAGTCAAGCACACACACAGATATATATATATATATATATATATATATATATATATATATATATATATATATATATATATATATATGTATATATACACACTCACACGCTTGTATATGGAGCACATTATAACGTTAACGCCAAAAAGTGTTTCGTCTTGCAAACTTTGCCGCGTCTAACATAAATAAATAAATGTATTTATAAAGATGCTTTTAAGCAACAACCTAACAAGGTTACATGGACGTCGGCATTTATATACATACATACACTCAAGTCTATATTATATATGTTAAGTGTGTGTGGGCTGGTGCTTCTTGGGGAGCAGAATTCGCAGCAGCTGTTGCCAGTTATGGCAACCATGTCGTATGGTATGGGGTTGGTTGGCACTTAGGGGTCGTTATTTCTCTCAGATATTTTTTTTCAGCTTTGATTTTTCTTGGAGAGTTTATCAAATTTTTGCCGTCGGCTCTGGAAAATGCATGAACATTAATCGGCATATAGGTATTCGAAACGATTCTTTATATAGCTTTGAATAACAGCAATTATGAAGTCTTATAATTTATTACAAGTAATTATACTTTGCTTTTGCCTTCTTGTTTTTGTTTTCAGATTGGGCTTCATCTCGCAATGGGGAGCCTTGGCAGGACGCTATGCGGCTTTATGCCCACCTGGCTGGCCGTGGGCACCACAGCGAATGCCGTTCCACAGTCCAACGCACGGTAAGCGTAACTTTACTATAAATAAGCCTCTTTCAAGCACAGACAAATTCAATATATGTATAAAGAGAGAAGTGCACAGACTAAAATCTTTTTACATTTACATAGTTTTCGTAGGTTTTTTTTTCTTTTATAAAAATTTTTTATGTATGTAGATTGAAATATTTTTTTTTTTCAAAAAATAATATTTCGACTTAAGGCTAGTTTCGTATAAGCCGAAAAACACATTCGGTAATCTTCTTACATTTTAATCTGTATCTGGATATGTATATAATAATAATATATACGAGTATATATATTTGCTTGTAAGAAACGATCTTAATGGGAGCTTAATGTGAATATTTGAAATTCTTGAGAAAAGAATGTGCCGTTGCAGACATTATTTGAGGCATTTCTTTTAATTTGCGTAGTTTGCGGCGTAAACCTTCCTAATGCGCGCAAGAATTTGAGCAATGCACACAAAGTGCGCCCTGAAGCAGGCAACAGAAATTCCGAACCGCTTGAATAGTGCCATTGAGTGGGGTGAGGTGGGAAGCGGCTGTGTCATTGGCACGCAGCTACACATGTAACGTTCTGTAACGTTGGCTATTCAGAAACACGACTGCAGTAATCGCCGTTTTCAATTAATTGGAATTTGTAATCGAGTATTGAGTTACAACTGCGGGGAATACACCAAGTGCTTGACATGCTTACCTTTGTTAACTATTTAGCGATAGAGCCACTGGCAATAGCGGCTAGCTTTCTGGTCAGCAAGCGTTAAAGCCCAATTGATTGTGCCCTTAGCATTAGAAGTCGATGCAATTGCATTTGCTCATGTAAACTGGCCTTAAGTTTTGCGCCATGCGAGGCTTCTGGAATTCCGTTGATTCAGCGCATAGTTTCGTAGCAAATGGATAGCTGGGGCAGATAAGTGGAGCCAGCTCTATGTGCAGCAAGCAAAATGTGTGTATGAATCAAATTACGGCAATCTAAACTTTTCAAATAGGATCCAAACTAAAAGCTCAATAAAACTGGAATCGGCCAGCTGACTGACGGCCATTTTAAATGGTAATTTAACGCACACACACAGAGAGATAAATATATATATAGTCTACTAGCCAGTTGTGTGTGGCAGGGTAGAAGGTTTAGGGTGCAGGGTGCAGGGTGCAGGGCAATTACTCTTCGCGTCTGCGCTCTAAGTTGTTTGTGGGGCATATAAAACAAAAATGAAAGGAAGAGACAAGACGAAGGCAAGTGTGAGGTTAAGTGCTGCAGCTTAAATCTCTGCAGCAGCACATACATGGCTACGATAATACGGTAAACAACCCTTAGAGCAGCCACATCCCGTGCACACATCTACATTCATACATATATATATATATATATATACATATATATATATATATATATATATATATATATATATATATGTTTGTATTAATATATACATATACGTACGGGCAAAAAAAGCTTGCTCTTGCTACGTTCTCTCAGCGAAGTTTTGACACTCATGCGCTCTCTTTTTCTTTATCTTGCTCTTGCTCGCTTTGCAGACAGTTCCTCGACAAACACCACTGAGAATCCACCATCGCCCACATCTCTAAGCCCTAGCAGTGGTAACAACAACAACAACAACAACAGCGGCAGCAACGTTGACAGCAACCACACTACAAATGTCAACGCCAGCAACGCGGGCAATGGCCACGCCAGCAAATCACCACCACCTGGTGTGACTGGATCGCACCACAGCTCACATCATACGCTCTACCAGCAGCATCAACAGCATCCACATGCCGGCCAACAGCATCTACAGCATCCACATCAGCCCAGCACGCCCACCAGCAGCGCTGGCGGACTACCACATCATGGGCATCATCTGTCGGGCTCTCATGCGAGCGGCAGTTACATGCTGCCCACCAGTTCTAACGAATCGGATGATGATGGTGAGGAAATCATTGAGGAGGATGACGGCACAGATGGTCCTTCTGACAGTTCATCGCCGCACGGTGACGGCAGCAATTCCAAGCGTAAAAAGAAAACGCGCACGGTATTCTCGCGGGCCCAGGTGTTTCAGCTGGAGTCGACGTTTGATCTTAAGCGATACCTAAGCTCATCGGAGCGAGCTGGCCTGGCAGCCTCTCTACGGCTGACTGAGACACAGGTCAAGATCTGGTTTCAGAATCGCCGCAACAAATGGAAGCGACAGCTGGCCGCTGAGTTAGAAGCCGCCAATATGGCGAACATGGCACATGCGGCGCAGCGGCTGGTGCGCGTGCCTGTGCTTTATCACGATGGCACCACCGCTGGCTTTGTTCCCCCGCCGCCGCCGCATCATCATCCAATGCAATATTATGCTGCGGCCGCTGCCCGCAACACCAGCCCACCACGGCCACCGTTGTCGTCGCTTGTATAGAACGTGGGCTGCCTGGCGGCGCCCATGACGCTGCTGAAGCCGCCACCGCCCACGACGATGGCGCCCATGCCACTGCGAATACCTGCGATGCAGTTAAGACGCTGCTCCCCAGAAGCGGACTCCGATGGTGAGCAAGAGCGCTTAACAGGCGTAGACGATGACGATGCTGCCATTGACGTTGAGGCCGACGAGGAACCAGCTGTTCAGCAACAGACATCCAATGACTATGCTCGATTAACGCCATCAGCAGCGCCTCCACCGTCTTCAAGCACTTTTGAGTTGAACTCAAAAAACGACAATTGTTTTGAACGCAATGAGACCGGTGGTCATGGCTCGTCCACGCAGGCTGCTGTCGAGGAGAAATCGATAATCAATAAGGCACATTCCTACTGAACAGCTGGTATCTGCTGCGCCGGCCGCACCGCCCACAGCCCACAGCCCACAGCCCACAGCCCATTCCCAGTTGCATTGTAAAATTCTATTGAAAAGTTTGACAAAAGGATCAGCGGCTAAGTGCACATCAATTGGTTTCAATGCTAACCACAAAGGCCAAAAAATGAGGACGGCTCGCTGCGCCTCTTAACCATAATCGTTATAAAGCTGTAAAGTTTTTAAATAGTTTGTTCCTAAAGTTTTTGTATATACACATACTTATGTGGAAGAAGGCTGCATACCCTACTCAAGAGACACGGATGTGGACTTCTCAAGCCAAGCTCCAGCCCCCTCCCCAATGTATAATAAATGCCTATTGCTCAGTAAACTTTAAGTCATATTTTGTACATTTATCGCTTCCTCTCTCGCTTTATTTGTTTGTACTCTAGATTGTAAATAGAAACTAAAAATAAATATATGCGTTTCAAATTATTTAACATCATAAGGCATTAGTTTACTCGAACTTTGATTGCTGGTCAGATCTAAGTTAATCCCACAGTAAAAGTTAATCGTAACAGTAGTTATCCGTTGGTTTCTATAAGCAGGCTAATTAAAATAAATGTTAAAAAAAAAAAAAAAAAAATATATATATATATATATATATATATATATATATATACATATACATTTAAATATATGTATATTTCAATACCTGCTGTAAAAGCCAATATATATATAAATTCAGCATGTGCATATTTGTATGTATGATATCAAGCAATTACCAAATAATTAGTAAAATTATTATATCAATTTACTAAACACAGCGCAACCTACATTTAAAATAAGAAAACAAAAATAAATTCTTATAAAAAGCTTATATATATATATAAAAAAAAAAAATTGAAAATCAATAAAAAATAATACTGATATATAAAAATAGATAAGTGTTTTTATTATGTTTCTAAAGGGCTGTATCTTCTGCACTGTGTGTACAAAGCTCAATATATTAATGATGGACACGGCTGAGAGACAAAAAAAGATTGGATTTGAGGAGTCTCTAACTCAGCCTAACAATTTATTATTATAATTTTAATCGCAACATTTTTAATTATTAATACCAATCTAAAGTAGTCAAGCGTTGCCATATATATTCAATATCCAATATATCACATTTGGCGTCATTTGCAAGAATTATTAGTTTTGCCCCACCAAATAATTATATATCTATGAAGTCATCTCTCTCTCTCTCTCTCTCTCTCTCTCTCTCTCTCTCTCTCTCTCTCTCTCTCTCTCTCTCTGTTAGTCGTGGGAACTGTGGCACAAAATATCTTTGAGCTCCAATCCTTGTCTCTGTCTGTTATACAAGTCACTAACAGGGCATATTTGCAGTTGAAAGAAAAATTTTATATACATATATTGTACCACGAATCCTATTGAAAAAGACTTGTTGCCCTTGGAATATGGGAAGTTAGTAATGTTGTCGATTCATTGACTGGCTGCGACGGCACTGCGCACGAGTATTATGCAGTCGTTGGCATTCAACTGCGACGTCCTCACTTGCTGTAATGGGCTTTGGTAAAATGGTTTGGCGTTGATGCCGGGCCAGACAGCGACACACACGCACGGTGTGAAGCGCTTAATTGCAAATGCAAAGCTGTTCACAACTTTCGTTAATAGTGGGTATATAAATTTGTATGTAATTCCATATGCTGTGGCGTATCTGTGCAGCAATTGATGTAGTTGCAGCTGTTGTTGTTGGGCGTTTTAAGTAACAATTTATTGTGCACTTGCGTATGTTGTTGCTGTGTTGTTGTTAAATCGCACTGAGCGCGTCGAGTGCAGCTATTATTGTTTGTTTGTTGGGTTGTTTGGTTGTTGCATTTTTTTTAACACCCGCGCCCAGAGCCCGCTGGCTGTGGCGCGGCGTGTTAAATTGCAAAAATAAATTGCAAATTGTGCGCTTCGAATAAATAGCAATAAAAATGCATAAAATGCTTTCGGTTATGCGCAGCAAACGATTGCAAGTTTAAATAACCAGAAAAATACAAACGCTCCCTGTGTGTGTGTGCATGTGTTTTTCAGCAAATTATTTGTATGAGTGTTCATTTTGTGTGTGTGTGTGTGTGTGCTGCATTTAGTTCATTGATCGTTTATTATTTGAGGCGTTGCCGTTACACGCTCTCTAAGTAATTAAATCAATTGATTTTTAGTGCGTATATGATACGCCAAAGTGGCTTATTTTATTTTACAGTTTAAACTTATTTAAATTTAATTCAGCTTATCACCACAAATTTCAATTGTTAGCCAATAATCTGGTTAAGCAATGCATTTTCCAGCCATAAAGCTATGTTGTTGTTCACTCAAATTCAGTTGAGGCAAACGTCAACAATAGCTCAGTTTCATTTGTTATGAGAAAGGTTACTTCGTCTGTTTATTATTTTTCTATACGCATAGAAGCCATCAGACCAAATTAGACTACCTTTTATGTGGGCGGCTTTTACCTTTCCATCTCGAGTCTCTTATTCGAATATTTCCATTTTATTTAATTTTTTTTTGTGACTCTGCCCAGCTGGTTTTTTTCTATGGATGCAGTCAAGTGCTTGAGCATTTTATTTAAGCGCATGAATGGATTTGATGGCTTTCCTTATTTCCTTTTTATTTTTATTTATCTTTGGGTTTTCTGCATTTCGCTTGCGGAAGGAAGTATGCACCCAAAAATAAAACAGCTAGATTTTCAATTCATTCCATAAAATGGCTGAAAATTGTAGAGAAATTATGAAAATTGCCCGCTCCGCCTGCTTGCGTTGGATGATGGATGGATGGGCGGAGCGTTGTAATTTGTATGCTTGCTTTTTGGCTGCTTTTATAATTTCAGTTTTGGCCTTTTTATACTTTTTTCATAAATTTTGTTTTTGTTGCTTTTGGTTGCTTTGGATCGCATTGCTCATATGTAAAGTGAATTGTCTGAGCGGGCGGATGTTTGTGTCTGCTTGTTGGATTATGATAGCGTTTTTTTTTGTAGGGAGACATTTGTTTGAAACGGCATATGTGTTTTAAAAAGAGAATTTACAAGTAAATTTTAAAAGTTAAAAGTATAAATTTTTAAATTTTATATATACTTTTTACATATACTGATAGGTGCAGCAAAAAGCACTGAGCCTGGCAGTTAAGTTCATTCAAGAGATATATTGAGATACATTGTTATATGAGGTTGCACTTATACAGGGCTTTCAGTCCTTTTTTTAAATTTTTTATATTCTTATTATTTAATTCGTTTATTTCGTGTCGATCTGCTAATCGGGCGCTTTTACTTAGATCAGTATTCTTACTTAATTTCTATTAAGGCTTATCAAATGCATATGGCAATGCATTAATTTGCTATATAATTGTAATTCGAATGAAATCATATTAATATCTTTAACGTTATGTTTTATCTTTTTATCTATATTATTGTATAAATTTACTCTTTATAGTTATCTTTATTATAATTATTAATTTGCTTTTAAAGCGAACTGATGCTTCGACTCATTCTAAGATTTTTTTGCTAATATTATTTTTTGTACACACACATACATACTTATATTGAATGGCTTTTTGGTAATGGCGGTGGCAGCGGCGACGCTTGGGTGGAGCTCGGGCTTTTTCTGTTTTGCCTGCAGTAATTTCTTAATTAGCTTCCGAACACAATGTGCTTATATACCATATACACATACTTATACCTCTGTACGTGTGTGTGTGCTAGGACTTTTTGTTACTTTTTTGGGTGTCGCTGTTTCCGTATATACATTTGCACACATACAAATTTGAGTCTTCGCAGTCCACCCACACGCTCACACCCACTCGACAGCGACGGCGAGGTACTTATTTTAATTGCAGCCTTTTTGGGCATGAAGTGCAGCAGCTTAGCGCAAAGTTGGCTATTGTTTTGGCAGCCTGGGTATATGCATACGTATATATATGTACATATACTGATGGATGGATGTAAAAATTACATTTATTTTCTCTTTATTTATAAATATTATATATATCAATCTGAGCACAAGCAATTTAGCTTGCGATAATGCAACCAGAATGTTCTAAAAGTAGTGCAGATATTAAAACACAGTACTGAAAGTATAAACATATAATATTTGATAAAACTTTTGAATGTTCATATTCAAGTGGATATAAGTAGTTTTACAAATATATATATAATATATATTTTGAAACGGCATCAATTCTAATCCTACCAGATTTACTCGCTACTAGTGGAATGCGAGATTTGCAGCTGTAGTTGTGAGCTGGCCAAAGTCTCTCATGCAATAGAAAAAGTGAGTGGCCATTTATTGCTGGACAGCCTCGCAGTAGACTATTATGTTTATCTATTTTGGCTGACAGTTCAATTAAGTACAATGGCCACGCCAGTTAAATGCCGCTGTTTTTTAAGCGCTGAGGACAATAAGTAGCGCTTGTTATTTTTTGTGTGTGCAATTTTATTTGTGCGCTTGTCGAGTGGTGTCTGAGTGGCCATTATGACTGTCTCCCTTTGTATTTTATTATCCATTTAGCACATTTATTTTTATTTCACAACTCGCATCTGACTGCCAGCGCATTATCCTTGTCGTCATTATGTGTGTGTCTCTGTGTGTGCTTGGTCAGCCTAGCCTGTTAATGTTGCCAATTTTTAGCCGTGCTCCCTTTTATGAGGGCCTCTTTGTGTACTTTATTTTTTAGCCAGTGCGGTTGGCGCTCCGTTTATGGACTTTATTTTAGTGCGTAAAACGCGTGCCTTTTTTTTTTTTTTTGGCTAGCAGGGTTGATTGGAGGGGTGGCTAGATGTATACGAGTATGTGTGTGTGTGTATGTCTGAATGAGCAATTGCAATTGCGTCAGTTGTTGCTGCTGTTGCTTTTGTTGTTATTATCTGTAATAGACTCATCAGCGCTGCGTTGTGGCTTGTCCTTTTCGTTTTTTATTGTTGTTTTGTTTTTGTGTTTTATGTGCATTAATCAACTTGCATTTGTTCTCTGTCTCTCGTCCACTTTGGTCCATTTTTATGACTATATCACTAGTTTATTTCAACCTTATGGTCTGTTGTTTTTCGTGTTCCATACAACTATTTTGTTACATTTATATCCGTTAGTGTGGTTATAACAAGTGTGCGAGTTTTATTCATTTATTTTAGTTTTAGGTACATTTCTTGATTTGTATGCAAAAAACTTCCTGCGCTTCCATTCTATCACAAAATAAGTTTAAATTGAAATCGTTCGGACTGATCAAACTCATCTGAAAGATGATTATAAAACTTTTTTAGCTCTTATTATTATTACTTTTATTAAACTTCTTTTAATTTAGATTGTTCACCTTATTATTATTACCATAGTCAATTATAATGCCCCTTTATTTTTCTTCCATTTATTTTACATATATATTATTATAAATAGGCACTTATGATTATTGTTAATCAGACAAGGTAATACTAAATGTTCCCCTTAAACATAAACTTTTTTCCTGTTAATGATTCCATCTGTCCAATAAGATTTTATTTTAATCATTGAGTGTTACTGGGGCGATGGGTCGTGTCCTGTTTATGTTTATTCAATAAATCTGTCTTCAATCATTATTATATTAATTCTAAATATATAATATATATAATTATCTACCTACCTATATATCTATCTATTTATCATCTCTCAATTAGTTTTTTAAATATTTCAAGTTGGAATTCGTTCGTGTTTTGATATATGTGGAAAATATAAACCGATACAAATCTCAAAGTTCGTTGCTTACATAGACACTCGTGCATTGCTCATTCCGTTTTATATTTTTTCAAGAGTTTTTTTTGCCTGACAACGTACTCTGCACATATACCGTATTTTTCCTTAATGCCTGCAAGCTGTAATGTCCAGCAAATATTTAAGAACGATTTAATCGGCTCTAAAAACTTAAAAACATAAGTTATATGACTCCTTTTGAATGCATCATATGAGTCTAAGCTGTCCAACATGCTCGGATAACTACATATTAAGAACACAAAGAGGCACTTAGACTACGCCCAGAAGCCTGCAGTACAATGTCGTAATCAAATTCCAGCTAATTACGCACCATATTGTCGTAAATTAATGCAATAACACAAACAATGCACAAACAGCGAACTCAAATTACACAATGCACATTTGTCACCAGGAAAACACACACACAACACACACACACACACTGGCAGTTATACGTAAAC
Organism: Drosophila mettleri; assembly: GCA_035047625.1. Taxonomy (NCBI): domain Eukaryota; kingdom Metazoa; phylum Arthropoda; class Insecta; order Diptera; family Drosophilidae; genus Drosophila; species Drosophila mettleri. The sequence continues at coordinate 16,602,411 of JAWNPI010000035.1, forward strand.
TTACACTTGCAGGGACTAATGCATAATTGCACTTAACATCTATCGAATTGTCACAAATAGAGGTTAAGGACTGCGAATTGAAGATCAAGTCGACGGCTAATTAAATCTGAAAACTGCTCAAATTTCGCAGACGATCAGCGCAAGGGCTCGCAGCAACGCATCGGAGCATTTCCTGTTTGCGAGGCGTCAATTGTCACACGGACTGCCGCTGCCTGTGACGCTGTAAATTCGAATCCAATTGAATGACAATAAAAATGCACTCGGCTCTTGGCTGTTGGCAGTTGGCAGTTGGCAGTAGGGCGTCAACGATCGTGAGCCAGGAGTCCTTGCTGGAAATGTGTTATTTGATGCGCGTCATTGTTTGCCAACGCGCTGTGTATTCCTACAAATTACGTAGCCAGCGTGTAGGCAAAGGCCGTGGCATTATTCCACTGCGGGTAAAACAGGAAGTCAACAATGTTGAGCAACGAGTTATGCTGCCAGGACGTGCACAGGATACACCGTGCAAGCTGTTGTAAAACGCTTTGCCTGCGACTACTGCGCAACGTTTTCTCAAATCGGCACCGAGCCTAACACCACCCGTACCCACCTCACACTCTTGTTGTAGTCGTCATGTAATTTAATGTCATTTAGCCTGCGGCCAAATAAACCAACGATAGACCCCTTTGTGCCCTGCCAACGCGCCTGATTATCCTTTGCACAGAGTTGGCTCAGCATGCAATGCACTGTTGTTATTGTTTTGCTTGTTATTGTTGCTGCAGTTACGTGTCCTGCCTGCCAGCATAAAGGCCGGATAAGAGACTAACCACCCATTGCATAGGTGTGCACTTTGATTTGTCAGTGAGCTCAAATTAAAGTTAATTTGTGGGAATTATTTTACTGCCGAAGCTTGCATTAGCAAAGAAGAAACACAAATTCATGTGCAATACTGGCTTCTAAATATATTTTTAATGTTTAATTCAAGCTTTCAAAGGAATGCGTATTAAATATCATTTCATTCTGCCTTGCTTTTGTTTGAGCTGCACTGTAATTAAATTCAACTCAAATATGTTATCTGTAATTATAAAGAACTAATGGCAGTCGCACGCAAAGATGCAGCTGCCATATATTATTTGGCTCCACATATCGAAATAAACGAAATTTGATAATTTGTATTTAATGCGTCGATAGTGGAGTCAACTGTTTTTTCTTTTACTTACTATGAGTATAGAAAATAAACACTTGTATTTAAGTCTATATTAAATGAAATGTTTGAAGTAATGAGCAGACACATTTTGGCTACTTGGCTACTTGGCTACTTGGCTACTCAAATATAATTCTTTAGACAACTGGCAGTGATCGAGGAGAGAGTAACTGAAGAGATTACAAATATGCTAAATGTAACAAGTAACTAAACTCTAGTCGAGACTGCTCGACTAAGAGATACCCTGAATCCATTGAGCTGTAATACCAATCATAAAAAGTTTCATTTATTCATTAATAGTAAACAACACATGCACACACACACACACACAAACATATGCGTGTACGTAATATGCTCACTGCGCAGTATTGCGGCTGCAGCAGAGGCTGTGCTATGGAAACTTTATTGTTTAATAACTTTTTTTCTCGATCTATGTTCTTAATGAAATTTTCGGGGCATGATTATGACATCTAAATGTACCTATTTGTCAAATTTCAAGTCTCTAGTATTTGATATACGTAAGTTATCGATTTTGTTGAATTGTGGGCGAAAGGGGCGTGGCATCAAAAATCCAAAAATGACAAAATGTGCGGATTCAATATAGCTATCAACCACAACTTAGTGCACGATTCTATCTTTAACGGTGTGCACGCCAGACCTCAAAAACAAAGCGATATTTTCGATAGTTATCGATAAAAAAGGAATGGGACGAGTTATCGAAAAAAAAAAATAAACTCGTACAGCGTATGGTATTATCGAGCATTTTGCTTTTTATTTGAAGTCTCTAGCTTTTGTGGTTGCAGAAATCCAGGTGTTTACACGGACGGACGGACGGACGGACGGACGGACGGACGGACGGACGGACGGACGGACGGACGGACGGACGGACAGACGGACAGGGCTAGTTCAACTCAGCTCGTCGAGCTGATCAAGAATATATATACTTTATGGGGTGTGGCACGCCTCCTTCTGCCTGTTACATACATTTGCACAAAAACATTATACCCTGAAATTTCCATTTTCAATGGATTCAGGGTATAAAAAGAGAATTTTGATATAAATAAATTAGAAATAAAATTATTTTTATAGATGTGTCTTATTATCAAATAAATATATATGTATGTTATATATTCTTAGGTGCACCTAGCGCGACGTATAGTCTTTATTTAAGGGTAGCCATCTGAACGCATCTGAAACGTGAAACGCATCATACTTAGTGGTCTACAATTGTCTAACATAACTTCATTACTTTTAGGTATATGAAGCTTCCATTGGAACTACACTTAGAAGCCTTGACAACCGCTGAAAAGGTTTCATTAAAATGTTATTCAATGCCCTTGGCTGTTGCAAGTGCTGGGCAGCAGCTGACGCACAGTTGGGTGTCATGTGAACAGAATCATTTTAATTGCAAAAAAATTGAACAAAGTTTTGAACCGCGGCAGTCGCCTGATTGCATTTTGCTTATTACGTTGTTTGTTGTCTTTTGTTTGTTTGCAAATGGTAGCAGCTCTGTTGTACTGGTTAACAGCAAGTGGGTATCATAGCAGCGCGGTGAGGGCAACCCCATGGCGAAGGAGCAAACTTTATTTATATACAACTGCCGCAAGCGCGCATTCATTGAAACGCCCAGAGAAAACATTGAATGGAATTGCAAATGAATAATTGACACATACAAGTTCAATGGGTAAGGGCCAGGTATGGTGTGAAAATTACAGGTTATGCGACATGCCAAACAATTTTCGAGAGTTGACTTCTGCAAGGGTTAGGCGGGCAAGGTTAAGGGTGGCTGTTAAACGGCAAGTTAAATGGGTTGCATGCAGCGTGTAATTTGCTCAGTCGAAAGTGTAAAGCTGAGAGCTCCGGCTCTCGATTTGGCTCCAAGTTTGAAGCTAAGCTGTCGCTTTTGTTGGTCTCTCCGATATCAAATCGTAAAAGTTAACAAACGCGTCGAAGTGTGAAATTGAAATGCAAAAATACTGAAATCTTTTACTGTTTTCATTTTATCTGACATATTTTACCACATTTTTTGCCACATTTTTTTGCTGGCAGTGAAGAAGCAAATCTGATTGGATCATTCCCATGGGCATATTGCACCAGTTGAAAGCTAATATAATTTATTATGATAAGTATTCAAAACACACGCTGTGGCTTGAATAATGCCAAAGAAAACAAAAAGCTGTCAACACTTTTTCGCACAGTGGTTATTTATCTAAACGGAAAAATCTTTCTGCGGTTTAAAATTACCAATTTTCCAAAGCATAAATTGGCATTTAAGCGATTGTAGACGCCGCATCGACTCCCCAAGCGCTGCCCGAAATCCAACTGGTACCCGAACGCGAACCCAAACCCGAATCCGGAAGAGCAACCCACTTATCATATTAAACTATGTACACCAAACCCACGTCGACCATTTAGCAAATCTTTACTTCAACAACGACAAGAATAGCAACAGCAAACATCAACCCCTCCTGGAACCGGCAAGTGGGTCGAAGGGCTGGGCGCGGTTGGGTGGGTTGTGCGCTGGCACATACAACCCAATTACGACTACTGCCAGAGCAGCCGGAGCAGCAACCAAGTCAGTCAAAACAAAATCAAGATAAAAGCGAAATTCAATCTGTCAAAAATAGATTACAGACCAATTATGTGCTCTTTAAGAGAACCCCACATAGTCTAGAGTAGGGTTGGTTTTTATTTTCTTTTTTTTTTTTTTTTCATTCGTGCATCCATCCATCTATGTACGACCATCAGGCCGAATTTTTCGTGCTGGGCTGCCAGTTGTTTGTTTTTCCCTGCACTGTTTTAGGGTCTGCGGCGTGTAATTGTGCCCGCTGTGCGCGGGGCGAGGTCGATGCGGCCTCTGCATTTCGGTGGTTGGGGATTGTCTGATTGGGCTGGGCTGGGTAGTCATTGAGTTGAGTTTATTTAATCGACACCAGACAGGATACGCGCCAGCTAGTTGACATTTAATGGCAACACAAGTTTGTCATATCTGTGTTAATTGGAAATGACAAGCTGTTAAGAGTTTGGCTTTTAGTTTTTGCTCTCATATGGAGCATGGATTATGTCAGTTTGTTAATATTCTGGCAAATTTACTTCATTGTATTATCTAACCATTTTCTTTTTCACCTTTAAAAAATGTGCATCTAAAGTTAAGCAAATATGCACAAAGCAAAATAATCTACTACTTACATACGTACATACGAACATGCTTTGAACGATATCAACATGAATATAAAAACAATCTACACACACACACACAACTTTTTACCAGTCAGGTTCATTTGGAATCGCTGCGAGTGTGGATTGCAGTTAGAACAAGCTTTCGGCTGAGCTGTTGTTGGCTGCGGGGCTGCGGGGCTGTGCACCGGGCAGCAGTTCAATCCCATTCAATGCATGGCATTCTTTGTGTGAGTAAAGTACCATTTAAGGGTGATAATCGTTCTCCATTTGAGGGTGCAAAATGGAAAAATCATTGAAAGCGAACATCGAAAACCGAGAGAGCGAGCGGGCAGGCGGGAGAGAATGGGAGAGAGAGACAGGGAGCAACCAAGATTAAAAGTGCATTTAATAATAGAGCTGTACTTTGGGGGGAGGAGGAGACACTGGCCGAGAGTGGCGCAGGTGGTGGAGATGGCTTCGTGCTTTAGTGCTTCGGGGAATACTCGACTCTCATACATATAACATGCAGTGGCCTGTAGCGAGCTTAGAGTGGATTATAATGAACATCAAGTTAAACTGAATATCTGAATCGAAGCAGCGCGGACAGGCAACGATTGGATAGCAAAAGAAATGGCCCATCCCTTGGCAATGATTCAAAATTGTTTGATTATGTGGGCGGTTTTTGGCTCGCCGGTTTTGCAGGCTTGCCAGCCCGTTGTTCGGCGAGCCACCCCCAGTGGCAGTTAGCGACATATGCCAGGACATCCTCTCCTGGACTGACTTATGCCGCGTTCACGTGTAAAATTGTTATAAGTCTTGCGGTTGCCATACGCTTAACTGTTTGCCAGTTGCTGCCCCGTAATAAATTACATTTTAAACTGCACCCCAAACAAGGCGATCGGAACCAAATCCTCGTTGCAACTCAATTAATTTTCAATGATTGGACTGTTGTTGAGATTATTCAGTCAGATATTTGGCAATTCATTGTCTTGTACTTGTCTGAATTATATTTAATTATTCTCCTCACAAGGAAGAAGCAAAAGCCTAACCAACCACAAAGCATAGATAGATAGATTTACATAGTGAAATTCGAATGCTGTGCACCTGCCCTAATCTGTTAATACACGGCAAGAGGGTGCTCAAAGAATTGTCAAAGCTGTTCCCCTTGCTCGGAAACCAATTTCAAATTGCTTGCTTGAGCTCTGCTTACAAATGCTGCGAAACACGCTGCGAAAAGGCAGGCGGCAGACGGCAGACGGCAGACACAAAGGCACAGCTCCGCACAACAAATGACATTTTGATTTTGCGCACTTTTTGATTGATGACAGGCAACTGCTAGCGAGCAGAAGTACATATACCAATGATAAATAAAAGCTATCAAAAGCCAAGCAGCATTCAGAAGTGTGCGCCTTTTTGTTCGATCAGAGGGCGTGTCCGCTCCAAGGAGAATCAAAAGATATTTGCGCGCCTTTTGGCGCACTTGGAACGCTTGAACAAAGCGCACAAAGCAGGGTAGAAAAAGGCACAGCTGGCCGAGCTTTGGCTGCCTTCAATTGTTAGCGCTTCAATAGAGCGAGCCAAATGCAAATTTCACTGTGTTAAACAAAAGGACTGTCAGGCAGACACACGCACGCGTGTGTGGGTTGCGCGTTTTAGTCTAATGAAATGGCCGTGCCAAGAAAACTAAGCTCGCGCCAGCTGTGCAGCCGGACAACAGCAAGGACAGCATATCCAGAGCACCACTTGTCGGCTGGCAGTGAGCCGTGTGGCTTTTGAGGCGTCGGGACTTCCACTTTTCGTTGTCATTAACTAAATAGAAAGAAAGACGACGCCTTGACGCCCTGCTGACGCCTAGTTAGGGCCAATGTAGGCGGCGTAGGCGGCGTAGCCTAAGTGATTAAAACGCTGCACAATTGCAATTTTGCCAGTATTCCACACTTTGCCCAGACCATCGCCGAGACTGTGCGCCTTTTTTCGCGCTAAAGCAGCTGAAAAACCACTTTGGGCAAATTGACAACAGCAGCCAGCAGGATGTCCGGGTAACAGCATTTTGCGCGACATCGGGACGCGGGCAAAGCGCTCCAGCCCACACGCGCTTAAAACCGCGCGCAAAACGTAAGTGCGAATTCTTCACTTCAATGCGCCGTGTTCTGTTTATTGTTAGCTCAAATCCATTAAAAAAAATGTTGCAAAGCTGCCTAGACAGGTAGCCCCGAGGCCTTGTAAACAATGCAGCCGCCGCATAGTAGCATATGCCAAAAGAACAATCGAAGAATGAATCCGCATGACTGCGAGATACCCTTTGAACGGCATAAACGTAGCTAAAGCTGTTGGTCGTCAGCCAATAATTGCTCATATAATTTCTTTTGTGGTAAGCTCAACAATTACAATTATCGCATTAGGATCTAAAAATAAATAAATTCCGATCAAATAGGTTATATTCGAGAGCTTTTCTGTTGACAGTCATGTCTCTTCTCTGCATTGCGTTGCCTCTCTCATTCAATGTTCTTTGAATGAAATGCGCATTGTTTTATCGCCTGACAGCAGAAATGTGTGGCTAGTTTCTGATAATACGCATACGCCACGAGGCTCCGCACTAATTATCAAGCAGCGCAGGTGGCTGTCGGTGCCTTTGCCTGTGCAATCCTTTGACTGTCAGCGCATTGCTCAATTAATCAGTGCAAGAGAATGACGAAAAAAGTCGCTGCAGAGGTAGCAAAAAAAATGCTTACACGACTTTTCGCTTTGGGATATTGTAAACCGACACGCCCCACGCCAATCTGTTTCACGTATGTGGTTTTGTTTTATTTTTTTTTTTTCTTTTGTGGGACACCCACTGCCTTTGGTAGCCCTGCTTAGCTTTAGGAGATTCCATCGCCACTGCATTGCGCCATGTTTTTTGGGGCTTTTACCGGCTTACTTTCATCAATGGCATTTTGCCATTTTTCAAAATTTTCGCTGACAGTAGGGCGAAACACGGAAAAAAAGAAAGAAAGAAAGAAACAAAAAATAGAGACAAGAAAGCGTTAGACATAATATGAAACATATGAATCGCCGCCCATGCACGCTGAGTGGTCGGCACGGATTTGATTTATGTCCCTGCTCCCCAACACTCGTATGTTCAAGTCTATATATGTATACACCGAGTTCATATTCATCAGCACAAAGCCAGTTACGAGGCCTAACCGGCCAAATTGAAACATGTAACAAGATGATAAAGCAGCAGCTAGTATGCCAACAGAGCGCGCGGTGCGGGAAATGCTGTCTACTGCGACAGGGACAGGGTCTACAAATTATTTAGTAAATTTCAGAGGTTTTTGCAACAGCATTCTGTATTCATTTGGCTGTTGGCAACTGGCAGCTGGCCGTTGTCATGCACGAATATCCTATTTTGGCTAGTTATTTTTTCCATTTGCGAAGCTCAGTTTTGGAATATACTTTCTTTTTTTTTTGAGCCAGACTGTCTGTTCGGTTGATGAACCAATAATAATTCATATTCATGCCCATTTCTATGCAGAAAACCAGAAGCCATCACTGCGCCACGAGCAGACAACTCATCTCAACGCCTGACATTCGAATCTAATGGCATTTTTTAGAGCAGCCATTGCCATTTTTTGCACGAGCTCTCCATGTGCTGATCAATTTTAATTAGACGCGTACTCAGTATTCAGCTAGCTGGAGCATAGGGAAAATTTCTAATTGCATTTTTTATAGCAACACAAAATATTTGACAATATGTATATATCTTTGAAATATATTATATAATTGGAAACTTAATAAGCTTTGTCAAAAATTAAATGAGCATTGGATTTTCCTTAAATGTATACTTTAATATATTAATCAAGTATTTCTATTACTATTTCTGTTGATCATTGAGCGAATCGAGAAATAATACCATAGTGGGAAGTGTTGTACTTACTAATGTCACATTATTAGATCAAAACATTAGATTTCAGATATACGAATAATTTCACTCTGATATGTACATAAAATGAATGGCAAATATGAGTGAATGCTGAAGACAGCTTCATTAGATTTGAATTTGCTACCTTCAGAGCACGCCATGAAGTGGTAGAGGTACAGGCGACACGTGTGGGTATGGAGAATCAGATTTGATTCCTGAAAACAGGCGAGTTTTTTAAAACAATTATTTTTCCTGTGGAACAAACTGTTCAATATGAATATGCTGGAGTCTGGAGTAATTCCTTGTGGATCTCTGAATACTCGAGCGTTCTTAGTTGCTTTTACTTATGTTTTTGTTTGCTCTTCACGTCAGTCTATGAGCTCGAGCAGCATCGTTTTGTGTATTTCGTAGTGAGTTTGTGTGCTAATCCTGCACTTATCGACTTCCCATTGGTTTGGCAAAAGGCTCTGCTTGGCACAGGCAGCACGGTCTTTCCGCTGTCTTAATGCGTATGGTTAGCATCGGCATCAAGTGCCCATTAAGAGCTTAAAACCAAACAACTGAACCATTAGACTCGGCCTCTATAATCATCGGCTTTTTGACGCGTCCGCCGCGTGCCAATCGAACATCGAATCCAATTGTTTTGTCATATTGCATAGCAGTGGACCACGCCCAATTGCAACAATTTGTAGTCGTCGCTGTGTAACACTGAAGTGGATTGAACGGTTGACAGGGTTGCCAAAACGGCGCAAGGCTCGCGTGTGCACGCGCCCACAAGCGTGTGATAATTACTCGAATGTTGCAGCTTCGCATGCGCGGCACGTGGCACAAGCAAACAGAAAACAGCAAACAACAAGCAGCGGCCAGCAACCAGGTCTCGGGGCAGGCGCTACAAGTATCCATATCCGTTTCATGTTTCGTTCGCATAATTGCGGCTAGCATTTAGCCAGATATCAGTACTAATATTTTGTTCAAATACAAACAAAGCCCTCAGGTCGTGCTGTGTTCCGTGCCAGGGTAAATATGTTTTCTTCCAGCTGAAGTGGCACTCGAGCTAAGGACTCTCGATTCTCCTCCCTCCTCAGTCGCTTTCAGGTGAGTGCGCGAGCCTTTTTGTTGTTAATTGCATTAATGTGCGTTATTTATAATCAAGTACGAGAGCCTGAAGAACTGTGCGAACTTTTTGCCCTACTTTGGACTGTTTATGCGGCAGCCAAGCAGCCAAGCAGCTAAACATGCGGATGGGCAATAATGCTAAAAGTGCCAAACAGAGACTCGTAAATTGCGGCCCCACACTCGGACCATTTGCCGCGTCGCCATTTTGGGCAGCCAAAGCAAGGCGTCGGAGCCCAATACGAATATCCAATCCAATTCCCTGCTGCTAGCAGTTGGCTAAAGACTCCGCCTAATAGCAGTTACTGACGACGCCGCATTGGCCCTCGGGGACCAGACAATTTCAATAAATATTTCACTGCATTAGCTCTCGACACTGGCGTGTCAATGGTCAAGGAAGGGGCCCAGCAGGGCGGGGGCAACAACACAAAAAATGCTGGTGTGGTGCGGCTTCAGCAAATCCAAACGCAAATTGCCTTTTTGCTCCTGGCCAGCAATAACGTGCATTAAATGTTTGGCCATTATCATTTTAGGCATTTGCGGGCATATTTCCATTAGCCGCTGATTTTGCTTCCCATTGGATTGGCATTGGCATTGGCATTGGCATCGCCGAAGCTTCTCTATTGAGCTACAAATCGTCAGCAATTTCAATGACAATGCATCTGCAGCTAAACAATTGCCACACTCTTGCTAACTCTTTGCTTCGAGATATAAGAAAGCCAGAATAGTTGCTCCCTTAGACGAAACAGGGTAAAACAACAAAGCCTCACCTTGATTGCCTTGTTAGTTACTGCGGTTGCTGCCGGTGCTGCTACACTCTACGTGGTTGCTCTTTCTAACTAACAGAAATGCGCAAACCAGACTGGGTTTAAGCTTCCAAGCGCTTTTCTTCATTTTCTGACAATAAATTTTCATTTTCTTGGTAAATGGCCCGTTGTTGTTGCTGTCACTGTTGTTGTTCGTGCTGCACTTACTCCATGATGGCTGCGTTGTTCTGGTGTTGTCGATTGCCTCTTTGCACATATGCCCGCATTTTTGCACCACAACAATTTGGCAGGCACCGCTCATTGTCTTTGCCACAGCCACAGCCACAGCCAGAGCCACAGTCGTAGCCGCATTGCAATTGCAATTGCTCACAAGTTATCCCAAGTGGAAATATTTGCTGTTGTTCTTCGGTGAGCGATTGTTGGGCTGGCAAATCGCAATAAAACAAAAGTGACTGTCAAGTGAATACGCTTATTCCCGCAACCATCTACATATCCTGCTTACAGAACAACAAGGATATGCTGTCATAATACGCAATTCTTCATGTTCGCTCTTCTGCATAACTCGGACTGATTAAAATGGTTATTCATATGCCCATGATTGATGCATAGAATGCAGGCAATCGTTGATATTCTGAATGATTTGTTCAATAACGAGGACAACGAGTTCATATCATACGAACAACAAAATAACAAACAATTAAGCTACATCAAGTATATAAATCCAATTGGGAGTGTAATGAAAGATTATTGATTTATATATATATATAAATAAATAAAATATATATATATATATATATATATATATATATATATATATATATATATATATATATATATATATATATATATATATATAGTATAATTAATACGCATTAATCGAGCAGTCTCGACTAGAGTTTTGTTACTTGTTGATATTCATATGGTTACCATATGAGTTGGAATGACATCGTGCAATGTCTGAATGCTATTACCTGATGTGCTAGCTGAAAAGTTATAGACTTACAATTTTTCCAGTTTACTTACTTATAATAATAGGCATATCAGCTCAGCTCTGAACTCAGTTTCATAGTTGAGCTAATTCGACTTGATTTTTGTTGATTGTTAATAAATGTAATTATAAATATATTTACTTACTTTTTTTTTTTTTAAGCTCACATGCTTTGACTGAATGAATTAAGATTAATATTATTAATATTATTAATATAAATAGAAAAATCATAATATTAGTTGTATAGTTATACATATAGTTATGTAAATAGTTAATAAACTAAGCTGTCAAATGAGGCAATTATTATATATCTTAGATTTTAAGTTGCGAATTAAAATACAGAATGCATTTACTGATATATTTTTAATGCTATTTAGCTGAGCAACATTTATGGAATATTCGTTACATACTATTTGATTTCAAGTCCGGAACAACCTTTGTCACGCTCATTTAATGCGCTAATAAACATAATTTTAGTTAGACAATTTCATTCAATACGGTCATAACTCATAGTAAAAAAATAAAAACACGCAAATTTGGGCACTTTGAAAATACAAACAACTTGGCCAACAGGGCTGACTTATGCCGGGGCATGTTGTTAACTGTGGTAGCACGCACGCACGCAGGCAGTTAATTAAGGGTGTGAACTGGTTGAGTTATGCGTGGAGGAGTTAGAGCCACTGTATCAACCCCACAGCTCAACGTATCATGAAGGACACAAAGGACACGCCGGACAGCAAAATGGGCAGTAAATAATTCATTAGCGGCTTTTAACAATAAATTTTTGTGGGACAGCCATTGGCTAAAAGACCAGCAGAGTGAGCAACTGAGAGACTGGAAGTTCTTTTCATTTTTGTAGGGCACTCATTTTAATGAAGTGGCCCGTTTACTGGAGGCAGCAGCAACAGCTAATTAGTCGGCGGTTTGAACTTTGAACTGCACTTCGTTAGAGTTGGAATGCGCCAGGTTGCTTAAAATGCTGCTACGATAACGATAAGCATGAAGCCAGGCGGACCCAGCAAGCCGCCAAGTGAGCCACATACCCATCGAACCACTGCACCACCTGCACATGTTTTGGCACATTTATGCAGCGGCTGCCAAATTAAAATGCAATAATTCTTCATCTGCCTATAAAAAACTGCGCAAAAAAGAGAAAGAAAAGCAAGGAATTAGGCCCAAACGCGAACGAGCCAAAAAGGCAAAGGCCGGAAACGTGCTATAATTGAAAAATGTGGTAACAAGACTCTACGTGGCGGGCCTAATGAATTCCCCGTTTTTTGCTTGACTCCGTCACGACACGCGAGCCTGAAGAAGTCGTTGATGTCGTGCCACTCGGAGAGGGTGATAAATGCTCATCAGGCTTTAAGGCAGCGCTGGCAATTAACTTTTACAATGTTGCTGAAACGTAATCAAGTTGTCAGCAGCGTGAGTCGTCGCAAAAGATACTCCTAATTACGCAAAGTTTCAGGCGAGATTCCCAGGCCAGCGCCTAAATGTCAATAAATGGCTGCTTGAGAATCTGAGCCTCACTCTACAGTCTTTGAAGTCTGGGGGCTGCTAATCCGATGGGATCCATTTGCCTAATGCCCTGCAACAATTTCGCAGACTTCTATGTGCTCTCCGTCACACTTACGACTACATTTCAAATGTCTTTCAGTTGTCATAACAAACTTTGGGGAGCAGACGGGAAGTCTTCTTCTTTTTTTTTTCTTAGGGCGCATTAGCTAGCTTAAGTCTGGAGTTTTGGGTGGCATGAATTGACAATAAGCGGCATAAATTTTAAAATTTCATTTTTATCGCATTACAATTTTCTCAACAGTTTTTTATGCCTCCTCATATTTTTGTATATGTATTTTTAAGCCACGTTTAAGTAAGATGCTTGAGTGGCATTATTGACTTCTGAGTTGATAAAGTGCCATAAATGTCACCCCATTAAAAGAGACAGCAACAACAACAACAACAATAACAGCAGCAGCACAAGGAGCAGTTGAAACAACAACGCCAACGGCAAAAGGCAACAACATCGCAAAGGTAAAGTAAAGGTAAAAAGCGCGTAGAGTTACCGGCTCCTGGGGGTTGGTTGCCAGGATAATGCGCCTCAACTCAATTGGGAATTTCAAAAGTAAAGTTGAATTTCATGTTTGGCTGCGGCAATTGTCACAGATGGTTTAATTGAAGTAATTACATACGAAATCCGTCAGGATTTGCTAGCTCCAGCTCCACTGCCAGCGCCAGCGCCAGCGCCCTTCAAATGATGACACTTTTTGCTTATTATTTTATTATTACTTGCTAAGCCAACATTAGCAAGACGGGGATGAGGAGAGGCTACTGCCTTTTGCCTCGGCAAGGGTTAATGGTGTTGTTTGACTTTTGTTTTTGCGCCACTGCAGTCCGCAGCGAGGAGCGCTTTCCGCTCTTCTAATGCTAATGAGCTAATGACTGCTGCGTGTAATTACCGACCGCTGAAAAGGTGTCATAATTATTTATGGCCTTTCCTTACATTTTATTATTTTAAATATATTGTTCCATATATATTTCTGCCATATTTCATATTTCGGAGCGAGACTAACCGGTTCCAAAATCAGTCTCCAAGCTTATCTCAGCTAAGACATAGCTCGGCACATGCTTCTATATACACATGATATAGACAAATTTCTGTTGCATTACTGACTCACGCCTAGGGCAGAACTCCCAACCTATTAATATATACAGTTTTGGGTTTATTTGGTTAGTATGCAGCTGTACAAATATGAATATTATATATAAGGATTTTGAAAACAAAAATTTCTGTAAGAACCCAATCATCAGAAGAAGAAACTAGTCCTCTTTATCTTTCTCTCTCAAGATCTTCATATTTTCGAAATGATTCGAGTATTTTTCGTATTGACTGTGTTATTTTATACGGTGGAGGCTATTTTCGTAGCCAAGTCAAGTCCTGTCCCTTATAACTGCAATATTTACGAAAAAAATCTTTGTTGGGTACTTGACAACTGCGTTTGCCGGCCGATCCAAAATCCTTGCCTCAGGGATGCTGAGAGCCAACTAAGAATCAAGAGTTATAAAAAACGTAAGTGCTCCCTAATCATACAACCATTTCCATGATTTAACTATGAAATGGGACTCTAGCGCTTGTGCCCTTAACGGAGGAGCTCTGCCAGCATTTCATTCCTAAGATATGCATCTTCGGAAAGCCCGTGATAGCTACCTTACTTGTGCGTCCAACATGCGGTTGCAAGAGTAAGCCTGATGTTCTAGAAGAGAAGAAATTTAAGAGTTTCTGTCACCTGCAGAAATATTCAGCAGAAAAAAAAATACGTAAGTTCAGGTTTCAAAATTGTGCCTACAAATCAAATTTATATATTTTTGATTCTTTTTAGCCTATTTGTCCTACAAAAGTTGTCGCTACTTTTGAACCCGAAATATATTTGTACTAATAATATTTGTTTTTAATAAAGATTAAAATTATCTGAATTTGTATATATCCATTTTTTTTTATTATAATTATCAACAAAGACAATTACAATTATAATTTGAGATTCTGGTTGTCTTACTCGTATAAATGTTTTTCAATTCGAATATTGAAGTAAAGCAAATACTTATCTTTAAGACCGGATCAATGATTACTAAAAGAGCTGCAAACTCTTGACTCTCCAACGTCAGACATAATAAATTTATTTAAAATTTAAATTATTGTGGAAGCTAACTTTTCGAAAGCTAATTAGTCATAATCACCAGATTGCTATACGTAATGCCTATTTATAGCAACCATACGTAGGAAATTTTTCGAGTTGCTAATGCACCTGAATAATATTTGTTTACACAAACTCAATATTGAGCTCAGAAGTTGTACAATAATATTATTATTTGCTTAAATAAATATATTTTTAAGTCATGGTAGAGTATGTCAATTAATTTAGGCGCACTTTGTATACCCCGTACTTGAAATTGCTATTTAGTCTACATTACTAAACATACTGACAAGTGCAGAAGCTTGGAAGAACATAATCCATTTAAAAAGACGTTAATTAGCTTTATTAACTATACTTACTACATTGATTAAATTATTTGTATATTACTATATTAAAACTGGGAAGGTCCCACTGATAAATCCTCTCGTGTGTGTTAACACGTAATTTCAACACGATGTATGGTGTTAAGTTTTGGCAGGTATTGCCAAATGCCAAAATGCGCTTTACGCTGATGACGGGTATAAAATCAATTATAATTAATTATACTCACATATATATTCACACGTATACTGGAAGTGAAGTAATTTTATGATATTTTTATATATTTTAATTAAACACTATTACTCTATTATTATATATATATATATTATATATATATATATTGTATTATATATATTATATTATATATATATATATATATATATATATATATATATATATATATATATATATATATATATATATATATATATCATTATTATTCTAGTATTGGTTTAAGGTCACTGAAATGTAGTTAGGAGTAAATATTCAAAATATCAATAATATACAAAAATATCTCAAAAGACATCTGCATAAACAATTATCTGTTTCGATGTTCTCCTATAAAACATCCAGCTCCAACAGACTCATACAGTGTGAATACATTCGGCGCAATAGCATTTGGTCTCGATCACAATGTTCAATTTGAAAGTCCTGATTCTCTTCGCTGTTATCCTCTGCGCGGCACAGGAATGCGTCCTCGGTGAGCCTTTAGAGGAATTAGCTGTTGAATCCGTCGATATTAGCCCAGATCCCGGATGTTGTTGCTCCGGATGCTGTTGCCCCAAATGTTCTTGCAGTAGCGTTGGCTAAGCCTAAGCTAATCAGAGAAAGGTAAGTAACTGAGAAATTAACATGAAAACCAGACGGAATTTTAAAGTCCTTGAATAATTGCAGAGCGGAGAAAATGCTGAACCAGAATATGTTTATTATTTGTAAATTGGTTTCCTGTTGAGAATAAAAATTTTTGCAACTTTTGAATTTAAGTGTTTTGTTTTATATTCAATATGCTGGGTTGCTACCTTGTTAAACGTAAGTAAATATGATATATAAATTATTGTGTGGCAAGCAGGTATTTTATAGTCAGATGAGTTACATTTTGTATTATTGGTGAAAATGTTGACCAAATGCAGGAAATATTGTAATTGTTGTTAGAATGAGATTATGCAATAAATAAAATTGAGTCTGTGGAAGACGTCATCCATCTGTAACTTGATTTCAACATTTTACTTTAATTGTTGTGTAATATATGTTATCATTAAAAAGTTAAAAGTTTAACGGTTTATTCGAAAAACTCATCTCAACTCCTCATAAGTTGTCATACCAACCAAAACTGTCTACGCCTACTGCTGTTGAATAAGTCGACTTGAGTTTCTATTCGTTTTCTTTAACAAAATAACTTTAGGTATCATATCGACGAGAACTTCAAAATTTTCTGTTAAAAATAATTGTGTCAGACGACGACGACTTTTGGATAAACCTACATAGAAAATGACGACATTCTATCGCACATTGAGTTCCGAGGAGCTACAAGAGTTGAATAAATGGATGTCCTCAATGAAGATAAAGCTCGACAATCGCACGCGACGCGATCTCTCGGATGTCGTGAACATCGCTCAGCTCGTAAAGAAATGCAATTCAAAGCTGATAGACATGTGCAATTACAGATCGTGCAGCAGCCTAGCCTTAAAGCTAGAAAACTGGGAGATATTCAATTGTAGAGTGTTAAGTAAATTGGGTCTTAAATTGTCCCGCAACGATCTGACACAGCTTGCCTCGGGCAGTCTGACCGCTTTAAAGTGTATGCTTTATAATTTGATGAGCTTGGTTGGAAATGGATTGTCGGAAGAATGTCCGCAAAAGGTGGAATCATCTTCAGGGGAAAGCCCAAAGAAGCCCGTCGATAGTTTATCTCCTATCGCAGGAGACCCCCTGCAGCCGGAGTCGGGCCTTGAAGAAAGTGAAGTGAAAATGAATGTGCCGTATGCCAAATATAGGCAGCTGATGCAAGAGAATTACAAGAAGAAAAGATACCTCAGTTCAATAAGGCACAAGACTAAGTATCTGGAAAGCCTTATGTTGGTAAAAGACGAGCGCATCAATTATCTGTTGGACCGCCTGGCCGCACTGTCGATACAGGCAAAGAATAACGCCGAACAAAGCTGATCACGATCATATTATTAGCCCAATTCTTGACCAATGAATGTTCCAGTAGTCAGTAAACTGACATAAGCGTCTTCGATGTATATCGTATTGGTTAGCTTCAATCATGTATTTATTTAATGCAAGATTCTTCGATGCAAATATGCTAAATGAGTGCCGAAAGTGTTTAAACAACGAGACGGATTTTGAAATTGCTTCTTATGAGCATTCCATTTCCGAAAATGGACCCACAAAGTCGTATTTTATTAATTATAATAGTATATTTTCATTTCAGTATCAATTATCATTTTATATAAAGAATTATATATATCTATAGTAAAATCTCGAGCAAAAGAAATGTCTGTAATAGGTAGAAAGACCCATAGCAGCTTCTGATAAGTATATTCTTCAGCAGAACAACGAGCTGTTTGGATCTGATTTGATCTCAAAACAAGAATACAAACTTTTAAGGTCTCTCAATTTAAATGCAGTCGACTTAAGGCGCAATTGAATTTCAGGTATTACACTATTATATAGGTGCTACAGTTTTTTTTGTTTAGATATTTATTTTGAACGTCTGAATTTTTGTTTTAAGCAAAATAATTGGTCAATTAGCAAAAACACATGACAAGCAACCCCAAGCAGAAGCTCTCCCCTACTCAAGTGGCTGAATACATTCAAATGCATTAGTTTCTATTCCAAGAATCGCAATTGATATTGAATTTAGTTTAAATTGCCAGCAGCAACTACTTGGCATAGATGCAGCAGAGTATTGGCGTACTAAAATATGCCAACTGGACCTTCAATATTTTTATACCCTGATCCCATTGAAAATGGGAAAAAAGGGTATAATGTTTTTGTTAAAAGTATGTAACAGGCAGAAGGAGGCGTGCCACACCCCCAAAAGTATATATATTCTTGATCAGGACGACAAGACAAGTTGATTGAGCCCTGTCCGTCTGTCTGTCCGTCCGTCCGTCCGTCCGTCCGTCCGTCCGTCCGTCCGTATGTATGAACGCGTCGATCTCAGAACCTATAAGAGTTATGATTTTTTATCTTTTTTATCTTAAGAGCTAGAGACTCCAAATTTCGCATGTAGCTTTATGAGTATTTTAACCAATTTCGGTTTTTGTTACATTTGGATACTGGCCCCAAATTACCCCACAATTTTGAAAATTATTTTCAGTTGCAATATATATGGTGTTTGGTATTTTTGAAAACTAAATCAATTATTTAAATCATATGGTGAAAGTTTCATCAAAATCCGTTGATAAACACAAAAGTTATTAAACAAAATGTTTGGCTAGATCAACAGCGATTGAACTGCAAAGCGCACACAGACCAGGTGGCGCTTATACATGTTCAATTTGTATACATGTGCACACATACATGCAAATGCTCGCGAACAAATTTTCTAAGAACCGCAATTGCCTTTGAGTTTGGGTCGAATTGTGTTCGAATTGTTTTTGCTACCTACTTCCAATTGCCGCTCGCCGCTGTGTGTCGCAGTCGCAGGCGCTGTGTGTCGCTGTGCGAATATGTTTTCGATTCTTCTTCTTTAATAGTAACGGAACGATTCTTGTGAGCTGTGTGGCGCTGTGTGTCGCTGTGCGAATATGTTTTCGATTCTTCTTCTTTAATAGTAACGGAACAATTCTTGTGAGCTTGCAAAAGTGTGCTGGCATAATCTGTGTGTCGAATTTGTTTGCATAATTCCTCTTTGATCGACATTCTTAGTACCATTGGCACATACTTAAGTTGCGTGATATGGTTGTACATACGAGTTATGGACTATATTAAGAAAACTAAGGGGGGGTGGGATTAGGGTATCCCCTAGTCGGGCGCGCCGACTAGAGTCTTCTTACTTGTTTTTTATTGTTTTTAATTTAAGTTATGAAGTCACACATCAGAATGAGAGTTAGTCATAATTTTACAATCTCGCAATTATTATTAATATCCAGCAAACTGAAACTGTTCGAGCTGCCATTGCACCTGATAATTATTTGTATACATAAACTTATTATTGAGTTGAAGGATAGGTCAATGTTGTTGATAAATAATGTCATCTATAGATAAACAAGTAACGAAAGTCCAGTCAAGACTGCTCGACTAAGAGATACCCTGAATCCATTGAGCTGCAATACCAATCATTAAAAGTTTCATTTATTCATCAATAGACAACACATACACATACACAAACATGCACGTAATATGCTTACTGCGCAGTTTCGCGGGTGCAGAAGAGACTGTACTTTGGAAACTTTATTGTTTAATAACGTTTTTTCTCGACTTATGTTCCTAATAAAATTTTCGGGGAGTGATTATGACATTCATATGTACCTATTTGACAAATTTCAAGTCTCTAGTATTTGATATACGTGAGTTATCGTTTTTGTTGAATTTTGGGCGAAAGGGGCGTGGCATCAAAAATCCAAATATGACAAAATGTGCGGATTCAATATAGCAATCAACCACAACGATTCTATCTTTAACGGTGTGCTTGTCAAGCCTCAAAAACAAAACGATATTTTCGATAAATATGGGACGAGTTATCGAAAAAAAAAATAATCTCGTACAGCGTATGGTATTATCGAGCATTTTGCTTTTTATTTGAAGTCTCTAGCTTTTGTGGTTTACGAAATCCAGGTGTTTACACGGACGGACGGGCTAGTTCAACTCAGCTCATCGCGCTGATCAAGAATATATATATGTGGCACATATCCTTCTCTTCTACCTGTTACATACATTCGCACAAAAAAATGATACCCTGATTTTCCATTTTAAATGGATTGAGGGTATAATAAGTGCAAATTAATTTTTTTTTAGATTGCTTAAATGAAATATTAAATTTAAAAAAAAAAAAACAATAATACACAAAAATATCTCATAAGACATCTGCATAAACAATTATCTGTTTCGATGTTCTCCTATAAAACATCCAGCTCCAACAGACTCATACAGTGTGAATACATTCGGCGCAATAGCATTTGCTCTCGATCACAATGTTCAACTTGAAAGTCCTGATTCTCTTCGCTGTTATCCTCTGCGCGGCACAGGAATGCGTCCTCGGTGAGCCTTTAGAGGAATTAGCTGTTGAATCCGTCGATATTAGTGCAGATCCCGGATGTTGTTGCTCCGGATGCTGTTGCCCCAAATGTTCTTGCAGTAGCGTTGGCTAAGCCTAAGCTAATCAGAGAAAGGTAAGTAACTGAGAAATTAACATGAAAACCAGACGGAATTTTAAAGTCCTTGAATAATTGCAGAGCGGAGAAAATGCTGAACCAGAATATGTTTATTATTTGTAAATTGGTTTCCTGTTGAGAATAAAAATTTTTGCAACTTTTGAATTTAAGTGTTTTGTTTTATATTCAATATGCTGGGTTGCTACCTTGTTAAACGTAAGTAAATATGATATATACATTATTGTGTGGCAAGCAGGTATTTTATAGTCAGATGAGTTACATTTTGTATTATTGGTGAAAATGTTGACCAAATGCAGGAAATATTGTAATTGTTGTTAGAATGAGATTATGCAATAAATAAAATTGAGTCTGTGGAAGACGTCATCCATCTGTAACTTGATTTCAACATTTTACTTTAATTGTTGTGTAATATATGTTATCATTAAAAAGTTAAAAATTCAACGGTTTATTCGAAAAACTCATCTCAACTCCTCATAAGTTGTCATACCAACCAAAACTGTCTACGCCTACTGCTGTTGAATAAGTCGACTTGAGTTTCTATTCGTTTTCTTTAACAAAATAACTTTAGGTATCATATCGACGAGAACTTCAAAATTTTCTGTTAAAAATAATTGTGTCAGACGACGACGACTTTTGGATAAACCTACATAGAAAATGACGACATTCTATCGCACATTGAGTTCCGAGGAGCTACAAGAGTTGAATAAATGGATGTCCTCAATGAAGATAAAGCTCGACAATCGCACGCGACGCGATCTCTCGGATGTCGTGAACATCGCTCAGCTCGTAAAGAAATGCAATTCAAAGCTGATAGACATGTGCAATTACAGATCGTGCAGCAGCCTAGCCTTAAAGCTAGAAAACTGGGAGATATTCAATTGTAGAGTGTTAAGTAAATTGGGTCTTAAATTGTCCCGCAACGATCTGACACAGCTTGCCTCGGGCAGTCTGACCGCTTTAAAGTGTATGCTTTATAATTTGATGAGCTTGGTTGGAAATGGATTGTCGGAAGAATGTCCGCAAAAGGTGGAATCATCTTCAGGGGAAAGCCCAAAGAAGCCCGTCGATAGTTTATCTCCTATCGCAGGAGACCCTCTGCAGCCGGAGTCGGGCCTTGAAGAAAGTGAAGTGAAAATGAATGTGCCGTATGCCAAATATAGGCAGCTGATGCAAGAGAATTACAAGAAGAAAAGATACCTCAGTTCAATAAGGCACAAGACTAAGTATCTGGAAAGCCTTATGTTGGTAAAAGACGAGCGCATCAATTATCTGTTGGACCGCCTGGCCGCACTGTCGATACAGGCAAAGAATAACGCCGAACAAAGCTGATCACGATCATATTATTAGCCCAATTCTTGACCAATGAATGTTCCAGTAGTCGGTAAACTGACATAAGCGTCTTCGATGTATATCGTATTGGTTAGCTTCAATCATGTATTTATTTAATGCAAGATTCTTCGATGCAAATATGCTAAATGAGTGCCGAAAGTGTTTAAACAAGGAGACGGATTTTGAAATTGCTTCTTATGAGCATTCCATTTCCGAAAATGGACCCACAAAGTCGTATTTTATTAATTATAATAGTATATTTTCATTTCAGTATCAATTATCATTTTATATAAAGAATTATATATATCTATAGTAAAATCTCGAGCAAAAGAAATGTCTGTAATAGGTAGAAAGACCCATAGCAGCTTCTGATAAGTATATTCTTCAGCAGAACAACGAGCTGTTTGGATCTGATTTGATCTCAAAACAAGAATACAAACTTTTAAGGTCTCTCAATTTAAATGCAGTCGACTTAAGGCGCAATTGAATTTCAGGTATTACACTATTATATAGGTGCTACAGTTTTTTTTGTTTAGATATTTATTTTGAACGTCTGAATTTTTGTTATTAAGCAAAATAATTGGTCAATTAGCAAAAACACATGACAAGCAGCCCCAAGCAGAAGCTCTCCCATACTCAAGTGGCTGAATACATTCAAATGCATTAGTTTCTATTCCAAGAATCGCAATTGATATTGAATTTAGTTTAAATTGCCAGCAGCAACTACTTGGCATAGATGCAGCAGAGTATTGGCGTACTAAAATATGCCAACTGGACCTTCAATATTTTTATACCCTGATCCCATTGAAAATGGGAAAAAAGGGTATAATGTTTTTGTTAAAAGTATGTAACAGGCAGAAGGAGGCGTGCCACACCCCATAAAGTATATATATTCTTGATCAGCTCGATGAGCTGAGTTGAACTAGCCCTGTCCGTCTGTCCGTCCGTCCGTCCGTCCGTCCGTCCGTCCGTCCGTGTAAACACCTGGATTTCTGCAACCACAAAAGCTAGAGACTTCAAATAAAAAGCAAAATGCTCGATAATACCATACGCTGTACGAGTTTATTTTTTTTTTTCGATAACTCATCCCATTTCTTTTTTATCGATAACTATCGAAAATATCGCTTTGTTTTTGAGGTCTGGCGTGCACACCGTTAAAGATAGAATCGTGCACTAAATTGTGTTTGATTGCTATATTGAATCCGCACATTTTGTCATTTTTGGATTTTTGATGCCACGCCCCTTTCGCCCACAATTCAACAAAAACGATAACTCACGTATATTAAATACTAGAGACTTGAAATTTGGCACATAGGTACATTTAGGTGTTATAATCATTCTCCGAAAATTTCATTAAGAACATAGGTCTAGAAAAAAAGTTATTAAACAATAAAGTTTCCATAGCACAGCCTCTTTTGCGGCCGCAATACTGCGCAGTGAGCATATTACGTGCATGCATATGTTTGTGTGTGTGTGTGCGTGCATGTGTTGGTTACTATTAATGAATAAATGAAGCTCTTAATGATTGGCATTACAGCTCAATGGATTCAGGGTATCTCTTAGTCGAGCAGACTCGACTAGAGTTTCGTTACTTGTTGTTTTTAATTTAAGTTATGAAGTCACACACCCAATGAGAGTTAGTCATAATTTCACAATCTCGCAATTATTATTAATATCCAGCAAACTGAGATGCCATTGCACCTGATAATTATTTGTATACATAAACTTATTATTGAGTTGAAAGATAGGTTAATGTTGTTGATAAATAATGTCATCTATAGATAAATAAATACAAATTAATTTTTTTTAGATTGCTTAAATGAAATATTAAATTTAAGAAAAACAATAATACACAAAAATATCTCATAAGACATCTGCATAAACAATTATCTGTGTCGATGTTCTCCTATAAAACGACATCAAACTTCAACAGACTCATATATTGTGAATACATTCGGCACAATAGCTCCCGATCACAATGTTCAACTTGAAAGTCCTGATTCTCTTCGCTGTCATCCTCTGCGTCTTTGGTGAGCGGTTAGAGGCATTAAATGATATGCACGTCAGTCTTCTCAGTTGTTCAGGAAGCTAATCAGAGAAAGGTAAGTAACTGAGAAATTGACATGAGAACCTGACAGAATTTTAAAGTCCTTGAATAATTGCAGAGCGGAGAAAATGCTGAGCCAGAATATGTTTATTATTTGTAAATTGGTTTCCTGTTGAGAATAAAAATTTTTGCAACTTTTGAATTTAAGTGTTTTCTTTTATATTCAATATGCTGGGTTGCTAACTTGTTAAACGTAAGTAAATATGATATATAAATTATTGTGTGGCAAGCAGGTATTTTATAGTCAGATGAGTTACATTTTGTATTATTGGTGAAAATGTTGACCAAATGCAGGAAATATTGTAATTGTTGTTAGAATGAGATTATGCAATAAATAAAATTGAGTCTGTGGAAGACGTCATCCATCTGTAACTTGATTTCAACATTTTACTTTAATTGTTGTGTAATATATGTTATCATTAAAAAGTTAAAAGTTCAACGGTTTATTCGAAAAACTCATCTCCTCATAAGTTGTCATACCAACCAAAACTGTCTACGCCTACTGCTGTTGAATAAGTCGACTTGAGTTTCTATTCGTTTTCTTTAACAAAATAACTTTAGGTATCATATCGACGAGAACTTCAAAATTTTCTGTTAAAAATAATTGTGTCAGAAAAAACGACGACTTTTGGATAAACCTACATAGAAAATGACGACATTCTATCGCACATTGAGTTCCGAGGAGCTACAAGAGTTGAATAAATGGATGTCCTTAATGAAGATAAAGCTCGACAATCGCATGCGACGCGATCTCTCGGATGTCGTGAACATCGCTCAGCTCGTAAAGAAATGCAATTCAAAGCTGATAGACATGTGCAATTACAGATCGTGCAGCAGCCTAGCCTTAAAGCTAGAAAACTGGGAGATATTCAATTGTAGAGTGTTAAGTAAATTGGGTCTTAAATTGTCCCGCAACGACCTGACACAGCTTGCCTCGGGCAGTCTGACCGCTTTAAAGTGTATGCTTTATAATTTGATGAGCTTGGTTGGAAATGGATTGTCGGAAGAATGTCCGCAAAAGGTGGAATCATCTTCAGGGGAAAGCCCAAAGAAGCCCGTCGATAGTTTATCTCCTATCGCAGGAGACCCTCTGCAGCCGGAGTCGGGCCTTGAAGAAAGTGAAGTGAAAACAAGTAACTAAACTCTAGTCGAGACTGCTCGACTAAGAGATACCCTGAATCCATTGAGCTGTAATACCAATCATTAAGAGCTTCATTTATTCATTATTAGTAAGCAACACATGCACACACACACACAAACATATGCATGCACGTAATATGCTGACTGCACAGTTTTGCGGCTGCAGAAGAGGCTGTGCTATGCAAACTTTATTGCTTAATAACTTTTTTCACTCGACATACGTTCTTAATGAAATTTTCGGGGCATGATTATGACATCTAAATGTACCTATG
This sequence comes from Drosophila mettleri, assembly GCA_035047625.1. Lineage (NCBI taxonomy): Eukaryota > Metazoa > Arthropoda > Insecta > Diptera > Drosophilidae > Drosophila > Drosophila mettleri. Next base: position 16,627,725 of record JAWNPI010000035.1, read on the forward strand.
TGCCAAATTTCTCTCTAGTCTCTAGTATTTGATATACGTGAGTTATCGTTTTTGTTAAATTGTGGGCGAAAGGGGCGTGGCATCAAAAATCCAAAAATGACAAAATGTGCGGATTCAATATAGCAATCAAACACAACTTAGTGCACGATTCTATCTTTAACGGTGTGCACGCCAGACCTCAAAAACAAAGCGATATTTTCGATAGTTATCGATAAAAAAGGAATGGGACGAGTTATCGAAAAAAAAAAATTAACTCGTACAGCGTATGGTATTATCGAGCATTTTGCTTTTTATTTGAAGTCTCTAGCTTTTGTGGTTGCAGAAATCCAGGTGTTTACACGGACGGACGGACGGACGGACGGACGGACGGACAGACGGACAGGGCTAGTTCAACTTAGCTCATCGAGCTGATCAAGAATATATATACTTTATGGGGTGTGGCACGCCTCCTTCTGCCTGTTACATACATTTGCACAAAAACATTATACCCTGAAATTTCCATTTTCAATGGATTCAGGGTATAATGAATGTGCCGTATGCCAAATATAGGCAGCTGATGCAAGAGAATTACAAGAAGAAAAGATACCTCAGTTCAATAAGGCACAAGACTAAGTATCTGGAAAGCCTTAAGTTGGTAAAAGACGAGCGCATCAATTATCTGTCGGACCGCCTGGCCGCACTGTCGATACAGGCAAAGAATAACGCCGAACAAAGCTGATCACGATCATATTATTAGCCCAATTCTTGACCAATGAATGTTCCAGTAGTCGGTAAACTGACATAAGCGTCTTCGATGTATATCGTATTGGTTAGCTTCAATCATGTATTTATTTAATGCAAATTTCTTCGATGCAAATATGCTAAATGAGTGCCGAAAGTGTTTAAACAAGGAGACGGATTTTGAAACTGCTTCTTATGAGCATTCCATTTCCGAAAATGGACCCACAAAGTCGTATTTTATTAATTATAATAGTATATTTTCATTTCAGTATCAATTATCATTTTATATAAAGAATTATATATATCTATAGTAAAATCTCGAGCAAAAGAAATGTCTGTAATAGGTAGAAAGACCCATAGCAGCTTCTGATAAGTATATTCTTCAGCAGAACAACGAGCTGTTTGGATCTGATTTGATCTCAAAACAAGAATACAAACTTTTAAGGTCTCTCAATTTAAATGCAGTCGACTTAAGGCGCAATTGAATTTCAGGTATTACACTATTATATTGGTGCTACAGTTTTTTTTGTTTAGATATTTATTTTGAACGTCTGAATTTTTGTTATTAAGCAAAATAATTGGTCAATTAGCAAAAACACATGATAAGCAGCCCCAAGCATAAGCTTTCCCCTACTCGAGTGGCTGAATACATTCAAATGCATTAGTTTCTATTCCAAGAATCGCAATTGATATTGAATTTAGTTTAAATTGCCAGCAGCAACTACTTGGCATAGATGCAGCAGAGTATTGGCGTACTACAATATGCCAACTGGACCTTCAATATTTTTTTTTATTGTTTTTAATTTAAGTTATGAAGTCACACACCCAATGAGAGTTAGTCATAATTTCACAATCTCGCAATTATTATTAATATCCAGCAAACTGAGCTGCCATTGCACCTGATAATTATTTGTATACATAAACTTATTATTGAGTTGAAAGATAGGTCAATGTTGTTGATAAATAATGTCATCTATAGATAAATAAATACAAATTAATTTTTTTTAGATTGCTTAAATTAAATTTAAGAAAAACAATAATACACAAAAATATCTCATAAGACATCTGCATAAACAATTATCTGTCTCGATGTTCTCCTATAAAACGACATCAAACTTCAACAGACTCATATATTGTGAATACATTCGGCACAATAGCTCCCGATCACAATGTTCAACTTGAAAGTCCTGATTCTCTTCGCTGTCATCCTCTGGGACCTTGGTGAGCGGTTAGAGGCATTAAATGATATTCACGTCGATGCTATCAGTTGTTAATCCGGAAGCTGTTCAGGAAGCTAATCAGAGAAAGGTAAGTAACTGAGAAATTGACATGAGAACCTGACAGAATTTTAAAGTCCTTGAATACTTGCAGAGCGGACAAAATGGCGAACCAGAAAATGTTAATTATTTGTAAATTGTTGTGCTCTTTTTATTAAAACTGTTGTAGCCCTTGAGTCTAAGTGTTTTCCTTAACCAATCCTCTGCTATATGCCGGGTTGCTCACCAAAGCGTTCTTAATGCAGCGCTTTGTGCGCTCAATTGTGAAGCTTTTGATGCTACAATTCACAGAAAATCATTTTCATTGCATTGATCACTTGTTTATTCATATCCATTCATTCGTTGGCAAAGTAATTTCTTTGCTCTTTATGCTCCACGCTTTCTTGACTTCACAGCGACAATCAGAAACAAAGCAAAAGTAATCATGTCCTACACCTTCCTTTGCTTCGGCTCTGCCGCTGGGTTTTTCTTTGTATACCCTGTTAAATAAAAAGTGTGCGGGTGTATTGAAATTTCAAATAGAACTTCGATTTTTAATTATAGATAATATATGAATATTAAATAACATACGAACTGTAAAATGAGTTAGGCGAATTCCTCTCGAATGTTCATTAAATTGAATAGGAAGCTATGATAGGATATTCTCAACGAAAATAAATTCGACTGAAAATCAACGAATCAAGGAAGATGACGAAAAAGGTGGGATACAGAAATAATATGGATAAATATTTCTTTCATTTATGAATAAAACAAAAAATAAAACAAATGCAGGGCAGTATTATTTTCCAGTTGGATACAACTTTGACTGACTACAGGAGACATTGCGAGTGTCGCAGCAGGACATGTGGCATCTCCAGCTAATAACCTTAAAAGCCTTATCGAGTCATTTAATATAAAAACAAGCAATTAAAATGATGAATATGCAATAAATGTGTATACACACATTAAAAAGGACAATTCTCTGCCCCCGCTGCCCGTCCATACATTTTATATGCTAATGAGGAGAACATTTTTTATCTAAAAAGCAAAAAAATGCGGACACACATTTGCCTAATGAAAATAGCGCCATTAAAATGAGAAAAACAACTTTAGATACCGAAATTCGAAACACGCCGAGTTTTGGCAATTAAAGTGCTACGAGCATAAGGTCCTGTCAGCTATCTACCCGTGCCGTTGCGTCCCGCTAACCACGACTGTCTATATATGCATGTGTGTGCCTGTGTGTGTGTATCTGGCTACGATCGAATAGCAAATTAGAGATTAACACGCATGTGTCATCCTTTTTCGGGTATTTTAGTTCATTGACCGCTGTGTAGCAATAAAACTACTTGAGTTTCCAAAATTTTAACTGAGTGCCAAACTCGCGGCCAGTTTTATAACTTTACGAATTAGAGCAATTTGATGAAACTATAAAACTGTCAAATCGCACAAATGCGCCGACTGTGCTCAGGATAAGTTGCCAGCGCGTGCTCGAAAGGAAACGTAGGTAGATAAACCGAACAGGGCTACACCGCTGGCCAACCGCGCGTCCTGTGTGTTCAATAAGCTGTGACGAGTGCAAGCCACGCACGTTAGAAGTGCAGTTAGTCAAAGGCGCAGTGAGAGGGAAAGGAGAAGAGCGGAGCGAGAGACGAGAGAGGGACGCCTTCAGCTGGGTGTGTTGCATCTCTGAATGCCAACATATTAATTAAACTACCCACGAGCCTATGCGCCTGTCAGGCTGTCAGCCAACCCACTGTCAGCTGGAGGTCAAATACGGTCAGTAACTTAATTATGTTACAAGCACCGCGCTTCCATTATGATCTATAATTAAGTTTAATTTTTTTTTTGCATTTCAGTTTATTTATTTGTTTATCGTATTGCATACATTTAATTTGATAATTGCAATTACGTGCGCAGTCAACGGCCATATGAAGTAATATATGCCCCTTGTTTGCCTAGCTGATGGGTTAATTGGCTTTAATTTGTGGCAAATTGGCTGCTAGCCCATTTAGCGAGGCTTATTATGTGCTTATGACACATATAAATATGCACTCGGCATGATAATTGAGTCTGCGGCAATTATGTTTTTTTTTTTTTGTGCATTGCAACTGTTTATTAAATTTAGTCATTGTATCTAGCAGGTGATCGAAAGTAAGTAATTCATAGAATTTGAATGTCTTCATGGTTGACCAGCAGAGATAGGAACGACTGTGAAGAATTGTTGTTGGCATACTTTTTTGTAATCTTGTTGTTGTTGTTGTTGTTCTATTTATTTTCTAGTGTTATTTTAGATATAATGTGGTTATGCACTATGCTCTAGCCATAATTAATAAATGCTTATGCGTCCATTACTTAATCAACTTAATATCTATATATCTGACAGGCAACGTCAATTGTTGAAATCAGAGCGAGGAATTAGCATCACTTCGTGCAAATGTCCCTTGGTTAGCAACTGAGCCAAATAAAATCGTTGAGTGGCATTGAGTGAAATAAAATTGATTGATGACTCAGCGTATATGTATATATCTAACACTTTGATAGATTGCTGTGACTCTGTGCTCTGTGTTGGCTGTATTGGCTCGTACGGTTGCCCGCTCAATCCGAACAGCAGGCAAAGTGTCAAAGTGTGGGTTAAATAAGGGCCGCATTAACCCCAACAATGCCAAAAACATTATCATTTTCAATCAGGCTTCTCAGCTACTCATGCTTCTCGGCATTGTCATCAGCAAGAGACCATGGCAATGCTGATGCCGCCACGAGTCAAAGGTGGCTGCAAAGGGGTGCGGTTAGCGGCCTAGGCCCGAAATGAGATACAAATGTAGCGCCTCATGTAAATGCCCGAGATTTGCTGTGTCGGTGGCTTATTGACATTAATCTAACAATTGTCACCGGATTTATTAGGGGCCAATTCACCGGCAAGGGATGTCGCACAACAAGCTCGAATTGCCAGAATGGCAACATGCGATGTCAGGCCTATCTGAGCGTGCTGTGTGTGTGTGCGTGTGTGTGTGAGTGTGTCAGTGTTATCAAACATTTGATTGATATTAATGATCTAAAATTTGCATTATATTGTAATGAAAACTCAACTGCTAAGTGTCTTTGATTTTCGTTGTGGGTAATTTATGTGTCAGTCAGGGATTTGCAAAATGTTTGCATTTGTTTATGAGTTAATTAAACTCAGTAAACTTGATATTTATTTGTGGCCATGTTATAGTTTCAATCGACAGGCGATTCCACAAATTGTTAAATCATGTTTTTTGAATCTGCTACGACTGTATGCAAAGTTGATATTTATGTGGATAAATTATAATGGAGGAGAATTCTACTTGACAAGAAGATCAACATCGAGCCCACAAGAATACAAATTATGAGAAGAGAAATAACCACAAAGACTCTGAAAGTACAAATGCATACAAGCACACACACATATGCATGTGTGTATATATATATAAATATACACACACATGCATAGAGGGAGAGAGAGTCATATAAATGCACAGTTTGTGGCGCATATAAAAACGGAAAGAAAATTTGAATTTTTAAATTAGTTTTTGTTAACTTTTGCTGCTGTCGTGGCGCAGGTTGTTGTTGTTGTTGTTGTTGCTGTTGCTGTTGCTTTTGGCATAGACTGGAAATGTTTAACGACTCGTAAGGAAATTGCAAAGTAAAATGTCTTCAGGAATTTCAACATATTTTATGCAGGAAGCAACAGCAGCAACAGCAAACAGCAGACACAGCCAACGTAATAAAAAGCAAGCCAAACAGAAACAACAACGACAACAACTGAAAAGAAAACCACAAGATGAAGGCAAGGTAAGTGAGTGGGCGGTGGCTTAGTGGATTGCTGGATTTGCTCAGTTGGGTGGCTTTGGCTGCCACAAAATGGCGAATTAAATTTGAAATTGCCAGCGAGGGAGAGAGTAAGAGAGAAGGAGAGAGAGTGATACTGCGCCCTGAAAAGGGCAGACAAGTTGTGGCAAAAGTTGTGTGCCTGGGCCTTGCTTTTGTGGTGTAAAATATGGAAAAATGTATAACTGACTGCCTGCCTGCCTGCCTGCCATGCCAGATGCCAGATAATATGCAGCAAGGTGTGCGACAGTCGCTGCTTATGCATACCAAATGTGTGTGGCATCCACTGGGGAAGGCAGCTCGCTAACTTATTTGTTTTATCAGCCTACGTCCGCCCGGGGCGGGCCCTCTGGCAATCTCAAGTTTACTCAATGAATGCCAATGAGCTTGTCATTTTCCAATATCCAATATCAGTTAGATACAAATTCGTAAAGTTATCTCAATTTCTGCTTACGTTGTTGCGTGCATTCATCTGATATCTTGTCATCTGCTTTATAATTATGATTCCCATTCCCATAGACTGCAACGAATCAGTGACGTCTCTATATGAATTAAATTTGCAATTTGCCCACTTGCATCTTTGAAATATGAGCAAAACTAAGAGTTCTTTTAAAATGAGAGCAAATAATTCGTAAATTGTGGCCAATCAGCTCAAAGGAAGCTACTGCATGCAGCTCACACGACGACCGCCACATGCAAAGAGCACAAAGCAAATGTCAGTCGGATGGGGCTGGGGAGGGGTTGGTGCGTCGGAGCAGACAGCAAAGGAAATGCCAAATGAAAGCAGAAGAATCTTTGTACAATTTATTCGCCCAAGTAAAATTACACGTCGCTCCTGGCAAGCATCTAGGACTGACGCAGAGAACTCGCATACGAGTCCTGGGCTGATGTGTGACTGTGTGTATAGATGTGTGTGCTTACAAATTAGACAACAAAAGCAACAACGACAGCAATGCCGTTTTCAAAGTGAGCCACGTCACGAAAAATATTAAAATTAGCATTAATATTTTTCGTTTTATACTTTTTCTTTTCCTTTTTATTTACCGCAGTTGCAGTTGAGGCTTGTTGCTGTTGCTGTTGCTGTTGGTGTTGCTGTTGCATCTGCGTGCGATAAAGATGAGCTCGTGTCCAAGACTGAGCAATACTTAAAATATTTTTACAATTTTTTAAATATGTATAAACATGTAAAAATAATTTATTGTACTTTTTGAATAGTCTTCGAGCTTCGGCTCAATTAGCCACTTTTGCTTGATGTTTTCTAAATAAACAATTTCTTAGACTTTTTATTGTCTTTAAATTTTGTGTGTTATTCTTAGCTATTATTATACTCAGTTTATATTCAATTTTCTATTATTACATATGATGTAAACATAATGTAAATACACACACACGTAAGCTTAACCAAGCCGAAGACGACGCCGAAGCAGCAAGCGCTTTAATAATCATTAAGTGTTAATTAAAGCTTCTATAAATAAAGATCGAATTCATCTATATGTTATAGTTATAATTCTCCACAGCTTCTTCGCGTAGTTTTCTCCCTTAATAAATACCCATAAATTGTGAAAATACCGAAATAGAAAGAACATTTCTTTGATAACAAATGCTTATTCACAGCATTACTGAATATGGCCAGAATATAGATCTGAGATCTCAAGTCTGATTTGTTGGCCCAAAGCAGTATCCAGCTAAATTCTAAAACACGACACGTACCCAACTCTAGGCTGTGGTGCGAAATGTTGCAATCAAGAATTGGTTGCCAACCCAGACCAAAGCCAGCCAGTGACATCTACGTGGGCGCTGGCAGAGATAAAAGGCAATGGAGCCAGAGTCTGCGGCATCCACTCGTTAAGGGGCAAAACTTTTGATGCTGTTTGTTGCGGACTTTTCACATTTTGTTTGCAGCCTCATCCAATACGTTGAGCGTCCCTTTTGGCTGTTTTGTTTTTGTTCAAGTTGTTGGCTTGATTCCACTTTGATTTCAGTTTCAGTTGCACGTTCTGCCCATGCCCATGCCCATGCCCATGCCCATGGCCATGGGGCTGGGCTTATGCTTGTGTGCGGGTCGAGGACAGGGCGTAGATTCCTTTGCCACTCGTCTTTTTATGCCACTCAATTTTGTCATATTCCACGTGATAAAAAATCTGATTGGTTCCAGGCGCCCCGCATCATTTGCATATTTCTTGTGTGACTTCAACTCAAGCTGACATTCAAGCGCCTCAAAGATCTTCAAAAAGTTTTTAATCTAAAATTCGAGTTCATGCGCAGCATAGGCAAGTGTGCGAGGTTAAAACTAATTAAATTTAGCACGATGGCAGCTTGATTTTTCATTTGGCTGTGGCACAGATTCGGTCTGCTCGCCGCGACAGCTTGACAAATGAATGTGGATGTCAAACAGCTCTGATAACTTGCCAGCAATGGCGGCGCTGCTGGTTACAAATGGCGCAGCCAATTTTGAGGTGTGGCCACCGCAATATGGGCTGCCTGCCCCGCTTGGGGACGCCCCCGGCCAAGTACAAACTAATTTCCATGACCGCCACGCGCACAGACACACCGAAAATCATTAGAGTGTCGGGTGGTTGAATCGTCCATCGCATATTAGAGTAATTAAATGGCAGACGCAAAACTTAATTGGAGCTTCCATTTGAGTGTCTTGCATGACTGTGGTGACTGTGGTGTGCGTGTGTCTCTCTTTCTCTCTGTGTCGCTGTGTGTGTGTGTGTGTGTGTGTGTGTGTGTGGGTGAGCTGGCAATAAAATAAAAAAAGCTGCTAATAAAACTTAACTTGAATGGCGGCCATTTTGCTGGCTGTGCGCTGCACTGTGCGTGCCTATTTATTTAACAAATTAGCATAATTGTTCACAAAATAAAATTCAACTTAAGTACAAATGATGTCCACCAACTGACTGACTGACTGACTGACTGACTGACTAGCCGACTAGTCGGACTCTCTAGGTCTGTCTAAGTCCGTCGGCCTGGGCGTATAGCTGTTAATTAACATGTGGGTGCAGGACACATCCCGTGGCGCAAATTAGTTTGTACGCCATGCTAATTGCGGAATGGCGTGTCAGTCTACATAGAGAAGCACGTCATGTAGTTACTGCTGTTGTTGTTGGATGGAAAATATATGAAAATTGTTTTGACTTTAGATAAGCGACAACTAGGAGGAGTCAAACGGACTGGTTCCGTACGCTCCATGTGTGCCGTGATAGACGCGACACGACGCGACGCGACGCGACGCGCTAAGCGAAGCGACAATCAATTTTATGACATCCAGTTGAAGACAGTTGCTGGCACTTAAAAGCCACTTGGCTACTTTAATTACATTGTCCAACTAAAAAGCAAACAGCTGCTCTAGTGGACTGCAATGACTCGATATGATCTCGATGCCGCAAACCGCCCATCAGCCCTTTCACTGGCTGACTGGCTGACTGGCTGACTAGATGGCTGTCTAACTGACTGACTGACTCCCGTCTCCGCCTGGACAAAGGACATTGTCTGTCTGGCTGCTGAACAGCATTTGTGTTTGTCCATCTGAGATAAGCTTTGTCGCCAGTTTGCTGAAAACACGCAATGACAACTTAGTCAAGTTCGCGCTACCTACGACGTTGACTTCCTTCTGTTATTGTTGCTTTGTGCTATTTTGAGTGCTACTTCGCCTCACATACGATTGCAGGACCAATTCGAGGAGCTGCATGAGCACACGCACACACACACACACACACACTCAAATATATACGTGTGTATGGATAGCTGATTGCCATCAAAATCCACCTCCTGTTTAGGGCGTGTCTCACTTCTCTCTCAGCCGAAAGTTGTCATTGTTTAAAGTGTTGGCCGGCACACAATTCCTATTGTTATTACTACAAAATCGTTCATGATGGACTCAACTTATCGTGCAAGCAATTCAACAAATGACTAAAACTACTCGAGCCCGATAAAAGTCGCAATACTCGTAGACATGCGGACATCTGTGCTTATAAGTTGGAAATTGGCAAGTTTGATTGACTTGATTAAATTGATGAAATTTGAATAGGAGTCAATAAGGTAAGGAAGGCATGCGATTTGGTCAAAGCTCAAACTAGAATCAAATAAGGGTCATCTCACATATCAAAAATGCAAATATTGGCAGGCTTAAATTGAATTATTAAGATTGAAATAAAGACATTTTAATTTTTGAATTGAATCTTAAAGAGGAAACACACGTGTATTCTATGATTCTGATAATAATTGTAGCCAAATGAAATTGAAAGCTTCGCTTAAAATTTTAGTCAGTTGCAGCCCAATGCTTGGCATTTAGCCTAGACACGAACCACAAAAGAGCTTTTATGCATTAGAGCTTTAAGGGTATTCGCATATATAGAGAGCAACCCCAGAAACGCCCTGTTTGGCAATAGGTAAACTAATACGAAGCCACACACACGCACACACTCACACACAGTCTGCATGCGTGCATGCACATCAATGCGTAACACACATTATGCTGCCTCGTCCTTAGCAGAGGGCGATGCTGGCGGCGCTTTATGTGCGCCTGTTCGAAAATCTACCACGAAAGAATGTGTGCAAGTGTGCGACAAGCAAAGATGCGTCAGTGTGCGAAGGCCAACACACGCGCACGCACACACGCGCACACGCACAGATGCAGATGTGTGTATAAGACGCGAACTCATGTGCGAGCGCACAAGGATAAGGGGCGTGTAAGCAAGCAGTTGCGACCTTGAGGTGCTTAACACTGCACACATTCAACCACCCACACACACACACACACTCATACATACACACGCACAGCAATAGCACGCCCTTAGTCCCAGAATGTAACAACGTAGTAATGAATGGCAGCGCTGTCGCCGCTGGCCGCCTGTTACGCTAAGGTTGCTCCTAGTTACGACGTAACTGTTAACCGCTTCTGGCCAGGCTGCTGCTGCTGCTCTGCTCTCGCATGGTAGCGTCGTTATCATTAGCGTATTATGTAACGTGGCTGACGTTAGAGCCAGCCCAGCTGGCAGCTGTTAGTAGCGGGCGGGCTGTCAGAGCCGTTTGGCCTATACTCCGCCCCGTTGAACACGCCCCAGCGCCCAGCGCCCAGCCCGCTGGCCGGCACATGCGCAGTGGCTGCCTGGCAGCAGCGCCGCCTGCTGCTGCCGCTGTTCGCCTGGTAATCCTTGGGCGGGCGTTACCTTAAGAAGGGTTAAACCGCTGATGGACACGTGTCTATTTGAACGCGCCGCAACCACGGTGCTGTCCGCGGTGCTGCTGCTGGCTGCTGGCTGCTGCTCTTGCAGAGGTTCTTCTCCGGCCGGGTTCTTGGCAAAAAAGGTAAAGAACCAGTGTGGTCCGTACCATTCGAGCCCGCGCTGAGCGTAGCCGCCCATGGCCGTGCTGCACCCAATGCCCGCACTCGCCTAAATGCCCATTGCTGGGCCTGGACCTCGCGAACGCTGCGTGTGGCCCACCCACTGGGCGGGCAGCGTCGCGACTCGCGGTTCCTCGCCTGCGAGTCAGCTGTCAGCGCGCAGTGGCGTCGCTGCTGCTCCCGGGCGGCGGCCAACTGTGCCAACTGCCAGCAGACGCCGTCACTGTGCGAAAACCCACCCCTAAAAGGCGAGAGAGCTGCGCGTGAACACACCCCTCGTACACACGCACACACACACACACAGCGACACTTTCGTTTTTTAAAGAAACCTCGCGCATCGTTCGAATGCCTGATGACGCGCATTGGAATGCGATTCGGCTGTTTGCTGGCCATTCTGAGCGCCTGGCCTAAAACTTCAAACGGAATTTCCTTTCGTTTGCCTGTAAACTGTGAATCGCTTGCCATTGTGAATGCTGCCTCTGTCATACTTCAGTCAGGCACGCTTACAGTCTAAGCATAGCCAAATATGTTCGTTTATTTATTTATTAACAATTCTTCTTCTTCACATTCCATGAGTGCCAAGTGAGACACAATGTCCGTGCCGTGTTTTGTTTAAATTGCCTTGAAAATAATTAAAATGTTTTGAAAATTTCAGTCCGCTCTCAAAAGTATGCAACACTTCGTGTGTTCAGTGACAGGAGCTTCATGCTATGAATTAATAGGCATAAATGTGTAATTGTTCTTTGGTCTGTGCAGCCAATAGATGTCGCTAGCTGACTTCTGGGGAAGTTTGTTGGCACTTTTGGTTACTCTTATCGAATAATAAATGGTGCAAAACTTGGCTAAAGCTGGAACTATCGATTGGCAGTATGACGCTTATCGCTAGCCACCACTTCATTATGCGCGCAATGTTATCTGAAATTTAAATTTAATCAATAAAATTATAATCGTTAATTATTATAGATTCTTATACTATATAATTATCGTGAAATTCTATCGGAACTAGCATCTAGGACAACAATTGACTTTCTCATATTTGTATATCATGTTCAGCCAATCAGAATCAGTGTCAAGCACACTTAAATGATATTTCGTCAGAGGTAATTCCAGAGTCATTCAACAGGCAGTAGGCAGGCTGACAAATAATCTAATTAGCCGCCAGTGCGATGAGTCTCAACTGTCAAGAGACGAATGTGGCTAATTTCGACGCCCTTCTCAGGCTAAACATAATAAGAGACGACGAGATAAATGCCGAAAGTAGAGCCATACAGCGACATCATGTCAAAATGTCAGAGTGAAAGGCCATAAATTGCTTCCAAGTCAATAGGACGGACGCCCAATTCCCCAGCTGGCTGAGCGGTAGATGTCTGCAATGTATGCAAGAAAAACATCGAGCCTACGCACAACACACAACATGGCGGGTCTTTTCCATTTCCAATTCCATTTTCATTTCCGCGGCGGCACATTTCAAGACGCGTTCCTTGGAGAACACTCGACGACATGCGCACTTCGGTCGTGTCTCAAAATCTAATTAGTTGGATACTTCATTAACCACAGCCGACAATCAACAAATGAGTAATTAACATGCGCCTGGGAGCTGCTCGCTGCTCGCTGCTAGCTGCTCTGCCTCGCCCGGCGTTCTTTTCGTCGCATGCAGTTAATATTTCATAATTGAGCAATTTATTTTCGCCTCTTTGACAGGATCAAAGATAATGCCGACACCACAGCGAGCCCTAAGACACTGCGCCATGCAAATTTTACGCTCAGTTGACTGACGCCCAGCACCCTGTGAGAGTGCCCGGTGGGTCTTCTGTGTGGCGCTTGATTATCTTCCGGAATTCCTGCTTTGATTCTGTAAAGATATGAGCCATTGCTATGTGGGGAGTCTTTCTCGTAGCCTTTGCTTGTTACACAGGTGTTACAAAATTCCAATTCAACAACGTGTCAATAACAACTTTAGATATGAATCACAAGTTATTATTTAAATAACACATGTATAGCAGGAGACCACTCTCATTAAGATGGGCAAGGGGAGAGCAAGGCAATATACTAATTCATGCGATTAGTATAATTATTAATCATAATTTTTGATGGAACATAGAAGTAAAAATTATTTGGTAGTTGTATTTTGGAAGGAGGTACTTACAGCACTTGAGATCCATGTTTTGTTAGTGTCCGTAACTGGCAGAAGTGACAAAAATGAATCAATCTTGCCAAGGCCATGTCTCTTAAACTACTTGAGATTTAAAATTCAAAATAATATAAGATTGCTTATAAAATATATATAACATAATTGTGTACTCAAATTTGAGTACATTAAAAGCTAGACTCGTTTACTCGATCTTTGTAAATGTAATTAATTATGAATATTTAGGATTGATTAGGAAGAAAAACGTATTTTAAAATATATTTCATATGAAGCACACTATGGAATAAATAATCTTCCACAGTACAGATCACAATGCAATCTAAGAGCAGTCGATGCATAATGGAACCAGTTGTTTATGTGTGTGTAAATGTGTTTTATTTTGTATGTATAAATACAACAAGCATATAATAATTAAATACTATTTTTAGCTATAATTTGAACAAAGATCGTATATAACCTTAACTAAGCAATGGACCTGTGAGCCAGTATAAAAATCGTTCATTTTAATTTATTTAATTATTCTTTTCTATTCTACACTATTAACAGGTCATTAGTTTTTTTGCAGACTTAAGCGAATAAATTTTTTCGGCCTTACTCTGTTTTTACTATCTTCAAAATTATATGCAATGATTTATTTGATGTTCCTCGCAAACCAGTAAAGAGAATATGTAAGCCAACTTCGATAATTTGATGCTGACTACAGTGTATGAGCTTCAATGAATTCTTTGTTTATTTTATTATATTTGCATTTGATATATACACTAGTTTAAAGTTAAAGGTATATCAAGATCAGTTGAGTTCAGCAAACTCAAATAGTTGGCTTGCTTTATTTGGACTAAGTACGCCTCAGTTCGATATATCTATTATATATTATATATCCTTAGTAACTGATCGATTCCTGATCTTATTTATTCACAACTACAGAAAATATACACAAGGACAGGAAATACCACTTGATGAAATGATTTGAGTAATATTTTCTCAAGAATTTGCATTCCTTTCACTTTACACCAGGCTTTAATAATAATCTCTTGATTATTGAGAACGAGTGTCAGAGAACTTAGTGGGCTGCTCTTGTCAGCACACGCATAAAAGCCAACAACTTCCGCTTGGAGTGCGAGTAGAACGATATGCGAACATGCAAACTACATGTATCCAGATGATGCGTAGCCCCTGCTCCGGGGTACCTGTTGTTGACTGCGTTGCGTTGGCTGCACGCTTCGGCTGCATCGCAAGATGCGGCTTGGTCCAAATGGCGGCAATAAAATCTAAATTACACAATCAAAGTGACATTAGAAATGTCATTTGGTGGCCCCGGAGTAGGCAGTTTGGAAATGTGTGTTTGCCTGCTTGTTTGCTTGGCTGTTGACATTGTCAAAACAAGCAAACAGACACACGCACGGGCGGAGTCCGGTGCTCAGAACTCATCATAAATTTCATTTGATTGTCGAGCAATGCCAGGCATCTCAAGTGGAAATTTATGCGGCATTGTGGTGGTGCGGAGGAGTGGGGCGCCAAGCTATCAATAGCAATGGACTCGGCAGTTGCAGCGCCAACGAGGCGTATGAGTGATTTGTGGGAGGTGGGCAGATCCGGAGAGAGGACGAGAGGGAGTGAGAGTGGAACAGAGGGAATTGTTCAGAGTTGCGCCATTTTATGTTTGTGATAAATTAATTAAAATTAGACACTAACTGCAACGGGAGGCGCACTAATGAACCGAAGACGATCGACTGCAGCGGCAGGCCCAGCAGCAGCGGTCTCTGTCAGCTATGTCTCTGCCTCTCAGCTGTAAGGAGAACTTGTACGAAATGTCAGCGAAACAAATTTCAATTAGTTCACGCTTCACTTATTAGGCGACAGAGGCTCACTCATAAAAAGAAAGTGCCGCCCGGCTCGCCCCCGCTCGTCTCTCCAGAGAGGCTGTCCCATTTCGAGTCCATACCGATTCCCCCAATTCCCATGTCGCTCTGTCCCCAGCGCTGCCAACGAGCCGCAGCATGAGCGATGCAAGTTGGCGGCCTGCAGCTCTCAGTTGCAACTTGCCTTAACATAATTAATTTGTACAACATTGTGTTGTAAAATGCTGATTGCGATTTTAATTGGGCGCAGGGTCGCGTATTAAGCGGCCACCCAGAGCACTTAAGTGCAGCCTTTGGGAGTCAACTCTGGGCCAATACACGCGCAGTTCTTTACCCTGCCTGCATGAGGACGAGCTGTGAATGGAGGCAAAGGTTTAATTTGATGCCCGTCCAAGTGGAATGTGGAATGTCGCGCTCTTCTCCGGTCTTGCCAGCTAAGCAGCTCCGATTACATGTTTTCTGTCATAGATTAGCCGCGGCACAGCCCACTCACTCTGGGCGTGCCTCTGGCGGCAGCGCACATAATTTCACACTCCCTGCCAGCCGCCTCGAGTCTCGCTGTTGTCTCTGCTACTGTTGAGCATCTGTTGATTTTGTGACAGCATCTTCTGCGACTGTGTGAGCAGGCAGTGCTCGCCCGCCCTCAACAGTTGCGTGCCGCAGCCCCTGGCTTCAGCTGGTCGTGGCTAAACTGCATATTACTTATGCCACAATGATTTAGTGTGACGCGTGACAGATTTACAAGTTGCATTTACCGCATTAATTTATCATAAATATCGTTTAAAGGCAGCCCGAGGCAAACCAAGCCACAAAACATAAATAGCGGAGCAGTTTGCTTGCTCCGACTGAGACAGAGGAACAATCTAGTATTAAAAGCGAAAATAAATTAAATATATTTGGATACTATCTAGAATGAATCGAGGAGGAAGAGATAAGGGAAGAGACCTAACTCTCTATAAACTAAAAATCATAGTCTGAAAGACATGGGATTGACATAGCCTTGCTATGACTATAACTAGCAGTCCAATAAAGTATTTGTAAATTTAATTGAAGATCACTTTAAAATGCGAATTTAGTATTAGTTATAGCCATCAGCTGACCGGATATATATTATGTAACTGTTTGTCAGCTTTCAATTGACACCTCAGAAGGCGAATGGTACGCAAGGAGATTTTGCCAGCTGCACATGTCTGCATATTGGCATTTCCTGTCTTGGGCCCACGTAAGGGTGCACCGCTAATTGCGCCTAGCCCGCAGTTAGACGTCTCTCTCGCCAGACTTTCGCCATCCTCGACACACTTGGTGCTGGCTTTTATTTTGCGCATAATTGCGGCGAGGCGTTGACACAAATATCGCTTGCAGGCGAGCGCAATGGAGCGCAATATACGAAAATAATTTGCGCAGCTAATTAGGATACAGCTGAATATAATGTTTTTATGACTTTTTAATGCATTTTTCTACATTTTACATGAATCTTGTCACATTAATTTGGCGCTTGCTACTATGTTGCCGAGGCATACTTGATGTCCAATTTAAATAAATTCGGCTGCTTTTTGCTCGTATATTGAACGTCGTAATTTACGCACGGCTCGGCCAACTGATGCTCCCGGATTGGATATAAAATCTGAGATACACATGCATCTGTGTCTGAATCAATATTATTATGAAAACAAAAGCAGCCATCGACAAGTCTCTGGCTGTGCTCGCTTGGCTGTTGTCTTGCATTTTTATGAGCCATGAAATTAATTTACGATTACGACAATTTACATTTTTAAAACGGCACTAAAAATATGTTAACAACTCGACTGCCGACGCGACGCCGCATTGTCGCAGCGAAAGTGTTAAAAAGACTTCGCTCAGCCACAAATGTGGCCTGCGATTTATGATAAAAAACAAAAACGTCTCATTTGATGCTGTTGCTTGAGGCTGTTCCCTTCTGTGGCTTGACACATTGTTCCCGTTCGTCGTTATTGAAGTGTTGAGTTTATGTTTCATATTTTGTCTAAAGTCATTTAATTTCTATAAAAAGGGCAGCCCCAAGCTTCTCGGGGCGCATCTTGACACATGACACTGACATTTATGCAGCACTGGCAGCCCCACTCATACCCCTTCCCCCTCCCCCATCCCATTTCCAGTCACAGCCACAGCCTTAGGCACAGTCACGGCCTATTGGCAGCAAGTTGTGGCAGACAACAAGTTTAGGGTGCTGCGCTGCTTTATGAACTTATTAAAGGAAGTTCTTTCGTTTTTATTGTCATTCAAAATTGAGACGTCAACTCGAATGGGAAGTGAAAGCAGAAACTCAGGTGAACTTCAAGACTTTTTGATTAACAGCCAACGATTGAGGCGTCCAAAACTTTCATATATCATAGAGTTTCCATACATATTTTATTTATAATTTGAAAATGTCTTAACTTCAAATGAAATATATGTAATTTTTTATTAATTAAACGTCCCTCATTGACCTCTGATAATTGTATGCTATGATTCACACTTATTTTTCGAAGTTTGCTTCATTATAATTTGATAATTAATTGGTAAGCCTTAATACACGATCCAGTGGAACACGGAATAAGCTGGACGAGCTTTGACCGTTTCACATATTTAATATTTAATTACCTCAGTGAGCCAATCACACCTTTGGGTAAGGAACAATACCACTTAACAGTAGCCAGGCATTAATACAGATGCATAATATAATAATAATTGAGCAGGTGCTGCGGCTTTGCTTATGTTTGATTTGAAAATTTATTATTTATGACAGCGGACAGTCGTCATGAGAGGCACATGAGTGCTCGATTAATGTGACTTGTCAAACTTGTGCAAATAAAGAAATAATGATGAATCGCCGTCAGCTGCTTTGAAGGAGCTGTGGGGTCTGTCGAGCTTGGGTCTCCGCTCAGCCAGTCAGGCGGGAAGTTAAACAAGGCGAGCGGCAGCTCAAATCCTAAATCCTGACGTGCAACAATGAAGGCGACTTTTCGCCTTTGCACATTGTTGCCAGTGCACAATATTTGTATGGATTATTGTTGTTGTTGATGTTGCTGAGGTTATGGCTTGTTGGCAGTGGGCTGGCTGTGTTGTTTTGTGGTGCCTGCCTGGTCGGCTGCCCGGCTGCCCGGCTGCTCGGCTGCACGGCTGCCCGGCTGGCGGGCTGCTTTTGTTGCCGCATTGACTTTAAAATGGTTTATTTTTTAGCGCAGCGCCTCGCATTATTTTTATTTTCAACACTTTTTGTGGCGCTGCTCTGCACGGGGGAAAAAAGAGCTGAACACGAAAACACTCATGAAATATGCATTATGCAATCTAAGCTCGTGTGAGCATTGCTAAATATTTTATGCGCATGTATTGTGCAGCACACACACACACATGTACGCGAGCAGACAAAAGTATTTTATTTATATTGGTAGTTTATTGCTTTGTTTTGCAGCTGAGTGTATCCGTGTGTCTGTCTGTATGTGTGTGTGTGTGTGTGTGTGTTTTTGCTCTTTATCATTAATTTCACAGCCAGATACAAATTAACAAATCTCTTTATGCCAGAAATACTCCACGCCTGAGCGAAGACAAATGGGCTGAGCTCCGCTCCCTTCATACGCAACCTAAGATATATGCCAAAGTAAAATAATAATCAAATATTAAAGACGCTTTTAAATAACATGTGCCGTTTAACACATTGAGCTGGTGAACTTCTTCTTCTCCTTGAATTTGTGAATGCTTTTGTTTTGCGTGCGGCGCAGCCAACACATTCATAAATTTCAACTTAAATTGCGCGCGCAGTAAAAAATGTGGCACAGTTGCGCCGTCTCTTTCTTGCTCGCTCTCTCTCTCTTTCCCTCTGTAACCATGCGCCGCCTACTTAGCGCCGCCACTGCGTGTGGCTGACTCTTTACTTTTGCCATACTCTCGCTATTCCACTGTCTGCCTCTCTCTCACGCACTCTCTCTCTCTCTCTCGCTCTCTCTTGCTAAGCTTGCCAATTAGCATTTGTGTGCTCTGTGCTATGCGCCACTGTGGCCGTTGCGCGCAGTTTATTTTGATTTGCCTAAGCAGTCGGCTTCAAAACGAATTAATTTCAGATTTCGAAACGATTAAATTATGAGCAAAATATTGCTGCCCGTTGCTCTTTGATCTGCTGCCAAATGTCGCAGGCCCCATAATGCGCGTTTGTGCTTTGTCTTTATTGTGATATGATTCTGGCTGTATTTTCTTCTTATTCATTCCTGCGTTATTCTGGCGCTGTGTGTGCATCGTTTACGGCCTTTTAATGAGCATTATGTGCCTTTAATTTATGTCTCGATTTTGCGCACATTAAAAATCTTTATTTTCTCGTTCGCTTTGAGTATTTATGTATTCATTTCGGTTCGAATTATATTTTCCTTTGTGTTGTATATATTGATATGGATTAATTTAATATCATATGCTTGCAGAGATTCTTACGTGGTATAGCCGGTTGTTATCTCAGTTTGCTAATAAGTTCGCCAAGCCAAAATGTAAATTTATTTCGTAATTGAGCCTGAAGTACTTGGGATATCATGAGCAAACAAAGTTCGTTAAGCGGCTGCAATATCGCATTCACACATATGTAAGCCCACGCATACACATACTGTTTTATATACAACTACAAATGCTCCAAGAACTTGTCGTAATGTTCTGGCAACAAGAGCTTTATTAGAGAAACGCACTCCCTCCCTGCGCACAGCTGTCAACGGTCTGGCAGGGTGACCCGACGCCCTCCTCCATCTTGCCAGTCCGGGCAAGCCGTGCAGTCAGCACAGCAGACTTAATATCTAAAGCAATTTACAGTTATGAAAATAAGAGACATATCCGCAAAACGACAAGCACAGCAGCAGCAGCAGTAGCCGTAGCAGTAACAGCCACCGCAACAACAATGGAACGAGGCGAGAAACTTCTGCTAACGAAGTAAGTACCCTCGAGGACACTTAAGCGAGCGACCCCAAACTCAGACCCGAGCTGGCGAGGCGGGCGGGAATAATGTCGCCAACATTTTCCGAAATTACACACAAATGGCCAAATAAAAGGTGCAAAAGTCTCAAATAGTTCCATGGGCCACAGCGAGAGTGCTGGGCGCTCACACTTATTCTCTGTCCCTCTCTCTCGCTCTTTTACTCAGTGGTCGAGCGAGTGAGTGAGCGCTGCTGGCGGCCATATTGGAAAGTCACTTGGCAAACTGAGCGCATGGCGAGCCTCTCACTTTTGAGTGCTAACTGTGCAGTCAACTGAGCGACGCTCATTGGCTGCTAGCGCGGCCGGGCGCTGGAGGCGTGGCCACGGCCAGCCTTTGAGTGAGTTTTGCGAAACGAGAGCCAGTGAGAGTGCGCCTGCGCTGAGAGCGGCTGAGAGAGAGAGGTGGGCTGCGGTTCGTGCGGGTGCCAGAGTGTGGCCAACGAAATGAGGGTTAAATCGCGTGCATAATTTAGCAGTTCATTTCCTTCATTTGAGTGCAATGCTCAGACGTGCGCGGCTCAGCCTCATGCAAAGCTCTTGTCGCTATGTGCGTGCCTGGTATGTGAGAGTACGGGTGTGTGTGTGTGAGTGTGTGTGGGCGCTGGCGCAGTGGCAGCGTGGCAAATATCTACCGTCGTTTACCGCTACAATGACAAGCATTTATGGCAATTAACACTTTAGCTGTTTATATGCTGCTTCCTCTGCTGCTGTCTCCGCCGCTGCCACTGTTTCTGCGACAGCGCAAGCGCTTGTTGTTGTTGTTGTTATTGTTGGCGTCGCCTCTGCTGCTGCTGCTGTTTCTGTTGCTGTTGCTTAAGTGTGTCAGCCATTAGCGCACCACCCACAAAACAACACCGACAAGCACTAAGCTGGCCTTCATTTGCCTAAAATCTAATTGCATTTCATGCAAATCACGTCGTCCCGGCCACTTAGCGCCTTTTTTTTACAAGCTGCGCCCGCCATTTTGTCCACTTCGACCATTTCGACCATTTCGCCCAGTTCGCCTGGTCATGTCCGGCAATTTCGCTTTGCGTTTAGTGCAAATTCAATATCGTGCATAATTAATTTGCAATTAGCACGTTTCTGTTTTTGTTTTCATTTCACCAGCTCCGCGCACCACGTGCAGCATAGAAATTTTCTAATTACAAACTAGTTCTGGGCATCTAGATGCTTGCTCGTCCGACACATAAGCCGGCGGCAATCTGGCCAGCGTTTGGGTTTTCGCACGTACGAAACCCAGCCAAATGCGTTGGCATTTGAAATGAGCTGCAAATTGATGGAGGAATTAGCGCAGAATATTTAATTTGCCAGTAAATGCCTCGGGCAACAGAACCATTGAGGATCCTCCAGCAAAAGAGCTTGATAGATGTGTTACATGCATTCGTTATGTACGTACAGCAGGGCAGACTAATAACCGACTTTTTAACACGCTATCCATTGAAATTTTTCTACGAATGTTAAGTAATTCCTGCTACAGGTCGAGATGCTTCTGCATCTACAATTATATTTAATATCTATGTATATATATTGTAGTTTGGTTCTTGATTTGGCCGAAAATTCAGAAAGGTAATTCCTAGTTCAGTTATTAGCTAAACTAATAAATCATAGGCTAACCTAAGCCATACAATCTTAGCCAATATTTTCAGAGTTAACATCTGACAAGCTATCTAAATTTTATTTGCATTTAATTATCTTATTTGTGATTTGATTTATTTATAGCACATTTATCATCATATTCGGCAGTGAATGTGGTCAAATATGTATGGGCCGTATGTTCATTTGCAATAATATTGTTACAAGTCCATTGGCCGGACAACAGTAGGCAATTAATTGGAAAACCGCAATCAAAATTGCAATAAGCTCAGCAGCCGCACAGCTGCTGCTGCTGCTGCTCAGTAGCTGCGTGACTCGATAAGCCACTCCCACCGCCCCGTGATGGGATGGCTCAGCTGGCTGACTAATTTATGTATTAACTTTGAACGCTCATTAGTTTAATTAGTCAAACAAATTAACGTGGGGCGCCCGGCAAGTGGAGTGCAAACAACAAAATGGCCGAATAAACAGAGAGAGGCCGAGCAAAGAGCGAAGAGGAAGGAGTGTGGAGAGGCATTCAGCGTTTGGTATCTCCCTCGCACCTGGACAGTGCACGTCATTAAATATACAAATACTCAAATATTCAACGAATTCGTGCAGTTTAGGCACGCGAAAATTGCTGAAAATGACGCATAAACAAAATCCGCGAATAAATGCAAAATAATTCAATTAGCGCATAATTACGTGTCTGACCGCAATTGTAATTTTTTAATTGCGCTTGCCGCGAGGTCAGCAGCTTTTAGCCGATTATCGATTTTCCTTCTGCAAATTCGCCTTTTAATTAGCTGTAAATCTTTCGGAAGCTTGTTGAAAGCCATTGCGAAGGGCGTTAGCGCACGCCCACGTTGCTGTCGAGAGACGCAACTGCTGCCTTTGCATGCACTATTTATTTTAACAAGAGCTGCTCATTTAATACTTATTTTCACTAATTAAATGAGTGAATGAGATGGCAATACCACAGCCAAAGTACAAACAAGGCGGCGAGCGAGACAAAGGATGAGGGAAAGTGATACGTGTGCAGGCTGTGGGAAACGTCGGCAGTTTTTCGCTCAAAAGTCTCATATCTATGTAAACAGCGGCTTGTGTGTGTCTGGCGGGCCGCCCAAATCGTTCTCTGTCTGCATTTGTGTGTGGTGTACATGGCATTTTACATACACATACACATACACACACACACACACACATATATATATATGACTGAAATGTCGCCCCCGTACATAGCGTGTGAGTATGTATCGTCTGTTTGGGCGCACTTAAATAATGAATAATGACGAGACAGGCAATTAAAATAATTTGCGGTTTTACCGTGCGTATGCGCATCATTTAATTTTGCATGTAAAAGGGTAAAGCGCTTAATACACTGCCAGAAAATGTGCTGTGCTTTTGAAATGAAACTGTTGTAGCCTACTTTCTGGCTACGCTTGGTCAGCGAAGCGTTAAAAGCTGCTTAGCTCGTTGGTACGTCAAGTAAGCTAAGTAAAACGCTCAGCCAATTTGCCCAGTGTGCACACACACACATACATATGCATACACACACCCACATACATACAGTCTTATGTATATCACACACTCAGCTTCATCAATGGACCAATTACAGCGCTGAGCTGCCGCACTGCTGTTGGTGTTGGTAACAAGCATCTTAAAAGTAATTAAAACGAAAATGGCATAACAAGCTGCTCATTAAGAATGCCATCTCCCCCCATTTTGTGGTTAATTATAGAGGAGCGAAGCCGAGCAGCGCTAACGAGCGCCCAGCTCCACTGGCGTTGGCCCCGCAAGAGGAAAAAAATAACCTGAAGCAAAGACAAAGTCAACGAGACGGACATAAGAAAGAAAAACATGTTTCCAAATGCCTTCAGCCGACAAGTCGGCCGAATGCCGACGAGAATGCACAGGGAAGATCGGACTACGGGAGGAATGCCGTTGAAGTTCATTAAGCAGCATCCTCGCTGTCCTGCGTCCACTTAACGATGTCACTTATACGCCCCATTGTGCGCTCGAGCCCACGACCATGAGCGCAGCCACTATGCAGCCAACCAGGCTATCAGCACTCTCCTTTGTTTCCTTCTCTTTCTTCATATATCTCTCCTTATTTCCTTAACTCAGTTTCTCTCTATAGCTCTCTCATTCTTTCATGCTCACCCACACCCACACCCACTTGATGTCCGTGCGGGCGGCTGCTTCGATGCGTATAAACCGCAAATTGGATGCGATATTAAATTGTCTGTGCAAAGCGCATATAAAATTTTGTTCAATTTAAACCATTCTGTAAACTGGGAAACAAAACTCCACACACACATATAGAAAGAGAGAAAAAAGAGACAAGGAAAGACAGAGAGAGAGAGAGAAAGAGAAAAAAAGAGAGAGAAAGAGAGAGCCAAACAAACATGGGTGGCGGCGACAGTGCAGTTTAACGATGTTGTCTTCCTCTGATAACTTTGAGTTTTACAAGGAAAAAAGTGTCAACTAGACATGACCCACAGTTAAAAGTCGAGGAGTTGGCTCAAAGTGCTCTATAAGCTGCTTGTTCAAACAGGCAATGCCAGACAATCGCTACTTACAATTATTAGCAACTAATTAACAAAATGATTAGCTCCTAAAATGTGCCGCAAATTCAATTAGGCATTATAAAAATTGGCAAGCGGAAGGCTTTGGCTGGGGGCCGCTGCTGGCATTGGCTGCGTTCGACTGCCAGCCACAAGAGCACAAAGCATTCATGCATATATGACTAAGAACAACCCAGGCATAAGCAATGAGACAACAACACAGGGCCGAGCAAAAAATATAACATATGAACCAGCGCACATTTGAAATATAAAAAGCTGAGATCCATTTGGGAGCCAACGGAGCGCGAAAGCAAACAATTTTTGCGCTAAATAATTTGACAATTACTCACATCCTCGAGCGCAAATTTGGAAGGCAATTGAACTGAGTGAGAGGGCGAGGGGGCGGAAAACCAATGCAAAAACTACGTAAGGCTTTCATTCCTGTGTGTGCGAGAGAGAGAGAGAGAGAGAGAGAGAGAGAGAGTGCGAGATTGAGTTAGTGAAAGGCAGTCAGAGAAGAGCAAGATGGCTTGCGTGCGCTGGCACTTGGCCGACCACTGCTCGTTGCTCACTGCCAAGACCTGGGAACAGACCATTACGCCTGCTAACGAGGACAAGGCAAATTAAATCATTAGATGCTAGCCGAGATAAGCTCCTGCCGGTGTATGGCTAAGGGAGGAGCCAGTCCACTCAAATCAAAACTCAAACTCACTCAAACTATCAGCTGGGGGCGTGTGCAGCGTGTGCAAAGAGAGCAGCAGCAGCAGCGGCAGCGGCAGCGGCAGCATCAGCAGCCGAAGTAGCAGCAGCAGAGAGCAAGTGAGCGCAGTGCCGATCCACTCAAAGGCAACCACCACCACCACCAAGCATCAGCATCAACAGCCAGCAACGACAGACGCCGCAACAGATTTGTTCACTTTCCATTTAGTTGACTTGCCACGGGCCAGCGGCAGCCACAGCATCTGGACTATCACGCGACTCAAGACTCACTCGACAGCAGCAGCGACAGTGAACGGGCAGCAACCCTCAAACACTGTCGAGCAATACTATTGACATTACCATTACCATTTCCATTTCCATTTCCGTTTCAGCCCCGGCTGCGAGCAGAGTGTCGCACGCGCGGATTACGCTCAAAGGCAATGCGATAAGCGTAAATGTACAACAACAACAAGAACTAATAGCATCAGCAGCATCAGCTAAAGATATTGAGAGATACGCGCCGGCATCAGTGACAGTCGATTGGCTGCAATCAAGGTGACAACACCACGCCGCGGCAAACAGAGAACAGAGCAAGTGAAGTCAACTACAGTGACTATTAAGTGTAAAGTGAACTCCTCCAGTGTTGTGAAGTGCCGAGAGACAAGTGTAGCAAGCGATATGGTGATGCTGCAGTCACCAGTGCAAAAGCCTAGCGATAGCATTGGGGGCCAGCCCACGGCCGTCGGCGGCCTAATGAGCCCCAACTCGAATCCCGATTCGCCCAAGTCGAACACGTCGCCCGAGCTGGCCAACGTGGGCAGTAATGTGAACGCGGAGCTAGTGTCAGTGTCCAACAACGCGACTAGTGCAGCCACATCCATCAGCGGACCAGTCGCCAAGCTGCCCAAGTTTATAATAGCCACCAGTGGACAGGGCGCCAAGCAGGAGCAGGATCTGCGCTACTCCATTGAGCGCCTGAAGCAGATGAGCAGCGATTCTGGGATGCTCAGTCGTCTGACTCCCACTCAAGAAGATGTCGACAAGGAGAAGACTAACAACAATAATAACAACAGCTTGACCAACAACAACAAAAACAACTTGCGTCGATCACAGTCGCCGCCAGCGGGCGTCGGCGTCTTCCCTTTGCCGACGCAACAGCGCAAGCTGCTGGAGCTGAGCGCAGTGCGTCATTTGGCACGTCCGGAGCCATTGCAGCATCCACATGCCGCATTGCTGCAGCAACATCCGCACTTGCTGCAGAACCCACAATTTCTGGCCGCTGCCGCGCAGCACCACCATCAACAGCAGCAACAGCAGCAGCAGCAGCAGCAACAGCAACACATGCATAGTCATCACCACCATTCGGCACTTTCACATCCACATCATGCAGCAGCTGCTGTATTTCATCTCCGTGCACCTGCAGTGATGCCCAATGCCAGCAACGCCACTGCTCCACCGTCGCCTGCCACATCGCCATTGTCGCCACCCACATCACCCAGTACGGGCACTGGAACGGCCATCGGAACGGGCACAGGCACGGGCAGCAGCCAAGCGATACATTCCGAGCCGCAAAGAGAGTCGCCCTTGGGCACCACAGCAGCACCAGTAAATCCATCGCATTCAGTGCTGGCAGCAGCACCGCAGAACCCACAGCCGCCACCACCACCGCCTCAGACAATCTCGGCGGCGTCCATGCAACTGCACTTGGGTGCTGGCCCGCATCCAGTGATGGGTCGCATTAGCCCAACATCCGCCAATGACATGGACCTGGAGCGCATTAAGTTGGTGGCAGCGGTTGCCGCGCGCTCCAGTCAAGGCCAAGCGCCCAGCACATCCACCGCCGCCTCGACCAGCTCCACCTCTGTCTCGCCCACTGGCCGCGACTTAAGCGATTACGGTTTCAGAATACAGTTGGGCGGCCTGGCGGCAGCGGCAGCTGCTGCGGCGGCCACGTCTCGCCAGATTGCGGCCGCCAACTACGCGCGCAGCGACACCAGCGAAGAGCTCAATGTGGATGGCAACGACGAGGACAGCAACGATGGCTCCGGATCTCACAGTACACCTTCGGTAAGCCCTTAGCTTAACACTGACTGTTTTGAAAGTCTTTCCATACTCAGATTTGGTATCGTTGCTCTACTCCTGCTTTTAACTCAGGTGTGCCCCGTGGATCTGACGCGCTCTGTGCCGAATAGTGGCAACAGTACGACCACTGCCTCCACCAGCAGTGCCAGCGACAGAGAGGCAACCAAGCGCCTGGCCTTCTCCGTAGAGAACATATTGGATCCCAATAAGTTTACGGGCAACAAATTGCCAGCGACAACGCCGCCGTTCGGACATCCGCGTCAGTGGACCTACGATCGAGACGAGGACATGCACGATCATCTGGATGACGAGCACAGCGAAGATATGTCTGGTAAGTGTCTGGCAATAACCAAAAACAGCATCCCGCCTAAACACTTACATATATATCCCCAAACATACGCGCAGGACAAAACGTTTTCGCCTCCACTTGTTATTCCAAACTGCCAACTTTATTCGAGCGTCTTTTTTGTTTTTCTTTTCTTTTTTTTTTTGAGTCCACATGGCTCTGTGTGGTTG
Organism: Drosophila mettleri; assembly: GCA_035047625.1. Lineage (NCBI taxonomy): Eukaryota > Metazoa > Arthropoda > Insecta > Diptera > Drosophilidae > Drosophila > Drosophila mettleri. The sequence continues at coordinate 16,655,312 of JAWNPI010000035.1, forward strand.
TGTGTGGGTGGGGGCGGGCCGGGGCGGTTTGCATTTAAACTGCCGCCTGTAGCTTTTGGTATGTTTTGATTTTGATTCTGTTTCTTTTTGAGCGAGCATTTCACACACACACTTGCAGACACTCACACAGAAGGCAAGGCAAAGTTGCCATTTTGAACGGGCAGAGATTCGTTGTTGCCTGTTTCCATTCGAGAGTCACGTAGACCCATCAGGTGTGTGTGTGCATGAACAGGGTACATATATATATGTCGAGTATATTCACCGGGTAAACAAATGTGCGAACAATGCGAGTGAGGAGTAAAACTTGTTTAGACTGAAAGCTGCACTCATATTCAAGTGGGGATTTCGCATGGAATTTGTTTTAATTGATTGATTGATGTTTTAATTGGGAAAAGCAATTGCTGTGTGGAATTTTTCGATATTTCTTTTTGCCAGATTTTGGGTTGCTCTCCTTTTAATTTTTTATTTACCTTCCAATTTTTTTGATTTCTTTTGCTAGCTGTTGGCTAACATTTTGCTGAAAATTAATTGATTTTCATGCTTCGCTCGCTGCAAAGAAATTTCTCAAATAAAAATTTGCAAATTTGATTGAAGTTGTGTGCCGAACTTGGGGATAGAATCTGTGGTGAGCGTAAAGCATCATCAAACCAGAGCTGCTAAGCTGCGGCAAAGCGCCAAAATAAACGTTGAAAACAAAGTAGGTGGAATGGGGCCAGCCACACGGCAAGGAATCACTCTGTATTACATTCGTGATGGAGGACAGAGAAAATTAAGTTTTTCTATTGATGAATAGTTTGAACAATGACCATACTTTTGCTTTGGCAGAAAACTACGATTATGTGGTAATTTATGATCTGAGCAAATACAAAAGGCAAATCTCAAATATAGAGAAATGTGGCAATAATAAAATTAAAACTTATTTTATTTTCCTTCACAATTATGTGTGGAAGTCCTCATTCAAGCAGGGTTCCAATTCTGTTACCTGCAATAAATTTTCCCATTCATGTGATTAAATTTAATGCAAGTTAATAACTGAGAATTTTAATTGCGATTATCAAATGATTCTGAATATACTCGAAATTCATCAAAATCAATATCACTTATATTAAATATATATTAGTAGTAATTGTTAAATAAAGCTATGTTCTGATTGAATGACCATTGATGACTCGAAGTTATCAATTGTTTTCGCTTAATCAATAATATTAGCCACAACAGACAGACAGTGAGCACACACAGTTAGTTCGCCATTCAGTTTTGCCCAAAGTGCTGGTTGCACTCACGTTAACAGCCGCATTTACACCCACGTCCACATTCACACGCACATTCCATGTACACACACACACACACATTCACATTCACACTCACACTCACCCACACTCACGCTGTATTGGCCACTTCGGTAAGCGCTTATGTACGAAATTATAAACACTGAAAATGGCGCAGAGCACAGCAACAACATCATCATTATGATCAACAAATTATCGGCCATTGCTGCTGCCGTTTGTTGTTGTTATTGTTGTTGTTGTTGTTGGCAGCTGTTTGTGTGACTGTTTGCTGTTTGGGCATTTGTGTTTGTGTTAATAAAACACAATTAGCTTCATCAATGGTGCCGGCCGCGGAGGTGGTTGCTGCTGGTTGTGACGTCGCAGTACTCGAACATAACTGCTAATAAAACAGACTGAATGGCCGCGCCAACGACCCCAAGCGGCGGCAACCACGCAGCATAGCAGAGCAGGATCGGGGATAATGAGGCTGGCAATGCTTATGTAGCTGGTCGTGTTCGTGCCATTGTAGTTCGCAGCTTGGCAGCTTGTTCAGTCGGCTGAAGTTTATAGCAAAGGGACAGCGCCACTGCAAACCGACAACGACCTGACTGTTCACATTACGCATACGCACTGTTTGCGACCTGTGATTCAACGTTTGTTGCCTGGTGATGCTGTAGTCATTAATTAGCAAGGTACTTAATTACCGCACATTCATTAGCCGCTTCAATGGCTCTTACCCTTACCCCACCCCGCTCCATTCCCCGGCATTCCCTATCAGACACTTAATTTTATGGCCTGAGAGGTGCTAATGCTGCGACTGGTCACTTCACTTTATATTAGCGTAATTATGTGGCCTTTTGTCTTTGCAACTAATTGGATTTTATGACATCTTCACTCAACCTATGGGTTACCTTATCGGATTGCGCTACACACTGCATTGTGTGCATGAGGCTTAATAATTTACATATATTACGCATATGCTGCAGTTGTCAGCATGCAAGTCTCTAAGGCGCCATTCGTTGGGGCTGGTCACTGGGCGCACAGCAATTTGCATATCATTTAAAATGCAAAACAAAACTCAGCCAAAAGCACACAACTACAGAATGCACTAAAAGCGGCGCTGAAAGCCACAATACAAAACACATACTCTTATGTGTATACACAATACCAGACGGCGGATTGGGGCGGGGAGAATAAAAACAACATGGATAGCAGCACGGATAGCTAGAAATTTACCATATCCACACACACACACACACACACGGTCTCCCTAGTCCGCATTATTCTCGAGCAGCACAAAAAATGCGCCCCAAAAGTCGTATGAAAAAACATGCGATAACTAAGTGGGCTCACAGAACATGGCGGGGATGTGCTTGCTGGGGCTGGGTCGAATAAAATGGTTATGTGGCAACATTTAACTGTGGGTGGCCGTGCCCAGCCAGCGAGCCAGCAAGGGGAGCGCAACTGGCAGCTGGCAGCAACCAACCCCCGAGAAAGTAAAATGGCTGCGAAAACTTTTATTCTTTTCGGCACTCAATTTGGCGCTCACGCTAGCGCTCTCGCTCGCACCCATGGGGAACGCAATGGCAATGCCAATGCACCGTTATATACCCACATATATATAGAAATGTGTGTGTGTGTGTGTGTGTATACATATATAACACAGTTTGTATTCATGTACATTGCTGGTCCCGCCGCTGGTCGTAGTCCTCCGGCGCTCTGGGGAGCTTTGCAGATTTGTGTGCGTGTCTGTGAGTTCTGTAAAGTTAGGCGACAATGTTCGTAGTCTCGGCTCGGCTTTTTATATCCGTCATCAGCAACTCATTTATTATTTTATGAAAATGGCAAAATGAGACGACAAATGCTCCCCGGGGTCGCATTGGCCAAGCGTATGCGATTATAATGATTGCGACAATGAAGCCTCCCGAAACCCAAAAACTCGTCCCCCAAATTTAAAAGCCATTTCGCCTGTCCAGCCTGCGTGTATGTATGCGTGCGTACATGTGTGTTTGGTAATTAACACTCAGATTTCATAATTAAGATTGTGGCTTAAAATATACGTTGTCATGTAGACTTTTCATATGAACCTTTTTACTCTTTCCAAGTTTGCCAAAGTTATCCTTCGCTGCTTGTAGCTCATGTCGCAAGTATTTGAGTGCAAAATTTAAATTTGAATAGTTTCTAGTTGTGCAAGAGCTACTAATAGTAGGTAAGGCGGAGATTTATATTATTGAATTGAGGATTAGGTTTTTGAAAATATTTTCCAACAACTTGAATAGCTCCATTTTGGTATAGTTTTTATTAGAGTATCTGTATGTGTGTGTATGGATACATATTAGGGTTTTCTGTATAGATATATAAGTCTTATCTTTAATGCTTCATTACGTGAAAGTGGCTTTTGATGTGACTTTGGCAGAAAAATGAAGAACTTCACTTAAATAAGACTCGGCATCTTGAAAAAGATAGAGCTGCAGATAACTTAGGATGCATATGAAAGTAACGTAAAATGAATAATTGACAATATTCTCAGTGAGTCGCAAGGAATGTGCATAAAATACACACATCTCTTTTCGAGATTCTCATAAGGAATAATAAATAAAGTGTATGAAATTCCTAAGTCAAATAGAATTTATATATAGTATTTGTATAAAATAATAATTCTTATTCAAATTGTTGGCCATTGCTTAAAATTAAAATCAGCTGTTACGATTGCCGGACAACAAGCATACGCCCTGTTGCACTGACTGGCCGGTTAGTTACCCTAATTAGAAAAGAGCGCCGTCACACCCGCCGCTGCCGCGAGCACGGATTGTGCTTATTAACCAGCTGCGGTTGTGGTTGACTGTTTGTGGGGCGTAAACACCCTTTCAGGGCCGTACACAATGCAAAGTGGCGCCCACTGCCGCCAGCCTCACCTCGCCCTCGGCCGCAGCCTTCGTCTGCAGACCTTTCGACTTTTTCGCGTCTGTTTGCCGACGCATTAAACGTCTGGTGGAGTCCCGCCCCACGGGGCAGTTAATTCAATTGACTCAAACCAATTGTGGTCAGCAGCGTTCGTCGGGGCCGTTCAATGGGTATCGATGATGATATTCGGACATCTAATGTGCCATTAATGCATATCAAAGTGGCTGCAAACACTCCACAGCCCATTACCAGTGCGTCAGACGGCGGCCGAAGCATTTGCATTTGCATTTGCATTTGAAAGGGCAGACAGACTCCACGCAAGGCCGGGTAACTGCAACGCTGGCGGTCAGTAAAATCGTTAAATATTAAATGAAGCGTTCATGTTAATTTTCTGTTTAATTGGCTCGCTGTCTGTGGCGTTCTGATAGGTAGCCACGGCCGGGCTAATTACATGCAAACATGGCCAATCATGTTGACCAATTACCAGACGTATGCATTTTGCAGCTCCGTTTGTCGCCGTTCGCCGGGAGCGCCTCTCTGCTCTATTGCACCGTGACGAGATCTTTGTTAAATTATTTATCGAGCTGGTGGCTTTTCATCGAGGTCTTCTCATATTTCTGGCTTAGTCACTGCTCTTATTATTATTTCAATGTAGATTGGCTAACAATAATGACTCAATCAGTTATCTAAAAATATATCTGTGTGTACATATGGGTCAGTTACGATTACGCCACGGTAGATGGTAATCAATACTCGGTAGGTGGGACAGTAGCTCAGGGAGCAGTGGGCGCCGTGCGATAATTGAGTTTTGATTGCCGCATCAATGCAATCAATTGCGCTGCCACTGCACGTTTCGAATGGTTCCGCCTGTGCCACATGTGCGGCAACATGTGCCCAAGATTCCAATTAATTTACAATGTTCGGCCCGATGCGAAGTGATTGATTTCCGTTGGCAAATCACATCTGACCCTTAGGGCGCACGCATTACAGTTCAATTGATTGATGAATCTCTCGGCATATGCAAAAAAATTATCTTGTATGTCAACTTTCTCTCTTCGCCTCTGCTTGCAGCTCAGGATCTCAATGATATGGATCAGGACGATATGTGCGACGATGGCAGCGACATTGATGATCCCAGCAGCGAGACTGATTCCAAGAAAGGTGGCAGTCGCAACGGCGATGGCAAGTCCGGCAGCGGCGGCGGTGGTGGTGGATCCAAGCCACGAAGGGCACGCACCGCGTTTACCTATGAGCAGCTGGTTTCACTGGAGAACAAGTTCAAGACAACGCGTTACTTAAGCGTTTGCGAGCGTTTGAATTTGGCGCTAAGCCTCAGCCTGACTGAGACACAGGTAGGCATAGGCTTTGACTGGATCGTGGGACTTCTTACTGAGTTTTTGCATGTTTGTTTCTCCTTTTTACAGGTTAAAATCTGGTTTCAGAATCGCCGCACCAAGTGGAAGAAGCAAAATCCAGGAATGGACGTGAATAGCCCAACCCTGCCGCCTCCCTCTGGTGGGTCCTTTGGACCCGGCGCCTATGCCAGTAGTCTGCTGTATCCGCATGCCGTGCCCTACCCACCTTACGGGCCCTACTTTCATCCCCTGGGCGCCCATCACTTGAGCCACTCCCACTCATAAAATTGTAAGATGCAACAGCGTTTGTTGCAGATCTTCGAGAAGCGTGCCCAGGGCGCAGCCATGGAGGCACGCTCCGGCCCAGCGGCCGGCGCACTGTAAATATGAAACCGCTTTAAGTGTTGTTTTTTCTCGCCTGTACATAGTTCGTGTACAAAAATAGAAATATCACAAATCGTAGCGCCTAACACACAGCCAACGAAGCCCAAAGATGTTGCAAGGTCAATGTTTGACATATCTACTATATTAGCCGAGCGTATGAACTTACTTTAACAAATCACTTATGAGTATGTAATTATTGTAGCTAAGAATGAATGTTAGCATGTAAGTGGCAAGTAAAATCAAAAATCAAATCAAACCCGAATCGAAATTGAAATTGAAGTAAATATAAAGAGCGACAAAAATAAAGATTTTAAATATTACCAATGAAATATCGAGCTTATGGCTTATAAATGTGTGTATGTATGATCGGAGGGGGAAAAAAACAATTTATCGCTGTGGCGCACACACAGATAAACAGAGATAAACGGGGCAGACGGAGTGACATACTGTAAGGACTCTCCGGCAGGCGTGTGAAATGACAGGACAACAATGCTAAGTCAAGTGTAAAATTTTAAATTTGCTTCTCATTTGCTGCGTGCAGCTCAACCACTCAACCACTCACACACACACACCCATAGACACACGCACTCACGGCTATTCAATTATGTGGCAAACGAATGCGAAATATCTTAATCCGATTTGCGTGATACAATGACGGGCATATATAGTCGAGGCGATGTTGTCAAAACAGAGACAGGCAAATGAATAAATTCACGGGATTTCACACCTCGCGCCCATTGATATTATAATAACTACTCGCTGGCAACAGGGGCTGTGCTCCGTGTTATTGGAGAACAGCATAATTGAAACAGAAGTCCATGCATGGCCAGCTCCAGGAGCCAGGAGCCACGAGCAGCTGATCTCAATGGCCAGGCGGATGCGGACTGACTGCGACTGCCGTTGACAGCGACTGGATGTAAACAAACAGACAAACAAAGCAAGCGGAGTCACTGAACAAGGATGTGGCAGAAATCCTTTTATATCTATTACGCCAACGCCCTACAAGCGCTGAGCTCTGTGTGAAAAGCCACGCGACACGCGCCGCGTATCCCACACTAAATTTCGCACATTTGACTGCATTTGCGGGCAGCAGCGCCCTGCACGGCCTGCGCTCTGCACGAGAGAGAACTATGCGCTGAGTTCTTTTTTCCTTCAGCCAAGGGACATTTGCATAAATAATTTATTAAAAATTTGCTTTTACATTTGTTTTAAGCTTTGCTTAAGTACTTTGCAATTAGTCGAAAATCCTATTTGGCACACACATACGCATATGCATATTATGCACGAACCCGCAGCCATGTGTGCCTGTGTGTGTGTAGACGTTAATTTCTGTAAATGTGAGCCAATAAATAATTCAGCTGCAGACATGCGAGTGAGCTTCACACTAAATTCTCTAAAATGCGAACGAGCTCCATTTGCATACAATTAAATTCTAATTTTAGTTGCAGCAAGTTATATAGTGTCTCTCTCTGCTCCCCACTGGAGTGAAAATGTATTCAAATTATGATATGAGAATATACTTAAATAGTCTTAAATTCCAATAAATAAGATATTAATTTGTTATATATATTGATTTGATTAAGTGATTAGCTAGCTAAGAGAGGTGAGAAACGAATAGAAAAATGAAGATACTCTGCATATCTGATATTTAAATAAAATACATTCTGGAGCTTTACAAATAAGCAACGACAGCAATATACAACCTTGGACTCAGGCGTCAACTTGACCAACGTTTATAAATAAATCTCTTTTTTAACTGATAAGAAGTTAACTTATAAGTTTAAATTAATTTTATGTTATACCTTTACTTCTCATATATTATCAGATTAAATTGTGAAGCCTGTAGACAACTTATTTAAGCCTTCTCACTCCTCAGCGGCCTCCAGAACAGTTCACTAAATACAATTTATTGTAGTATATTGAGTAGACGCCCACAAAACATCTTCTCACTCAGAAACAAGTCAGAGAGACGATAAATTAACGAGACGCCTGCCCACTTAAAGGAATCCTTAGCCCCACCCTTCGCGCCACAGTTACCCTTACGGTTGCGGCGCAGCCTGAATGACGAACGCCCAACACGCAAATCCAAGACAATTGCTTTCCAATGCGCGCTGTAATAAACCAAATCCCATCTAAGCATTTTGCACCACCAACGGCGAAACAGCAAAGAGGAAAACTAGGAGAAGCAACTGGCAGCATGACAGTTGCCCGTTCCAGAAATACTTCACTTGATTCCGGCGGAAACTCATTGCAGAATCAAAATGCGACGCTCACACAATTAAGTTGTTTTGGACCGAGCTTGTCTCTCTCTCTCACTCTCGCTGGGTGTGTTTGGGTCTTTTGGCTAAACTACTTTGAATTTTATTTTATAGGACTTATTTTGGATTCCAATTTGCTTCCTTCTTATTATTTTTTTCCTCTGCTTTGTTTACGTATTTTACGAGAACCTTTTTTTGCGCCTGAATTGCTGCAGATTACGCATACTTCATTCAGACTGTCTTTCTGTGTGTGTGAGTATGTGTGAATATATATATATATATATATATATATATATATATATATATATAAATATTTGTGTATGTGTGTGTGTGTGTGTTGGCAGCATGAGCAACATTTAATCTGCACCATTGACTTTTCTACAGTTCGTCCCTTATACGTGTTTTGTCACACCCAAACTGTATCTCTCTCTCCCTGCCTCCTTCTCACTCACACTCTCATCGCTCTCGCTCGCCCTCATTGAATGTAGTAAATTTTATGCGAATATTTAGTTTGCTGTGCTTATCAGCGCAGCTTTATCGAAACTTATTGTGTTTGTTTAATTGAATTTGGATTGCCGCGGACTGCGACTGCGACTGCGACTGCGAGGACGACGACGCTGACGACAATTTCGCGGATGAGTGGATGCCTGAGACACTGACGCCGGCCAGATAAACCAGAATGGAGCACCGAGTGGAACTCGCTTAGCGGCAAGTGGATTGTCTAATTGGGAGTGGTAGATCAACGCGAGACTTAGTTTAGCTCATTTAGTTCGCTATTTGTGGCTGCCAGCGAGTTGCGAGCCGACAATTAAAATTTAACTACTGTGCCACGCCCACGTGCACCACAAATGCTTGCATATGTGCGTCCATATAAATTATGACCCGAGCTTGACATAAACAAGCTCCCAAGAGGCACTTTGGCCCGGCTATATGACAGATTTTCCGAGCGTATTTGATGAAGCGCAGTAGGCTGGGGCGAGGATATACGCTAAAGTGTCACCGGGGAGCGGGTCGCCTGCCACATGTGTCTTGAGTCAAGCGCCGAGCCACCCCAGTTGGCATTGTTGTTTGCAAGCGAATCACATTTTGATGATTGTCAATGTGACTTTAATACCATTTTTCAACTTGACACGCGTGTGGGACGCTCTACTCTCAGCCAGCTAGCGAGCCAGAGACTCGGGGTTGCGCTTGCCACGTGCACTCACGGGTCTCCATGATAAGGAATAAAAAAGGGCTATGGCTAGGAACTGTGTCAGGCACTGAGCGCAATGCTGACATCTGTGGATTAAATTGCAATTTGTGCTCATGTAATATTGACGCTGCCAAAGAACTCTGCGTAACACTTTTACATTGCTGTCGTTGCTGCCACGGAGTTTAGTGCGGCAATAATATTGTTGCTGCCACACACAATTGCCATTAGTGTTTGAAATGGGCAATAAAACTGTAAACTGTAACTGCCTTTGTGTTGGAAAATTGCATAAAAATATTTTAATGCTCGATTAACTGTAGATGAGCTGAGAAGTAATAACAGAGGGAGGGAGAGAGAAAGAGTCTCTGAAATAAGGTGTGGAGCTCAATATACGATTTATATTTTCATAGCCTAATTTAGGGGGTCGCGGGAAAGCAGCTCAGGTATTTAGCCCCATTAGCTATTTTTTTTTAGCCGCCACGAGGCCGAGCACAACGCATTTATATACCCCATGATTCATCATCGTTTAGCCAAGCTACCTGTCAAGTGGTAGATCCAACAAGCGACCGTGAAAAGCATTGCGAATTGAACGTAGATTAAACGCGTGTCCGTGACTCGTCATCTGGCCGAATGATTCGCAGCTAATTCGCCGGCAAGCGCAACGAAATGGGGCACAAAGCCCAGCCTCGCTCCGACAATGGGAGCTGGGCCTTTTTATTTGGTGAGAAAACATTTACGCACTAATTTCTGTGCAGCGCTGTGCGGACTGCCCGGCATTGGCATTCGAGGCACATTACCAGACCAGTTGCTTGCCAATTGGTTTGCAATTTGCCGTGCTTAGCGACGAGCGCTGGGCTGGCGAAGGACAAGGGACGAAAGACGCGGGCCGTAGGGCGAAGGGCGACAGCCCCGGGTTGCTTTAGCCACAAATAGCGCACGCGTAGCGTCCAACACGTGCCTCAATTACGCGGTTAAATGCATTCAAATTGAGTTGTTTATACTGTGGGCGTGCGCTGGCGGAAGGCGGACGGCGGACGGCGGGTGGCGGCCGATTGGGAGTGGCTTGCTATTGAAGCACACTTAGATGCGCCCCGCTGGCACATCGGTTACAGTTGCAATTGCTGTTCTCCTTGCTGTTCCTGTTGCCGCTTCCGCCTGGAGCCACAAAGTGACACGCGTCCCGCCATTGTTCGCAAATTTGAAAAAGTGTTGCTGGCTGATGGTCCGTTGGCTCGTTCGCCGGCTGCAAACATAAAACTATCAGCATTCGAGTGGGTGAGTGTGTATTATTTATGTCATTGCTACCCCGTGATGCTAATCCGCTTATATGTGTATCATCTTTAAGCCGACCTTACAAGCAAATCAAAACAAAGACAGACACAATTAAAGCCAGCCAGACAGGCCCTCTTCGGTTGGCTATTGCCATTTGTTGAACTTGGGGCACAAACTTTTTGGCAAACGAAAACAAAAGGCAACAGAAAATGTGGCAACAGCAGACAGCAAACAAACTACTGTAATTATAAGTAGAAGTCGTTTCGAGCAATTATAACGCGAAATGTGGGCAAGAGGCGGCTCAGCCAAGCGACTTGGGCCAGCCACGGGGCCAGGCACTTCTCTTTGAAGACGTTTACAAATGTATTTGCTGGTTGTTGCTTTTGCTCGCAATCATAGAGTACCAACAGCAGCTGCTTTTCAGCTAAAGCTCAATCAGGGAGTTAATGCTACATTTGGCACGGACTTCGTCAAGGGCTCACAGCTATGAATGCTGCATACTTATTCATTACAGTCCCAAAACCGACTCATTACTGCTTGGCCAGGCAACACAATTACCCCAAGCCTGCTCTCAATGCACCTTTCATGTATGTCTCAGTTTCATTTGTTGCGCTAGATTTTTCTCAATCGCACACGGTTACCCAGGGGACTCACAGAGAACTAGTTCAATTCCGCATACAAATGCCAGACAGACAAAGAGCCGCAAGCACACCTCCTCGGTGCGCCGCTGCCTGTCCTTATCCTTTTGCAGCTGAAGCTGTTTACCTAGTCGAGCACTTCAAATAAACTAAGCAGCTAGACGCAAGATAAATAGGCAGTTGTTAACCAACTGGCGCTCAGGACAGTTGCAAATGTCGTTGGTTTCGTGTCCTGCGCGTAATGAGCAAATTTGTTTTCATATAAACCAGACGAAAACTAAGCTCCGGACACAGTTCACTTGGCAGTTTTAAAATGAGCAGCCCAAATGCCGACTACTTAATTATCAGCAACCAGCTCAGCGTGCGGTACACTCTCGGCTGAGGGCTCTTTATATCACTTAACAATTGATGTCACTACACTGCTAAGCGTACACTTGCAGAAAAGAACGTGATTTCTATGCTGGATAGAGTAGACATATACATATGATACTGTATCTGAATATCTGTGCATATGTATGTCGATCAACTTAAGTATTAAGTATCAAGTGAAAACTTACATATAATTCATTTGATTCAATATGTTTCATATTTGCACATCATTTTCGGATAGTGTATGCATGTATCTATTTTTATATAACATATATATAATATAATATATATATATATTCGTTTTCCACTCAAATAATTTCGACTTAGCGAGTCGCGCGAGTTTCTACTGTCGCTGCCGCTGCCGCTGCCGCTTTGTTGGCTGGTTGAGTTAATGTGCTCGTTAAAGTTTTACGGTGACATGAAATGAGCAAAAGGACGCAACACCTGCGGCAATGCAGGCAAAATCCTCGCATGTGGTCGTTATGACAATTTAGAGCAACCATTTGATTTGTCAAAAATTGGCAAATAATTGGCGTTGGCAATTGCCAACTGGCAACCCCGGCGAATTATAGCTGCATAACGCACAGCATGCGAATGTGAAACGTTGTCAGGGCTGTGATCCTGGCGCTGGTAATGTGCAAGCCGTTGCTAATTAGTACATGGGTTTTCGGTCATCGCATCTATTGGTTTTTCGTGCAGTTACGAGTGCGAGTGTTTGCCGTGTGCGGCATGAAATTGTTAGCGTGCAAATTGTAACCCTCACTTTTGGGCGAGCTGGGGTCGGGCGCTGGGTAGATAGACTTAGCCTGGCCTTAGCCTTTCAGTCGAGCGCTCGCAATTCAATTTTACACTAACAACTTAATCCTTTATTCAATTTGAAACCCATTAAAAGGACATTGCTTATCCTTTTAAGTGAATGCAAACAGCTTTTAATGTAAATAAGAAAACGAGATCGATGCCGTTTGCCGTTTGCAAATCTCTCAGAGGCTCCAAGCAGACGCTCAGCCAGTCGGGTCGCAGCTCCAGGTCCAAGTCCAAAGCCAACTCGAAGAAAATTAAAATGCAGCCTGTTACCGGTTACCGGTTCGCTCTTGGCCAAACGGCCAATTGACATTTGCAACCGCACTTAAGGCCAAACAGATGCGACGGCTCCTGTCGATGCTATCGATGATTCAGATACTTTTGATGCTGAAGCTGCTGCTGATGCTGCAGATGCTTGCGAGTTGTTTGAGCCACTCGAAACAAATCGAACTGTGTGCGACTGAATGCCATTTGAATATTTCATGCTGTTGTGGTGCAAAATTTTAAATCGACTCAAGTCAAGTGTGCGGATGCCGAAATCAATCTCGTTTGTGTAGCAACCAAATTAACATAGTCAATGCGGGGCAAGGCGGAACAAGACGTGGCAAGACGTGGCAAGGCGTGGCAAGCAGGCATCAGCTGTAAGCCACTTGCCACAGAGTCAGTTGCATTTGTCGATTTTGTCTACTTAGTGCCCTCGCTTGCAGCCTCCCCTTGCCCTTGCCCATTCGACTTAGTTACACTTGGCTTTGTCTTTCCGCCTCTTAATACCTACGAGTTTACTTTTTTAAATGTATTTTATATCTGATTCCGGTAACGCACCACCCAGGCAGACACTTCTTCTGATGAGTACTAAGTAGAGTTTGGGAAATACACCATGTGCACTCACGTAGTATAATTTACCCTCAGCACGGCGCAACGAAGTACAATAAAAACTCGAAACTTGGCTGCAACTTTTTTTTTTCCTATGAGTTTTCTTATTTTCTTTCACTTTTTTTGCTGTTGGCCCAGCATGGCCTTTTTTGATTGCCTTTTGTTTTTGCTGGCTTGCTATTGTTGTTGCCCATAATGGGTGTTGCGAGATCTGAGTGTGGCTCAAAGCCCAAAGGAATTTTATGTGTCAAGTGCTGTGTGGCATATTTTAAAGATTAGATTCTTAAAACATTCATTGAGATTCAAAAAAAAAAAGAAAATACTAATGTATTGTGGATAGAAAAATATCCAAGATGTTGTGCATATTCATATTGTATTTGAGCATATGATATAGAGCTGACATCCTCGTCAAGCTGCACAAACAACAATATTTGAGCACGCGTCAGAAGGGCAAACAAACAATTGTCGAGGCGACCACTTGAGCTGCCACTCGAATGGAGGAGGTTGACAGATTTTCGCATTGAACAAACACACTTCAAAGGGTACAAAAATGTCAGTGCGTCAATGCTGAGCAAACAAATAAACGCAATTACACTGAAATTACAAAGTTCTTAAGCGAAAATTAGTTGTTAGTTAGGTCCATCGGTCCTCATAGGGAGTTCAAGATGTTACTTAATGGCAGAGTGAAGCAAAGGCAGGAGTTCTTTGTGGCTTTTGCCCACTTATCCCTGGCGCAGCTGACGACTAGGACACGGCACACTGGGCACCGGGCACCGTAAGCCGTAAACCGTAAACCGGGCACTAATAAGCGGTCAGTCAAAAGGAAGGCGCTGAGTTTCCGCTTTGACATGCTCGAAGCTACCTTCTTATCTATAAATACCCATAAACCACTGCACAAAACAGTTGTCCTTTTTGCCTCGCCAGCTCTTTCATTAGAACCCGAATTTCAACACATTTGCGCGCATAATCCCTTAAGGCTCTTTAAACTTTACACACTTTTAGACGATTTTCCCCACCTCGCCCCAAAGTGCTCCGAAAAACATGGCAAAATGTGCCGAAAAAAATCAAAATAATCCTTTTTTTATGCCAAACAGCAGCTAAAAAAGGAAAGGTTAAAACATCAAGACTAAAAGGCACATGCATTATGAAGGGTCTTGAGTTTTAATTGAGTGTGTGCCCTGGGTGGGAGGGTGTCCACTGAAAAAAAAAATAAATAAATAAAAAGCACAACAGCAACAGAAAAGTTGCTGCAAACTGTAATAAAACAATTTGCCACTTGACGCATGGCTGCGGCCTCCAGAAGGCCTTACAACTGTGCAATTGTCCATTGAGCGGTCGGTCGCCAGCTCATGTGTGTTTGTGCCCAATTAGAGTTGCAGCAGCGGTCAACTCAAAGGCAGCGGACTTGCAGGACGCAAAAGTTTTTGGGCGACCAAACTTTTCATTTCACGCCTCAAGTATGAGTAATTGATTCATTTATGCTACTAATTGCAAATCAGAGCGATAGAAAAAAGAGATAGAGAGGTGGAGAACAAAGAGGGGGAGAGAGAGAGAGAGAGCGAGAGAGTGCGAGGCCTATCTGTACTTAGCTTGCCTCGTCTGTACTCTCGCCAGCAATATGCTAATTAGCAGCTTAGGCTCATTTTTCAATTAGGACTGCAAACTTTTACAGAGCAGACAACTTAATTAATTAATGGCAAAACAATTGCATGCGGCAGCTAATTGTAAAACTTCAATAAGATCTGCATTCAAAATAACTCATAATTGCTACAAAACTTAAGTTTAACAAAGTCGAGAAACTGAAGAAGGTTTCTCTTAAAATATAACTTAAATTCAACTATTTAATGTGATGTGAAGATGCTTGACTAATTGGCGAGGTTTATATTAACAGTAAGAATTACTCATTGTAAATAAAAAGATGTCGCGAGATATATATATATATATATATATATATATATATATATATATATAATATAATATAATATAAATCTTAAATGCGTAAACAACTGTCTATATATTTACAATGTAATAATTCGACAGAATTGTCTTACAAGACGTGAATATTAACTAACAGGCAGGGGAATTACAGATAATAGATAGATTGAGTCTGTTATAGTATTACGATATATTTGAGTATACAGTAGTACAAATATATTCTATAAACATTTCTATATATTTATATTTAAAATGGTAATCTTTTATTCCTTTAGTTTAATCAATCCTATAAAACTGGTTTATGTTAATGTATTTTTTGAAATTTGGTCTGTATAAACACAATTAGACTTTCCCTTAATAATAGAAACTAATAAGTTGTAAGTTTAGTAGGTAGGATTGAGTTTTCTTATATTTTTTATCATTTAATATATTATGCATTATTATTATATACATATATTATAATTTCTATATTAAATATATATATATATATATATATATATATATATATATATATATATATATATATATATATGAAGATATATATATATATATAGATACAAAACCCTCGCATATCATAGTTGTTGTTGAGAGCCATTTAAGTAATAAAATAAAAAGCAAAGGTAACTCGAAACGTTTGCGTTGCATGTTAAAAGAAGCCGCCAACGGGAAACAGTGTGACATAATTGCGCCGCCATTTGGCACGCTACATCCATCCCGGACGGAATATGTTGGTGAAGGGGCGCCGCTGTAATAGGAACCGCAATTTACACAGAGCAAAGCTAATTCGAGAAATTAGTTATGCGCCGGTGAGAGCCCGGCGGCAACTCGATGCCGGAATGCTCACAAGTCAATTAAATAAACAACTGGCAAGGATTCGCTTAGCCAGCCAGCCAGCCACCCTACGACGTCGATTGATTTATCAGGCGACAATTTGGCGGGTAAACAAGCCAAACGCGCTGTAAAATGATCCATGCCTTGGCCTACGGCTTGCGGCACATTGGAGCCTTGACGGGCGCTTATATTGTTGACAGCTCGTCAGCTAATTACACGCCACAATAAGTTTAATAACTTTGCAACCGGCTCGACTTGAGTCTGTTGGTATTGCCGGCATCAACGCTTCGCCACGATAAACATTTTAATTAACTCGAAACAAAGTGAGCCAATTTCAGGGCTGAGGTTGAAGGGGTGGGGCGACTGCTTAAGTGCGTGAGGCTTGGCCCAAGCTTATGACTACTTAACGCCTTCTCACTTCACACTTGGCACTTGATGCCTGTCGCCACTCGCCACTCGCCTTCGCCTTCGCCTTCGCCTGCGCCTCCGTCTTTGCCTGCCACTTGTCAGCCCTGGCTGTCCCCGTAATCGATTTTAGCCTTCAGCGCAAAGTGGCAAACAATGTTTCATAATTTTAGTGCCTGTGGCTGGCGGCGTCGCTTCCGTTGTGTCCTAGCTGACTGACTCCACATCCTGTAGCGATATTGCAATGCTTTTTTAGGCAATTTATGACGCATAAATAAGCGCAACTTGAAACTATGCAGCGACAACGTTGCTAACGCGCTAAAAAACAACGCTGGAACTCATTAATTTAAACGAGATTTGACGTGCGCTTTGATAAAGCCGCAATTTATATTCGCTAGCCTGTTAGAGCATGGACGCCCCGAACGGAAACAGGAGCTCAAAATAAAATCTCGCACTGGTGATGGGGGCCATATACAGCCAACCTGCAATTGCCTCGTTTAGTTGGAAAACAATGGCGAGCTTAGTATGCTCTAGCGTAAAAAATATGGCTACAAAAATTACTGCACTGAGAGAAAATGAATAAGAATTTTATAAACCGAAATGTCCAGTCAAGAGATCCGGGAAGCAAAGGAAGTGAGAGCCATATTTGAGATACTTTCTAAGCTTAACAATCTATAAAAATACGTTTTCGAAAATGTTCAGCTTTTAAAGCTGTAAGGTCAGATTAAAATTTCGGTTGGATTATCGATCCTTTGTTATTTATAACTCGCCGCCTGTGAGGCACAGTGTATTTATTTGTGAAGCAAAGAGGAGGAAAAAGGCAGCCATCATCGCCGGGCCATAACAAAAGGCCAAGTTGCCAACTATACGGGGCAGACTTTTCGGTGTCGCCGCAAACTGCAGCGCAGTCTATTTGTAAAAGCAATTAATTTTTTGGTTACAGCTTCGCCCAATGGCACATAAATTTAAACAACTTCTGGCGGTACGGCTAGCATCTCGTAATCGAGACGAGGGCTGAAAGAGCATTTGGCCAAGACCGAAGCCAAGCCGCAATTTGCGTGCATTTTAATGGCGAGCGACACTGATATTCCAGTCCAAAACTAAATAAATATTTACATGGGCCTGTCACGTCAAATGCGAAATAGACACATCAAGAGTAGCAAAGATAAAAAAAAAATAAAGAAGAAGAAGATGAAGTTAAAATTGCCAATTCCCAAAGCAAACAAAATGAAAGCCAAAGCAATCAGAGCGAACCGGTTAAAGTGAAAATCAATTTGTCAATTCGAACAATTGAATTGGGCACGAAAGGATTACAAAGGCGTGTTTGTAGGTAGATCTGTGTCGGCCATGTGGCCTGGTGGCTCCTTCGAGTGCCAGCCTGTCTGTATAAATCAAAATATTTCCCAACAGTGCGTAAACAAATTTGTTTCAAGTGTCCTGCTCAAAGGGTTACACACACGCACTCACAAACACACACACATACACTCTCGGGAGCTGTCAGCCTACGAAGTTTACAATTCGCTGCATTTGCCATTAGCTGCGCCAATTAGAATAGTGAATAGTGAAGATTTTGTGAAAAATTTGAATCCTGCCACATCATTTAATTTGAAATACATAATTGGACAATTGCAGCACCCCTTCCGACTCCCAGAGCCCATAGTCACGTCTGGGGTGTGGAAATTTTTAAATTATTGCGCTGCATTACCAGCGGGCCAGCATATCATTTGTTGCCCTGCACACAACCCCCCAGCCAGGTTGGCAGCTCGGCAAAATCGATCCGATCTACCCGGTTGTGTAATACGCGAATTTAAATAATCTTTTGTTGTTGCCCTGCAGCAAAATGATAAATTATTAAATTAGCTGTGGCGGCAGTTTTGCATTTCGTCGGCATCGTCGCCGGGTAGGCGAGGGCAGGGCGAAGCCGGAGAGACGCAGTGGCTTGTGCAGAACACTTCCAAGCACTTTCTATGCTGTAGTACACCGATGCCCACAACTAGAGATACATGACCAAAAATATTTGAGTTTCAATGAAAACAGCTTTGATTTGATTGCTTGCTTGCCTAATGCCAACGAGTGTTCAATGTATATAAAGATCTTTATAACTTTAGGCAAAGCTTAAGTATTAACTAAATGTTTTCAATAATACCGAACAGATTTTGTTATTTATAAGCAGCCTTAAAATAAAATGGGACTTACATATAAATATATATTTAGATTGCGTACATATTTTTTTGGCCGCGAGTGTTTGTTCACATATACCCCATGGTTTCATTGGCTGCAGTAGTAAAATTGAATTGTCTGGGGAAAAGTTTGTAGTAGAGTAAAAGGCAGCGCAGTTAAGGACATTGTCGGGCTCATTTTATTTTAAATGGCTGGGCTGGTTTTTGCTAATTTGGCCAGGATACACTGAGCAAAATGCAAGACTATTTCATCCTAATCATATAAACTAGTGTACAACTATTTGGACAGATATTCGAACTGATATTTCTAGATTGTTCAGTTAATATAAATATATTCTTTTCTTGCTTAATAATGAAGGCCGTGCACTCAATTTCGCTCAGTGTAAACCATTTAGAAGGGCTCGTCGCACACTTGTGCCCATTTAGAATGCAAGCAGGACAATTTACAATGTGTTTTTGTTCATTATAGAACTATTTCAGTTGACCTCGTCGGCCCGCCCAAAAAACCAGCCGAAGGCAATATTCGACGCACTCACCGCTTGTCGCCTCAGGAGCGCTGCGGAAACAAGGGTACGACCCAGACCTCTGGCTGGGATGCTAGGCTACTGGGATGCTGCGGCTGCTGTTGTCGCATTTCGAATCTCTTTTGCTGCCCGGGGGGGTAGCTAATGAATAGTTGCTGTTATGCCGGGACGAGTTGAGCGTCTCTCAGCACACACATTTGTTGTGAATTATGTTGTTTGTTTGAATGTCGACTTGATGCACTTTAATTGATGTCAATATGCAGAGATTTTTATGTTTTTGTTTTTGTTTTCGTTTTTTTACGATTGGTGGAGGGGTTAAACATTTTTGTGGATTGCATTTCGGGTTGTTTACAAATATTTTCGTTTCTATACCGATAAGGGCATATGGCGCAATTGTGTTTACATAGCCGATAAATCTAAAAAGATTCGTCTGCCGAAGTTTCCGCTGTTGACGGTGTCGAGCACTTGAGCCAAATATGTAAAGTATTTGCGCATATTAAAAACTAATTTCAAAAGTCAACATGCCAATAAAACAACAATCTCAGTCAGAGGGTGGCCCACTGCCATTGCCACTGCCACAGCCATATCAGTTCGCTCTCCGGGCACGCACTCAAGACGCCAGAACACACCCCTTTTGGATGGCTGCCGGCGCCCGCAAATTAAGCAAAAGGCACTCAATCTGAAGACTCCCCCGCACGAGCAACCAGCTAGTAAATGAACATAATTTAGAAAATATGTTCCTGCGGTTAATATTTAAGCGAACTTAAGGGTTGATCCGTTCAACGCTCAACGCTCAACGCTCAACGGCAGCCAACCAAAATGCGGGCGTTCTTCTTTTGGGGGGTTGGCTGCTGCACAAACAAAAGCCAAAAGTTGTGCCGCAAATGATATTTTTCATTATTAAACACAATAATGTGGTTATTATTTTTATGATTGCGGTTACCAGCCAGTCAGCTATAGCTACTGCCTTTGCCATTGCCTTGCCGGTGCCCTTGCCCAGTGTTAGCCGTTGAGCACTCACCCAGTCGTATTCCCGGCGGATGCTGCGCAGCATTCACAGTTGCATTCATTCGGTTAGTTTGTTTATGTTGGGCCTGCGGTCTTTGGGGATTTGGGCACGCTTAATTTTAAGTGCCCGTCGAAATGGCAAAAAAAAAAAAAAAAACAACAAAAAAAGAAGAAGCAGAATCAGAGCGCAGCACGTAATGAAATATTATGGCTTGACCAGAGCCGCAGTCGCAGCCGCAGTAGCCAAGGGAAAGTGCTGCTATGTTGTTTGCCTTGCGGACAGGCGAGCAGAGGAAAACATTTGTGCCAAATGGCTTTCTAGTAATTAAAGAATGACTTAGGGCGCAGTGTGGGGGCGAAGTGCCTATTTTAAGGTGTTTCCCCCACCAATCATTGGTCTTCACAGGCTCTCCACCTAATCGCAGCACGCTCCCGAAAACATGATCTACGACAGCCGTTGCCCAATGCGCGCTTCTCACGCCGAAACAATTAATCAACATAATTACCAGCGATTAATCATAAGCGGCATTATGATGCATAGCAGCTCATTTTGTGACTCAACTGTTGACAGTTTTGGGAGGGACAAAAATTAAAAAAATAAAAACTAAATCACAAACGCGAGCAAATAAATCAATGGCTCGATGGCAGGATATGCTTAGTGAACTGTGAGTCTGAAGCGACCCGCCTGCTGCAGGAGTAAAAGCCATCAATCCCTTGAAAAATGTCAAAGCCACAAAGCAACAGCTAACAAATTCCTGTAAATCCTTGCCTGGTCTACTTAAAAATTGAACAATCTTTTAAAAGTTGTGCGACACCCTTTCAATGCCTTGTCATATGCTTAGCATCTCATTGACCCGTGGCAGCCGCAGCAGTTGAATGGAAAAAGTGAAAGGGAATCGAAAAAGGCGACCGAGACACAGAGAGAGGAGAGAGAGAGAGAGAGGGAAAGTGAGAATAAGAGGGAAGAAAACTCAAAGGAAAGGAGGTTAGGTGCCAGCTAATCAGTTTGAAATACTCCCATATAGCATATAGCATATTGTGTGTATTTACGTGTGCGTGTCTGTGCTCGTTGCGGCATATTTTAATTTGTAATACGAGTCGAAATTGGGAGTAATTTCAGACACGGTGCCATGGATTTTAGGTGTGGATTACACGAAACCAACAGTCAGCAGAGGACGCGAAGTTGCTGCTGTCAGCAAAATTGAAGCTGCCAGAGCTCTGAAAAGAAGGCAGCTGCCCCCAACACAATATCTAAGTGTGTAAAAGTGTGACTAAAGCTTGTCAATGGAGTCACAAGTCAAGTGCAGGGTTAGTAAAGCAAATTATTAACAGCAAATTACATTTAATCATATCATTACTTAGGTCATATTATATATGTTTGCTAGCATTCAAATGCCAATAATGTAAACAACAATTAGTAAAGCTCCCACAATAAGGTAATTTGCTAATCAATAGAAAAAATAAAACACGTTGAATAAGAAGTAAGAAAATTGCAGTATAACGCACCCGACTGCGTGATACGCTATACCATATACCACGTTATATATGAGCTCTAAAAAATTGTAAATTATAGTGCATTTGAAATATTCAACGACCCCAAGGCGGCATTCATAGAGGTCAACAATCCAACACTCTCCGATATTTTCTTAAAAGTGGCTTGTCAACGCGAGCATATACCGATTGGCAGTTGGTTGTCGACGCTTACATTATTCATCCTCTTAAACAAAGTAAACACGGATAGTAATAAGTGAATAATCCAATATATCTACAGTTCCATAAATAAAACGAGTTTAAATACAAGGTAAATCACATCATCACCAAGTCGTCGATTATATACTCTTGAAAGATGTTATTTTCTTTTTAATTTTAAGAGAAATATGGAACCAATATTTTTAGAATTTCAAAAAATTTAATGAAAGTCTATATTGATATATGTTCAATAAATAATGAGGAAATAGCAAACAATTTCGATAAAAATGTCAGGTCAAGAAATAAAGACACTTTGACAATGCTTAAAACGTATACTCAGACGCTCAGATATTGTCACAGCTGTTCTGAAAATCAAATGACAACTTTTAATGGACCAACATTAGATATTTTATGTATATAGCACAGGTGGGTTCAACCCGAAACTTATTCAATTAATATATACTGTACACCTTAAGAAATGAGGCAAACAAGATAAGATATCAAACAGCTCGCGAATGTGTAGATGTCGGTTTAAACTTGTTGTATGCACAAATATTAAGTCGACATGTGAGTGCACACACATGGACATAAAGGGGTAAATATTCAGTTTTGCATATGTATAATTATGTAAATACTCAGATTTCACTATAAAAGGCCCCAGCATAGCTGGTAAGTTGATAAATCGCTTTGCGACTCACAATGAGATATTCTCTACTTGTTGTTCTCGGCCTCTGCCTCTGCATTGCATTTGCATATGACTTCAACTATCCAAGCAAGTCTGAAATCAATGGTAAGATTTCTAAAGTTATGTATAATTATTGAAGTACCGAATGGAAATGTTGCCCAACAGTAAATTGTGATAGTGAGAACAACCAGAAGTATGTCAGGATTGGTGAGAAGTACTACTTCAGAGGCGCATCAAAGGTGACCTGGTTCGAAGCAGCACATCTATGTCGTAAGTTTGGTGGAGATCTGGCGTTGATCGAATCGGATGACGAAATGAGCGTAGTATCAAGTTATCTAGTGAGTCAGGACAAAGACGGTTGGTACTGGATATCTGGCAACGATCTCATCACAGTTCACAAGTTCACGTCAATAGCCGACGGGTTACCATTGAAGTATACCTATTGGTCCGTGGGGCAGCCCGATTATCCCGGCGTTGAGCAGTGTATGCACTTGTGGTTCAGAGACTCAGCATTTCGCATGAATAACTGGAAGTGCCTGGAAAAAGCAGATTACCTGTGCCAGAGACAAAACTACACACGTTGCAGCGATACTTGCTAATCTGAAGTGATAATATCATACGCCGATGCACAAATAAATGAATGAGGTTGAGCAAATATATTTTAAAGTTATTTTATATATTTATACAATTATTTATGTCCAATATTGACTTCCCAATGAGACAACAACTTTTTAATCAAATATACATTCCGCTGAATCAGATTGCTAATATTAGCTAACTTTAGTAAAAAAAACTCTCACAATGACATAAAATTTACATAAACAATACGAGATGCACTAAAATATATTGCTGAGGCTCAAAAGGGATTTAATCTGCTGGGAGTACTATGTCGTAGCTGAATTAAAATAACTTTGACAAGAACTTCAATCTGGGTTGATTCTAATCGAATTTGTCGATGAATAAATGCTTTTTCATATCTGATTATCAGGTCTTTCCCAGCGTCGCTCGGAATGAATAGCCTAGATGTGCAGAACCACTGGAAATGATTATATGTCAGAGGAAGAACTGTGCACGCTGTCGGAATGTATGATCGAGAACGTATGATCTGAAAGGAAATCAGAATTAATATTTGAGATATAAAATGATCGATTCCGTTTAAGACTTGCTTCCTTGACCTAAACACTTTTCAAAGAATACAAATCGAAACTCTATTATCATAAATTGGGACTGGTAAAAATGTTGTCGTAATCTGTCGATTATGGTTTCAGTAATCTAACTGCTTTAATGACAAACCCAATTTGCCGGCATCGAAACAATAAATCACTGACAAAATGACGCTGTCAAACGGGGAGTGACAGAAAAGGAGCGAACAGAAAGGAACAAAAATAAAAACAATGACAAAAAACAATTTCGCAAAAGATGCCCAGACAGATCCACCGAAATGGCAACCCCAACCGACTGCTGGCCAGCGTGTTACGCCGACCACGTAATGCCAAAAGGCTCCACCACACATAGGCACAGATAGATTGGCACTCATACGTGCACACAAAGACACACTTCCTCAAGCCTGATAAAGGTGTGGAAACGTGCGATTTTGTAATTGATACTAAAAAGCCCTTAATTGGCACCTTAACGCTGCTGATGCTCTGACAAATTTCCCCAAAGGACCTGCAACAAGGGGCTGGCGTTGACAAGCGACGTGCGTGGGCTGAACTGGCCAGGAGTGGGCTTGGGCTTGGGTTTGGGTTGGGTTTCAGTTTCGGTCTGGGCTTTGCTTTGGGTTTGATTCGCCCGCATGGTAATCCGATACGCTTAGGTAATAGAGAAAATCCGAGCCAACGGCAATGAATATCGGTGCCATATAACGCCCAAGAATCGTCATTAGCATCATTGTCCGCCACATGATTTGGCCACAGTCATGTGGATGTGAACGTGGATGTGAAGTATCAAAGTCTGACCAAAAACAAATGGTACTCATCCATAATTGTCTGGCCAGGCGCTGCTGTTGGTCAAGTGGGACTTGAGCCAATAAATCTCATCAAACTAATTCGATACGTGGAGTGGCTGCGTGTGTGTGTGTGTAAGCTGTCTGTGTGTGGTCAGCAACGATGCAGGAACAAGGCACCCTTGCGGTTTTTACTGCATGTTTGCCAGCCTGTTGTCATTTGTTAACATTTCATTACATTTATTTCACTAGAGCGACTGGACACAATTCCAAAGTGGATGAATGGATTTCCCGTTTGATGTTGACTCGAGTGTTTCGACCAGTCTCCACACATACACGGCAATCATCCCTGCACGGATATGTATATGTATATATGTATGTCGCTGTATTTATTTGCGCTCAAACCAATTTGTTTTATAATTGAATTTGAAATTGAAGATGACATTCGGTTTCCGATTGTTTGGCGTGTGGCACAATAGCCACAGGCCAATGGGCCAAGTCACCCACCGAAAAGCGCTGATCTGATCTGACCTGACCTCAGCTGTCTATATGTTTGGGTAATAGTATGCACAGATTGCATAAATGAGTGTGCGTGTGTGTGTGACACGATTTGACCATAAATTCAATTATGTATAAAATTTCACAACAGAATTTTCGACTCAGTTTTCCTCCAAAGCAGTTTTCTATTTAATTTGCTTGCAAGTGTCAATCTGGCTGCTCTGTGGTCGTAAACTAAAATCCTCGTAAATAACGCATATATTGTGCACTTTGACCTTTAGGTCATGTTGGGCACGCCGAATGGCATTGATTTTATTTATGCATCATTTGATTTTACGGTCTTGCAATCAATTTATTCACATTGTGCAAATACTCGAAATTTATAGTTTCACCCAAATGCTACATACATTTATTTTAATCGGCTTCTATCAGAGTCAAGCTACAGACCATTAAAGAGTTGAGTTGAAGGATATGATACGTAGAGAGCAATAACATATTTCTAGTCAAGTTCCAAATTTGCTTATGCCATAAAATAATTTACTGAAAATACAAAACCGCTTTTCATTTGCATGCAGTTGCTTAAGACGGCTGATAACTCCAGGTTCCAGGCTCAACTGTAAATTAAAAGTCAATCGCAGTTGATGTACTCAACGGCATCAAATATACTCTCATTCCCTGGGCGAATGTTAACTAGACATAAAATTAGCATACATGCCATAAAGCAAATTCGATTCCTATCGCAGGAGCCGGAGGCAGCAGGCTCTGCGCCTCATATAATAGAGGCACTCAGCTGTGCGTCAAGCACTTAACCCGCTTTTAGCAATAAAATTAACTTTCCTTTAGACCCGGGTCCTGGCTACCAACACGTACCAGTCGAACGTATAGGAAATTAATGGTTTAAGGCAAAAGTGTTTAACGAAAGTGGCGGGCGGGTGCAAGGCAATAAGAAAGGGAAAATACACACACCCACTCACACACACACACACACCCACTCACACACACACACACACCCTCGCATGCATACGATAGATTGAAGGCAGTAAATTCTTGGACTATCTGTGTATTTCACTTTATTGGCGCATGAAAGCCAAAAATACGAAAGGCACGAGCAGCCAGTCGCTTGTCAACTGAGCGAGAAGGGAAGGGAAGTGGTGGCTCAAGCGTTGCTTCAATTTGAGTAGAGAAGCTGTGCTTAAGAAGGCGTGTAATTGAAACATTCAAAAGACAATTTCCAAGTCTTAGCACAGACACACTTAATGGACGCAAAAGACATGGACAAAGTTAAGAAGTGAAATGCGAAAGAAAAATGCCAAACCGAAGCAGAACGAAAGCGAGGCTAGGCCAAACGCAGAGGCGAACAACTGCATCGGAGTCCGGAACCAAGATACGTCGCAATCAAGCGTAACCGGGGGTCAACTGGGTTGGCATGACACACTCTATGCTTACTTATCTCGAGCTGTTGCTGTTGCTGTTGCTGTTGCTGCTGCCGTTGTCGTGGCCATGGGTGTTGGCTGGCACTGATTGGGCAAGGTAGCCAAAGCGGCCTGTGCGTTAATTAAACAAACATCCAAAGAGATTGATGGCACTTTGATTGAAAAACAATTGGTGCAACTGTGTGGCAACATTAGCATGATATTGGACGTTTGGTCAAATCAGAAGAAAGAGCGAAATCGAAAAGAAAAAAAAAAACATCATCGTGTGCCTCTTATCAGCTGACGTGCCAAAAGTTCAATATTCGTCCGCCTGGTGCTGGCTTGTTGCCCTGTTCTGTTGCCCGGCATTGGCCCTGGCACTGGCAAAGTTCGCATAAATAAAACTCCAATATCAATAGAGCCATACACACTTATGTATACATAAGCTGATTGGCAGCGTTGTATGGTTCGTTTCCGTGCTATTTAATGGATTTTTGATTTCCACAACGCAGTGACTTTTTGGTGGTGGCTTGTCTGCCATTTTTTTATCACTTATGTAAACAAGGGCCATCCAGCAGCCGGACAACACTTGGTGCTGACAGGTTTTGTTCCTATGAGATGAGAGTGGCTGACCGCAAAAGCCTAAAACAAGTAACAATCTTAACTTAACAATGTTAGCTTAACATTCAGATCAGATCGAAATTACTTGATTTTACAGCTTGGCTGTGGTTCTTTTTATGGGATCCACTTAAATTAATTGCCACATTTTTCTTGCAAATTACACTGCAAAACAATAGTTTTATCATACTAGAGATTCTAAATACTCCAAGTTTTCTAAGCTTAAGCTAAAACTCCGATCAACATTTCACACACACTTTATGAACGATTTGTGGCATTATTTGATAATCAAGAAATCTACTTATAAAAGCATGTTCTGATATCAGAAATTGAAATTAAAAAAAAATAGTATTTATCCCGTATTCAAATAATACAAATATATAATAATTTTATTGAGTAACTTTTGTTAAATTTGCTGCTGATAAAAATGCATTCAATATTAATATCCCAAATGGTTATGAAATTCACCGCTTCTCGGTAAAATAATATATATCGATATTGTAATGGAATATATGAATCGAATTTCTATGATGAGAGCGTAGTTTTTTCCAATTTTAGCCCTTCACATTTTTTTTTTTGACGCTGAGGCAGAAAAATAATTTTTCCATTATATAGTTTTTTATTATCCAAAGAATTTTGTAATTGTTGAAAATTAATCAGTGAACACACATCTCACATTATGCAGTAACTGGTAAAACTTCTTGAAGAAACTCATTTTTATTTCTGAAAACGTTATACACATAGCAATATTCTAAAGCTAAATAAATTTATCAACTCAGATAATTTGTGGTTTCTATGAGTTGAAAATATATTTGAAGCATATATATATATATATATATATATATATATATATATATCCAAGTATTCGGTGGCATATATGTAAATACATGTTACTACAGATTCATATTACATTTCAAAGTGACAATAAACACGTTTTAGGTTGTAAAATATATCATAATCGAGTCATCGTATTGTGTATAATTAATCGTATATTCGTTGGCGTTTCGAATTCTCGTAAGTTTTCAGAATTTTATTATTCTTCTTAGAAAGTCTCTAAATTTATAATGGGTTTCTCATTTTAATATTCATAATCTAGCCAAAAAATGTTGCTTTGGTTTTAGTGTTTCGTGTATAAAATAAGATACATACGCATTGGCCAAGTCTTAAGTTTGTGTTGTCTTTTGTTGTTGGTTTGTGACATTTTCTCTTTTTTACATATAAGATGTTTACATTCATAAGCATATATAATTGAGTGATTCTATGCATTTGGTGGTTAATTTTATAAAGCAGTTTATAACTATTCGCTACATCTGAATACATATAAATATTTAAGTTATTAAAATGTCAGTTTAATGTGAAAACATAATAATATTGCTTGCTGTTATTCACGCACAGATAATACATTTGGTTCTCTTAAATTACCATACGATCACATTCACATGTATTCATAAATGGTTACGACACACATACACACAGTTAATTAACGCACTACAGTAACAATCACAAACATTGCAAATATCGTGTACAGTTCAACCCAGTTGCATATTAAATACGTGCCGCATGAACGAGCTACACATAGTATAGTATAATATAGATTCCCTTATATGGAAGTGCCACGTAAAACAGCTAGAATAAACATTCGGTTCTAAAACTTGTATAATAAATAATTGTGTATATCACTTATATCTCTTCACAGAGCTATTAGCTTGGATTTGCATTTCTCAGTTTCCCACATTTCCAGCAGCACATCGCGTGAGCCTGGGCCGCGACCTGGAGGAGAATTGTCCGCCGATATACTAGTAGGGGAGAGCACGCTGGTCTGTAAGCAATCAAGACTATTTGATATAGACGTCTACAAATAACTCATTAGCTATACTCACCTTATTGGCTATCTTGCGTGGATCCAGATTCAGACCAATGTTCTGCATACCTTTGGCCAGCTTGGAGAGTGGATTTGTAATGGGTTTAATTCTGTTGGCCTCAACCTGGACAGGCTGACCGAGTGGGACGTTTATCTCGTTAGCTGCAATACTAAAAACGGAGCAAAGAAATTGTAAAAAAAAAAAAAAAACGCTCTGTTTTAAATTATGAATAGATTTATTTTTTGAACTTTAGCTATTCGATTACAAAATAGACAGACACAACGTTTTCTCTATTTTGTTAAAAAAAATGTACATGCTTTGAGTATATAATATAATGAAATCAATTGAACATATAAGGGTTGTAATATATAATACTTATTAACTTAGGAGATATTCGTGAAACAAGTGGATCATAATAACATTTACAAATGAACAAAAATATTACAAATATATATAGAGGAATGGTATTAGAGATAGATTTTCTAAGAAAAACATTAAACCCAGAACACAACCAAGTAAAACATTAAATGGAAGATTAAATGTAGAATACCGACCTTAAGCCGTGCTTCTCCCCTTCAGCATCGAAATCCTCCGCCTCTTGGGCCTGTAAGCATATTTGTGGATTTGGTGTAATCGGCCGCAAAGGTGGCGCATTCTCCAGTAATCCATTGGGCAAGCCAACATTATCAGTTACTGTTGATATCGAAATAGTGAGCACATCTTCGGCGGTCTTGCACATACTATCCTTTTGCTCTAGTTGTCGCATGCTGTTCGGAGAGCTGGACTGCTCCAATTGCCCGCCCATTACGATTCCAACTGAGGGCAGAAACGCGTTCTCATTGTAGTTGCCCTTATCCAAAGCTATCTCAACATCCGAGTCCACTTCAGGCTCGTACAGGCTATTGTCGCGTTCATCGGTGTCTGTGCTGCTTGAGCTATTTGCGCGTTGTTTGCCACCAACGGTGAAAACGGCCTTGTCGGCTTCCTGGCAGAAGTCCAATGCTGCGCCCTCTGACTGACGCATCACTTGTGGATTGAGAGTAGCAGCAACGTTTCCAGGTTGCACGGCGCTCGACGGTTTCTTGAAGGTCTGGCCTAGTTTTGAGAACTGCCCGGCGACGTTAGAAATGGCCTTGGAACTGAACTGCACAAGTTGAGACTCGGATAAATTGCGAGGCATGCCTTTGGGCACATCTAGCAATGGCAGCTTACTCTTGCGTCGCTGCAAAACTCCGCCGGTAATAAAGCGAACATCCTTATTGCCAGCGTTCTCCAGGGCGATTCGAAACATTTCCACAATCGACGTCAAGGATTCAGTGAGCTCCTCTTGGGTCTTAATGATATACGCCGCGTTGTTAAAGAAACGCAAATTGGCGGAGCGAAACATGTGAAAGTATCCTTCCTGGTCATCAACGCAGTAGTTCAGACGCAGGCACAAATGTGCCGGCGTGGAGCCTTGAAACATTTTTGTTTGCTGATGCATACCCAGCTCAATGAGACGCATCTGCGACAAATTTACCTTCTCAAAACGAACAATCTTGTCCAGGTGCGAATCGTATTCGGCAACAATGTAACATTCGTCGGTGAGCAATAGCACGGAGTCCACCTCGGTTTCGTTGGCATCACCAGAGCTAAGGAACAATTGTTGGAGGTTAATAGCCCATGAACTGGTATGTCATTTCTACCTAGGATCAGCGTCGATTAGGCCCCACGCGCCCACCGGATACTGCTCTGAGCTCAACAACAAACGACGGCAATCTTCCACCAGTAATTTCGCATGCTCCGCACTTTCACCATCAGTCTCATCTGGCGCCGCTTGCCCGCCCAAAGCACTTAGCGATTCCGAAGAAACATGGTTACCCAGCATAAGATCGATAGTAGCTTGCCGGTAGGAGTCCTTGAAACGCGCTAGGTAATAACTGAAACAGCATTATAGTATTTCTATGTGTTTAATTTCCATTTCGCAAACGTATCCAAGACAAGAAGCAAGGTGGTGCATATGAATGATAGTAAATGAATAAACAAAATTAAAAATTGAATGGTATATATATACCTTTGTATATACCTTTTATAGGGTAAGAAACAAGAAAATTGCAACAATTGGAGCAACTAAGAAGTGTAATTGTGTGAATTTTTCTGATTTATCTGGTTTGCCATCTGGTAGATCTGTTGTCAAGGCCTCACTTATGGTCCTATCAGGCCACATGTTTGTGACCAGCGACTCGAGCAATTTTAGCTCAGGTCCAAAAACGCCTGCACTGTAATACACACGCAATGGTGGACGTGACTCGAGCGTGAGTATTTTTATAAACGTTTCTAGAACATCGTCCTCTCTCAATTCGGCCGCCTGCTTCAGTTTACCTTGCATCAGATCGATAATGCACTGGCGAAACGAGTCGGCAAAGTTTTGAATGAAAAAGCTACGAAGAAGTGGGCATGACATTAGCTAAGAGTCACATGTAAACAGGGCTTACAGATATGCAGCGAGCTATTTGTTACAATAGCACTGACATACCCATCAGCCAGGCTTAAATGAAGGGATCAAAAGTAGTTAGTACAGAGTATAAATAATTATCTTATATAGTTTAACTCTTTTGACTTTAAAGTGAAATGAACAAAGAAATTGAAGCTTGAACAAATAACAAGTGGGCTTACGTTCATAATTAATTGAGTTTTGGGAAATAGCATGCGATATTAGTAAAATGGGTAAATAATTCAAAAAATGCTTTTGTTCTTCAATTGTATCATGAAACACAAAACCTTAAAACTCGATTGATAACAGTGCGATTGGTTGATGATGGCCATAATCACATATATACCAATTAAGACCGAAGCAAATATTATCGATTAAAATAATTATCATGGAATCAAGGTATTTAGATAACCAACAAAATGTTAATAGACAAGCGTGTTGGCATGAGCAAATACATAAGAAACAGATTGTAAAGTAGTTTGAATATGGTACAAACCGATTGGCCGAATTCATGCCATCCTTCATCATTCCGCTGATCTTTCGCTCTCCTGTTCGCGTGTAGTCACCCTGAAGATCAATGTGAATTAATATTAGAATAATACAATATAGGGTTTTAGCGTATATTTAACCTTTAAGGCGTTGGTGCCTGCGTACTGTCTGCTTATGACGTCGCCATTGTTTGCCCACAGCACCATAAAGGATGACTTCAAAGGGTCTGGTATTGGGGAATAGGGTGGCGAAAGCCCCAATTTGACCAGCTGCGACTGAAGCACCGCTGTTCCAATGGCCGTTTGCACCACATTCGTACGATCAAGACAATCCATACAATTAACTCGAAAAACTGACTTTTGGTTGCAAATTATTCCGCGTTGATCGCGCCAGTGAAAACCCATGGCTCCTGCTTCTGGACCAACGGCATCAATTAGGGCCGACACATTCCCAAACCGCATGCCGCGACTAGTGGATGATGGTAAATGTTAATACCATAAACTGAATATGCTGCCCATTGACTCACCAATAGTCGTGAAAATCAAATGTGACGTAGATTATTTGCTCGTTGTTGTATTTTATTACGTGCTCCGCATATGAGTCGCCAATTAGTTTCTCCTTGCCGTTCTGCTCTACAAGGTTAATAATGCATACGCGCTCGTAGATGGATAGTTCTTTGGTAAAGTGCAGCTCGAAGGCTTGTTGTGTTTCGGCTACGCCACGATCCAGGCGTGGCGGTGGGCGATATTTGTATCCGGGCTGACTCCAGAATATCGGAACCGAGCCACGCACTTGGGTAAACGACAACTGATGATGACGAAACGAGAGCAATTGCTCTGTTTCAACGTAATTTGCGCAGTTGCCCTTTTCATCAACTCCGCGTCGCTTATAACTGCAATCAAAAAGTTAGTATTAATTAAGCATAATTTGACGATTGCTATTTGACTTACCGCGTGCCAGCTCGATGTCGTGAGCGACGCGAGACCAGGGATAAAGTAAAACAGTCATTGCCAATGACGCATGCTTCCACTTGCACAAATCCTTGAATAATGGGCAATATCCATGTTTTATCCTACAATGCAGAAATACAGTAAATAAATATAACAATTCCCTCCATTATCTCATACGCACGTTCATTTTAATTATGTCTCTGATCATGTGCATGTTCCAGAAAAATCTCTCATCTGGTTGTGGCTGGACACCCTCAACGATGGCCTCGTGCCTTTGCAGATTGTTGGTTAGGTCGCAGTCGAAGCTAAAGTAGAAACTGTCCGTGTCGTCAAATATCTTGTGCAGCTCTTCGGTAATTCGTCGCTCAATTTGCCTTGGCTCCCGTATGCCTACAGAGTTCTTAACTTGTTTGGTAGCCAAATTGGCAGCCTGCTGTGTTGTGGCCTTGATGGTGTTCCCAGCGCTCTTTACAACTCCCCAAGTTTTATTCATGCCCTCCAAGAGTTTAGTACTCTTCGTGCTGGACACTTGCGCCGTTCTCGCGCTCGCATTATTGCTGCCAGAGGAGGCGCTGTGCGTGGGCGTGGAGCTGTTACTTCTGTAAGGATATAAAGCAAATTTCATTAATAAACTCCAACTTGCTAATCAAATGATCAACTTACTTTGTGTGCTTGGTGCAGTTGGGCAACTCAGAGTCCGGCTCGTCGGCACTGAGTATGCATATTGATTTGATTTTGTACACCAAATGTGGCGGATACAGCACACCCATAGCCAACGCCTCCTTAATAACCACCAAATGAGGCTCATACACGTTTGGCAGCGATATGACGCCCACGATACCATGCGTCACGCCAATACATTCGATGTCCTCTACCGAGCTCAGATCCCATCCTGCGAAAAAATAAGACTTGCAATAGAAACATTCGTTGCAACAGAAATAATGATGCGAGGACACATATTGCGTCTATATGACACTTACAGATCTTATTTGTATTATCACCTATATCTAACGAAGTTCTGTTTGTTGATGGCTCACCTTTATTATAGATATTTTATTTGATAAGCTTAGCGCCGCCACAGAGATAGTGTGAGCGATCGACTAATTCAAGTCTTAACTTTCAAACTAATTGGAATGCGACAAAGTCATTAGCATTAAACTGTGTTTATCAATAACCTGTTTAATTATTTTTTGTTCATATATAAATAAAATTGATTACATTTATGTAAATGTTTATGGCTTAAAGTAAAAACAGAAATGAATGAAAATGAAAAGAGAAAAACAAGGGGCAATCAACTTTGACGTCTCCATGAGAAATATGCATTGGCTAGCTGATTGGGAGGTAAATTTTCCTATGGAAAAATTAGCTCACGGTAACAGAAACAATTTCCTCTTAATCTTGTCTAAACAGCAATATTATCTTGAAACAACAAGAAAGCTTATCAGCTATAAACGGGCAATTGACGCCACAGTTATTTAAATATATTCTGCAGTTGCCTCATTCCGTCTGATATGATCTTTTGATAAGATCTTTTATCATACGTATTACAATTGATATATATTTATATTGCATTGAGAGAAAACATTATGAGTAACGAGTTTAAATTAAATAAATAGCTTTCAAAGTAAAAGGTCAATGTCTGTAGCTGACTTAGCCCTGGACATGGAGGGTTTTCAACCAGGGAAGCGGACACTGAATCTATTCTTAAATGGAAACAGCATTGCGTGTTAACTAAATTACAGTAACTGTAATGCCAGCGCAATTTACGGGCAATCAACAGGACGTTAAATGAAGACCAATTAAGAGGACCCATACATACTAATGAATGGGGAGCTATTTTTGTAACAAATTCCCCTCAGCAATGTAAACATGCAAGTAACGCACAACTGATTGCCCCAGAAAGAGTAAATATTGGATGTACTACAGTAAAAGCTCTTAGGAGTGAACAACAAGTACACACAACATACGCCTGGAACAAAAGGCTCAACATTGCCGGGCTAAAGAGGTTGAGTGCACACTGTAGTGTGTGTATTTATAGATACACGGACACATTAAGTCGCATTTACTGCAAAACGCTCACCGGAAAAAAAACAGACGCATACGCCCACAACAAAAGAAATCAGACAATGCTAAGTGTAAAAGTGGGCGAGAGAAGCGTGGGCTTCCCAAGTCCCATTCCACCCTTGACATTCAGAGAAAAACTAGAGCAGCACACACACACACACACACATTCACACTCAAGCAATTGCACACGCTTGTGAACATTAAGGCGCCTATCTCTGAGCACTGCACTTTCGTTTTCGAGGGCGAAAACGTGATCGCAATGCAGATAAGGCAAAACGTAGCTGAGCAATAACAACGACTAATTATGAAAATCAGCTGCTGAGTTGCCTCTAAACAATGATTCATCTGAGTATTTACCTGGCTTTAGTGTAAATTCCGACGTCTTGCGATTCCACCACAGACTCTTGTCGCGCTTTACAAATATGTAGTGTGTATCAGTTTGGAATACTTCCATCATGATTTATGACTCTGCTATATTATTATTTGCGACATTTCAACACCAGAATAAACATTTATTTTATATTTTATTCAATGAATTTATCTCCATCGTTGTTTCACTCCTTCAACTGACTTGCAACTGTAATCGAATGTCAGCCCACCAATTGTGGGTTAATCGATAAGGCAACACCATTTATCGGCGCATACACGTTCGAGAAGTTGTACAACATTTAGATTGTGTGAAACTGGCATAGCAAACTCGGTGTTTTTTATTTTATATAGCAATCACTGTTTTTATTTATATATTTTCATTCACGGTAACTATGTCAATAAAAAGGTCGCTTTGAAAAACAATTACATTCGTAAAAAGTTGTAAATCCAATATACGCCTATCGATAGACTGTGAGCAAATTTTTCTGCGTGACACAGCAGGCAGCTTGACGTTTGTGTCAAACAGCTGTGCGGCCAAGTCTCAAATGGAACCAGAAATTAAATAACAATAACAATTACATTTTGATACACAGACTCTGAAATTAATGGCGCTGCGCAGCATCAACAAACTGAATGTCCTCATGAAACGATGTCTGCCCACGTTGTACTACTGCCGTAACAAGGCCGCGCATAGTGCAGCCAGTAGCACAGTCAGCAGTCCAGAAACAAGCGGCAACAGGAACGAAAACAACAACAGCCACAACAACAATGATAATGATAACAATAAAAAAAATGGATACAGAGGCTACAGTTGGCGCAGCGCCATTCGCTTCTTTGTGCCATTCTCGCTCGGTGCACTGGCGAGCACGATTGTGGCACAGCGCGAGGAGTTGACACCGACGATCTCGGCGCGCACGCTAACCGGCCGACGGCGAGAATTTAACTTCATTGCAGACGTCGTCGCCGGCTGCGCAGACTCGGTTGTCTACATAGAGATCAAAGATACGCGGCACTTTGACTACTTCAGCGGTCAGCCCATTACGGCATCGAACGGTTCTGGCTTCGTCATTGAGCAGAATGGACTCATATTGACTAATGCTCATGTGGTAATCAACAAGCCTAATACAATGGTCCAAGTGCGCCTCTCCGACGGACGCACATTTCCCGCCACCATCGAGGATGTGGACCAAACGTCTGACCTGGCGACGTTGCGCATTCAAGTGAGCAATCTGTCTGTGATGAAGCTGGGCAAGAGCAGTACACTGCGCTCCGGCGAATGGGTTGTTGCCTTGGGCAGCCCGCTGGCATTGAGCAATACGGTGACGGCAGGAGTGATTAGCTCGACGCAGCGCGCCTCGCAGGAGCTGGGATTGCGCAATCGGGACATTAATTACCTGCAAACAGACGCTGCCATTACCTTTGGCAACTCCGGCGGTCCACTGGTCAATCTGGACGGCGAGGCCATTGGGGTCAACTCCATGAAAGTGACTGCTGGCATTAGCTTTGCTATACCCATAGACTATGTTAAAGTATTTCTGGAGCGAGCTGCAGCACGTCGTAAAAAGGGCTCCACCTACAAGACGGGCTATCCAGTCAAACGGTACATGGGCATCACAATGCTCACGCTCACCCCCGACATTCTCTTCGAGCTGAAGTCGCGAACGCAAAATATGCCCAATACCTTATCACACGGGGTCCTTGTGTGGAAGGTAATTGTGGGCTCACCAGCGCATAGGTAGGCGAGACTTTCTATAGATCCCATCTAATCCGTTGATTCATGTAAATTTCTTTTTAGCGGAGGTCTGCAGCCGGGTGACATTGTGACCCACATTAACAAGAAGGAAATTAAAAATTCTTCCGATGTCTACGATGCGTTAGCAGATGGTAAAAAGGAATTAGATATTGTCATATTGCGGGGCGTCAAGCAAATGCGAGTAACAATTACGCCAGAAGATCCTTGATGCCAGCTCAATCCAGATGCAAACGTTAGTCTTAAAAACGCCCTACAATTTGGTAATGGGCCTTGCATAAATTTGTATAATGTTTTGTGATTTGCAATTTAATATGCAAGTGCCAGACCAGTATAACGCAAGCGCAGCTGCTAAGTGCATCCCATTCACGTAGCATTCAGCAATTTGTCATGCTGCGCAACAAAGTCAATACAAATTTTAATATATCAAATTATGGTGTTTACCTAAGACTAACTGTTAAGTGTATTCTAAAAATACAGACTATAAATTATTTAGCGCACAATGCGAATTATATTTATATAAATGAAAACTTTACAAAATTTGTATATAATTTGTTATTGCTCGAACGACATTGTCTTCGTGTAACAAAATTCTTTTGGTTGAAATCGGGCATGGGTGACAAAGGCACAAAGAGGCGGGGCACTGGTCATGAGATAAGATATAGTATTGATATTTTTCATATGTTTTGTGTACCGAATACTGTAGAAGCTTAGAATTTGCTTTGATTTTTTATATAATCTAGCATTTGCTCTTCTTCGATTAGTATTTTTATCTTTACTCGATTCTCTGAAGCACATTCAGTGATTGAGGCAAATCATAGACCGGGAATGCCGCCTAGAGCAGCCTCTATTTAACTGTAAATAACAACTATATCGTTACTTCCTTTACGCATTCGCTGCGTGTTATTAAACATCTGCAAAAGATCTCTGCGATTTCTCTTTGGCCGCAGCTCGTCTGCCAATCTGAATGCGTCTGCCTCTCTACACCGTCTGTCCATCCGTCCGATCGAACAGCGACAAAAATGTATTTACGCTAATTGAAATATCTTGCGTTGCGATCAATCGATGCCATATTTTTTCTCTCGTTTTTTCTTTCTTGTAGGCCAAAACTTGGCACAGCAGCAGCAGCAGCAGCAGCAACAACAAAAGCGTCGCCAGCTCCAAAATCCGAAATGCAAATTTCAATAAATTTATGCAACTGCGTTCGCTTTTTTTTTGTGGGTGACAAGGCAGACGATGATGATGATGATGATGTTGTAGCTGTTGTTGTTGTTGTTGTTGTTGTTTTGTGTCGTTGCGTGAAAAGTGAAATTCTTGTGATTATTAATTTTATTTTCGCTTTTGGCAATATGCCCGTCCGACTCTGGCTGCCCGGCTGCCTGGCTGCTACGCTTTTTTAGTTTTTGCACATAAATTCACTTATTGAATTCACTTTTCGTCCCAGACCCACTGTGTGGCAGTTGTTGTTATGCGTTGTTTATGTGGCATCGGCCTTTATGACACTGTTGGCACTAAGTTACCTTTATTGCATATAAGCCGCACGCATAAACGCTGCTTTATGTTCATAAATTCGCCAATACTCGACTCAGGGTTAAGCAAACAGACCTCCTTTGTCCACATGGCGCTACGACTTTCTTCTGCTGTCCAGGCCAGCCAAGCCTCGCCCCACACCAGTCCCGTTTCTCCCCACCTCACCATAGCTACAACTAATTGAAATACTATTTCAAATTGACCACTAATTTGGCAATTAGCTATTTACCTCTTGTTGTTGTTGCAACAAATCCGCTCAAATTACAAAGCTAATCTACATATATTATCTTTGCTGTTGTCAATTTACTTTATTGAACGCCTTGTGTATACAAATGTTTCCCAATTTAAAAAACTTATTTGTAATTATTAATATTTTTTAAAGCTTTAACGAATATAAAACTTATAGAATAAAATATTTGATTCACTTTATATATATACTTCTTATGTAGTTTTAATAGAATATAAAATTTGAACTAATATTTATTTTATGTGCCCACTGAAAGTGAAGCGAATAATGGAAGTGAAATCTCCGTCCTTTTATATAGATACCATATACATAGATATAGCTTAGAGTTATAGAATAAATATATATATACCTCAGTAGATCTTAATCTTGTTTCCCAGCATTAATATATGCACAACTATAAAGGCAATAAATTTGGTACATAACCCTGCAAAATGTTGGCTAATTTTATAACTGAAAGTTTTATAACTGAAAGATTTGTCAAGATAATGCAGGATCTTAAGATTGCCAGAAACTGCTTAAGAGTATGGAAAATATTGTTAAAATATTGTTAATATATTTTTAATAATTTTAAAATTAATTTTAGCAATGGGCTCTTCATTAGGTTCTCTGCAGCTAGTCGATAAATATCCCTAGCTTAACTGATTCTGCAGCGTGGCTCAGGCGCTGATTTTTGAATAGCACGATTTTAATTGCTTCAATTGTGGCAGATCGAGAAGATAATCTGAAATGCTCAACATGAAAATGGTAGAGCATCCGAGCTTCGATTGAACAAACGAAATCGTTAGTTTAGTTATTGTTTACATTACTTGAATGTATTTTAAATTGAGATCGCACTAATGTGGATGTTGCGGTTGGCTTTGCGAGTGTTTTATTCAGATTTCATGTGCTTGCGGCTGATCAAGCTCACACGCCTGTCTGTCTGTTTACAGCGCCAGGCCAACTGCGCTGACAAATCCATTAATGCTCAAATGGATGTTTTACACTGTTTTACAATTTTATAAATAGCCGTAATCACAAATTGTTGGCTGGGCTCGCACTTAGCTCCGCTGCCATCGATGGCTACTCGTAATTATTGCATATTATATTGATGAGGGTCAGTCGAAGCTCATCCATCTCTGGTGTTGTTTTTTTCTTTTTCGCTGCTTTGATTGAGTTATTAAACGTGCTGTTAATTGCAACAGCTGACAATCAAGCCGGAGCCGTGATGCTTTGTCGCGTTAACCCAAAAATGTCAGACATAAGATTTTGCACGTGTAATTACGTGTTGGGATTGCCATTTGATGCCTTGACGCGACCTCAGCACGTTTGCGAGCTCTGGCACCTATGCCCGACCAGGCAACACCAACACCAGAAAACAACAACAACAACAACTACTAAAGCAACAGCAGCACCAGCTACATCTGCATTAACAATAACAACGACTTTCTCGAATGTTGTTCCCATGAACTGCTCACATTTAAAGGTATCGGCAGGCGCAATGAAAACTGCATAAAAATTGACTGCAACAACAACATGAACATGCTTAACATTAGAGTTCATGACACACAACTGTAAAATATTTCAGTGCCTGCAACTTTTACCGTCGATAACAAATGGCTGCGACTTAGCGCCCCCAAAAGTTCAAGTCCCGCATATGAAAAGTTCTCCTCAAACGTCTGCCGTGGACAGGAAGTCAAAGCCGATGCCGATGCCGATGCCGATGCCGACTTCGACATCAACTTCAACTTCAACTTGAACGTTAACATCTTAGACAAAAAAGAAAAGAGCAAAGCCAAGAGCAAACGCTGGACAGGCAAGGCGCAAAGCCAATGGCCAATGCCTGGGGCCATAAATCATTTAAATATGCCAAAAGCTTACATAATAATTCTGGCAGAGCGATCAGGCGAGCGGGCTTCACGATGATGATAATTGACAACTGGGCGTCGGGCAGACTCCAAAGCTCGCAAAGCTGTAGTACACTTATAAACATATACAGGTATATATATATATATATATGCAATCAGAAACTGTGTCTTGGCATCGATCCCGTCATTCCGGCAGCATTAATCAAGAAATCGAGAAACACTTTTGCTGGCAAAACGAGTTGAGCTAATGAAGTCATCGTCATCAGTGGAACTGTCCAAATTGAAATGTATTCAAATGTGCCATTTTATGCGGCGTGCCAAATTGTGTTCGCCCAGTAATGGATATCGCTGTGGACTTCACTAAATTAGCAAATGCATTAAATAAAATATCGTGGAAAATCATGAAAAATTATGATGATTACACGGAAATGTGTGGCAATCGCTGGCCACTGGGCACAGAAACCAAAATTTATGAAATTGCACAAGACGAAAGGAAAGAAAAAAAATAAATAAACAAAAATTACTAAATTATTGCAACAATTGTCGATGGCTGCTGGTGGTGGCGGGTCGCCGCTGGGCGCTGCTGCACACAGTTTTCATTTACATTTTGCACTTGGTAAAAAATGAGAAAAAAAGCATTGGCTAAATGTCCAACAGCGGCTGCGGCCAGCGCGGCCAGCTTAGTGGGTCAGTTTACACATCTGGCTGGGCAATGTGAGGCTAGGGGCCGTGTCCCGGCACTGGCAGCGCTTGGCTGGCGTGCTCTCTGGCCGCGTAGTGTTGTTTAAATATTTGCGCTGGCGTAAAAGTCATTATCATTAATAATTTGGAAAATTTCACCTGCTGGAAAAGCGCAGTTGTTTTCTTTATTTAGGCGAATTCATTAATTATTCTCAAGTGCGACGGCGGCAGCCCCAAGTTTGTTGCCTAAATCGTTTGTTTTTTGGAGCAGCGTCGCCGATCGGATGGCGCCAATAAGCGCTTCGATTGAGAACGTTGTTAGCCAGCTGTAGGCAAACATCTAAGCCTCAGCTTTGGCCTGTTCGTAAATGTAGCTACTACGTGTATTATCTGTCAAATGTCAACTGATTCTCCCCGCCGCTTACCCGGATTGATTGATTTGTTAGCTTTGCCTCTGTGACTGGCACCCAAGACAAACATCTAACGATTTATGTTCGATTTCGGCGTGCAAATGCCTTTTGACCATTTTCG
The DNA here is from genome assembly GCA_035047625.1 of Drosophila mettleri. Lineage (NCBI taxonomy): Eukaryota > Metazoa > Arthropoda > Insecta > Diptera > Drosophilidae > Drosophila > Drosophila mettleri. The sequence goes on from JAWNPI010000035.1 coordinate 16,697,143, forward strand.
ACAAATTATGCAAAGAGCTGCAAAGGCTGTCAGATAATCAAAATCGATTGAGCGAAATGATGTCATAGCCGTAGCCGCATCGAATCTTGACCCAAACACACAAACGGCCTGAGCGAGCGAGCGAGCGAGCGAGCGAGAAATCAGGCCACCTGAATCACTTAATTGTTGCGATTTTTCACAAAATTGAAACATCTTCCGGCATCAAGAGTCGTCTAGATGCAGATAGAGGCGGCTCGGCCAAGACATACGATGTGTGCGCCGAAATTAGTTTTTCGCATGCTGCCCGGCCCGAGGCGTGAAAAGATTTTCGCATGCAAGGTGCGGCATTAAGGCGGCAACGCCAGCGACACCAGCAACAGCGTCAACAACAGCAGCAACAAAATCACACAGCAGCAGCAGCCGCAAGCAGCGCAGCAAGTGTTGCTCTAATTTATAAAATGCTTTTTGCTACCAACTTGGCTGAAAGAAAAAAATATTTTAAGGCGAAATAAGTAAGATTGCTTTAGTGCAGCGGTGCACGACTAGGAAATACCGTGCACACAGTGTAAAGCTGTTGTACTCTATAACCTTAAAATTATTGGTATGAAATAAGATTTGGGTATGAATGGAAAAGGTATTTAAAATGTGGGTTAGTCTAGAGTGTAGTAACTTTAGAAGATTGATATCAATAACCGACTAGTAAGTCAATATCTCATATAGATTCCATGATTACATGATCAACTACCATACCTGTCATATACGTGTTAACCTGAACAGAATACTCTCACTTCCCATGCGTGCAGGTCATCAACTGCTAAAAGAATGTCTGTGGGTATTTGAGATGAACTAATTGATACTGTACTAAAAATAAAGTTTGCAGTTTACCGTTTCAATTTAACTGGTTAATTCGTAATTTGCCAGTAATTTATTTTATTGAGTTGCAGCCAAGCCAAATATAAACTTAAGCAAGAGTTGTAAAGCAATCTAAGCTCTGGTTAATTGACATTAAATTTAATTATTCTGTTTATAGTTCGTGCAAGGTTTATGCAAGTGTTTTATGCCGTCGTAGAGCTGTAGCTACCCTAGATGCTTACTTTGATGGGTGTAGTGTATTTTATACAAATTAATTGCTTGGCGGTTCTCACACACGAGAGTACGGCAAAAATTTCACTTCTTTTTGAAATTCCGCTGCGCGTTGGAGCGATGCGATGAGATGCGATGCTCAGCGCTTGGGGCATTTCTTTCACACTTTTTCCCAAGAGTTGCTGATCTTGTTGCTAACGCTGTTGTGGCTGTTGCTGCTGTTGTTGCTGTTGCTGCTGCTGTTACTGGTGCCTTTGTTTATAACGCATGAAGCGCTGTCCCCAGTCGCCCACCCATCATAAATGCCGTCACATGTTTTAATTAAATGCCAGCCGAGCAGCCGAGCAGCCGGCCAGCCAGCCAGGGAAATAGGCACAAAGCTCTAAAAGTTTATTTTTATAAGCCACATTAATTGAAATTACAACAGACGCGGCCTACCGACTTGGATGGATGCCAGCTGTTTTTTTTTTTTTTTCTTGATTTTTATTTTAGCAATAATTTATTTTTACTATTTCCTCGCAGATGTCACAGCGTTGACAATGTGGCAAACGGCGCAGTTTGGCCAAAGCCCCTGCAACACTTTCTCCGACATTTTTTCTTGCGCTTGTGTGAACACAAAAGGCACTTTTACGGATTACCACTGCCATCGATATTGTTGTTGGATGGTAGTTCAATTTTATGTTCTATTGCTGTCATAAAAACACAAAGCATACAAATAGCAGTGACTACAATGTCAGCTGCAGCACGCTTTGTCTTAGCCAACCCAGTTCGTTGCCTAAGTCTTTTGTTTCTCAGACAGCTGTGCGTGAACTTTGGGGCTGCGGACTGCAGGCTGGGGGCATCTGCAGCAATATGCGATAAATGTATATGAACTACAAACAACTGTTGCTGAGCTGAGCACATGCATCAATCAGTTTGACCAACTGTAAACGCGAGCTGAATGCTGTTTTCATAAACAACATCGAAACTCATGCAAAATGTCATTAATTCAGGCTCGGCTTCCAGTGGCAAAACAGAGCAAAAGGAACTGCAGAGAGCAAAAAACGACAACTTATAGCTAAAGCTCTGCTCCAATCAAGTCGAGCATTTGTCTCATCGGCTAAACATTTCAATTTCACTCGCAGCTCTGTGCGAGGTTTCTTTTATTTATGGCCACTAAATTACGTATCCGCGCAGCAGTCCCGGCCGGCCAGTGATTAATGATCTCGACTAGTTGCTAGACAGAGCTCAAGTGTATGACTTCCTAACCATACAAATGTACCGCTATCGCAGTGCGGTAGCAACACATGCATGCATGTTGCGGCAACATGTTGCCGACCGCACGCTAATCAGGTTAATTGTCTTTCAATTTCATTTGACTAACTACAGCAGCAGCAGCAGCAGCAGCTGCAGCCTCAGTCGCAGCGACAGCAACAACTTCCGCTCGTAATGCATCTGTAGCCATCTAATTCAAAAGCCAACTAAATGACTTGGCAACGGCAATTTACAGGCTGAGCTGGCAGCTAATTCAATTAATGTTGGCCAATTCTCTGACACAAATTTGAAAATCACACAACACAAATTTAAGGTAGCCGCTCAGCGAAATCGCTATGAAAAGGAAAGTTGTCGCTGCTGGCCATGAATTATGGCAATTTGATGGCAGGCCGCCAACAGCGGAACAACAGCCGTTCACAGTGTTTATCTCGAAAGAAAAACGCGAAAATCCTTAAAGAAAAATGCACATATTTAACTAATGATGGTCACTTAACGCAAACTTAACGACAAATCAACGCCGTCAACAGCACCAACAGCACCCAACAGCAACAACAACTTTCCCAGACCAAACGTCGCTGCGTGGGCGTAAGAAAAAAAGCTTACAAAATATATATAAACATAAAAATTATTAAATGCCTTGCTGATTATGCGCAGGCAGCGTCCGACAATTTCATGAGCCGCTTGGCCTCTCCGTTTGTTGTGCTTGCTGATGATGCAGCAACTGTTGTTGCTGTTGTTGTTGATGACAACAACAATAATATTGTTAATGATAATGCTTATGAGTTTTCCTTGTAACAGCTTCGCCAATAATAACAACAACACTGAGACAGAGACAGAGATAGAGACAGTGACAGAGACAGAAACAGAGACAGAAACAGCTGCAGCAATATGAACTGTATGTTGTTTCTGCTGCTGCTGCTGCTGCTGCTGCAAGCTGATGTTGTCAAAGTGATAAACGTTGTTCATGTGAAATTAGTAAAAATATTCCAAAGTAATAACATAAAACACAAAAAATAAATAAACATCCAAAATACCCACTGTCCAAATTGTCATAAATGCGTTTTGACTTTTACAGAGACTTTAAGGCTCTTTTGAATGGGCTGCTATTATATGCAATGCCTAACACTTCCTAGTGTACGATGAGCAACACTTTTCATGCTCAGCTCTAAATTAATTGTTGAAGGGTTAAAGACAAGCTGAGACAAGATAGAGAGAGGAAGTATTAAATGCTCTGAATTTAGCCAAAGGAAAGTTTATGCTGTGTTGGGGCTCTCTTCTATTAGCTCTGTGATCTATTTCACTTCTATGACCTATGACTCTAAATTCTACCCCTGAAGTATTCACAAATTCATTGACAAATTATTCTAGGGTATTTTTGCATTTGAATCTTTTAATGGCTAGTGTCTTAGGCCAGGCCGTGAGCCGCACACAGAGCACAATCAGTGACTGGGCATTGGCAATTGCTGCAACTTTCCATCACAGTGACAATGCCAACAAGCATATTGGCAGTTGGGAATCAAATTGAACATGCTAAGGATCTGCATATAAACTACGAGCAAAAGTACTCGTACAAGAGCAAAAGTACATGCACAAACAGACTCGATCTGTGCAGTGAATCATAGCAAACATTTCGCGGAAATCGCCAGCAACAACAACTGAACAAGACGACAACAACAACAACTGGCAATCTGTGTTTCTGCCAGTGAGTACTTTCAAAATGCCTGTATTCATTTCATTGGCCGTCTCAGTTGGTTAGTCAGCGTTTTGCATGTCGTTGATTTGGCGATGCATGCAATGGCTTTCAGTTAGAACATCGCATTGACTCATGGCCCGTGGGCCATTTCTGTGTCTGTGTCGATTTGGCTTACTTTCGGCCAGAGCCTGGCATATTTGTGCGCCACGTGCTGGCTCAATTCCATCATATGAAGATATAGTGCGATAGGTGGCAGCGGCATCGGTATCGGCATCGGCATCGGCATCGGCGCGGCTGTGGCAACTTGTGTGGCGATTGCAATCAGTGGCTCAGTTTGTCTTAGTCAGCTGCAAAAATAAGTTAATTGCTGGCAGCAAAGTCCGCTAGTGTTGGCCAGGTTAGTTGGGGAATGCGACGCTTGGGCACTTGTGGAATGCTACCGACAAGGTGAACAACCTCGCCGGGAATTGAGACCTTTTGCTGGCATTGTCTGCGGCATATGAATGCCTTTCTTTTGTGCGGCATTGAAATGCCGCTTTGAAATGTCGAACAAATGTTTTAAACTGCGTGAATTGGCATATTTTCGGTACATTTATTTTTGGGTCGTCTCGCCCTCAGCTGAGAATATGGCCAACAACACATTGGAGTGCAAAAAAGAGCCGAGACAAATTGAAATTAACTTACATAAATTGTTGCGGAGGCGGGGGGATGGAGGGTTATGAATGTTGGCGCTAGTAACTGTAGCCGAATTATGTTGTTCAGACAATTAAGTTGCAAGAGGCGGAAACAATTTGCTCGGCCCAAAGCCGCAGCCAAAGTAAGACAAAGCCAATGACTATTTTGGCCACAGCAACAAATAGCAAAAAAAATACGCGCAATTTCAACGCATTGCGCAACGAGCATAATTGAAATTTAACAACAACAGGCAACAATTTGCAAATTCGACATTTAAATGTGCATTAAAATTGTTTTTGTTGTTGTTGTTGTTGTTGTTGCTGCTGTTGCTGTTGCTGTTGCTGTTGCTGTTGCCGCAGTTGTCGTGCCACAATTTGGCTTTGGACGGGAAAGTGGCTTTTTACTTAGCCATTCTGGCCAGCTCTGGGCCACGCAGTCCTGTGGTGGCCTAAAAGTGAGAGTCATGTAGACACACTTGAGACCCGGCCCAAGCACTTTCGCAAACACACACACACGCACACAAACATGCATGGACAGGCAGACAGACACATAGAGTCTGGTCTGGCTCATCATGCGGCTTGTTGCTAACAACTTGGCTGGACGCAGTCTTTTCATGACTTAATCTTATCAGACAAGCACTGGCATTAAAAATGCACTTCAAGGTTCTACAATGAGTATGGCTGCGGCTCGTTGCGCATTTTGTTAAATGGTTAAATGCGGCTGGGGCGCATAATAATTCATGGTTACAGGATTACCACGAAAAGAGCGACGAGCGCCCTTTGTGGAGAATCAGCAACGCTTGTTTGCCCAGCCAGCTGATTCTCATTATGGGCAAATTAAGTTGTTGTGCGTGGCCCCAACAGGCATCAAGGTCGCACTTGCATCAGACCAAGCCCTAAGTACACAGACACAGTGCCTGGCCAACGCTCAGCAAATGCATCTTTGCCTTGACCTAAGCAAGCTTCGACTCTTTCAACTTCTTTGGCCTTTTAGCTGCCCACGCGATATGCGCTGCGGCTTAAGGCTTGACTTTATGACTGCTGCGAGTGCGTTTCTCTTTTCTCTTCTCGAAATAGAAAAGCCAACACCACATGAGCTACTGTATTCGAGCTGGGCACCTTTGTGTGTGTCTCTGGCTTTAAGCTGATTTTGTTCTGAGACGAACAAATGCGATTTAAGCCATAAAGTTTTGTATTAGTCGCCGCAGCTGTCACTGTTGCGATTGCCGTCGCATTCGTAAGTCGTGGGATTCTATTGAGAGTCGACTTGGACATGCCTCATCGTTGCATGTAGCTGGTCTCTGCGCCGACTGCAGCCCGAAACAAGTCAATTGTCAATGGGCACTGGCACAGCATTTGCCAAAATCTCTCACAAATCACATAAATTGCCGCTCGAATCCGGCGCCATATTTGGCTAAAATGCCAAACTCACGGCTAATACTCATAAGTCTGTTTGTTGTTAGCTTACTGCGCTTTACTTTACGGTCTGCCAACTACAAAAGCCGACGTTGTCAATTGACAATCATGAGAATATTTTGCTGTCGACAATTCCGTTGCCGCCTTTTGTTTTATTTTTATTATTATTATTTTTTTTTTTCATCGGGTCATTAGGTATAGATTTTATAAATATATAATTTGTTTTCTTCATCATCTTTTTAGCTTTAACTAATTAGGCATTTTTGTTAAATGATGATGCAAAGCTCTAGCTGTAATTGCCAAGTGACTTCCAATTAAATGTTTCGCAATATCAATCAATGGGATTTTTATAGCTTTCAGCTGCATAAGCCTTCAGCCAGATCTATGAAGATAATAATATAAATCCAATTAAAAAAAAAATAATAATAATTAATACATTATTTATGATGTTGGGTTGATTGCTGTAACCAATTTGCCAATTAGCAATGATTAATAACAAAAGAATTTAATCAACAAGAATCAGATTGTATATGACAAAAGAATTTGATGAATCTAAATCTTTGACTAGTTTAGATTAATTAATAATTAATATTAATATTTTTACAAGACTATTATGGTGTTCATAAAACATCGACGAAAAATGAGCTTTATAATATTTAGTTATTTATTATTATTAGTTTTACAATAAGAAAACATCCCTATAAAGATGATGTTCCTAAGAGCGGGAGTGTTGGAAGTCACTGATGTAAATAAGAACGGGAGTGTACATCTCCCTATACTCTCTATACGCTCCCCATGATCACTCTTGTTATGCTAGCTCTCCCTATTATCACTCACTCTATACTCGTTCTCATTATTCTATCTCTCTATTAAATTCTCCCTTTGTCCGCTATCCCTATTATCACACGTTCTATGCTCGTCTTCTCCATGTTCGCTCTCCTTTATGTGCATTGCTTTGAATTAAGAGTAGTAAAAAGAATACTGGGTCAAAATGCTTTGAAGATCACAAATTGCATTTATATTCTGGACCACATTCGAGAAAGGTGTACCCTTTTCTTGGTGAAAAATCATTGTTTTATAAATATTGTCTACATAATAGATTTTTAATTTAATCTTAAAAAATACATTACATAGAACCGACTTCTGTTTGTAGATTATGATAATTGATAAAATCATTTTAAATGTTGTTGTAATAGATAATCTTATTGGCATATAAGATATATATATACATATATATATATATAGATTATTATTTATTTATAAAGAAAGACTGGAAATATAGCATAGTATAGTTTTTAATACATCTCTATAAAAGTATGCAAGGCAAGGTGCCAAAGCTTAATAAAATTAAACAGAAATTGTTAAATTGAGTTTTTTTGTTATCTAAAAAAATCATCTTAAGCACAGATTTATACCGACACAAATATCGTATTATCTTTTGACGGCCTCAAGGCTCATTACTTACAGAGACACTTGATAGCCTTTACACCAAATATGTATAATCTGGCGGTTTGGTTTTCGAAAGTAGCCCAAAAGTCGGTGATATCAGCAAATGATAACAAAGTAAGACAAGTGAAAATTGCGTAGGACTGTGCCTGATCGAAGGCTCTTTTGCTGCGATTATGAAATTTGGCTTGAGTTTTGTAATAAATTCAATTTAAACGAAGCTCATTCAGAATCGCGTTCGAGTTAATGAAAGTGAAGCTGCTGTTCGAAAAGTAAGAGAAAAATTTATTAACATATTACCAACAATTGTTGCAATTTGATTTGCTTTATGGCCGCAACGTGCGAGCGATGCACCGCCAGCGATAAGCGGCATCTGCAGCGAGTCAGCCAGGCTGATGCTGCTGATGCTGCGTGCTGCTGCCCACGATCAAAAACATGAAATTCGCGTTAACTTGCTTCATGCCCAGCAAAACAAAAAAAAAAAAAAAAAAAAAGAAAAGGAATAAAAAAAGAAGGGTTACACAATTCATTTCATTTGGTGCAAGACATAAATCAGGCCAGCAACGAGCTGCAATTCCACAGCGACGGGGGCCCAGCAGCGAGTCGTCTTGCTGGGAGGTCGCTGGGCTGCCCAAGTACCCAGTGATATATGATTTTGTTAATTTAGTTCGTTTCAATAGGCAGCCACGTTTCCGCAGCGGCAGCAGAAGCAGCCATAGCAGATGGGCAGCGTAAACGAGTTTGTTGCTTAAGTCTTTCATTTCCGTCGGGCCACGCACAGAACTTTTTGACTTGCATAATCGAACTTGAAATGAAATCACTCACAAGCCAGCACCACGAACTATGTAACGAGCCTGAAACAAATGTGGTTAATTGGGCGGCTGTCCAGGCTGCAGTCAGCCACAGTTGCTTGACAGCCGCAGATGGAAGACCAGAGCAGACCAAAGCAGACCAGATCTGGCCACGACTGTTACTCTTGTCTCAAGGTTGCAGTGAAAGTGTTTTTAGTTTTGTTTGCAAGCTGTTTTATGACCTTTTTTTGTGACATGGCGTTGCATTTCGCAGGCTTCACGACCGCCGCCATAATATTACTTATGTGTAGTATTTTTGCTGACGAATTACTAAAATGGCCAAGCGCCAGGTAACGTCGACGTCATTCACTGGTCACTTGTCGGCTGCCAGTTGCCAGTTGCCAGTTGCCAGTTGCCAGTCGCCAGTTTCCAGTTGCAGAAGCAAAAAACACGCAAAGCCAATTAATGGGCGTGAAAGTTTATTATTATTTGCTTAGCTTGGCGCCCGCCAAAAGAAAACTGGGGCTGAGCCATGCGACAGGGATATGGCAAGGGCAGAGACAGAGGCAGAGGCAGAGGCAGGGGCTACGTCAGTAGCTACTCGGCTTTTTAGTCATTACAAAGCTATCAATATCAATATATTATATATTTATATATTTATCGTATCTCCACACATCGATCAGTTTGCAAAAGTCACCGCACAGAGCGACATTTTAATTGAGAAATACAAAATGCAAAGTGATCCGCTCTTGCCACATGTGCTCATCAACACATGGCTCGGCAAGCCGATAGGAGCGTGTACTCGATGGCCAATTATAAGTTCATTTACCTGACAACAGCAACAGCAACAGCAGCAACAATTGCCAGTTGGCATGCAAAACCAGAGGGAAGAAAAATGTGCATGCATGTGAAAAGCAGCGCCACCGCATGATAATCAGATTTTTAACACTTTCCATTCGGTTGTTCATTGTTGCTGCAACTATTACATTACAGCTGGCCGCTGCTAGTTAGTTGTTGTTGCTGTTTTGTTGTTGCATTTGATTTGATTAAAAACCGCAGTTATCTGCTTCATTTTGTCGCTGGCTTAATGTTAACATCGACACTTTGTTGACGTTGCCGTTGTCGTTGTCGTTGTCGTTGTCGTTGTTTGCTGTTGTTGCTTGGTTGGTTAGCTGCCTGGGGGCAAACAATGTAAGCCGCTTGTTGCCTGGCTTGTAATCAACTGCATAATGCGACTTGTTTTATGCAAGGCCACACCAGAGGTCAGCTCTAGGCTCATGCCAATTATAATTATTAATGATCTGCACTTTAAATTAGCATCTCAATAATGGCAATCAATAAAAAACAAACTCAAATCGCACGCATCAATAAATAAAAAGCACAAATTGAATTTCATGTCAGGCTGCTGCTACTGCTGCTGCTGTTGATGGCCCGTTGTAAGGCGAAATTGCCAGATGTGAGTAATTTCGATATATTTTAGTATCTTAAAAAATAATCTCAGCCTTGTGGTTTCATTTAAATCGAAAATTGCGCGACCCGCAGCCAAGTCGTGAGTCAATCGGCAATTTATTTTTGCCGAATTAAATGCAAATTGACAGTTCCAATTGCACTCTAAAAATAACACAAAAAAAGTAGCAACATCGAAATCCGAAATCAAAATCCAAATGCAAATCGTGTTTCGCTGTTGTTTTGCAATTAATCAATTAGGCGCAGCCCCCAGCTTCGTCAGTGTCAGTGTGTCAGGCAACGGCGACGATGACTTCGACGTCTTGGTTGTCACCTCGAGGCCTCCAAGAACTGATGCAGACATGGCACTCCCTTTTTGGAGCTCATGTCTCTCAGTCTGTCTGGCAGCTCTCCATGGGCCCTCGTTGTATGCAAATTCGTATTTCGAGCAATTCTCGAGCCGTTCTCGAGATATGACGCCGCATGCATAATGAGCATTTATTTAAATGGATTTTGTGCTTTGTTTTATTGCCTTTAAATTGCATTTAGTGTCAAATGTCTCGCTCAGCTAATGCTCAAGAAATACGTATCTTTTCGCTTTTCGCCATGAATAAATCGTCAAACAACAAATCACTCAACGGCGACGGCGACGACGACGACGGCGAAGGCGAAGGCGACGGGAACGATGCCACAACCGAAGCTGACTCACAATCGCTCTCAGCAGTCGCATCACTGTCTGCCTGTGGCTCTGCAATATAAAAATACATTCATATATCGCGTCTGTGTGCTAATAGTAAATTTAGAGAAAGATTCGGATTGCCAAATGAAAATTGCAAATTTCTGGCTCTGCTGTGCAGAGAGACATAATCCGAATGATGTGACTAATAAATAGAGCTCAACATGCGATTCTATTTTTGATTAACCTTGCCAAGTAGATGCCAAAATAGAATATATATATACATATAATATAATATATATAATTTTAATTAATTCGCTGAAATATTAGCTTCGATTCATTCATATATTTCCATGTCATTTGCCTAATTTATTAAAGTGCGCAAATCATTTTATATATCATGATAGTTAACGTAAGTTTCCTCATTTGTAGGGGGATAAAATAGAAAGTCCGATTCGATAATGTATCTTATAATAAATTCCGTATAAAGATTAGTATACAAAAATATATATTTTTTTCTCTATATCGTATATCGTAAGTAGATGCTGATTACAATTTAATTTAATATGCCTAAAATAGACTTATAAACTAAAATTAATATTCATGGTATGTATGGTAAAGATATATGATATAGTTTTTCTATACAGTGAATTTCAGTATTTTATTATAAACTGTTAGCCTGCATGGAGAAACTCTATGATTTTTCTTACAGATGAGACTTGATCCAGTCTTATTTTTAGAATGGCAAAAATCTTTAATATATATGCCGTGAATCCATAAATCTTTGTTATATATGCCATGAAATCTTCATATGACATTCAAATATTTTCATAAGCTAATTTAAGTTCGAGCTTAAGTCAATTCGGCATTTGAAGAATTAATCAGAAATTGAATCCGGATTAATGCAGTGACTTAACTTAGTTTCACTCATATATCGGTAGAAAAAATATATTGCATACATTCAATTACATATATTCAAATTGAATAAAAGTTCTTTGAAATAAATTCCGAAAGTATTATTGCATAATTATTTTGTTTGCGCTTGGCTATAAATCTTTTGAATTTGTTCAATATTCCATTTACCTGTCATAAGTAAGCGCAGGAATTTTCTTATTGTAAAATTGTATAAACATTAAATGAAATTTTGTTTATAGCTTCAATATGAATGTATACAAATAAAAATTATGATACATTTGCTCAGCGGGCGCGCTAATTTGATTACAAAATTGACGCCCCCTGGAAACGGAGAAAAATAGATAAATAAAATGAGAGAAAGAGCAGCACGAGATACGCGCAGCAGCAGTGCTATAATAGATGTAGTTACAGCTACAACAGCGGCTAAAGATACTAACACAACTACACAGCTACGCAGCTACCATAATGTGTCCGTGTGTATATATGTGTGTGTGTGTGTGTGCGTTGAATCATGCAATTCAATAGACACGAACGAGAAACGAGAAATCATCATTAATATATCAACACAATATGCATCCAGCAGATACACACAGAAGGCCACTGCACGCGCGTGCAGTTGAAAAGCGTTTGAATGACTTTGATGATTGGGAAAGTGTTTTCACAGCTTCCTCGCCGACTGGCTGCATGCTAATTGCAGCATTTTCGCACATTGCCAGCATTTTGTTGCCGTCACGCTCCGACTGAGCCAGCTAATGACTCATGCCTGATAAAGAAGGAGATGAAAAAAGTCGACGATATCGACCATATCTGAATGGCGCATTTAATACATAATTTATTACACTAATGATTTAATTAATATTTTTTGGTAGTCGACCTTGTGCAGTTGCCTGGCGGCTGGCGGCTGGCGGCTGGCGGCTGCCTGACTGCATCTTGTTAATGTTGTTAACCGATTGCAGCGTATGCGTATCTTTCAATCGACTGTCGGCTGAAAGGCTTTCAGTTACTTCGGGCACTGTTAATGGTCTTTAAAGGGCTTTAAAAGGTATGTGGTATAGAGACGGATCGGCATGAAATTTGATATGTGCAATCTCTACACAGTTGTTGAAAAAGTGCACAGCATGTTATATGTATGTCTGCATGTATGTATGCATGTGGACTCCAGGTGCCCAAAGCGCATAACCAAAAAATGCGACCCAGTTAATTGCACAAGCCGCAAAGGGCTGCCTTTCCAAAAAATAAACTAAAATCCATCAACGAAAAATGAGTCGTTGAAATTTTTTGATTTAGCCACGATAATTGACAAGTATTGAGTTTCGAGTGCGTTAATCAATTCGAGCCAAAGAGTTCTCTCTACAAAAAATGAAGAATGTAAGCGCGGTTATTACTTTGATGGGATCACAAAAGAAATATGTCCGACTAAAGCATATCCTATACTCTTACATAGGCTCCAGTTTCTAATGCCCCAAATATACTGGAGTTCAATTGGGGAAATTATTATTATCTATTTTTGATATATTTTTATTTGCAATCTATTCAAAAGACCAATCAGCAAATTAATTGATGTAGTGTACGAGTAATATATTTGCATTATATATTCCGTATGACTAAAGTGGAGAGAATAGTTAACGAGAATGATAATGTGGAATTTCGGTCGCCTGATATCTGCTTAGGCAGCGGGTAAAATAAATCTGGTTGAATATTTATATGGGTATCAAAGTTTCAAAATATTAAGAGTTTGTGTACTCTTCCTCTAATTTTTATAGTCTTGAAACTCATTCAAAATAAACTTAAAACTATTGCACAGAGCTGAATATATATTGAAAACTAAAGTTCTCTACAGATCTACTCAGCGCGGCTTCCTGATCACAAATATATGTGGAATGTTTCTTTGTCTCTAATTCGTAGATTTGAGAATAAATCAAAATACAATTTATGCTATAAGCTTTAGAATAACCAAACTGTCAGTTTGTAATCTTTATTTGTTTATATAAAGTTCTTGACTCACATTAGCTAAGTCAACTCAATAGAGCAAGAGGCGATAGTCAGAGAAATTGTTTACTATAAATAATTCAACTAACCGATACCCTAACGAATATTATAAAAATAAGAAATCAATGAAAATGGCATTATTTTAAACCCTCTTGCTCATTGGCCCAGAAGTCTTTTAAAAACACATTCTATTGGATTCAAGCTAAAGATTATATTCCACTTAGGAGAACTCTGCTCGTTTTTAATGATTTTCGAATTTCTTGACCATTAATATGCATGAGAATGCCAGCGAGTGATTAATTCACGTGTGCATAAAACAATTTTGGGAATACTCTTTATGAAGTACCAGCCAATCGATGGGAGCTGGCCCGTTATGCATGAATCCAGTCAAAGTCAAAAGCAATTTAATTTTTCTTTGCTGCTCGTAAGTCTGACTGCCTTTCAGTTCGATACTGTGGTAGCTGTGGCAGGAATATAATTAAAAACGTTGCGCCACCAACAAGCAGCGACACCCAAAAAAAAAAAAAAAAATAAAAAAAAAGCACCCCGACCCACCCATAAATGACGTGCGGCCGTCGCATTATTTGCCTTTCTTTTGCCAATGCCTGGTTTGGTTTTGGTTTTGTGTTTTTTTTTTTTTTTTTTGTTGCGCACAGCAGCTATCCGGGCATGTCGTTAATATTATATGGCTTGATAAACTTCTGCCACAAGACAATCGAAATTACTCAATCACGTTGAGAGAGGCATGGCAATTGCGCGTGTTGCGGGTGGTGCTGGTACTGATGCCGTTTGAGAAAGGCTCTTTATGAAGTTTTTAAAGTTTGCAACGGACGCGCGTCAAATGCAACCCAAAGAGCCGTCAATGGCGCGCCTTTTGGGCGCCCAGAGGCTGCGGCTGCGGCTGCCGGCATAGGGCCCGCGGTCTGGCAACAGGAGTCGCTTGTCTTGTAATTGATGTCAATTTGTTGTTGTTGTAGTTGTTGGTGGTGCTGGTAGTGGTGACGGTGCGCCCACTTGGCGTTCGTTAAATGCCAAATATAATTTAATAGGAAGTGAAAACAAGCAAAAGGGTATAAATTATGCTGCCTCTAAATATAATGATTGATTTCTATCAGCTACGAACGAGCCAAAAAATTGCCCATTTAAAATTAAGCATATATCAATGGTTAACAGGAGACAGTCGCGGGATACACAAAGAGAGAGAGAGAGAGAGAGAGAGAAAGAGAGAGGGATTCCGTCTGGCAATTTTTCGAGCCCAATTTCGCAAGCGTTTCGAAATCTTTTGGCAGTTTTTTTTCTATTTCGGCTGCCAATTTGTTGTGAGGCGGAAATAATAACAATAATTTAGCGCACTGTTTGCCCAAACCGAGTTAACATAATAAAGCCCATTATCCATGGCCAAATTGTGCATACACATAAATATTGTTTTCCTTTTGGCAGTGGTCAGGACCAAGAAAGGGATTCAATTGCAGTTATTTGAGATTGATTTGGGGCTCGCATTGCATAATCATCATCTAGCTAGCAAAGTTATTAACTGCGATTCGCATAACTGTTTGTTAGTCACTGCGGTGTCGACATTGGCCTTTAGAAAGCATTCATTGTGTCAGCTGCTGCTGCTGGTGCTGGTGCTGGTGCTGGTGCTGGTACTGGTTGATATGCCTGACTAACTTGTAGCTATGCGGACCCAGCGAAAGGTGGAAAGGTGTTGGCTCTTTGTTTCATTGTATCGCATGCCAAGTTACGCCATACAACGAAAGTTGTTTGAAGGTTGTACTGGGTCACAGTTTCCTCAATCCGATATCAACAGCAGCCCTGACACCGGCCAGCATGTCCCTAACGCTACAGCAGATTGAGCTACTTTTAAATGGGCTGTAAGCAGTAGGCATTTTTCAATTACAATCAGCTCAGCTCAGCTCAGCTCAGTTAATTCAAATTGAGCTCGATTACAGGCGCTGCACACGCGTCTGCAACAAAACTCGACAAAGCTGCGCCTACCCCGCCACACACACTCACACACACTCAAAGAAACACACGAGTTTCTAATTGAAATAAATTGCCTGAAACGGCAGCCAACTCCAGCAGCTGCCTGCATGCCCTTGAATTAGCAACGAACTTAGCTTAAATTCATATAAATTGGTTCGCCCGCATCTGACAGCCAGACAAAAGCTGCCCGTCATGGCAGCGCTGTGAATTAATGGAGCTCCAAACGCAGATCCAACTGAGCTGCGCTGCTCTTGTGACCTTGAGCTACAGCTTGGGTGCATCCACAGGCACTGGCTGGCATGCGGCAAGGTAAGTTGTCTGGCGGCATGCGGCATGCGGCATGAGGCATGTTGCATGTACCATGTAACATATGGCATGTGGCATGCAGCCATCCATCCACTGCAGCTAGATTCGAATGTGTGTCAAATGCATCATGCCGTCGTCGACGATGCTGCAGACGTGACTAACCGACTTTCATGTCATAACTTAGTGGGCTCTTTGAAGTTCAAGTCTGGGCACCCAGCCACCCGCCGTATGCCCAGTAGACCCCGCATTGTCCGTGAGCCATGAGCCGGTTCAATTAAGGCGCATAAATTATGCGCCAGTCGCAACGGCCGCCAAATTGAAATCGTAAATTAACATTTGCCAGACGACGAAGACTGCCACCGCAGCCGCAGTCACTGCCGCTGTCGCTGCCGCTGCCGCTGCCGACGTCGCCAAAGCGGCTGCAATAACTTTTACATTTTGACCAAACATTTTTGCAAATTTTCACTAAGCGCAGCCCACGCAGCCGACGCCCGATGGGTGAATGTGAAAAACGAAACAAAAATAAAGAGCAGAAAATTGTCAACGTTGCGGCAAATGAAATGAAAATGGTAGCAATTGGTGCGGACATGCAACTTGGTTGCAAACTGACAGTTGCAAGTCAGTCAACGGCCACGGCTGCGCGGCCAGCGAATTCTGCAACTGCCGCTCGGACTTGGTCGCAAGTCGCGAGTCGCGAGTCGCGATTGGACCTGGTCCTCAGTCTTGATTTTTTATGTGTGACAGTTGCTTTATGTTACAATTTCCAGCATTACTTTTTATTTCAAGTGCAAAATTTATTGCCATTTGCCAAGGTGCGCGCCAACTGTTGCACCTCGAGCCAACTGTGGGGCAACTGTGCTACCGGCTAATCAGTGGCAATGTTCGCTTTTCGTTGCACGTTGTTCGTTGTCCGTTGTTCGTCGTTCATTTGTGTTATTTGTGTTGCTTCCCCGGCTTTCACTAGAAGAATTAAAGGCAGTTTTTGTGCCTCCGATTCGTTTGCCAGGCTTGCCTTTAAATTAGCCCCATAGATCTGCTGCCTGACACTTGGCTCATTTCCCATTTCCGCATTGCAGCTCTGAAATCAGGTCAAATTTAATTTCCATGATACAATGCGCTAAATTTCTAGCAGTTTCATTAAGTAATTGAGTGTTCTTAACAGCTGTAGCTCTGCTAAAACCTAAAGATTCTCTAGAAGTCCTGGAACTAGAAGCGATTAATAACTTTGTGGAAGTTTTATTACTTCTATTTTCAGTTGTATTCAATTTTAGCAATTAGTGTTTGTTAATAAATTTCAATGAGGTCTACAAGTCAATAAAATTTCTTCACTTTTGCTGCTGTACAATATATAGATGGAAAGAATATAACAATTTTTTTTCTACACTTTGAGAGTCGATCGAGAAAATATGAAGGTGCAACATCAGAGCACTTCGAGAGCTCAACCGAAATATTTTTGCCAATTCTCAGTATTTGCTCTGTGCTGTTCCAGTATCTATAATTTATTTTGTTTACTCTCCTATACATACAGAGCGAAAAAGTTATGGCTTTCTAAAAGAAGAGTACACCGAGCAATGCTCTCCCTTTCTCTCGTTTATTTATCTGTATCTCTCTCTATATCTTTCAATTTCTTTCTATATCACTCTATATATATATTTGTTTACCTTTGTCTCCTATTCGGTCTATCTATCTACAGCGCTCTCTCTCTATTTAACTATATTTCTCTCTCTCTCATTATACCTCTATATCTCGCCCTGTCTTTCTTTTCCTCTTGCTCTCTATCTTTCCCTATTCACTCGATCTCTCTCTCTCTCTCTCTCTCTCTCTCTCTCTCTAACCACTCCATATTTCGACTTGGCTTTTTATTAATTTTATTGCAAATTAATTAAAATCAGTTTGATGTGAGCAGGCTACAGGTGGATCTAAAACTTAAGGCTTTTATATTAATAAAGTGGCAGGTGAGCAAGCACGTTCGGGTTTTATGAAATGCCATAATAATTAGCAAAGCCGCAACTGCAAGATACTTATAATTTATTGAGGAGTACTCTTTAGTTGCATTAGTTTTATGGGCTGCTGTTTTGGGCGTTACGCCTGCTCAATTATTGACGATAACGACGATTGTCTGAGCGAGGCTCGTGAATAGAAATAAAAGGAAAGAAAATAAACAAATGGCAATGTCGCCGATTGCATAATGCATAAATAGTTTGTGTCGCGTCGCTTGCCGCTGTCGCTGCCCAAAAAGAAACTAAACTTTTCCTGTAACGAGCCGCCAACTCGCATTGAGCCGCAGTAATATGAGCCTGGACAGGCCAGGCCAGGCCAGGCCGCCAGAGGTTGTTGCCTGGTAATAATGACAGTATGTGTCACATTGCAACCCACACGCATTCAATTTTACTGCCATGAGACTGCAGCAGAGCCAAAAGCAACAACAGCAACAACAGCAACAACAAAAAGCAGCTTGCAATTTTATGAGCCATTTGAATAGTGGCTCAGAGTGGGTCCCTGCACAGTCTTGCCTGTTGCTGTTGTTGTTGTTGTTGTTGTTGCTGTTGCTTCGTTTAGTTTTTGGCTTCACTCTTGGCGCAAATTTGATCCAATTGCGCACTCATTTAATCGTGATCTTTATGCGATTGTACAGTTGGATGTGTTTAGCCTTTTATGTCGACTCGGGCCCGTCTGTCTGTCTGTCCGTCTGTCTGTCGGCCAAACTGTTTGTCGTTTGTTGTTGGCTCCTTCTTACATTTTTGTTTTCATGTTGGCCTGCGCTCTGTGACCTACATAACTTGTTGCTGCCGCTGCCGCTGCCGCTGCCGCTGCCGCTGTCACTGCCACTGCCGTCGTTGTTGTTGTCTTTGTTTAATTTAATTTGCTTGTGTCTTTGTTGCTGCAGCAATAATTATGTAAAAACATGTTAAGCGTTTAAGGAAGTTAATTAAATGGAAAATAAATGCATAGCCAACGAGCCTGAGCTGCCCCTTAATTGGCAATTGTGTGAGTGTGTGGGCGGCCAAGGCAGCCAGGATTGTGTGAAGTGCGGCTCGGCACGGCCTCTTCTTTGTTTGATGAGCTGGCGACGACCCCTGCCAGAGCCTTGCCTGCGGTCAAGCCTAGTTAATCAAACTGTTTCCGGGTTTCTCACACTAATAATCAGACATCATCCAGCTGAACTAAAACACTTTTTGAATGAATAATCAGATAAATACTTGAATATTAAACTTATATTCATAAATTACATAAAATAATTTTGCAAGCTTCTAATTTGCAAATTAGTTACACTCGCATCTTTACTGTTGCAGCGGCATGGAGGGCAATTGCACAACCTTTTTCTCTCCATTGGATTACTAAGAACTTTCACGCTTTGATAATATTATAAATGTTTCATGCCAAGAATATATATTGTATATGTTATGTAGAAATGGGTCTAATATTCATTCTCTATCCAACTATCTCTATCAGTGAATCTGATGTGGAGCTGCGAATTAACTCTCTTTTATATTGAGTCGCTCTCTCATGCCACCTGCTTCATTCATTACATCTCTCTCTGACTCATTGTCTCTCTTTGTCTCTCTCCCTTCTTTTCTCGTTCTTCTCTTGTAATACATCTGTATATGCCCTGTTTTTATTGCCTCTCTTTATTCCACTCTCTCTATCTTTGACGTTTTCACTTTCTTTCTTTGTCTCAAATCGTCTCTTAATTATCTTTAATTGATTTATATATTACACATTATATTGCTTTATATTTTTCTCTATTTCTTTTCTTATTAAAATATCTTCCATATATTGCTCACACTCTCTAATAATGTTTCGCATTTTCTTTCTCTATATATATCCCTCACTCTCTCTCTCTCTCTCTGTTTCTGTTTCTGTCTGCATCTCTATCATTATCTCTCTCTATTTATACCCTGAATCCATTGAAAATGGAAATTTCAGGGTATAATGTTTTTGTGCAAATGTATGTAACAGACAGAAGGAGGCGTGCCACACCCCATAAAGTATATATATTCTTGATCAGCTCGACGAGCTGAGTTGAACTAGCCCTGTCCGTCTGTCCGTCCGTCCGTCCGTCCGTCCGTCCGTCCGTCCGTCCGTCCGTCCGTGTAAACACCTGGATTTCTGCAACCACAAAAGCTAGAGACTTCAAATAAAAAGCAAAATGCTCGATAATACCATACGCTGTACGAGTTTATTTTTTTTTTTCGATAACTCATCCCATTTCTTTTTTATCGATAACTATCGAAAATATCGCTTGGTTTTTGAGGTCTGGCGTGCACACCGTTAAAGATAGAATCATGCACTAAGTTGTGGTTGATAGCTATATTGAATCCGCACATTTTGTCATTTTTGGATTTTTGATGCCACGCCCCTTTCGCCCACAATTCAACAAAATCGATAACTCACGTATATCAAATACTAGAGACTTGAAATTTGGCAAATAGGTACATTTGGATGTCATAATCATGCCCCGAAAATTTCATTAAGAACATAGATCGAGAAAAAAAGTTATTAAACAATAAAGTTTGCATAGTACAGCCTCTGCTGCAGCCGCAAAACTGTGCAGTGAGCATATTACGTGCATGCATATGTTTGTGTGTGTGTGTGTGCATGTGTTGTTTACTATTAATGAGTAAATGAAACTTTTTATGATTTACGGTATTACAGCTCAATGGATTCAGGGTATCTCTTAGTCGAGCAGTCTCGACTAGAGTTTAGTTACTTGTTTTGTTTCTCTTTGGCCCTCTAACAGTCAGACTTATTCTAGGTCTCTCTCCCTTTCCCTTTCTCACTCTCTTTCACTATATTAACATTACTTCTCTCTTTCTCTCTCTCTGTCTCTGTGTCTATCAATCTATCTCAGCATACTTTTTACACTTCTTTCCACTATTCTCATTCATTTATTCATTTAAACATATAATTCTCCACAAAATATTTGGGGTTATTCCAAATGATTTTTCAACCCATGCGGTAGATCGTAATTCTATATATTATTAGATATGATTATTCAAAGCATTCGATTGTCGGCGTCTTTTAACTGAAGCCCTACGGATAGTATAGCAATGATCGCAAGGTGTTCGATTCTGTTAATGAAATATCATTGTCATTGCCAAAACAATAACTCGGGCTTTGAGAAGCTTGAGCGCTATCTGACGGCCACATCAGCACCTGTCTCAGTCTAACTAGTTTTGTTTTCTGCTTCAGTTCGGATACGGCTCTTGACAATCGTATTTGACATTAAGGCGTACTTCAGGTTAATGTCATGCCGCATTGTCTATGCCAAATTGTATGAAATTTGAAAGCTCTGGGCGCTCCGCGAGACGCCTGGGTTATGTAATTAAGCCAGTTACCGTAATTACCATAAAGATAGACAATCATTTGGCCTATTGGGGCGCACAAAGATGTGCAATTAAGATGCGGCCGGATATGAAAATTGACATGATCAAGCGCCGCTCTCTGCGCTGGCGGCATATAATTTGAATCTCTGCCGCTGCCTCTCGACCTGCCTCTCCGACAGGTGCGCCCCAACAGTGTCAAGGGCATTCCGTGGACTCCAAGCGGTGATCAAAATTAGCAGACAATACAAAGATTTGGCAGAAAAAGATTTTCGCATCGCCAGCGAAAGCCAAGCTGAAAGCCTAAAGTAACTCGCTGATTGTAAGTGAGGCTGTAGATGTTGCAGTTGCTGCTGTTGCTGCTGTTGCTGTTGTTTTTGGCATGAATAAAACATTACGAAGGCGTTGCAATGCACCAAAAGAAACAATAACTAAAGGCGTTGCTGCTACCTCTCTGCTGGCTGCCATTGCTGCCATTGCTGCCGTGGCTGGCCGAGCGGTAATACGTCAATAACCGTTTAGCGTACAAATTGAAATTTTTATTAGTTACGGACGCCCGGGCAACGGCAACGGCAACGGCAACGGCAACGGCAACAACAGCAACATTGAAGAAAAAGCAAACCAAAGCATTGGCCCGCCGGCGCTTCAAAAGGCAGGCAGCGGCTGCAGCTACTTAGACAGTTGCTGAGGGGGAGGGGGAGGGGCAGAGGCTGTAGGCTGCAGGCTGCAGTGGCAGTTTCACTGGAAGCTGGTGTTGCTGCTGCTGCTGTTGCTGTTGCTGGAGGAGCAGGCCAAGGAAGCCACACGAATGCCGCTGCCGCTGCCGCTGCCGCTGCCGTTGCCGTCGCTGCTGCCGCTGAGATATCGCTGGAGATTATGTTTTGTGGCGGTAGCAGCTGCCACCATTGTTTTTTGATTTTGTTTCTGTGTTGTTGTCGCTGGCCTTTGGCTTGTATCGCGGCGCTGGCATCTGTGCGATGTGCAACACTTGCAGACAACTTGGCGCTGTTTTTTGCCTAACTGTACATCAATGTTGGGGCGGCGTGAGGTGGGCAGGCGCCTTTGAAATTTGCTTATAGAAATTAGCCAGGCCAGCCAGCCAGTCGCCTTGTCTGGCCACGCCCAGCCAGCGCTGTCGTATGCCTATCCGTTTATCAGCCCGCAGGTGATTGAGCCGTCGTCCATTAGCATGTGCGCGTATGCCTGTGTGTGTGTGTGTGTGAGTGTGCTTCCTGTGTGCCAACAAAAACAACAGCTGACGTCTGACGGCCGTGCTGCATCCTGCTGCTGGCAGCCTGCATTTGGCTACTGCACTTGGGCCACCCCGCACACAGCCGGCCAGGTGATAATGTCTTTGATATGTCTGTTGAGTTGTGAACGGTGCCGGGCCGCACTCAATATTTGCATTGCGTGTCAGCAATTGTTCGTTGTGTAATCTGCAGTTGTCGGCAGCTCGAATTTGTGCACTTGACAGCCATTTTTGTTTTGGGTAGGCCCCAGCAAGGACGTCTAATTATAGTGGCCGCTAAGCCCCAAGCCCACAGCCCACAGCCCACAGCTGGCTGCTAGTCTAATCGCGAGATCTGCAAGAACCGCGCTCCGATCAATAGCCGAGCGGCACGCAACCGTTGCCGGCAACAAACTGGGTTAAGTGCGGCTCTGCTCTCGACTTGCAATTTATGCATTTCGTGTTTTCAGTTTTATGATTCTGTTGTGCCTCGCCAACACTTGTGGCAAATAAACAAAACAATCAGCAGAACAAACGTTGCAACATTTTCGCCTCGCAACGCTTCGTCGCAGGCGATCAAGGCCGCAGCAGCTTCGAGCGGATCGCAGCGAAGCAGAGCGGAGTGGAGCGGAGCAGAGTGGCTTTTAGCTTAAGTACTATAAATTGCAAGTTTTTCTTTTGCAAACGGAAACGTGAATATGCAAAGCGCAGCCCACTTGTTGCTGCCGCTGCCGCTGTCGCTGCCGCTGCCGCTGCGAGCTTCGTGTAATGAGCCGTGCCCAAAAATCTAAGCTTCGGTCTAAGCTGGGCAGCTGGTGCTGCCTTTCACGTCGTCAGGGTGTCTGGCAGAAATCTAATTAAATATTATCGCGCTAATAATCAACAAATTTACAAACTTTCTAAACCCACCTCTTTCTAGCTCTGTCTGTGTGCCACAACGAAATCGCTCAGTTTGGCTAATTATGAGCGCCTAATTACGAAGACGGATGCCACAGAAGTAACCACTGTGCGAGTGCCAGCGTCGTCTCTGCTCAAGACAAAGCCAACTGACAGCGAGTCCGAGCGAACTGGTTGAGCTGCGCATGGCGACGGCACAGAATTATGATTTCATGAGAG
Source organism: Drosophila mettleri (assembly GCA_035047625.1). NCBI lineage: Eukaryota > Metazoa > Arthropoda > Insecta > Diptera > Drosophilidae > Drosophila > Drosophila mettleri. The sequence goes on from JAWNPI010000035.1 coordinate 16,720,462, forward strand.
CAGAGTCAGAGTCGCCGCGCGTGGCAAGCGGCAACTTTGCCCGCCCGACTGACTTTTCCGCCTGGCTTTGATTTATGTGGCAACTGTGACACGGCGGCGGCATCGAGCGTTCTCTATAATTATCGTTATACAAGCGGTCGGGGCGACGGGGCAACGGGGCAACGGGGCCACTGCTCGACTGAGTTAGACATTGTGGCGACTGAAATAGTATTTCATATGCCTCGCCTTCATCTATTTCTATTCAGATAGATAGATAATAGCAAGTAAGTGACTGTGTGTATCTGTATGTGTGAGTGTAGCTGCGGCTCAAATCATTTTGGTAAACCGCATTTAGAACCACAAATCATTTTCGTGGCCGGCGAAATGTTTTTTTAAGTCTATAACACAAAATCTGCGAATATACTAGGGCAGACAAGCAATTATACGGGAAACTCGAATGTTTTTCAAATTAATTATAAATAATTATTGAACTGAATTGAAATGAAAGATAATATTAAACGTCGACTTGGATTAGTTGAAGTTCAGATTTGCCTCCCAAAGAGGAGCATCTACAACAGTAACAAGTGATCTTAACATGACTCACAACTGAATATAGGCTCTACAATTCTAGAAGATTTACTAATCACCCACTGGACGTAGGTATAGCTGCCATATCTTTTTGATATTGGGTTGACAATGTGAATTTGTGCTCAAAATTTCCAGTCTCTATTAACATAGCTTACATAGTATTTGAGTATTTTTCGATTTGCGACTCTCTTTGGACGCATTGAGACACTTCACACACTTTATCAGAGTAGTATATATTCCAGATATAAAGTCTGTACCTGCAAAAGCGGCGAATGTTTTTCGTTCATACGGACAGACGGACATTGTATGAAACAAATGTTTCTCCTTTCCATTTTCCCCTTGCTCACAGCGTATAAGACTGCAGCTCTAGACATCAACCTTAAGCCCCAAGATGCTTTTCGTATTGACTAGGTCAGAAACATCTGTAAATATTATTGGAAAAATTAAAATTCTGTCTGCTTATCCGATTTAAGCTGCTTCGCAGTACGCACCATTTGCGATAGGAACTATGTGACCTTAGGACATAGGAGTATCTAGCTCATGGCTTTGCAGCTTAGCTAAGCAATAAATACTTTTAATATATTGTATAATTTTCTTCTTAATACTTACGATGAAGTCGACTTTTGTTGTATGCACACAATGTCATCTATCAGCTCGCATAGAGAACTGAATTCACGCACAGCAGCGCTTGCTGTCAGCGAGTTTGCTTGCGCGGTGGTGCTGTGGTGCTGTGGTGCGGTGGTGTGTTGGGCCTAATGTTGTCAGCGACGCATTTTTAACAGCTCATAGACTACACATTTCATGGCGGCTCTGAACTTAGCAGCCCCGGCAGATTCGCACTCTGCAAGATTTCTAGAAATATGAGCTTCCTGGAATGCGCCGCAGCCGTTGCCCTGGCTCTGGTGTTGATAGCAGCTGGCGTCAAAATGCAGCACCAACTAACAAGCCATAAATAAAAATTAAATGCAAAACAAAGCAACGGCCCTTGTTATTGCTGTTGCCGCTGGGGACTGTGCACTGTTAAAGTGAATGAGCCAAAAAAAAAAAAAAAATTAAGAAATAAATAAATAAAACAGACTGAAACTTTCAATACAGCGCGATAAATGGGCTCGCATTGCTCGGGCGGGCGTAACAAGTACATAAAGGCAGAGCCGAAGCCAAAAACTGACCCATTTATGCAGATTTCCTTGGCGAAACAATGGCCTGTACAGCACGAAGAACAACAACAACAACAAATACAACGACAACATAAGCAACAACCACGGGAGCCGTGTACAGCAGCAAGTACAGCGCACAGGGCATACCCTGTGCCCAAGCATGTGCTCTATGGGCTATGCCAGGCTACATGAATTATATATTTTATGGAACAATTTCATTCAACTTCTAACTACTAAAGATTCTATGTGCGATAAGTAGGCTTACCGAGGCCAAGAGTAGGTCAAATTTTTAATTTTTAATAATTCTCTAAGTGGAAAATATTACCAATTATAGTTTTTAATTATGTTTTCTGCATGATTTTCAAAACTTTAGTCATTAATCATTCGTCACTTTTTCTCTCTATCGTCGCATTAGCCATAGACGCTCTCGCTCTCGCTCTCGCTCTCAAAAGTTCATGTATTAAAAATCGCTCAATTTCTCTTTTTCACTCTCTCTCTCTCTATCACTATCTCTATTTACTTTTCAATCCGAAAGTCAAGCAATAGACAGACACAAGGATTAGAGATAATACTTATGTTGCCTTGAACCTTCATCTCTGTTTCCCTCTCTCTCTTTTATTATCTTTGCCTTGTCTCCCTCTCTCTCTCTCTCTCTCACTTTGCTCCATTTCTTTCTCCTTTCCCTCTATCTCTCTCTCGCTCTTTCTTTTGCTCCGCATTTCTCTCGCCATCTTTCTCTATCCTCCTATTAAAATGTCCCACTGTATGTTTTTTCTTTGCCGTATCTCTGATGCTCGCTCGTTCCAGGCATGGCTAAAGATTCGCCCTTCTATGTGATTTTCATGCGCTCATCTTAGCCTTAATGAGATATATATTTTATATAGCTGACATTTTATATGTGATTCTCTTTGTCTCGGCTCGCTGTTACGTGGCATGTGACAGTCGGGGCAACTGGCGCTGCCGCATTGATACTTTTGCCTTCCTGTGATGTTGTCGGCACACAGAATATTTAGTCATTTGTCATGTTGATTTATGCCCGTATTTACTCATTGGCGTTTAATGTCGTACAAGATTTTCACACGACTGGCGGCCAGTGCGCAGCTCCGGCGCGCGGATCGCTTGACCCAATGCTGGCAGTGGCAGCCTTGAGACCCGAGACCCCAGCCCAGCCCAGGGCTTGCATAAGCTGCTGCCGACCGTCGGCCCTAACGGCAGCTGGGCCGCTTTTGTTGTGCCTCGATGTTTGCTCGTTAGCTCTGCGCGTGTTTAACTTACACATAGCACAGTTTTCAGCATGATCTGTAATATATATAATTAATATATCTGCTTATGGGTGGAGTTGTGTGTGTGTGCTTGTTGACTTAAGCGTGACTGTTTGCAGAGTGCTGTGTCTTCCTGGTCGTAAGTCAGCCGGGTCAAGGTGTCACTTCTCGTCTGGCACTTGGAATCGAAGGATCCTCTACATGTTTATGGCTTATCTGTTAGCCAAACAGCACTTAAAATTTGTGTTGTTTGCCTGTAAAAGTAACAAGTGCCTCGCAAGCGGAAGTACGCACAAAAAGAGAGATATATATATAGAGAGAGAGAGAGAGGGAGAGAAAGGATCTGTGTACAGTCGCCTGGCTACCTGGCTGCCTGGCTATCTGCCTGTCAGCTATAAGTGAATATAAATATACATTTTGGATTGTCATAGAACATGGCAGTAGCTGTGCATCCGCCAGCGATCGCGTACATTAATCACGAATTGTTGCCGCTGCTGGTGCGACCAGAGCTCAGATCCGGCAGGCAACTGCGTCCCATCAATAAAGCTCGCAAGGCAATAGAAATGCATTTGGCGATCCTTTGGAGCTGCGGTCGGCCACATGCGTGGGGTGGCGCTAGGATTAATGAGTGCGCCACGATTAGAATCAATTTGAATTAATGAACACTTGAGACGACTCTGATTTTGTTTGGCCCCAAACACACGCAGCGGGCAGTCGGCAAAAAGCAAAAATAGAAGCAAAACTGCTTGGCAAAAAGCAGAAAACAAAACAAAAGACTTAGACAACGAACTTGACTGTGGAGGTTTGGCTGCCTTGACTGCTGCTATCTGGCTGGCCTGGCATATTAATTTCACATGCCCCGGCTATAATGAAAAGCGATTTTATATTACCCGGCCGCCTGCGGTCGTTTATAATCAAGTTAAATGCGCGCGCGGCCATAAAAACTTGACTTATCAACCAGCGCCGCCAAATGGCGCAAATGCGTTTTGCTATCGAGCAGCAACAACAGCAATAGGACTGTGCAGGATCGCAATACCGAACGAAAGAGAGAGAGAGAGAGAGATGGAGATAGAGATGGATAGGAAGAGAGTGTGCGTGTGAGAGGGAGGTATGTGTGACCATTAACAGAACGATGTCGCCGTCGTTGAGTGAGTGCGCGAGCATTGCCTTTTTTATAGCAATTTTCACTTGGTCGTCAGAGCTTTGGCTTGATCGGGGAAAACCCTGGTCAAACGATCGTAAGACTTTATTGGTCAGCTACCCGCTGCGCGCTAATATATAACTATCGTTTATCGCTTTTTATTTGCATTATTTATGCAAAAGAGAAAGATATGTGCGTTTACACACACACACACACACACACACACACACACACACGTAAATGTGTACAAATTAAAAACAAAATAATTTCATATTGATATTCATACACATTTACATAAACTGCACAATTCGCATTGGAGTCGATGGGGGTTAAGCAAGGCTTGAACTTATTACTCACAAAAATGTTACGAGAAAACCTTAATTATTTTTATAAATTAAAATTAAAAACTATGCTGAAACTCATACATTCATATATTAGAAGTAACCACAATTTGAATTTGAGTTTGACAATATGAATATGATTTATTTTGAAATTCAGCTGGGATATAGCGAAGAGATTGTTACATTTATACAAACATTATTATATGTATTATAAAGTCATTTGAAATACTGAAATATAATTGTAAATTAATCCATACAAAGCGATTATTAATATAAAAACAGGCGGAATTGAAGATGTTGTGATCGGGAGTAGAAGTACACATCGCTCTCCCTATAATTTCTCTCAGAGTGCATTAATGCTGATTTGGCCTAATAAACAATAATAAATAATATAGTGAACAGGCCTTTCCGTGAACTGTATAACTGGGTATAAATGGGCAGAAGGTCATGGAGTAGAACTACTGAGCTGTTAGCATCCAGAAATGTTCATTCTGCGCATACGGATTGTTAGCACAAAAATCTGGCGTATTCTATTCGCAGTTAGTTGAGAGGTTTACAAGTTTTTCTTTAAAACTGACCCGAGAATGTCTGAAGCTCTATTCTTAAATGCTCTCCCATTAGCTGCTGCTTCGCTTCGATAATGCCCAAGAAATTGTATAACCTTGAAACTAGAGGCTTGGGAACTCATTTCCAGACCAGCCGAGGGATCCCCTGCTGGCACAGGCCAAGCCAAAGGCTGATGAGGTTTCGTATGCCACGAATATTAAAATCGCTGCGGCTTCAGTTCTTGATAGCTGAATCTATCTTTAGTTTATTTTCGAAAGTAACTTCAGAATGAATATGAAGTTTAGGTCAGAGGCGTTACTTGTATGCAGTAGATTATATTTTATTTATTTGTGAATCGTAGTTAAAATGCATTCTCCACTCTCAAAATGAAGAAACAAGATTAAAGATCTTGCATAACTTTGTATGGCACTTGGAGCCAATGAGCCGTGCTGTCATTGGCATTGAAAACTATTCAAAATATGCTCGAAAATATATCAGCGAGGCATCTTTTTGTTTTGATTTCTCGTGCTGGCTTCGCTTTTCACTGGAAATAAAAGGGGGAAAAAAGAGAAGAGAAAAAACGCGATCGATCAACATGCAGCGCGGGCCTCGCTTAGATTTCAACACAATGGATCGTCGGAGGTTTCGATTTCAAAGACAGAACCCAGGCACGTAGCTGGCTACGAGCTGGGGAATTCTGTGACGTTGATGCGCACCTTTGATAAGGATGTGGCCGCCGCTCAGCACACACCTCGGCGAAAACCAATAAAAAAAAAACAAACCGAAAACTAAATAATTCCAGGCTGAGGCAGTGGAGAAGGAAGCGCAGTTGACACGACTAATCCTGATGAATAGTTATCGAGCTGTGACTGTCCTATCCGTCTCTTTTTCTCTCGTCTGTCCGTTTTGTCTTTAACGTCTGAGTGAGCAGCAGGCCAAACGCACTTATTTGCTCGATTATAACTTTATTTCCCAAAACATTTGATTCCTTCATAATCAGCTAATTTTGTTATCGACCCAAATAGTGAGGAGCAGAATATTCTTATATACGTCTACGCTTTAGCTCTTCATGCAGCGGCTGCGACTCTAGCCATGGGAGTTCCTCTATTTGCAGTGCTCTTGGCTGCGCTCCTGAACGCTCAATGACGTTTTGGTAATTGATGCTGCCGGAGTCTTGCAGCTCCCTAATGCAAATGTGGCGCTTGCACGAGTGGCCACAGGTCAGGCTTGGGAATTGTCGGAATCTGGCGACAGTTGGCTTGGCCAAGGTCTTCTTGGGCGCGATTGTCTTGGACGCTGCCTTGTGCAGCTTCTTGGGCTTCTTGGCCTTTGCATTGCTGTGCAGGCTGCACAGCTTCCGTTTAATTGACGCGCACATGAGGCACTGTGAACAGGTGAATTTTGATTTCTTTTTCGGGGCGGAAAGCAAACTCAAGTTCAGAATTGGCTCCGAGCGGCTCTCGCCTATGTAGGTGAGCGGCGTCAAGTGGGGGCGACTTTTCGCTTCAGTCAAGGAGGACACGGGGAGCCGAGTCTCGGATGCATTGATGGCCAGAAAGCGGTACTTGTCCTTCTGGGCTTCGTTTAGGGCGGTCCACATGCGCACAGCTGACTTGCGGATCATCGTGGACTCCTTCAAGGTCATGCGAGTTCTGCCTTGCGCGTCCAGGGCAGTCAAACGCAACTCGTTCAGGTAATTCTGAAATGGCACGGGCGACGCCATGTTCCGCAAAGTGCGCTCCCGTTCCGCCTTAAGCGTGCTCTTGGTGAAGGTCACATGCGGCTTGCGCCCACCGCGGCCCGTGCCACAGGTGAAGCACTTCTTCAGCACGCGCACCATCCAAGACATTTTGTTGGAAATTTATTTTGTTACTTCTTTTCCGCAAAAATAATATAGGAGCTTGGAATTGAAAAGTTGTTGTAGTGCTAACGTTACGTAGTTTATGTACAATGATCTTAAAATTTCATTTGGGGCACCCAAGTGACTTTCATGTCAACTGCTGCTCCGCTCGACGAACGAAAACAAAACAAACTCTAAGCCCCAAGGCACGCAGGGCGCTAATCTAATTAAGACAATGAAAGTGTTAAGACGCCTTCTTGGAAATTGACACTTCGACGCTGCAATGGTAGGAAAAGCCGCAGGCCATAAAACTGGCAGATAGGCGACGCTCTGATAAGAACTAATGATTTAAGACGACGATAAACTCTCGGATGCTGCAACAAGAGCTGCAACCGCGGCCAGCTGTGAACACTGGCTCATAAAACGGAGCTCGCAAACAATGTTGGCACCGAGAACCCAGGCTGAGTTGAGTCGTTGCATGTTGCTTTATCGCCGCTTGTTAACATTGGAAAGTGTGTAAATTTACACACAACGAAACACCGCAGGTGGAGATTTTCCGTTTCAGTTTTACTTTCAATGATGAAAAGTTCTTTCAACCGTCGATTCATTGAATGTTGCGTGGCGCACTCAAACACTGGTTCCACAGCCAACAAGTTCGCTCATCGAAACGGTTATGCAGTGTCTGTTAGCAGAGTATCAGCGAATCTGTAGTGTTTCTGCTAAGTAAATGTTAAGTCTATTTATTCCCGATATTCATTTTTAAATAAATAAAATAAAAAGGCCTGTCTTCTTCTATCATTATATTTCGTATGCAAAATATGCTGTATGAAAAGTCCAGTATAAATTGAAAGCCATATCTCAGATGGCATATAGTTAATACATTAAATCTATTAAATTATCTAAATAACTAATAGTTACTCAAGTAAATATATATAAGTAAATACCTCTATATTTCGTGTAATTGTAAAACCCTAATACAATTCGTGTCTCTGGTAAGCTGCAGCCTGCAGCCCGCAGCAGAATGCGCTGTTTGGTTCGTCAGAGGTTGCAACTGAACGACTGGAACATGTTTGATGGCAGTGTACATGAAACGATCGTGGTGGTGTTGGCAATTGGTTGCAACCGTTAGTCGGCAACCGCTTGCCAAACTGGTCAGACGTGCAGACGGGTTGAGAAATTAGTATTTGTCGCTGATTCAAACGGGTCTGCGATTTATGAATGAGCGGCGCGCAGCGTGAGACAGACATATTTTTCTACTGCCCGGCCCATACACTCAAGCGCAGAGAGGCCGTGGACAAGAACGTGAACGAAATTACAAAACAAACCCGAAGAAAATACGATAAACAAGAAGCACACGAAACGATAGCGCAGCGTAAAAGTTTATTAAGAAAGAAAACGTTTGTTTTGCTACAGCAATAACAACAACAACAACAACAACAAAAACAACGACAACAACAAAATCACTTTTAGTATAAACAAAAAGAAACGAGCGCGGAAATTGCAGTTGCAAACAAAACAAACGCTTCGATTGTCAAGACGCTGCGAACTCGGATATTTTTCGGCTTGAATTTCGCACACCCCGCCCTGCCCTGACTTCCCGCCCACATAAAAACCAGCTACACACACATATTCACACAACCGCATAAGAAACCAGGAAAAATTACAGTAAAATATAAAGCTAAATAGTGCGTAAAAATCTGCTTTCTGAGCTATTCGGTTCGCTTCGGTTCCGCGTCTGTGTTGTGTGCGGCGCAGCAAATAGCAGAGCGAGAGAGAGAGAGAGAGCGAGATAGACGGAGAGCGAGCGTTTGTTTTTGTTTTAGATTACAAAATTCTCGCATAAGCCCCAAAGAAAATAAAAACATTTTGAAATTGTAATCGAAATCGAAATCGAAATTTTCATGACGAAAACGAGCGCAAAACAACAAAGTAATTGTGCGCAGTGTGAAAAGTGTGAAAGAAATTGAATTGGAAATATCAAAAGGCAAATAAATTAAAATTGCATAAATATTTGAAGTTTGTGAAAAAAATCTACAAATTTGAATGAGAGCAAAAAGAAAAATTGTTATTTGTGTGTCAAGCAAATAACCTCTCTCCCTCCCACTGTGTTCTCCCCAACTCCTTGCACCGCAGCAGCTGCAAGCGCGTCTAAAAGGTACGTGTAAACGTTAGTTCAACGCAGCATAGCCGACCCCATATGCCGCTTATCATTGCCCGCAGACAAACATTAGCTTATCTCTGTGTGCAGCAGCAGCACCAACAGCTGGAGATGGCAAAGTTAATGCAAGCGACATTTCCTAGAACAGAGAACACGCTAGAAGACATTTAGTTGTTGTCGCTATGTTTGCAGTTACTTTCACTCCAAAAACAAAAATTAACAGCCAAACGAAATAAATAAATAACAAGCGAGAGTGCTGCGTTAGCTAGTGACTGACTGCAAGATACCCTCTACGTTGCAGTCTTTAGCCTAGAATTTAAGTGAGATTATGTATAATATTATAATTTATATTTTATTCTTGATCTTTGAGACGTCTATGTACTTCACATTTATAGCTCTATTAATCTTTACTAATATTAAATAAATATAGCAATATATTGAAGTTGAAATCTATAATTATATTTCATGCACATTGGACTACCTTCAGGTATAGGAATTTAATCAGCATTTGATGGGGATTACATATTTTTCAAATCCATTTTGTTTATTTATGATTTATATTCATTCCATTGTCACATTGAATCTTACTAAAAATAGCTTTAATTATTTTTCTGATTCAATTGATTAAATATATGTATAGATTATACCCTTATTTAGAATGACTACAGGGTATTTAAAAAAAATAACAGACTCTACTCAAACCGGCATATGCCACACACATTCTCACACACACACACTCACACACATCACTATCACTATCGCAATTGGCTGTGCCTGCGCCGCGGCTTGCGTTTGGGTCTTAGGTTTGGGTTTGGGTTTGGGTTTTGGGTTTGGGCTTGTGGTTGTCTCTCCTTTTTAGTCTCGACTAGGCCGCTTTATCTTGTCAGCGCGCTGAGTGGCGGTGGCCGTGGCTCGTCTGGGAGGCTCGAGCGACTCCAAAATGATATAGTGATAACCTATATATTATATACAGTAAACAGTTAGTTAGTCTCATGCATTATCTATCAACTTCAGTCTCTAGTTTCATCAGAGCGATCCAAATCGAAGCGTGCACTCGCACTTGAGACTTTATCTGGCAGCGTTTTCGAGTATAGAAGGGGACAGTTTCGGCATCTGGAATCACAATCGCATAAATCGCTGTGTTTCGATCTGTCAGGTACAGTGAAGACGCGCTAACGTTCATTTTGCCAAGTTCAGTTGATGTTTTTAATGAAGAGATTTTCTAGAATTTCTCATCAAATCGAGCGTCTGCTGTAGCTATGTATGTGCATAGAATTATAATACTGCGATAAGGGTTATTGTTTTGTTTGCTTTCTTAACTTTATAATTGAGTTGCGGCTGATGCTTGCAGCTCTGCGAAGTTTTGTGCTTTGTTGATGATACAATGAACAGAACACATTAACGAGCTGCGGTTCTCTGATTTGCATCGATATATTTCCGGTATTATTATGCATGCGTCATCCCCTGTGCACAGAGCGCAGGGGAGGGAGCTCAGCTCGATTTCTTTATTCGATTCGCGGCCATAGAATTCAATATATATGAAGTATATATGTATATTATTATGTATTTGGAGTTGCTTGCGCCATTTACACCACCTTCGTATAAACTGGTTTTTTTTTACCTTTTTGTTTATATTCCACATATATGACTTATATATACATACCTATCCACATTGGAGTATGTGTATATATAAAGCTATAAAGAAACACTTGTGCGTGCGAGCTGTTTAATTTAACGGCAAACTCTGGGTAAATAAAACTGAAAAAACATGGTTTATATTTCTGTTTGCCCCGATTCGGAAAAATGAGACCAGCTGATAAGGGAGCACCTGAAGTCTAGCCAAGTGTTCTTAGCTAAATCCTTGAGACGGCTTTACTCCGATTTCGCTTTGAATTACATTTGCACACTCATCGAGTATAAACTCAGTCAGAATAAATTTGATCGATGCTCAATGCAACTAATCATAATTTAAACCAATCAAAGATTGGAGAAAATAGATCAAAGAGAATTACACAATAAAGATAGATATTGAGAATTTAACTGGAATCGCTGCAGATGTTCTCCGAAGCTCGTTTTCTCAGTCTATCTGCAGTCTGTAAAGCAGAGAGCTCCCCTTAGTTTGTGAGCATATATCATGAGCAGGTTCATCAATTTCATCTGTGATAAATGTCGAACAAGAATTTACATAAATACCCTACACAGCTGCCAGAGCCAGAGCAAGTTGAGTTGACAAAATGATTTGTATGCCACAGTCGAAGTCGTCGTCGTCGTCGTCGTCGTCGTCGTCGTCGTCGTCATCGCCGTTGTTGTTATTGCGATCGTCAGCAACGGGTGGCTACACTGAGCGCCACCCTGAACTTACAGCCCAAAACAAGCAGCACGGCGAGCGGCAGCCGAGTGAGAGAGAGAGAGACAGAGAGCGAGAAGGAGGGAAGGAGACGGATGCCACAATATTCTAACCAAAAACAGCCACTAATTCCAAACAATGTAAAGTATTATTTATTTTTAACTGAGGTCATCGTCGTTGTAGTCGTCGACGCCGACGCCGACGCCGACGCCGGCGTTGACTATTACAACGATGCCTCCAGTGAACGAGCGTCTGCCTCTGCGCTCTCCTCCGCTCTGGGATTCGTGTGTTGTTCTTATTTCGAGTTAATGTGTTCGTGTTGTTGTTTCTGCTGTTGTTGTGGCTGTTTTTCAGATGTTGAACTCGAACTCTCACCAAATTATGCCACACAACGTTGCCGGAGCGCAGAGAGCAACAGATCCAGACCCGAGACCCAATGCTCATTGCTATAGCCGAGTGCTGTGGCCAGAGCTGTTGCTAGTGCCCGGTGGCGTTGTGGAGCTCTGGCCGGGGCCAGAAAGCATTATTTGAAATATTTATGCTTGACTTTTGCGCCTCAATGACTTTTGAATTGCCTTGCCTTTGGCTGCCAGTTTTAACACACACACACACACACACACGCATGCACTCACACATGTGTGTTGGGTCTGATGTGTTGCTTATATACATATATTTTTGTTTCTCTTTAGATTTGTATGCCTCGGGGCCTAGGCCTAGGCCTGGGTACACACATATGTTGCCTCAAATTGCAAGCAGATGCAGATCTGCAGCAGGATTTTCGCCCAACAGCGCCCGTGGAGTGCTGAAACTTTGTCAACATCTGGTTAGGCATCTTGAAGAGAGATTATTTAAAAAAGATCATAAAGGCTAAGATATTTTCCCTCTGATAAGAGAGAATTGTAATGAAAACCCTGAATGCACGGCTCAAATAGTTTTGAGCAACTGCTATTTATTTGTGAAACTCTTCAGCTTTGAGCTATTTCCATTTGTCGACGTAAGATAAATAGTTTTCAACTAGGGAAACGCGCAGTCAACAACTAATGCTAAAAAAAACCAACAACAACAACTAATTAGCATGTGAAAATGATGCAAGCGAACTTTTATGAAGCTGGCAGAGCCATGAACAGATTTATATGTGTACATGTGTGTATATAGATCACGGCGGGGGGCTTGCGCTTGGAGAAACGAGGCAGCCAAAGCAATCAACTGGACGCACTCATTAAACACACATTAGACTGCATTTAATTTGTCAATATTAGCTCGTCTTCGGGGCGACCCTCGTTTGTTGGCTGGGAGAAATGGCCTGATCGGTTCTCAGGCCACACTTTTCTTTTCTTTCAGCCATTGGAAAGTGAGGCAAGTAACATTACAGCAACAGCTCTGCACGACACACGACACACGGCAGACGGCAGACGGCAGACTGACAGATGAACAGTCGGGCAGAGGGACAGCCACACAGCATGTCTGGCTAAATGCCTGGCTCTTCATGTTGACCTTTTCACAGCTGGAATCATCTTTCACATTACTGTACAGTTCTGCTTTGGCTCTCAGACTATTGTGCTCTGCTCTGCTCTGCTCTGCTCAACTCAGCTGTGGTCTGTTGCCCACCCCCCCTTTCTGGCTGCTCCCCATACATTTGACGGACCATTGCTCGTGCGCTTGTCAATTTCTGTCAGTTGCTTGTCAAAAAATTTGTTTGGCTGTAAAATGCAGTGAAAATGTTAAACAAAAGCAAAAATAGCCAAAATAATAATAAAAACTACAAACACGATTTTCATGCACAACTAAAGCGCAACCACCGCCACCACCACCACCTGCCCAACCACACAGAAATGATTGACGAACTGAGCGACTGGCGAACGAAGCTTACTGAGTCCAGGTGGAAAAACGTATTGTAAAAACACCCTGCCTGCATAATTAACCTTTTGCCAAGCTATGCATATTTGCCATGCCTGCGATATCTATATGCACACATCCCCCCACCGACCCCACCTGCCGGTCTGTGTGCTTTGTTTATGTCCACAAGCGTACAGGTGTATATACATATATAAATGTGGGTAAATTTGAAAACGCAAACAATCAAAACAACCGTGCTACGCAATCGACCTCAAATGCTGACTAATGCTCATCGACACCCAAATACATAGAGTCTATATAAGGGCAGTTCTGTCGGACACGTAGTGTCATATGGGCATTCCCTATGTGCGGCGCAGTTATTTGCCAATTTGTCAATAACTGACACGTCTCTAGTGTAGGTGCCACAGCTCTGATCGTCGGGGGGTGCCGCCCTTTTGGAGAGTCGCGGGCGTCAGAATGGCGTCAAATATTTTAAATTTGGCTGCAAATTAGCATATTTAATGATGTTCATTATGAAATTAAATTATAATTTACGATTTACAATTTAAAACAGACAAACGAACAATATATATATATATATATATATATATACACATATATTTGATATTATTTAAATGTTATGCGCCAAGTGAGCTAATCGCAAGACATTCAATTGCCGGCAATCATTTTCGGTCTTAATTAAGTGCAATTAATTTTGCATAAAAGCGGAAATGGAAGATCGCTGCGCGCTGAGAGCGTTTCATTGATAATGGAGCTGGCCACTGGGGCGGCGAGGGGTGCTGCTGGGGCAGAGAGCATTTCTTAATGATAGACATTTGGTTTTTATGTGAGCGCGAGGTGTCTGTCTTAATGGAGTGAAATTTTGTGGTAATTGAGCGAAACGAGCTTTGACTTTTGGGTGTGCATTTGATGAATCTGAGCTGAATTTTGGCAAGCAATCTTTTTGCTGCTTTTGATATGCTTCAGCAAACTGGGCTGTTTGAGCTGCTGCTGCATTTGTTATGCAAATCAAGTGCCGCCATGCGCACATATATACTCACATAGATACATACGTATATGTATGGCAAGAAAAACCAAAACGTCGTCAGAGCCAGTCCGCCGCAGAGAGTCAGAGTCAGAGTCAGAGCCAGAGTTAGAGCCGGCCAGACCAGACCAGGCCACAGCGAGCCAGGCTAGGCACAAAATTGAAATAAACTGAATATGTGAACTGGTTGTGTAGGCAGCACACGTACAAGGTCTTCAAATATGGCTCTTTTTTCTCAGCTGTTGAGGCTGTGTGTGTTTTGTGTTTTTTCTAAACATATTTCTTCTACATAGCAGTTTTAAACGTGTGTTGTATTTTAGACGCTATAATAGCATTAATTTACCATACGATTTTATATTTATGACGATTGTACGCTGAAGTGCAATTCGCTTCTCTTTTTTCTTTTTTTTCAATTTGTGCATTTGCTTTTTATTTACCTGCCCTCTGCTGAGCTGCGTGGGTGGTTTGTTGACTTGTGCACCACATTTTTGGTTTTTAATTAAGTTTGCTTTTGTCGCTTGCTTGTTTCTTGTTGTCGTTGTTGCTGTTGCTGTTTCTAGTTTCCTTTTCAATTATTGTTTTTTTTTTTCTTTTAATTGAAAATCATTTATTTTGCTGCTGAAAGAACGTGTGAATCAGCTTTCGTCTTGATTATTGTTGATATGCCAAATGTTATATATATATATATATATATATATATATATATATATATATATTTGTTCATACTTACAGATATAGATAAGCTCTCTCGAACACGTTCACATCCACTAGCCTGTGTCGTGTGTAGTTCACTCCCTATATTTCTCCGAATGGATGATTAATGCCCTGTGTTGGCGCCTTAATAAAATTTTATTGTATGATCTCTCTCCCCCCATCGATAAGGCGTATATATGCGAGTAATTACAAATATGAAAGTGATTATTGACTGCAAATTTTAATTTATATATACGTTTAATTGGTTTCATCGCAGAATTTGTTTTTATTTGCTGATAAAACGATTTCTACTTACATTTTTTATGTTTTAGTTTCAGCATTTGTTCATAAATAATCGTTCCTTATATTTTTTGCAGGTACGTGCTATCGATTTCTCATAGGAATTAAAATTATAGAATTCTATAAACAGTTGTGAAACGTAAGTAAAGCTCAGCAGAGAAGCAAAAATATTTTTCTGTAGCTCGTGCACATTCACATTAACACATGTCGTCGCTATTTTATGTTTTTGTTTTAGAGGAAAAAAAATGAAATGAAATAAAAAAGAATCAAAATAATAACGAAAGAAATTTACTAAACGTGCACTTTATGAAAAAGTGCTATCGACAGCACTGGCCAGAAGCCGAGTAGCGCCATATGACTGTCTGCCAAGTGCGCTATGAAAAGCAAGGCGAAATTTTACAATTCTTGGCTAGCCGAATGATGATGATGATGATGATGATGATGACGATGACAAACAATCATGATCATGATGATGTTTTTTGTCAATGACGTAATTGTCGCACTGCCCCACATCTATAGCATAGTTTCATTAGCATAGAGTAGAGTCGAAGTCTGACGGTCGAGGGATTCACTCACTCTCGATATATTCATTGTGCACTGTGTGCTTTATCAGCAAACGGGGTGAATTAGTCATCGTTTGAGTTAAAAAAGAAGCAAAAAGTGAGGAGCACAATATAAACAGCTGAATGTGCCGCAGAAGTTGCTTTTGCTTTGATGTTCGGTGTTGCTTGCTGCATTTCCTTTTCGCCGGCAGTTCCTGTGCCCTGGGCCAGCTCAGAAGTCCATTAGGCATGTTAAGTACATTTTAGCAAGCAGTCAATATACCAACTGACTGACTGCCATTTTGGGAACTGTTGTCTGTTGTCTGTTCTCTGTGGTCAGTTGCAGCCGCCGCATGAATGAAGCAATGAATGAGTTCATCGGCGTCAGCATTTGCCATTTTTGCCGGCTGTGTTTTGTTTAACCAAATAATAAAACAGACGAGACGAGTGTTGTCGCTGTGACTGTGGCTGTGGAGTGCGTGGGGTGTCCAACTGACAACTTAGTCATCGACAACAATGCACATCATCATCATCGTCGTTGGCCACGTCGCCATAATCATGATCATCATGCGTTTGGCTCTTTCGAGGAAACGCAGCGCTGCAGAGTTGATTGCACTTTGTCAGCGTTGAATTGATAAGCCCACTGTTTAGTTTCTGCAGCGCACAGCAGCCCAGGCCTAGACAGCCACTCAATGGAGATAAGAGAGCTCACTCAGCTCGTCTGCTGGCAGAAAAACATTTTCATTTTGATTTATTGCATGTAAATTTATGGAAATTTACTGCGGCCCAAGTCTGTTGCCCCGCAAGCAGAACTGACCGAAACGACCGAGGCTGGGCTGAGCTGGGCTGATCTGCGCTCAGCTGAACCATGCTCGTGACTTGATAAAGTGTAATACAAGCCAATAGTTTCTTATTTATACACACAAGTACTATCTAATATATATATATATATATGTGTGTGTGCGACCAATTGCAGCGCATTCCAATTTTATTATATCATGTGCTCGCAACATTATCGCATATGGTGCGGCCACACATTATCGCCTGAGTTGGGCTGGCCCCCCTCCAGTCGGGCTCCTCGCCAGTTAACAGCTGCTAGGTCCCCCCAATTCTAGTCTGTAGACGCTATGTAAAAACAAGTTGTAGAACAAGTTTCTCTATCGAGTACTCGCAATATCTACATATACAGAAGACAAGTCTTAATTACCCAACGTTTGTTTGTGTTTTTATTAAAATTTTTCACATTTTTGTTTTTTTTTTTTTTATATATATTTTGTGCGCCTGCGGCGCTAATGAACTGGCTGTCTTGTTAATAATTATTAAAATTTTTGGTTCATTGTAGTTGTTTCTCGGTTTTGTTTTTGTTTCAATTTTTATTTTTTTTTGCTGGCTGCTGTGGCTGCTTTTAACGCGTTCAACTGGATTTTGAATTGATTTCGGCAATTAAAGGCCTTTAAATGAAATTGAAAACGCTGAAAGCTACTCGCAAGTGCGCCAAAAAAAAAAAAAAAAAAAAAAATAATAAATAAATAAATAAACGTTTCAAGTTATTATAAATATTTTTGTGAGACACTCGAGCGCCGTGATTGATGGGCGTTCAAGCAGCGTCAGCAATTGTTATACAAAATTATTAAAACATAAGAGACGGGCAAGATTACTAAAAACGATCTTTGACGATAGACACTCACTATAATAAATATTTTAAAAATATATTTTAATAAATTAATTATATTGAGATAAATGATAAATAAAATAAGTTAATTGCGATAGTGAAAAATCGATTGAAAATTAAAATATTCCAGTTTGTATTCAAAATATTTATTATTAATTATTAATTAATAAAAAATAAATATCGTTAGTAATATTATTTATAGTTTATAATACCCTTGCAGCTTCAGTTTATAGGGTATACAAATTACTAACATGCATATCTATAGACATTTCTGCTTCGCTTTGTGGTTTTGGCAGCACACGTGCGTGGCTTAAAGAGTCTTTCGGCCCTCTTATCACTGGCCAAGCTTCATTCATTAGGGACTGATAAACAGTTTTCAGTTATTCTTTTCTCTGCTCTTATGTCGATTATCTACAATACACTTTCGGGTACATGTGTGTATGTGTGAGTGTTTTCATAGATAAAAATTGGGTTTATTTCTGACTCTTTTCTATACATATTCTCCACTCTGTTTGAGGTTTAATATTTTATTATATCGCTTTGATAAAAGAAGTGGTGTTTTGTATATGCGACTTAATTAGTTTGCCATGCCTACGTGGGCAGCAGAGTCGCCTCTACCGGATCTATTGGCTAACGTCGACATCGACAACGACAACGACTTGTGCGAGATCGACGAAGAGAAAAAGAAGAAGAAATTAATTAGAGACGCCGCAACACTGATAAGCAAATAAACAAACAAAAACAAACCAATCTATGTATATCTATAAGCGTGTTCGAGGCAGATTTGGTAGCTGCGGCAAGTAGCCAAGCCAAGCCGTGCTCCAGGTAGAACTTTCTTCTGATTAGCTTATGAGTGTGGATAGCCAAGTGGGTCGCCAATAAAAGAAAAGCCAAACCCGATTTCATATGCTTGAGTAACACGGCCCCACGGGTAGCCCCATGGCCGGCATGAGCGGCATGAATTGACGATGTCGCCAGGAATTAGCTTTCATTTCGTGTAAACAATTTGTATGTAATTTGTGTTTAGTCTCAGCTGTCTCCACATGTGCGTCAGCCTTGAACAATTGCCAAAATTTGCCACGTTGTTTTTATTTTCACTGCTAAAGACGCCACAGAATACACATAGAATATCAAAAAGGCGTCTAAAACGGACGCGTTGCTGATTTTGAGCAATCAAAATTGCTTTATATTCATCATTTAATACATGTGAATATAGATATATATATATATATATATATATGAGAATATATATATACTTATATGTATATATCTATGCATATAGTAAGTCTGATATTTAGTTGGGAGAATCGTAAAAAATTATATGAGGTCCGAAAGGCTACAAAAGTAGCCGCTTATAAATACTATAATAAATTGGTTAAGGTCGAATCGGACATAAATCTATGAGGCAACAAATAAATGGCCGAGAAACAACAGAGAAACGAATGAATTTTCTGCTATTATGTCAACGGAACCCGAAGATATTTATTTAGAATAACATATCTATGAAGTGGACTTTACAGACATTGCTGTCGTTACTTGATGTCGTGTAATCATGGGTTTAATGGGGACTTAAACGTAATCTCACATATGTTGACAGATACGACGATATAGCATCCATAGATGGGTAGATTAAGCTCCACCTGTGACGTCAGTTGGTGTCAGTTGTGTAGCTGTTTTCGTCCACAACGCCCGTGCCATAAATTATGTAGAGTTTTATTTATAACAAATCTGATTTACAGCTCGAGTGCATAGGGCGACTATGTAAATGTATTTGCATGCCAGCGAGTCAATCACCACATGACGCTGATTAATTTAATCGCTGACTGCAAGCGCCGAATGGGGCGAGGGGTGAGGGGGGTCCGCGAAGAAAAGATTGCAGGAACATTATTTGCGCTGTCTCATTATAGAATTTATAATTAAATGCAATTTTTATTGCAACTGCAACTACAGTGGCGCGATGGCGAGGAGCACTGACCAGCTCACAGCTCAGCGAAGCGATTGAATGCTGCACAAACAGAAACACACACACACACACAAAAACACACACACACACACAAAAACACACACACACACACACACACACAAACACACACAAATGTATGTTGTGCGTCCGTCAAATAACCGCAAATGTAATTATTTTTACAAAATGCGCTCGATACGCTCTGTTTGAAATAAACAACGAAAACAAATGATTAGATGCGAAAGCCATGATGATGATGATGTTGTTGTTGTTGTTGTTGTTGTGCCTTATAAAAATGGCTAAATAACAAGCTACACATACACACACGCCTGAGTGTGTGTGTGCGTGTGTGTGAGTGTGCACGGACAATGTAACAAACGCGTTTGCTGATAGACGACGCACTGGCCGCCTGAGTGACCATTACAAATGTTCACTTAGCCGGGGCATAGATATGACCACTAAACTCGAACCGTCGCGACTCCTAAAAGAAAGATACTATACTCTACTCAGCGGAAATTCCGCATGGTCTGCCGCTTGCCGGTTGCCGTTGCAGTTTGCAGTTTTTATACGTTTTTTTCTTCACATTTTGGTTTGGTGTCGTTGTTGATTATTTCTACAAAAGCCACTAATGGATTTTGATATGCACAACACAGCAGCTCGAGCACACACACACACAGAGGCAGCTAAGCACGCATATTTCTATTAAGATGATGCGCCTTGGCTAGTGGCTGCCAGTCGACGCTTTAAGTTGCTACTTTTTATGCCAGCCGCGTGGCCAGCAGCTAGCGGCATGCGGTATGCGGCAAGCGGCATGCGGCATGCCAGATAAAGTTCTTGCGCTTTTCGTGAAAGTGCAATCGTTAGAATGCGGACTCTGGCTGTTTATGGATTAGGGGCGAGGGGATCTGGCAGAGTGAGTGGTACGTTGGCCCGTTTAATTATCAAAGACATTTTTCTCAACGGCCATCATTTTGGGCTTGGTCCGAGCGCTGATAATGCACCACAGACAGAGGAGTGGCTATCGCTGTGTGGCAGTGGTGGTGCCTTGGGTCCGGTTCGATGTATTTAAGGCGAGGTCAAGCCAACGGCAGCAGCATTAGCTGATGAGCGCGGCCGTCTGCCAGACGCCCTGTCAGAGAGTGATCTAATGTGCGATCCAGGAAACGCTCCCAGTCGCCAGGCTATTTGCCAAACACAGCAAATAGATGCCGGCCTGACGGCCCGTAAACAAAGCCCGCAACTGAACTCGCCAGCTATGGGTTAAACACCAAATGCCAGGCGCAACAGCAATATGGCAAATACAAAAGGGCTGCCAGTTGTACGTGTCGATCGGGACCAGGGCGTGGGTGCAGGGTGCTGGGTGCTGGGTGTAGGGTGCAGAGTGCGGGACAGCGTAACCAACGTCTAAACTAATGCCAGCCGCGCGGCCGTAGCACGGTTCAATGAATTACTTCATTAGTGCAGGCGTGTTCCGTGTGGCATGCGTTGGTCGACGGCCATGTATCTCAAAGATACACGCCAAGCAGCCAGGCAGCCAGGCAGCCAAGCAGCCAGTCAGCTAGGCAGCTACATAAGCGTCTGTCTGGGCGTCAGACAGCGCCGCCACCGTTGACTTTGCGACGTTCGTTGCAGCATTGCGAGTGGCAAGTTCTGTTCTGTTCCTTACTCTCCGCAGCCTGACCAGGGCCAGGGCACTCACACAAGTTGGCCGCGTCAACTGTGCGTGGAAATTAGCTGCCGTTGCCGACTCCTGTCCTGGTACGGCCCGCTGGGACGTAGGACCTCTCCAGTCCATCAGCCTTAATTGCGGAAGTTATGAGCATGGAATTTTAATTATTTCACCCGACTGGCTGCTGTCGCGCCGAGCCGCTGATGCTCTTGCATTGTTTGCCTCGTTTACAGTTACTCGGTGTCAGAGAATGTTTTTCTTTTCTGTTTTTTTTTTTTTTTTTTTTTGACTCTGGACAAACATCCGCCGCGAACCTTTTCGTGGTGAGCAGCTGTAGCTGCGGCTTCAACTGTTTGCATTCTTCATTTGTTTGGCGGTGGCGATGGCAGTGGCAGTGGCGGTGGCGGCATCGTCTGCTCGTGTGGCTTAGAAAGTGTCAAGTCAAATGATTGCACTGCAGCTGTACCCAATTTTCTCCATATTTAGTTCTAGACATTTCACCAAACGTGACACTTTCAAACGCTTTCAAATGTCGGACGGCCATGACGATTTCCCAAATAACTCGCCTGCAGCATGTAGCTTAACCCAACAGCAACAGCAGCAGCAGCAGCAGCAGCACTCTGATCCAGTCATGCGGCTGCCTAGTTCTTGGACTTTCTGTGCCAAGCTAATTTGTTATAAGTGCGCGTTGTTTACTTAGTTGTTGTATCTGTCGCAGCAGCAGCGGCTGCATCAACTTGCGTCGGAGTTGTATTTCAAAGACCAAGTGACTGCAGCACACACGCACACGCACACGCAGCTGGCCGTCAATTGCTCAGTTCGTCAGTCTGGCAGTAAACTTCCTTGCTTGTTTTCAAATACAGGCAAACAAAAGCAGCCAGCACAAAACTGGCTAAGAGCAGCCACTGCCCAGCTGATGTCGATGATGCTGCTGCTGCTGCTGCTGCTGCTGCCGCGACGAGTGCCTACCGAGATGGATGGAGACGTCGTTTAAGATTAAGACGACTTCTTTTTACAGCTGCGACGAGCGCAATGTTGTAGTACTTGGACATTGTTGCTGCATGTCGTGTGTGTGTGTGTGTGTGGTGCTGTTGCAGAGGTGAGTGATGATGATGAATGTGTTACAACGAAGGTTAACGACTTTCAGCTTTACAAACAACTGCGTCAGAGCAGCAGTTGCAACTGGAAACAGCTGATTGTGCAGACGCCTCGCAACAATTCTGCTGCGCATTGGCTGGCAGGCGAAGGCATTCCAATTAACATGCGTGGCAGCTAATTAAGTCACCAACTGGCTAATAATAAGTGCAGGCAAGTGGTCTTAGATGCAATTTAAATAAATGCGACAGGCTAACGAACTGCCTCAACTGCTGCTCAACGCTCAACCAGTTTGGCGTTTGCCACAAAAAAAGGAGCGTTTTAAATTTCAATTTGTTGAAGAGTCAACGTGTTGTCAATGCCTGCAAATACAGCTGCCGCTTGAAAGTTCTCTCGCTCTCGCTCTCTCTCTCTCTCTCTCTCTGTTTCTCAAACGCGCCTAACAACTAAATTACACTTGTCTGCATGTTAACAATTTACTCACACACAGACAGGCGCCTTAGATGCAAGCAATAAATGTAGAAGTGATATCCAAGCAAACGAGCAACACTCAACTGCAGTCAGTTAGTCACTTTGGCCAGTCAGTTTGTCTGTTGGCATTGGCTTGGGCCAAGATTGCAATGGGGTTAGCAGCGCAATCTGCTCAAATATAGATAGCTAGTTAGACGCCTGGCACAAACAAACAACAAACAAACCAACTAACCAAGCAGCCAGCTAGCCAGCCAGCCAGCCAGCCAAACTCTGCCAACTGGCAACATGTGTTGGCCATGTTGCAACAGCAACAACAAGACGGCCTGCTTCTGCTTTAGCAGCCGCTTGGCTATTCTAATTGCGCACAAGCTTAGCAGCTTTTAGTTACTTTGTAGACTTTTAGCTGCCATCAAACTGGCGTCGCTCTTGGCCAGTTTACGGCTTTTGCATACTGATACGTTCATGTATGTGTAGCTGCGGCAGATAGATTAACACATGTACAGATACTGCGGACAGCTGTGCGGCTCATTTATGCAATTGGCCTAAACAGCTGTTCTTGTTGCTATAAATTGCCAGCCGAAGTGTTGCCCAATAAATGTTCTATTGAATTTTGCAACACCTCGTCTAAAAAAGGTTAACTGACTAACTGTTCTGTCAAATCGTTGTGCCTGCCCACGTCGTGTTTTTGTTCTCTATTCTCTTCTTCTTCTTCTTCTTCTGCCTATTCCGTCCCGGCCAAGCACAACGGCAACAGCAAGTCTGCTGCATTGCATGTGGCATGAAATTCAGTTGAAAATAATGACACACCCGTTTCAATTCATAGTTGCTGTGCGTCGCTCACACACACACACACACACACACACACATACACCACACACACACACTTACACTGGAGATACACATCTCTCGCGCTCATACATAGATTTTTCACTTGAAAACAAAATGAAAATTGCTGAACTGTAACCATATGTGGCGACCGTGGCCGCCCGCCTCAATTCATGCTGCTTTATGGCCATGTCAAGCAGATACCCTGACTTTTGAGCCGAGCCACTCATGACGAGCGAGCATTATGTAACTGCGCGCGTTGCTCATCTCGAACATCTCGAGTTCTTTCCATGCAGAGTTCATTTGATTCTGCTATGAATACGTAATTCATTTGTGCAAATATGTCACTTTATTACTATTTTACTTTCGATTGTGCTTTGGCTTAATTTTAATGCCCATTTGTGCGGCTGTCTGTAGTGTTTATAGTTTTCCTATTAGCTTTTCATGCCCCACTTTGGACTCGAGTCATTTGCCAAACGACCGCCCACAATTTATTTGCTTTGGCGATGTTAAAAAGGTCAATTACAACTTATTGCCAGCTTTTCAAAAGCCCATCAAATGCTCGACGTTTGCCGTTACGCTCGCATAGCTGCCACAGCTGGATTGGGCCTGGGTGCAGTCAGGGGTCGGGAGCGGGGAATGGGGGCCTGCCTCGGTCTAGCCGGGTCTATGGACCATGTCCTATGATCGTACAATTTTGATTAGCAGCAAACGACAGGCGACGTCAACAATTTAATTGCACATTTGCATTAGAGTGGAAAGCAGAAATGCGCTCCAAAGCTGAGTCTGTCAACCGGCGGGGGCTTGGCGGGGCAGCTACTGCAGCCAGCTCCTGGCAAGCGGCTTCCATTACAATTGCCAGGCGCAGGCAGGTTTGATTTCTTAATTGTCGCTAAATGCGGGGCTGCCAAACATTGTTTTGTCGTCGTCGTCGTCTGGGCCGCATTATCGTCGATCATTTTGCTTGCAATGAGCTTTTGTAGCTCGTTGCTGCTGCTGCTGGGCACACGAAATGAATGTTCGAGCATATACACAGCTGTAAAGGAATTGTTGAACGACGATCATGGTGGTAATTTCAGCAACCGCGGCCACAGAAATGCTAATGGAAACGGGAATGCGAACGGGAATGGGAATGGGAATGGGAATCGGAATGGGTATCAGAGAGCAATTGTCATGGCAGTTGCCAGTTGCCAGTTGCCAGTTGCTGCTGCTGATGGTGGTGCTGCTGCTGGTTGGGGTCGTATTTTAATTGCTTCAATTTTAATTTATTTTTATTTTGCTGCGACTCTTGAGCACTTGAGCTAGGCATTTTTGGCATGCTTAGTTGAAATGTTTTCCGCTTTTAAACATATACCCTCATATGATATGGCCGCATTGTGTGCATGTAATTGAGCAGCTACCTGCATAAGTTGCGCTAGGCCATGCAACAATAGAAAACATTTTATGGCACTGTGTCGGGTGGTCCCAGGAGGGGTTTGCTTTCGTAGTGTTGATAGATGTCTCGCACGCTGTTTAAATTTTCCATGGCGGACCAATAAACTATGCCTTAATTATGCGCGCATTAATTTATTTCGATTCGTGGCTAAGCCTTAGTTCACACCCACTCTGGGGCACGCTCGTAATACTTTCACTGCTTAAAACACAAAAATAACTTATATTTGGTAATTTTTGGCTCACTTAATTTGCATTTAAATATAATTTTCGTTTTTGGCTTTTAATATTTTTGGGTGCCTGCCGTCAATTTCTAATCTCTTTTGGCTGCCCGTTGACATCAAAACGCAGTTTTCAAAGCATTTTTTTAATCGTCAAACTGCCACATAAACTTTATATTTTATTTGACAAGCGCGCTTGGCATACACACACACAAAAAAAAAAAAAAAAAAAAAAACAAAACAAAAAGTCTCCAAGCAAAATGCGTACAACAAATTTCTTTTCGATAACGTGCACATGAGAGCCAGTGGCTATGGCAGTGGCAGTGGCAGTGGCTACGGCTACGACTGCGGCTGCGACTTGAAAGCGCAATGTAGCGTATACGCAATGTGACAAGTTGCTCTTGTGGCACATTAGTTGAAATTATGACAATTTTCCTAATACAATAATTCAAATTTATTTTCGTATGGCGGACAGCTATTGGTTCGTTATTATTAATTCAATTTGCTTTCGATTATCAGCAGCTAAGCCATAGATTTCGATTTCATTCAAATGTTAATGCGCAGCATTTGGTGAGCTAATCTCTGTGATTTGTTAGACTTTTGTTTATTATTGTAATTACAATAATTTGAATGCAAGCTTTGAAAAGTTATTTATGCAAGTGAAACGCGCCTGTTGTAAATGGGAATATTATTTATAATTTAAAAACATCTCTGTTATCTGCATATCTGTTGCGTAAAAGCTGACTGTATCTACATGGAGGATATGCGTCTGGGCCATGGCGCTAATTGCGTTGCCCAAGACAGGAAAAAGCGCGCCGAGCTCAGCGCCAAAAAGCCAATAACAACAATATAAATCTGGGACTGAGAATGCAAGATAATTTCGGTTGGCGGATATAAGGTGCTATAACTCATGTGGCGGCAACAACAATTTGATATCAAAGCGTTGTGTTTGCCAGCAGATCGCATAAATTATGAATGCCGTCGATTGCAGCCCATGGGAGAGTTAAATGTAGTGTTTATTTCTTTTTTCTCTCATTTTTTTCATTTGGTATCGGTGTTAGAACCTTTCGGTGCTTCGGGATTTTGGCTTTTAAGAATTTATGGCGCCTTAAACAGACAGATATGCTCGATGCCATTAGTGATTTATTGTGGGACAACAATCGATTGTGTATCCAAAGCTTCTATGTATCTCTCTCCCTCCCTCTCTCGTTGTTGTTCTTGCTCAGTTTCTATCTATCTCATGTTCTCAGAGTGTTTGGCTAGAGCTTGACATTGAAAACCAAAGCCAAGTGCCGTTCAAAATGGGTTGGCTGTTGTTTGTTTGTTTGTTGTTGTTGTTGTTGTTGTTGTTGTTACTGTTGCCGTTGCTGTTGCTGTTGCTGCTGTTGATGTTGCCACATTGTTGACTGGCCAAGCGTGTGAATTCTGTTTTCGTTGCAACTTTCAAAGTAAAAAGAGACGCAGCAAATTAAGTCAGGGCCGTGGAATTGCATTACTCATAAACTCAAGCTGCTATATTGAGTTTCATATAGAGGGGAGTGCATTCAATTTCATTTTGCAAATGCACACACGAATGTGGGTGCTCGTCTTTCCATACAGATACTCCAAATCACCAACTGAGCTTATTCGATTTCCGATTTATTCTTTCCAATAATAAACGAGGATGAGTAAGGATTTGCTGTATGATAGATATACAAATGCATACGCAAATAAACCGAAATGAATGAAATTCTTATCTGACGTAAATTGCCTCTCTCTAAATATATACATATTTTGATATACTAGAAACCAATTCATTGGAATTTAAATATACCAAAAGCTCTTTATTTATTTTTGAATATATTACATGCAATTTCTTAGCCATTTAGATGTCTATATTCGATTTGGAAATCCTCAATGAAATTTGTTTCAGTTTGAATCAGCTCGTAGTCGTTGTTCACACATCCTAAATCACAGTTTTCGGACTTATCGGCATTTAAGTCATTCTCAAATGTGTGATTGTCCCAAGCATTGAGCACTTCGAGTGCCAGCAGATATGATTGCATTTCAAAGAGCAGCTCATTGTTTTCCAAAATCTTTGCCCGATTTATCTTCAAAAGCATGCTCTGCAAATTGAGCTTATTCAGCAGCCTACGTGCCAGACCCACCGGGTTTTGTGTCGCTTTCAATTGTCCTTCCAGCTTTCTGTAGAGCAGCCGCGGACTGAGCTGCACCTTGTCAATGCCATGGGGTAAAGACGCTAAGATGCCTGTGTCCAAGCCTTGCCAGAGCACCAAAAAGACTAAGACGACCACATAAGCTCTCATCTCGCTTTCCTCAATGAGCTACCGTTCCCAGCGCCCGCTGATTAACAACTAAATTCAAATTTCGCTGATAAGCTGAGCACTAGGCTCTCATTATCTCCTGACCCTGCTACTATAATCTGGATTTCCCTTTGTTTTTTGTGTGTATATGTAAAATTGTTCATGTGTATTGATTAATTGTGCTCGCATTTATACATTATTTTATATTGTTGTTTGATGTAGACGGTCTAGAAAGAATCTTTAGCCATTTGATTTCCGAATATGAAACTTTACGTCATTAACTTATTAGCTGAGCATTAATAAAAGCTGAATTCAATTAAGTCTCCCTTAAAAATTTAATATAATATTAAGCAAGTAACAAAACTCTAGTCGAGACTGCTCAACTAAGAGATACCCTGAATCCATTGAGCTGTAATACCAATCATAAAAAGTTTCCTTTATTCATTAATAGTAACCAACACGCAGTTTTGCGACTGCAGAAGAGGCTGTACTATGGAAATAACTTTTTTTCTCGATGTATGTTCTTAATGAAATTTTCGGGGAATGATTATGACATTTAAATGTACCTATTTGCCAAATCAAGTCTCTAGTATTTGATATGCGCGAGTTGTCATTTTTGTTGAATTGTGGGCGAAAGGTGCGTGGCATCAAAAATCCAAAAATGAAAAAATCTGCGGATTCAATATAGCAATCAACCTCAACTTAGTGCACGATTCTATCTTTAACGGTGTGCATGCCAGGCCTCAAAAACAGGGCGATATTTTCGATAGTTATCGATAATAAGGATGTGGAATGAGTTATCGAAAAAAAAAATAAACTCGTACAGCGTATGGTATTATCGAGCATTTTGCTTTTTATTTGAAGTTTCCAACTTTTGTGGTTTAAGAAATCCACGTGTTTACACGGACGGACGGACGGACGGACGGACAGGGCTAGTTCAACTCATCTCGTCGAGCTGATCAAGAATATATATACTTTATGGGGTGTGGCACGCCTCTTTCTGCCTATTATTATCGCACAAAAACATTATACCCTGATTTACCATTTTCAATGGATTCAGGGTATAAAAAAAAATCCCATAATCATTTCTATCAAGAAACAGTGATTACTAAGAGTTTATTTGGAATAGTAGACTTAATAGCAATTAGATATTCGCTAAACTCCTGTGTAGAATTTAATCTATTTATTAGAATTGTTTATTTGCTGTTCAATTAATTTGTTATTGCTTGCAGCAATACCGAAGTAGCGGCAACAGAGTCGAGCGTGCTTGATTAAAAGATTCCAATATTACGTAGACGGTATCAATTTATTTTATTCAGATATAATTTTGTAGTGAAAAATATAGTTACAAAACCATAAATTTCACATTCAACGCCTTTGCCGTTTCTGTTTTTGGTACAAACAAACTAAGAAGTTTCCAGCTGTGCGCGTTGATTGCCTACGACACGATGCGTTTTCAAATACGTACAAAAACTTGCAACAGAGTAGCTTTTGTTGTTGTTGCTGCTGCACAAATAGCGTATACGCCGCCTGTTCCCTTGCCGCTGTTGAGCCTAAACAAAAATAGCAAACATTGTAAACATTATTTGTTTTTTCTCATCTTTTTTTGTGGGGCTTACACAAGGCAGAGGCGGGTTGTCTGAGCAACATAGCCTGAACAATTTACAATTAATTTTCATTGTTGTTTTCGTTTGGTTTCATTACAGATTCGAAGCGTTTCATCCGTGGATTGAGGTGCATTTCATTTTTACAGCAGGCGGCCAATTGTGATTAGGCTCGAAGTAATTTCTTCATTGCTTCATTGCTGTGCGTGCTGCGCCTTGGGCGATTGTCAATCATACGCAACGTGGTACGCTGTTCGAAGCCAGTCCAGTGAACGATAGGTGAGTTGGCACATAATGTTTTCAATGCAGTTCCATTCTCTGCTCATTATTGAAGCTATAAAAAGTTCATTGGTATTTTTATACTTGAGCCTTGAACTGTATCGGCAATCATTCAACTCAGCCCACAAATTAGCTATATATGATATGCGTTCAATTGATAAGTTAAGTCAAATCAGAACTCGATTATGTACTTGAGTAAACACGCTCCCTGTCTTTCTCTCACTCTCTCACTCGCTGTCTATGTGTCTCTGCTACTCTTAACTAACCATTTTTATCTGCGCTTTTGCTTTCTGACTTCGCTCAACTGCTGTCAATTTGGCTAAAAATAAATTATTACTGCATATAGTATATACACAATATGATATCATGCCGCTTCGTTTTTGCCAATTAAAAAACCAGAAAATATCTGTTGTTGTTGTTGCTCTTTGTAAATTATGAGCAACGATAATCACACTACGTGGAACTTTTTCAGAATTGTTTGCCCGCTTTGAGTTTGGTCTAGTAATTAGCTGGCTGAACGTCGCATGCGTAGCTCAAATTTCAAAACTACATGCACTTTGCACAGATACTAAGCAGCGAGCTGTGGCTAAAGCTGGAGCTGGAGCTGGAGCTGAAGCTACAGCTGGCTGGGCAGGCAGAGGCTGGGTGTGAAAAGATTTATGTGCCTGGCAAGCATCTTGCTGCCGTCTGCCGTTGTTGCAGTTATCAATGCGTTGGCCCCACAGCAGCCGGCAGCTCTGCAGCCAGAGCCAGAGCCACAGCAGCCAGTGCCTCCCATCTCGGCGCACACATGCACATCCCAAGGCAGCAAGCAGCTTTGGCTTTAGCAGCAACTGCATTGCCAGCCATTCACCCGAGCGATTCCAGTTTGCGGCCTCTGCTGTTGGTGGCATCTTGAGACATTTCATTGTATGGCCTTTTATTTATGGTCTGCTCAGCTTTTTATACCTCTTCGATTTATATTGATTTGCAATGCACATAAAAAGGCCAGCGCTTTTATATGCGGTTGACCTTGTCCCTGGCCGTCTGTCCTCATCTGCATCTGCATCTGCATCTGTGACCGTGTCTGTGTCTGGGTCTCGGGCCAGGATGGTCTCATACCTGTTGCTGTTGCTTGGCTTTTGTCACCATGTCAGCGATCATAGTTACAAAACAACGAAGGTCAGCGGCCAAACCTTAAGCAAAAACTATGCAAAATGCAGCAGCCGTCAGTCTGCAGTCCGCAAGCCGCTCGACGCGTCGTCTCACATTACCAGCCGCGTCAACAACAAGTGCAACTGGGCATTGTTGTTGCTTGTGTCTGTCTGCAGCACGTCAAAAGCGATGTCGTGGGCCGTTCAGGTGCAGGCCATACCCAGCCGGTGACATAACTCGAACTGAAACTGTGAAATGAGTGTTTTCGAATACCCTACGGAGGAGACGGAGGCAAAGCTTCATCACAAGCGACGTGACTTCGCTTTCCAGTATGTATCCCTTGGAGTAGGGTATATGCCAGCTAATAATGTCTTGGATATTATCTTGTGGCATGCCACCTACAAGTGAGCCAAATGACATACCTTGACATGCCATAGATAACTTCATGGCCCAAAACGGAGAGCGAAACACTTGTGCATGCAAATATTTTACAAATTTTCGTTGCTTGCAGAATTTGTTAGAAAATTGGCAACTGCAACAGCAACAGCTACGAATAGCTGCGCACATGACAATGTGTAAATTTATGGCAGTGTTTATTGTTGTTGCTGTTTTTTAGTTGTCGTAGCCATTTGGCGTTGCCGTTGCAGCATGTTGCATAAGTTTGCTTTTTGCCTGGCTTTTATGCGCACCGCAAATAGCAAAATATTTGCTTTATTAATTAGGCAACGCCGCAATTGCATGCAATGTTTATCAATAATATTTGCTGAAGCTATGAATATTTCAGTGATATTTGGCAATGCAGCCTTAAAGGGCTTTTTATGATTAAAAGTCTTATGCACTTAGCCGAGCAAACAAATTGACAGAGACAAAGAAATCACAAGCAACACGTGCGCATTTCATTTATGATTAATGGAAAAGATGCGGAAGCCGATCAGCTGACAGTGCATCTGGTCGGTCGGAGGAGGAGGGACGATAAGTGTTTGTTTTGTTATCGTTATATTCGTAAATTATTGTTTGCTCGATTTCGATGGAGATGGAGTTGGTGATTGCGTAAAATGCCATCGACAAGGGGCCAATAACCGCTTAAAGAGAACTGGTTCCGGCACCAGGAAATGTCTAACTAGTTCATCGATTGCAAAAGCCAGCTTTCGAGAACGATAAATAGCTTGTAAAGTCTATCAGCTGTTTGATGTTGCCAGCAAATTCAATTTCAATTAAAATACCCATGCCGCGCGTGTGTTTGTGTCTGTGCGAGTGTGTGGGTGAGATCAACACACACGTGCGTGTGTACATATATAGGTCAGAGTTAGTTATTAGCGTCTCAGTTGATGCCATGACCATGCACTTTCCGGGAATTTTTCATTGAAAATTTAGGCAAAGGCCGCACTGTTTGCTGATTAAAGGCGCTTTGCCTTGATGCCGAGGCTTTCACCGGCATGTGGGTCACCTTTCGCCAGAAAGTATTCCCATTCTGATGGCAACGGCAACGGCCACGGCACCAGCTCACAGATCTAAGACAAAACGCTGCTCCTAATGAACTTGTTCTCGCAGCCAATGGATAGCAAAGTTTCCCAACTTGTTTTGTGGTGTAGGTGTTTGACCCTCAGTCCAAGACCTTTGTTGTTTCTAAATATGTAAATTTCGGCTGACTTCAAAATTCTTATTTCAATTAACTCTATTCGGATCTTTTTTTTCCCGCTGCAAAGCTCAATCAATTCAAATTTAAATACATTAATCAATTCCCACGACAAAAAATTTGTATTTTTCTTCTACGCAAAAAGCGAACAACGAAAAAAACTAAGAAAGATAAATGAATAGAAAAGAGCGACAATTTAATTATAACAACGAACAGCAGCAACAACGACAACTACACGAGGGAATCTGAAATTGATATCGTGACTTTGTGTAATTTGTAATTTACGATGAGATCACTTCCTCCAACAATGTATCAACGTGGACTCGTGGACCAGCCAGCCAGCCAGCTAGCCAATCGCTCGTCGCGCTCTCTCATTTCTATTTTCCTTTTATCCCATGAGCTTGCCCCAAAACAAACGTCAATTCGTCACCCAGGCGGAGCAGAGCAGCAGAGCGGACAGGGAAGAGCTATCTGTATCTAGTTCTATGGCTGTGTGACAAGATAAGCCTCGGAGTCGTCGGCTATGGCAGCGCATGGCAAGGCCCCATTGCCAGATTTCAAGTCCAAGATCTGTGCAGTGTAGTGTTTCAGTTTCTGTTTTTGGCTTGTGCCTCGTTGTCGTGCTGTTGCCTCTGCTTTCCTGCTGACTGACAAACGGACTGGCTGACAACAGCGTCCTGCGCATCAGCATCAGCATCGGCATCAGCAACTTTGTATCGGAGCATCAATGGCAAACGGCACAGAAAGTTCAAGTGGCTCGAGACAACAGAAAATTTGCATTCGTATTTCGCATCGCAAGAATCGCTGCCAATGCCACTGGCATAGGAACTGGCTGTGGACCGTAGAGTCCATGCGTCCATAGCTCCTCGTGTGCTTTGTTTCGTGCCAGGCTTCACAAATGGCATAAATTAGATTTGGCATTCGGCTCTTGTAGCTCACTAATAAATTCAAAATGCGCAATTGAAATGAAAGCAGCGGGCGCATAATATGTAAATCAAATGATTCTGGGATACTGATTGGCCGAGCACTTAAATCTCGACATGGATCTTGCGACTGTGAATCCCAAACTGCATTCGCCATCAAACTTACTCAAATATGGCCAATTATCTCCACTGACTGAGAATCTTAATTAAGCAAATAAAATCATTTGAAAAAGTGTGGGACTTGCGCAGGCGGATCTTAAAATGTTTTGTAAACAAATAAGACTACCCATTCAGATATCGTATATGTATATATGTATAAATAAATACTAGATACTTGAAGGTTAGAATGCCATGCGCATTTATTTTCTCTTATCTTAATATAATAATAATTCATAATAATAATAATTTTTTTCTTTTTGCACATCTTGTTATTCTACGTCTGGCAGAGTCTTAATTTCAAAAATTCAAGGCAATTTTGATCTACAGCTGAGCTAGAGCTGACCCATTTGCGGTTGAGTCTCAGTTAGAAATGTGGCCAGTCCTTGACCTTAGCATTAATTGTGATAGTCTGACTCACGTCCGCCTTTTATGGCTACCGCTCTTAAAATCTATTATTATATTGTTAAAGTGAGCTCATTAAGTTGTAACAAGCAGACGGCGGTCGTCTTTTATCTCAGTTCTAGCCGCTCCGCCTGTGTTTTTCTCTTAAAAGGCGTTTTGAAGTCATCAAAGTTGAGCAACGACTGGAATTGTTTATCGTTTCTGTATCTCTAGTTTTGGCAACGAACAGCAGAACAAAACAAGTTGTTTAATTAGCTGTGGGGCCCACGCGTAAGATTCCCGACTCTCGATTCTCGGATAATGTTGCAATATCAAACGATTGCCTGCTGCGAGTTGTCTGAGATATGCTTCGTAGCTTATTATGACTACGTCGAACAACGTGACAGATTTAAAAGTGTCAGCAGCATATTTAATGCCTGCAGTTGGGGCTGGACAGACCAGCCTACGTTCTGGCTATTGATTTGTCACTGGATGGCACTGGCACTGGCACTGGCACTGGCTGGCTGGCTGGCTGGCTGGCAACCTCTTTAGGCGGCACAAATAAACAGCCTCTGACAGACGCCAAAGCTGCTTTACATGTGCAGCGAAGCGTGTGGGCAATCGCCTGACAGCTGGACAGGCCCCCAGTTACGGCTACAGCTACAGCCGTAGACTCAGCTAAAGCTGCAGCAAGAATGCTGCGCAAGAATCTGAACTATCGCGCGTAGGTCGGTCGCTAAGCAGATTTGCTGCGATGCTCCGCGGCTGCGCTGTGAGAAAAAGACCTGTTTTAATTACACAATCGATGGCAATTAAACTCTGGGTGGCCCACTGACCAGGCACAAGCTCTGCCTGATTGTTAGAGTCAGTCTCATAAAAATTCGTCATAAAATTCAATTGAGGATCGAGAGAGCGAGAGATGGAGACAGAGAGTGAGTGAGCGAGCGAGCGAGCGAGCGACTGTCAGACTCGCTTTTCATTTGTGCCGCGGGTGCAACGCAGCCGCTGCGATTGCATAATTTCAGTTGAAGTAATCAAAAACATACACACTCGCACACACACTTTCAAAAACACGCAGAGGCACAACAGAGTTAATTTCAGTAAAGGCAAACAAACCCAAAGCATCGACGACGCAATGAGTCTCAGGCTTGGCTGTGTGGTCCAGAGTCTAGCCAAGCCCAGGCTGTTGTTGCTGCTGTGGCTGCTGCGGGCGACGTCACTTTGCGTGCACTCGCCGTCTGTGCATGTGTCTGAGTTTGGGCTCGCAGCGTGCAACAAAAAGAGAAATAACCTAAAATTACCGCCGCCAATTTAATAGTCACACTTGCCACATCAGAGCGCCCCAGTCTCATTCGCAGTCGCTGTCGCCGTTTCAAACTCAGTCTCAGCTTCAGTCGCAATGCTTGGTCCTAGTCTGAAATTACAAAGTCTTGCAACAACAACAACAACAACTACACACATGCCCCGCCTGCTTGGCGTCGGCGTGTGAGGGCATTAAATACTTCTTAGAAATGTAAAGATACATTTTTTGTGCGCGTATTTCTAACAAACTTTGGCCGTCGTCTCAGCTGGTGGTGGTGGGTGGGAGTATGCGTCGCGGGGTCACAGCTATTGCTCATTGCTGCCTCATGGTGCCGCATGCCTTGTATAATTTTGTTTAGTTGCTGTAATAGTTCTTGAGAAAATATGCAGCCTCATCGTA
The DNA here is from genome assembly GCA_035047625.1 of Drosophila mettleri. Taxonomy (NCBI): domain Eukaryota; kingdom Metazoa; phylum Arthropoda; class Insecta; order Diptera; family Drosophilidae; genus Drosophila; species Drosophila mettleri. The sequence goes on from JAWNPI010000035.1 coordinate 16,755,702, forward strand.
ATGATGTTGGTAAATACTCCAGTGAGTTAAGTGGGAGAGCAGGCGGCAGCCCAAAAGGTTTTCGAGCAGGCGCTAATGGCCTTTTAAAGCTGGCTCTGGCTTCAAGGCTGAGCGCGCCAAGGTTAAGGATTGCAGATGTCTAACGGGGCAAAAGGTTTGAGCTAATAGCTCAGCTCAATATCTATTTCAAGGCAGCTGTGTGCTCAGATTACCAAAGTAATTGAGACTTTTGCTGATAGCAATCCGCATGGCCCCTATCGCTCTAATGGCACTCCTGCCAAATTATATTTTCAACGGCGATCGATCACATTCAAATCGAAAAGTATACACACGCACTCGGGTGCATATGTGTGTGCCAGATAAAGAAAGGGTATCGTATGTCAAGCAATGCATTCGCAGGCATACCAACTGCCACCAGGCCAGACGCACAGACAGCCGGTTAGATAAACAGAGCGACAAACAAATAAACAAACAAACGGCGAACGGACGGAAGGACCGTCAGACGGTGAGCGCCATATGTGCGTACACATCTTGGGCTTCATACATAAATGCATGTGCGTATATGTACATAGATCTAATGCATTTGAATGAGCATGTGTGTGTGTGTGTGTGTATGTGTGCGTGTGCGTGGTGGAGGCAAACATAAAACTACCGTTTGATCGATCGTTTTGATTAAAAATGCAACACATTTCTATATGATCTGTCACAGGCAACAGACAACAGACAACAGACAGCGGACGTTGGACACAAGACATCAGGCTGAAAGCCGCAAAAGTCTGCGGTCGGCGGTCGACGGTCTACGGTCGACGGAGATACAAGCGAAATGTTTGTTAAAGTGAAATTAACGTCGCCAGCTAACAGGCTAGCAATCAACAATGCCAGCACACTGTGTCCAACACAGTGTGAGTGAGTATCTATATCTGTGGCTCAAGCTGCAGCAGCTGTATCTGTATCTGCATCTCTTTCTGTAGCTGTATCTGTAGCTGCTTCTATGGCGCAACGCACGCATCATCATCAGACAGGCAGCAGCCTTTCATTGGCATGCAGTTGTCGCCATGTTGCAGAGTTGCAAAGTTGCCAAGTTGCCAAGCTTCAGCTCGCAGCGCATTTTCCGCATGATTGTTGTCTGCGCTTCCTCAAGATATATAAGCCAAGACACAGTCGTTGCCAGCTCACAGCTCATCTGGCTTACAGTCTTCATTTACAATTAATGAAACTCGATCGATTTATTAACTGTGTGCATTTTGCATTGGCTGTAGACGACGCTTCGTCTCGTCGTTTCAGCTTTGGAATATGCTTTTATATTTTATTTTCATTGCACTTTGCTGTCCATTAACCTTCATTAGGCTTAGCTCCAAATTGTCAATGTTGTCGCTGCACTCGTGTCGTCGCCGTTGTGTGTGGACAATTTCGATCGTCGATCGATTTCACAATTGAACTTTATTTATTTGTTTGCCTTAATGAACTGTGTGAAACAAATTCGCTGCGGCTCGCTCTACACCCACCCACCACTGCCGCAACAGTTGCCTCCCCTCGTGGCCAGCCAGCCACTTGACCAGGCCAGCGCTGGAGCAGTCTCTTTGTTTCGCCACTCGCCACTCGCCTCTCGCCTCTCGTCAGTGCAGCTCAAATTGTTATTGCACAATTTTCGTTTTTGGAAAATGCTTGGCAATCGCCGCACAACTGTCCGACGTTCGGGCCTGGCCTGGCTCGGGAAACTGGCGACAACAAACTACGCCTAATTGTCACTGCCAGTTGTCGCGCATAACACTTTGTTTTCGCTAATTTTATGACGCCTAATAAATTCGCGTGTGTTTGCTTTTATACGATTACATATAAATTCGCTGAGCGCTGCGGCTAACATAACTGACCTAGCGCGAAAAGCCATTCAAGTTCAGCACAAGGCTGGCTTCCTTGCAATGGCAGCACGCACGTGTGCGCTGCACCTTTATGGCGGCAGTTGAGTCATGGCACAGTTTGTTGCCCCTTTATGGCGGCATCAGCAACAGTTTGGCTACTGCGAATTATCATCGACACATTAGCATCTCTCTCTCTCTCTATCTCTCTCTATCCCTCTCTCTCTCTCTATCCCTCCTTTTCTCCCACGTTCTGTTGCTGCGGCGGTCAGCGTGCAACCGTTAAAATTGCATGTCTTGGCAATGGCCATTATCAAACTGAGGCATCAATCTAGATGGGGCAGCCGGCAACACAATTGCAAATTGCAATTGCCTGGCCAATTACCAAGGGGAAAATAGAGCAAAGCAGTCCAACTTGAGATACCGCAACTGGTTTCAGCTAACACAGAATATCCATCTATGGCCTTAAGAGAGTGGCCAATCGGCTGCCCAGCTGCCCAATGATTATGCAATTTACATGATGGTTTTCTATACTCTGCCCCCAAGCGTAGGCATTACGCCTGTGTCAAGCCGACTCCATCGCGACTCCAAGTGAAAATACCCGAGCTGTGGTGCCATTGTTATTCCATTTGTATATAAATCATTTTCCAGTGCTGCCCAAATTAGATACTAAATAATCATAAATAACTGGGTTAATTTGTAACGCTCGCATGCATGCGTAATGAACCGTTTAACCCGATTAGCGACTGAGAACTACGGCAATACTTGCGAGGAGCGAGGTGGCTTCTTCTGGCTTCGCCCTTTGCGATAAGTAGTTTTCAATTCCCCAACGAAGCGTACGGGAAAGAGGAAAAATGTTAATGAAAACGAAAATCAATTAACGCCGTCATATCAGAAAAGCAAGAGGCCTGAAAGCGACTCGCGATCTCTTGGCCCCCGTCAAGTTCAAAGTTATAAATGTGCCTCAGCTCGTGCAGCGTTTGTTTAATGTGGTTTTTTTCTTTTTACGGGTTTTCGTTTGTCTCCGCTGACGGCATACAAAATCAGTTCAGCCATAGTGTGCCGTAGTATTGTTCGCGTCTCGCGCCGTATTTCCTGTGCTGCATTTGAAAGTCAACTCAGAGAATTATTCTGTCATTGGCCGCCTAAGTCGACTGGGATCAATTACCTTTCAAAACCAATTTGCATTTGAAATGCATAACGAAATCGTGTGCACACAATATTTTGGCAGTCACACGCTGTGCCTCAGTCTGTGGCTGAGTATTGTTGTTAGCCAGCTCGCTAGCTAGCGAGCTGATTGGCAGGCTTTCAAATTTCGGATTTGCCCAGCGAACGTTGCAAATGCAGGTGGCTCCAACTGTGGCACCCACACAATTGTCTTATCTCCCTGCCGGTTGCTCATTATTGCAACAGTTGCTGCTGCTGCGGCTAGAGGTGTGTCAGTAGTTGCAACTGCCGCTGATTCAATCACATGGCTCTGATCAATAAGTTTCAGGCACGCAAGCCTCCTCTCTCTTTACCTGCACTCACTCACTCTCTCTGTCTCTCTCTCTCTCTCTCTCTCTCTCTCTCTGGCTCTCTGGCTCTCTGGCTTTGGCAACAAAATATGGGTTAATGCGCAGGCAACAATTATTTGTTTTCATTGTTGATTGTATTTATATTTGTGTTTGCGTTTGTTAGCGATGATGCTTGATGCTTGATGCTTGGCGTTATTAACAATTTCTTTACTCTTACTTTTGATTAGGCCATGAGTTGGCGTTATTTTCAGCGCTGGCGGATTAATTCTTGAAAAGTAAATCTGCTGATGATTTGTCAACTGTTTGGCCAGCCGCCTCGAGTGCCATTCCATATTTGTGGGTTACAATAACAAAGAAAGAGCGAAGCAGCTTTCATTTTCCGTGAGACACACTCTGAAAGCATTGTGCAACATTTGTCGATGCCCAATTGAATTCTTGCATGCCATGCGGCAGCATACATATGTCGCCACGCTGCATGCGGAACTACAGCAACTTAACAGCGGCAGTTGTCAGCCTGTCCATCCGTGGGCCCGTCCGCTCGTCTATCACATTCGTTGCAATGTAAATTATGACAGTCTGTCCATAATTAATCAAAGCGTTAAGGCCGCCGTCCGTCCGGCTCTACCCGCTGCTATTTAGTCTCAATTAACACACGCAAATTATTATCCGGAGCCAGTGGCCGTTGAGCATCGCACCACCACCACCACGCCACCGGATCGAGCGGCTGCTGTGAAATATGCGCGGCATTTGAAAGTAAAAACAGTTCAGCACCTACTGGAATTTGTTATACTTGCATTTAGTATAACGAACGCTATTGAGTCCGGCCTTTTGTGTCGCTCAACCAGTTTAGAAATTCTACAGCTTTAAGTAACTAAGAGACAGTGAGACTGGCGAACTGACGAACTGTCCGAGTTTGTCAGAGTCGGATGGCCATGGCGAAACCTGATGTGCTACGTGTAGCGATTTGTATTTCAAATGACGTCTGGTTCCGTTGAGTGAGCCAATGTCATCTGATTGAATTGCAAAAACTTGAGCCAGCGGCTCTGCCAGTCGGACGATACATTTGGCAATCATCTCTGGCCAGCTGCTGTTCTCCCCAACATAGCCAATCAGTTGGCTAATCAACCAAGCTACTCTCGACTACGAGCTGCATACTAATCTCGCGAACCTACATACTAGACAACACTTGCCTAGATTTATAGTCAAACAGTTATCAATAGTTTATTGCCGGTGATTTTGGATTTCTAGCGAAACTTGTCGCCGAATAGCAAATTATCATATATCAAGCTGTTATTATTCACCTGTGACTAAGAAGTTTTACCTTTCTCTTTGCAGATAGATTTGCATGAAAATTGCAGCCGAAAAAGGTAAGCACAAATGCTTTGATTTCCTAATGAAACGCGTTAAACAAATATGCGAATGGATTTAATAAATATTTGACCGATGTTAAAGCGTAGCTATTCGCATTTTGACACCAAATTGCAAAAAAGAATTTAAAGAAAAATCAAAATATGTACAAATATTTGTATATATTACAAATAGTCAAGACAACAGCAGCAGCAGCAGCAGCAGATGACAAGAAACACACAACAACAGCAACACTAACAGCAACAGAAACGGCAACAACAACGTGCTGTGAGGCAGACAGAAATCATTTATGTTAATCAACACATGTTTTCGAAGTCATTGGCCAGGCCGAGTCCACGGACCGGAGGCCCGATAGACCTGGCTAATGTAATGTGTTCGACTCTCCGGAGTGTCTCGTTTTGTTATTTGTTTTATTTTGTTTTTTTGCTTTCCATATATATATATATATATATATATATATATATATATATATATATATATATATATATATATATGCTTATAAAATGTCCAAAAAACCGAAACAAAATAAATATATACGAGAAACGTGTTTCTCTTCTGTGTGTGTGTGTGTGTGTGTCGCACAACAAAATCAAATTCAAATTGTGCTTCGTTGAAATTTGCGCTAATGTTGCCATTTGTGTTGTTGTTGCTGCTGCTGCTAGCAGCAACATTGATGGGCCAGTTTGTTGCTGCTCGTGTCGTCTTTGTCGTTGCTGCTGCTGCTGCTGCTGTTGGAGGTGTAGACACGGGAGTTATTTTGGTGTGCCGCCGACTTTATATGGCCGCCCCATGCCATACAAGATTTCTGCGTGCCTTGTGTTGTCGCGCCGCGGGTTTTCTAATTCTTATGCAAATATGCAGTGCCAATGCCGACGAGAGTTGTGGCTGTAGCTTCTGTGGCTGCTCCCCAACTGTTTGCTAAACACGATACGTACGTAAATGCTCTGTCTCCATCTCTATCTTGATCTGTGTCGCCGTCTCTGTCGCTCTATCTTCAGCCAATGCACTTCAGTGCGGATTCTTGCGAAATTTTCTGTGACTCAAAATCGTCAAACTCGCCAAACACATTTCAAAATCGAATTCGCATTAATTTCTAAACGAGTTAAGCGTAAAAGGTGAAAACAACATTTTTTTTGTTCGGTTGCTGTTGTTGTGCGCTCGACTCTCGAAACCAGAGACAGCAACAACACTCAGAGAACAACAAACACAAACAACAACGGCCACAACAACAATGATAACTAACGCTTTTAAATAACCATAAATGACAGCGCAGATAAAGGCGGCCCATAAAGTGCCATCTGACTCGCCATGTGACGTGAATTTGCGGCGCTTCTGTCACCGCCGCAGATCAGAACCAGCTTTTGCTTCAAAAGAGCACCACAACTGTAAAAGCAAACAGAGAAATGCTAAATAAAATTACGCATACGCCCCGTGATGTGCTTCTCTTGTTTTTTTCTTTTTGCTACCCAGACATGACTCATAAATAATGACTTGATATATGGCCAAAAGCATTGCACTTTATTGCCAATTTCTTTTCGCTGTTATGGTTTTTTCCTTTCAAATAATTTAAATGATATTTATTTAGCACACCAATTGTCTGAGTGAATTCCATTTTAGCTATCCATTTTGTAATAATATATATATAATAAGAATTCTTGAACTAAGTAAATGGAAAAGTTTGCATAAGCGATAAATATTAAAATTGTTGAAATTTATATAAAAAATATTTTGTTATTCCAGTTATAATTTGTTGATATAAAATATTTAATAGATAATAGTTAACTCAAATATAATGCATAAATATTAATACATATTTATATATAAATATGTTTTATATTATTTATGTAATATATATATTATAGTATTTTGGGTAATATTTTGAATATTTCTCTGAAAGAACTGAATTAGGCTGCTCATTAGAATTGAATTGTTTCACTCAATATTATTGAATATGGTTCCAGTTGTATATATTTTAGTATAGTTACATTTCCATTCATATGTTTTTATAATATATTATCTGATTACTAAGCAAATTGATTTAGTTACTCACAGTAAACAAATATAAATTTCTTTCGTATCATCCACAAATTATTGTTCAGGCTTAACAGTTGCCATACTTGTTTTATAATAATTACGTAATTTAATATCTTGTGTTAAGCGCAGATTGTTTTTAGTCGAGTCGACCATTTGGCCACGGCAGCTGTCTTAATGTGTCGCTGTTGTTTTTGAGTTAAGCAGAACGCGTCTAAATATGCCCGCCCGTTGCTTGATTTGCGTTAATCTTAGCGCTGCCTTTGTTATGCTGCCCCAGTGGAATGAAAGCCCACGTCTGATTCCTTTCATTACCAGGCACAGCGTGGCACCACTTGTCTCCTTTTCACTCTTCGCCTCCTCGGGCAGGTTAATTGTGTGCGCTGCTTATGAACTTGACATGCAGAACGAATGGGAAGAGCTGCATTCGAATCATTCTATGTTTATGGACATGCTGCACTCATCGGCCCCAATCGTGGCCCAAGAGTGAGTTCGTATGTCCGGGAGACAACATAAACTCACACTTAAAATCAATAAACGTAAACTGGGCAACGCCTGCCCACCTACGAATTCGTTGGACATGTGTAAGCTATAAAACTATAAAATAGCACAAACTTATGCGTACAATAAGCATAAACAAGCCAAGCATGGCCGCAGACAAGCCCTAAAGACTATATGCCGGGACTCCTTTGTATGAAGTTGTTGTTACATGGGTAAACAAGTATTTTTATGGCTACGCATAAAAGGATCTCGAGCCGTGGACTGTGGAGCAGTCCCACTCCTGACCATAAAGACACTTAATTGCCATTTTATTACCTCAACTATTAGGCCACAGCTGGCAGTCAGAGTCGTGTCCTTCATTAGAACATGTATTGGAGCGTCACGTCTTGCACTTCATTTACGCATCAACAATCAGAAATGGCCAGCTCAGCCGAGGCATATAGCACCAGCGAGGGATAAGCACACGCTGAAACTCAACCACATCCGCTGCAAGCAGCCACATGCAAAGTGGCCCTGGTCTGTGCGCCCTTCAGCAGCAACTGCAGTCGGAGTTGCAGTCGCTGTCTGAGCCGCGATATCTTTAATGAAATCTGCATGTTTTGTGCCTTAACAAGCATTTTGCTTGTCTACTCATGTCGCTCTCTCGCCCGTAGAGATGCCATTGCCGTAGATGCGATCCTTTTGTGTGGGATTCCTGGCATGAGGCTGGGTCGCTGGAGACGGTTGAGACGGCACAGACAAGCCATTGGATGGCTGATCGCCGGCTTTGTTGCTGGCATTGTGTGGCTCAGGCAAATCTTGTTAGCGCAAATATTAACTTGTAAATATGATGATGCCCCATGGAAATTGTATAAATCGCTGATAAATATCATTAGGTCTCAACTCTGCAAGAACAGCAACAACAACAACAACTAACGTGGCTCCATTGCTTTTATTAGTCTTTTCATTTCCATTTCGTTTCGTTTCTCCCTCATCTTTTCAGTGTTTGCCCAAGTATTTGTATTGCAATGCGCATTGCAATTCTATTAAGATTTTTATCTTAAGTGCTTGTACAGCCTACGATACTGCCCTGCCGGAGAGCCTACATATACGTACTCGCTCGTAATTGCTTAGCAAATAACTTGGAGAGGCCTCTGGAGAAGCTCACTCTATGCCAATGCCGTAAGTGTTGCAGTTGTATTCGCAGTTGCAATTGCCATTGTTGTGCTTGATTGCACAGTAGTAACTGAGAATTTGCTATAACATTCGTTTATGATCAAGAGTTTTGCGTTAACTAAATTGAATCTTAAGTCTCTTTATGTACGTATATATACATGTATGTTATCAGCTGCTGTCGTCATGATTGTTTTTGTGTTTTGTTTATTTTGTCTGCTCCTGGAACCATCATAATTCTAAGCAGCACCAAACACGCTTCGCGTTCGTAAATACCTGCAGCAGAACCAACAACAAAGACGTGACAAATGCACTAAATGAGCTGCTCTGCTGCTCCGTGGCGTGGGAGTTGCAGTCAGCTCCCTCGGCGTGTCCGAAGTTCATGAGAAGCTCTGGCTCTTGGCGCCTGTGACTGTGCAGCTGTCACTCTCCTTGCGTCCCTCCCATTTGACCTGTCTCTATCTCTCTGTCTCTGTCCGTATCATTGCAACTGTGATAAAGTCACTTAGGTGCTCATATTTCAAACAAAACGTGCACGTAAGCTTCCAACTCATATGCATTTATGTTTATTACATTCGTTCACACAAGCACACAGCTTGCCTATATTTGGTCTGCTAATCAGTGCTGCCCTATGGGGTTCCGGTGCCATTTGGTAGTAATTTGGAGCACTCAACGCGAGCAGCGGGCCAGCGGTGCAGCACAGTTGGAAATGCAGCACTTGGCTAACCGAAGGCGGCCACGGTATGCTAAGCACAGCGCGGCATGGCGCACGCTGCGTATGCGCATTATTTTTCAGACGGGTTCAATAAACGATTAGCTGACCGCCCAGTTCTTATAAGCCTTGTTGTTGTTGTTGTTGTTGTTATTGTTGCTGTTAGTATTGTTGGCTCGCTCGCCGCCACATTGCGTGTGCGTCTGCCAAAGTTATCGCGTCTTTTTACACTAAGACGAAGGCTAATATGTCATTTGGTCATTGATACGTGCTGCGACGTGCATACCGCCAAGCGGCGTATCCAGCGCCAATTGAAGAAGAAGAGCTAAAGAGGGGCAAAGTGGTGTGAGGGCGAATGCGGCGTCGAACGGTGCGACCAAAGCAAAACGCTTACTGTCAGTGTGAGGCGCGTATAATTAATTGCGCCTATCAATATCGCTGTTGTGTCGTTGTTGCTGTTGTGGCTATGGTCAAAGCTGCACGCATATGGCTAGAGCCACAGCCAGAGGCAGAGACAGAGGCAGAGGCAGATCCAAAGCCAAAGCCAAAAGTTGGCCGCGTGCTTAGCCAGGCAGCCCCATGGCCATCGGCAGCAGCTCATTGAGATAAGCCTGTCCGTTTGTACGCATTTGGATTTTGCATAAATCATGGCCATGCGAAATGTTATGTCAGCGGCTCTTAAATGAAGAAATAACAAGAAGAGGCTCTTCTGTGTTGTGCTCCAAATGGATATTGTTATGGTTCGTTACGATAGAACTCTTGAGTAATGGAAGTGTTGATATTCTCTGCCATCCTACGCTCACTCCAGTTTGTAGTCAATTTTCTAGGGACAGATCCGGGTTTAAGTTGATTGAATAACTAAACTTTCTCGCAGTGTAGTTAAGCTTTTTCGATTGTTAAACAAAATTCAGTGTTTGTCTTATCGAAAACACGAAACAACCATAACAATAGCTAATGGCTCCTATCAGCAGCTACACGCAATTATGTCCATTGCTATCAGGTTGCAATGAAAGTGACTGAAAGCAGTAAAATAAAGTACTGCATGGAATTTTATCGCATTTCCAATTAGACCGACGACAAACCTGAATTCGAGAATCAAACTCCGAGGCCTTGACCTCTATTAGAGCATTTTACGAGACTTTTCTTAACAAATCCACCAAATGCAAATTTTAACGCCCGAGTGTAAATCTGCCCACTTGCCAAATGACTCACCCAGTCGCAGCGGATGTGGTCAATGGAATCGTAGGGGCATGTCATAAAACTGAGTGTGGGTGACTGGAATACACCTAAAGGCAGACAACGCTAAACAAGGCGAAAAAAAAACAAAACTTTCGAAACAAACATGAAGCCAACTATGACGAGTAGCCACATGACAATGCAGGGCTCTCAGGTGGGCTGCATGGGTGACTCATGCGGTGAGTTGGCCGATCATAAAAGGCCCAAGACTTGCGCCGGAGGACTTTGAAATGTTAAGGGTTATTGTGCGCTGGCGATGGTCTCCGGTACCCGTTCTGCTAAGGAGGGCAGCAAGTGCAGCATTAAAACTTAACACAGTCCCTGCGGCTAATTTATGTCTTATTTCTCGTTTTGCTGCTGTTGTAGTTGTTGTAGTTGTTGCAGTTGTTGCAGTTGTGGTTGTTGTTGTTGCTGCTGCTGTTGCAGGGCTACCGTCTGCTGCATGCAAATGCAAAATGCAAGATGATTGATGTTGCCAGGGTGCCTTTTGTTGTTTGCCTTGCTTTGGACTTACGGCGCAAAAACCCATCGAAAAATTCTCTTTGTTCAAAATGTTGGCATTTTGAAGTGCGAGTAATTGCAGCTGCAATAGTTTTCCATGTTGTTGTCTGTTTCGGCCTGGACAAGTTGCTCGGCATTTTGGCAATACTCTAGCCGTTGTAGCGGCTGCTGCTGTTGCTGTCCACTAGCGACTTCCTTTCACAAGCCAGCCAGCTAAGGGAAAAATAGCTCTGGCATGCCAGCATGATGGGCACTTGAATGCATCAAAATTATAGACTTCTTTGCTGCATTTCCTTGACGTCGCTCCGAGTCCCACGAACAAATGTTGCCAGCTAAGCTAAAATAAAGAATACAAATATATAAGCTAAGAATCAGGTTTCATAAATTGCCAACTGTTGGCTTTTGACACTTACTTCAATGCTACTTATAAGCTCGTGTCTGGGAATTAGATGTTCGAGCATGTAGCGGGCCCGCCTCACCTTGACAGTCAAAAATCTATGAAACTGCCCTGCAACGAAATCCCCAAATAGCATAGAGCATATTATGCAAACATGTTTTATTAACAGCACCGAAATGAAATAACAGCTCCTACCTTGAGACTAGGGCCTTCAGTGCGTACCAGCAGCAACAAAAACTACATAAAAATGCGGCTAATTACGCGCGATCGAGATACAAGTTATATACATATTTAAATACTTTGTGTCTGTGTGTGTGTAGGTGTGAGTGCGTGTTTCCACAGATAATTACAGGCCGAGCACATGCCACATTATTCTTTTGTGCAATAAGCACGACACCGCTCCCTGAACCCTGTTGCCCGGCTGGCCCCCAGCAGCATGCGGGTTAACGCTTAGCGGTTTTTTTTTCATGTAAGTAGCTGTAGTAGATGCCAAGTCAGATGCGGACGCAGACGCCAGAAACCGACGACACTTGTGCAGCCCCACACACACATGCACACATACACACGCACACACGCACACACACACACGCACACATGTGTACACATTTTGTTGGCATATAAAAGCTAAAAACTGCCGCTAGCACAAAACAAGCAACATAAACGTCAGTCGGGCTCGCCGAAAAACCGGTTGAGTTATGAAAAATTATGATTGTCACTGGTTGCGGGTCGGTCGGTCGGTCGGTTGCTGCTGCTGCTGCAGCAACAACGACAACGACAACAACAACAACAACAGCAGCAGCAGCAGCAACACAAAAATGTGTAACAATTTCAAGTTAAACATGCGCTTTGTTTGCCGCTCTCGTTGCTTTTGCTGTTGTTTTTGCATTTACGCTAAAAGCCAACACCAAATAGACAACAATTACAATAACAAAAATAACAATAACAACAACAACAACAACAGCAGCAATGCCAAGTGGGTCTCTATATATAATTATTTGCCCACGTTTCGCATGTTTTGCCAGACTGACTGTCGTCGATGTCGCTGGCATTGCTCTAAGGTGTGGCTCTGCACAGATTGCTGCTATATAGCGCACATATGCATACCCTATGGCCAATAATGAAACGAGGCTTGCAGGCGACTATCAGTCAACGATAAGAGAGGGAGAGAGAGAGAGAAGTAGCTGTCTTGCGCTGGCCACCAGAGCTGTTTGGCTAGCCTCAACGTGCGCAACATGTGTTGCCAGCAACATTAGCAGAGCCAGCTGTTGGCAACATGTTGCCAATGCCTCATTTACTAGTGGCAATCATCAATTTGTATGCCGCGCGCACTCGTGGCTAATTTAAATGATCGTCTTTTAAATTGCATTTCTATTTTAATGCGTCTGCGTCAACTGCGGCTGTTTGATTGTTATTGCTGCTTTGAAGTGCAGCTGAAGTTTTTCGCAATTACGCGTGCAACATTTCAATTGAACAAATGCAACGCGGCGACATTTATTATGTGGTATATCGTAGGGAGAGTGCTACATCTTGCCCCAGACTTCATAAATTCTTGCGGAGAAACTCAATGCGTCGCTCGCTTGGAGCTTAGCTCAGTATCCCTTTGAAGCAGCAGCTGCGTAAATTGTCATCAGCTGTCAGTGTCAGTTTTAATTAGTTTGTTTACAGCTCCAACAACAACAGCAACAGCAACAACAACAACAATAATAATAACAATAATAATAACCAAAGACAAAGACGCAGACAACACGCACTGCATTTGCTTCAATCATATCAATTTGGCTTTTCAGCCCGCTTAGTTGACTCCGCGCTCGTCTCGGTTCTATCCGCCGCTAAATAACTTTAAATTGTGTGTGCGCTATAAAACACTTTGTATCTGTATGGAGCAAACGGTCAATAATGCACTGGGTTAATTACCAGTCGCCAGCATTCATTAGCTTCAGCAGCTGCTGGTGCATGATTGGCTGCTGATTACATGGAGCATGGTCCACGTCTCTTATCAACAGCTCGGGCAGGAATACGTTCCATGTAATGAACTAATTCTGGGTCAGCACTGTGAGTTTGGTTTTTATATATTTCCAGTGAGCCTCAACAACAGACATATTTGGCTATTAATTATAATTATAGTTATTACAATAATAATCAAAAAAAAAAAAAATATATTTTTGATAAGATTTGGACTTTACAAAACAGACTTTCATATAATTATTATTATTATATATATATATAATATCTCCTATGTATATATGTACTTATCTACACTCTTATCAGCAAAGCTAATCTCTTAAGAAAGAAAAACAAATCGGCAAATTTGTTGCTATTGAAATATTTTTAAATTATTTGCCAAGGCCAGCTTCAACGAGTTTCATTTTTCAATAGCAAAATCGCGAAAAAACTTTACGACAAGCAAATTGAATGCTGTTTTATAGCTAGGCGATATTGTGTCAATTGTTGTTGTTATTGTTATTGCTATTGTTGTTGTTGTACTATCAGCAAACAATAAATGTTAATTAGTAAAATTTATGCACTGTGGCCTATTGACATTTTTCTGTTTTTATTTTCGCCATTTGCTCTGGCCATAAAAAATAAAACCAGTCAAAATATCTGAAAAGAATGTCGCCATAACTGCCTGTTGCTGGGTTTCTTTTCTCCCTCTCTCTATCTCTCGTGTTAGTAACACAATTCGCAATTAAGGGAATTTTGTTGTATGACAAATAAAATTTGTATACGATTAAAGCAAACAAAGGCCAGCCCACGTCGTGTTTTGAACCTGTTCTGAGTTTAGGCATGTGACTTCGATGAGAAGAATGTGCTTCTCATTTTATAGCTTCTTAGGTCCTTAGCTCAAAAAACAATGGCAAATGGATGCCTGGAATTATATAATTTATGTAAAATTAAGTGGAAATAAAAATGAATACAAAACCAACAGAGAGTCAATATTCATACGAGTTGCAGCAACAGCGAAGCTGTTGCTGACGCCCGCAATTAAGGCAAAATTATTGCAAATTTTACAAGTGGAGCTCACGAGCGCCAAATGCGCGTTGAGCAAACAAGATGGGTTAAGACCCCTGCACATTTTTCATTACAAATTGAGTCATTAAACATATTTATACGCGACGAAAGATAACTCCACCAAGAGCCAACTGTAGAGCATTAAAAGGAATTTCCGCATTACTGCAACCGCGCTTGTCGATTCTGGGTCAAATTTTAGCGGAGTCCACTACGACTGCGAGTCGAACTTCATCCGCAACAGATTGCAAATAACTGCGAGGGGTAGCTGAACTCGTACTCAAATAAGTATCATTTTTTATGGCTTTTCATTACGGTCGCAAATATAATTCTTATTAAGAAAGTTGGCTTCGATATTTTTGGGCTTTGTTTCTGCGCCTGCGCAGACGATATAAGAATCTGAAAAATCTGGCACAAGCTACTCGCATGTATAAAGTATTATATTTTAATAGGCCGAGGGAAAAATAAATAATAATAAATTTCGTGTTGCCCCATGTGAAGCCTTATGCTTTGTGGGTCATCGAAACTTTTGGTTTCACTACCAAAAACATTTCGATCGGCGCAAAAACCAATTCAAGAGATTGTAATCGGCCGCCTGACACCTATGATTTACCATACCGAGCCACTTGACAATAATTTACGCAAATAGCTGAATTCGGCTCATGAAGACGAAGTCGAGGATGGGGATGATAGTGTATGGCTGGATGTCTGGTTGTCTGGCTGCTCCTGCAATCACTGTAACTAAGTACTTAAAGAGGAGTGCTCGACGCGCTTTCGACGCCAACGCAGAAATAGAAACGATCCCAGATCCAGACGACGACGCAGACTGAGAGCAAACGTGTTGCAGACTAAGACGCCTAATGAGGCTTTTACCTGTGGGCTGCGTTGAGCCCGAGCCTGAGCCAGCCTATGACTCAGAGATTTGCACTTGCAGGAACTTCGACTGCAACTCAAACTGGGCGTGCGTTGGTTATTTGCGTGCCGCTGCGCCAATCGACTCTTGCATCTGCAATAACAACAATCGCAATCACAACAGCAACAACAGGCTGCTTGATAAGCAGCACAAGTTTTGAAAAGCGCCGCTTACATGCACAAAAGCCATGCTCGAAGATTGCAGCTGTGGTTTCTTTTAATTGCAACAAAAAAAGTAGAGAAACAAACTTACAATTCCACGCACATTTACATCGATGGATGGGCCACAGATGGGCGACTGGCGATTGCCATTGCGATTGCTTTTAGTCGTATTGCCTCGCGCCATATCAAACGTCGACATCTCGGCGCACCGCCAACCACTTCAAATATCATCGGAGTGCACACCTTAGAATTATTGGCGCTAGACATGCAAATCCGTGTGGCACGGCACGGCACGGCGCGGCACTGCACGGCACTCGTTGCTTCTCCCGTTCTCCTTGGCCTCTGGCTCTGGCACAGGCTGCAGCAGCAACTGCTTCGCTTACAGATTTCATAATCTCCAAAGGAGCATAAATCAAAATTGCTTTATTTATGCGGCGACAGTTGTTACAATTCTATCAGCGGCCTAGGCTTTTGCCCAAAAAAAAAAAAAAAAAAAAACAAACAAACAAATTGAGTTTCGGCTGATGCGTTCCCAATTTGCAGTCATGCCAAATGGTTTACCCAACCAGCTCGTAAACGAGTATTTATTGGAATATCTTTTCTAGTTTTTTTTTTTTGGGGCACAAATTTCTAAACAATTGCGAGCTTCAATCGAGTCAACAGCTGTGTTTGTCTTCGCCGCTCACATTGTGCATGCGCTGAGTGAGTTGCAGCCGGAGTGGGAAAATAAGCCCAAGCTGAACTTGACGAGAAAAATGCTGGAAAAACACTTCAAAATCTAATTAGAGTAGAGCCAAGATGGGATTGTTATAAGTATTATGTTTAGCTTATGAACCGAGTTGTAAGAAAATAAACACATGAGAACTCGTATATTTGCTAGACCAAAAGATACCCTATCAAAACCTAAATATTTTTAGTTATATATATATATATTTATATCTCTAAGATTTTGATTTATAAAAGCTCATTAAAGAACGGTGTCGGGTAATAGAGAAATGGTTAGACGAGCGGGATCATTTGGTCATATTTGAGCAGCTTATTTACGTATGGCACCTCATTATGACGACCCAAAAGCCACATGGCGTAACCGCAGACGACGAGAAGGCCTCGCCCAATCATTTAGAGAACAATTACAAGTAAAGCTCTTCAAACAGATCTCTCGGTGCGCGTGGCTGGGGCATGCCGCAAACGGGATGCCATTGTGGAATTCATTAGTAAACAAAATAATACGAATTGCTTTGGGTGCATTCACCTGTAGCTGCAGTTGCTCTCATAATGCAGCAGCCAGCCAGCCAGTCAGATGGACGGACAGACGGACAGACGGACAGACAGACAGACAGATAGATATTACTCGATAGATCTTCGAGTCAACTGGGTCAACAGGCAGATTAACGCTGCATCGATTTCAATTCGAATTGATCAGATCGTTCGTTCGGTCGTTCGTCGACTGATTGATTGCGCCCAATTATTGGACGGATGCCGGTCCAACTACATGTCTACTTGTTAACGGGGTTATATAATAAATTCCCATGTGACTTTGATCAGAGCACAAAGCGCTGACAAAGTAAACAAAATTGAAACTGTAACAAGTTTTATGCATTGAATATCGATTTGATGTGAGCTGAGTGCGCATTCAAATGATATGAAGGCAAGTTGTGTTGTGTATGTTGTTTATTTTGTTGTAAACATCCGGACGTGCAGCAAAATGTTGCATATTGTGCAGGAAGCCAATGTCGAGTTATGCATGCTGCCGCTTGCTCTGGGGCAGCCCACAGGGCGTCCATTATTTTCAGGGGAAACGAATTTTGAATTTCGAATTTATTTGTCAATGAAGTTGCCGGCAGTGCACACGTTTTCAAGACGTCCGAGTGCAGTCTGTGAATTCCGATTGCATTTGAATTTCAAAGCTTTATATCATTTTTTATTTAGTGCATTTAATTACTGTGTGTGTGTGATTGTATGTGTGCCGGCGAAATGTCTACAATTTATGGCAAAAGGTGTGGCTTTAGCTTAAATATATATTTAAAATAAAAAGCTCGTACTTTATTTTATTTTATTATTCTGTTTCTGCCAAAAAAAAAATAATTTATGTTTCCGTTGTTTCTTTACAGGTAAATTATGCAAATCCATTGAGCTCTCCCAGAGTCAGATTAAGTATAGCGATAAGCGATATATAACTATATATAATATATAATTGTGAGTATACGTAACACTTAAGTTCAAAGTGCCTATATGCTCGCACAGTGGTTGAGCTGCAATCTGAGGCTGCGGATTTAAGTTTTAGTCAATTGAGTTTTATATGCAAAGTAAGACTCTAACTGATGTTAGTAAATTGAATGTAAGCTTGATTTAATAATACGAATTATTGTTGTCTCCGTGAAAATTGATGCCAAATGGCAACGATCGATATATAATATTTATTTATTGATCGTGATTAATATGCATACAGTATGGCAGCGTGTACCGGTGACATGTAATATTGATATGAGGAATATGTAAGTACCAGGCTGCCGCGCCGGCATGTTGCAACTGATGTGTTCGCAGTGGCAACTACGATTTGTACGAAATTAACATTCAGTTTACGTCGCAAGTCCTTGACACCTTTTTGTGCATTATTTTAATTACCTTTGGCAGCAACAACAGCCGTAGTGCTGGCAGTGCGAGCGCTTTAATATGCGCAAATGACACGCTAGCAGCCCATTCGATGTGCGCAATTTGTCATCCTGACAGTGCGCAGTGGCCAGTGTGGCGATAGCGGGGCGACGGCGGAGCGACGGCGGTGCTGCGAGTGTTTGCATTTGGCCAAAATCAACAGGCAGGCCGTGGCTCTGTATTTTCTTTGGCTCTTGTATTTATGCTGTTTATGCATGTGCGCGCATGCTTAATTACGAATCCGCTAAAACTGTCACAATCGCTGAGCGCTGAGCATTTGTCAAATTGACAGCAGCCGCTCAGCGATTGCACAGCTTTGGCGCTTAATCTTGACGAGAGCTCCGCGCATCTGGGATGAAGCGACTGCTGGCGCGCACGCGCAGAATTTCGAGCTGTTAAGCTTGGTGAGTTTGTTGAGTAATGTGCGCTTAGCACGAAACTCAAAGAGTCGCCTCTGTCAGAGACTAAACCAAAGCCATGTATGCCGGCTATAAAGTGTACACACCCTAAGAGAAGTGCTCATATTTCATGAGTCAATAAACTGAGTGGGACACGCGCAGACGTGAGCGTTAAACTGTAGACAACAATTTATTGTTACGCTCTGGGCGAAATTGTAATGATATTTTCATTAACTTGGCCTTTGCCAAAAGAGCCAACCACGCAGCACCCAGCACGCACCACAGCCTCAGCCTCAGCCTCCTCTCATAAAGACAACAGCAATTCAAACAACTGCAGGTGAACCACTCGCCATATGTTGGGCCTCAACACTAATCAGTGCGCGTTGAGTGGCTATCGAAACGCGTCAAAGAGCCAGCACTAATGCTGTCAATTGTGAGAGTTTTGTATCAAGTATTTGCACAAGACGTCCTTGTCCTTGTCCCTGGCTCTGAGAGCGTGAAATCAATACGCTGCTGGGCTGGCGCCAGCGTAGGCGTTGGCGTTGGCGTCGGCGTCGGCGTCGCCCCCATCAGCCATAGGTGATATGTCAGCAAGTGGCTTAAATCGTACCCGCTTAATCAACTGACAGAAATTAATTAAATTATCTGATTTTAAAAATACTTGTCCCCAAGCTCATTTCGTACAATAAATAATATATAATAAATAATATATATATAAATAATATATATAGTATTTCATCGTATCATTTAAAGCATTTAAAGACTTTCCACAGTTACCCAAGATATCATGAAACGAATCCATATATTTATAAGTATCGTAACGAATCGTTAGGCTTTAGTAAATAGTTATTTCACTCTATTATACAGAATCCAACACGAATTTTTGACATTTGATAACAGCTGTAAGCAATGTAAATGTATCTTAATAGACTTTATGATAGGTTTTAATCGTTATTCGAATATATCGCTTGTCAGAAATTTGAATTTTCATCTAGTATCAATTTCATAGAATACTAGATTTTATTGAAGATAGCTTAGACTTGGAAAACTTAATAAGATTATGCATACTGACTGCAGTCACTACTATCCGTCTCCTTCTCTCTCTCTGTCGCTCTCTGA
The DNA here is from genome assembly GCA_035047625.1 of Drosophila mettleri. Classification (NCBI taxonomy): domain Eukaryota; kingdom Metazoa; phylum Arthropoda; class Insecta; order Diptera; family Drosophilidae; genus Drosophila; species Drosophila mettleri. Next base: position 16,775,222 of record JAWNPI010000035.1, read on the forward strand.
GCACTGCTGTCTTTGAAATAAGCAACAAAGTTAATTTCAATGAGCAGACATCGCTCTCTCAGAGTGGCCATTGGCATGGGCCCGTCGGGCGCTTGGCTCGAAGAAATGCCGCCCAAAAGCCAACGCATGTTAATGTTACCGTTGCGCATTGGCTGACTCATGACGCGGATCGAGCCCGCTGTCATTTTGGCCATTTGCGTTGTCAGTTGACTTGGCCATACTCGAGCACGAGTACTGGCGAGCCAACATATGTACAAAGGATTTGTCTGTGGCCTGGCCAAAGGCGCTTTGATTAATTGCCGACTTAGAGCTTGGGCATTCTCGTTATGCCAAAATGATGCTGTCGCTGTCGCTGGCGCTGACGCTGACGTCTGGAGCTGTCGGCTGGCGGATGGCGGATGGCGTTGGCGTGAATCACTTGAGCCAAAAGGTCAGGCAACAAGGTTGAGGATATGCAAACTGTAAAATTAATTGCCAAGTTTGTCTGGGAAATGCGGAAATTAATTGGGCGACTACCAAAAAGCGAAGCAACAAAAGCGAGATAACTGCCAACTTTGTGGCGCTGCAAATTGGCAACAAATTCGAGTACAGCTGACGGCAACTGCACTGGGCCAATACTTGTTATAAATGGCAAATGGCAAATGGCAGGCCGCAAAGCGTTTGGCTTCTGCGTATTTTTGCGTGAAGACTGCGCCACCAATTGAGTTGGGGAAAGAGAAAGAGAGCCATTACCAGCTGGCCACGCAGTGCAGCAGCAAGCAGCCAATAGCCGGGGTCAGAAGGTTAATGGGCAGCATTAACGGGCCGGTCGGGGACGGGCCGGGCCGGGCCGTGGCCAACTTGGAGTCGTTGCCAGTTGGAGCGTTAATGTCTGTCGCTGTTTGATTGCCTGCCAATGCGCCTTTGGCCAAAAGCGTTTTCCATGTGAATGTGCGTTTATAAATCTATTGGGGAGATACACAAATACATACTGTTATAAAGAGATATATAAATTATTTTCATTATGCATCGTTTGTTTTCTCTCTGTCTCTCTCTCTCTCTCTCTCTCTCTCTCTCTCACACGCATCAGAGAAGCGAAACTATGAGCTGCTGCTGCATGTAATGCACTCATAAAAGCTGCGGACATTGCGGCAATTTGTATGCGCTTTGTTGACTGCTCATGCATATGATTGACTTATTGATTGCTTGATTGATCGATGGCCCGGCCAAAGTGACGGACTAACTGACATTAAGCGGCCGCCAGCAGCTCTCGTTGCCCCTCAATTAGCTAGAGCCGGCAGTTGCTCTGCTCGGGGCGAGTTCATAGAACTTTGCTGCCGTTAAATTTATGTCTCGTAACATGGCTGCAACAGCATTTGCCACATTTTGTTACATGATAATTATATGTATGCCAAATCTGGCGTCTAGACTTCATAAACAACCCCGTGCCGCACCGAGATGGGGCCAGCTACGTGCCACGCATGCGCACATATAATCATGCTATATGCCATTCAGCAGTTATTTTCATACACATTTGTATTTATTTTTATACGCGAGCGACTCGAAGCGCATTGACAAATATGTATTTACGATGTCAAACGAAAACGCATTGAAATGCATTGCAAAATGTGCAAAAATGTTCTCCAGCTCTCGATGCCATAAATTACGAGTCGAGCATGCGAGAAGGGTGCTCAATGCTTGTTTTTTCTTACTGTGCATACAAATAGTACAAAAAGCAGCAACAGCCAGAGCAACAACAACAACAACAACAACATCTGTCAACCTACTTAACTTTTAATTTATGCGTAAGTCTGGATTTAGTAGCTTTTCAATATTAATTTCCAGCAGCAACAGCAACATCGGCAGCCTGGAGCCATAAATCAAAATATCATATATAAGCACACGATTATATGCCGCATTTGGATTTATTGAACAAAAGCATATGACAAAGGGGGCAGCAGCGCATTGTTTTTCTGGTATCTGTCTTTTTTGACTGAGTTTTGAGTTTCTTATGCATTTCGTTTTACGATATTGTGTGGCTAGCTTAAAAGGGGCCTACAGAAGGTGGATAAGAGATGTAAAGTTGTTCTGTCAAATCTCGCAGATTTGAAATAGAAATAAACTCGACAGCGTATAAGCATTTAAAAAAACTATGTATTACTGAAAGAGAAAGATAGATTTGCATAATTTATTGAGTTTCAAAATCTCACATAATTATACCCTGAATCCATTGAAAATGGAAATTTCAGGGTATAATGTTTTTGTGCAAATGTATGTAACAGGCAGAAGGAGGCGTGCCACACCCCATAAAGTATATATATTCTTGATCAGCTCGATGAGCTGAGTTGAACTAGCCCTGTCCGTCTGTCCGTCCGTCCGTCCGTCCGTCCGTCCGTCCGTCCGTCCGTCCGTCCGTCCGTCCGTCCGTGTAAACACCTGGATTTCTGCAACCACAAAAGCTAGAGACTTCAAATAAAAAGCAAAATGCTCGATAATACCATACGCTGTACGAGTTTATTTTTTTTTTTCGATAACTCGTCCCATTTCTTTTTTATCGATAACTATCGAAAATATCGCTTTGTTTTTGAGGTCTGGCGTGCACACCGTTAAAGATAGAATCGTGCACTAAGTTGTGTTTGATTGCTATATTGAATCCGCACATTTTGTCATTTTTGGATTTTTGATGCCACGCCCCTTTCGCCCACAATTCAACAAAAACGATAACTCACGTATATCAAATACTAGAGACTTGAAATTTGGCAAATAGGTACATTTGAATGTCATAAACATTCTCCGAAAATTTCATTAAGAACGTATGTCGAGAAAAAAAGTTATTAAACAATAAAGTTTGCATAGCACAGCCTCTGCTGCAGCCGCAGTACTGCGCAGTGAGCATATTACGTGCATGCATATGTTTGTGTGTGTGTGTGTGTGCATGTGTTGGTTACTATTAATGAATAAATGAAGCTCTTAATGATTGGTATTACAGCTCAATGGATTCAGGGTATCTCTTAGTCGAGCAGTCTCGACTAGAGTTTAGTTACTTGTTTTGAACTGCTGTTGTGCCGCTCTTTCTAAATGCAAGATACACAAATATAAATATTAATATACATTGACAAATATTGCTTACACGCCCCTTGGCAACTCCATTTGTAATTTCGTAGCTTTAAAGATATACATTTTCGATGTAATATGAGACCCATTGGCCATAAATAGGGCGCCTCAAAAAGTCAACAGACGGCCAAAACTTCAAGTTTCACTGCAGGCTCTAAGCTCATTGAATATCTGTGTTCACATATATATATGTGTGTGTGTTTGAGTGTGTGTGTGCGGCTTGCCATCAACGGCTGAGCTCAGCGGACTTTACAAAATCCTATTAGAGCTGTCCGAATTCCCATAGGCGCGCTAAAAGCCTTGGCAAAAATTTAATAAATAAAAAAAGGAGAAATAATAATAAATACAAAGAGCGCTGTGCAGCTGTGCAAAGCCTCAAAATAGCCGCCAGTTAGTGGCAAAGATCGCAACACTCCACACCAGCATGGGTCGGCATTGGGTGTGGAGGAGTGCGGGTGTGGGTGTAGGCCCTGGGTATGGCACACACATGGCAAACAGTTGTGCGCAGCGGCGGTGCTTGGCTTTTAGGCTTTCGCCCCATTGCGTGGATGTGTGTAATTTGACATCTTCATGAAATAATTAAAATTATTTATTGTTAATTTATTTTCGCTGTCGCTCGGCAATCGATAAAGTGAAAGATAAGCCGAGTGCATTAAACAATTGAAATTAATTTGTCAAGCATTTGACAAGGGGCGTGGCACGGCGCACTGACTGGGACACTCGGACAGCAGCACAAAAGACGCAGACGTACATGCAGCAACAGCATAGCTGGTGAAAGGAACTACAGAGTGCCGAGGCACTTTCACAAAAGCTTTCGGGCCGGCACAAAAGGTCAGCGCCAACCCCAAGGGTAGTTGAGCTAGCCAAGACTCGAACCTCGCGCTGGGCGTGGCAGCCAGTGGGCGATGGCATTGCCCACTGCCACTGCTACCTGCTGCTGGCTGCTGGCTGCTGCTGGATGCCCTGTGGGCAAATACTTTGCCGCTGCTGTTGCTTTCTGTGCAGCGCAACGAATGCAATTAAATGGATGCAGGCCGCCGCCAGTGGCAGTTTAACGGGGCAGTTAATCATGCATCGACATGTGGCCGGGCTGCTGCCTAGCGACTCCCCACTCTCGGCTCGCGACTCGCAACTGTCGACTGTCGACGGCCGCGTGCGACTGCCGGCTGCTGGTTGGCAACATATTTGGCGGTCACTTCTAAGCCGCATTCGAAAGTGTTGCGCAAAAAGCAGTTTGCAATTAAAACATGTTGGCATTGCCGCTGCCAACAGGAACAGCAACAGTTGCCGCTGCTGCTGCTGCTGCTGCTGTCGTCTAGACGTGGCAGCAACTGCGGCTGTTACTATGACACACAGATGGCGCTGCTGCGCCACGCTGATGTGCGCAACGAATCGGCTTTCAGCGGAGGCAGAAAGCGCCGGCGCAGGAATGAGGAAACTCTGGTGAAAAGCTGAGATGCGTTGAAAAATGTGGTTAATTGATTTTTGGTGCGCCCTGTTTCCCTCTCTGTCTCTGTCTCTCACTCTCTCACTGTCTCTGTTTCTGTCTCACTGGCATTCGCAATTAATTTAATGTTTTTCTCTTCTGTCTCTTGTGCAGAATCACGCTCCATGGATATACGACAATGTCCAATGCTCGCGAGCTGGCATTGATCGAGAAATGGGCTGACATTGCAACGCCGCCGACGCCAACTCTGCCAAGCCTATCGCCAACATCGCCGCGCACCATCATCAAGTTCTGTTGTTGCCCACAGCGCAGGCGCTACACTCTGAAGCAGCCCAAGCTCAAGTCGTCGGCGAACACGCTGCATGCTAGAAATATATTCGTTGATAGCGATTTTACATATATTGATGATGTGCCACGCGCCAGCAGCAACAGCAACAGCAACAGCACCAGCACGAGCAACAGTAGCAACAAGCGACGCCAAGATTGCGACAGTGATTACGATTGCAATGATTATGATGATGAGGCGAATGATATCGCTGAGATCTCTGGCAAAAGCAACAGCGAACACGACGGAAATGTGGCGCTGATATTAATGAATCAACGAAATGTGCCTGAACAATGGCGGCAGGACTACAAAGGCGACATCAGCAGCAGCAGCAATCGTAGCAGTGAACTAGCCGCAACAGCAGCAGCAACCACAACAATTCAAAGTAAAACTTGCGCTGTCAGAAACGGCCAGCAGAGTGGCAATGAGCAGCAGCAGCAGCAGCAGCCGCAACAACAACCAACCCAAAGACTTAGCAATAGCTTGGAGCAGCAACAGCAACAGCAACAGCAACAACAACAATTGCAACTTAGCAATAAGGAAAATACACTAAGCAACAATACAAACAGCAACGGCTACAATAAGCCGCGCTGTAATTATTGTAAATTACCCGACGACGCCGTGCCCCAAACGAACAACAAAAACAAAAAGAAAAACTCGAAAATTGATTCACCGAAGTCGTCGCAGAATAAAATGACAATTACGACAGCAGCAGCAACAACGAACGTGGCAGCAACGGCCACAGCCAGCGAGTGTGGGTTGACACTGCCAACATCGGCAACAGCAACGGCAACAGCAACAGCAACAGCACCGTCAGAAGAGTTTGTGGGTGCTGCCACAGAAGTGCTGTGCAGCGATAAAGCAACATTGACAGCGACAGCAACAGCAACGCTGCCGCCAACAACAACACCTAAGCCCAGCATAACTGCACGTCCGACCACGCCCAGCCGCCTTAAGACTGTGATCACAACAACAATGGTGAAGCGAAGTCCTAGCCATGACTCAACGCAGGCGACTGCGACGCATATGCTGCAACCGAACAGCTGCAACATTAGCAGCAGCAACACCAACAACAACGACAACAACAACGGCAGCGACGAGCCCAGACGTTCGGTTAGGGAGCGCATCGCCGCCTTTGCGGCAGGAAATGGTAAGTTTTTATTTTTTTTTTCTTCGCTCCCGCTTAATCAGCTTTGGCAACTAAGTCGCGTTGTCGCCAGTGCCTGGGCGGAAATGTTGTTGCTGTGGGAAAATCGGCCACGGGCTGAGCTCACAGTCATTAGGCTAGTTAATAGCTAACAATAAGTTATTAATTGATTTGCGCACTCAACTGTCGTAGGGGAGAACGGCCCACGTCTGGCCACAGATCCCAAGGCTTGCGCCCACTGTGCCTGATAGACGTCTCGTCTCTTATCCCTAGGGGCAACACAGCGAAGGTCAGCCAGCTCATTGGCCAGTCATTTCCTGTTATTGAGCACAGCACAAACACCATTCTGTATCATATTAATTAAAGATCAGATACTGCATCTCAGCCACCTGAATCACTGGCATGCCAATTACTTGAAATGCTAAATGCGAGCAATTAAGTGCAATTAAGCAATAATCTTTTCTTAAAATTTAAGTAAGCATGTAAGCCGTGAGTGCTGACAAATGACAAATACTAAATGCCAGGCAGCTGGTGGGAAGGGCGTGCACATATAATTTCCTAAGCATTTATTTGCCTTTTATTTACATTAAAAATCAAAATCAAAAGAAATTGACTGCAATTTTTTCATGAATTATGCATGACGTCGAGCTGTGGATTTCCGTTAGTCTGACACACTCACACAGACACACCTTAGCATAAGACAGACGTGGAGACACACGCACACACGCACACGCTCACAGAGTCGACTCTATTACAAGTCAATTAAATGCAGCAATGCCTAATAAAAAGCCACTTAAAGCCGTATGAAAACTTTTCACGAAAAGTCACTTGAAATTGTGATTAATAATAAAGAAAATTTTTTTTTTTTATTATTGTTGCGTCTGCATTTGTGCGGCGATTCGAAGTGTCGTAAATGCGACGCGACCATTCGGCAGAGTTGCATAAAAAATGGTAGTCGTGACGCACTGGGTGCAGTTGCCTGACGCACTTGCATATGCCCCCCTTCAAAAATATAAAGCACTGAGCACTAGGCAAACACTCCTCGCTTTTGGGCTTTGTCACCAATTCCAGTGTGCACTTAAGTTGGCTCATGGCACGCCCCAGCGCCAAATGCCTTCTTCGAACTGCCACCCGCCGCCAATAGCGAGTTGCCAGTTGCCAGTTGCCAGTTGCCAGTTGCCAGTTGCGAGTTGGCTGTTTTGCACAGGCACAGGAAACACGTACAGCGCGTTCGACGTCATGAACGCATATTATATCATTTTGATAGGCAAATGAGGCTTGAAAGCCGGCCAGATCTCCAGCCAAGTTAAGCTGTGCTCTTGCCCTTAGCCCAGCTGACGTGTGACGGCTTAAGGCGCCAATCTGCTGATCATCGCAATGACGATGGCGTCGTCCTAAGCGAACGCACGTCAGCTCACAGAATGAGCGGCTTTCATTTGCGGCCGCTCAAGCATTGGTAATCATCATCGTAATGGACAGCCTGCCCATTGCAGCTTTGGCTCCCCTCGCCACTGTTCCCTCTGGCCATAGCCTTAGCCCGATTTCCCTTGCATTCGCCAAGTGGGCAGCTACTGCAATGCGCACGTTTATTTACTTTATTTCTTTATTTATTTGCTTTTTGTTTTCGCATTGCTACTCTTTATACATCCTACTTAACAGCGGCACTCGGGCCAGAGTTGTTGTTAAGTGCATTGAGGTAGGCCTCCATTAGCTGCATTTGTTTGGAGTTATCTCAGGTGTTAGTGTACTCTCAGCTAAGCTCTCTCACACTCTCCTTCGCTCTCGCACTCGCAGTTAGACGCAATGTTTGTGCCACCTCCCGAAGCGCTCGCGCATTGAGCAATTAATCACGTTCAAGTGACCTCAGTCACAGAATCAATCAACAATAATAAAAAAAAAAAAAAAGAAACTACGACAATAAGTCAACCACACGCCCAGCTACGAACAATGTCTGACGGACAGTGGCCATTTAGCGGAGACACACCCAGCAAACAATTTTATTTTGAGTCAATAAGCAAATAAGTACAAATATATTTCATTTTCTCGCGCTGGCTTTTGTTTGCTTAAATAGCTATATATGTACATATGAATGCATATATATAGCGTGTGTTTGTTGAGTTGCAAAGTCTAAAAATTGTTAATGGCAGGCCAGCAGGCAGAACAACAGACGCGAGAGTTATTTCCGTCCGTTGAGTTGTGCTAATTAAATGCCGCACAGAAAGCCAGAAATTGGCCAACTGCGCACATATGTCGCCAACTCGGAGGGCTTGTTTCTGACTGCGACTGCGACTGTGACTGGGAAGACCTCCCATGAACTTTCAACGCGCCTCCCACACACAGTCACACATGCCACATGGCAGCCGATTGCCAAATGTACCGTTAGCGTTGCACAATTGAAATATTGCCAAAACGGCAGAAGAAAAGCGCAGCCCAGTGTGGGCCTGCTCTGTGCCTCGACTCGACTCGGCTTGGCTTGGCTTGGCTGGCGGCCTGCCAATCGCCACAAGACGATCAATTGGCGGACGCTTTCCAGCTGACTCCAACCGAACCGTACCCAGACCCCCATAAAATGTGGCCAAACTGTCGCTGTCTTCAGCCTGGCTGACTGACTCGTTTGCGCCGCTGATTTACGAGTTCGCCACGGGTCGTTGTCGTTGTCGTTGTGTAACGCATGCGATTCAGAATTTTTAAATGCCAAGCGCTGACCAGCAGCAGCAGCAGCAGCAGCAGCCAAGACCCCAGTCAAGCCAAAGTTTGAGCCTGCCGGTTACTGTTGCTGTTGTTGTCGCCAAGTCGCGACGGTGGCGGCGACATTTTAATCAAGAAACCCAATCGAACGCACGCATGCGCAATAAAAACAAAAATAAAATCAAACCTATAAAATCAACAACAAAAATACCTAACCGTTTCACTTACACACACACACACACACAGAGAGACATACACACATTGCAGCCGATCGCCTCCTGAGTTCTCTTGAAGCGTTCGATTGGTGGCTGGCGACAACAACAACAACAACAACAGAAACTGACGAACGCCAACAAAAAAGTTCACTTGATCTTCAGACGCTTTGCCCCTATGCGAATTTGAATGCGATTTATGGCGATACCTTCGCCTATTTGCATACCCATGTGGGCTACACGTAGAGCAAATGTGAAGCGAGAAGCATTCCAATGAAATGGGCATACTCCGGCCATTTGCCACGATATCTGCATATGTCGCTGCAGAACATTTGCCAAGCATACGCAAAGAAAAAGTAGTGTAAGTGAGTTTTATGTTGATTCAAAGAAAGTTGTTGTTATGCTCTCCAAATTCACTTTAGGAATTTGTTAAAGTTCGTAAAAACTTTGGCCTCGGTTGGATATAGGGCAACGGCTGCTAGAACTGCTATATAAATAAGTGTATGTGTATATTATTAAATATATATATTATTAAATATATGCTTGTTCATTTAATTGTTTATTATGAACGATATATTTCTTCAATTCTTAAAGAAAAAAAAATATTAAGAAGAACGATTGAAACTTTCCTATTCACACTTCGCATTTCATGAGCAAACTATTATTTCAGTGAGATTTGAAATCTGGGATTACTTCGGACATTTATTATTCACCCACTTTTTCGTTTTATTAATAAGATTTATTTATCTTTTGCGAAATTTATATTTTTATTCCATGCACATCATTTGGCATTAAGCAAAGCTAGATAAATAATTTTTTGTCTTATTTAACAAAGTTCTTGTTGATATCTGTATATGAACGAATGTAGAGCGGACTGACTCGTATTTCACTTCTGGACTGTAGGAACCATATGCGACATGAAATAAATCCATTGGCAGACAGTTGGTGCTGGGTGTGGCTGCGAGTAGAGCAAACAGCGCTCAAGATAAATATTTTGTGAACAATTGAGGGCATGGATAAGCTGCGAATGGTGCGAGCCATATTATCAAATATGTAAATAATTGCTTGCCATTTGCTCGCCATCGAAAAATTAATTAAAGTATTTGCATATGCGAACTCACACACACACACACACACACATACCCATGTATAAATGGCAATGACAGAAATTGGAAAAACTTAAGTCCACACATGTGCTGGGCATGTTGCGAAAATTTATGACAATTTAAATGGTGAACATTCGGCGCACAATTTGAGGCGATTAGCGCAGAAATTTTCGCGGATTTGGCTTAAGCTGCCCGGTGGCACGCCGATGTTTGCCACATGTGGCAGCCAAGACTTGGCGCATTTCAACGTATTTTGCACATTTGGCGCAATTTTTCATTTATTATGAAAATGTGTTTTCTGGGCGCGCCATTTGTTGCGAAGTGTTGCTTCAGAGACTGATCAACATGTTGCGGCAACAATAATTGCACGAATCGCATGAATGTGAGTGTGTGTTTGTGTGTGTTGGCAGCAGTGACAACTTTATATGACTCGCTGAAGAATTATCGCTAAAATTAAACACTGTCTCACCACTCTTTCTATCTCTCTCTCTCTCTCTCTCACTCTCTCACTGTATTTTTTTCAGAGCAACCTCAGAGTGGAGTCAGCGGGGCTTGGCCACATGACAGCAGCAAGAAATTTAGTAAAATTCAGTGCAATACAAATCAAAACATGACAAGAGATGTGAAAAGTGCAATTAGCAGTGGCAGCTTCAGCCCCAGCCCCAGCACCAGAAACAGCAGCAGCAACAACAGCAACAGTCCGCAGAAACAACATCAAACGCTTATCAACGGCAACACAATGCCGCCGGCAATGGCAACATCAGCATCAGCAAAAGCAGCAGCAGCAGCCAACACGTCAGTCTTCTGCGCGACTATCGCAACTGACACGACGCGCTACAAATCGGGATTAAGTGATGTAGCGGCCGACGAGGACGTTGATGATGCAGCCACAGCCATAGCCACAGCCACAGCCAGAGCCACGGCTAAAGCAACTGAAACTTCATCTGCCACTCCTGCGCCAGCTGCAAGCGTTTTAAGCACCGGTTGTGCAACTATGCCGCGCACTCGCCAATACGGAAGCAATGTTGCAGGAGCAGCGGCAGCCAGCTCCATGACAGCTGATAAGAAATTCTTAAGCCGTGCCTCGCCCGCCGCCAACACTTCAGCGTCGGCAGCAGCTGCAGCTCAGCAACATCATAAGCTGCAATTCACCGATAAGGCGGAGCTCAAATTGGCCGCGCTGGACAATCTGGACCTGGCGCACAGCCTCGACCTGATAGACGACGATGCCGATGATCCGTATGGCGTGCTCCAGGACTACTTGGAGCGTGTTAAGGTAAGTGCTGGGCTACCTAATCGCATACTCGTTCCCATGTTGCATCATTCTTGACTTGAATTTGGGCCATGTCCCGATCCACTTGCTGCCAACAGACCATGTTCAAATTCATAAATTTTCATTAATTGATAAGCGACAGTTGCTGTCGCCACACACATTTCGTTGTGGCGCGGCCCAAGCTGGCCCCCTTCCTGTCTGCTGCAAGGCCCCTGTTCCCTGTTCACTATTCCCTCGGTGGACTGTCAACGCCGCGTGATTTTGCAAATGATTATTTTGCGTGACAGAAAAATGTGTTAAACCAAACAGAGTAGAGTCCGGGCACAGCAGCGACGTATTCGTAATGTGTAACGCATACGACGCGTTGCACGCTCAGCTCTGTTATTGTTGTTGCTATTCGTCGCTGCGGTTGTCGGCTAGCGTTGTCGTTAGCGTTGTCAGCGTCGTCGTGTACATAAAATTTTATGTTTCTGTACCGGAAAGCGCAATATTACACACTCAAAGACAGCAAAGACAGCACAGCAGCGTCAACGTCAGAGTCAGAGTCACAGTCGGCGTCACCGTCAACGGCCGGCCGCAACTTTAGTTATTTTTATAACTGTTTCGCATGAAATTTGTCCACAGACAAGTTGCTTCTTTGCCCAAAGCGGAAGCAGCGCACGCACGCGTTGTTCATTAGCATTGCGTCTATGGCGCTGCGCAGCTCGTTGAGCGCTTTAACTGCAAAAGCGCCCGTTCGTTCTATGTTGCGTGTATTGAGTAACGGTTACGGACGACGCCTGCGTTTCGATTAAAGTTTCATTTAACTTGACGAAAAATCTACATTTCGAGTGAATACTCTTTCAAGTCTTTCTTTGCTGATATATGCTTACTCTCCTCGTCGTCTGGTTTTCCGGCCTGGTCCAGTCTGCTTGCCTTTGTGGTCCGTGATTGCCATTAGGCCGCACGCCATCTATGCACATTTTATAATCAGTGTCATCACCTCAACACCCATCGAGCGGCCAGCCACGCCCTAATGGGCGTTGCATGCGTTGCCTGTGCTGTTGCGGCGGTGTCTTGTGTTGCTCAGCTGGCGTGGGCTGTCAGCTTATGACACGAGCAATGGCTCGGGCTGTGGCTCTCGCGCTGATGCCGACTTTGGCCCTGGCCTGTACTAGCCAGGCTTAAACACCTTTTTTCATTCACATCTCAGCTCAATGCGGCTAATTTTTTGGCTAAATTGAAATTATTAGCCGGCAACTGTGGCTAATGATGACAAAATGTGTCACAGTGCTGCCCACACGGGGCAGTCGCTTTCTTTTGCTGCTGCCCCCGCCGTGGCGGTCGAGGCGCGAGGCAGCATTTGTGCGGCGCGTTTATTATGACAAATAGTGCAGCACTTTAGCTCCAAATTGCCGTTACTCGTAAGACTCGGCTAGACGCTTGTTGTAGTCGTGGCCTTAGGCTTAATTTGGCTAGTTATGAAATGCGTTCGTGGAGGCGGAGGCGGCGATGGCGGCGCTGTTGTCGTAGTTGTCTACGTTGTCGTTGCCTGACCTATTTTGGTCGCACCAGCGAATCTGGTGGGCTGCCTATGAAACAGATGCAACATGACAAGCGCTCGGCAACTCGTTTTGCTTCGCGCTTCCTGCATCAATTTGCGTTTCTGTTGCATTTCGGCTACACTCACACTCACACTGACACACCTAATCCATGATTTAACTACAACACACCAACACCAATGATAATTGACTCTCGTCAACGGGCCGACGAGTCCATCAGCTCGAATCAAGTCTTCGTTTTAGCCATGCGATAAAATCTGATAAACTTTCAACAACACCAACAACAACAGCTATTGCGTGTGCTCGTTCTCAACCGATTTTAATTATAGATATTGACAATGTGGCAAAATGAAATTGAGACGTAAAGCTCAACGGCCCAAAATTATGGGATTGGTTGAGGCAGCTCCTAGGGATTGTCTCAGCTTGAGGCGAGTGGTTCAGTGAACCCACAAACTATCTGCCAATTATGCGAATGCTGTTAATGAATGTGGGCGATGGCATTACCTTTAACTTATCTGCGAGTCTATAACTCTATGCAATGGCACTAGGTGAAGCTGGAGCTGAGAGCTGGAAGCTGGAAGCTGAGACCTGAGTAATTTGCGCCTGCAACTGCGTCTGCGCAGCTGCCTAGAGAAAGTTGTCTTTGCCCAATTTGCAAATGACGTTTTTTTGTCAACGTCAACAGCAAACGGCGAACGGCAAATGGCAAACAAATGGCAATAAAAGGCAGTGCCAGCGCTGTGCACGTTACTATTTTTGTCAACCAGGAGTTGCTGCCGTGTCCCAATGCAGACAATAAACCAGAAATCGCAGCAATGCGCCAAATGAAGCCAAATCCAAAAAAAAAAAAAAAAAAATGAGAAAACAAAACAGCAAAAAAGCCAGCTGTAAACAGTCAACAAAATCAGCAGCAACATGTTGCGGCGCTGTCATTGCCACAAATCAAATGAAAGTGAAGCAACTCTCCAGCTGTCACAGTGTCCAACTGTTCGAGTAACTGTGAGCAGCAGCTTCTACAATTTCACCAGCAACAATCATAATTGCAGACGGCAATTAAGCTGCTGTCAAATATTGCCAGCTACTCATGCTGCTCGGGTTACAGTTTCAGTTTCAGTTGCAGTTGCAGTTACAGTTGCAGTCGCAGTTGCCAGTCGCATGTTGCTGCCGTGCATGCGCAATTGCCTCACCCTCGCCTCAAACCTGTGCCCGACGCGTTGTCAACAGCATTTGGCTCATTCCCGCACCACTGACAATGCGTTGATATTTTCCGACAAGCAAATCTGTGGCAACAAAACGCCATTGCCACAAAATTGCGCCAATTTGCTGAGACTGGGCTCACATCGACTCAAGGCGACTGGACTGCGTTTGCTACTGCACGGATCGTACGCTCAGCTCAGCTCCATGACAGTTTTGAGCTGGACACGGACTTTCTTTTTGGACTGAGGCTTCGTTTTTCTTTTTTATCTAACTTGTGGCTACTTCGCCAAATGTCAAGCCCAATTGACGTAAAGTAGTCAATGCTGTTGTGATATCCGTTTGAAAGCCTGCAGTCTATAAAGCGCAAGCTGGACACTAATGAAATTTAATTTTTATATTTCGAATTTGGCTTAATACAAAACAATGTTGCGTAGTGCCGTCAGTGCTATGAAATAGAACTGGCGATTGTGTATGATGGAGATACTGTGAATCTATAATGCATAAGCTTGCATAAATTAGTTATGCTTAAAGTCCACCCTATGAAACTTTAATATATATATTTCTACATGATTAAAAATATCAATGCTTTGATTATTATTTTATACCTCTCACAAATTCTTCTATTGGTAACCATTCAAGGTATAAAGAATATCTTAACTTATGACATAAAGCCCTCAAAATAAAATGTTAAGCTCATAGAAACAAGCCCTAAAAGCTTCCCAGGCAGATCTTATTATGTGCTTAGGTCTATGCATCTGGGTACAGCTGCACGTGCGGCTCGCTTGACCACATTGGTGGATCACTCAAAGTGTCATTGCCCAGTTGAGTGCTCACAGCCGCGGAGCAGTAAATGCTGCACTCATTTTTTTAGACAAACTCAGACCTGGGTTCAGTTGTGGTGGTTGCCCCCAGTTTGGAGTGCCATTGAAATTACAATGATCTCCATATGTTTTCGGACTGATCGCCAGCATCAAGCTACCAAAAACCCGAAATTCATCGTAGACGTCGGCGACGTTGCCGCGCATCTGCTTAACGTTTGTGCGTGTGTGTGTCTGAGTGTCTGAGCGTGTGTGTTTGTTGTGAGTATTATTTAACCAATTTGTTTTTGGTTGCTATGACCTTCAATGGTCATTTATACAAAACAAAGAGCTGCACTGAGCTAAAGCATGTTGGCTGCCTCGCGGCCAGGCCTGGCCTGGCCTGGCCTGGCCTGACTTGGCCTGGTCTGACCAGCAGACTTTGCGCCTCACAAATAAAAATATTTTGACTCTGCTGTCGATGTGGATGCCGAGTGGCAGCCAGCCAGAAGCCGACTGGTCAATGTCAATGTCAGAAATTTGTTGAAGTGGAAAAATTCAGCTGTTGTAACGGCGGCTTAAAACTTATTTGGTTTTCCTCTAAGAGTCAGCCGGCAACTGATTGGACTGACTGACTGACTGATATTTTTAAGGTTCAATGATTGCTAATAAGCTAAAGCTAGAGCCGCCTGATTGATGTGCGTTTTGGGGATTACAAGCAAACAGCAGCAGCGGCCTGACCTTAGTGGTCACAGCTATGTTGGAGCTGATGCTGATGCTGATGCTGCTGTTGCTGCTGCTGCTAATGCTGTCATTGCTGTAGCTGTTGTGTTTGTGGTTCTATCTGTCTACATATCTGAGCAGCAGGCATATCGCTGCCTTGGCATCGGCATAGGCAACGGCATCAGCAGCTGCGTGCCACGCCCGCGTCGCCATGTTGCAGCTGTGTAGAGTCTGCGACGAAGTCTAAAGTTGAATTGCTGGCACAATGCTGATTACATTTACCGATAAATTAGCCAATGAATACAATTAAAAAGGGAAAGAAAAAACATCGATGCTCCAGAGGCCTTACGGATTTTAGAGGCTGCTCCAAGGGCACAGACCTTCACAGCACAATTCTAGAAAGGCCCCAAGGGCAACTCACACTGACAGCCAGCATCAGGGCCAAGCAAACTTCGATTATTTCAATTAACACAAAATCAATTGCTGGCTAACTATATATATTTCTGGTTACTTTATACATTCTTCTGGAGCCTGGGTGCACTGAAAAGAGAAATCAAGGCTTGAGGGCCTAAGCGATGTTGGCCAAAAAGTGCATATTTATATATATATATATATTTATATATATATATATATATTTATATATATATATATATATATATAGCAAGAGATATCGCCATTTACATGTCCAATTGACCATAATCAATGTCAATGTCAGCGGCATGACTTCTGGGACTATCGTTGAGCGTTAATTGTGTCTAGTGGGCATTGTGCGCAGATCCCCTCAAGCGGTGATAGCTTCTAGCTGGCCAGGACGTTTTCACCTGCTGCTGCTGCTGGCGCATGCCCGGATTGACAATGAAGCGAGGTGGCCGCAGTCCGCCCGGCTGCTGTTGTAAATACGCTGACATTGATCTTGTCGACTGCAATCTATTAGCAGGCTGCGGCAATTGACGTTGCGCTAGGGCTGCTTCGTCGGCTGACATTGATGTCTTGACTGATTGATCGTTACCATTAATTTCATGCGTTGGCATTCTTTGCGGCCAGTTGTCGCCTTTGTCGCCGTCTTTGCCGTTGTTGTTGTTGTCACTGTCTGGCTGTAGTTTTCCCCATTTGCTCGCCGGCAACTGAATTTGCTTTGCTGTCAATTGCCGTTTGCCGCGATTCGGAAAGAATGGATCGTCGACGTTGTAAAGATCACGCAGTTGCAGTTTTTTGCCGCGATGTTGAAGGAAGGGATCGTCCAGCTTGAAAATATCGCGATGCTTTTTGCCGCGATTCGGATAAAATAGATCGTCATACTTGAAGAGATCTTTGACTCGGTCGCGCTTGCCGCGATTCGGCACAAACGGCTCGTATCGATTCAATAGCTCCTCCAGGTCGGGCGTGACATGCTTACGGCCTCGCGGTGGTATAAACGGATCGTCCTTTGGCTTTAGATCATCTGCAGAAAGAAAAGAGAGAAGAGAAGATAAGATACAGAGAGAGAGATAGAGAGAGAAATATGCAGTTTATGCAAGCTTCAACTGCCAGAACACGTTATTTTTAAGAGCAAATTATTCCGCATGCATTGAAAACGAAACAAGTCTAGATCTGAGGCGAACTAAACTAGAGCCTGGTCCTTTTGTAATTTCAACACCCTGGTACTCGTTACGCCCAGAGAATTATGATTTATGCATGCTCACCGCCCAGTTGGTAGCTCTCCTTTTGGTTCTGCTTCTCGCGCCGCACCAGCACATACTGTGGCTCCTCGACAATTAGCGGTGGCTCCAAGTACCCCGATAAGTTGTACTTTTTCCATACGAACATGCCCGGATGATAAAACTCGGCGGCACTGCCGCCCCGATTCTCGCTTAAAAACTGCGACGGGTAGAGCAGTTGCATGGCCCAGTGTAGGAACTTTGTCAAATCCTGTTCGCCAGTGAGCAGCATGAACACCTCGTCGTTGTTGTTTCTCAAGCCAATATCTTCATTGGAGTCGGCGTCGTCTATGACAAAGTCCTCGCTGTCATCTATTTCCTCGTTGCCGGAATCAAACTGATCCTGCATATTATCCAGCTGTTGTCGCATTCGTGACACGGCTTCTCTTGTTCTGTTGGTGATTGAAGATGAGAAACTGTTTCATCGAACTCTCTAATATAGGAATGGGTGATGTCTGTGCTAAGATTAATGAGGCGTCATTTGTAGCCCGATGTCAGTTTAAGGATCGTCATTGTGCATCATTGTGCATCATGAAACATGTTTCTTTCAATAGTGCGTGGGCTGCCTAGGTTTCAATTACACGTGCACATCTCTTGCTGGGTTTTCTTTTTCTTCTCACATTCAGTGCTTGTCTCAAACTGATGAACATGTTTATGTACGTGGGCTGCCTTCAACAATGACAGCCACTCGAGCAGCTGACCCAGAAAAGCTGCCAATGCCCCCACCCGAAATGCTACGCACAATCGACTGTGGACTCTTTGTTAATCTGGACGTCATGTAGGCTCATCCCATCAATAGGCGATTCCCTCTTATAAATTGCTGTGTAAAATTACAAATTAAAGGCACAAAAACAACTGAAAGTTATGCGGGCTTAAGGCCAATTAATCGACGCATTTAACAAATCAACAAAAACACAAAATGAAGAAAAGCCAAGAAATGATTAATTGTAATTTAATAGTAGCGCCCAAGACCAATCATTTTTCAACGTAGTGCTCATATAATTTAAAATATGTTAAAGAAATGCCCGTTCGACTACCGCACATACCCTATAAACAAGAGTTCAAATGGCTGAAACTGTCAGGAGCTTCTCTTTATGAAATACTCTAACTCGAGTCACATTGCCAATTGGGTGGAAATATGAAAATTAATATAAAACAAGTAACGAAACTCTAGTCGAGACTGCTCGACTAAGAGATACCCTGAATCCATTGAGCTGTAATACCAATCATTAAGAGCTTCATTTATTAATTAATAGTAACCAACACAAGCACACACACACACACACAAACATATGCATGCACGTAATATGCTCAATGCACAGTTTTGCGGCTGCAGCAGAGGCTGTGCTATGGAAACTTTATTGTTTAATAACTTTTTTTCTCGACCTATTTTCTTAATGAAATTTTCGGGGAGTGATTATGACATCTAAATGTACCTAGTTGCCAAATTTCAAGTCTCTAGTATTTGATATACGTGAGTTATCGTTTTTGTTGAATTGTGGGCGAAAGGGGCGTGGCATCAAAAATCCAAAAATGACAAAATGTGCGTATTCAATATAGCAATCAAACACAACTTAGTGCACGGCTCTATCTTAAACGGTGTGCACGCCAGACCTCAAAAACAAAGCGATATTTTCGATAGTTATCGATAAAAAAGAAATGGGACGAGTTATCGAAAAAAAAAAATAAACTCGTACAGCGTATGGTATTATCGAGCATTTTGCTTTTTATTTGAAGTCTCTAGCTTTTGTGGTTGCAGAAATCCAGGTGTTTACACGGACGGACGGACGGACAGACGGACAGGGCTAGTTCAACTCAGCTCGTCAAGCTGATCAAGAATATATATACTTTATGGGGTGTGGCACGCCTCCTTCTGCCTGTTACATACATTTGCACAAAAACATTATACCCTGAAATTTCCATTTTCAATGGATTCAGGGTATAAATATGTGGGAGCTTAGCAAATTGAGTGAATATGTTTAAATAAAAATAAAATAAAATAAAAATTATATATATATATAGATAAAACGTGAGCTCTTCTGCTAATTACTCGTATCTAATTAATATACAATTTATATATGTGTTGCTTACCCAGCGAATGAGTACAGGGTATGCGAATTAAGAATAATTA
This sequence comes from Drosophila mettleri, assembly GCA_035047625.1. Lineage (NCBI taxonomy): Eukaryota > Metazoa > Arthropoda > Insecta > Diptera > Drosophilidae > Drosophila > Drosophila mettleri. Next base: position 16,794,599 of record JAWNPI010000035.1, read on the forward strand.
TTATTAACGCAATACAATTTCATGAGCAGCCGCCAATATCTCACTTGCCACAGTATGGCGGGGAAGAGAAGTGAGGGGGGCAGACTCCCTTTCAACTTTTAAGCTTAATGAAAAGTGAAACTTAATGCATGTTGCAATTTTTCGCTTTTATACCCTGAACTCATTTATGATGACATTTCTGGGTATGATGTTTGTAATCGGCAGACAGATGCGTTACCCAAAAATTTTATATATTATCGCATCCCGATGTTCTAACTGATAGAGACGAGACATTTTTACTGTCTACTCATGTATACTATATCTATATTTTTCAAAATGTTCTACCATTACTGTATTTTCAATTACAATCGATGACTGCTGTTTTAAGCGTAGATTAAGGATTACAATAAAAAGAATCGAGGTTCGCATATTTTGTATATTTTCGATATTAGGTACCATCTTCGCTTTCTCGAAAAACTCAGATAAAATTGAACTTTGGCAAATAAACACACATGAGTGTCATAAATAAGCTGCCTTAGTAACGCTTATGCTGCAGCACCCTCTGGGCTATACGCACTGTGTGTGATTATGATTGTGCGCAAATGACTGATTGGCAGGGTATCTCCTAGTCGATCAGTCTCGACTGGAGCAATCTTATTTGCTCGTTTTGTTTCATTTCGTTTTGGATGGCCAATGAATTTGCTGACAGTTGTTATTTCGCGAACAGTTTATAAAATAAATCAACATATGTATACGATTCGGTGTGGCAGAAACAAAACTCCGATCGTCGAACTGATTTTTTCACGCCCATTAATTGGTTTTACGTGTTTTCAGCCGACAGCCAAATTGTCGAGGATTTGTTGCTCTTATTGTTGACTTTTTCATTGCGACTAAAAACCTGGCGCCCATGCAGGCCACATATTAAAAGGTGCAACCCGAACTTAAGCTTCACTTTAGACCTGAAACACTTGATAAATTGAGGACCGCCTTTAATTGGCTTACAGCAGACATGAAGCGATTTGAGAAAGTTTTTTTTTTGGGCACTTTCTGGGGTCACCTTGAACCTGTTGGCCAGCCGATTGCCACCCAGAAAGACAGAGACACATGCTTAACTCACCTGGCTGCCACCAAAGCGCGACTATATTCCCTTGGACAATTTTTGTCTGCCAAACAGCGCCTGGCCCAGACTTTCTGTAGCGTAGGCGTGGCATAGTTCAATCCAAGTCCATGGCTGTGCTGCACTGCAATTTCCTGCGGTGCTGATTGCCGTCGTGGCTCTAAATCATAACCCTCGCTCTGTGCTTTTCGATTAAAATCCGTCGGCTGCGGCTGTGGCTGCTGCTCTACTTCTACTTCCATGCGCTCGGTGTGGCTGCTGTCACGGCCGACGTTGTTGTAGGGCAAAATGTGTTTGCCAGCCGCGGATGCGGACTCCTGACTGTGCACCATATCTAGCGATGGATCGATACCCCCGTCAAACAGGACGCGTGCATCCTTTTTCCAGCGGGCTTGCTCGTGCAGATTTAGCTGGTGCTGCACTCGCTGTTGTTGCTCCCGCTGCTGTTGCTGTTGCAGCTGTCTCAAGGCCACCACCTCCGAAGCCGCGATAAGCGATGGTGGCAAAGATAAGACCACATTGCCTTGGCCGTTGTTGGCAAAGCCACCGCTGCAATAAATCGCCAGGCAGACACAGAGCCAAGCGAGCGTGAGCCTCATGCTGTCTGCAGCGCAAGCGTCTGTGGCTGTTGGTTTCAAGTCTGCCTCTGGCCTGGCTCGATCGGACAGGCTGTTCCAATTTCGCCTGGCGTCGGGCACTTTGATGCAGCGACTGCTGTGTTCTGCTCCTAGAAACTGAAAGTGGCCGCACAGCAACTTCACTTTTTATAGCCGCCAAGACGCTGGCTGTCTGGACCAGCAGGCAGGTCCGCACATTGAGTTTTGGGAATACGCTCTGGACCTTCGCCGCATATGTGGGCATTGTTTGTTTGGCGCATTGCACCGTGAAATTAAATTCGAAAATGCTAGTGGGAAATATGAATGTGGACACCAGAGATTGATCAAAATATTATTTGATACACACTGCTATGCCCTAACCGCATATGGGTTATGTATGATATAGTTCAACGGGGAGTGTATCCAGACTCGTTATGTCGTCTTCCTTTGTTTGGTGTAGTGGGCAGCAAAGCAAACCGTTATTTTTCTGTTTGTTGATTGCTCAACTCTATTGGGGCATGGGAAAGGTTTGTGGAGCAGCCAGCCAGGTCGTAGCACAAATTAGCTGACAACTTCTCACACGAGCAGGACAAATGAGGCAGCGGCTGTGCCGAAACATTCCCAGCGATAAAATCTCTGGCCAAGAGCAAGCAGCCATGGTTGCTGCGGTTGCCTTAGACTCTCTAGGTCGGCGCTTTCTTTCAAGGCACTGCCAATAGATGGGCTCTACCTTTGAGAATTTATTACTTGCTAATGCTCGATCGCATTTGTCTGCGGCAAGGGCTGCTGGGGCCGCATCGGCCGCTTGGGCTGCAGCAACAGCAACATCGACAACAACAGCACAAACACAATTGTTGAGTAATGAGCTCGGCACGTTATTAATGTCACTGGGCCTGGTGCTGCGGCCAGTTCTCGGTCTCGTTCTCGTTCTCGTGCTGAAGCAGCTCTTTTGTATCTTAGGGCCACGTTTTTAATTAAGTAATTCGCTGACTTTGTTAGCCCTGTGGGTCCTCGGTCTGATCTTCTTTAGAAACGGCTGCTGTTTTTGTTGCTGTAACTTTTTGTTTAATCTGGCTAACAAATTGCTTCATTTCAATTTATTTGCATTTGTTGTTGCCTCTGCTGCTGCTGCTGCTGCTGCTGCTGCTGCACGCCTTGTCTGTTCTTTTTTGTTGCTGTTGCTGTTGTTGTCGTCTACAGTTCGTGGCTGCAGTTCTCGGTGCTCTCTACTTGAAAGGCCTTATTTTTTGTGCCTTTGCGGTCGTGTTCTAATTTATTTGTCTTTGATTGTGTTCATGTCTCCATGTGGCTCAGAGTTACAGACTCAATGTGAATAATGTCTGATCGTGTCTTTGCTTTCCGTCTGCCTCCCTATCTCTCTTTCTATTTGCCTCCCTTTCTATTCGTTGCGCAAATTAAGCAAACATACATCATAGCTCGATCCATTAGAATCTGACGCTCTGGGCGCAGCCCGATCTATAGAGAAGCCGCTACCGATATGTGTCTTGCCTGTGATATATGTACGCAATTAGAGCGCTAATCAAAACCAATCGCAACCAGGAGCGCTGTGAATTTATGTGCAACTGCGACTAACAACTCGTATTCTAATTGCAGCTGGAAATCAACGAGGTCTTTGAGTTACGCAAGGCGCAGCGTTTGCAGCAGCAACTGCAGGAGGAACTCGAGGCCGTGCGACAGGCAGCAGCAGCCAAGCAGCTTGATGAATTGTCGCGTTCTACGGAATCTGATAGTGGCTTTGACAGCAGCAGCACAACAGCAACAGCAACAGCAATAGCAACTGCAACTGCAACTGCAACAGCAGCGACAGCAGAAACAGGCAACAGCAACAGCAAGCCAGTGACAACTAAACTAAAAGCCCTGCCGCCGCCACCACTGAGCCCAGGTAGAGCCTTTGGTCGCCGTACTTCAGCTGAGACAACGCCGCCGCTGCTGCCGCCAGTCGCTGTGCAGGCGGATGATGTCAACATTTGGGCAAACAAATTTCTACGTGATTTGGACAATCTGATGGGTGCCGATAAGCTGCCGTCGCATCTGGCATCCATTGTCGGCGCAGGGTCAGACTCAGCCTCATCCAGCAGCTCGCCCACGTCCAGGACAGCGCCCATGTTGCTCTCAGCCGCAGCTAGCGCAGCCCTGCAGAGCCGCTTTGGCAGAAGTGCTATTGGCAGCAACGAGCAGCAGCAGCAGCAGCAGCAGCAAAATGGACTCGTCTTGAAACCGGAGAAGCATGTAAGTCAAACACAATCATAAATTCTCACACTGAGATTTCATAATCTGAAATCACTTATATTCACTTGTAATCTCTCGCACGATTTCAACATGGGCCAAACCCAGCATATTTTATGTGGGTTAGATAAAAAGCGCTTAAAACAAAGGCATTTAATCTAAAGCCAAACAATGTTGTCCACACATAAGGCGAGCACCCCACTTCCCCCTCTCCCCAGCCAGTGGCTCTCTTTTGAAACGCTTCGGCACGAGCAGAGTCCCAAAACGAAATACAGAAAATTGCCTCTCGAGAACTGCCGCCATATGTGCCATATGCTTTACGCCGCGACTGTGCCGGATGCGCAAGTGAAGCGCGTGAAATTTATGTGCAGCGTTGGTGAAAGGGGCAAGGGGCACGGCAGGAGCGCTGATAGACAGTCACTTCCAGAGTGCCACTTGAATGAGTTAAACTTTGAACTGTTGAAAAGATAGAGAAAATATATGAATAATAAAACAGAACAAGTTTTACGACTACCAGTTGCATTTTGTGCAGCCCAAATGAAGGGAATTCGTTGAGATGCAGCGCAATAAAATGTGTAATGAAATTCAGCTAATTAGTGAATAATTCCAGAGAAAAGCACCGTTGATTGGTCGAAAAAACTCCTGAATTACGTTTCATTTAAACATAGTTGAACGGAAAAGAAAATCGATTTGAAGTGAGCTGATGCAATTGCATCAATTGCAACTCTCGTAGGCTAAAGCACAGTTTGGCTGCGGTCACAGCACACACATACACAGACACAGAGGGAGAGATTTAGATGCAGAGGCTCCATCCACACTCACTCAATGACCCACTTAATCCAGACATAAACCATAAACCAAAGCCCAGAAACCCAAGCAACTTGTTAGCTGTCTCGGGCTTATCATATCAAATGGATCTAATTAAAACATTTATAAGCCCAAGCAGCTAATAAACGGCACTGAGTTTGTGGTCTCTTGTTGGCTGTCGTCTGTTGCTTGTTGTTAGTTGCATATGCTTAGCATACATTTCGCTCTGCGCTCGCTGTGATTATCTGTGGAAAAACCTTATAAAGGCTGCTGCTGCAACAGCACCAATAACGACAACAGCAATAGCAACAAATATTAATTTTCAAAACGCGTGCCAGTGGAAAATCACAACAGAGAAATACCACAAAACCCAATAAATAATATACACAACAAAAACTTATCAAGAGTATTTTAGTTAAATGCTCTGGACTGAGAGATACCCTGCAGCTTTGAGATTCATTACATTGAATCTGTTAGTGTCGCTTACACTCCCCAACTTGACATCGACTACAGGGTATGCAAGACTGAAAACCAAAAGCAAAACAACAGAGACTTAGAGTTGACACGACTCACGCTGTTGCTGTAGGCCACAAAAATTGAGAAGCGAGCTAGGTAAATTTCCATTAATCGTTAAACTGCAGAGGCTCAAGGAGCACATGATGCCTTCCATACAATATATATAATCTATATATACTTTATAATTTCTGTGCTAATGTTATGCATGGCTGCATACCCTTTCTACTCATTATATCTATTTCTGCCTCTGTCTGCTGCTTGGCCCGACCTTTATTTTAAGCACAACAGGAAACCGATGTCGACTCTGCTCTGCTTTGTTGAATATTCCATAACATGCATGAGAAATTTAGGCGCAAATTCAGATTTGATCCCAATGTCAAAAGCTGCAGCAGCTGTGTGGAGTTGGCTTCCTTGACTAAGACTTGCAACAGGGTATGTGGGCGGTTGCTTGACATTTCGCAGTTGCTTCTGCTGGCTTCAAAATCTAGGCAGTCGAGCTGTCATATTTCACTGTAATCGCTCAAGTAAAAGTGCCAATTAAAACGGCTTGAGCTCGAAACCTGCAATGCACTAATTAACTTCGAGAATGTTGGGTAGACTGAGTCACTCAGTCAGTCAGTCAGTCAGCTGACTTGATGTATATGCTACCAATAGCTGTATAAATCAAAGATGGCACGCAGCAAGCGGCAAGCGGTAAGCTTATCGAGGACACAAGTGCGTGCCTTGTGTGCAAAAGAGACCCAAAAGAATCTCCGCCGACTGTCAACGAAAGTAAAGCAGAAACAGATGTTTTTTTTTCTTTCGAAAGGTGGACCAGTGAATTGGGTCAATACGCCGCCCGGCGGCAGATACTCAAACGCAGATCAAGACGCTTCCACTGCACTTCACTCCTGCCCAGCTGTCAGCACTGTGGCCGCTGGCTGCTGGCTGCTGTGCCAGACCAAGTGGAACCCAACGCCCCAATTTAGTAGCCCCTTTTGATGTTTATGAGGCGCGCTCAGATTGCTGCGAAAGTGAATCTTCGCATGTGTGGCATGCAGTGCAATGCAATCCGCGCTTAATGATGACGAGCCATGCAGATGGGCAGCTCGGCAGCTGGAGAGCACGACAGCAGGAGAGCAGGGGCAGTCGCTGCAAACACAAAGGCCGCGCGCTCACACAAAGCTTTTCACGCATCGCAACCAGCCGCGCGAAATGTATGCAACGTTGTTGCAATTCGGACTGCGGACATTGGACAGTTTTGACTTAAGTAGAACTTGCAAATCACTGCAAGGCAAACAAACGTGACGAGCAACAGTCGCCGGCAAAGGAGGCGAGCGGAAGCGGCGAATGCTTGCGCCCTGCTCCAAAGCGATGGGCTGGCCAGGCATTTAAGTGTTTTGATTTGATAATTATTATCAGAGAGCATGCGTGACCGCAGGCGGGTAGAGGCATGTCCAATCGATTTGCGATTGTCTGGACAGGCTCGTACCACATACAGACTGTATATTGACAGGGTCGGCCGCGGGGCTAAGAACAGGGGCCTTCTTTCTGGGTCATACATCAATAAATGTGGAACGCTAAGGCGTTGCCTGCATTGCATTTGTCATTAAATTTACTATGTATATATATATATATTTATATATATATATATATATATATATGGAAACCAGCAAATGTATACCCAAACTTTTATCCCTCTCTCGCTCTGTCTCTCTTTCTGTTGCGCTCTGAAAGATTTCTCTCACAGAGTTTTTATGATCAATTAGTGGCATTTACAGTTGCCTATTCTCAATGCGACCAGATAACCCCTTAAGGGCTATTTTACAATATTTTATTGTGTTATTTTGTGTTCATTTTATTGCATTTTTCATTAACTAACCGAAGAAAACATATCATTTGAGTGCGTCGCGTTGTCAGCTTGTTGTGAGAAATATATATTTTTTTTATTGAATTTAAATTGGCTTTTGGCAGCGTTTCGGGTGTCGAATAACGAATTCAACAGCAATGGAAATGAAACTGATTTTCCTTGCCACTCGCCCCAATCATAAAAGGCTTCAATTTCAGTCACAACAATTTTCCCAAATCGAATATAATTAAGCGATAGTCATCTTGCCGAGAAACATGTGCGAAACAAGTTCAACTTGGCTCCATAATTGAGAATTTTGTTCGTATTGATGGAATCACTAAATTAATATGGATGATAGACAGAGAGATTGGCCGCATGGATAACAATGCGTAAATACAAAGGTTTTATTAGTGCACTGGCCTGATACAGTTTTCGATCTAATATTCGGAACTGGCGCTCGAGCTGGAACTGCAGCCGAGGCTGGCGTCTACTTGGCTATACATAGTCCAGTGTAGATGCCCATAAAAGCCGCGGCGGATGGCCGACCAATTAATGCGTCGCCAGCGAGAGTTGCGGCTCATTAGCACGCAGTTGGCAGATATGCCATTGGGTATTGGTATCGTCGTCGACATCGATATTGAGCCTTTATTAATAATTCATAGGAACTGTTTTACAGAGACTGCATTCGGATTGCTGCTCCATAATGCATTACAAATTTCGATTGCCCCGACTGCAATCGCAGCAGTTGCCATTTTCCCTAAGGATATACTTACATGCATGCCTCTGGCCAGGTACTCTGATTACATCCTGTCTAAGCATAAACTCAAATTATAACTTTCAATTCAATTAAAAGTGTTAGGGCGTATTTTAATCAGCAACAAATTTCGAACAATTCAAAAATGATGGTCAATTAAACTAGTAAGTGTGCCACTAAAATGAATTTATATTTTGTGAATACTAAATTCCCAACTCTTGCATGTTTGCAAGAGAAGTTTATTTGAGCAGGGCTGAGTCGGTGGGTCGAGGCGCAGGAGTAAGTAAAAAATGCTTGACAGGCAGCTATACTGAATTTGTGTTCCGTTTTCCCCCCACATCCTCTGGGTGCTCCCTTCAGATTCCTGTTACAGTTTTGCCAGGCTCGTTAGCCATTTTACTGCTGTTACAGTTACGGAGCAAAAAGCCCCCAAGGAGCTGAGAGTGGTCGCGTCAGCAGCAGCAGCAGCAGCCGCAGCAGCAGTATTGGCGGTAGCACAGAAACGGCAACCTGCTATGGATTTTTTTTATCGTACTCTGCTGTTTCAAGTCAAGCCAAGCCACACACACACACACACAAACATTGGCATTTTTTGCCAATAAATCATATAAATCAATTTCCGCCTGTTGCTGCTTTTAAAATGAATTTTCGCTGGCTGTCGTCGTCCACGTTAGCAACCAAGTAAAAAGCAAATTGTCAATCGCTCGCCAAAGGCTTGTAAATCGAATTGACATAACGAACTTAACGAATGCACCACGGTCACCACCCCTTTTGGCCGGCGAACGGGCAGTGACAGGCACAGGTGACTGGCTGCAGTGGATACTCTGCATAGTTCGTGGAAGGCTGCCAGCTATCAGCTGCGCCACATAAATCATAAGCCCCAACACAATAGCAAATTTTTCTACACTATAAAAAGCTGGCCAAAAGGGGACTTGCGTGTCGGCCACTTGAAATGGCTTTCAGCAGATTCCACTGAAAACTAACTCGCAACGCAGCCCAGCCCAGCGCTCAGTTTCTTTCTTGCCATTTGCATAAAATACAAATTCTGATTGTTTTCGTACTTGGCCGCAGCCACTTGACAACGCTCAAAAATACCATTGATATTTCCTTTGGCATTGTTTTTATGCGCTCGCTGTCTGCTGACATGCTCGAAACGTGAAAACGCGTTGGTCCAAGCAGCAGGCACCAAGCAGCAGGCACCAAGCAGCAGGCACCAGGCAACAAGCACCAGGCAGCAGGCAACAGCTTCAGGCCTCCTGCTATCCAGTCTATGGAGTACAGCCCCATCGCAAAGCCAAGCTCATTATGCATTCAAGGTCCTTCGTTTAAAGGTTGAGGTTGTGGCCCCTCGAATCTGTCAGCACTGTGTTGTGTCGACTTTTCTATATTAAACCTGACTGACTATATTTTAATACGTTACTTCCCTTCTTGATTCGCTCTCACTCACTCTCTCTGTCTCTCTCTCTCTCTCTCTCTCTCTCTCTCTCTCTCTCTCTCTCTCTGTTGCAGGCAACCATTCCACTGCAATCGTTCAACCTTGATTGCGGACGTAGCGAAGCAGCCTCCAAGCCGAACATCGCCTATATGCGAACACTGTCGGCGCCGGGCGGCCATGGCACGGCACCAAGAGCTGTGGCGAGTACGCAGAGCCAGCGCAAGAGTCTGGCAATGTTCGCAGCTAATGGACTAGCAGAGACGCCGACTGCGGCAGCGACGTCAACAACTCATAAGCTGACAAATTTCCAAAGTGCATTGAAAATCGAAGAGCGAACGGCGGCAACAGGTGAGGCCGCCGCTACTGCGACCACCGTGGACGATTTGAAATCTAGGCGACAGCGCCAAGTCAGCGGCTTGGACATGGAAACGGCTTCCATGTCCATGCCAAAACGGGTGGGCATTAATCATGCAGCAGCCACGACGTCGCCAACGTTGATGAGCAGAAATGCTATAACCCCGCCACCAGCAAAGCCAGGAGTAGTTGGCGGGGCATCAGCATCAAGTGGAACACAGCTGACCTCGGGGAAAGGCGCCGCCACGCCTGGCTATCTGGTGGATGTGACCAAAAAAGGCTCCACCTCAACACTATGGACTTCGGAGGAGTCCATACTGCGCAGCGTCGGCGCCGTTGATGAAGACAACAAGTGAGTATCTAATGAAGTAATTACAGCTGCGCTCAATATTGATATGACAAGTTTTTCAATCGACAGCTCCACTTCGTCGTCTTCGGCCTGTGAGGAGGCTGCCGGTGTGCTGAGCTCTGGAAAGTCCGGCATATCGCTCGACTCCTCGGGACTGGACAACGACAACAACGAGAGCGGCATTGGCACGGCTACTCCGCCCAAGGACATGTCGTACTGGAAGAGCCACCATCTGCAGCATCATCATTCGCATCACCACCATAGGGCTGGCGGCAGTGCGCCCGATAATGAGTCTGTCAGCAGCCTGGAGGCGCTGCGGAAGATGAAATTTCAAAAGAGTGGCTCCGTGGCCTCATCCGATGATCCCGATCTGCTTGAGGTGCTCAGCCTGTGCGGCAGTGGCGGCGAGGCTGCCAACGAGTCCCAGGACGACATGCTCGACGAGCAGATAGTGAAGCAGTTACCGACCAAAGCAGCCGCCGCAGAATACGACGAGTGCCAGGATGAGTTCGAGCTGGCGCAGCATTCGCATTACTGCGACTGCGACTGCACTGACGGCGATGCGAGCAGCGCCAGCGGCGGTACTGCTTCGATTGCCACGCCGGTCGTGCTACGTCGCAAGTACAGTGCTGCGCCGCCCGTTATGGTGCCGTTGCCCTGCGTGGCTAGACGCAACCAGCGCAGCCTCTCGCTGGACCATCATCATCAGCAGCATCAGCTGTTGCTGCAGCCCCGCAAGCTGCTGCCGCGCCCCAATCACAAGGAACGCGGTCAGTTGTCATTGGCGCTGCGGCAAGAACCCTTCCAGTCGCTGCTCTCGCCCACGGCCACGACAGTCACGCATCTGCATCACTTTGTGGAGCTGCCTTCGCCCAGCAGTGCGTCGCTGCACAGCGACACTGGCGGCATTCAAGAACTAACCACCAAATCCAACTCAGCACCGCTGCTGCTCAAGGAGCGCGAGCGGAGTCGGCGCTGCGATGACTTTGCCGCACAGCATTTGGTTAGTATCGAGGGCAGGCACAGCAGTCACTAGTTAATAGGAATGTCCATGGCTCATTTAGGAACTGATATCTAAATTTATTTAATATCCATAGATCTTGGAGTCAGTTAAGATAAGACAAAAAATTCATATTTGAATAATATTATATCATATATTCTATCGTATGCATAAAGTAAACTGAATATTTAACGTTAAATTATAAAGATTTCCAGGGATATCTGCTCACTTGCCAAACAACCCTCGTGCAAACTTGATCAACAGACATTAATATGTTCTCTTCCTCTTCTTTATTTATCCCACAGACGCTGCGCTATTCTCGTTCGCAGAGCGATCGCTATTTAGCAGGTGAGTGGCTCGCAACGAGTTTATGTTTAGCTTTTAGAGTATCTGTGCACTAAATGAGTTATTTAAATGGTCTGGCGGAGACCGAGACCGAGACCGAGGCCGATGCCGAGGCCAAGATCAAGATCAAGACCAAGATCGAGGCCGATGCCGGCCATCAAGTTGGGGGGCTTGTTGATTTGATGTGCTGGTGGTCCTGCCAGCCAATTAGCGGCCTGTTATTAAGCGTGAGTGGTTTATAATAACAGTGAAGACTACATTTCATAATTTCCATAATTGTGGCCAAATATTTGCCTAGAAGCGTCTGAAATATGACTTAAAGTCCGCCCAGACTGCAAGACTCTTAACTTTCGATTTCATTCAGTTGGCATCATTTGATTTTCGTAGCAAACAATTGAAGGCAATCAATGCCAGCAGCCGATTGCGACGCTGTAAGGAGGGGGCAGCTGTCGTTTAAATGACTTTCATGTTCTTCATCCAGCAGCAGCAAAAGCCACAACAACAGCAACAACAGCAGCAGCGCATATGGGGGCGGCCAGCCGCAGCTCTTTTGCCAATTTCCAACACTTCCGTCAACACTCCAACACAAATGGCGAGCCGAAAGTGACTGTCAATCTGTCAATGTGCATGTGGCTATTGGCCAACACACAAATAGTACACCCTCGAACAAACACACACATGCACACACACACACACACACACACGCACGCACTTACTCGATTCAATCTGCATTGTGCCTCCACAGTGAATGCTAGTTGACGGGCGGTGGTGCTGGCGGTGGGTGGTTCCTTTTATGCCAGAGCTGGCATATAAATGAACTAAAATTGAATCAGCAGCAAAGTGCGCACAGTCAGCTGGATGGCTTTGGCTGAGCTAACGCTATCAGAGCAGCAGCAGCAGCATTTGAAATATGACGTCATTCAGGAGCTGCCAGCTTATGGTGGCTGCACGGAGATTCGGTCAATTATCTGGCCGAGTTTTTGTTTGCTCCATATATGACGTCATTGGAGTGACGTCTACATCGACCACATGCAAAGGTCAAGCGGGAACAACTTGTTTCTCGACGCTGCCAATGCCGTGGCCTTTAGCTTCGCTTGTATTTATGTTGCTAATATCGTATTATGGCCACTTGGTCATTGCCATGCGACACTCGTTCCATTTATAAAATGCGGAGAGCATGTGCCAAAGCTAAAACTAAGGGTCGCTCTGAGGCGCTGGCATGGCTGGCATGGGGGGTGGGGGCTGGGGGATAGGTATGTGGGTCGGGATGGCTTGGCCCTGACATGGTCCTGACAAATGAGATTGAGGCTGGGCCCCTGCATGTCGTCTCATAACGGAAGCTGACGCTTCTCTTGTTGCTCCTATTGCTGTTTATTTAGTTGAAAAGATTAACACGCAGTGTTTCATGATTTATATCAGATATTGCACAAATAAATATGACTAGTATTTATTTAATTTTATTTGCCTTGCTCATCGCCAGCGAGTAAATACCTTGGGATATACATAGACTCCCCGCACGTAATCTCATGTGAGAATGTGTCAATGTCGCATTTATACTACGCCCCTTGTCACGCCCATAACGAAATGCAGTTGCTTGGCAAAATGACTCCTGTGAGATTTGCTGAGATCTCGACAATAATTTGCTGCTTCAACTATTTCCCAGTTTCGCGGAAGTCAATCAGAGTTCAAATACAAAGTGCAGATTGCATTTAGCTTTGCATAACCATTGCAATGCTGTGAATTGAGATGAATTCAAAAGAGAGAGCAAAAATATAATGCTAAAGTTTAACCTTCAATAACTATGTAGGCCACCGGCCACAGCCCCCTTTAGCCGCCTTCTTGTTAGCAACAGGTGTGGTTGGCCATCGACTCGAAACTTTCACAGCCCATCTCGCAATTCAAATGGCCATAAAAAGCAACTACTTAAAACAAAAGCTGTCAGAGTCTATAGAAACAGAATTGGCATTGTACGTATGCCTGTGTGTGTGTGTGTGTGTATGTGTGTGTCCTTTCAATAAACATTGAAATGAAATAAGCATCATCATGGACGCACAACATGACAGCGGTTATTCATTTATTTATTTATTTGCTCGGTTTGTCGGAGCCAAGGGCCACAAAGCATTTTTTTCGAGAAATATAACCACAGAGAAAAATAATAACAATAAATGATTATGGCACTGATAGATCTGCATGCAGAGCAAGGGAATCACAAGCAGCTCCAGCACAGCAGTCACCGCAAGGAACAAGAATAGCCACAGCAGCCTCTATTACACACAATCAACCACACAGTAAAACAGCCCAGCAGCAACATTGCTCATACGTCCCGATGCTCAGTTACTTAGCATTTTGTGCGGTCTTGACTCGTTTCGAGTCGACTCGGCTCGCCGCGTCTCTGTTCGGCTGGTATCGTGCACCGGGCACGGGCACGGACACAGCTCGGCTCGGCCATTTTGCTTGGTTGGCGGGCAAAATGATTAGTGCTCTTACAGGCGCCGTGCACGGTAGACGCATTCGTGACCGCATCGAGTCTGGGGCAGGCAACGGGAACGCGTCGACGCCAGCGACTCAATAGCTGTGTTAACGGGTTGAAGGCCTAACGGTCTGCCGATAATACGGAACACCACAAAATATAGCCGTGTACTGAACTGTGTAGTGCAGTGTAGACAGTGCTGAAGCATTTTTAGGACGCAAGTGTCGCACAATGCGATTGATAAAGAAGTTGCTTGAGTGCGTTTAACTGGCAGAGACATAGACATTGGCTTAGGCTCTTCGATTGCCGCTAACTTTTTCGCGTAGTTCGTTAACAAAAAGTGATTTCAGCAAAACGGCGCTGCCCACACTTGTCAGAATGCAGCGCCGGATGTCCGTATCGATAAGGGAGTACAAGTTCTTCAGGAGCTTCTCCCAAAAGTTCGAGAATTGGCCGAAGCGCAAGGCAGAGGCGCTGTGGCGCAAGATGCGAGAGCGCAAAATCGCAGGTGAGCAATTTGCGGCGATCGAAAAAATGTATCCCAAGGCCAGAAATTATTAAATTTGAACGCGTATCGATTCTACAAGAGGCAACAAACAGCTCTATCGCTGTGCATGGACGCGTGCCGCTTGCTGCTTATTGTTTTTCCACACCCAATTAAGCGGCCACCCCGCCAACTATTTTAGGAGCCAAGTGTGGCTATTTTCAGCTGGACCGCACCAGCAGCGGCACCAGCAGCAGCACCAGCTCCCGCACAAGCACCAACCAGCCCAGCCTGCATATATCAATCGACGCGGCACGGCGCACATTTAATAGAATTATTCATTGCATTATTAAGCCATGTCTATGTTTCTGTCTATGGAAATGAAATAGCAAAATGGCATAGGGCTGCAACAAGTTGCTGCACCATAATAAATGGTCAGTCTGTCATTTGCATTTGCTCCACAGCCACAGCTGGCCACATCTGTCAGCCACTGTGTCAGCCAGCTAGTCCGCCAGTCAGTCAGTCGGTCTGTTTGGCAGTCTGTGGCAGAGTGCCATAGCCACTCGCACTCAAAACCCCATCATCATTTGCGCTACGATTTCGCTTTTTTACACCCAAGTGAAATTGCGTGCCACTCAAGCGAGGCGATTCATTCAAATAAAGAAAACTTTTTGCATGTAGTAATAAATGAGGAAAATTATTATACAATTAATATGTACATACTATACGAGTACATCATAGATATGTGTACATAAGTAAAAATGAGCCGCAAAATAAATGAAATAAGTAATGAGCACCTGCCTCCATGGTTCATGCCCCCAGAAGCGTATTCCACGCTTTTGTATAAACACACTGCCTCTGCTACAGAAAAAGAAAGAAAAGAAAAGCCGATATGATTTGATGGGAATCGTAGCTGGAATCGCATAATTTGTCTCAGTCAGAATTGATTGGACAGCTCACAACATATTAAATCTTATGATAAAAAACTCCACGAATGACGAAAGTCTCCAACTCCCAAAATATATACATATGAGTATACGTATGTTTTGTGTACTCATCCAAATATATATTTATATTTATATATATATATTTATTTATTTATATAAACAATTACAATTTAAGCATTATTCGCTATAATATTTATATAACAGCCAAACTAAAATATATTGCTTGTAACCCCCGTCCTTTGGATTGTACAAAATAATTAATTTCTGATTAATTCACATCTCTGCTTCAAATACATATGCAGCACTCAGCTATATTCCTTTAAAGGTAAATAACAACAGCTTAGCCCGCAGCATATCATGGATTTTTGATTGTCATGTGCAGACTTATGTAAATGGACTCCTCTGAGCCCCCTGAACAATCTGGCGTTTAATTTAAATGGCTTTTCCTTAACCCATTTCGTATTATAACAATAAAACGCATAAATTTTCCGCCGACTGCCCAAGTTGTACTCCTCTTCTACCAATTGGCTCGCTTCTGTGTTTTATTTTTGTTTGTTTGTTTTTTGTTTTTTTTTTTATTATTTTATTTTTGGTTTCTTTTCAAATGTAATTATTTTTATATGCGAATATTTTTATTCTGTTCGGTCTGTGCTTTTGTTGTTTTTGTGTATTCATTTTTGGTAGCAAAGCAACGGCAAGTTGGCTGAATTATTTTATCGTATGCGGGCGCGATTGGGAGGGTCGCTGAGGAGTGGCGGGGCAGCAGGGGTGGACGACCGCCCGCTCGACAGCTCAGCAGGAAATATGCGGCGTATAATACGCTGACATTAAAAACGAATTAAACGCTCAATGATCTGTTATTTCTATTGAAGCATGCCAAAGCAGGTGGAACGGTGCTGTGGTGGGGTAAGGTAGAAAACTGAAGTTGAATACAGTATCTAAAGATGTTGGCAGTAGCGCTGGATGAGCGGCTCTAGTGCGTGCTTCTAGCTAATTCCAAGCCAAGCATTCGGTCCAACAAGCGCCGCGCGGCTCATCTTCAAGTTCACGGCAAATTGAGCTGACAGCCTGCCACTTGTTGCAGCCAGTCGACAGCTCCTAACACGCACAGGGTCTGTGATAATCGGGACAACCATTGGCTGTACCTTTGGCACAGGTTTATAAATAGCTTGATCCTTAGCTACCCAGCCAGAAGGAGACTTTTGTGTGACCAATGAAGAGGAAACGCTCGCAAATAGTCCTCTGCTCCATAGTTTGAGTGTCTATGTATATTTAGAAGACTAATTGCTATTTTCGGAAGCGGCCGAAGCCTTCAAGGAAATCAATTTGGAGCAGAGTTTTGCTCATTTGTTTCTGGTCTTTTGTTTTTATTTGTCAAGAATTGTGTAATTAATTAAAAGTTGCAACGCTTTGTGCTTTAGTGGCTAATCCGAGTGCAAGGCGACAATATTGTGTTGCATGCGTCATTTGCTGTCACTTTTGAATAAAATTTATGCTGCAAATGACATTTAAGTGTTTGGTCTATGTCTTAGACAAAGAGTTGATTTTTTCCCCAGTGTATGTGGGTGTCTGTGTGTGTGTTTTGCCAACTGACATCAACGCCTCGCTGAAAAGCAATTAATTAATAACAAACACCTACATCAAAGCGAATGCATCCGATAACTGAACGTTTCGCATTTATGTTGGAGGAAGCATTTTTGCCATTTAGCCAGGTATAAGCGAAAACCATTGACTGATTTGACCATAATAACGCAAATTGCTTATAACAGCCGCAGTGGCCGCTGCTCCTGGGGCAATTCAATTAGCTTTCAAATGGCAGCATTAACGGCCAAGCAAAGGCGACTCGGCGAGCATATTGCGGAAAATATTTTCTGAAAAATGTTCGCATTGCCAGTTTTAATAAAATACTGCAAAATGCCACTGGCGAAGTTTATCTAAATTAATTTACAATTAACGTTCAGGTTGAAAAATCAATTTAACAATTTATAAAAGGTCAACATTGCGCAAAAGCTTTTAGCTCAGCTCAAAGTAAATGTAATACAGTTAGACAAACTTTTTTTTAACTTTTCCACAGAATGGCATTAAATGAATAAAGTGCGACGTGGCTAAAGTATAGAGCTTGTTATGCATACGCCACGTGTCTGCATGCGTGCAGCAAGCAACAATGTGGCAAAGCCTGCTGGGCCACTGAAAAATGCCAAAGCGGAGCAAGTTTTCGCCTAGGTTGGCTACGCTTTATGTAAGTTCCCTGCCATAATCGGAAGTGGGTGCCATTTGCATGCATTGCATATGGTTTTACACGTTTAAATGTGTTTATGTGTGCGTCTCTGTGTGGTTGTCTGCTGGTGTGTTGTGCGTTGTTGGTTGTTGGCTCACTTCACTTTTTCTGGAGCACGCGTAAAGACAAAGCATGTCACTAACACACACAGCCCACGCACACGCAACAGGAGGCCTTCAGCCAGCAACCAGCCACGTATCAACATATCCTTGACGTGGAAATTGTGTTAAGGATGCATTCATTGAATGCAAAACATGCTTAGAAATCCGATTAGGAGCTTAAATGAATTATAAATTGAGTTCGTAACCAACATGTACATTCAAATGACTTTAAGACATGAGCAAGTCTGTAATTTAACTCCATAAATAGCAAGTGCTTGAGTTGTTGCTCTGCAACATCAGAATCAGATCCAGCTCGAGAAACTAGTCAAATTTGCCAGTCAAAGCTTTGTACCCGTAATCCTGTATGTAGTCACCTTGAAAACTTTCCACATTTTCTTTCGTCCTTATTAAAAGTTCAGCTTCATTTAAGTTTTAATATTTATTTTAACAGTTAACAAGCAGGGAAGGCTCTGGCGGGCGCCTTTTACTTTTTATCGCTATCGATTTTCATTTCAAATTAATTGTGTTTTTAATTAGACAATCCTGGACGGACTTGTTCTTAGACATATGCAATTGCGGGGCCCTTAAATCAGACATCATTCCTGCGAAACTCACACACATACACATACACATACAAATACACCTGCATGCACAGGAAGGGAATAACAATTATCCAACGTGAGGCCAAGTTTCAGGAATTTGCGCGTGGCGGCTGGCTTTAAAATGTTTTAACATGACCGAACGAACGACGAAAATGAGTCGAGCAAGGCGAACGTTAAGGACAACAAAGGGCCCGTATATTCTGTTGTCGGCACCGCCCCACCTAGGTGGTGGGCGAACGCATGGCCAGTGGGGCGACAGTGTGTGGCCAGGAACAACAACAAATATTGACTCGGGCGCAATAAACTGTGCGGCTCACGCCTCCCTGACAAGCGCCCGTAACAATAATGTGCACACTTTAAATGGCTTTTAGATGAGCAAGTAGCTCAGGCGCGACAGCGCGGCGTATGCGCAATTTTAATAACGCTCAAGTGGAATTCGCATTGTCCAGACTCAACGAGTTGTCGAAGTTCCTGTAGTTGTCCATGCAAGAGTTGTTGTCTCCAGGTGCTTGTGTTATTTTTGCATACGCATGGATAATTAATATGCTGTTTCTGGACTATTTTCGGATAGCGACCGGCACCACTCTATGTAATTATGGGCGCAGCACTACAGCGACCTGTGACGTTCGACGAGCCCACACAGCTCGTGTTTACTCTTAGAGCCAGTCAACAGCACTCATGTTGCAATCGACACTGTCAGACCTTAAGCGCGTCCGGGGCGTGTCAAGTGGGCGCATCTAAGGTAGCAGCTGCAATCTCCAGCTAACCCGAATTGATTTCGAATGCATAGCTATTTTTAAAAACATAAACTCATAGACACCCCAACCTGACATAGGAAACAAGGTGACAGGCATCCTGCCTGCTTGCCTGGCTGATTGACAGTTGGCCATGTTTAGCCAACCCCTTTCGGCTGGCGTGCAAGTTAATCGCTTGCAAAATTCAATAATAATTCTCCCCATAAAGCATCCCGTTGCTCTGGTTGTAAGCTGCCGGAAAGTGTTTCATGTTGTCGTCGCTATGAGCTCGCTTGTTCCACAAAGTTGATTAAAAATCAATAGTATCCTTGCAATCCACTCTCAGAATTCCACTCCCCCTCGCTCTTTCTCTCTCTCTCTCTCTCGCTCTTAGCTCACGGATGCCTTTTCTGTGTGGTGTGCAAAAGTGTCCCAAAGTAGGTTCGTTTTGAGAGCCAGCGAGCGATATGAAACGCCAAACAGATTAGCATTTAAAATAGCAGCTCTTGTGGCAGCTTATAGACACTGATATACATAGATGGCTGTCTTTTTGGCTTAGCTCAATTGGCTGCGAGTACCCGAAGCTTAGCCAATGCTGAGCTCCTTAGAGGCAGACCAGTCCTGAAATGCGATTCATGTATTCATTGGTTGCTTACAGAACAAATCGTTGCCTATTTGCAAGCAGTGGTCGGAGCTAATACTGGTTTAGCTCTGGCTTCAGCTCAACAAATATGGATTTAGAACTTAAATAAATATTTTGTGTCTAGCGCAGAACAGGACAAAGAAAGCGACTTGATGAGGTGTCTTATGTGTCTTGTGCTTGAGGCAAGGTATCCTTTGTCGGAAGGACTTTTCATCTACCCCAAATACTCGAAACATTCTACTTAACTTTTTCTTTTATATAAAATTTGACGTCAGTCAGTCAACAACGCAACAGCGAAGCGTGGAGGGAAACACAGCCAAAAACACAATTTAAAACGCCTTCAGCCAGAGGCAAAGTTTGCAGCCGCATAATTTTCGACGCCGACATCATTTGGACAGTTTACAGCATAATCCATCAAGTGGTCATGGGGCACAGCCACACACACCACACACACACGACACACATATTGTGCAGAAACCACAGCAACGCACAGCACTCACTTAAGCAAAAGCGCATTTCGCGCCTTAATAGGTTTCTCAGCCGCAAGAATTCGCACAGCAATTTAATTACAATTAGCATTATTTGTAGGCCACACTGCGTATGCATAATACATCGTAATACCCCTTACCGCACTCACTCACACGTGGCTCTCTTTCTCTTACACTTGCAGAAATCGAAGCCGTGGAAGCATGTAAATGGCTGCGGGCGGCCGGTTTTCCGCAATACGCGCAGATGTACGAAGGTAAGTACGAGTTCAGACTCTGCCCCAATAGCACGCACTTCCGTCTGCCCAAGACGGTGCCATGTCATGTTTAACATGCCTGCCCCCAGCGTGGGCGTGGCATCTGTACTCTGTACGCCGGCAGCGGAGTAATTGATGGTTTCGCCTGACGCCAACAATGACGTCGTCGACGACGTCATCAGCGGTGACTTGGATTGTAGCTTTGCCTTTGCCTTTGCCTTTGCCATTTAGTTGCTTTTTTCGCAGGCACTGAGTAATTTACGCTTCACAAGTGGCGTTTATTTATTTCATGAAGCGCACTTTCACTTTCGCCTGCCACTAAAAATAATAAATAGCCATCAAATAGACCCAGTTCGACTCAGCTTTTATGACGTGGCAGCTTTTGTTGCGCCACAAGCACACAGAAGAACACGCAGCTTTAGTGCTGGATCACGCGCAGCTCATTGTTCGGCGCTGGCCAATGAACTGGGCAGCATCTAAAAGATTCCAACACCAGGGCATTGGCATGCGCTGCCACGATACGATAGCCAACCGCCAAGTGAATCTGATATGCCCAGCACGACGGCGCGACAACAATTAGGAGCGATCTCCGCTCGAGCGAAAACGAAAGCTAAAAACGCCCCGACTTGGAGCAGCGCTGTGAGCGATCGAGGTCTGAAAGAATTTCGCAAAAAAAAAAAAATAAAATAAAGCACACTCCAGGTAACAGGCGCAGCCACAAAAACTCATCAAGCTCCGCAGCGCAGATAAAATATAATAAAAGGCTAAAGGACACGTTGCGCAAGAATTTATAAAGACCACCTTTGTCAGAGAAGAAAAAAAATAATAATAATAAGAAGAAGAGGAAGAGATTTCGAGACCGAAATTAAAATGGTTTGCTTTGGTTTTTTAAGGCAGAGGGCAGAGCCCTGGGGCAGCCACTAGCCAAAATGTTAGTATGGTTGGCACGGTTCATTGAACCCAGCCCAAGCTGCATATTTATTTGGGTCTCTTAATCGTAATCGTCCGCCGTGAGCCGTCCGCCGTCCGCCGTCCTCCTCTGCCAACTACGCATTTGTCGCCGAGATTCTTGCGCGCCGTCGCTTTGCATTTAACGCCTGAAGGCCGCGCAGATTGATGACGCCGCCAAATCTCCGAATTCAAATAAATAAAGCGCCGAAACACTTAAAAAAAATAATGTAATTCCTTAGAGCTGGCCAAAAAGTTCACCGACTTCAGCTGAATTATGAACCAGCCCAAGCAAAAGAAGCAGCAAACAAGTGAATCTCACATGGAGAACACACTCTTTTAGGCAAATCTCCAGGCGCGCAGATGCGGCAGCACGATCCGCACCCGATGTATATATATACATATATATATATATATGCATATTTTCATGACTTTGTGGCTGTCGCCGACCTTGAAATATGCCCATTTGGTTGCATAAATTCGCCTGGGCCTGGCCGGAGTCAGAGGCAGAGGCAGAGGCAGAGCGTGCAAATAATTTGTGCGAGCATTTAAATTGCACCACAGTGGTGCGCGCTGCGCAGAGCCCAGCCCATTGGCCATCGGCTCAGCCACACACACAAATGATAAATGCGTATTTTAATGAGTTTTGTGTAAACAAGGCAGCGACGCATGCACATGCGCCTGCGCAGGCAGAGCGCCTCAAGTACCCAAGGCTCGGCAGGATTTCGGGATTCTTTAGGCGCTGAGTCCGCAGAGTCCACAGATTGAAATGCCGTAGGTGTTGTGACGCGGTTCCACTCTTTGCTCTGTCACTCTGTCATTGGGACGCGCGCTGCTGAAAGGAGGTGTAGCAGTTGTAAGCGACTGTTAATTTGCTCAAGGTGGACGAAAACAGAGACTCAGAAAGAAATGCGAGCCAGCGCTCGTGAGAAGAGACAGTGTAATTTCTGTATGTCTTGTGCTCCCTTCCGGCTCCCATGGCACACGCACATTATTCACTGAAAAGTGGCAGCTTTAATTCGAGGGTGTGACTTGGGCCAGGGCACAGCCACATATGGGTGTGCTTAAGAGCGAATGATGTTCGATTAAAGCTCGAACGAGCACTGATTTGCGAGGCATGCGGCGTCTTAAACCAATAACAACTGACTTCCTGGAGAAACGCTCAGATTCATTAATTTGAACGGCCGAAGCCGTAAAAGCTTCATATTCACATCTAATAATGATTTCCAAATATTCCCAAATTCGCCATAGAAACAAATTTATTGCCGAAAAAAAGAAAAGAGCTGGATATTTCTGCAGGCTGCGTCATCCGCTGCTGCTTTCTAATACAAACAAACAGTTCGCTTTTCCATTGTGGCACAGTGGAAAAATTAATCATATGATTGGCCCAATAAACTGAATACCAGGATGCAACGGTTCCGGGCGGGCGCATTGCCCTGTAAACTGCTGTAAACTGTCGAAAAACTCAAATTAGTTTCCCAAGAATCTGTGTATGACGTCAACGGTGCGCGCGGTACCGATTCCTATTGATAATGAGATGATGCTGCTGTTCCTGCTGTATGGTGTGTGGTATGTGGTATGTGGTGTGTGATGTGTGATGTGGGACCGCCCGCTGGGTGATGCCACCACATATTATTGAACTAAGTGGCAAACTCTCTAAATTGGGTCTCCAATGTGCAGGCTTGGGCGCAATTCTGTTTATTTCATTAGCTTCAAAGTGCACACAATTAGAAACTAAACACAGCATTTAGTAAAACATTTAAATTAAATTATAAATAACCCAAAGGCACACACAGACACACACACGAGCGAATGCAGATAAAGCGTCTGCATGCGTAAACAGACTATATGGAAAGCTTGCAGGGATAGGGAATGAATTCATGTGGAGGTAGAGGTGGAGGCGAGCTCATCACAAGTTCAACAAACTGAGAATGGCTTTTCCTTGGAAAGAGGCACGATTATTGTATTGTAATGCTTACAATATTTGTACAAACAAAAGCGGCAAGTGAGCCTGGTCGCGCCAGCTCTTCCAGGCGTACATCCTACGGAACTGCAGCAGTTCGTATCTCACGGCATCAATGCCTGCTTGCCAGCCAACCAGCCAGTCAGCCAGTCAGCCAGCTAGCCTGTAGCTGTAAATGTATCTGCATTTGTATCTGTAACAGTGCGACGCGACATGTGTAAACGTCTGGCGTATCTGTTTTATGTGGTCGGTTGCTGGCTCGTCGTCGTCTGGGAACTTGATTTCCTACGTGCAAATTGGCCACGCAAATATGTGGAAAAACTCTGTGAAAATTTTGCAGTGCGACAGCATGGCGATATCTTCTACGCAATGGCTCTGGCAATCATGCATGTGTGTGTGTGTGTGTGTGTGTGTGTGTAGAGCGTTTAATAGGCGCCTAGCCGCGCGGCTGTAGGCGCTACTGGCGATTCGATTTTTCTGGTTTTCAATTAGAATTTCATGCGCCGTCGTTGTGTGCAGACGCAGCAAAAATCAGCAGCAGCCGCAGCCGCAGTCGCAGCCTCATCATAGCTCTGGATAATAAGCAAATACCAAATAAACCTTTTAATATTGCAGATCATCAGTTCCCGATCGAACTGAACAATGTAGCCAAAGATCACACAAATCTTGAGAACGATCAGCTGCAGTCGCTCTACAGGCGGCTCTGTGTCTTAAATCGTTGCGCCAATATGCGACTGGATCAGTCACACAAGCCCCAAACGCCGCAGGTAAGTTTTCCAGCACTTTAAACTCCCATTCAGGGTTAGCTTAAACTCTACATGAATTGCTAGCAGAAGGAAGAATCTGATGATGAGAACTTTGCTCTGAGCGAGAACTGGACATTCCAACCACACATTAGACGCTGGTCGCGCATAGGTGAAATGGGTCTGGAGCTACCGCCACCGGGACTTCTAAACCTGGAGAAAACCGAAAGTTCGTCCAAGGAGTCGAGTCCCGATCGCTTCGAGGATGACAGCTACGATCTGGGGGGCACTGGCATTACCCTCGTGATTCCAGGCTGCAGCAAGGGCGATGCCAATGATGGCTCCCTGCATGATGGCTCAGATGGAGTCGCGCGTCTCCGTCGCACGGGTAGTGAACGCTTCAAGGACGGAGCTAAAGCCTTTCTGCGGAGAGTAGAGTCCATAAAGTCGCGACGACGAAAGCGACAGAATCGCGAGAATGTGGTAATCAGTGGCCCACAAGTTCTGGATCTGGCACAGTTGGGTCAACGCAGCAGCTTGCGCAAGCCGGATGCCGTCTACTCCACGCCCCCCTCGCCCTCCGCGCTGAGTCCGATGCACACATTCCCGAAGGTGCCATTCTTCGGCAACGAGCTGAAGGTGCCCAGTCATAGCGACAACTTCCTAAGTCCCAATCGATCCAGCCCCAAGCGAACTCCAACCACGCCGCGGTCAATGCGCACAAGTCCGCTGCATTTCTTCTCCAGTACCATGACCCAGTTAAAGGAGGGTAAGTCGGACGACTCTTCCTCCTACTACAGCGATAGCCAGGAGTCGTCAACTGGGGGCAAGCTGTCACTTTCCCTGCGAAAGCCCTCCAAGGCTCGCCGATTTTTACAGCGCTCCGGCAAGGTGGATGACATTGGTGCGCATTCAGACTCCGAGTGCCATCAGGGCCGGAAGCTGCTAATTAAGGATGCCAATTCGAATACCACGGAGGTAAAGGTCAAGAAGCTGACGCGTGGTGGCTCACTTAATCTGGGCAAGGATTCCAAGAAACGGGATGGCTTCCGTTCTTCCTCTTTCCGGTCACGCAGCACATCCCGTAAGGAGCCAAAGAACGAGGAGGAGCATATTGGCAGCTCTAAGCGTCAGCCAGTGGTGCGCTGGCATAGCTTCCAGATGGAGGAACGCCCCAGCATGATCTTCCGCAAATGTTTCTCACAAAAGATTGAGCCACACGACCAGCAAGAGAATGCCGGAATTCCTTTTGCTGTCATGTCAGCTGGTCAGCTGCAAATCATTCGCAAATTGGCGCTGGTCACTTTGACGGGCTACATGGAACGCTATTGCCCGTCTCATCGCTCTGGCTGGAACTGGGAGCTGCCCAAATTTATCAAGAAGATCAAGATGCCAGACTACAAGGACAAAAAAGTGTTTGGTGTTCCGCTGCTGTTAATACTACAGCGCACCGGTCAAGCGTTGCCATTGGCCGTGCGCGCTGCTCTGCGCTGGCTGCAACTAAATGCTCTTGACCAGGTGGGACTCTTCCGCAAGAGCGGGGGCAAATCGAGAATTATGAAGCTGCGTGAGCAGATCGAGATCACCGATTCTACAGCCGAATGCATGGACGTATTTGACCTACAGCAGGCCTACGACGTGGCTGACATGCTCAAGCAATACTTCCGCGAGCTGCCCGAGTCGCTGCTGACTACCAAAATGTCCGAAACTTTTGTGGCTATCTTTCAACGTAAGTAAACGCCTAAGTTGTCTATCTGGCAACAGGTATTGAATTCAATTTTCAACAGATTTACCCGCTGATGTGCGTCTGGATGCGGTGCAATGCGCCGTGCTTCTGCTGCCGGATGAGAACCGCGAAATACTTTACGTGTTGCTTGAGTTCCTGACTATTGTGGCGGCCAACTCGCAGCAGAATCAAATGACTAGCAACAATCTCGGTGTGTGCCTGGCACAATCCATATTCCACTCCTCCATTTCAACCGGCTCCGCTTCGGTTTCGGCGTCCCCGCGGCGCAAGGGCAAGGGCTCCGGAATGCCGGACATGAAGGAGTTGGCAGAGGCAAAAGCCTCACACGAGTGTCTGTCCTTTATGATTGAGCACTACAAGCCAATCTATACTGCAGCCAAGGAGAAGCTGGCAAAGTGCAACTTCAGCTATATGGAGGAGTCGAAGCCAGTGCCGCTGGAGACCCTTGGCGAGGACATTCATCTCCACAACTGGCGCGCCTATCTATACGCGTGCACAACCGAGACCATTAAGGAGGGTCGTGAGAAGTAAGTCGCATTGGTTTCACTCTAAGCTGATTAATCTCACTGTCTCCTAATTCGACTAGAACCCGTAACTGGATTGCAATAAGCTCACTCAACGACAGCAATGTGGACATCGCATACAAAAAGGTGGGCGATGGCCATACCCTGCGTCTGTGGCGTTGCTCTACTGAGATTGAGGGTCCGCCGCGCGAGGTGGTGGAGTACATAATTAAGCAACGCGCCTCTTGGGATCCAAATCTATTGCAGTGCCAAACGGTCAAGAAACTGGATGATCGCGCCGAAATATATCAATATGCATTGGATGGCCAGCTGATCACAGACTTTTGTGTGCTGCGGTAAGCTTGAGGGAGTATTCAAAGTCTGCTTTATAACTGACTTGCTTATTTCTTCCTAAACTCTCTTAGTTCCTGGCAAACGGACTTACCGCGCGGCGCCTGTGTCATTGTGGAGACATCGATTGACCACAGCAAGGCCAATCCGTTGTTCTGTGCTGTCCGAGGTGTCGTCTTGGCCTCTCGATACCTTATCGAACCCTGCGGCAGCGGACGTTCCCGAGTCATGCACCTAGCGCGCGTCGATTACAAGTAAGCAATGATCACGATGCAAATGTTTTCAATATTATTTACCTCAAATCCTTGCATATTTTCAGGGGCAAGACTCCGGAGTGGTATAACAAGAGCTATGGACACATCTGCTCGCACTACTTGTCCCGCATACGTCTAGCCTTTAAGCATGTAGCAGATGGGCCCGAGAGTAAGGTCTAAGGAGTACGATTCGACTGCATGTTGCATCTTGTTATATCAGAATACATATAACACAGAATCCCCGCAAGCATTTCGGTAATCCCAACGAGCAGAAATATTTTACGACCTAGATCACGTGAGCTTAGATACACTCTTCAAAGCAAGGGTTGTTAAAGAGTATATATCTAAATATAAAAATATATATATATATATTTTACTACAACATATATTTTTGTAAATACTTAACTAGATACGATAATTCCAAAACTATTTTACAAAACTTCAATACATTTTTTGTCTAGCTCTAATTTACTGTATTATATTTATATGTGGTCTTAATTTATGCATATCTTACTTTAATTTACATTACTTTACTTTACTTTACTTTACTTTTACTTTTACTTATACTTATACTTTACAGAACGAAATCTAAAATCCAAAATACTCAACACATAAATATCACAAATGTACTTTTACGATTTCTTAACAAAAGCTTCAAATTATGTTTATGGCACCAAAATACCTTTAATGTTAATTAGTTTGTAGCCTTCGCAATATGTCAAACGTTGAACACGGATAAATCCCTCTAGGAATCAGAAAAAGCAACCTTTTAATGTGTAAAGCAAATTCAACTAGTCAAATTCTATAATTTTAAGTTAAGTTACTAACCCATACACTCAACAAAATCGTCTACCAACTTGTTGAGAAATGGCATTGATTTGGTTATAGACAGGAAATAAAATCACTTGAATTGGTTATAACAGCACCTCGACATGTGTTGCAATGATAAAAATATATATAATGTAATATCCGAGTTATTGCTAAATTTAAGCTCTTCCTTCATATTATATTGATGTATGTCTGTGTATGAAAGTTATGATCCCCGATCTATATATTATAAATGCCCATTTTGGCGATATAGTTTTATTTATGTTTATCTATGTATATCTATCTGTATGCTACGATAATGTTAATGTATATGATGGGTACGAGTTATCAACTACTACAGCGACAAATAAAACTTAACCAACAAACGTCAAAATGAATCGTGTGTAGAAAGCGAAGCATATAAATAAGTATTATGTATACATAATCAAATAAAATGAAATCTGCGAAACAAAATAAACTTACTCTGAGATGTGGAAAAACAAATAAATTGGTTTTTCTATAGCGATTATGAGCGATTATCTCAATCTTTCTATTGTTATAGGTATGCTATAGGTATGAGGAGCTCACAAGTAGATACTGGCGCCATCTATTATGCAGTAGCAACACTAGTAAGCAAGCAGCATAATAGAGTGAGAGTGAATGCAGTTTGTGTTCACACAAGCAGGTTATATAGCAAGCAGTGTTAAGGGTGAACGAATCCAAGCAGACCCAAAGACTTACACTGAAAAAAAATTATTTAATTAATAATATATTAAAATATGAACTGAAGAGTTATTGAGAAATTTTATTAAAACTCATAATCAAAATTCATTTCGTTAAAATTCTAATTTGTATTTGCCTAAACGTTTTATTTGTCAAATAAAGGTTAACTTAGATCGGAAAATGTTCTGTGAAGCCAATGAAACTAATCTGACTCTCCTTCGGCCAATTTTGATCCCAATAGCCAGCAGCATCTTACCGCTTTGTCTGCGGAAAGCCCACCTATGTAGCTGACATATGTTGAGTACAAGCTGCCGCTAATTGTGCCCAGGCAACCAAGTTGACCCCAAAAGCACACGCGAGGCAAAGGCACACACACACTCATAGTGAATTGCAGGCGACTAACATTAAAAGTCCATTAAAAAATTATGTTTCCCATGGCGTACTAGAGCTCCTGTTTAGGTGGTAAAGGCAATGCGTGTGTGTTTGTGTGTCTCCAAATCTAAACTGGCAAGCAGGCACACACATACATATTTCGCTATGTGTGTGTATGCTTAACTATATTTAGAGCGCAAGAAATTGTGGCATTTAACTGGCAGCCAAGCAATGCGAAACCATAATTGTAATTGCAAATGCAAATGTCGCACGTATTGATTGCATTAATTAATTAATTTGTGACTTAATTTCATGGGCTTGCGGCAATCAGCGCACGCACGACTGCCAAAATGTATTAATATTGCAGCAGCAGTCGCAGCTGTGAATGCAGCAACAGAATCGACAACAACAACAACAACTACGGCCGCTGATGCTCTGTACGTGTGTGTGTTTGCGTTGTTATTAATTGAAATTTAATGGCAAAATATATTTTTATTTATTTATTCAACTGCAACTGCATTTATGCGCACTTCCGTCGCCCTCGTCGCCTCGCCGTCTGCTGCTGCTACTGCTGCTGGCGTTGTCATTTACCATTTTCCGTGCCGTGCTCTATGTGCCCCTTTGTTGCCATTCGTCGGCGGTTGGCATTTAACATCAAAAGCCTTGGGCCCCGCCCCTCGTTGCCCTCACTGCCCTCACTGCCCCCGTTGCTTGTAATTGATTTCACTTAAAATTTAAATAATGCATGCGGTTTTTACTGCAAAATGGATTTCACAAAAGTTGTTGTATTCTTGTGTACGACCATTTATATGTTCATATGTTTCAGCGCCAGACTCGCACGTGAACTCATATGCATGTCTGTGTGTTTGTCTCTTTGTATATTCAAGCGTGTCCTCTCAACTGCCTTTGCGGCGGTCATTCGTGCTGCCATTTTATTTTCGCGTTAAATTAAATATGAAAATTAATGTCAACATAATTGAAATGGCAACAACGCAGTCAGCGAACGGCACTCCATAGCTGAGCTACATAATTGATGAAATTATTTGTGAATTATTTTCCAGATATTCCGTGACAATTATGCGGGACTTGACCAATCGACGTATGAGTAATGACACTGGGCAAAATTGACTAACAAATTAAGTTTAATACTTAAACAACAATTCACTTTCAATTCATAATTTATCAATATTATTAATATCTCTTTAACATGCTATTAATAGAATTTATTCAAACTATACCAGTCAGATCTAATCCTGAATAATTTGTAGATTAAGGGAAATTAAGACGCTCAAAGTATTTATATATATACTCAATCATATAGCTATTGACTATTAAGACAGTATCAATTGATCCACTCCAAATGAAGCTGATTAACTGTTAAAATATGAGACCTGAAATAAATGTATCCTAAAATTGTTTAACTAAGTTCTTTGTGTAATTTTCTAAATAATAAATATATAAAAAACAATCGATATGCCCCTCTTAGGTCTTGCACACTCATAGGGTATTTGTATTGTATTTCACCAACAGCTTGCGATTAATTATGTTCGGCTGAACATAATGGGGGTGGATAAGGCCCAATCCGCTAAAATAGCCAAATATACATACGTATAATATGTATGTGTATGTATGTTTGTTTCTGCGTGTGTCTGTAAATTATACTACGTACACTGGCTCCAATTATCAAATGAACATAGAAATAATAAGCGCAAAGAGAGACGAGCTGATTGGCAGGTATCATGTAGCACTGGCAACGCGTTTGCCGTGAACTGGATTTGTGCACATTTGTACTACGATGCTTATGGATGTTTGAAAATATGAGTGTGATTTGTATTTGCATGCGATAATGACAGATAAATTGCCAAAAATGAATTCGAGTTTCCACCTTTGAGACAGTTGCCACGCAGCTAGTCATAAATACGTTGGATTTGAGCTCTTGTGGCACCTGTCCAAACGGTCATTAGCTTCATAAACAAAAACCTTTAAATGCACACGAAAGTGCCGAGTCAAAGGCAACAACAACGCTCAACTGCAAAGAGCCATCGGACGATAATCGTTTATAATTCCTATTAATTTTGCACTTATTAATAATTTCAACAATTTTCTGCTGACTGCCAATGTGGAAAATTCACGCGAAGTGCAGCAAATGGAAGTGAAGGCCACAAAAGGGTCGCATCGGCACTTGCATATCATTGGCTTAAGTTAATTACGAATTGACTGCTTTTGTCTTCTCTTATTTTTTGCATTTAATGATATCATGCGAAGTAACATAATGCACAAAGCCATCATAATTAAATATTTCGAATTGTTTCCACGAAGCTTATCGATTGGAAAACATTTCCCAGACAGTCGCGGCTCGTTGCTGTTGGCTAAGCACTTTTGCATTGACAAATATTTAGAGATCCGAAAGCATCTCAGATAACGCTTATATCTTATGCGATAATGACGCGCGGCATCTACAGAAAACTTGCAAACTGCCAGCTAATCAGCGGCACCTCAAACGCCTACGCGAAATATGTGCGAACAAGTGGAATCTGCGAGTGCTAGGGCGCCGTTGCCAGGGCCGGCTTGGACCCGAGTATATCGAGCATAAGGTAAAATGTTGGATATGCTAAAGATTTTTCAGCAATGCGAACTCTGCGCTCCCCAGAGCCATCTGAGCCATCTGAGCCATCTTCATCCCCCCACTCGTTGCGCTCCCTCGACATTTCGCTTCATTTCGTTTGTCGTTGCCTGTTTTGCGTGCGCACTTTTAATTGCAATTGAATTTTAATTACTGCGTTGTCAGCAAAGAATGCTGCAGTCGGCCGTTTAAGAGCTGACAGGCAACGCAGTACGCCAGACACGCGGACACAATGAGCCACAATGCACCGCACCACCACCACCACTACCACCACCACCACCACTGCCACTGCCATTGCGAACGGCAGCCAGCGGCAACTGTTGCCATTGCCTGTTGATATTGGCGATGGGCTTTGAGACGTCTGCTCTGGGTGCTCTTTGTGCTTCAGTTTGTGCTCTGCTCTTTGCCTTATTTACAACCACGTCGCCATCGGAGCAATTAAATGAGCTGCTGCTGCCGCCGGCAATCGACATTCGACATTCGGTATTGGGCATTCGGCATTCGGCATTCGGCATTCGGCGCTCCACGGCGCTCAACTTCATTAATCAGCAGCTATAAAAGTGATTGGCTGATAACGTTTATCGAACTCTGATGATTCTATTTACTGCCCAGGTATGGGCATAGATAACTTAATGAAAGTGCCATGCAATTAGCAATGTCTGTGCTTGATTGCCTAGACCCACCAGCCCGCATTTGGCTGCCTGAGCATCTACAAAATATTAACGAGAATTCCTTCAAGCTGTATAGATGCCCCATCATTTATAACTGATTTCAAATGGACTCTTGATCTGAAACAGTAACAGTAACAGTGTGCATTAAACTGCAACAGAATACCTATAATTAGCTATTAAGCTCGACTCGAATTCGGGGATCAAATAAATATCCAACCACTCAAGAAAAATTTAATTGGTAATCACGAAGAGATTTGTCGCGTTGACAGATTATTTTATTTATACTTGACCAACATGAACCTATTAATATTAATAGATTTAATTGGGTAATTAAGTGTTAATCGTAGTAATTAAAAGTATTCAAGTGGCAGCAACAAACAAGTTATCGTAAGGAATAACGTAGACAAGAGTTGGTTTGTTGCCAAACTAGGAGAGAAACAATGCAAGGATTGTAGGTTGAACTTGTACAGTCTAAAATCTACCCAAAGGCACATAGTGCCGAATGTTTCAATCTAACATCATTTACCAAAAGGCTATTTACTCGCTTAGAATTATTCCATATTCATATATGGACTATATGATATATTCAACATGATTTATTGCTGATTCTATGATTTCTGATAATATGTAACTAAGGCTGACTAAAATTAAAATTATGAAATTAAATTTAGACCTAAATATAAGATTTATTACAATAAATAATTCAACTTATATTTTTATTCATTCATTATGTCCATGTTTCTGCCTGCTTTAATTTGAATATATATATATATATATATATTATCGTATTTGATTGCATTTACATTTTTTCTTAAGGGCATATTATTTCAATGGCCTGTTTGTTTTATTCGGATTATTTATGTATCAACTAAAATAGTTTTTATTAATTTCTTAACCTTTTGCTACGGCAATTATGTACGTGCAGCATATTCGAAGTCGAATGGCATTATTAATGCATTTCAAAAGTTTAGTTTTACACACACTCTCACCCTAATGAGATTTATGGATTGGGAGTGCGGCCATTTATCTAAAATTATACACCACCGAAAACTAACTCATAGGCGTGGGCCTATGGGCTCCTGCTGCAGGTGCACAAAGGGGGCGCCAAAATGCACAGCATAAATGAGTGGGTGACAGGGAATGGGCAGTAGATGGAAATGGGACTGGGACTGGGACTGGGACTGGGAATGGGTATGGGAGAGAGGCGGCAACTCTACCAATCAACAACAAAAATAACAAAATATCAAGCGGAGCGCATGCAACAATTTATTTAAATACCTCGGGCTCATCAAATTTAAGTTAACACAGCCCGAACGGGACGCATTGCGACAGACGGCGGTGAGGAAAATATAAAATGAAATAAAAACTGAAGACTGAGAGCTGAAAATGAAAATGAAAATTCAATTTTCCACCTAAACGCAGACACCGCATCAATTTTGAAAATGCGTTTGCAAGGCGAACGCACGACGATTTGTTGGGTTGCACGAAAAGGACAGAGTGAGTGTCCCCCACTCGACTCCAAGCGGCAGCTGGGGCAGACACTCGCAAGACAGCCAAGAAGTCAGGAGAGCCACGTCGTTGTTGATGCTAAAGAGATGCAGGCGGCTGCCATTGCCAGTCTACCACACAGAGAAACCTGCCGGCTTCATCCCACAATTTCGATTCGCCTTTTCGACGGCTGTCAACGAAAGGCAAACCCTAAAGTGAAATTTCTGATGCATACGCCAGCAACACACATGCCACATTTTAACCACACATAATTGCTAACATATATATATATATATATATATATGTGTGGGTGTGTATGTGTGTGCTTGTGCGTGTGTCTCAGTCATAGGAGTAGATTATTGGATTTATTTGATTTATTCAACAATTTTCCATATTTGATCGACTTGTCCAACTCTTTCAAAGATTCCTTTGAATTAGCATTTAATTAGCTTTTATTGACTATTAAGATTCCAGTCGTGATACAATACAATAACTGTATTCAGAGACGCAGTAGCCAAGTACACCACCCACCAGTGGCAGTCTGTGTCAGTGGCGCAACTTTCTACATATTTGTTTCGGGTTTTTATGATTTTCCAGCAAGTTTATGAGGCCGACAACGAAGTATTTATGATATTTACAACAAAAGAGCGAACGTAGAAATTTTACTCAAATCGAAATAAAAACATACAAATTAATTAATGCCAATAAACAAGAGGCATGTTGCCATACAGTACAAGGGCCCAAGCAGCGTCCCGGCCCGGCCGGTCCGCTCCGCACCCATTAATGGAGGGCGCCCTACGCATTGGTGAGTTTATGACTGCGAGGCCGAGGCATCTGCGGCTATGGCAGCCCGCCAGGCTGTTTGGCTGTTGAGTGATCATCCCAGATCAGGCCAGGCATGGGCATGGGCATGGGGGGCAGGGGCAATAGCAGCTTGGCATCCACTTCGCTGCCAATTTAATGGCGTTTTTACAACTTGAAAGATTCGTGCCTGCCACGCCGTTTTGAGCGATGATGTTGGGGGCCACTAAATGCATACGAAATGCAGCGCAACGAATGTCATTAGAACATAAAAATGATATTAATTGCATGCGAGAGTGCAGAGCCCAGAGAACCGGAGACCAGAGTTGGAGCCCAACTGCCACTGGCATGCAATAGAAACGTCAACATTTTGATGATGGAATTGAATGGCGCACTGCGAGATCCACTTAAATGTGTGCCTGCCTCTTTGAAGGGGACGGGCCTGGCAGCAAAATCGTCAACGTCGACGTCGACGTTGTCGTTGTCGTTGTCGTTGCCTTTGCCGTTGTCGTCGCAGCCTGCAAGAGATCGCATAGCTCAGATAAATAATAAAAATTAAAAATAAATTAACACCTAGTAAAGAGGCAGCCTCTGCATTACTCAGAGCCGGGTGCGGGTACGGGTACGGATACGGGACGGGACGGGTTTGCTTACAGCTATAGAGGCCTGTACCGCAGACAGCTCAAAAATAGCGCAAAAGTAATTAAAAACGAAAATATAAAAGCAAAACGCACACAGTCAGTGCTCCCATCGAGCATCTCGCATCTCGCATCTCGCAGCCAGCAGCTCATAGCTCGCATCTCAGTTTCTCTCCCGCCATAAAAAATATGTTTGTCTATATTGGATTCAACAAGCGAAACGTCGCCGCCAGCGCAGCCAACGCAGATCAAAGGCCCGTCCGGACGGGCAGACCGCTCCCGGGCAGTCTTTAGAGTGTTGCCATTATGATGATGCTAATGCAGTTGACATTTTATGCTAGGCCAGAGAATGCACCAAAACGGTCGAGTCGACTCGATTCGAGGCGAGTCGTTGCAAGTCGCAGCGAGCCGAATGGCGGGCTCAGCCAATTGGCTGCACTGCTATGGGCCACGCCGAATGCCAGCCCGATAATTAAATGCAATAATATTTCAATTTAATTAGCTGGCAGCTGGTAAATACCATTGGGGCAAATGTTCGGTGCCACGAACATTGAAAGATTCATTAGTATAATATTTGGGCTATGTTAATGTGCTTTAATTCATTATGATCTGATAATGACAATTTTACGATCACACCAAATGGCTTTCAAAATGACACCTGTTTCAAAATGCGCTCGCATCAATACTTATTTCAAAACATAACTCATTTACAATATAATTAAATGAACATTCTAAAACTCGTCCATAATGTTTATAGAGTGTATTATTTATATGTCACTTTAGTTATTTTTTATGATGTGAAATATTTCCAGAAATATATGTCAAAGCTTTATAACAGCATATCAAATTGAAATCAAAATAAGGTATAATAAATTTTAATTTTGTACCTTCATGATTCATGATGGTTGATTCGAAAGCTCTAAAGGATCATTAAGACTATAATAAGATAATAGCCACTAGAGATTGGTTAATTGAATCGATAAGTTTTTATTAAAGTTTTATATAACTTGCTTGCTGAATGGTTGGATATAATTAATAAAATTAATCATTGGGAATTTATAAATTGTTATCCTCTTGCTAAAAATAAAAAAATTCATTATAATAATAATTATATTAAACCCACACAATTTAAAATGCAAAAAAAAAAATTTATTTATAAACAAATCGAATTAAATTAGGATTTAATATAAATTATTAATATAGAGTTGCAAACTTCATGTAATTATTATAGTAATTTTCTTTTACTAATTTAAAATAAAATGTTAATTTTATTAGAGATGTGTAATCTAACTATAATAATTACATGAGGCTTGGAACTGCAATTAATAAGTATAAATTAATACCCAATTATTAATTATTAATGATTAATTTTGAATGAGTTCTTTATACTTATTAGTTGCAGTTCTTATTAAGTTAGCTCTTTAATAATATTGATTTATAATTGTTTATTTGCTTATTCAGGTCATCTGGCTTGTTTCTCAACTCTTCAACTATTTATTCAATCAAAATGACAAGTTGCAAGTTAGTCATCATGGATTCAAGTACAGTCTATAATATCCTTTCTTGCTTATAGAAATGTAAAGCTAACGTAGATTAGTGGGAAAATGTCAACTTTTATCCAACTGCATGTAATTAGTTTACAATATTAAATTAGCACCCAAGCATTCAACAAACATACAAATCCTTGCAAAACCACAGAAGCACATACACACTTCTGTATATTTACTTACATATACATATGTAGACAGAAGTACTAACACTGTGGAGCTGACACATTGACATATGAAGCCTTTTATGCTACTTCGCACAGGCAAACCTTCCATGGAGACATTTCATTGAATCCAATTATCGCTGGACATGGGATAATAATTACTGTCTGCTATCCACACGCACACGCTCAACTGTACACCCACACACCCAAACAAGCACACGCAAACACACATACAAGGTCGCCAGAAGCGAGTAAGCGACATTGAGCACCAAATGCCGCTGGATTTGACTCGGATGGGTGGCGCGTGGTGGCCTTGTTGCTTAACCATCTAAATGGCAAGTATTCAAAGGAAGAGACACGCGAAGGGCTGGCTATGCAGTGAGGGGGCGCTAGAGAGCGCGCCAAAGCTTACGCGAGCACAAACCGAAGGATGCTGCCGGGCCGCCAGCAATAAAACAAAATTGCCACATATAAAAGCAAATAATGAAGTGAAAATGGCAACAATGTGATTACACACAGTGCCACAGGATAGACCTTAATAAATTGCGAGCAGACGCGCACACACAAGCACACGCCACACTTAGAGCGAGACAGCGCCGGAGAGAGAAAGAGAACGATAACGAAAATGAGCACCGAATTGGCTGTTTGTGAGCAACTGCGACGGCGCTTTGCTTGAATGTTGCCAGCAACATGTTGCCAGCAACATGTTGCCAGCTGCTAACTTGTTGGATGCGAGCCACTTTCTATGCGTTAGCTGTGTGTGTGTGTGCGTGTGTGTGTGTGTGTGTGTGTGTGTGTGTGTGTGTGTGTGTGTGTGTGTGTTTGGGTTTGCGTTTGTGGCTGTGTTTTGTTTTCGCGCTGGTCGCCACGCGCTTGACTGACTTCAATTTAAAAGCCTCGAATTAGGCGCCACCCCCCAAAAATGAGTTTCAGGCACATCAATTAACGCTCGGGTCTGCAACAAATAAATTAAGCTGTAAAACTGAAGTTATAGACTCGAATGTGGCGATTGTTGGGTTATAGTCAATATATAAGAACTTCTAATAAGCAATATTATTAATTGTGTAGCCATAATGGCATCATTTATCGCACATTTTAAGCGGAGACAACAACTACAGCTACAACACCTACTTACAACATGGGGCAGCAGCTGCGACGTGCGAAGTGCGCGCCATGGCAACATTTCTACGAATTAAATTGCTTGTAATGATGATGGTGACGGTGGCAGCAGTCACAATGGCAGCAGCAATCCACACAGACAATCAGCGACACACACACACACTCACAACTCACACACACAAAAGTGAGACGCCGTTGGGTTAAAGAGGGCTAAATGCGTGCAATCATTGGGTGAGTGCCGGGTTTTTGAACGTAGGTGTGAGCGTATGTGTCAATGTATACGAGGGGAGAAACGAGGGTGAATGTCAGACAGCATTTATCCATTTGTAGCCGGACGCTGGGGAGCAGCAGCAACAGTAGCATTTGCCGCTGGGCAGACTATGCCATTTAAGTTGTCGATATTTAGTATGTATGTGTGAGTATATGCATATCGGATCACAGCTGTATCTTATCGCAATGTAAATTGTTATCGAAAACCATTTAGTCTTGATCAGAGAAAAGATTGTACTTAACTGTATGGAGACGGACCCATGTGCGCATCTCTTCGGCAATGGGTGTGGGTAAGGCTTTCTGGCATAAGTGAGGCAGGCCTGGAGAATAATTTGGGTAAGTGTCTCATTTTTGTTAGCAAACAAATTCAGTTTTACTTAATTGTCTAAAATCACAACACAAAACAAAAACAGAAAAAAACAAAGCGTCCAGAATCAATTCACTCTAGCAGGTATCTTCACTGCCGTATTAAAGGAATTTTCTTAGTATTTTGGAAAACGCAAAGAAAAGTGAAGAACAGCCATATGGGACACAGAGTAGTTGATGAAGTGATACACTTGCAGCTGCCCGAGGTGCAAGCTGTCAACGTTGTCAATGTACGAATCGGCGATGGAGATGGCGACGGCGACAATGCTTGGGGACGCCATCTGGATGAGGTGCAGATTCAAGCACAGCGTGTGGAGAATCCCCAGGTTGCCATGTTGTTGGATGCCCCGCACGAGCCGCCCATTGAATTGCACCAATTGCTCGAACCGGTGAACGTGCCCCAACGGCCGCGCAAGAAACGAAGCTTTTTGACCATCTCAAAGCCCTTTCATGTGCAGCCGGAGAGGTGCGCTCTCATTTCGAATGGGTGGAAAGCAGTGCAGTGTGTCCAGCCGGAGGAGCGCGGCGAATACTTCGCCGACTATCTGATTAAGCATATGAATAGCCGAAATTATCCAAATGGCGAAGGATTGCCGAATCGCTGGGGTCAGTTCTAAGCTCTCGGCATGGCTTCCACCAGTTACTTTATTGTCACCAGACACTTTGATGAAAGGCCAAGCGTCAATAAACAAATGAAAGCGAGCCTATCACAATAGGTTTCCGTATAATTCTGCCTGTCTGTCTCTAAAACCTCTTTGAATGTTATCAGCTTGCCAGCAAGGTCTAGCCTTAGTCGACCCCATCAGCCCCGGGCCGTGGGTCGTCATAATAGCTTACAAGCTGCACTATATTGCCAATTAATAAACGGCAAATTGCCGAATTGAAAACAGGCTAACTTCATGCTCACACACACACACACACACACACACGCACGCACACACACACACCCACGCACACATTCATAAACATCAACAGGCACCTGCTATCGCTTACCTTGCAGCGCCTCAATCCCACTATTCGCATGAACAGAGCATAGAACAAAGCCCCACTCCGTGGGACGTTCCATTTGCCATGTGCTTGCAGTTTATTTGCACATATGCGATACAAATGACAATGGCAATGACAATACAAAAGCCGATGAGCGAACAATTGCACAGAGTGTAGCAAATAAATACAAAATTCAAAAGATAATTGCAATCAAAGCGGCAAAATGTAGCCAAAAGGCTTATAAACTGTGGGCTCACTCACTGGGTGGGTGTATCGGGATAGTCACATGTATGTGCACATCGAAAATCGAAACAGAAGGTAAACTATTTTACATCACAAATGCAGTACACATACACACACACATACACACACACACACACACACTCAGATTGACACACGCACAAAAGCAAAAACAATGAACTTTGCAAATTACACGCATATTGCGAATGGGCCGCAGCAGCAACTGGCTATGAAGTACGCTTATCAGATGACCTGTAATTCAATAAATGAATAATGAGACTTTTGTTTATCTTGATCATTTATTGCTTGAATAAGATTGCAATATGAACTGATATATTAAGATATTTAATTATTATATTCCAATTGATCACATCTGCAATCTCTTATCGTAGATCAAAGTGCCGACACCTAAATGCAATCACCGCAGTTTTAGCTTAACTATACTCTACTCAAAACCCATCGGCCATTGTGCAGTTCGAGTTAGAGCTGGGCATTTGGGAGCACTGCTGCAGAGCATCTCTAATTGAATTGAATGCAATTTATTTCGGAGTTGTTTGGCAAATGGTTTGAGTATTTAAAAAGGGAAACAACGAGAGTAAAGGCATTTTGAAGCGCAATTATGGCTTGTAGCCCAACAGACTTGTCGCTCAATAGCCCCACAAAAACTGCGTCGTTCGGCAAGGGTTGATTAATTTACCAAATGCAACAGCAATCTGGCTATGACAGTGGTGCTTTTTGCCCACTTCATCCCAGTGTTTCAGCTGCCTGCCTCCCTTGTTCAGTCATTTCTCAACGCGGAGCGGAGTAGGGCTGCAGAAGCCGATTATCATCGGTTGGAGGCATTGGGGCCTGTGCCAGGGTTGTTAGCACGACGGCAGTGAGTGCATCAAATGTGATTGCTTCTGCTCGATTGTCTGTCGCTGTTTGATGGTTTTTGATCTGTCTAGGACGCCCAACTACAACCCCGCATACCAGTCAATCGAAGAGCCAACACACCTTCCCTTGTTGAGTAATTGATGTTGCCTCTGCTCTCGTGGCACATGAATTCTTAGCTAATTTCAATTAACCGTTCATTAATAAAGCCATGGTCAAATAAGTTTCCGAATTATTTCATAAACATGTGCGACTCTGTCAACTTGCAACTTCCCACGGCATTTCAGTAGAAAGTGCTCAGCATTACGCCGAACAACAACTCCTAATGGCTCTACTCTAATAACTTAAGATCTTTGAGTCCAAATATAAATAAATCATATCTGAAAGAGATCGAGAGAATAGTTACTTATATTTGGTCATCTGTCAGAGGCATTAACTAAATACTTGGTCCACATTAGATTTTTATAGTGTCTTTTGAGTGCGTCTTTGTTCTGTAGCTGCGCTTGTTGTACCTATTTATGAGGCAACGTGTGCACAAACTTTTCCACTTACAAACAGCTCACAAGTAAAATACCTACCTTGACTCTTGCGATGCCGCCCAAGGAGACTGAGGATAGGTGAAGAAGAAAGGGCGAAGATGGAGACGAAGGCGGAGGTGGAGGCGGAGGCGGAGGCGGAGACGATGGCGCGTCGAGTGAATCGAAGCTTAAGTCTGTGACTAGGGCCATTACCAAGTCGTGTGTGTGCCCCTGCAGCATAGTGCACACGCACACAAACAGTCACGGGCCCAAGTACGAGTACAAGTTACAAATTGCTGGAATATATATGTAGGTAAATATGCTGCAAAGACGGCAGCAAAAACAGCAGCAGTGCCAGCGACAACCATTGGATACAGCAAACGGCAAACAAAGTAAGCAACATTAAACATGCTTTTCAGCGTAAGTGGCGTGGGTGGCCTACCCATGGCCTGGCATGTCCGTCTCACTTCTGGAACTGGGAGCTACTACGACTACTACTAAGCCTGCTACGTACATTAGTTAACATTGACTGAGCTCCACTGCCTCTCAGCTTCGGCCTGAGCCATATTTTCATCTGTTGGCAACGCAACAAGAGATGCTCCACTTTTTCCACATACGAGAATCTGCAATCCGTTGTCTATGTATGTAGCAAAGTGCTCTTAAGTCCTAGCTGCTGCCACTGAGTGCATTTAAACTAGTAAGCTATAGCATTTGTGCTACCATTCTGAAAAAATGACGAGCGACTGTGCATAACAATGCAAGTGTATATTTGACATTCAATTTGCCCGAGGCATATTACATGAAGATGTTATGGCTCACAAATGATATCACATTGCCATTC
Source organism: Drosophila mettleri (assembly GCA_035047625.1). Lineage (NCBI taxonomy): Eukaryota > Metazoa > Arthropoda > Insecta > Diptera > Drosophilidae > Drosophila > Drosophila mettleri. The sequence continues at coordinate 16,836,484 of JAWNPI010000035.1, forward strand.
CGGATTTGCCTGAACAAGCAACCCGAGTTCAAACTTACGATATAGATGAGGAAACTAAGAGTTTAAGTCACTTTTACCCACCGTCTCATACGTCAGCACGAAAGGGCCAAACTAAATATATAAATATAAAATATTATTGTTCAAGGCATTGGTAAATACTTAGGAAAATAACAAATTATGAATCTCCCAGTGCTTCAATAAAACTCGCTTCCCCTGTGGAGAAATGTATTTGAAATAAATTCTCTTTCTTTTTGCTTGCTAAAATTCTTTGTGCATTTTGCCTTTACTTAACTTTTTTTTTAATTCAGACCAACTGAAACTCAGATCTTACAGTGAACTGTTTTAATATGTCGTATATAAATTAAATTAAGTTCTATTTATGCGTATCTAAACAAATTTAACTCTATTTGCCAAGTTTTATAGAGTTTTAAAAAAGTTTACTAACCTAATTTACTTGAACAATATTGCTCATTCCACTGCGCCTCACAGTCGAGCACTTGGTGGAATTTGGCAAAGACGAGCAAACAGCAAACTTCCATGGTCAGATATGCTGCACATACACATATATATCCACACACATATACTTTATATACATACATATATAGACAGTTTGAAGGCATTTCGTTATTGTTGTTGTTTTATTCCATGTTGTTCGGATAAATAGACAATAAGCCAGTGCAAACACACATAGCGCAGGTAGACGGGTAGGAGAATGCCTGAACAGAATTTTCGACTCGTAAAATGCTTATAAATATTTTAGGAAATATTCGAAAACTTTAATGCTGCAGCACAAATACCAGGCAGTTATTGCTTTACCATTGCAATTGGCTGCTCCCATTGGGACTCCGGAGCCATTGTCTTGAGCGTAAGAGCAATAACTACAATTGTAGCACAAAGTGTTTTATTTGGCCTTAGTTGATTTGCATATTAGATTTAAAAGTGATTGAGCTAATTCTCAAGTCAAGCACTGACGCAAAGCTGTGAGTTTGGCGAGCCAAAGATTTGCCTTTGGTTAATTCTAATTGATGGCAATTTGTGGACTCGCTGCTCGAAATGAATATGTATCTGGGAGTGCTCTGTGTGTGACTCTGTGTTTGTGTGTTGCGAACCATTAACACATTTTAATCTGCCGCTAGCTGATGGCTTTTGTGTGGTCGCTGTCGAGCCAATGGAGAAAGCACTGCGCCTGGCGCTCTTAATCATCAGCATAAGCAATAATGGGAAACAATTGCCGCCGTCTGACGGCTGACGTCTGCCTGCTGGTGCCGTAGGGTTGGCAGTCGCCTTTTGCTGCCAGTGCAATTGCAGCACAAGAAGACAAACTTTTATTGCATTGCCATGTCAACAGCGATAGCAATCTGTGTGCTGTTGCACTTAAAATGCGAATGCGAATACGAATTGTGGCGCAAAATGAAGCTACTTGTGTGTCCGACACTGATACAGATACAATTACACACATACACACGGAGCCATACAGCAGCTACAGATGCAGATACCCATACAGATGCAGATGCAGAAACAGATACAGATACAATGACGTTGCGAGCCAGAGCGAGATGGTAAGTGCAGCAGGCTGTGGCGAAAGACAAGCTCAACTTTCTGTCCGGCGACTGCATGCCTGCCACATTCAATTAGTGCAACAACATATCCTGCCATCCAGCTGCTGTTGCTGTTGCTGTTGCTATTGTTGGCGTCTCGTGCGAAAGAGCAGCACGAACAGCAGTAGTAGCAGCAGCAGCAGCAGCAACAACAGCAACAACAACAACAGCAATGGGAATAGAGCTACACTTAATTTTATTCATTTGACAGTTGCAACACAGGCTCACTTGCTGCCACACACAGGCTGGCACTCACACACAAAGCATGCACACAGGAGCACAGCCAGAGTGCTGCAAATGAATCGCTGCCACACGTATGTCAGCAATTAAGGTCATTCTGGCAGCAGCAGCAGCAGCAACAGCAGCCTCAGCAGTAGCCGTGGCAGCCACAAATGCCGCATTTTGCATATGGGCAGAATTATTTTTATACCCTGAATCCATTGAAAATGGAAATTTCAGGGTATAATGTTTTTGTGCAAATGTATGTAACAGGCAGAAGGAGGCGTGCCACACCCCATAAAGTATATATATTCTTGATCAGCTCGACGAGCTGAGTTGAACTAGCCCTGTCCGTCTGTCCGTCCGTCCGTCCGTCCGTCCGTCCGTCCGTGTAAACACCTGGATTTCTGCAACCACAAAAGCTAGAGACTTCAAATAAAAAGCAAAATGCTCGATAATACCATACGCTGTACGAGTTTATTTTTTTTTTTCGATAACTCGTCCCATTCCTTTTTTATCGATAACTATCGAAAATATCGCTTTGTTTTTGAGGTCTGGCGTGCACACCGTTAAAGATAGAATCGTGCACTAAGTTGTGTTTGATTGCTATATTGAATCCGCACATTTTGTCATTTTTGGATTTTTGATGCCACGCCCCTTTCGCTCACAATTCAACAAAATCGATAACTCACGTATATCAAATACTAGAGACTTGAAATTTGGCAAATAGGTACATTTAGATGTCATAATCATGCCCCGAAAATTTCATTAAGAACATAGGTCTAGAAAAAAAGTTATTAAACAATAAAGTTTCCATAGCACAGCCTCTTTTGCGGTCGCAATACTGCGCAGTAAGCATATTACGTGCATGCATATGTTTGTGTGTGTGTGTGTGCATGTGTTGTTTACTATTAATGAATAAATGAAACTTTTTATGATTGGTATTACAGCTCAATGGATTCAGGGTATCTCTTAGTCGAGCAGTCTCGACTAGAGTTTAGTTACTTGTTTTAATTATGACGTTTTATTGACTGAACATTACTGCAGAAATGACAACAACAAAAATTAAACCCTGTTTGTACTGTTAAGCAGCTAAGGGGTGAAGTCACTTCACTGGGGAAGCAAACAGGGTTGCGAAATACATTGCGCAGCAAATTAATAAAGAGTCTGCGAACTCGCATACCAGAGTCAGACCAGAATGGAAAGTTGCCAAATCAGAGGTGATATAAAACTCAACACAATTCACAATAATTCACAATAAATCAATCATCAATTTGTATTTATTACATGGCACACATATTGTTAAATAAATGTAAATAAAAATGTGAGTAATAAACTATACAGAGAGCGAGCAATAAACAAAACAAAAAGTGAGAAAAAAATTTAATAAAATAATAAATTTGCATTTACATTAGCATTTTCATGTCATTGAAAGAGTTTTAATTTACTTGAATGGTAATCGTTTAATCGAATGTCATTTTCATTATTTATTTTCTTTTTTCTAGTGAAAAATAAATATTATTCCGAAAGAAGAGATATGTGACCTCGTTACAGTTCAACATTTTGTACCTTAAACACACTGATACAGGAATCACGGGTATAATGGTTTGCTTGTGATACATAAGTAAAACGTGTGACGTCCTCGGAGTGTTTAAGGTATCTCCTAGTCGACTAAAGTACGCTTATGTTGTTATTTAATAACTGAATTTCTTTGCAAAGAATTTCATTGATTTAGTCATTTTTAAGGAATGCTTGACACACTCTTAAATTCACATAGCATTCAAAAGCTTCATAAGCACGATAATGAAATGCATGGACGCAAGTAATGCGGATACATCCGTACATCCGTGGAGTAGATCCAATTTAAGCTGCCCCCACTGTCACACTGCGCAAATCACATTGACAACTCATTGCTGCGAACGGTCTGGTGGCAAGTGTATGTGTGCCCATTGCTACATTGGCCCTTGAAGCTACTTTGTGAAATTTGATTTCGTTTCGATCCGAATACAGTTATGCGCGTACACCTAGATGCAGATACGTTTATACATGTGTGCATTAACAGAGATACATTTATAGATACGTGTGTATTCGACATCGTATTCGAATCCATTGGTATTCCCGTTTGCCTGTGACTTTTGCATGCAACGTCTGCCGAGCATGCAGCATGTGTGTGTAACCTGTGTGCATGTGGCACATGTCGGACTAGAAAATTTGAAATTTATGAAAGCATTTAACAAACACATCATAAAAATTCAAATCAATTCTGCGTTAACGTCTACTCGGAATGATATTGCTTTTTAATTGCGGACACAGGCGGAAATTGCTTTCAGAACCAGCGACACACACCAACACACATAGACTCACATGGACACACACCCTCGCGCGTCCAAAGAACATTATGGCATTCACACAAGCGCTGGGGAGAGAGTGATTTCGTTGCAATTCGATTGGCAATATGGGGTGGACGAGCTTCTTTCGTATTTTAAGTTTTAAAACTAAGAAACTGCATTGCCTTTTTTTTGGCTGACCTCAAAAGCTTTGACCTTTCAAGCATGCCTCTCTAGCTTTATTTTATTCCTTTTTTAAGTACGGCACTTGCAACGTGCTATTTATAATTGGAAACAGCTCAAAAATGGCTTGAGCTGCACACAGGCAAACGTACACACATACATACATACATACATACATACGTAAGTATGCACTCTTACGCACAGTCAGGCAATCACACAGTCATGCCACACGGGAAGCATGCAGACTCGCTCTCATTTAATATGAAAGTCACTGTATGTGAGCTAATTGAAAACACTTGCAATATTTATAAGCGAAGCAGCATGTTGCGAAAGCACTTGACTGCTCTGCAGCAACATGTTGCTGAACTAATAAACTAACAAAATGATTTTATTATAATGGATTTATAACGCAAGCCAAGAGCAAACAGTCAGTGCATATGAGCAGTGTGTAAGAGTGAGAGCGCAGTTGAATCCAAGGGGAGAGAGCTAGTAAGAAAGAGGAGAGCAGCATGAGTGCGAGTATGAGAGAGTGAGCGAGAGAGAGAGAGAGAGAGGGCACGTGTGTGTGAAAGATAGAGAGAAAGCGCGCGAAAGAGAGTGAGAGAGCGCGCTAAATGCACTTTGAATTGAGACGCGAACGCGGCAGTGGCAGTCCATTAAGCGCAATGTTGTTGTCATCATTTAATGCTTTTGTTGCTTATTGCGACTTGACAGCCGTTCATCTGTCCGGCTGTCGGGACTCTCGTAATATGTGTACGTGAGTGTGTGTAGTGTGTGTGTGTGTTTGAGTGAACGAGAGCACATTTAGCTTTGCGTGTGCGCATTTGTATCTCATTGTTGGCTCGCAGCATAAATGGGGCCCCCACAGCGACGTTGGCAGAAACAGCAACAACAACAACAGCAGAAGCAGTGGCAGCAGCAACGGCAGCAGCAGCAGCAGCAGCGACGGCAGCAATGTCGGCGTCAGCGTCGCTTGGTTTAAGTGGAGATATTTATAATAAGTTTATTTGCTTGTACTTTTCGTAGCGCCTTGCACTGGGCCCCGCATGTTGCAAAGCCATCCTTGACACGCAACATGTTGCCATTGCCACGTTGCCCGGCTATGGTCGCTGATGTTGCCTGGCTCGTTTGGCGCTGTTGGGCATTCACATTCACAATCACATTCGCAGTTGTAAATTGACGTTTTGCGTTAACGACCATCGCAGTCAGCATCGCTGTATTTTGAACTCGTCCTCTTCGTCGACGTCATCGTCGCCGCCGTCGTCGTCATCGGCCTCGTATTTATTGCATAAAGTAAGCCAATAATAATCCAAGTAAGACTGACTCCGCTGCTTTGACTCTGGCATCAATCGTCCGCGGCTCAGCACAATTTGTTTTGCATGCATTTAAAAACGCTTCTTCATGCCAGCATTCGTGGCACTCACTGCGATAATATATATGTATAAATATATATATACATATATATATAAGCACGAGTCTACTTGCGTGTGTGTGTGTGAGTTTATATATGTAAATTTATAGTGTTTATTCAAGTGTCTAATTTGTCTAATTTGCTACATCATCGGCATCTTGAGCAACATTTTCATCGTAACTAAGGGTAAATACATACATATACATCATTATAGTTTTCTTGATTTCCTTTCTTTCATTTTCTTTAAGCTGTTATTTCCAGTATGCTGTAACTTGTTCTCAAAGAGCATTTATTTGCTATCGACTGCTCTTCGCTATAATCCGACGTAATTCTATTTAAATTAGCAATCACAGTTCGCTCCGTTGCCATTGTTGTTGTCATATTGTTATTATTATGGAGACTGCTAATGATGTTGACGGCAAAAGTAGTTCTTGACTGTTTATATTTTTCTCATTTCTTTTGTTGTTGACCATTTAACGAGGGTTCATCGAGCTTACTCAGCTAGAGAGTTCCAGTTGGGTCATTTGACTTAGCATCCATAATAGTTTCTAGATATATTAAGAAAATCAGAAATAAATAAAGACCTTCGAGTTATTACTTCAAATTACGAAAGCAAATTAAATAATAGGGGAAATAAACTCTTTGAGCATTGATAGTTCTTTGAAATCAAATCACTCATATATGATGGGTTAATAAATTGCTGATGACTAATCGGTCTTATCGATAGCATAACGCATATTAATAACCGCAGCGCAGAGAACACTTGTGCCCTTACAGCTAATTAAGCTCTCGGGCACATGTTCATTTGTATATTTGCTCATGTAGAGCACATACATATTGTATACAGATACATACATACACTTATAGCAAATTGCTTAGCTGACTAATTTGCCCAAGCGCTGTGAATTACGACATTAAAATACAATGAAAGCATTTGTTGGCCCACGACCCGGCGCAGAGTTCTCAGGAAATGAAATTATACTCCAATTATTGCACAAGCAACAAGCAACAACAGCAACAGCAGCAGCAAACGCAATAATTACATTAACGACAACAAAGCATATATTGATACACATATTTATATACATAAATATCTTTTGAAAAAAAATCTATGAAAAAGTTCTCCGAGTAAGAGGGAAGCGAAATGGCATCGATATAATTAATCAAATTATAAATCTGAGTGAACAATTAAGAAAGCGAAAGACAAAGGCAGCCAAGCTCAAGGGACCGAGCAGAAGGGAGTCGAGCACAGCGCGCATAGCACCGAGCGCCGCGCACCGCGTACTAACAATAAAAAGCAATCGAAAGCTGTTGGCTCAGCATTAATTAGCGCTAAACGTCGCTGTCGCCATCGCCGACGACAATAACAAAGTGAACGGCTGCAAACGCCCTAAAGCAGTCCCCATATCGGCAACAACAGCAGCAATGGCAGCAGCAGCATCACCAATCCAATCCAAACGCAGCATCCGCCGCCAACTTATTAAAGTACATATAACTCAATTATAGAGAATTAAAAACAAACTCACAGCGCGCGATGCCAGCGATGCCAGCAACGCCGGCAATTTGCAATGCAAAAAGATACTGGCGTGAGCGTGAGCGTGAGCGTGAGCGTTGCCTAAATGCCCAGCCAACAACAACAGCAACAACAATCAAAGCTATAAAATACATTCAGCATTTAATAATCATCCAACGAGCGGCGCTGATGTCGCTGTGTGCCAATGAGCAACGGCAACTCACAGCAATCGCCGCAGCAACATGTTGCTGGTGGCAGCTGCAGCAGCAACATAAACAGCGGCCCGCAATAAATTTATGAGTTCACACACTGAGAATAACAACAATGGCTAGAGATACAATTAAGCTGTAATGCATATGAAAATTTGTGTATTTGTATGTGTTTATAGCCGTGCGTTATGTTCACGTGCGCCGCGACTGCTTGTATCTCTGGCTGTGTATCTGGCAGAGCGTACCCCATGGCTGTGTGTTTGTGTGATGGTGTTTGTGTTTGTGCTTGTACATGTGCATGTGTGTGTGCGAGAGCGCAGCATAATTGTAATTATAGTAATATGTTTTATGATGGTTGCCTCGTTTAGCAACCCCCACACAAAATCCCCACACACACACACACGCACGCACACACACAGCCAAGCGAAACAGACAGGCAGACAGAAGAGCGCGTCGCGCCAACAACATCGGCGATGGCAGCAGCGACGCTGGCGCTGTGCTTGGCCAAAATGTATCTAGATACATAATTGCCACATTCAGTCGTCGTTAAATAGTTGCACGGCGCAGTTCACAGCCACAGCCACAGCAGCAGCAGCAACAGTTTCCAGTCCTCAGCGGTCGTTGGCTGTTGCTTGTTGTTGTCGTTGCCATCGTCGTCGTTGTCGTCGTTGTCGTCGTCGTCGTCGGCGTCGTCGCAGTCGCAGTCGCCGTCGTCGCTGTCGCTGACGCTGTCGTTTTCGACGACGTCGCTTTCGTGCTTTATAGCATTCACTCAGAAGTCGTTTAGAATCGTTTGTCGTGGTCGGTGTTCGGTATTCGATATCGGACTGTGCTGTCGGTGCCCATTTGAAGAACACAAACAGCTAGCGTCATCGTCGTCGTCGTCGTGTTTAAGCAACCTGGACGAGACGCGTACGCGCGAAACGCTTAACGTTATAGCACAAGTGGTTCGGCCGGATACGTAGAAGCAGCAGCAGCAGCAGCAGCAGCAGCAGGCGCAGAAAGCTCGGAGCATATTTTGATGTTGACGTATCTGAAGTCAAATTCAATCTACGCGCCGGCCTATTATAAACGTAATTATAATGAGGCACAGGCCATTAAAATAGAACGAACAAATGTGGCGACCCCCTCAGAGGCTCGCAGTGTACTATTTTAATTAAGTGTGTTGCAACAACAACAGAGCGACATCAGTCACGCATGTGTAAAAGTATCTGCGAACGTGTGTGCATGTCTGTGTGTGCGTGCGTCTTTATTTGTGTGTGTGCCATTTCATCCATCCATTAGTCACACATGAAACTAATTAGCATTTCGGCTGTTTGTTATTGTCGCATTTGCTGGCCAAAAGAATTAGCGCGTTGAACAACGTCAAACAGCATTCATTTCGCGATATATTTACTCATGCATATGGCCGATACAGGCCTACAGACATACATACAATTAGGACTATAAGCATATATCTATATATATACATAAATATATCGGAGTGTCTCGTTTTTATGTCAGTTTGCTTGGCGTTTTCATTAATTTGTTGACATTGTGCTGCGCTCGCTGGCCGCCGGCAATCAGCAATGAAATTTATAAGACGGCGACAACGATTTCTGTGCCCAATTATCATCATCATCAACGACGACAACAACAATGACAACGCGCGGCAACAAAAGTAAACACTTGTGCTCACGGCGCTAATTGCCGCCGTGTGGCGTCTGTGTATCTGCCAGATAAATATACCCACTTGAAGCTTCTCTATTGTTGTGTGCTTGAACTGTGTTGCCCGCTTACAACAAGTTGCGATTGATTTCCTTTTTCCACGAGCTGTTTTTTTTTTTTTGTGTGCGGTTCGCACGCTCTATGTACGACGGACGACCAATTTGTCAATTGGCGCGCTGACAGGTTACGCAGCCGCACTGGTGTCCCCACCTTTGTTCGGCAATTGGTTGCCCAAAGCTGTTCGTAAATAAGTTATGAGCGTGTGCAAAAATGGAATTTTTAATTTTCACAGAAAATATTTCAATTACCCAATTAAATTCAGTTTTGGCCGAGGTGTTATATATAAAGCAATTATATACCAGCGTGTCTTAGTTTATGCGTGTATGTGTGTCTATGTATGTAGTCTCAGTGTGTGTGTGTGTGTGTTGTCACAAATTGAAGTAGACTTTATAGCCGGGTGCTCCGGCCGTGTGTTCATTTTATATTAATTACCCGTCGCTTCTGTTGTTGTTTGGTTATTATTGCTGTGCGCGCATGTTAATAACAACTTAAAAATAAATAACAGTATTTTGCATACGAATATGTAAAAATGCAGAAATTGCTTTTTATACCAAAAAAGTTCAGGTTTTAATTGTCGGAACGTGCGCAACGTTAACAAAAGTAAACAATTAAATAAACGTAATTAATATCCAATTGGCAGAGCAAAACAAACCGAAAGCCAGTTAAATAACGCAGCAAATTTTTCTGTGAATTTGACCTGTATAGCGTGCCCCACCCTCTCCATTTTGGCATCAATAAAACAAATTGTTTTTATTTGTTTCAATCAATTTTTATTGTAAAAGCGCAAAGCGAATTACAAATGAGTTTCAATAATTCGAGTAATTCATTCAGACAGGATCAATCCAAACCAACTGCTTAACTCTAATGGATTCGCTTAATCGAGTTGTGCTCTGTGCTCAAGCTTAGTTAACGTTGTCAGCAGTCTTCCTAATTGATCTTTAAACTCTACAAAGCTAGCTAGTTCATAAAATCAATTTATATGTAGCCCATTTGAAGCCATGCAACATTTTTGTTGCTTTGCACTCAATTAGCAATTAGCTTCGTTTGTTTAGGCAAATGTCAAAAGGTATAATAAATAACGCATAGTACATAATATAAATGTTAAGTGTATGCCAAATTAAATTTTGCCAAATTAAAATGCGGCTGACAGTTTAATTGAAAAAGCAGTGAGTGAGAAGGCGAGAGTGTGAGAGAGTGAGAGAGCGAGACGAGTGCCGCGGATTGCACATTGGCTCAATATTGCTTACATGTGCATTGTGCGCAAATAATGAAATGTATTTAATTGAACCACACACACAAAACACACAAATACGCATACAAAATACGCACGCAGTCCCAGACAATGGGCAAGCAATTATGAAACCAGAACACATTCAAAAATAATTAAAAATTAAATAAATGGCCAACGTGTTGGCAATAACAAATTGTGTAACCAATGCAGCAAAGCAACTGAAATGCACTCAAATTAATTTTTAAAAATATAGAAAGAAAAAAACAAACAACAAACGGAAAAAAAGCGAAAAGCTGTCGCTGAAAATTGCAAAACCATAATCAATAATTGTCAACTGGCTAATGAATTAAATACATTTCTCCTTCTGCCTCCGGCACACTCTCTCTCATTCTCTGGCTATCCATTCACCCTCTCTCCATCTCTATACATATTTAAATGATGCCTTTTTATTTCGCTTCATTTCATTTCATAAATTTTTTAATTATAATGGTGGATCATTTTTTTTTTTTTTTTTTTTGGCTTTTTTGCGTCGGCACAGCATTTTAATTAAGTAAAGTGGATTAATTTGCGACTCGTTAGACTAATTAAGGATTATTGCCGACCCACCTGCCCTAAGGATATGTGAAAGAACGGCGACAACAAAACGTGACCTTTCAAAATTAACGCTATAAATAGCTAAACAGTTAAAGACAACAACAAGAACAAAAAAAAAAAAAACAAAAAATAACTAAAACAAAACAAAATAAAAGAACCAAGCCGAGACGCCCACAAGGAGAGCCATTTAATTGGATTTCAGTTAGCCTTCGCTTTTCGGATACAATCAACCGTTTGGTGCTGAGGTAAGTCCCTTGTCGTTGTAGGCAAATCAATTTAGTATTTTTATTAGGTGTCAGTCAGTTATTTTCTGAACAAACAGGAATTTCAGAATCCTGCACCAAATATCAACGCACTAACAGGTCGACTTGTTTATATGATCTGATTATTCAATCAACATCATCCTAATCATATGAATAATCTGTTTACCTCAACTTTTTACATGTGGTGACCCGCCTGCATGCCAGTTTGGCAATTTGCAATTTATAATCGCTTTCAACTTATTTTGAAATCAATTTCAATTAATCACAACCAATTAATACAAACGACTACCAAGTAAAGGTCTGCCTATCATGCAACAACAAATTAACAAGAGCACATTACGAATTGACCTTAAAAATAAAATTCGAAAACAAACAACTATTGTCAGCTATTGTCATAGGCAAGCAAAATTCTAAATATAATCTCAATTTTTAAAGAAATTATAAGCTTTTCAGGTATTTCGAAATTCAGTGAAGATAAAATAAGTAATCCTAGCTTAAGTCTAATTACAAATATTTATAGAAATATAAATAATTAAATATCGTATGCATTGTTTTATATAAAAAGTGCGAGGTTCAACAACAACAGTTTGATTTCTTATTGATTCAAATATCAAATCACAGCTGCATATCGAACTCGGCTAGTTAACAATAGTTCCTTCAAAACAGCTCAAGAAACTTACGTCAACAATATGACACATGCACGAGCACACACACACATATGCAAGTGTATCGCTAATTAGGAATTAGTAATCAGAATCGCAGCTAAAACTGCTGCAATTACTACAAATGTAAACAAAGCCAACAAGTGCATTCGAATGTGTTATTCATGAATGCCCGTAGTCAGGCCGCACTGAATGAAGCCTGAGTACAAGACAATTCGTAATTATAGATATGCCACAACAAATTTGTACTCGACAAAGTTATCTCATGTCGAACGAGGTAACCAACAATATCGAGTCTCCTGTATCATCTCTCTATCTTGCTCTCTTTTTCGTCTGTTGATAGTTGATATATATATCGGGCTTTCCAAATAGAATGCCATTCGTGTTGTGCATAGTTAGTAGGCATTCGGGTTTCATTCACAGCCGTAAACAAAATATTTACTCGCACATAGCAAAGCTCATATTCACATTGATAAACAGGTGCTCGGCTGGCGCGTCGATGTTTATCGCATAACTGGTTCGCATTACACTCTTTAATTAATTAAATTGTTACTCAAGCTGGCGATGTTTGACTGCCTGAGTGATTGATAGACTGATTGACTGAGCGAAATGGCCACAAGCTATGCGCCTGTGCAAACAAATACACTGATGACGAGATTTTGAATACCAACTGCCGATTACGCAAAATGGAAAACCATTTGGCGTCTCACATTACCATATCTTTGGCCCGACTTCTACCTTAACACTAACAGTGCAAATAAACAAATAATAAGTACCGCATAGCCAATATGAATCCATTGAATTATAAATCGAGAGCATGAGCTGGAAAATAAACTAATACCTAAGTGCTGAGTGGAGCTCAGTGGGGACTGCGCTACTCTAGAGGGACGGAAGACTCATGAATAGAATCAATCGGTGCGAGGCGCGGCAATCATTTGCGTGAAACACGCTGAGAACTTAGCAAATGAGAAACTGACTAACTGGAGCCAACGAAGGGGAGTCAGAAACCCCCTCTGCTTAAGCTCGTGTAAATAGAAAATGAATCGTACAACAGATTAAGATAAGCAAGTGAAAGCTAATTACCTGAAATACAAGACACAAAATTTGTTTTTATATTTTTTATTCCTGTCGAACCAATGTCTGATCGCGATGCCCACTTCAACAAGAGCCATTTAAACCAGTCAGAAATTCAAAATCCTAATTTAGTTCCAAGCAATTATTTGCTTTTCGAATTGAATGAGTTGAATGGGGTATTTGAAATAGATTTTGTAAATTAGTTCACACACGAGTTGACACAAGAGTAAAAATAAAAGAGTGAATGGCAACAGATTTTTGATTATGACACTCTCTGATGAGTCATGCAATGAAATGAGCAATTTATTATGATACGACAACAATTGGCGGCTATAGCACGCGTTTACATAATCGTTGAGGGCGAAGCACTCATTTTGTTCTGGGCCAAGCATTTTAGAGCTTAAACTCACGTAAAATTATAGAAAAACAAAATTAGTCGAGCAATGTGTGGTGGGGAAGGGAATTGTATTTACAAGTGTGGAGCTCGACCGTCATATGCATATGAGGGCAACCCATTAGCTGTTTTTCTAATCAAAACCGAATTCTGAGAAATCGAAGCAAACAGCTCAGCCCGCACTTAAGCAACTCATGCACACACACACACGTTAGTGGGAATGAGAGGGAACGAGCAACAGCCAGTCAGTTGATTGGTGCCGTCAGTCATTCAGTCATTAAGTCAGTCACTTAAGCAGGCAATCGACGCAGTTGTTGCCCGATGAAAAATGAAACTAATTAGCGGCCAACAGTGCCAAACGTCGCTGCCAGCAGCGCTGCTAGCGCCGCTGCCTGCAGCACGCCCATTTCCATTGCAATCAATTGGAAAATTTGCATTTAGCCAGGCAATAGGAACTGCAACAGCAACTTCTGCGTCAACTGCACCAAGCGAACGTCAAACGGCAAACGGCGAACGACAAACGGCAGCTGTAACAAGTCCATTTCAGAGTCGGTAAAAGCAAATTAGAGCACAGCATGACAAAAAGCAATCCAACAAGCACGAATACAAGCCTCTGTGTAGAGCAACTCAGTGTATCTTGTAGCTGCTGCAATTGAATGTGTGGTGCGTATAATTATGAATTGTGAATGTGTGTGTAAATGTGTGTATAAATGTGTGTATGTGTGTATGTGTGTGAGTGTTTGTGCCGTACTCAGCCAATTTCGGCTTTATCATAAGAGCGCAAACAAGTTTCCATTGCGGCCGAAATGCAGTCGTGCGGCTTCCGTGCTCCGCTGCTAAAATGTTATTTTAATTGAATCATTTTAGCTATAAAATCACACACACACACTCGCATGCACTCGTGTATATGTGCAAATGCTTTCGAAAAGAGATAAAAATATGCATAAGCACATAAATACGAATGGCATGATAAATATATATATATATATATATATATATATATATATATATATGTACAGATATACTGCATAAGTATGTGCGCTGACTGCCAGTCAGACATCAAATTGAATAAGCGCGGTCCATTACTCTCCCAGTGATTTTGCCAAATGACTTCATTTCATATCAATTAAGTTTATTGGGTCGGTATGTAGCTATATCTGTGACTGTGTTTGTACCCGCATTGTGTGTGTGCCAATGCAAGCTTGTGTGTTTGTATGACTTTTTATTGAATCGGCACGGTCATATTAAAAAAAAAGAGAAAAAAGCAATCCAAACACACACTCGTATTGCCCTGCCTTCGCCCATTGAACGAACCTGAACCTGATTCATGCGCTTAATTGCTTTGGAGCGTGCGACTCTGTCTCTCTCCTGCTCTGCGTCGGCCTCTGCCTCTGCTTGTGCCTTGGCCAACAAAAAGGTATGAAATCGAATTGTGGGCACAAAAGTTATAAATGTTGCCGGTCTACAACGTGCAGCGACGGCTTTTTAATAAAAATGACAACAACACTTTTTGAAGCAGCCCCAGCGAAAACAAAAATAAAACAGACAGGCGAACCACGTAAAATATGTTATATTGTGGATCTGGAACACGTCAATTTGGAGTTGTTTCGCATCAGTATGGGACGCACAAATGAAATGGCGAAAGAGAAATAAAAATACCTTAATGCCATCACAATGTATCCAGGTTTGCTGTGGGAATAGATCTATAGATACAAATGAGAACAATAAAAACTATTAACGGTTACGTTGAGTAACAAAATCTTGGATGTAAACGCCGTTTTAGCTACTGTGGTCAACTTGTTTTTTGTTCATATATACATATATTAACGAATTTTCAAGTTTATTGTTTTCAAATGTCGCTACTTAAATGTTTACGGCCAACAAAAATGGACATAAAACTTCTTCTAGCCACCCACTTGCCTTGCATACATATAACAGGCTTTTATTAATACATAGTTAATGTTATTAACTCAACCGAACTGCATTAAAATCTATTGTTACAAGGCTTATGGTATACAAAAAAATTTTTTTTAGCATACTGACAACTAATCTACTCATTTGACTGTCCGGCCCACTTTTATAACCCAATTTAGTGACCCCAAAATGCAATTAAGTTTCGCTCGATATAAATAGGCATTTTATTTGATTTTTTTATCAGGAAGTCAAACACCCGCCCGTCCCAAAAAAAAAAAAAAAAAAAAAAAAAAAAAAAAAAAAAATAACAACGAGCACTGGCAATCAATCTTAGATATTGTCGCTCGTTAGTTAGTTGCTTGCTGATAAGAAACGACACCGCAATTAGATAGCTGCATCGAAGATAAGCGAAACCGCTTTTAATGAGTCCACCCGGGCCGCTCATAAAAGACAGCGGCACAAATTGCGCACCAAGTTCCAGAGAAATTTCATTTATGACTTGTTAATTAGTTCAGCAAACAATAAAGCATAAATGCTCCACCAACAGCAGTAATAGCTTTTGAAAAGCGCGCCCAAAAGGGCGTTTGTCAACACTGGCTTCTCGTTAACGACATCTCTGTTTTGCCCCGCTAACAGCTGAGCACAAACAGCTGATCATGAGCATTAGCCGGCTAAATTTCGAGCACGTTGCTTACTGTTCGGTTGTCAAGCGGAAAAAGCGACGGCTCCGCTGAAAAGAAATAATAATAAACAATGTGAACAATTCAAATTTGTGTATCGTAGCAACCAATGCATTTAACGGTGCTTGTTGACGTCTCTCGTTTTTCGTTTCATTTTCATCCTACAGCGCGCACAAATCAAGTAACAATCCTGCTCAAAACAACTAAAAAAGTTAACGAAAGTAATTCTCGCAATAATTCAAAATGAGTTTCGATTTGGACATAAATCTGATTTGCACCGATCTGGAGAGTAGTGACCATCGCAAACGCAGCAATACTCTACTGAAACTGCGCGAGCTTTGTGAACAGGCGCCAGAATCCGTGACTACTGACGCCATCGCAGCTGAATTCGATGAACTTTACCTGCATCTGTTAAAATGCTATGAAGATCGGTATGAGAGTGTGCGCGATCACGCCGTGTTGGCTGTGAGTGCATTTTTGAACCGTTTGCCGCCGTTGGATTTCCATCTGCTCAACGTGGTGTCGACGCTGGCTGAGCGCATGGGGCAGACGGAGACAGTGGAGCCAAGCGAGGAAATACGTTTGCTGTACATTGAGCAGCTGCATTTGATGCTGCGCAAATACGCGCTCATGGGCAATGTGGGTGTCTTTCGAGAGTGCTATCCACAAGTAGTCAAGGTTCTCATAAAATCTATCAAAGATGCGTACGCAGCTGTGCAGCGGGAAGGCTGTGCCACCCTGGTTCAGTTGGCACGTGTAGCAGACACCATGGAGCTGCGCCCGTTCACAGACTCACTCGCAGTGGCTCTGTATGGAATGTTGAATCATAGACATTCGGCGGCTCGCATTTCTGCTGTGGAGGCCATCGGCAGGGTGAGCCTACACTTAGATCCCAGCGGCGAAGGTATGCGCCGGCTCCTGGCAGAAGTGTCACCCCTACTAATGGACTCGATGCCATTGGTGCGTCGCGAATGCGGTCAAATGGGAGTTCTGATGCTGCTTGAGCTGCCAGATCGCTATTCATATTTTGAACGCATCCTCCCTTTGGTTCTGTGCTGCCTTAAGGATGACTCGCCGGAGGTCTTGGCGTACATACGTCCTCTTTGGGAAAAGTGTGGAAAACTGTATTACGAAGAGAACGAGGCGGAATTGTCACAACAGGAGATATCCGATTTGCCCGTGGAGAACTATCCGGCCGGTGTTCAGCGCCCGACAATCGGCTGTCGCGGCTTGGTGCAACGCTCGCTGCGTCTGCTGCAGCTCATCACGCGTGAGACCGGAGACTGGAAGGAGAATGTGCGTCTGCACTCGCTGAAGCTACTCTATCAATTCATTCTGCACGCCGAGGCAGCCATGACGGCCAAGTTCTTTGAGGTCTATCCACACGTTTCACACGCCTGCTGCGACAGTGAACCCATTATCGCAGCAGAGGCCAAAAAGGTGGCAGATCTGATGGGTCGCCTGTTGTGCTACGCTGCATGGATCGATCATGGCTTTGATGGCTTGGAACGCAATGCACGGGAATCCTTTCTTAAGTGTTTCTACTACATGTTTACAGCCTCCTTGGGCGGCACATTTGAGCATCTACAGCGTCTGGCCAAGTTGTTGAGATGCACGGATTACGCGCATACCCTTAAGCCTGGCTTCCAATTGTACATACTGAAGACGCTGGACACCATGCTAGACAAATCGAGTAAGGTTACAGCCTCAATTGAGGAGCTTAAGGAGTTATATGAGAACGTCTACGTGACGGCCATGAAGGTAATGGCCTTGTCCTACGCCCTAAACAACGACGATACTGAAGATGTGAAGCGAGGACAAATGATTTTAAAGCGTCTTGTCCAGCTGGAAGAGACAACGCTAGCTAAGCTGCACGAGAGTTGGTTCGCCATCGTGCTACTTGATGTGGATAACCTCGATGCTGCGATAGATGAAAACGCAGAGCCTATCCTTTTGCTGTACGGGCTTATCCACTTGGCCCAAATACGATCCACATATTTGCCTCAGCTCATCGAGAAGATCAAACTCGTTTTTGAACATTGCTGCGACACGGCCCAGGTGCGCATCTTTAGTATTCTGTCGGTAGCAGCTCTATCCTGGTCACAAACTGTCACTGTGGAACGGGAGCAGAGCACACAGCTACTGAGCAACTTTGTCTCTGAAGTTGTAGAGCCTCATTTGATATGGAAGGCTGGTGCCCATGGCGAAGCCATGCGCTCCATGGCCATGGCAACACTTTGTGCACTTGCACAAGGCGCCAAAGAGGAGGCGCGAGAAGTTCTGCCTTCGGTAGCCAATCACATGCCCAGTTTGCTAGAGGATCGCAATGTGACAACACGTCATTATGCCATCAAGGCTATGTGCTACTTTCAGGGCATGTCCGTGGAGGCCCTCAAGCCACTGGCCTACGCAACCATGCAGCGCATGGATGATCCTTCCGCCGGTATTCGCGTCATCGCGGCCACTGCGGTAGGCAAATTACGTCCAGTCTTTAAGAGTGAAGGGGAGAAGGAGGAGCTGGAATACGAGCGTGAAGTGTGGGAGACATTTATCAAGCGCGCTATGGATATTCTGCTACTGTACCACGAGAGTCCCGAAAAAGAGATGCAAGCTGCTGCGCAAAGGTCTCTCATCGAGCTGGCCAAATTACATCCTGTATCCTGGGAGGACAGCTACCAACGCGCCTTGGGCATGGCTAGGCGCAAGGACGAGTTGGTCGACTTCTACGCCAAGATGAAAATCAGTGATGCGAAGGTGGAGACCGCAACCAATTAGAGCTAATGCCCTGTAGCCCAAATACACAATTGCCTTCATTTAAATTAGTTTTGAGTGCCCTGCGAATTTTCTCGATAATTCCAATTTTTCGCCTGTTATTGCGTTCCCATTTGCCCGTTTTCATTAATTGCGCGATCTGTCGAATTCTGAGTAGCAAATTATTGTAAACACACTCGGCAAATAAATGTGCAGTTGCGACTGATGGAATCGCATTTAGCATTATGCATTCGGCATTAAAGCATTTACAAATCCCAAACATTTATTTTGTTTATTTTGCCACGGCCAAAAATTTTGTTTGATGAATTCGCTTTATGAATTGTGAACAGCACGCGGCAGCGCGCCACAGAATGAAAAATTGTTATTGTATATTGCATCTTAAAGCGCACATAAATCTAAATTGGGGCTAACTGCTTAGAACAAATGTACTTGAAATCAAAGAGTGTTCTCAAATACAAACTAATATATGCAAAAGCAAATCAAAATTGGTTTTCATCGGGAGTTTACGACTGTAAGTTACATATGGAAATATATGCATCTACAAGAAAAAACATTCATATTGTATAAAATATGAGAGTCCAATTTAAGAATGTATATGATTTGTTTTCTATATCGCCAGCTGGTTAATTCATTCAAAGTCCGTCAAGCATATTGAATACAAGTTATCTATATAAACTGGAATTAGGCTCACCAAAGAATTTAAAGAATTCGGATAGTTAATTATTGAAAATTAAGGGAATGTAGCTTTGTATTTCAGCTGTTTCTTTTCTGCAAGCAATAAATACATATGTGCACATATTTTATTTTAAATTCACGTAACGTAAAAAAACACTCCACATAATATATGAAATGTTAGCCATGAATTTCCGGCTTATATATATATACATACATCTTTTGTTTTTTGCATTAATATATTAAATAAATATATTCATCCTCGTGGAATGTATTTAAAATGATTTTACGGTCCATTGCATATTGAATTGTTTAAATAAACTGCATTTCTGATACATATTTCAGTGAGTGTGAAGCGCAGAAAGGGAGAGCGAATTCGACAATGGAAAAATAGCGATGGTTTTAAATAACTTAACCGATCTCCGTCGAAATGCTGATGCCTCTCCTCTCAGAGATAAAGTTGCAACATTTGTGTTGCATAATTTTGTGCGCGGCGCTTTCAATTGCAGATTTAAGCCACATTTGATTGGGTTTGACTTGGCGTGTGAGTAATGTTGACCCAGATAGGTTGGCTGGCAGCTGTGTTGCCAAACTAATTTGTCGCAGTTTGGTGCAACAAAGTTTGCACATAATATTAAAACAATTTGTCTAATTAAGCAAAACGTACAAGTTTCTAATTAAAATGCACACACACACGAAAACAGAGGCTGACAGACAGACAGACAGTAACAGCCGCCACCCCATTATACGCTTAGCACATCCACACCCACCCGACTCTTCGCACAGCTGGCGCCATTTCAAATGACGTAAAGGCGCTCAACACACACACGCACGCAGCCTCACACATACTTGTTGAAATTTTATGTGCGCTTAATTGCCAGCAAATGAGCGCAGTTCTTTGTGAGAGCATGCGAAGGCAAACACATCTAAATGACTAACTGTAAATAAATTGAAAGCGCCAAACATATCCTTGACGTTATCCCTACTGCCTTGATGCTCACTTAATTAATTGCATTTGACTTTGGCCTGGGTAATTATAAATGCGTAACTTTAATTTCATTGCATCTAAATTGAAATAAATGAAAAGAATGAAACGAGATTGTCATAATGAAAGTGAAGTAAATATAACTTGTTGTTGGAATTAGTGCTGCGATGCGGCGTGGTGGATAATCATTATGGCAGTACTTGGAATGCTCATTAAACTAATTATTCCGTACTCAAACTTCAAAGCCTGGATAAAAAGCGAGGCGGAAAAGCGACAGAGTGAGTTGCACGAAATGACAGAGAGAGAATGAGAAGGATTGTAAATGTGGGGGCGGGCAGCGGCATCTACGGGTATTCAGCGTTTAATTAATCCTTTTCAGGCAGTTCAACAGAGACAGAGAGGAGATACAGAGAGCGAGAGAGAGAGAGAGAGAGAGAGAGAGAGCAATAGACTCAGACAGTAATGCGCACAGAAAATAAACAGTTATAAATGTGAGGCAGACATACAGACAGCAGCACCAAAACGAAGATGACTTCATTCTGCTCGTCGTTTGCCTCGTCCTTGGTGGCTCCCAAATTAATGCTACATTCAATGCCATTTTAAAATCATGTTGAGTGCGGCCGACCCCAAAAAAGAGTAAAGACTGTGGCTTAGCTTCTTTGCATAGACAGGATGGCCAACTAGTTGGCTAGCCCGATTTAGTCCGCAATTGAATTTTGTTATTCCCAAATTAAAACGAGTTCCACTGTGAAGTGATGCAATAACAAAACACTCTCTGCTAAGATTACAGGGTATTAGAACCAACTGCATTTCCTAATTCATTTGGTATTG
Source organism: Drosophila mettleri (assembly GCA_035047625.1). NCBI lineage: Eukaryota > Metazoa > Arthropoda > Insecta > Diptera > Drosophilidae > Drosophila > Drosophila mettleri. The sequence continues at coordinate 16,857,783 of JAWNPI010000035.1, forward strand.
GATTTCTTTATGTATGTTATTTTATTACGATAAATTCAATCAATCAAATCAACTTTCAATAATGATTTATTTGGCACACTTGGCTGCCAAAACTTTCAAGTCTGGCACAATTGTGTTGGCCATTCTATAAAATTAGCTCAGACGGTCAGCTCAAAAGCGGTCACGATCTTTTAGCCGACAGCAACTTTGAATGTGCTTTATGGAGAGGACAGCTGGAAATTGTATAATAAGAGAGTAAAGACTTGCAGCCAGTGAACGGAAGGACGGTCAGGACGTCTACAGCAGACCATCATCAGCAGTCAGCATCTGCATCACTAATTGAGATGCTTTGATGCTGACCAGGTTGAGGATGTCATTACAAACAGTTTTTACAAGCAGCATCCTTTGCATCCTTCAGTCTATCCCTGCTTTAACATTTTTAATTTCCACCCGTCAACTTCACTGGCTGCCTGCTTGAGTTGGCTTTGCTGTTTCAGTTGAGTTTGCTTTTGCTTTATATAATGCATAAGAGCCATTCAGATTTAAGTTAAATTAGTCAACGTAACAATTAATTCGGAGTCGCCTTAGCAACACTCGTCTAACAAATACGTAAGTATCCCAGCATATGGCAAATGTAAGTCTAATAAAACTGACATCGAACGATGAGCGATGAGCAATGAACGGTTAACGTTAATTAAATACCCGCCTCAGCCAAAAGTTTGCGAGAGCCGCTCTTAGCAATTGGGTTGCAGCTACTACCCCACAACTGCCCAGCGCCCAAACAGTCCAATTCCCTGCTCCATTGTCGTCGTTCTTGTTGTCGTTGACATTCTCGTTCTCGTTCTCGTTGTCGTCATCGTTACTTACTTTTGGCTTCAACTGTAGATTGGGCTGAATATAGCCGAAGGGCTGGGCGCTCGCTTCATTTGCCATGGCGCCGCTTAGTTCCACTTAAATGCTTAATTATAATTGAGTTCCCTGCGCAGAAAGAAAGAAAGTACATGCGACTGTCTTCGTTTCTGGGTTGACTTCTGTAGTGGAAGCATCCTGGTATTCAGTACTTGAAATTAAATACAAATAATCTTTTGAACGTTTCATTCGTTTTTCCTGCTCCTTGAGCCAAAAGGGTTTGAGGCTCATCGCGCGTTCGGCGCTGTTTTAATTACGTCTTAATGTCGACGCATAGCTGAGTCCGAATCCGCTCACCTCACGCCTCTCGCCACTTGCCACTTGCCTTTTCCTTTCCATCAGCCAACGAGGCAAGTTAACGAAGTGAAGTTCAATGCTCCAGCGCGGTGCGTATCAATTCAGCGTTAATTGCTTCGCTGCTCCAAATGGTGCCAAAGTCGGTGCAGTTAATGTGAAAGTTAAGTGCCGAGCAAGCCAGCTCCAGAGACAGACAGGGGACAGGCGCTGGCAAAGCGGATAAACTGTAAAGGCGCGAAAGCCATTTTGGCAGCGTTTTTATTGATTTTTGCACGTAACAGCGCCCAAGGCGGACAGACGGGAGCGGCAGTGGGCATCCCTCAAAAATGATGACAGTGGGTACAGCACACTCATCAACAAGTAAAACAAACTCTAAATGAGACCTGGTAAAAGTCTTTAAATCATTTCGAAAATATAATAAACTTTTTTTTTCTATAAGTGAATATCTTTGATAAGCTTTCAACATATAATACATTAGTAAGTTTAATAAAAAGCTAAAAACAGATATGGATATAAGGAAGCATCTCCTACTTTTTAGGAAATCTGTTCGGTAATTTAACTACTGTGCGCCAGGGCATTGTTGGCAAATTATGTTTAATTATGAGCGCTTGGCAGACAATGACGAGAACGACAATCGAGTTCGAGTCGGGGCCGACTCTGACATTGTAACTGGCCAAACGGGAGCTGGGCGCACAAGGACCAAAGGAGAATGGAGAAAAGAGCAAGGAGCAAGCGAATGCCACTCACTGGCTGGCTATGTATCATTATTATGATGCCTCCAAGTGTTTATTTTTGGCTGCCGGCAGCAGCAGCAGCAGCAGCGGCAGCAGAAGTATTTGGATTTTATTTTTTTTTTTTCATTCTCGTTAATGTGGCCGTTAACTTTGTCAGAGCCTTTCGCAGCGCAGTTGTTGGAGTGGCCGACGGTCGACAGTTGACGGTCTACGAGGTGAGGTTGAGCGATGGCAGCTGCGTTGGCATTAATTAAGCATGTTTGACTGTGAATGTCAACAGCAGAAAATGTTACTCTCTTTCTCTTTCAGTGTGTGTGCGTGCGTGCGTGAGTCCGTGTGTGTCTGTGTGTGTGCGTTGACAGGCGGACATTTACAAAGGGGCGCGCGAAAAAGACTGACAGTCTCTTGGCCGCACATCACGTAATTAAGTGACGCAAGTCAATTTATTTTGCAATTAATCATTAATTTATGCGTACGAAAGTATAATTGACTCATATTTCAGCCCAGCTGCCGAAAGGCCGTAAAGGACACCAAGAAAAAGAGAGCGAGTGATTTTCTTTCTATTTCTCTCTCCCACTTTTTTTCCCACTCTCTCTCTCTCTCTCTCTCTCTCTCTATGTTTTATTGTTATCGTATTTCAATTGCAATGGCTGTCTTATTACATGCAGATATCTCATAATTACATTTTTGGACTGCGCACTTTGTGCCTGCGGTTAAATAATATATTTCTCTTCTGCTACGAGCATCTTATAAATGAATATTACGTCTATTGCACAGCGATGATGAGCTCATCTTGGTAATGCGCATTGAACCTTGTTTCATGCGCCACAAATATTTGAGATTATAATCAAACAGTTGCGTACTCTAGAATTCCCACGTCAATTGGAGTGCTACAAAATAACAAGTTAGCTGAGAATAGCAGCCAGACTTCCGTCTTCACTTGAACTAATCAATTCATTTACAATACGCAACTGTAGCGCAACAGTTCGTAATAATTAATAATGTGGAAAAAAAAGGCGAAAATTATATCTGTTGAAAAAAGTGAACAATCATTAATAACTAAATTTGCAACTAATTAAATTATATTTTAATTTTTGATAAAAATAAAAATTTATTTCCTTGATACATGACTATATAAATATATTATTATTTATTTATATATTTACTAAATTGATTAATATTATTAATTTAATGAATCAATATTAATATAGGTATTAATAATTTATATTAATTTTAATAATTAACCTTAATCCAGAATAAGCTGAAACTTACATCAACCAGTTTTTATTAAAATATCATGTTGCTCATAATGTTTTAAATTTAAATCAATGTAAAATTCTACATTGAATTGGTTAGAATCAGAAATTAATTAAACAAGTCATGACATTTGAAAGAAATCAATGAATGAATGACATGAATGAAGGAACTATAATAATTCAATTAATAATAATAAACTTGAAAAAAACCCTCATATCATAAATAATAATATTAATGCAAATAATCTATATTTAGGTTTATTCATTTAATTTGAAACAAAATTAAGTAAAATATTGCCTTGACTTACTCTTACCTGGTATAGTGTCTTAAAATAAATATATTAAAAAGCAACCGCAATCTCAATAACTGGTTTTAAAATTATAAAAGTGAAGTACTGATAACTTGGTCAAACACGCCCTTCTTTATTGTCTTTCTGCAGCTTTTAATGAGTATGCATAAAAATGTTTGTAAATAAATAAATGTACTTTTAAAGAGTTGCACTTTATATGCGTAAATATTTTATAAGCCTTATGAATATTTTATTTTGCCGTCAAATGATTGATTGATTGATTGATGGCTGGCTGGCAGGACAGCAGCCATACATAACTGATGTCGTATATGCATTGATTTCAACTTCCATTCATTTCGCATTTTGGAACATGCTGATTTAAAAGCCCGCATTGCATATAATTAATTACCAATTATTTAACTCTCAAGAACTATTAAAAAAGCGGCTGTACGCTCTAGGTCGACTTGTCTTTATTATACCCTGAATCCATTGAAAATGAAAGTTCAGGGTATATGTTTTTATGAAAATGTATGTAACAGGCAGAAGGCAGAGTATATATATTCTTGATCAGCTCGACAAGCTGAGTTGAACCTGTCCGTCTGTCCTTAACAAAAGGTACAGGTACTTGAAATAAAAACTTAAATGCTTAATAATACCATACGCTACCATACGAATTTTTTTTTTCGATTCCCTTATAATCGATAACTAGAGAAAATTTGGCTTTGTTTTTTGCGTGTAGCGCGCACGCCGTTTAAGATACACTCGTGCAATAAGTTGTGGTGGATTGATATAATAAATAGGCATATTTTATCATTTTTGAATCCCATATATCAAATCTAGTGACTTTAAATCTAGCAGGTAGGTGAAGTTACATTTGAAAACTTCCCGAAAATTTCATTTGAAACGTATATCTAGAAAAAAACTTATTTCCATAGTACAAAGTACGCAGAGCGCGAGGATATGCGTCCGCGAGGATTATGAAGAAAATAATCTTTTAATGATTGGTATATTAGCTCAAAGAATTCAGGGTACTTGTTTTATATGTTCTTGAACATTTGAGAAAAGTCTTTCAAAATGCTTAAGAATGCACTCCACTGAACCAAGCTTCTATGCTATGAAGCCCTATTATGCTAAACACACATCTTATATTTTTATAATTTTCACAAACAATATTTATTATTTAAACAAAAATTTGCAGCAAGCTTCACTTCACTTCACTTTAAGTTCGTTTTATGACTGAGAACATGCCAATCGCTTTGATTCGTACCCTTGGTAGTTTTATCTCAGACATTATCTACGCTTTCATTTGATTTGTATGTATTTTGTGTTGTCAGCCACAAATGAATCGTTGAAATAGAATGTGTGTTACTAAGGGCCGCCTGTGTATCAAATCACATCAAATTATGCTGATGACATAGGAATTTTTGGGCACCCTTGGCTGGTTGACTGCTTGCCTGGTTGGTTGGTGGGCACTTTCATTGCCGTTGCTATTGCCGTTGCCGCCGCACTCATTTAAAATATCATCAATCATAGCCAGTTAGTTAATTGCGGCCAATTGTATACATATGAGTGTGTGTGTGTGTGTCTGCGAACATAAAGGCGAGCCAAATTAATGGCCGAGCGAAGAGCAGTGAAAGAAAAACGAAAACGTTTAAAAATTGCTAGCGCTGGCAAATTAAAAATAAAGCTTAAGCACGCCAACTTTGACCAGGCCAACTGACCCAAAGTGGCCGCCTGCAAAGTTCAAGTGAAATAAGCCATGACAAAGCGGCGCACGTCCCCGTCGAAAAATTCCCCAGCAAGCAACACAGAGTCAAAGCAATTTTGGGGCTTTAAGTAAAAGTTGCCCCAAAGTTTGCACTTGTTTTCAAACCACTTCACTGTGAATAAGAAATTCAAAAAGTTGCTTGCAAATCTATGAAAAATTATGACAGGAAGCATTTACAGCGGAAATTAAGCAAATGGGCTTTCCTCTTCAATCAACAACAACAACAATAACAATAATAATAATGCTTTCATAATTAGCTACATTTTTTCACTTCTTTCAAATATTTTTGCTGATGAGTCGCACTTCTTGATGAGGCTGTTGCTCAATAGTTGTCCTTATCGAACTGTCCGCTGTCAGCTGGGTCGGGTACGCATGATTAAACCCAACCTTTTTGAACCTGGGCAGCACGTTCAACCCTCAAAACACTCGATGTGTCGTGCGAATGTCGAAATGAAAATCGCTTGAAAATTGCGAAGCATTTATAATCTGTCTTTGATTTATATAACGATTTCCGTTTAAAGATTTGCCAGTTACGAAAATGTGACTGGCTGACGTTAATCCCAGACCCCGTCTTGCCCAACGCTGGCATCTTTATGTGCTGACTTGACAATAATAGCACACACACACCCACACATGCCCGCACACACACACATACGCACACACATACAGACATACACATGTAGAGAAGGATTGAAAGAACGTGCTGCTGGCACTTGCTGAGTTTGGCTGCCTGGCCATGGCAGCACAATGACATGAATTCAATATAATAAATAAAATATAATGTTGTCAATAAAAATAAGTAAATACAAGTCTCTGCGAGGGTCGCTCAAGGTATTTCTGAACGATTACTATTATTTAAAAACTGCTTACGTTATTTACTATTTCTCTTCGAAGCAGTCCAATCTTATCCATATTAGCTTCTAATATATATTTTATAGGCAAGTTTCATAAAAATAATCAAGAACAAATAGCACCCAAATTGCCAGCAAGACAAACTATATATTCACAAATTTTGTTGCTTCTTGTTGCTAATGTCTTTTAGTACTTACAGAATAAAGTAGAATACTACAAGTTTTCGAAAGTAGACGAGCTATTTACAACTATTTGATCAGCCCTCGCTGTGTCTGTGACGACAACAGCATAAGCCGTCATTGCTTAGAGCATCGATTGGCTAAACTTTTACGCAAAAGCTTCTTAAATACTTCACTCAAAATAGCTTCATAATATTTGTGTGCACATCAGATTTGGTCATACCACACAACAACTTAGCGTATGTGTGTGTATGTGTGACTGTCAGAGTATTTGTGTGGAGGTAGTCAAACAGAAAGCATGTTCCAAGAGCAGTTTCCACTTTGCCCCTGAAAGACATCGCAACGAAAACCAAAACAGCGTAAGGAGTATAATGTTAAGGCGCAGAGTGTTGGCCATGTCATCTGCGTATGCAGCGTGACGGCAACGTGCAGGTCTTGGGATATTTGAAAAATCACGTGGATAAACAGTCAAGCCAGCATTCTTAGCTGTCTGTCTCTCAATCGAGACACACACATGCCAGGCTTTTGAGCCCCGACTGTTACAAGCATTCAGTATTTTTCAGCGAATAACTTTGAGATAATGCCCCATATCTGTGGCAAGTGTATCAACTCATAGCTGAACTAAAATTTAATGCAATTTTTCAACAGCTGGTGCTTCAGCCTCAACACACACTGTTCACTATGAGTTGCGCCCTCGTCCGCACAAACACACACACACACGCATTTCCACACGCTCACACACACTCACTCTCTCACGGGCGTTGCAACTGCACTTATTTGGAGCGGTTATGATTTATTTATGCATTCAAGTGGGGATACTGTTAGCAGGGGTAACGCAATTTTCTAGTGTTCAACTCTTGTTTACTTTCCGGAGCCAATGGAAACAAAATAAATGTAAAACTCAACTTGACTGCACACAAACTACTCCACAAACAACAACGCACTCAGTTAAAGTCAAAACTAAAACACAAACACAAAAGCGCAAAATAAAAGGAAAACGGCAAAAAGTAAAGAGTAAGATATACGAGATAGCAACGGGAAGGACGTGTTTATTTCCAGTCTGGGCTCAGTGTGCCATTGGCTTTGATCGAGTTGTCAGTGCTAAGTTTATCAACTTTTTCTTTCAACTAATTCAATTTCATTTGTGTCGGTCACAAAGCTAAACTAATTTGTAAGCGGAAGCGCAGGCAAATAAATATATTTATATATATCTAAATACATATACATAAGTATATATACATTCAGAGTAGGCAACAGTTTCGATCACTTAAATTTACAACTAAAAAGTTACTCAGTTTTGTTGCATGTAAGTATAAAACAAGTAATTTTGTCTAGAAAATGAAACGATTAAAACAAGCAGGCAACAATGCGGCAAGGCATGCGGAGACGCAAGTCACAAAACTCTGCGCATGACACAGGTAAATTCATTAAAATTGCCAAGCAAACACACGCACGCACACCCACACACAACCGCACACACATGCATATATAAATACATACAAGCACACGCGCGTGAGCACACATAGTTGCAAAGACTGTCGAACGCTGTTGCACGAATATCCTGTGGCTGTGGCTGCGGCAGTGGCAGTGGTAGTGGCAGCGGCAGCGGCAACAGTTTGCTTCTGTGTGTGGCACATCAATTTAATTAGCGAGCACATAACTCTATAAAATATTCAAGCAATTTCAAAGCTGCTGCACTGGACAACCATTCTTCCCCCGAGACACCCCAGCAGCAGTAGTGGGGGCAGCTAGTTGAGGTGAGTGGGGCTTTAAAGCAGCTACGCAGCATTATCAGCGTCTTTATTAACACCTCATCGAAAACAGTTAAAGCTTAACCAGTTTGAAGCAACTTCAGCTGCTCATTCAGACTCTGGAGCGGGGGCCAAAATAAGGAAAATATGACAAATTACACAATTTAACAACCAGATTGACAACAATACACAAACGCACACAGGCACAAGCATAGACAAACACTCACACAAACAGTATGCTACAACAAAAAGCATGGCATAGGGCACATTGAATTATGCTGACAAGGCAAAAAGACTAAGAGCAGAGCGCGGCATAGGGCGGGCGTAGGGAAAATATGAAGCTAGTCAGCCACGTTTTACGTCAAGCGAACGCACACATACACGAGGGCAGACACAGCCGAAAAGGCAGAACGCAGCAAATGCTGGAGAGCCAAGTGAAGTACGGATCACGGGACCGAACAGAAGACAACGTTGATGATGACGAGCTGGGTGCACGGCCGCAAGGCAAATTATGCACAGGCAGAAGCAGTAGCTGGAGTCATGATGAACATTCGACAGTAGCTTGTTAAAATACCAACAGCCAGCTGCTAGCTGACGGTGAGCACCCACCCATCCTCACACACACAGAGAGAGAGAGGGAGAGTGAGAGAGAGAGAGAGACTATGGAATGTGAACTGATGTCAATGCAATAAAACGAAACGAAATGAAATGAAATGAAATGAAATGAAATAAAAGACGTAAAATGTCGGACTACCCATAGCTAGAACGGCCACTGCACTAACCAGAGCCAGAGCCAAAAGCCTCAAGGATAATAATGGAGGCGAAAAGAGTTTCGTACACAAACATAACGCCACATATGCAACCTTATTCGTCTGTGTGTGTGTGTGTGTGGATGGGTGTATGTGTGTGTGTCCGTGCCTGTGCCTGTGCCTGTGCCTCTGCCATTGCCTTTGCCTGTGACAGGCCAGCAAAACTTAAATGCCATTAGTAGCTGCCCCTTTGGACCTCGTCTATGTCCTCGTCAGTGTCCTCGTCCTCGGCCGCTTCCTCACGCCCACGCCACTTGCGGGTGGAAAAGGCAAAAGCGTGCCAGGTAACTGGCACACACAGACACACAAACACAGAGTAGCTAAAACACTAAGCCACTGTACGTGCCACAGCAATATCTTTCGCTCTCTATCACTCACTCGCTCTTGCTGCCTCACTAGCTCGCTCTTCTATCGCCGTCGTCATCGTGGAGGCAGGCAATTGAAATAACTTCTTCCGCTTGCCTGCCTCGCTTCCGCTGCTTGAATATGTCCACCCCTAAATCATGCCAATGCCGCACAGTCCACACCCGCCCCCACATAACCTTTTGAAAAGCTCAACAGACTTGAATTGCCGTTGCTTTTTTTTGTCGTTTATTTTGTTAGGCTGTAAGTGATTTTGCACGAGCTTAGCGGCATGTTGCTGGGCAACATGTTGCGCCGCTCGCAATGTTGAGAGCGAGTTGCGCTCGATTTGCACTCTCCGCTTGTGTTGTTTTCATACATTTCTGGGAGTATTTTGGGAAATGTATGTGTGTGTGCGAGAAAGGGAGGGAGCGAGGTAGGTGGGCTGGCAAAGGTTAGTCCTTTTATGTGTCATCCCCATTGTCGTCGTCGTTGTTGTTGTTGTTGTTGTTGTTGGCAATAAAATACATTTAAGCACGCATTACGTTATACGTTATTGAGCGCGCTCTGCTTGAAACTGACATTTGGATGGCAACTGTGTGCGTGTGTGTGTGTTGCGTATAAGTGGCTGTGTTGGTATGACTTTGCACTTTGTATTAATTTAAATTGCTTTCGGGATTGTCAACTATAAAATATGACAAATAACGACGGCATTCAAATGGCATGCAAGTTCTTGGCAACAAATTAACTACAGATTTTGATCCCTGCGCTGCATATGAAGTGGTATAATTGTTATTATGAACACAAATGCGAGTCACTTATGTATATGTATATGTATATGTATGTATACCACACACTAAAAATAAATTTAAGACCCTTTGCCGTACTTGAAATTGGGTTCGTACGTTTTATTGTCGTTTCGGTGCGTGGCTTTTGCCGTTCGTTAAATTAAGTTAAATTGTGTCACACTCAAATGTTGTGCCATAAATTCATGCCAACACTCGCAGCAGTCACACACAAGTGTTCGCAAGGCTGTGCCAAGCGGAACCCCTGGCCTTGCCGAACTTATGTGCCTGCCTAGTTGCCTGGCTGGCTGGCTGACTGGCTGACTGGCCGGCTGCCTGCCTGCCAGCTTGACTGCTTAAATCCTTTAGCAGTGTTCGCTTACTGTTGGGGACTCTCCCAGCATTTTGTTATGCAAATCACAACGCAGTGCGCCAGGAAATGGCAAATGGGCGACCAGGCGCACAGACACACAAACAAATACGGTCGGGAGGGAATAGAGGGTGAAGGGGACGAGCATGATGCGGGTTAAATAAGTTGGACTACATTCCGCACAGGCGGCACAAGCTGGTGGACTATTCTGTTCTGTATTTTATTGCATTTGTGGGTTCTCTATTGTGGGGCAGAAAGTTGAAGGTTAGCGCCAGTGGCAGAAACCATTAACAAGTTGACAACAATTGCGCAGCTGTTTGGCTAATTTCGTTTGCCCGTTTAACACGCATATTTCCCTTGTATACGTTACAGCCGCCACGCCCACTTAAGAGCCAATTAGCTGCGCCCTAAATGATGCCCGAAACTGAACGCGAATCGTTGGTGGCAGCAGAAATGATCAGCGGCGCCTTGGCGCATGGTTATGGCATAGGCAAAGACAAACAGCAACAACACCAACAACACCAACACCAACAGCACCAGTATCAGCAACATCAACAGCAGCAACAGTTACAGCAGCAGCTGCAGTCAGAATCAGCCACTGCTTATAATATGGCCATCAACTCGTATGTCTACAGCAGCTCATTGACAATACCGCCCTCGGCGGCGTCAATGGTCAGTCCTAGCAGCAAGGAGAAGCTGGTCAATATGCTGCGCGTGCGTGACAATAACAACAGCAGCGGCAGCAACAGTGCTAGTCCCATCTCCGCTGGCAGCTCACCCACAACTTTTTTACAGAAGCAGCTTGAGGCACCTTCAAGTCGTCAAACGACCACCCAGCAGCAGCAGCAGCAGCCACAGCAACAGCAACAGCAACAACAACAGTTGCAGCAACAACAACAACAACAACAGTTGCAACAGCAACAGCGTCGCTCCGTGACACCTTTTCCCGCCAACATAGCCACTTCGAACCATACAGCTAGCTGGCATGCTCATGTCTATGCTCGGCCACCCAATAGACCTACGCCCCATTCAATTGCAGACATTCTGGGCATGGCCATGGCCGATAAAATTGCGTACGAGGGCGCCGTAGCCGCCGCTGTTGCTGCCGTTGCCACAGTTACCGCCAACAGCTCGGCCACTTCACCAAAGAGCATTCTGCGAAATATCGAGCAGCAGTACGCACAGCAGCCCCAGGAACAGGAACAGCGTACGCATCGCAGTGCCTCAATGAGCGATGTCAGCGAGGAGGATAGTGGAGTCAACTCAACGGCAGCAACATCAGCAGCAGTCGCAACAACAGCAACAGCAACAGCAGCAGCGGCAACAGTTGCAGCAGTTGCAGCAGTCACAGCAGTTGCAGCAGCAAATGTCACAGCGGCTGCCCCGCTCGATCAGCCATTGAATCTGTGTGTGGCCAAAAAGTCGCGGGACAGCAACACCACATCACCAATGCCGGCGGCCAGGCAACACCAACTGCTGGGAAAGACCAACGCCAAGAAGGGTAAGCAAAAGCAACAATTTTATATCGATGAGCTATTTGAATGCGAATAATTCGAATATATCAACTCAGTTATTATTATTAAATAATTTATTTTGATATCTTTTGCTACACGATTAGATAGCACAGTGTATTCAGAAGTCGGTTATTTTCAGCTTTGTATTTTTAGTCTTTCATATTGGCGCCGAGCAAATTTATGCAGCAACGCTTGACGAGCCTGCCAATTGAGCGCAGCGCGCGGCTCTCAACACGCTTCAGCGAAGCGTTCGGCGGGCAACGCGGCGTATGCGTGTTATGCCAAATTAAATGAAGCCCGACCGTGGCTCAAATTGCCAGCGTGCGCATTAAGATCCTACTTTTTGGCAACAGACAATTTCCAATGAGTGGGGTCATCAGCATTCGACTTGAAAATGTCAATTCGTTTTTAATGGATTCTCATTCCACATAAAATGCAATCTTTAAGCTTCGCAACTGCAATTAAATAAACAGAAATTATTTTTTGAATTAATATGAGAAGAAAATTGTCTAAATTGAATTTATTTTTTTTTGGCTTGGATCTAGAGTCAAAAGTTATGCATATATTGCACTTTGAAGCTTTAATAATGAAAGTAGGAAAATATTTTCAAACTTTAACAAGTATCGATTTTCATTTCGATTAGTTAAACAAAGTTTTCATATTATTTATTTTAAATAAGTATTCAAGTATTTATAAAATATATTTAGATTAGTTTAGTTATCAAATATATTCAGATTAGTTGAGTTTTGAAAGCTATTAAAAAAATATAGTTTTAGAGTTCCTCCAAAATTCAATCAACCCTATTAAATAATTGAAAACTAAATTGTGTAACATTTTTGGTTATTTTAATCAAACAACTTTCAAATAGACATTTAACACAATGTAGTGAAAACATTAAATAAATATAAAAAATAAAATAAACAAGTAACGAAACTCTAGTCGAGACTGCTCGACTAAGAGATACCCTGAATCCATTGAGCTGTAATACCAATCATTAAGAGCTTCATTTATTCATTAATAGTAAAGAACACATGCACACACACACACACAAACATATGCATGCACGTAATATGCTCACTGCGCAGTATTGCGGCTGCAGAAGAGGCTGTGCTATGGAAACTTTATTGTTTAATAACTTTTTTTCTAAACCTATGTTCTTAATGAAATTTTCGGAGCATGATTATGACATCTAAATGTACCCATGTGCCAAATTTTAAGTCTCTAGTATTTGATATACGTGAGTTATCGTTTTTGTTGAATTGTGGGCGAAAGGGGCGTGGCATCAAAAATCCAAAAATGACAAAATGTGCGGATTCAATATAGCAATCAAACACAACTTAGTGCACGATTCTATCTTTAACGGTGCGCACGCCAGACCTCAAAAACAAAGCGATATTTTCGATAGTTATCGATAAAAAAGAAATGGGACGAGTTATCGAAAAAAAAAAATAAACTCGTACAGCGTATGGTATTATCGAGCATTTTGCTTTTTATTTGAAGTCTCTAGCTTTTGTGGTTGCAGAAATCCAGGTGTTTACACGGACGGACGGACGGACGGACGGACGGACGGACGGACGGACGGACGGACGGACGGACGGACGGACGGACGGACGGACGGACGGACGGACGGACGGACAGACGGACAGGGCTAGTTCAACTCAGCTCATCGAGCTGATCAAGAATATATATACTTTATGGGGTGTGGCACGCCTCCTTCTGCCTGTTACATACATTTGCACAAAAACATTATACCCTGAAATTTCCATTTTCAATGGATTCAGGGTATAAAAATTAAATAAAAAGAAAAATGTATAACATAAAAATACTAATCAATAAAAAACTTCAAAAAATAAAGAAATATAATAATTTAAAGTATATAAACAATAAATATAATTATAATAATTATTAATTGCTAATATTTATAAAATAAATATCAATATTAAAAAAAGTTTAGTTAAAATAATAAAAAAAAAATATTTGATATTAAAAAAAAGTTTTATTCAAAATATCTCCACATAAACTATTTTTATATATATTATATATATATATATATATATAAATCTATAAATCTATAAAATTAATATTACATTTACACACACCATTGAGCTTGGTAGATTTGATTGATTTATTAGTATTATTGTTGTTAGCTGCAGAATATGTTGTAAATAGGTCGAAAAGGGAATCTGTCGGAAATAATGAAGTCTAAATGCAATGAATGATCTGCATATTGATTACGTGAACATTGTTTTGCTAATGTAATTTTGTTGCCAATCTAAATTTACGCTGCATTAAAATAGTTTAATTCAGACAGGCTGGCGGTTGCGGAGCCAGGGGAGAATGAAAACAGCAAATTCAATTAGCAATTGGCATACGGCAATAATAAGCAATAACAATCAGTTTGAAATGAGCAAACTTGAGCAGAAAATTGTTGGCTGTTGTTTCGTTGTATTGTTGCCGTTAATTGCTCAATGCTGCGTTCGATTTTTATTGTTATTAAAATCACGTACTCGACTTGGCAAAAATGTAATAATAATACACATGCCAATAACAAATAACAAAGGCGCAACAACAAATGCTTTAAGCATTTATCGCTCATATTCGCATTTCCAATGAATGAATGCCAAACGACGCTCGCTCAGGTCTCGCATTTTGTGATTTGCAACTGTCGTCTGTTAATTTTCGCTTAATTACTTGTTTGCAAGCCCCATAAATGGCCAGCTTAGGAGCTAGCAGCTGGGCAGCTGGCGAGCTGGGAGGAGGTCTGCCATTAAAATGTTGTCGCCAACCGGGCCTAATGAAACGACATGGCAAATGCCAATTGGCGAGCAGAAATAAAACAAAACATCAACAAGAAACAACATCTAATCAAACATTTGTGTGCTACGCTTGTATTGTTTTAGGGTTTTGCTCTTGTTTTCGTTTTCGCCGCTTAGTTTTATTGATTTCATGCCACTGGGGTGCCCTTTGTGTGCGCTGTCGTGTGTCGCTTTATCAAGGGGTGGCCGGCTTTAAGTGGCTCGGACTGCTGTCAATGCCGGAGGCGACAAGAACGGCGGCTGTCAGTCGGTCGCCTAATTAATCACAGTGTCATGCATATGTGCTACGCCATATGAGGCCGTGCGTCCCACGCGGCGTATTAGCAATTGCAGTGACAACAGCGACTTCTACGACGAACGTTCGCATTTAACTGTCATTAAATTTCAATTATGCATTGGCAATTGGCGACCATAGCCAGACGCATGCCAGACACGTTTTGGCCCCACTCAACCACTAGGTATACCTGAAATAGATGGCGTTGTTAACACTTGTATGTAGTTTTATCTCTCTTTCTCTATCTATACATAAATATATATATATATATATATTTCTCGCTCTTACTCAAAACGAGTGACAACATTGTATGAGGTCGAACCATACGCTATAGATTGACCTGTCAACTCTGATTTGAATATTGAATTGAAGTTATAAATAATAAAATAAATATTTTAATGAATCAATTCTAATTTAATGGCTTTTTCGGGTGTGTCATGGTAATCAAAGATGTCTTTAATTTGCCAAAAGCCGTCACATAAACTCGCCATACTCAATTTATAGGATATAAATAGAAACAAGTTCGGTATGCATTTGCATGTGAGGCAAACAGTAAAAACTGAACTCAGCTGCAACGACAACAACATTGTAGTCAGTCAGTTAATCAGAGAGCTTGGCTGGTCAGTTTTTATAGCATTTGACAAGCTAATTGCAAAAGCAAAAAGACAAAAAAAGATCAGAGTGAACTGAAATCAGGTTAAATAGCTGAGTGTCGCAATTAGTTACACTCACACACACACACACACATACATATCCACGAAGAGACAATGGCTAATGGTTTCTCTATCTCACACCTCATCCGCAGAGCACTCGAGTAAGCCGGCAGCGAAGAAAAAGAAGCTAACGGTCGATCTGCCGCCGGACGTTAGTCCCACTGGCAGCAGCGACAGTTTAATGCGGGATAAGCTGCTGGCCAACAACAGTTCGCCAAGCAGCGCATCCCATGCCGGCCAGCCGCAGAGCAACAACAGCAACTTGGAGACCACCGAGGATGACTCTGATTCGGGCTCAACGGATGCGCGCCGCAAAAAGAAGGCACGAACTACCTTTACGGGCCGCCAAATCTTTGAGCTGGAAAAACAGTTCGAAATTAAGAAGTATCTTAGTTCCAGCGAACGCACCGAAATGGCCAAGCTGCTGAATGTCACCGAAACACAGGTGAATATTTCAAATATTTAATAATTCAATTAGCCAACATTTAAAATGAACACACCGACGCCCGCCAACTGCATATTTATTTAATAGCATATTTAACGAAGTTTTAATTTAATTAAGTTTCATAAAAGCCAATAATCCACATCCCACCAAAATATTTTTATAACCACTTAATCATGACAACAAATATCTCTGATTTGCTTTTCGACAAAAAAATATGTGAAATTTAATATTAATAAATCTGAAAACAAATTTGTGGAAAAGCTTTGACACCTACAATAATTGATTGAGCCAATTTCACAATAATAACAGCATCAAAAAATACTAAATGAAAATTACATTTGTTAAATAAATACGGAATTTGTAGAGATTTACAGAAAATATTAATAGCCTGTAGAGCATAATGCACTCATGAGTTGTAATTCATACGAGCTATAATGGATTATGAATAATATGAAAGAGCATTGTTATGCATATTAGAGCCAGCGGGCATTTGGATTGCTCAAGCTAAGTTTGTTCAAAATGCATTTAAATTTAATTCGAGTGAAACTATGTTTCAGCCAAGGTGTGATTTTATTTAATGCCTGAGTAAATATAAATGGGATTGTAATGTCAGCTGGCCGAATATGCATATATGAGTGAAAATTAAGATTTATTGAATTAGAAGTTAATTAGAATAAATTAAGTCTGCAAATGGCAACTATTGCTGGCAGCACAACTGCAGCTAAAGCACATGCATCGCCTATCTGACCTGAAGTCTGTTCATCGTGTGCCGCAAGGCAGAGCCCAGGCTGGTCAAATGGGTTCCAGAGTTATTTATTAGTAGCCTTAGATACCAATTTATGTGGATTTAAGTTAACTTTAAATTGCATTAATAGTGGGATTACGCATACGCCATATGTGCACTCAAATGCCATAAGACTAATTGGCTCTTAAAGAGCGATAGTGTGCAAAGAGCTCGGCAATCAAAGCAACAACAATAGCTATGGCAACAAACAACAAGATGCGATAGCAGCCGTTCAAGCAACTGCAAGCCTGAACAGCTCTTCATCGCAGTCGTTGTCGTAGTCGTGCCCGTAGCCGTAGTCAATGGCAACCGCATTGAAATGTCTGCTTAATTAAATTACATTTTCCATCAAGTCAATTAATTACAAGTTTATACACAAACACTAAGCGCACGGCATGCCAATCTTGGGTTTCTCTCTCTAGGTGTGCATATTTGTTACGTAGCTATGCTCCGCTGTGCTCTGCTGTGTTGTTTAGTGGTGCGCTGTGTGTTGTCTAGTGTATATTTCGTATGCTGCTGTGTCCTTGCTTATCTGTATGAACCAACATGTTATGCATGTCGACATATTCAAGTGCTTTATATGTATTATTAATATAAGCTTCGCAGCCGTTTATCACCCAAGCCGTATACAGCTGTCTGAAAGTGTGCGTGGGCTGAGTATATATCCTGCCTGCAGCCAACCAGTGCACCTCACTGATTTCGTACCAGCTTGTCCCAATGTGTGTGAGTGTGTGTGTGCGTGTGTGTGTGTGTGTGTGTGTGTGTGTGTGTGTGTGCTTTTGTTTGTATATAAAACACTACTGTTCACATAAACAGCTATGTGTTAATCACAGCAATAATATCTGCAAATTAACTGCATCAACTGTTGTTGTTCCGGCCAGCAGCAATCTGTATCCACATGAGGCCCTCTAGCATATGCCAAAGACATAGTAAGGAGACCTCTTAGGATGAGACAAAATAGGATACATAAAGCGAAACATTCCACAGCGCATAGCCCATGTATATCAACTTCAGGTGTGAGCTAAGAGGTCTCAGTTGGTGGCATATGCTTGAAACCAAATATATGTATTGGGAAATACATGATAATCAAAGCCCAATAACATAAAGCACAACCAGCAATGGAAACTCTGCATAACTGAATTTGATTTCAAAAGGTTTTATCTTACATTGCTCATACTTTTCTTTCTGATGCTGAGTAGCTCGCCTGTAATTAAGTTCTTTAGTATGAACATAATTACATTCACTTATATTTCAACACATTCGAAGCTTTGCATTTCTATGCACTGTCAAAGCTTTTACTAATTACACTGGCAAGTCTTGGAAAGTCTAGACATGCCACTAGCCTGCTGGCTGCATAGCATATGCACATGCAGAGAGATATGTAACTATAGGCATATAAATGAGCGTCTAGCTAGGGCGCTTGTAATTTAATTTTTGCTACAAATAACACAGAGTGTACTTTGCAACATTGTAGCATTACGCATACGCCTCATTAAGCCAGCGAACTGGCCGAAAATAAACAGCCGCTGACAATGAATGGCAAAAAAAGAGCAATAAATTTCACAAAAAGGAAAAACTTGAAGAGTCCAAAACCGAGTGGCGGCAGTAATAAAAATCGCTTTAAATAAACTCCGCATAAACGCACCTATACGTCGACTGTAGGAGCCGCAAAACTGATTATGCGCATTAGTACGGGTGAAGGTGGCTCTGGAACCGGCAGAGTCGCGGAGTCGAAGAGGGTCCTGGGCTGTTGCATCGTCTGTCATCAACAAACTGTAAAATAGCCTCAAGCCAGATAAAAATCAATTAATTACGCGTGCATGCGGCTGTCCCACCTACCCATAGTCCCGCCTTTTAGGGCTGCACTGAAGCGACGCATGATGGCACAGTTGCAAATGCATACCTGCTCATGCACACGAGCACACACATGTATACATATATATATATATATATGTATATATATATATATGTGTGTGTGTATGTGTATATGTGTACATTGGTAAACTGACAACATTGTAATTGTGTTACGATTACCCAACGAACATCACGCGCCAAACGCGGCAAATTGCATTTGCATATTAGCTTCAGAGGAGTCGGCCAAGCAGAGGAGCGGAAACGAAAATAGGATTTAGTGCCCGGGGGCATGGACCCAACGCGTCCTGTTGTAGCGATTTAGGGCCAAACGCTGCTCTCCTGACAATTTGCATTGGACATTTCATTTTAAATGTTTGCCGCCGTTCATAATCCGGCGTAATTGCCAGCCAGGTGGGCAGGACCGCTGCGGCGATGCGACTGCATCTGCATGTTGACCTCACAAACACACGCATACCCACACGCACACATACGCACGCATGGCAACGTGTGTATTTAACCAGTAGGAAGGCTGACTCGGCTTATGGCTGGCATTTGGCCAAGTGGCAAATACGATAATTAAATTAAATTGCTGCCACAAGCAGCACAAACAAATCAAATGGCAATTCATCATTCGAGGACATTGTAGATATATGTGACCTGGGCAGCAGATTGTACGCTCGTTGCTTTTGCTGCCATCGTTGTTATAAACTGTATTTAAATTAATGGCACACACTATTTGGCCATGTCATAAAAATGAACAAATGATGTGCAGCTCTCAATCTATTTTTAGATATGCAAAAAGTTTCAGTAAGAGAGGAATAAATTAAACTCTGCTATTCCTTGATTTATTTTGTCCGCATTGGGACCTATTCTGCGTATGTGTAATATCTGTGTACATTGAGACAATGCTGCTTGTATTTATTTATGCCTAATGTTTTGGCAACGAGAAGTGTCCTACATTTTACTTGTCTATTTGCTTGGTGGAATTATATGTTCAAAACAAAAGCTGAAATATAATTTAAATGAAACAATAAACAATAACTCTATGAGTAGAGTGAAGCGCAACATATTACATTTTGAGTTTTCATCCTATTAGGAATTATTCAATACGATATGCAAAGCTTTTCCACCTGAAATGTGCATTAATGAATTGCAATTGCATTAAATTCCTTCGACTAATTGGTAAAAGCAATTAGGCTAATGAAAATTTAATTGATTGCATTATATTAACTACGTTATGCATTTTAAACAAGCATCTGCCAATATTTCTAAACAAATTAAGAGTCAGCCACAACCACAACGCCATGAAATCTTTTATCAATTCGATATTCTCTTTATGAAATACCATAAATTTTAACACAAATAAAACTATTATTTTCCCGCTATAATTGCTAGCCAAAAGGCCAAATCGAGTGTTTTTAAAAATATCAAATACAATTAAACATTATTGTTATTGACCGCAACTTAATTAAAATGTTGCATATACGTCACGTAGTCAAAGTGATTTCGAGTGCCCTGTGTCAATAGCAATTAACTCAAATAACACCGAAATTATTTGAACTATGTACGCAATAATGCGATTACAATGGCACACAATAGCAAGTATCCTCAACTAATTGTCGCTGTGGGGCTTAGCAACAAAAGCAATATCAATAATAGCAACATCAATAGTGGCTACTATTGCTAGTTGGTAGCGCATTAAACCAAATTTGATTATTAATTTTGACTGGCTGAAAATTTGCATAAATTAGTTTAGCTAGACGAGCAGCTGTCGCTGTATATATGAGCCCCAGTTTAATTATTTATAAATCACAATTTGACTGCCTGACTGCGGCAGCAACAACAAAAGCAGCCGCGTTCATTGGCGAATGCCGAGGCAAAATATTTAAATAAAGGCGGAGCCACTAAAAGCGTAGAGAGTCTGTACGTTGGCAGAATTGTTCTGCCCTCTAAATGCCTCTCTTTCTCAATTTTTCTAACTCACTCTCTCTCTCTCTCTGCCTCTCTCTCTCTCTCTCTCTCTTTCTCTGTTTGGCAGATCGCTGCTTTTGGGTGGGCGTTCGCATTTTAGCTGCTAAGCACCGGGCAATTAGCAAATCAACAGCAGTTGACAGACATCCCGCGGCGATGCGGGCCTCTTTTGAGTTATTTTGTTCCCAATGATTTTGGCATATTCACATACATACATGTATGCATGCCCATGTACCCACTTAAATTGTAGACCGAAAATCTTTAGATCTTTGAACTGACTCGTGGCGAGACTTACTAGAGATAGACAAACCACCTCATTTGAGAGCCACGTGGGTAGCAAATCGACTCAGCATTTTAACAATCGACACAATAAGCCAATTAAAAGTCGAAAGCGTTTAACATAAAAGAGCAAAACGCGAACCAAATGGCAATGACAAGGGCTGATAGAAGTAGACGGCTGCTCAATACCAAGATAGTACTGCTTACCCATAAACTTAATTTATGCCAGCTGGAAATTTTTGTTTGGCTAAATTTAAGACAAAATTTTAAAACCGCAACGCATTAAATGTGAACACCGAACCGACAATTAAACTAAAGCGCACCCTATAAAATACCTAATGGGGCGTGTCATAAAACTTAAAAAATATCCATAAAAAAAAGATACAAGCTGACATCTTTGATATCATAAAGAATATATAAATATATATATATATAGACATAGTAGTAAACGTCTACGATGGCCTCGAGTTTTTAGAGCGAGTTGCGTATCTTTTCGTCCAAACCTTAAGTGATCTTGTTGAACAGAATGGAAATTGTTTTTTTTTTTTTTTTTTTTGAGATTCCAAGATTTTTACTTTACTAATTAATAATTAAAGACTCAAATTATGTTTCGAAATTTAAAATGATTTGAATGCATTTACGAGTATTGTATGGTTATTATACTATTTTATGATTTTATAAATTCATAAATTAAATTCCAAAACTAATTTTAATCTCGCTTTTAAAATATGTTTTTATTAAATACGAAAAAAATTAAGCTTAAGCTTAATACATACGAATGCAAAATAAAAGTTTTTATTTTCATTTATTTAATGCAACTGAATGCATTGTTTCCATGTTGTATGTATGCGTTCATTGCCTAAAAGCGTAAAAGCAGAGTTAACAATTCTAAATATGTGTTAGAATAGTATATTACGCTTTTAGGAAATGAAAGCTTTCATTCAACATAGAAAATAATATACTTATGTAGAAGATTATCTCTTTGAGCTAATTACTGCACATTTAGCAATCAACACATGCACACAATTAATAAATTTTCGTGTAGGACGTTTTTTACAATTCAATCAGCGCATAAATATTAAATTTACTGGTGTGTATTTGCAAATGGCTCAGTCTATAATATTTAAAATTCGTTTTTTGTGAATTTTGGTCGAAAATAGAAAATATACAAAATATGCATATTCATAGGAGAGAACGTCCCCAGCAAATGCACGTTTCGATAAGGTAATGAGATGTATTATCGAAACAATATGTTTATCTCATGGCATGTTTATTTTTTAAATTTACTAACTATCACTAACTAATAAATTTAATGGGATATAGCAGGCCCTCTTCAGCTTGCTGCACATCTTTTCACTAAACCATTATTCGCTGCAGTCTCTATTTTAATAAGCAACAGGGTATAATAAAGCTAATATCTGAACATATATTCAGCTTTTATTTCATGAGCCTTTCGGATGTGTGTGAAGAGCGAATATTATTTTTACTCAAATTCTATTTATTATATATGTTCTTGACCTATGTCGATTGAGTCATACAAGTGCTGCGAGCCCCTATAATACAAACAATTAACAAAACTCTAGTCGAGACTGCTCAACTAAGAGATACCCTGAATCCAGTGATAATACCAATCATAAGTTTCCTTTATTCATTAATAGTAAACAACACAAAGATACTCAAGCAAGTAAAATGCTTAATGCGGCTGCAGAAGAGGCTGTGCTATGGAAACTTTATTGTTTAATAACTTTTTTTCTCGACTTATGTTCTTAATGAATTTTCGGGGAGTGATTATGACATTCAAATGTACCTATTTGCCAAATTTCAAGTCTCTAGTATTTGATATACGTGAATTGTCATTTTTGTTGAATTGTGGGCGAAAGGGGCGTGGCATCAAAAATCCAAAAATGACTAAATGTGCGGATTCAATATAGCAATCAACCACAATTTAGTGCACGATTCTATCTTTAACGGTGTGCACGGCAGGCCTCAAAAACCAAGCGATATTTTCGATAGTTATCGATAATAAGGAAATGAGATGAGTTATCGAAAAAATAAAATAAATTCGTACACCGTTTGGTATTATCGAGCATTTTGCTTCTTATTTGAAGTCTCTAGCTTTTGTGGTTTACGAAATCCACGTGTTTACACGGACGGACGGACGGACAGACGGACAGGGCTAGTTCAACTCAGCTCATCGAGCTGATCAAGAATGTATATACTTTATGGGGTGTGGCACGCCTCCTTCTGCCTGTTACATACATTCGCACAAAAACATTATACCCTGAAATTTCCATTTTCAATGGATTCAGGGTATAAAAATGTAACTTAAGGCTTATGAACCATTATAAATAATTTAATTATTTACTTATTATTAAAAATATTATAATTATTCATTAATTAAACTTTTCTTTTAAATAAATTTAAGAATATATGATCTCAATTTGTACTAATAGTGTTACAGATGTAGCAGACTCCTTTGTTCTCAACTTAATTTTATGCTCCCCATAAGCGTCTATTTAAGAGGTATCTTTCCGTCAACCCTTAGCACTTTATCCCATTCTAATTTGCATTGCGGTCGCTTTTTAATTTCACACATGACTTAAAATCAGAAACAGTTTCCGTTTTTGTGACTGTCTGCAATTAAAATTCATTTAGCTGCATACGCATACAAAACTAAAATAGTGTTAGTATAAAGCGCTTTTCTTTTCTTTTTCTCTAAAGTCAATATTTATTTAATTGTTTTGCTATGCAACGCTGCAGTATGGCTTTGAAATTGTGCACACAGTCAGATTTATGTTGCGAGCACTGCAGATAATAATGCCAAAACAAACAACTAAAGCGGCGGCGGCAACAGCAACAACAACACTTTGTATAATTATTAAACATAGCACATAAAATATGTTGCATAAAATGGTATTAGCTGCAATTTGGTCAGCATTTTCGTTCATTAGCAACAGCCGCTGCCCAAAATACATAATGCGATAAATTGTTGGGGCGCACGCCTTGGGGGTGGGGCAGCGGATGGCGCAACGAGCGGTGCAGGAAGTGCGGGCAGTGCCGCTGAGACAGCCTGGGGCATTTGACATTGTTGTTGCCATTACGCATTTTGGCAGCAGTTGCATTTAAGTCTATTTAATTAATAATTGCAAAATAAATCGAGTCAAATACACCCTTGCACACACACACGCGCACAGAGCTGTTTGCATGTCCGGTTAAGCATGATTTCAAACAAGTAGAAAGATGGCGACATTTGCGTATCCTATAAACAGTTATGCTTATGTCATCATATCATCCTTATAAGATTAGCATGTTATTATTATAGCACTCTCTTCAAATGGTCTACCACTCTAATGCAAATTGTTACGAAGTAATCATAAGCTATTTGAAACAGAATTAGAATTTTTAAGGAATATCTTACGATTCCCAGTTCATGCTTCCCTATTTCTGATTATGGCTATTCGATAATGGCTAAGTCATCTGAAGTCATAAAATTAAATGGTAAATCACTCTGTTAAGTCCGTGTCAATTGCAACTTAGTCTACGACTACGACTATCACTGTAATAATCGGCAGTTAGAGTTAAAGGTGATACTCCATATACTCTCTTCGCTTGACCCGGAATTGTTATAATAAAAAAAGTTTTATATGGAATCCAGCAAACTGAACACGCAATTGGAGCATGATGGAGTCCCGCAGTTGCTTTTGTTGTGGATCCAAAGTAGAATAAATCAGTCATATATATATAGCAAAATACAATTTTGTTGATCAACAGCGTCTCTTGAACCATATTATCCTCCATAGCCAACACACACTTTGCACAGGGTGTACTGACAGCCAACGCAGTGATTATGTTATTAATTAGTAATGTCATTGCAATGCGCATATTTGCATGGGACAAAGTGATTTACGGCACCGGCAATATGCGAGTACACAGCTGGGGATATGGAAATCGAGATGAGGCCTGCATTAAGGCCGTGTTTGGCTTCATTTGCCTGTTTGTTCTAGCTACATATTTGATTGCGATGCCAGTTACATAATTGCCATTGGGCACAAAGTTGTTTGTTGTGCTAAGGTAGACAACATGGGCAACACTCTGCAGGGAAAGTGAGAACTATCTTCAAATTATTGTTAGAATCGTCAATTATTTATTTATTCGATAATTTACCAATACTTTTCATCATCATCTCGACTGAATCTAATGAAGCTGAATTCTACAAAGCAAAAAGAAATTAGCTAATCAAGCGACGCCGCAAGCAATTATCATAACTTTTTTTTTACGCGAAACACGAACTAACGAAATATGCTAAATTACACATAAAAACATAATTTGTACAGAGCAGCAAAAAGAAAATGTTGAATTTTTCTTGGCACGCAAAAGCAAAACGAAATTGTGGTGCAAAGTAGTCGTTAGCATTTGAACGTGAGGGGCGAACGCGCCAAATTCTTTCCCTGAGCAATTTAGCTTCTCATTGTTGGATCATAATTATACCGCCTCCCATTGAGCGCAGCGGGCATATTGGTCCACAGATACTTATACTACCTAGGAAAGTTTTGAACTATGACTGACTATTTCAAGACCCCTTTGTTTAACAATATGTGTCTACGTCTTATACATTAAACATTTTATTATCTTATACGATAGGGAAACAGTAGCGGGTATTATTCTGCCGTTCTACGTCTGCAATTCGTTTCCGTATTCCTTGTGGCAGGCAGACTGGCTTGTGATTATTTTTAAAAAGTATGCAGCGAATGCATTATGAAAATTAATTATAATATCACATGCACACAGATGCTTACACACTTTTATATATATAAAGACAGCTTGCGTACCAATAAAAATCGCAGTCCATTAAGGGATCAGAGAACGTTAATAAAGCTCTTTGGAGCCAGTAAATATTTACTTAATAAATATTAAAGAAATATGCAAGAAAAATGTGTTCAAATTTATTAAGCCTGAAGAACGATTGATTCTATTAAGCAGCTGCTTCCAAATCTCTATGACAAGTTAATACAACAGGATATCGAAAGGGAAAATTAATGCATTAATATGCAAATAAAAAAATCTTTCTAATCTAATCTAAATTATATTTAATTATATAAGCTGTAGATTTAGAAGTCAACAAATACAAAAAGTTATAAAAATTTAGAGGGCAGCTATATCGTATTCTCCTGTGTAGTTTAAATTCCAGTATATGAAAGCGCAGTTTGTTGACTGGCAATTTCTGTGCTCCCCCAAATTCCTTTAGCTTCCCTTTTGTATTGGAACCTCAGCACACATTTAAATGTCAATAAATCATAAACGACAACACGTTAGGGAGGGCAATAGAGAGAGTTAGAGAGAGATGAAGAGCGAAAGAGAGATTGGGAGAACTCAACTTTTCACTTTAGACGACAAAGTTTTTGACTTGTATTTTTAGAAATTGATGTAGGTATGTCATAAAGTAGTATATTATGGCTTAGCTCGAAATGGGGTCTTACTATGGATCACAACAAAAAACCAAATTTTTATTTATGATTGGTGGGGCTTGGGATTTTCGGATTATGCCAAAGAAATTAATCAGGCAAATAAATGCAATAAAAAATGCCGCACGCAATTAAAAGAAACGCAATGGGTAAATTAGGCCAGACACACATTAAAAAATTATGAAATAATTAAAAGTAAGTAGTGCGCGGCATGTGCCCAGAAGAAGAAGAAATCAAATGTGGTCGAGATGTATATATATATATATATATATATATATATAATATGCAAGTACACGTATGGCCCATTAAAATAGGCTATTTTATATACAAAAATAATGCTTTAGATTGCCATTAAAATTGCTCATAAGGTAAACACGGCGCAGTTTTATTGTTTATTAACAAATTAATGCACCGGCAATGGGCAATGGGCAATGGGAAACGGGAAACGGGCAACGAAAATCGGGAAGCGGGCAGTATTTGGATGAGTAATTGATCGATTGTATGTATATAGCCCAGGTGTAATTACGCGTGGATCGAGCTAACGTACTGCCAGCCATAAAATATAGATAGATAGAGACCATTGGCAGCGCTCATAATCCATCTTCATCGATAAAACAAACAATTTGCGCACACATCAATCCATCGACAAGTACATTTCATTGATGTGCGTCTATTTTCGTCGAGCGTATTCCGAATTCGAAATATTTGGCAATCAATTAATTGATTTTCAATATGAGAAATAATTTAACGCATTCCCAATTTTTATTTGTATACCTGAGCGTTTCCTCTACTCGCATTGGCTAAGTGGAGGAAAATGGTTTATTTTTTTCTCATTTATCTCATTCTCATTTTGTTTTTTTTTTTTTTCATGTTAATTTCATCATTTTTACGGTACGCCGGCAAAATGAGCATGTCATATGACGGCATCTATCTTTGGCGCTTATTTTTGCTTCATATACGTAGTGCTCATGTGTGTGTGTGTATGTGCGTGTGCGTGTGCGTGTGCATGTGTGCAGACATGCCGCTGAAATACTAATTATGTGCGCGATTTAAATAGATTTTTCATTTATTTAGCCAGGCCATCATTTTGGATGAAATGGAAATAAGAAGCAAATGTTTTATGTTGCGCCATTGACGCTGCCCACAGCAGCATCTCCCCGTTGCCCTGTGCAACATAAAACAACGCACACACACAGACACACAGTGCTGGGTGGCTGAACACTGAATGGGCATACTCTGCCAGTGGAAGTGGATGATAGGCGGATTCTGCATTTTGACAGCCGCACATCATTTCGACTTTGCTTGTTTTGAACTGTAGCTGACGTAGCGGAAGTGTTTGCGAGTGGAATATGCGATACATAATTTTTAATTATTTGTCTTACGCACACTAATAAGGGCAAATGAGGCATAAACATTGCCTAATTATAGCGAACTGACTCCAACAGCTCGACCCCACTGACTCATAAGTAGTACGAAAGTTCTTCAACGAATCCCATAGTAGCGAATCACATAAATATGAGCATGCGGTAAATAAGACAGCTCACCGGAATCAAAGTAAAAATGAAACCAAACAAAAATTCTTTATTTGCAAATACTTTGCTGAGTATTTAATATGATCGCAATATACTTGCTGCTTTGAGCACTCAATACGAGTTTATAGAACTCTCTCTCTGTTACCATATTTCTTTAATTTTTACTGCTGCTACAAAATATATTGTGACTTAGGCTTTAGAAGCAGTAAAATAATATAGGAATGATTATAAATTAAAATCAAATAAAAAATGTAATTTCGAATTTCGTCGAAACTTAATGATTTTGTCTAATTTAATTCTGCATTATAGTAATTGTAGTTTAATTGAACTCTATTTGCTCATTTGCAGGTAAAAATTTGGTTTCAAAATCGACGCACAAAGTGGAAAAAACAGGATAATGTCACAAACAACGAGGCTGCCGAGCATAAATCGTCCAAGCCCACATCCACAGAACAACAATCCAAAGGCAACAACAACAACAGCATTGGGTCTGCCGATGATGGCGGCTGTCAGCCTACGTCCGTCACGGCCAGCACCATGGAGGCCACACCAAAGAAGGCGTCCAATGGCCAAGGGGATAAATCACGCGGCAACAACACTAGTAACAACAACAACAACAACAGCAACAACATATTGACACCAACTAAAAGCGGAAGCGGTAATAATGAAGGCAAATTGCAAACAAAGCATTCGACGACCAAAATTAAAAAGCAATTGAATGCACTGCTAGAGAAGACCGCAAAAGCCGCAAGCAGCCCAGCAGCAGCCGGTGGAGCTGGCGCTAATGCCACCGATTCCACATCGATTGCTGCCAGCAATAAAACCGTTGACAAGCGCAATGCGAGCGGCATTAACAACAATAATAATAATAATAGCATTGGTGAAGCCTTCCACCATCATCGGCTGCACCAGCATGCCATACCGCTAACGGTGGAGCCGGCGGCCCCCTTGGAGCAGACTGAAAAGCTGGACATCAAATTGGAGGAGTCGCCAGCGTTGTGCTTGCAGCGGGCAGCTGTTGCCGCTGCAGCTGCACAGGAAAATGGTCGCAACTCACCGTCAAAGGCATTTCTGGCGGAAATGGACTTTGAGAGCAAGCTAGACGCCTCAAAGATATCGATTGCTCCAGCCATGGGCAACACAAAACTGCAGACAGGCCCAATACAGGATGCATCCGAAATGAACGAAAGTGATTCGGAGGATGAAGAGACGGCCAGCGAGCATGCCACTTCCACCGAGGCACACGATTCACAGGATCACGATGTGCTAATGGGTTAGGCCTAAGTGCCCCCAGCACGGCTCAGCTGATCCTACAATTCATACCCAGCCAGTCAAATTAACTTGTGCCAAAAAAGTCGAATATTGCACAAGCACACGGCCAGCTCTCAGTCAAGATTCGTTTCTATTCAGCAATGATCCTTTGATGTGTTTGTGTGTGCTTGTTAGTCTAAGGCATTTACGCATATTTATGTAATTTATTGAATGTATGTATGTACGCGTTAGGTTTAAGCTAGGCTTTGTAAATGTTGCCATTAGAAACGCATTTAAATGTTTAATGTGCAGTTTTGAAAAATAAATGCAAAACACTATTATAAATGTAATTTGAACTTTCGAAAATTTCATGTGATAAAGTATACGAAAGAGTTAGAGCCGAGAGAGAGAGATAGAGAAGAGCGGGCGCACTTGCGCCTTTGACGGAAAAAACGACAATTGGTGAATTCATGTTAATTACAAATTTAATTTAACTACACTAACTACTAACTTCAAGTGTTTAAGCAGAACCAGTCCTAAGTGTAAATCGCTACTATATATAGATGGAAAATATAAAAAAAAAAATAATAAATAAATAAAAATACCTACATATTTATTGTGAGTGTTTGTACAAATAAAACCAAAATGAAATGAAAAGAAACCCGAATCTATGACGAGCGTATCATCAGCCGTTTCAAATTTTAAATTCGAAAAATAAAATAAACAATTCAGCAAATTAAATAAGTTTCCTTTTAATGGGCATCGGCCGAGATGGCTTCGGAACATTTACCACGCCCTCTGCGGTTATCAAGAACTCGGTAAATGCATTTGGGGTTTCGGGCGCGTAGACTATCTCTAGCTTCCGCACAGTGAGCAGTTGATCACCCTGCTTGTACTGCTTGGGCACCTTGGAAATGTGCAGACGTGTCCGGCTCAAATTGGCCCATTGCAAGCCCAAGCAAGGCACGTCCTCCATGCGCGTGTCATCTGTCTCTTCTGTGGCAGTCATTTGATTGGAGCACACCACGGCACAGTCGTACTTATCCGCATAGCTGAGCAACGCGTGCACCATGCGTCGCATGTCTGTGGCACGCTTATCGAAGTCTGTGTACAACCGGAAAATGGCAGCCACTGAGTCGATAATGATCAGTCCAATGCTGTGCTCCTGCAATAGCTTTGATAGGCGATTGCTGATGCAGTCCAGAAGTGGTTGCTGCAACGCAAAGAATGGAAGATGAGATTGCTTGAACATGCTTTAAATATCTTACGCTTTCGTACTGATGCTCAATAAATATGTTACCCAAAAAGTTCAGTTTCTCATCCGGATAGCGTGCCTCAAATGCTTTACTAATTTGCAGCAGACGACGTGATGGAAACGCATCTTCGGTACAGATGAATGCCACACCTTTGCCCAAGCCGCCAAGCGTTGAAGGCAGCTGCACACTGAGCGACAGCTGCAAGAGAACCTGAGACTTGCCTACGCCTGAGTTACCACAGATTTCAGTTATGCCACGAATCGAAACACCTCCGCCCGTGCACTGATCAAGTGCAGCGCAGCCAAAGGTTACTCGAGACCACTTCAAGCGAGCGGGTATTTTAAATAGGGAATCCGCTGAGGCGCAATTCAGACATGTTGAAAATTAATGACAAATGGCCCTGGCGTCAATTACCTGACACGGGTGTTTCAGCCAGCCACTTGGCAGCTGCGTCCTTTAGAATACGCACATCCTCCGGACTGCAACTATGAACACAACTCTCCAACTCACAAGTGCGGGTGTCCATGAACTTAATTCGGGGCGTAGTTAATATTGCCTCGGGCGTGAGCACGTTGACTAAATGGGATCATTAACTAACGCCACTTAAATAATGATAGAATAACAGGCATCTTACCCCGCTCTGCAATCTCCTGCAGATGCTTGGGCAACTGCTCTAAAAAATTCGACATCGCTGTGGGCCGTCAAAGCCGTGTGCTGGTATTTACATTGGGTGACTCGCGTGTGGCCCCAACACGTAAGGTGTTTCAACACCTATTGAATTATCGCCTTGGTAGCGAATAATTATTGATTTAACAAACACTTATCCACGTCGAATTAGTAAGCTACAGCAGCTCTTCACTGAAGGAAGAGGCGCAAGGAGATTACTGTGCCTTGACAATTAAAAGGCCAAAAATATGCGTGAGCATCTCTTTTTGAAGCGAAAGAAAGGCATCTAAAATAGGCAATAAGGCAGACACTAATTGTTATACGTTTTACATAATTCCTTCATTTTTAATCATATAATTTGCACAAACTACAGATAAACACACAAACACGATCGATAGTTCGATAGTTTTGAGGCAACACTGTCCGATCGCTTGTGCCTTATGGAATTTTGATGTTATTGATGTTGCGAACACTTGTAGAAGCAATTAATTAACTGTTAATAAGAAACTGAAGATGCATTCTATTGAGGACGTGGTTTCGAGAGCTCGGCGAGGGCCCTAGCCTCAGCCTCGGCGCTGCGCTTCTTCTCTTCGGCCAATTTGGCATCACGAACGACCTTCTGTTGAGCTTCAATTTCACGCACCTTCTCCTCCTTCTTCGAGAGCCGGCTTTGGTGGGCAGCGCCATAGGCAATACCCACAAGCAACAAGGACCATCTGCCAAGCTTGATGAGCGGCGACACACGAACTGGAGCCTGAGACATAGCTGGTTAGTTATGTAATGTGCAGATCAATAGCTGCGAGAGAAAAATAATTTGTCAATTGATTGGCTAATACAAAATATAAGTTAAGCTGTGCATAATGCTTCCGAGAAGCTATGTAACACATAATTTTTCAAAAAACAATTATATTTACCAATGAATTATGCGAATTCAATCCACTACAATAGTAGTATAACCTTAAATCAGCTGTCAGACTGACAGGAAAACAATCGATGTAAGAAGTATCGATATTTCCAGTATTGCACAATTCTTTACAGATTATTCCCGTATAGTATGTGCGGTTAAATTTTAAACAAATCTATTTAAAAGTATATGTGTAAAATGATACAATTCCCAGCAAAGCTCTCGGTTTTTTTTTTAATGTGTGATCAAAATAAGAATACATACATAAAAGCAACTTCGATTGCATGTAGCAGAGTTAATAGAACTTCGGGTACTATGATATATTATACTTATATTTATGTTTCTGATTAATCTAAATCAAAGAATATTAATTATATGTTTAAAGCAAGTGTTGAGTACATGGTTTTTAGATTGTCCATGATTTTAATATTTGCATGTCCGTTACTTTTGATATATTTTATATACTGTAGTGACTCGCTATCTGTAATGACTCGTTACATGTCTCGCATCTCTAATTGTGAATGTCAGAACTAGGCCTGGAAAAAATTTGTTTTGTTAAAGACATGGCGAATTTTACAAATAAAATCGTTTGACTATATTTTTTCGGCCAAAATCATTGAGCACGTAACACTTAAGTTAAACACAATAAGCCCAAATTTAACGCGTATGCGAAACACAAAGTCAACTTAGAAAATTCCAGCACAGACCTTGAGTGGGCTCACAAACATATACACATATTCACGCAAGTACTAATACACACACATACGTAGATAAACGGGTTGAAAACGTCACAGCGACCAGCGCGGCAGTTCCTGAAGTGTGTGCAGCTGCTGTTAGTCAAATTAGCACAAAAAAAAAAACGAGTGCAAAATTAGAACAAAGGACACAAAATGGTAAATGTGCCGCCGCTTTTGTGCAGCACTCCACCCCCAATTGACTTTGGTGAAGACGACGACGACTCGGGGCTACAATCTACGTTGCACTTGGAAGACGGCGAAGCTGACGAATACTCTGAGTATGGCTTAGTCACCGCTACACATGACGCTTCGCTCAATGCAAAAGGTAATTGGTTTTTGTGGCCGCACATTTTTATGTATACTAATAATGAGCAACTCCCATTGCAGTGTCTGGATTGCCAGAATTGCCCATATCAGCAGAATACAACGCTCTATCGCAGCCACCAGATCTGAGCATTGCACCTGCTAAAACAGATAAAGCTGCAGTGGAGGCTTTCAATTATCAGGTGAAAGTATCTGAATCTGGTTTAACTGAGCAGCAGCAAATGATGAGACCAAAAGACATTGATGCTCTGGCCAACGTAGTAGAAGCAAGCGAGCTCGAAGTTGTGGGAGAGCAGCAGCTGGAGCTGGGCGATGAGGAAGAGGAGGCCAACACCAATGATAATGTGCCTTCGCTTAAGCTTGACAGCCTAAGCCTATACTCCAGCGAAAGTGTTACACCCCCAAGCACCTTGTCACCCGTTGCTGATGAGCAGCCAACCAAAGCACCTACTTTGTGTCACCAAGTAACGCTGGAAGATGTATCCGACGACAGCGACGAGGAGTGTTCGCCAAAGAAACCCAAAGAACTATTTATACCTGAAGGTGCGCCTGACTTTTTTGCCATAGAGATTGTAGGGACGCCCACGCAGCAAGTGCCGGAATTGAAAAGTGAAATTCCTGATGCTAAGTCTGAGCCTGGCTTTGCGACGTTCGAAGAAACAAATTTTGACGAAATACCGCCGCAGGAGCTTAACGGAAAAGTTGAAGAGGCTGAGTCTGAGTCACAGACCGAGGATGACGACTTTGGCGATTTCGCGGACTTCTCTGCTGCGCCCATGGTAAGCGAAACTAAACAGGTGGCCAATCAGGACGATGGCTTCGACGACTTTCAAGATTTTGCTGCCCCCGCAACGACGACTGTGCAGCCAACGCCGACGCAGTTGGCTTCTGAAGACGATACTGATGATGATTTTGGCGACTTCGCTGAGCCAACATTTGTGTCTGCTCCGCCTGCAGCAGCGCCCGTTCTACCACAACCACCACCACCGGCAGCTGTGAATTTGAGCATCGACGAGCGAGTCAAACCTGTGCTGGAGACAATGTTTCCCAAGTCAGAGTTCAGCTGTGAGCGATCGGCAAGCACACAAACAAAACAGCTGGCTGAGACGCAAACATTGCATTTTGGAGCCATTGAACAGGCGCACGCTCTCAGCTATCAGTGGTCCAGCTCGGAGATGCGGCATTCCCTTGTGCGCTCGCTGGCCATCGATTCGCGGAATATTGTAAGTGCAAATAGTGAGCTCTGATTGTGTTTTACTTAAAAGGTTTTCATGTTTACAGCTCTTCGGCGACAAGTGGAATGCATCAATGCCGCGCTTTGCAGCGAACCTCAGCTTTGATCCTCTGAAGCCACTCAAGCCAATGTCTGCGACGCTCGCCCCAGCCACTAGCTGGCGGACCGACAACAACAGTGCTACTCTGCAGCCACTTCAGGGTAAGTTCTTGGACCTACTACACGGCCTAGAGAACTTAGTTACCGCAAATTTACCGCTACACACGATTCTCGTAACCAAAATTGCCACCGCCTCTCGCTCGTTCTTTCCCGAGACATTTCTGTTGATCCACACGCTTTTCGCTTCCAACTGAATAAGCAATTGGCCTGCCTCTTATTGGCTGCTCTATATTCTCGTACTTTCGTTTCTTAATTTCTATTACAAAACGTACTTGCAAATTGTATCATGCCCTTGCAGAGAGAAGAACTGTTTCGTAATAGTATTATATAATATTATTAAATTGGCAAGTGTATCTGCTGCAAGGGTATTGTATAGCCAAATACCGTACTTTCACTTGATTCTTGTGCCCACCATTTATGTACTCAAATTTATCCTTACGATAAATTGTATTTAGAATCACATGTACAGACTTTACAATTGGAACAACAACAACAACTAGACCAAGTAACGATGGTGGCTAATGCTGATAAAATAAATCTTGTTACCTCTAACTACTCCCACAACATCAACAACATCAACAACAACAACAACAACAACAACAACAATACCCACGATGCCTTGGATGCGCAACTGCCATTAATGGAACTACTTAATGATAATAATGAAAATATGACAATCAACAACAACAACAATGCCAATGCCAATGCCAATTTTGTCTCACATTTTGCCACCATCTGCAATAATAACAATCATGCAATAACAACCACTACAACAACAACAACAAACACTAATTTTACTGCTCACTGCGCCTTGCTGGATCTTAGTAAGTTTCGTTGGCTCCGTGCTTCGTGTTGTAGTTGTGTAAACTGTTTCATATACTCTTTTTTCTAAGTCTATGCAATACCAACTATTTCTCCTCAGTTCTTGTTACCTTTCGCTGCCAAACACTATCAATTCCCAAAACCTCCCACAACTGCACTAGTTAATCCAGTATTTTAGTACTCATGTCGTCCACTCGTATTTGACAAGAGCAATTGCTGATGCCCACATACTAAGCTAAATATTTTGTATGGTTCACAGGACTTGAAGCAGCCGCATCCGCAGCCGCATCCGCAGCCGCCGCAGCAGCACCGGCGAGCCAGACTAAAGCGCAGCCTAGCCCGGCTAATGGGCAGGTCACAAGCAATGACTCTAACTGCTGCTCCGACGAAGCAAGTGCCGCTGTGCCCGCCGCCTGCCATGATGACGCCGCAGCAGCAACATCAGTATTTGTTGCTGCAACAGCAACAGCACCGCTATCGCCTGCTCTATCAAGAGACGGCGATGGCCACAACTTCGACGACGCTGAGCAGCTCCCTCAGCAGCAGCCACTTGATCTAAGAGGGTCGCCTTTGCCTCCATTATCACCATCACCGCCACCACTACAGCCGTCCGCTGTAAACAGTCAACAGCTGCAGCACGAGATCACCAGCTGCAATAGTAGCAGCAGCAGCAGCAGTTTTTCGCTGCCCCTAAAGGAGACGCACATCTATACGCCCTCGAAGTCGGACACTGCAGTGGCCAAGACCACTACCCTGGCGCCCATTGATTTTGACTACGAGATTGCCTCGGCTGGGATTATCATAGACGAGACGGTTGTCAAGAAGGAATATCGCGATGTGGAGTACAAGCCGCCACCCTACAGCCTCGACTCGCCCAGCAAGCCAAGCACCACTGGCAAGCCAGCGACAGAGGATGACGACTTCAGTGATTTCCAATTTGTGCCCGCTGTCAAGAGCGTCGCCCAGTTGCAGCCACCGCGTAATGGAACGCCCACTTTCGGCGAGCAAATGATACTCAGCCCGGCCATACTGCTGCCCCAGTCAATCCCGTTGGCTAAGCCCACCATCGAGTGGGGGGACAATGCGCTGGCCAGCATCAATGCCGATGAACTGGCACGCATCGAGGAGCTATTTTCGCATCAGTTCAAGCCGCCCACGATAAGTGCCAGCGTGGCACAGCAGTCTCCAAAGAAACAGCAACAGAAGCAACATCAGGAGGACGATGAGTGGTCCGATTTTGTGTCCGTGCCTGTGCAGCAGCAACAACAAAACAAAAACAACAACAACGTGTCGCATGTGCAGAAATCACGAAAGGCAGCGGCAGCAGCAGCAGCGGCAGCGCCCATTGCAGCTGCAGCCCAGAAGGAGGATGACTGGTCAGAGTTTGTGAGCAGCACGCCGTTGCCAGCACGCGCTGCTCCCCAGTTCAACTCTGGCGCTTGGCAGAGTGCCAATTTCTACAATAATCCGCTGAGCCTGTATCAACAGCAGCAGCAGCCTCAGGCTCACAGCAATCTGGTGCCTAAATATCAAAGCAGCAGCAGCAGCAGCAACAACAATAGCAGCACCAGCAACAGCAGCAGCAGCAGCAGCAACAACAATAACACGCCTCAGCAGATACACATGATGCACGACTTTTCGACAGCGCCGACACAAGCTGGCAATGCAGTATCTGCAACTTATCAGCAGCAGCATCACCAGCACCATCAGCAGCAGCTGCATCAACACCATCGACAGCAGTTTCATTTGAGCAATGCGAAGGTGGCACCACGCATCTCACTAATACCCGATCTGAGCTTCGTGGCCCCGGCGTTGCCTGCCAATGCGGGCGCGTTCATGAGCTCGCTGCCCAAGCCAAGTTTTAGTGCCAAGAAATGACAAAAGCTGCGCGGTGCGAAACAGCTGCGGCCGCAGCAGCATATGTCGTCAGCAATGCTGTTGGTATCGCCGCCGCGTCCCCTGGGAGCCGAGGCAAGCGTCTTGACGTAGGCACTGCGCCAGTCAGTATTATGAATCCGTCTAGATATTTTGCTATTTTAGTCTAAATGATATTGTAAGAGCCACTCACTGTATGCAACTAGGCTCTTGTTATTGTTAATGTGTGTGTGTCGCTGTTGTTGCCGTTGTCGTTGTCGTTGTCGTTTTGGTTGTTGTCGTTGTTCTTGTTGTTGTTAGTCGTAGCCGTATAGCTGTAGTCAAAGCAATGCTAATCTGTAGTGCAATATATTTTGTAAACCGTAAATTGATTGTAAATTTGAAAAATGATTTGCAACAGTCGGCCGAAAACTTAAAAACTCAGAAACTAGTTATACTTATGGTCGTAGCGCCCATATACTATGAGTATCTTATGTGTTTAGACTGTATAGTGTTGCATAGAGCGCAGTAAGCGATATTACCTCTACATTTAGCTAAGTTCACCTAATTTAGTTTAACCTACCCAATATGGATCCAGCTTGATTTCTTACTGAATAAGTGCCCCAGAATATAATCATAGTAATACAATATTGATGTCTCCTTTAAAAAAAAAATATATATATATATATATAGATATTTGTGAAAGCCCAGCTTAGGAAATTTAGCATGACCCAGTTTAGACCATTACGAGTTGGCTCAAGTATACGTATGACTAGAACCGAGCAATCTGGTTGGATCACTTCCATTTCCAAAAATTGTCCCAGCCATTCCAAAGTGAGATAAATTTAGAGGAAAAGCAACAACAAATACTTAACCCGCCTGAGCGAATATATTTTATACCCCTGTGTACTTTTATAGGCGTGTTTCTAATCTTAAAATTCTCAATACTTAAAAAACAATGCCTTCATTCCATGTGTAGTTTTAGTTTGCATTGATCTCTAAAACGAAAAGTGAAGAAAATATAAATATTTGAATTGGCTTCAGATCTTTTGTGTTAATTTTTTATTTATTGATTTTTGCTTAAAGTTTGTTTGTGTGTAGTGAATGTGTATGTGTGTGTGTGTGTGTATGGGTGTGAGTGAAAGTAAAACAATTATGTATAAATTATAAACTAATTTCAAATGGATGCAGTAGACACAGACTCCTCCCTAAATTATGTGTGAGCTTTGTTTTTATTTTGCTAATTAAATATTAAACAAATTAAAATAATATAAAATGGGTTTGCGGCTTGCATTCAAAATTATATAATACAATTAATAGATAATGTAATGTAATATATATGCGCCGAGTATAATAAAAATATGAATATATATATATAAAGTAATTGAAAAAAAAAACAATTTACGTTTATTTGAACCAAGTTTTTTGCAATACATTTCTGTGTTACGCTTATGAATTAAATCTAGGGGACGGGGCCGCGGCATATAATATTAGATTCATGTTTCTTGTTATGAGACTTGCTGTGAGACGTAATGGAGTAATTGAAACCTGCTTAAGGAAGCTCATTGGGAGATGCCTGGAGAGAAACAGCCGATGTCCTCTATATTCCTCCGACACTGTCTCAGTAAGTAGGACTCTGTAAGATGGACGCTACAGGAAGCCTCGTCAAAGGTGTGTGTGTTTGTGTGTGTGGGTGTGTTAATAGATGCTGATGCAGTAATTATAAATCTATAAATATCTAGTCAGGATTTATGTTGCTTCTTTTGGATTGGGATTGGCGAGCGAGGTGCAAAGGGTGTATTTAGATAGCACTATGGCAGTAAATAGTACATATTAATAGCAATATTATAATTCTATATATATATATATAAATATATCTAGTCCTATATAAATAGTGTGTACGTTTTCATTATAAATGTGAATGCAATGTTAATGTTATAATCATCAGCTTCAATCGCTTCAACTTCATCTAAATGTTCAACAGTTTCATAATCGATAATCGATGCCTTAACATAAAGGAAAAACGCTAACAGATCCAAAAATATGTCGATGATGCTCTCTATCCTTTACGATATTTTGCACTAACAGTTTTTTATATATAATTTATCTTTGTTCTTTAAAGAATATCTAGACTAACGCTATTATTATTATGTATATTTAGGTAATGAAAGTTGCCCTATTAATAGCTCAGAATGCCAGCCATGGATGATGCAGTAGCGACTCCTTGGAGCGATCGCCATAATCGTATGTCAGCTCCTCGCCAATGTCAATGTCATCCTTGGCCAGCAGCACCAGGTGTGGTCGTTGCTTGATAACAACCACCTTAGTCATAAGATTGCCGTTGCGCGAGTGATTGATGAGTCGGCCCAGCTTGCCGGTGTCAATGGTAGCATCGATGCAGTACTGCTGATTCTTGTGCTTAAAATAGTACATATAGCAGCCGGCGTTCTCGTCTAGCGCATAGCGGCGTTCGCGTTCAGTAGCCTCACTGATCGAAATGAGATCACCCACATATTCGACAACGAATTCGTTACGCTTGAAGCGGCGTATTGCGACAACGCCACGCCCCTTGCCCATAAAATGGCGTATCTGCAGCCCATCGCAGCGTTCCTCAAGCACGGCCTGTTCCAGATTACGCATCATTTCCTCTTTGACGGCTGTTTTCGTCTTACGCACGCTGCGTCGCACCGGAAAGAATTCAGTCATTTCCCTGTTGCCATTGGTAGCAGCCAAAGGCACGGATTTGGCTGCCATTGTCTTGGCCTTAGCTGGTTTGGTAGATGCCTTTGGCTTGGCTGTTGCAGCTGTTACTGCAGCCGGTTTGAGCATTGTCTTGCTTTTGTTCAGATTTTCGCGCTCCTCCGCGGCCTTCAACAGAGCGTGTACATCATCCTCCTCGTCATCATCATCCACCAAAATTACATCTTCATTGGAGATTGGGCTGTGCTGCCGCTGTTGT
Organism: Drosophila mettleri; assembly: GCA_035047625.1. NCBI lineage: Eukaryota > Metazoa > Arthropoda > Insecta > Diptera > Drosophilidae > Drosophila > Drosophila mettleri. The sequence goes on from JAWNPI010000035.1 coordinate 16,897,914, forward strand.
TGCTGGTAAGGCGCTTGTGGCTTTGGCTGATTCAGTCTTCGTCGCGACTTGGTAGTCCCGCTTGCGGCCAACTGCATTTGCAGTTTCCGCGGCGACTTACGAGGCGACAAAATTTCACCCTTATTTAAAGCTGCATCGCGTGGCATCGTCTTGATGGGCGAAGGGCACAATATGCGGTGTGGAGTAGCGGGCTTACGTCTTCGATTGCCCACTACGGCAGGCGATGTGCCTGTCGTTAAACTACAGGCGACACCACTGTCGCAGGAACTGCTGTCATGTTGGTCCAACTCATAGCCGCCCAGCGGCTGTTGCAGCTGATGCTGTTCTTGTTCGTGATCTAGCTCCTCCCCGTGCCCATGGCCATTCAGCGTAACTATTTGATTGAAGCGACCGTTGAGCACGCAAGCACTCAGCACAGAAGGCGGCGATGAGAATACGGCATTGGCCAGCTCAAAGCTTTTGTTAATACGAATGGTCGAGGCCTTGGTGGGAGTGCGATCAATATCCAGCGTCAGCACTGGCTCCTGTAGAAATATATTATCGGAAGTTGCAGCACTGCTGCTGCTGCTGCTATGTGACGAGCTGTGACTGTCACGCAGCGCCGACCGATGCGTTTGAAAGGCAGTCGTGTTTGTAGATGTGTCAGTGTGTTGGTCTGTTTGTGTATGTGTATTCGTTTGTACGCGTGAATCTGTCTGTGTGTGTGCGTCGGCTTGAATGTGTGTGTCTATGTGAGTAGGCATGTATTTACAGCCCGGGCTGTTGTCGTAGCTGTTGTCGACTTCAAGATCATCGTTCTGATATGCTGGAGAGCTAGTGCTGGTTGATGTCGAGGCAACGGAGTGTTCATCATACAGGAGCAGCTCCTCCGTCTCCGCCTCCGGCTCCTCCTCCAACTCAGTGATTAAGGCGCCATTTAATGTTATTGTCTTTTGCTCTGCTATTGCTGTCTTTGCCACACTTGTTTCTGGTGCAATGGTAGTTTTTTTCTTATTTTTTGCAGCTGCGCTTGCTTTAAAAAAGTTTTCAATGGTCCGTGTTTGAGAGCGTGTTGCCAATTGAACACCTAAACCGGAAGGGAAGGGGGCTGTGAGTGTGCTAAAGTTAACCTCAAAAAGCTTACCAATTATACGGTCAGTTTCAGGCTTGGTTGAGTTGCCGTTGGCTTTGCTGTTGTCTTTGCTGTAGCTTTGTGAACTTTGGGCCGTATTGAGATTTTCATGTGCCTTCATCAGACGGCAGTCTTTTCGCTTGGGGCTAGCAAAATATTGATCATCCAGCAGATTATTGGCGGCCGACGCAGTCACAGCGCTGATTGGTTCGCCATTGAACGGCAGGGCCAACGCTGAATCGCTATTTGCTGCGACCCCGTCAGAGGTAACCACCATTAGGGCTGGCTCTTTGACGGGCCGTGCACGTCTGCGAACCATTATCATTTAGGGTTTAGGTTGCCACACAAAATTAGGGGGTGGGAATCCGTCGAGTTAATAAATTACACTGAGGCAGCAAGTTCGTAGCACACGCACACCAAGATACAGAAACGGAAAACAGACTGCAATTTGCATAAGTAGAAACAAAACGAGACATTAAACTTTTGTACATTATTCGGTCTCCGCGCTGCGCCCTCCTCCTCCCACTTACACTTGCATAAACACACACAAGCACAGAAACGCACAGCACAGCACAGCACAGCACAGAGCGCGTACAGTTTTTGCCCCTCGACAAAAATATCGTTCTGCTGTGTGTGTTACTGCTGTTGCTTGTGTCGCACGAAGCAAAGAGGAAGACAGCGAAAGAATGATATGAAGCAGCCTGCTCGTTGCGCCAGTCAGGCTGAGCCAGAGCCTACCTATTTAGATAGTTGAAAACTTATTTAGCCGTCATACGCAGCAGCGCATTTTCTTCGTTTTACACTGTTTTGTGCACATTGCAATTTAATTTGCCGCCTTCTTGTATTATTTTTAGTCAGTCATATGCACTTTTCCTTTTCCGCAAACTTTTTTTGTGTGTGGTTCTTTTATTCCGTTTTGCAGTAGAGTTGTTGATATATTATCGATATATATAACCATCGATATCTATACAGACAAGTAACAATTCTACAACAGAATGATGACAAATATATTTTGTTAATATGAAAACAGCATAAATGCAAAAAAAAGCGTTCATTTTTATCTACGAATATTATCATTATTATTATGTATCAACTCATATTTAATTTCATAGTAGCATTGTCCAACACTTAAATAAAGTCGCGCGCAAACTATCGGTAGACAATGGAGTCGACGCTTGTGCTTGTTTACATACTATTTATCGATAGTAACAGTCTGTGGTGCCATTAGCATCTCAAACGCCAAGCGAAATTCGCAAGGCGCGCGTGAAAATTATATTTTTAAGGAAAATAACTTAAATTATAAGAAAAACACTTATAAATGCAAGTGCAAACAACAGCAGGAGTGGTGCACTGTACTTGTTAATTAAATTCATATATTAACGCGTAGTGAAATAACGACAATACTTGGCTACTTGCAATAAAATTGGGCGCCTTTTATTGGCAAGTGTCTGTGCTTCTCCACTCAGACTGTGGCTTGTCCTGTGCTCCTTCGCGCGCGCTTATCAAGTTGTGCACACTTTTATACTAATAATTAGATAAACGAGAACTTAAACAAATAAGCAATTATGCCGATTTGCAAACGCGACGGTTTCGATCTCAATCAAACAGAGGGCAAAAATGAAACATTCCACGACAACGACTTGGTTTTTTGCTGTTATATTACCAAACGCATATTCCGTGATTATGAGTAAGTCGAATGCCTTAGCTCCAATTTGGCTTTGCATTTCATCGAATGCTGTATGCTGCAGCAGGATGGCAATGACAAAGCAAACCAAGTGCTAAAGTATACAACAAAGCGTAGCTGATGAACGCATGCTTCGACGAAGCAATACATGCAAAGGCCAAAAGATTTTGTCTGTTGAAAAGGTGGTAGTCGGGGCGGTCAGTGGAAAGCGCGCGAATTACATACACAGCTGCTATCTACAGCGTTGCCACCTTTCGTGTTTTGTTTTTTCAAATACGAACAGCAATTAATTTACTGTTACATATTTATTTTTATATAAACTCAAAATAGTTGAATACGATTTTACATGTATATATAGAAATTATAGGTTTTTGTAAATAAATTCTAGAGCAACGGATTACAAAGTACATAAGTTTGTAAAATAATAGTGGGGTCTGCTATTTACAGGATATTTAACTGGTCGAATTTTTAAGTTGATCGGATTATTCAAATACTAAAACTGTTAGACCCTCGCAATACTTTTTAAAACATACAACATATAATATTGATGCACATTTGCAGAAACTATTTCCGACATGTTATGGCCATAAACTCGACGGTGTGGCAGTGCGAGGCCACTGGCAAGGATGGCCTCACCTACGAGGAGGCGGTCAAGAGCGAACGCGTTGCACGCAAAAAGATGGAACAGTTCAAACAGAGCTTACGCGCTCCTGTGCTCTTGGTCATCGAGCATGCTCGTCAATCGGCTGTCAAAACTCTCAATTTAATGGTGTCCAAGTTTCTGCGTAAGCGCTTCTTTCTTAACGAAGAGGTGACCGTTACCACAAAGAAAAACGCTGTTTTCAAAGTGGTGGGCATTAAGGCAGGCGAGGCCATGCCGGAGCCTGGGAATGGTATATATGAGGACACCGAGCAACTGGAATATCGATTGCGTGCGTCCAATGGGGATGAGATAAGCGTTCCGTTCGACCAGTTGCGACGTCAGCGAGCCGAGTTTAACCAGGAGAATTTAGCCATGTTCATCAAAAACAACGTTGTCCGCGTGGATGGAATACTGCGTCCCAAACCAGAAACCTATAAACAATATGTGACCGATGCGAATGCCAACTTTTCCAAAATATTTATCGGCAAAATGCCGCGATATTCGCCGGCGAAAATCAAACGACCCGAGGCTAAGGATACCAAAAAACAATCAACTTTGAACAAATACATTGTTAAGGGAGAGGAATCGACAGCTAAGAGCAAAGTGAACGCTGAAGCCAGAGCGAAACTGCTGGCTGAGGAAATGGAACGCGTCCGTCTCGAGAAGATAGCCAAATGTGCGGAGATGGAGCAAAAAAAGGCGCAGAAAAAGGCTGAATTGATGTTGCGCGTGGAACAAGAATGCCAGGATCTGACTGCCAAGACTGATGATCTGGAGCGAAGCGATCAGTCCGTATTGCCCACGTATCATCCAATCATCACATATTTGCCAGATCAGCTTCTGGGCGATGCCTTTATGCTGCGCGAATTTATGCACACCTATCGTGGCCTGCTCTCTGGCGTAGAGGTGTTCCGCCAAAATCTAAGCTTCTACGAAATGTCGCGTGCTTTTAGCGCACGTGAGGTGGCAGGTCCACTCTCAGATATACTGCTCGTGCTACTGGGCACAATCTTCGATCTGCAAAAGGAGGAAGAGGAGGAGTGCCCGGTAAGGTACTCTGCGCCACGCAAGCAGTTCGCGAAAGAACCCTACGCAAGCACCTTTGATGCCGCGCATGCACATCATTATTGTAAGCGACACTTCTCCTTCAATCTGAGCGAGCTCCCGCTGGACGCGCTCACACTGAGCGAGGTGCTACGTCTGCACTTGCTGGGCTCCGGAGCGTCCGTTCACGATAAGCCCGAAAAGTGGCGGATCATGTACCGAAATGGGTATTCGTCGATCGAGGATCCAGGCCTGAAGCTGCGTCTACAACACACCCACATTCTGCGCGCCCTCAGGACAAAGTCTATTGCTCAACTCGAGTTTGCAGACATAATGCGCGTAATAAACTGCTTAATGGCGCAGATCTTAACCTACTCCGGCACCATCAACGTGGTTGAGGAACGCATGGAACGGACGGCCAAGGCAAAAAGTGAATTACGCGCCCTCATCATTGCAGAGAACAAGCGGCTGGCTGCCCTCGAGATAGCCAAACGCAAGCTCACCAATGAGCACCATCAGCAGTGCATTACAGATGAGATTAAGCAGGACTCAGAGAAGAAACAGGCACTGGGCGAACAGCTAAATCGACGCATAGCCGACTTAGTGGCCCAGTCGGATCGGGAGCAGCGCAAGCACGAACAGCAGGTGCTTAAGCTACACTCGGAACTCTTCAATTTCTTGGTTTACTTGGGCATGGATCGATGCTATCGCAAGTACTATGTGTTGGAGTCCATGCCAGGCATTTTTATAGAGCACATGCCTGAAACCATGATGGATACTTGCTTAGCCCAACCGCCGGTCAACAAGTCGCCTGCCGAGCTGCGCAAACAGGCGCAGTTACCAAAGGTGCGCAAGGATTTGCGCATCTATCTGGTAAAGCTGTACAGCGACGACGATAAAAAGAGACGGAAACCAAGCAGCAAGCAGTCTCTGGAAAACAAGGAGAACCAGGAAAATCGACTTAATGGGCATGGACAGGGACCGTCGACGGAGAACATGGAAGTAGTTGGAGGGGACGAGGAGGAACAGGCGCAGCCCTCACAATTCGAGCTGCTCATGTGCAGTGGAGATAGCAGCAACTGTATTGTCCACAGTGAGCACCATGCTCAGCGAAAGGTCTGGTCGTATATCTATCAGGCTGATGAGATTGACGCATTGATTAGATCATTGAATCCGCTTGGCTGGCGGGAGTCTGAACTGCTGGATGAGCTCACCCAGATGCGCGCTCTAATCGAGCAGCACGTGAAGAACTGCCCGCAGGACATGCTCAGCCTGGACAGTGACAAGAAACGCAGCAAGTTTATCAGTGCTATGCAGGCGGATACACAGCGAAAATATGGCCAGGCCAACTTCGGACTGCCCGAGGGCACAGACCTGAACGAAGTGCTACGTCTGCATCTCGTCGATTGCATTCTGCAATTCGAGTCAGACATTTACACCGGAGACTTGGGCAAGCTGAAAGTCAAGGACATGGAGAGGTGGCGCCAGCAGCTGCTCAATGATAATTTTGATGCCCAAACTAAACTGCAATGGGGACCTGGTCAAATTTATAGCGATACTGTGGAGGTCGACTCTGACAATGAATCGCACGAGGATTACGATGATCATGATGATGAGAATTACAATAATGTCTACAGTCAATATTCGAAGAAGAGATATGGCAAGTTTGTTGACCCAGGACAATATATTCTCGAAAGCGGAGAGTCGACATCTACAGAGACCGAAACACAACAGACGCAGGTACGGAACCTGGCCAGTGCCCTGCTACAAGTGGAACAGGCGATTGGGCGTCGTTTTCTGAAGGAGCCGTTCGGAATCACCAAGAAACGCCAACAAGATGCCAAGCAACTGGAACAGCAAAAGTTCATTTGCGAGTTCAAGTTGTATCAGTGGGAAATATCTCTCATGGAGAGCACCAGCTATGCGCAGGTCTTCTTACATCTAAGCATTCTACACGATTCCATATTGTGGAACCACTCCACAAACAAGTCGCTCTGCAAGGTGTGCCGGCGCAGAACGGAACCAGAGAAAATGCTGCTCTGTGATCAGTGCAACGCCGGCACCCACATGTTCTGCATGAAGCCGAAGATGCGCACGGTGCCGGAGGGCAACTGGTATTGTCACACCTGTGTAAAGAATCTGGGCTTGACGAATGCCACTGATGACAAACAACAGGAGCAAAATAAGCGCGCAGCTAAAAAGAAACGCAAATTCATTGTAGATGAAGTGGACGAGGATGTCGATGAAGGCGTGGCTGATAACGATGCCAACGAGGACAATGAGGACGATGCCGACGAAAGCATTGAAGAGGCTGGGCTTAGCGACGATCAAGACGACCAAAGCGTATCTTCTTCAACGTCCGTTAAGGCTAAAAGTAAGGCGACAGTGCGCACCGGTGGTCGTCGAAGTAGCCGGCGACTGAAGTCCAAAGAAATCGAAGACGTCATCGAAGAAGATGATGATGGAGCCGACAATGATTCGTCTGTGGATGCAGACGAAAATGAAACAGAGGAAGAAATGGATGCAGAGGAAACGTATGTTCTAGCATAGGTGTGGTATTTGGAAGGTATTTAATAAATCACTCTTTCAATCCTTAGGGTGGAAGAGGAGGTGTGTCAGATCTGCTTCTACGACGGCTGCGAAGTTTGCTGTTCGCGCTGCTCTGAGTGGTATCATCTGGAGTGTGTCAAGCTAAAGCGTCAGCCCCGCACGGATTTCGTCTGCAAAAAGTGCAAGGGCAATGACCATCAATCACGCACCCGACGCCGACCCAGTAATGGTACTGTCTCCATTTATCCTTGTTTATATCAGTTGCATTCGTATTTATTAACAAATTTCTCGTCAATAGCTGACGGCGATGCCGACGATGATGACGATAACGAGGAGCCGCAAGCCAAACGTTCCCGTTCCTCACGCAACTCGCTAAGGATTTCATTAGAAAAGTCTGCATCGAATAATAATAACAACAACACAAGCACCAACAACAACAATCGTCGTTCGGGCCGACGCGCCAATGACAATCTACCACTTAATAGCGCCGCCTTGTACGATCTGCTGGAGCAGACAATGAAGCATCAGGCGGCGTGGCCTTTCCTTCGACCAGTGCTGTCCTCCGAAGTACCAGACTACCATAAGATAATTAAGGCGCCCATGGATCTGGCCAAAATTAAGTCCAAACTGAACATGGGCGAATATCAATTAAACGAGGAACTGCTTAACGATGTTCAGTTGGTGTTCAAAAACTGCGATCGCTATAATGTTGAGGGCAACGAGATTTACAAGTGAGCTGCAGCAAATAATTCATAAAATGATATGCTAATTATTATATTTCAAATTTCTTTTACTCTATAGTGCTGGATGCAAATTGGAGCGTTTCGTCATAACCCGTTGCAAGGATCTCTTGTTGCCGTTCAGGCCCAGTGACATGAATGCCGACGGCATATGTTGAGCAGATGGTTGAGATCATGAAGGATCTAACGTGTAAATTAGTTCATTAGACTTAGACTACAGAGGAGAATCAAGCCAGCGTACATTATTAGGCAGTATTGTTTAGCTTACCATTAATCAGTTTAAGACTTAAAAGATAATCAGCAACCGCATTAGAGAGCACACAGTTTACAGTCTGTAAGTGTATTTAATGTTTCTTACTTACGTGATTTGCTTCTGTCTGCATTTCAGCATAATCGTTCGAATTACAAAATACATATAGATATATATATAGCATTTAATTACTTTTTAGAATTTATTATTAATTTTACGCATAAATTATTGTAGACAAACACACAGAGTTCACACAGATTTTAGCATTCAATAAAATGAAAACCGGATACTTGCAAAACTCTTAAAACTCTTCCTATTCTCAGCAGTCTACTATATGTATGAAGTGAATCGTCTCTTATGTATATATATATTATTATATATATAAATTTCTGTACGTTTAATGCGGGTTCATATCATTGAGTAATAATTATTATCGCTTATAAAACATTTACAATAAATCTATCGTGAGTCGATCCTTTTTTATGTGCTAGATCGGTTGGCATTTGTAGCTCACATATTTATATTGATTTGTATTTGAAATATGCTCTTTTCAATCACATTCAACATTTAAATTTTAATTGTAAGTTTCAAAAGTTTTACAATTTTGCTTTTTGCACTTACATCTAATGAATACGTGAGAAATTATCCTGTAGAATGTTTTCATAGTTTTATTACTTTTCATTGCTGCATTTGTTTTGCTTCAGAGATCAACAAATTAAATGAATTCAAAAAAATGTAAATATTCAAATATTTTTCACACTAACAACTAAAGCTCATTTATTATAAAAAAAAATAATAAAAAATGATTTATAAAGTTCATATGAATTTGATACTGCCAAAGTGACGCAATATCTTAATGAAAAAAGTTTTGGATTGTTGTCTTCCCAAAAATATTCGGTTCATAGCTAATTGTACGCCAAATGAGGTACACTCTAAATTATTTAGTAACACAATTGTAGCCATAGTATGTGATTTGGTTCAGCCCAACGTTCAAAGTTCAACTTTCTACTGGTAGAGCTTAAGCTCTAGTCCATAGTCTGTTTTGTTTTGCTCTCTGTTTTTTGTTTTTGTTTGAAACATTTAGTTTCTGCTTAGTCTATAGAAACCTTTGAAAAGGTTCTTGGATGTGTCTAAATATTCGTCTGGTTGGAAGAGGAATTGGAGGACGTGGTTGTCTCTGGGTAGCATGCTCCCGTTAGGATGCCATTCCTCTTTTTGTTGCTTGTGGTCGCGGCCTGGGGACTATTGTTGTTGGCTTCGTTTGGTTCCAGACCGAATTGAAGTGAATTTGAGGTGCTCGGCGCCTGCGACAGTTGTGCTTCCATGGATGTGTTGGATGTATCGTCACTGCTGCTGTCGCTGTCGGTGTCGTCGGATATATCCCCTAGAGTATCGTCAAGGTCATTATCGTTATCGTGATCGTTATCATTACCAACTCCAACATTGTCATCATCATCATCATCGTCATCCAGCCATTCCGTATCATAGGACAAGGCGTTATCATCGTCCTGTCTATCACGGCGCGGACGCCTTATTTTGCGCCTCCGCTTGATGGCAGCGAAGCGGAGACGCATTAGTTTTCGCTTTCGCTCCAGCTGCTCGAAATTGGCCTGCAGGGAGCCAACTGTGGAGAGAAACAAATTTATTTTGGTAAGAAACGTCTGGCTGAGGCATGCAAGAGAAGTGTAAACGAATCAGGAGATTGACTCCGTTTGAGCCAATGAAATAAAGCATTGACACCTGCCAATAATTGGGGGTTTCGTTGCGTGGGTGTGCCTAAGGCTCCATTGTTAGCCAGCGAGCATAGTCAGTTGTCAAGTCAGTGACAGTCGGCAAACAAATACGCCAGCCCAGGTATCAGCGAGTCATTGTTTGCCGACAAAGGTATTGTCAGGTGGAGGTGGACAGGTCAATCGCTGCCAGTGGTCAAACAGTTCAGTTGCGTTCACAATGCCTGTGCACGCAGAGCTAATTATGTTTATCCTCGTGGCACCAGCGCTATTAATAGTTGGCCAGGACAATGGGAGCTTGGAGAGCTATGCTAAAATCTTCGAGCCCATGCTTAGCCAGCTCGACTGCACCCTGGAGCTGCACTTGCGGAGCGTGCGTGATGCGGACGACAGCTTTGTGCAGTTCTTACTGACGCAGCAAAGGAGTGCAGTGAGAGTGCATGTGGGGCAGCATGCGACCGTAGCACGCTCACCCGCTGATGACGTACTCCATCATTTCTATATCTTTGACAACGTGACCCAACTGCAGCAGCAACTCAAAATTTTTGTCAGCCCAGGGGGCTTCTATATAGTAGCAATTGGAAGGTCTGCGGGAGACGAGCGAAAGAGTTTGCAACAATTCATGGAGGCAGTCTGGCGGCAACTGGGACACAATCGCATTTACTATGTGCAGCTGGCAGGCAAACATGTCTCGCTCTACAATCCTTTTCTGCCCAGAGTGGTTCTCGCCGAGGATGAGCGCAGCTTTGAGCGAATTTACACGAATCTCTATGGCTATCCCTTGCGTGCCTACATTTTCGACTCAGTGTACTCCGCCTTTCACGGGGATGGGGACACCGAACGAGTTATAGGTGCCACTGGACCAGATGCCATTGCCGCCGACACAGTTGCCAAGCATCTCAACTTCACGTTGAACTATATGTGGCCGGACGACGAGTTCTTTGGGTGAGTAGCTGCCATTGGCATTTGTGATCCTCCAATTTACACGCCACTCTGCAGTGGGCGGCAGCCGAACGGTTCATACAGTGGCGCCGTGGGCCGAGCACATCGCTATGAGCTGGACGTTATTTTCGCTGGTTTCTTCATAAAGGATTACCTAACGACGCGCATCCAGTTCAGCGCCGCCGTCTACATGGACGACCTGTGCCTCTTTGTGCAGAAGGCACAGCGGATTCCCCAGTCCATTGTGCCCCTTTTCGCCGTACGCGTGGATGTCTGGCTCTGTTTTTTCCTCGTCGGATTCGCTTGTGCCTTTATCTGGTTCTGCTTGCGAGGCTTGAATCTGACCCTCGAGATCGAGTGCCTGCCCGAGCAGAGGCACAACATTGCGCACGAGCGCTACATTTGCATTGCCTGGCGCATCTTTGTTGACACCTGGATTGTGTGGGTGCGCGTCAATGTGGGCACATTTCCGCCATACTACTCGGAGCGTATCTTCCTGGCCTCGCTATGCTTGGTGAGCGTCATTTTTGGAGCTCTGCTCGAATCGAGCCTTGCCACAGCATATATACGACCGCTCTACTACCGGGATCCCAATACGTTGGCCGAACTGGACAACTCGAACATGCCCATTTATATAAAGCATCCGGCGTTCAAGGATGATCTGTTCTATGGTCACGATTCGCAGGTTTATCAGCGACTGAACAACAAGATGAAGTTGGTGGGGGAGGGGGAGGATCGTTTGATCAGTATGGTCTCGAAAATTGGCGGATTTATCGGTGTGACTCGCGCCGCCAGTCTCGAGCTGAGCGACAGACGTTTCATTATGACTCACAAGGTGCACAAGGTGCCCGAATGCCCCAAGACCTATCACATTGGCTACGTCCTGCCGAACCCCTCGCCCTACATAAACGCAGTCAATAATGTGCTGCTGCACATTTTAGCTGGGGGGCTGCTGGAGCATTGGATAAGTGAGATGAGGGAGCGCGCCAAGTGGAGCATACAACGATATCCGGAATACTTGGCCGAGCTGGACGCGAAGAACTGGAAAGTTTTGACCCTAAAAGACGTGCAACTAGCCTTCTATGCCCTGATGATTGGCTGCACTCTCGCCGCATTAGTCTGGTGTCTCGAGATCCTTTACAAATAAACTTTCATTTTGTGGTTTACTCACTCATTCGTTGTTCGGGCGGCTTGCGGGGACTGCGGCTGGTTGCCAGGGAAATGGACTCTCGTCGCAGGCGCTCCCGAGAAGCCGCCTCTGCCGATGTGGTGGGCAGCTCGTCATCGCCGAACAGTCGGTGTGTTTCCTCCAGCCATTCACTGATGCGAGCTTGAGTGGCCACTTGACGTTGCTCGCCCAGCAGGCGAGCTAGCAGCTGCTCCACGTTTCGATGTTGACCCCCCGTGCTCTTCACGGCCAGCTGCAACAGAGCGCGCCGTTTTTTCGCTATCAAATAGAATATGCGATTCGGATGTGTCTGCCAGCTGAGCTCGCTGACATTGGGTGTGTCCCCTTCGCTCGCATCCTCTGACTGCGTGCTGCTCCCACTGAGTTCCGAAGACGGGTGCGAGCTGTCGCTGTCGCTGCCCGTGGTGGTCTGTTGGCCCAAAGCGTTCACATTGCTGCTGTTGTTGGTCCAGGTCTCCAGTTCACGTTGCACCAACGTATCAAAGAATGCCAGCATCACCTGGTCCTCCTCCATGTTGCGCATGCTAAAGTCTTGAGACACGTGATCCGTGGCGTTGCGATGGAGCGTGCGAGTACAATGTGGCGTTTCCGGTGGCTCCGACAACGACCCCTCCCAGCCCTGTTGCGCAAATGGACTCCACAACTAAATGCGAATGAAAAGATTATGTCTACACATAAGCTCTAGGCTAATGGATTTGTCTCCCACCTTAATAATCTTCTCTACGCCCGACGAGGCCAGCAGGCAGCGCTGGCGATTAAAGCGCACCTGGTTAACTATAGATCGATGACCGGTCAGGATAACAGGAGCTGTATCAATCCACTGATTCTTTTTCTCCACTAAATGGAACATGGTTAGGTTACCTTCTTAATGACACTCATACGACACTTACGGTTTATTCCGTCCAGTCGCCACATGAACATGTTAAAGTTATCCGACCCGGAGACCACCAGCTCGTCTTGGGGGCCCGCAAACGTGCAGCTCTTCATGGTGCAGGAATTGAAGTATTCATCGTGGTAAAACGAACACAAAGGCTCCGATGAGCTAGGATTGTATAAGATTGGGGGCAAGCGACGGTGGAGAGTGAGCAAGAGGCTGCCGTTGCTGTTGAAGCGCACACTCATGCAGCTGGGAGATTCGCTTATATAATTATACTGGCGAAATGGCCTGGTAAAGCAGGAGGCAAAGAAGCAGCATTAGACTCAATGTGAAGGCCAGAGAAGGGTGAACTCACTGCGTATTGTTTCGCATATCCCAGAGCTGTGCGCCTCGTCTGGCATTGGCTGTGGCCAAATAGTTACCATTCAGGGGATGGAACTCCACCGCGTTAAATGGAGTCCGGAAATTGGCAACGATAAATGAATCATTTTTGCCCATACGCATGTCATAGACAAGGATCTCGCCATGCTCCGTCGCCACGCTAAAGAGATTGATGCTGGTGCGATCCACGCTGAGGCCATAGACGGGTCCATCATGTGAGAAGTAATTCAGGTTCTTGCCGCTACGTTCACCAACAAAAGAGATCGTCAAAGCGGTGGGGAAAATAATATCGGAATCACTTACGTATAAAGGTCGTGTTGTATGACCAGGTCATCGTTGCCGCCTGAGAAGATGTATTTGTTGAGCATATCGAAGCCTAGGCAAAATATGTTGCTGGCGTGCTCTCCATACATGGCGTCCGGCGTGTCTTCGCCATCATTCCCAAAGGCCTGGTCAACACTCCAGAGAAGTACTCGCTTATCGTCGCCACCTACTCGAAGATGGGCTAGTAGTCAGCAGTGGCTCTGGGTGGATCAAGCAACAGGTAGCTACTCACCCGATGCCAGGTATTCACCGCCTGGGCTAAACTCCAGAGCATTCACGCAACCATAATGTGCAGTCAGGTTGCGTTGGTATAGATTCTCAGCGGCTTGAAAGCGCTGTCTGAAGATGCCGGCCTCCAGATTATTTCGCGGATGATCCACCTCGCGAATGTGCAGCGCATGATCCAAACTCAGGCTGCCAGATGCGCCCCGTCGCAAGTAGCTCATGGTGCAACTATTTATCGGATCGCTTCACTTAATCTCTTCTAAGTATTAGTCCGCCCAGTCTGCGCCGTGCTCCAGATGCACCTCAAATCCCCGTCGTTCTGCTTTCAACTGTTCGGCTCACAATCGCTGGCGCTGCAACAGTGTTGTATACATTTTGTCGACGCCGACGTCGCTGCTGACGTCGCCGTCGCCGTCGCCTTACGATTTTCTGCGTTGGCGTTGAAAGTTTTTCAGCTAAATATGCAAACACGAATGCAAGCCTTGATGTCCAGCAACTGCAAATGTAATTCAACTACTTGTGTTTATTCGATTGATTGTCTTCTGGCTGTCAGGAATTTTCTTAAAATTTTTTTTTTCTTGTATCAAATGACGTTTCGATTGACTTTTTCAATGCTCAACTCCCGCAACGATTTTCACACGACGACTGCGATTCGACTCTCGACTGGTTTAATCATCGGAATATGCTTTAATCAAAATGAAAACAGAAAGCATACGAGAGACCTCGAAACAGCTGTTGCCCGAGCTGAATAAATATTAGAGATGGGCGCGTGCCAAGCTCGTTCACGAAGCACAACTGCTCACAGGTTTCAAATAGACAAAAAATTACTCCCTTCCTTAAGTCAAATATCAAATTAATATACAGAATGAAATCAATTTGAAATAAAAAGAAGCTTAAGAGGCTTGAATAAAACTACTACGTTTCCAAACAAATCAAATGACTTCGAAGTACTATTCGAAATTGGTTGAATTAAATAATTATATATATTATTCTTACACTCATGAATTGGATAAATAGGCGACATCCATTCGGATGCTTCGACTGCTTACCTATGCGAATCCCTAAATCACCTTAAAGGCTTATTTCTCTATTTCAAAAGTAAATCTTGGTTGCCCTGATTTTTCAACAAATTACACAATTTCCACAAATTCTTTTTGTAGAGAATGAAAATTTGCAGTAATTAAAACAGTATTATTTTGTCGAATGAAATTCCTTGTATTAAGAAGAGTGAAAGAAGCACTAAATGGAAAATAATAGAGATCCCATTGGTATGAGCTCATTGAAGTATTTAAAATGTCTGCTCGAATATTAAACTTGATCTCGATCCTAAAAGCCTTACCACTCGATATCGACATAGAGAATACCCAGCATATATGCAATTACCTGCGCAGCCTGCGGGAACGCCTTAAGGAAACTATACAACAGCACACTGACCTCATTCAGGCGTCGTTGAGCTTGGTCAAGGAGATATCTGATGTATCAACAACGTTCGCATTGACCCAGACAGAGCCTGAGCAGCCGCCTACTAAAATCAAGCGCCTAATTATGGAGTTCGAGAACATGAGCATGGAAGACAACGACGTGGACTCAGTCGAGGCGATAGAGCTGCGTGCTCTGCTTAAGGATTTCCGGTGTCTTCACGAGAGCCAACTGCTGCGCGACAGTCTTATGTGCTACAATCGAGCCAAGGAGTCATTTGAAAAGCTGCACTCCATGCTGAACCAGGTTGCCCTAGGCTACGATGGCGACCTGGGCCAAGCACCGCCAGTGGACGGTCAGGTGGTAGTGAGCAGCAACAGCCGCAGTCTCCGCGAGAAGATACAGGCCTTCAATAAGGCCTCGGTCATCGGTCAGGACTTGCTGCAAAATTTCACCCATTGCTTTAGCAAATTGAGCAGCTCGAATGTGGCGTCTGCGGACGAGATGAAAGTCAACGCGGTTGCTTCACATACCCAGTCGAACTCCGGCTATGATGGCGATGTGGACAGTGAAATCGATCAAGTCGATTATGAACAAGAAAATCTCGAGTAAAGTTTCAGTAAAGTCTACATTTGTAAATCATATCAAAAACTAAATTCCGTATTACATGGTATTTGTTATAAAATTTGCTAGACTTGTGACAACGCTCCCGTAGAAATGAAAATGTTTCCATATGTAAGGTAGTCTTATTTAAAATAGAATCATCTAGATGAGTGTGTCAGCAGTCCGACTCTGCTGCTTGAAAGAAGCCCGTGTAGTTGATGGCAAAGAAAATGGCGATGGCGCCGATGGCCGAGCCCAGTTGGGTAATGGCGCCCACCCAAACTAGCGACTGGCCGCCCTGGGCGCGCATAACAGTCGTTATGCCCAGCTTGGTGTAGCTGACCACTCCGATTAACAGCGTCCATGCGGCTACCTGCAAGGCAAAGATAAAGAGGAAATCAGTGGGTAGATAAGATTAGGCTTGCGCTCTGCACACATACCACCAAGACTGTTCCAGCGGTTTCATCGTACAACGGCGGATATGGACTAAGGACCGCGGTGGTAAATACATAGCTGGTGAGCAGTGCTGTCAGTGCCGAGAGCACATAGATAGCGCGCAGAGATGTCACGTACAGGAACATGGCCAAAAAGCAGGCCACTGGATTGGCAATGGCACTCAGCGTTTCCGACAGGTGGTAGGCGCGTGTCCCATAAGGCGCACTGGAGTACGATTTTATGCTAGGGAAAATTCCATTGCTGAACAGAGAAATTGTGCCTATGAGCAACAGCAAGCCAACGTACTGGCAGTAGCTTAGCTTCTGTACCTGCGGTTGGCTATCATTCTGGTCATAATCGTACTTGTTGCCCTTGCTAACGGTAACCTGGGCATATTCGTGCTTCGCCAGCGGCAGATGATTGAGCAACGTGTAGCCAATGTAACTGAGCACCATCAGGGCAAATAATATCAAAAAGAATATCTTGGTGTCAAACAAGGGTGGCTCTGTAACTTTCTGATAGACGCCCTCGCCCGTCTCGGTCTCATTGACCAGCACGCAGCTGCCGCTGTCGCCGATGCCCTGCACCAGAGCCGTGACGCTGGGCAGCAGACCGCTGAGGCCCTCGCCAATGAAGTAGGTGATTATGTACTGCTCCTTGAAGCGGCCCATGTAGGGCATAAAGAGCACTGAGCTGGTGCACGCATTGAGTGCCGTAAAGATGGTCAGAATGAAGAGAGCCACGCTGTGATCATTGCCTGCCAGCTTCGCCGTTCGGTTATAGAAGAAGGCGGTGAATAAACAGGAGAGTGTGCCGATCATCAGGACTACATGTATGGTCCAACCATCATTTAGCTTCTTTGGCGCACACTTCTGGTATACTGTGTACAGCAGCGGTCCGAGATTGCCAATCTGCACCATGACGCTCAGATAGGATGGCAGGCTCCAGCCCTCGGGTGCTTCATTGACCAATAGCGGCAGCTGTATAAAGGTGCCATTAACGCCCAGCCAGGTGCCGATGCCGAAGCATATGGCCAGCAGATCGACAATCACATTGCGATTCTTGAAAAAGCCTCCGCGCTTTTTCTCCATCTCCTTGCTTATGAGACGCCAACTGAAGAACGCGCGTTGCTCACTGGGCTCGGGTACCGCGCATCTGTGAATGGAGTGTAAATTATTAAGATAAGACGCGGTTACAACATTGTGTATAGCTCAGATGTGTTCAGAATTGGGTCTAACTGGGAGTGAATGGGGCCAGCGGGTCGCTGGATTCCGTTGCCTGTGTTGGCAAGTGGACAGAACCGAACGACTTGGACAGTTGATAAAAAAGATTAATTATATGATTATATAACTGCTTTAAAAGTATAAGCACAACTTCATTCCGATAATTATAAGATCTTAAAGATAAAGTGTATTTAAGCTTCGTTGTGACTCGTCTTTAGCCTTTCACATGCTTGTTAAGCTGAAAGATAGTGAAAACTTATGGTCGTGTGGCTCGACGGTAGTAATCTGCTTATATACAAATGCACTTAACTATATATACATAGGTATAGTATATAGTTCTCATGAAGACTGACGCGTCATTATTATGTAGGTGTTCTTAAATATAAATATATTAAAATAAAAATAAAAACATTTAAATTGGTAAATCAATACTAGATTGTTGACCCCCATTGATATTAGCTCATTTCATCATTAACAATTCTGTATAGAAATATATCATATTCGATATGTTTAGTAAATTGAAGCGGTTTGATTATTCGCAGCCGGCGGAATTGTATCAGATCTAATCTACGACATTAAGAACGTGAGCGTCTCCAGCTTTTAAACTGAAGTGGCTGAATTTACACTTGGTCTTACACACGTATATCAAATTCGCTGATAAGGACTGATTTGCTGGTTATAAACAAAACTTCAGGCGAGATGAGCCAACCTTTATTTATGTATGTATGCATGTATTTATGTGAATAAGCACTTTTGAATTGCGCTCAATACATTTGTATGACTGTGTGCGTCTTGAAACAGGTTTTCATTACATTAAATAAATAAGTAAATAGTCAATACTCTTACCTGCCAAAATCGTGGCGTTCCGCTTCAGCGTGGTTTGCCGTTGAGAGCACCGCGTATACTGCACGGGAATGGGCGACATTATTAGTTCCAGCCATAACGCTGGCTAAAAATAGTCAAGAGTTATAGCGGGCTTCACTAATTAATTTACGATCAATATGCTGATATTGAGATTAGATTATACAGTATGGTGTATGCTACATCAGATGCATTGGATTGGGCACTGGCACAGCTGTAAAAGTAGTAAAGATCTCTGTCAGTATCCGAACGCGAATTAGAAAGCTTTAATTGCCAGCCAATTTGGAGCGTGGTTTGATTGCTTCGCGCTCAAATACATTCATATGGATATGTACATGTGTATGTAGTATGTGTATGGCTGATTGGCAGTCGAGAGTGTTCTTCTCCGGTATCCAGTTTCTATTGTTATTGTTTTGCTGATTCCTTTGAGTTTCTGTGAGTTCTGTGTTGTTGGGAATTCGAGACGCTGCAGTGCATTCGAAGTTGTACCGTTATGCAACTTGTCATGCGGAAAATTGTTTCAAGCCAACAAACAAATATTACGAATAATCGCTGCTTTGGCAAGGTGCGTGTGGGCTGCAAGAGCTCTGGTGGCCATTAGAATTTAAATTTTGATGTGCCCACCATAAATAAAGAATTTGAAATTGAAAAGACAAAAGTGACATAAAAACAGCTGATCAAAATAAACCCACGCTGAAGCAGCGAAAATGTAACGCATTGTTTGCCCTCAGTTCTATTCTCAATCGAATTGCTATCAATGTGACGTCACAAGCTTAGAATGTATGTGAAGTACTATAAAAACTGGCTAGTTATTTTTATATACCTGCCATATATTCTCTGTGCTAATAAAATTATATTGCCGATCTGGTCTGATCTGAAATAAATGTTTCTCTACGGATCACATAGAACTTCAATGTTGTGACGTCACTGAGTAAAAATATCACAGTGTTACTTGCGCATGGTATGGCATCGCACATGTGAGAGCGGCGCAGACAGAGAGCGCAAGTCTTACATGGAGTGTGAGTGAATGAAATAAACAGATAACAGTGTTGGTTTGTTTATGCAGTGTCTTTTTATTGCCCAAATGGACTCGCAATCAATTGCGGTCGAAAGCCCCGGAATCCAATTAATGATATGCTTATGAGCGAAACTATTGATAAATTGATGAAAATTGCAATGATAGCTTGAAGCTAAATCACTTGAAATGCATTACTGCCACTAGTGCATCATGTGAGTAACATACAAATTAATTTACAGCACGCTGGGCGCACAGTTGCTGATACCATTTTTTGCTTTCGCGGCAGCGGGTATTGGTGCACATTGGGCAGCGCATTAAGAACTTGGGATTCACCGGCTGCTCTGACTTCAGATGATCAGCCACGATGCTGCTCAATGCATTTATAAACAGTGGATGATCATTGGGTGCAGCGGCGCGACGTATTTCCTCCACGCCCACCTCCTTGGCCAGCTCGTCGCAGTACTCAATGTCCAGCTCGTGCAGCGTTTCTATGTGCTCGTTGACAAAGGCAATAGGCACAAGTATGAAATTCTTCAGACCCTGTTTGACGTACCCCTGCAATTGAATTGGTATAGCGCGGAGCTACGGGAGTATTATTTGAAGTTACTTTTTACCTTGATGGCATCATCCGTCGCTGGCGCCAGCCAGGGCAACGGCCCAACCTTTGACTGCCAGGCCAAACTATAGGGGTTGGTTTGACCTAATTCCTGCATTACCATGTGCACGCTGGCGCCAATTTCTGAGGGATACGGATCCCCCCTATTCACTGCTTTGAGCGGAAGCGAGTGTGCCGTAAAGAGAATCACCACATCATTCC
Organism: Drosophila mettleri; assembly: GCA_035047625.1. NCBI lineage: Eukaryota > Metazoa > Arthropoda > Insecta > Diptera > Drosophilidae > Drosophila > Drosophila mettleri. The sequence goes on from JAWNPI010000035.1 coordinate 16,917,980, forward strand.
GCTTGGTCTCCACAAACTTGGCCAGCTCCTCGCGAATGCGTTGCGCAAAGGTCTTGATGAGCAGCGGATGTGTGCCCCAGCGATCAATAATGCTCCACTTCATGTTGGCGGGTAATGTGCTGCAAATGGAAACTGGGTCAATAGATTAACCTTAACTTGATTCCCGGCCAGTTACTTGTTTCGATAGTGGGTGAAGATCGAGTTGAAGCTCGAGCCGGATGTGGCGCAGCTGTATTGCGGGTACTGAGAGAAGAGCACCACATGGTCCGGCTTGTCACTGCACCGAAAAGAATGCAAGATGTCAGCAGTGTTACAGGAAGTGTTTGGTATTTGCTGCCCTAACTGACCTTTCGATCTGGGCGAGCGTGTTCTCTGTCAATGGATTGACATAGCGAAAGCCCACGTAATGCTTGTGCGGGGCAGTGGCTGGCGATAATTTGTCCAGTTGCTCACACATCAACAGGCCTTGCAGCTCCGTCCACTTCAAGATTGGTGACCCGCCTCCAATTTCTTTGTACTTCTTTTGCACCTCCGGCGTGCGACGCTGCGCAATCCATGGACCCAGCCGGCTCTGTATTGGCAGCTGTATCATATCGCGATCCGTCATGATGCGCAGCAGGTAGTCGTGCACCTGATCCGTGTGCTGTGGGCCGCCCATGTTCAGCATGAGAATGGCAGTCTTTGCCTTTTGACTGCTGAACCGCACGTTGCTCGTGGCGATATTAGCCACATTGCCTGCAATTTGAATAGTTCAATTGAAGCTTCTGTAAGGGTATTTACCGACTTACTTGCCAACTTGCATAGATTCCTGTTATGCAAATACATTGTATGCAACTATTTTGGGCGAACTGCAACCGGAACTTTTTTTGCCAAGATTTGTTTTGTAAAGAATACCAGAATTATCATCAATAATCAAATAATTATTAGTGAGCAACAGATTTTACGTGTCATTTGCTTTTATTTACCGTCAATTTTCATTTACTACAATGAGTTTGCAATAAGAAATTATTTTTATCAAAGTCTGTCCAGTTGGAAGTTTACTTTAACAGTGGCCACAACAATAACATATACTACATTTGATTAACAGCAAGAACTTTATAAATACTGTCGGCAGTAATTCTGTTAAGCTAGTATTTTTTTTGTGAATATAAGTTAGCAGAGCGGCAGAGCTGCCAGATGTACAAGCTGGTTTGCCCGGCTTCCGTTAATGCTTAAACGGATTGTGACAAGCAGCTGACTTGTGCGATAACACATATGATTTCCAGCTTCATCCCCAATGAGGGTGTCCATAAAAAACTGCTACAAAGAGAGCAATCGAATAATATCAAATAACAGATGTCTGTTAAAATTCGAATCGAAACACATATACCCACGTCTACGGATAAACAATAAAAAAAGAAATTCGGTTTCTGTTTTTTTTTTTTTAGAAGTGTGAGCAATAATTCTAATTTCCGATAGTTCGGAACATTTAGGATTAAAAAATATAGACCATCTTTTTTTTAACAGTTATGCAGAATGTTAACCGTCTAGATACCAAGCACATAACATAAAACAAACTGTGGTAGCAAATTGTAACGAACGACAATCAGGGAGTCAGTTCGTTCGTTCAGTTTAGTGAGTCATTGCCGCTCATCAATCTATCAATCAGTCATTCAAATTATTGAGATCTAAGCACATAGAAAACAAAATAAAAAAATAAAAAACAAACCAAAAATTTATAAAATATAGAAAAAAGTAACGCGTGTGAAGTGATAAAAATAGCTTTATTGAAAACAACAACCACAAGTGCCCTAAACAAAAAGCCGTCAACCGCCCCCAAATAAAGCGAAAAAAAAAACCAAACGAACTAAGAGTGAGGGACTTTGAACGGTTACGACTCTGATGGTGGTGGATTACCGTGGGGTGGGTGGTTAGTGTTATCGCCTTTGCTCGCTCTCGCCCACTAATAGCCAGCAGCGGCAAATTGCTCCAAATTTTTAGGGCATGCGCATTAGGAACCACTCGCTGAAACGCTCACTGGTTCGCTCATTGCCCAAACAGGATATTTTATTATACTGAAATTCAAACCCACACAAACACATAAATATATATATGTATATATACATATATGTATATATATATATATGCCGAGCTGCGCTCTTTGAACATACGAGCACCGCAGGAAATTCGCACATTCAGGCCAAAAGCATTGCGCTCGTAGTAAAACGCGGCTCATAACCAAAAGCTCTGCACTGCCATTCGGACGCATTCCGTAGCCTGCTCCCACTTACACATTATCACGCGTTCACACATAGAAAAGAGTCACACACAAAACCAACACACGAACTCACACACACACACACACACGCACACACGCGTAACCGTTCCTACATGCATTCACACATACACGCGCAAAAATCAATTGGACGCAGTTGAAGAAAAAATCGGCAAAACTAAAAGGATTCTTTGGCAGGAGCGCGTTAAGTAGCGTCGTTTTCAAGGCTCTGGCTGAAAAACAATGTTCAAACTGACTGTGAAATGTGCAAAAGCGAAAAAAGCTCACAAGTTACGCAAAAAATGCAGCAGCCTCGCAGCAGTCGCGGCAGCACAAGCAGCAATGAGCAAAATGTGAAACGGAAACGAGCGAACGAACAATGTTAAAAAAAGTGCAGAGGATCGAAGGATGCGTCCGAGTGCCACTGACCACCGAACCAGCAATTTGTCATTAACGCCAACGCAAACATCAGCAACTGCCACGGCATCATCAACTTCAACAACAACAGCAACAGCAATCGCAATCGCAATCGCAATTGCAAACTCATTTGCCTTTGCATTTGCAACCTAGCCGCAAAAGCCTCGCCAACTGCACCTGCATTTAACGCTGTCCCCCGCCGGCTAACCCCAAAAGCTGTCTTTGTTGTTGCTGTTGTTGCTGCTGCTGCTGCTGCTGTCTGTGATTTCAGTTTTCATAACTAAACGCTAAATATCATACGGCCTACGAAAGCACCAACAGCATCAGGCATCCGGCTATCCAAATATCCAGGCAGCATCCACCAGGCCACGCAATGCTGTTTAGGTGAGATAATCAAGCAACTCGAATTTGCCGTGTTTTAATTGTCCACAATTGATTATAGATTATAGTTTTAGAGTTAATTTATTAGAGTTATGTTTCAATTGTTAGTGAAGGAAGTTTTGGCATTACAATAATTAGATTGGCAATAAAAAAATATAGAATATAATTGTTTACTCAAAGAATTGTACAATTAGAAAAAAAGTTAATAATAGATCGAAGAATATTCATAATGAAATAAATGCCAACACTTGAAACACTAATATTCTATGAAACCTAGATGCATTTAATATCTTTCCTAATATCTTTTTTCCTCGACTATTTGTATAGACCGCATTTCTATAGGACCTTAATCGAACTGAACCACAGTTTATATAAGAGACGCGAAGAACAATAAAAACAAAAACTTTGTCACGATATTAACAATCAACGGAACATTTTTAATTCTCTAGTGCTCTGCGCTCAGCCTCATTTGTAAAGGCTGCCAATGCCACCCAACCAGTTCTCTGGCAGCACATTGAAAATGTTGAGAGCTTTGCTCCAATTCTACAAGAATAGCGCAAAAATCATTCCAATAAAACAGCAAAAATTCGAATAAAAGAAAGAAAAGTAGAAGCTTTAATGCCCATAGCATTAAATACAAAGTTATGATTCCATATTTTTAAACATTTGAAACACTTTCAACTCGTATACAAATATTCTTATTGTGAATGGGCATTTCGAAAAGTTTTCGTCTTCACGTCACTTGGGGCAAAAGAAACTTGAATTCATACAAATATAAAGTGAAGTAAAGCTGCTTGAATCAGTAGAGACTCTGAAATTCCATTGTGATAACAGACAATAGATTCTCAGATCGATATATTTATGGTTGAGTAGCATTAAAAACTTTTATTTTGTTGTACATAAATAAGTAGCATTGACTTCAATCTGTACATTGAGATTTATTCGTGTAAAAGATATTGCATCTAGCCAAACTAATTTTAACTACTCTGGATCTGGCATTCGTTATCTTAGCTCTACATTATTGCTTGGCTAGACCTGTCAGCCTCGTGGGATGCATGTATTGAACCAGACGCTGTATTAGTGAACAAATTGGTTCAAATTAGTTTGCCCATTGGCCATACTCCATTAGCCAGTGTCTGCTGCCAATTAGGCCGGTTGCTGTGGTTGCCAGTTTTTCCCTTTTATACTCGTGCAGCAACCAAGTTGAAGGTAATAATTCCCAAGGGTCCACTGCGAGTCTAGACTCGGTGCCCGTAACCATGGTGCACGTGTGCTGGGTGTGTCAGTCTCGTCCCTTGGTGTTTCGGTATTTGTTGGCTTTTAGGCTGCTGCCGAATGCAGGCGCTAATGCCTCTGTCCCATGTCGAGCCGGGGACTGCCTTTGTACGTGTACGCGGTAAAAGCAATGCCAATATTGTGCAAAGGTAGGGCAAAGTCATCAATATCTATTAAAGTATGTTTTAAAAACAAAGACCAATTGCATAGCTTTCCGCAGGTTGCTCCTACAGGGGACAGTTTAGAGAATCAATAGACAAACAAAGACCCTCAGAAGTCTTAATAATATCAATTGTTTAAACACCACTCTATAAATGTGAATTATGTGCATCTATTATATATAAAGAATCTTTCTATATAAAGAATCTTTGGCAATAAATTGATATGAATGTAATCAATAGATTGCATCTCTCATGGTATATATACTAAGCTACTAGTTGCTACATTATGATTTCGTGATACATAAATTTAGTTATTTTCATATGCCTTCGCTTTGGTTTTAGAGTAAATTATTTAATACACATTTCAATTGCCTTCGTATGTTTTCTTTATTAATCGAAGAAGCTAAAGCCATTCAATTGCCACGCAATATTATTTCAGTCTAAATGAAAATACAGCTCAGTGGCCAAGAGCTTTTGAATATTTGGTAAGAGTAAATGTTGCTATTGCTTCGCTTACTGTATGATGAATGCTTAGCTATTTTCGTTATGGTCCACGTGGGTGGCGCTTTATCAAACAGTTATGCACCCACTCAGCCACATTTGACATTAACTGGGGCTGTGCGAATTCATGATGTCATTAGACGTGCGTATATAAAATGGGTCTACTGACAGAGTTGCTGTAATAAATGTTTCTCTATTGTGAAAGTTGCTGTTCTCATTGTTGCTGTTGTTGTTGTTGTTGTTGTTATTGCAAATGTTGTAGGTTCCATCAACACCCAAAGACATTTTTCTTGGCTGATTGCTGCATTTTGTCGCCACGCCACACCATGTTGTTGCTGCTTTGACACAAAGTATCGTGTAGCTCCATTTGCATGTCACTGCCGCTGCTATTATTTTATCTCACACACAGCCGCACCCACACACACACACCCACGACACACACACACACACACAAATGCAGGCAGTCAGTGCTTGTCTAGAAATTATGAACAAAAACGTTGCATACCATCGGGCGCAGCTGAAAGTCATTGAATGGTGCCTGCATTGTTGCAGCGGATGTTGCTCAGCAGTCAGTTGTCATGGCGCAGCTGGACCCATAGCCAGGCACAGCGATGCACACAGATAGACAGCTATGGCCGTAGGTATGGCATACGAGCAGCATATTTAAATGTCCTCTGCACTATGGCAACATTTTTCATTGCGAACTGCAAAAGGAGAACGGCAAATGGGGGATTACGAACGAACTCTCTGCACAAACTGTTTTATGGCAACAAAATCTCAGTTGGAGTCGTAGGCTAAGTGCCAGCCACAGAGCTCCATTGGCCCAGTTCGTGTGCTACGTGTCGACGACGACGACATCGTCATTGCGGTGCGATGCTGGCAACAGTTTCTTCTCTTGGCTGCTACTTTTGCCACTATTACAGCTACTACTTAATTAAAAATTCTTTGACGCTGATTTGCCGTTGCCGTAGACGTTGCTGCACTTGGCATTGCGGTTGAGGTCTTCTGACAAAATCATATGCAGAAGCATAAACCGAAGCTCCCCCCACGGCCAATTTCCTGTGGCTAATAGTGTATATTCGTATTTTTCTTGGGATTTGTAGCGTTAATACCATAAGCCCTCAAAGTGAAATAGTCGCAGCATACTGCATAGAGCGCTAAATGGTATATAAACGATTGCACAGGCTGACAGAAGCGACGCTGCAGCGTTGCCTCAGTTGCATCAGCTAAGCGCTGCGCCTGTGTTTCTTCCGGTCTCTGGATCTGTTGGCTCGACCAGGCAACTGGAAATGCTTTTTAATTAAAAATTATATCAACGTTCGTTCCAGCAGCCAGGATATGGCAACAGTTGGGGGCGCTGAGAGAGAGAGAGAGAGTAGAGCCGGTTGCTCTTTTTAGAGCAACATGAATATATGACTCTTTTGTTATGCAGATGCCACATGAATTCAAGTGCCAAGAACGAACTCACACACACATGGACACAGACAGAAAATGGGATAGTAAATATATACATTTTATTTAGATAGCATATCGATTTAAATTGTAATTAAAATAATTGAATCTCGACTTTACAACGAAAGCAGGCATGTGGAAAAGCTAATTGTGAGTCGATTCGATGGGAAACCTAAAATTGTCGAGAATTCGGTTCAATGAGCATTCTCTATTGATAGTACAACATTATTTCATTCATTTGTATTGAGTTGTGAATCAGTGCAACGTTTATAGTGTTTGTTTTTGGTTTATGCTTAAATTGTTTGTTGTTTTAACTAACCAAATGCCGAGAAGACTTTGAAAATTGGCTTTGAAATTTAACAAGCATAAAGGAATCATGCTTAAGCGCTTCAACATGTTTGCAAAAGTATATAAACTGGAAATTTGACATAAATATTGTCTTATATTTTATTTTAATATAATTAAAGCTTTTAAAAACTCGTTGAGCTGGGCAGTTTTAGTCGTCTATATGGAATAACTGAGAAATTTCAACAAACTTAACGCACCTGATGCATGAGTGAGTAGTTTTTTATGTGTCTTTGACTCCCTCCTGCGTGCTGCTAATGGATTGATTTTACTTTGAACTGAACTTAACGTAATTTAATTTACTCAGGCCAAACAGAGACTCTTTTGGAGATATTCACGTATGATTAACTCTGTTTGTTCGTTGCAATTAGAATTCATTCGCTTTGGCGCTGTTATTGGGACTAAAAATGCAACAGTTGCAGGCAACATGGCTGCCCGTGGCACAGTTTGATTACAACACTTTGAGAGCTGCGCAAACAAAGTATTATCGGAGCTGTGAAATCAGACAGCTACTCGATATGTGAGTGGGCTGTGGATTGTAGGATGTGTGGACTGTGTGGACTGTGCGGGCTGTGTGGGCTTGTCTTGTGTTGGCGCCTGGCAGATGGCAAGTTGTGGATCTGTCGTTTGTAGAACTGTCCCAAACTGCGTCAGTGGATGTCAGGCAAATGCATATGAAACATGTCGCAGCGGCTACAACTCAAAAGTAAAGTGTTTCAAAGTGTTGTTGCCTGTCAGCCGCTGCTTGCCAGCAGCAAGGCAGAGCTTCATTAAGTTTAACACGTCGTTCAACACTGCCCCACAAAGGCATGCAAATTGCGTTTGCTTGCTGACAATTAGGTGACAGTAAATACTTTCTGATGAGTTTGGCATTGTCGGGCGAAACTTTCATTTGTTTTCCACAGTCTAAGACAGTCGCCGGCTAATGCGTTCTCTGACTGGATGCGGCTTCCAACCTTAGGACTATACTTATATAAGAGCGTAGCTTAACGTCATAATTTGATTACACTACAACAGTAGACACATAGCATATTTTAATAATTATATAAAATTGAGTAATAACATCTCCTTCTCTCTCTCTCTCTCTCTCTCTCTTTCTGTCTGTCTCTTTTCTTGCAGCATACTATACGAGCAACGAATTAATTGAACTTGCAATTTATATATAGACTAAGCTGATGAATTTTAGTAGATTTAAGTCGATACCGCGACCACGCTCCTGGGCACCTTTCTTGAGACTTCAGCCAGGGCCACAAATGCCCCAACTGTAGCAGCAGAAGAAAGACTTTCCCCATTAGGATCCCCACTCATAAATGCAGTGGAAGAAGAAGTTTACTCGATTGAAAGCAGCTACTGGAAATTCGCGTGTGCGAAGAATGCTTTGTTGTGGACGTAGAAAGGTGAGTCTGACTTATTCAGGACAATATTAAACCTCCTTAGCTCCACTAGAATTTAACCTGCTTTCTATATTTGTATAATATTTTTAGTAATATATATATTTATGGGTATTAATTATTATTATAATACATTTCTCCAATTTAAAATTCGTATTTTGAGTTATGGGAAAACTACTGAAAACAAGCAAGAGTTCCAAATAAAAATAAAAAAATCAGATATATCACATGCATATTCATATCTTTTGGTAATTCATGACTTATTCGCTTTTAATAATTTCCTTCAATCCGGTGCCTTATTCAATCAGCTTATAGCCGTATATATTTCTGGCGGTAAATCAACTTACTTTAAAATGAACTTACTCATTGTGAATTCCATATTAAATGCTCCACTAGACCTCCGATGGCGCTTGATGGTGTGTAAAATTTGATTTACATTCGTTGGGGTCTTGGCTGGTGGTGGTGGGCGTATCCGTACGTAACTTGATTATGTTTGTGCAGATGTATTATAACTATAGACATACATGTGTGTGCGTGGGCAAAGCGTGTCGGGTGCCAATGTGAAGAGCGGTCTATCAATTGCCATGTTTAAACTTAATTGAAGTTGCGTCGGGCTTAAGTGATATTTTCGGCTTGCACAACTTAATTTGAGGCAGCCAGGCAAGTGAGTTTCAATCGATATACTTAATTAAAGGGCAATCATGAAAAATAATTGATAATCGTGTTCAGTGAGACTAAATCTGATGAAATTGCGCTAAGAGCCAAGCGTCACTTGGCAACCGTAATGCAGGAGTGCATCGACGATAAGCTGTATCCAACTTATTCGACTTATAATTAAAGCAGTTAAGAGAGCTTTTTGCAAATGCTTCCAGCCAGCACCTCTCAGAGCGCGTACTCAATGCATCGTAGCATGAAAGCAGGTAGACGACTCGAGGATTTGTTGTCAACTATGAGGCAGCTGAGGAGCTACATTTGAGGCCATTAACAAAGCTAAGGCAAACACTGGGTGGCAGCTTGCCTTCAAAGTGTGCCAACCTAAAACCAAGCGGCAGAAATCGTTTCAACTTAAGCCACGCAGCTAGTGCAAGACCAACAAAAGTTTATCACAAAGTCAAAGGCGTAGCGTCCTGGGTCCTGCAATTTTCTCAAGATGCAGCTGAAAAAGTATTTAGACCGCAGCACCCACCAGCCGCCCAGAGCCAAGAACACTTTATTGTTTTAAGAGGGTACATTAACTTGTTAATGGAGCTTGCAATAATTAATAAAAAGTGGAGCTGGCTTGAATAGTCTGTAATATATGATTTGATTTCGAGAGGGTCGAGCGTAGAATTTCGGGCATTAATAATATTAAATATTAAATTAAGAGTGAGGTCAAACTGTATTTGCAGAGTATACAATTGTCTTTATTTTGCATAAAACTTGCTATTGTTAAAATTTTCATTTATGCCACGAATAAACTTTGACTTGGCGCAGCCGTCAAAAACTTTAACAAATAAATTAATTTAGTTGCTGAGCTGCCGCGCATGGGAGTTGGTGCTCGGCGCTTGCCGCGTGCTGGCTCGGCGGTGGCTTCAGTCGATAGTTGGGATGATCGTCCTGCGGGAGTCTGGCGGATAAATAATTGAATTTACGCTTGTGGCATATTTAGCTGCGCCTGCATTTGTTTTAAATTGCATTTTCTTGGCTGCTCCTTTTGCAGTAGCGACGCGCGCTTGTTGCTCTTTGCTGGTGCTGCTGGGGCTGCTGGTGCGCCACTATTTATTATTATTGCTCTTTCTTTTCTTTAATAAGTTTCACGTCAGGCCTTGCAAATTGATTTGTTAAACAATTTTTAATTGAAATGCAGCAGTAGCAGCAGCAGTAGGCAATATGTCGAAGTTTGATAGCATCAGCCGCCTGCTGCCTGTGGCATGCCACTTGTAAACAGTTAAAGTTACTCAAGTGAAATGCGCAGGCATTTCTATTGGCATACGTGTCTGGATATGCTGCATGCCACGATGACGGGTGTTGAATGGCAGCCAACAGGCAAATGAAGGCTGTGCAACATGGCAGCATATTGTATTTCAATAGCCCAGAGCATGCATGTGGCTGCAACTGACACCATTTGGCAAACAGTTGGGCTGCGGCGCTCGCCAGCATCCAATGGAGATTCCGAAAATTTCAAGTCGATTTTTTTGTTGCGGAGCGACAGATGAATTTATTGAATTGCATTACGTAACGTTCGTGCGGCAGTCAATTATTTTGCAATATTCACATGCCTCACCGAACAATTGGGCGTATACGTGTTGCTCACGTAGCCAAGTATTTCATGCATTTAATTAAAAACCATAAAAGCAACTGACCAACAGATCAAACGCATTCTCATCTGCTGTCCGTCTACCAACTGTCTGTGAGTCTCATTTAAAAATAAAGTTAAGTTAATAACTACCGACAAGCAGTCTGATCTGTGCAATTAGTTGACAAACTGCTGCACGCTTTGTGATAGCTGATGAAAAACAATTTCTGGATGGCACGCTTCACAGTCGCTAAAGACAATTATCAACTTGCTGCTTGGCTGGTTGCTTCAGTCTTGTCGGTTTGGGCCGTGTTTCAAGATGGCGCAGAATGCGGCATTCTGTCTAACTGACTGTAAGTTTTCTGTGTGTTTCTTGAGTGTCATTCACAAATAAATGGCGGACATTTAGGCAAGAGTGCGGCAATGCCAGCAGCAGCAGTAGCAGGAACAGCAACAGCAGTTCCTTTTGATTCTTAGAGCTCTGCCAACAGCAGTTGCTGCATTTGGGGTGCATTCGAGCAGCTCACTGGATAGCCTCACTCAGAGTGTGTGTATCTGACAGAGAGAGAGATAGAATGAGCCTGAGAGCAGAGACTTGCAGAATGTTTGCTTCGATGCAGATAAGAATATTGCTTCAGTTGGGGCTGGTGCAAACACACCAATACACATTCAGCGGCTACAGCTTTTACCCAAGACAAACACTGGGAAACATTTTAGTTGTTGGAGCTGCTCCAATTTCTGTTTAAGTTTTTTTTTTTTTTATTTTACTTTCTTTGAACAACTTGCGATTTACCACTACGCAGGGGAATACAAGTCAACGCATTCGAAAGAAATTTTACAAAAAGCTGCTTTTGACAAATTATTGCAAAGCCTATTTGGCTCAATAAACAACAGACAATTTAAAAATCATTGCAAAAATTAAAGTAAAGAAAAAGTGTAATATTCGTAATAAAATGATTGGTAAATAGATGGATTGAGCTTTGAGATGAACATTAAACCAGTTACAAAAAATTATATCTAAAAGCTCGCACAGTTTCAATAACTGTGGTAAATATAAGTATAGATTTTCTTCCCCCGTCTTAAAATTATAATTCCCAAGACAATTGATTGGCTAAGTGGATAAATAAAACTTAAAAAGTTAGAGAGCAAATGGATAAAGATGTTACCACATGTAGTACTATTAAGGCTGAAAATATTCCATTTTCCAATTGAGTTTTACTTAAACAGTTTTTAGCTGATGTCATTTCAATAAATATCTTCAGTCATTAATTTGCATCAAACAATTGGCACTGATTTTTTGAAATTCCTAATTCCATTTAAATTAAGTAAACCAGAAAAAATTTTAATTTAAATATATATTATATGTATATTTATTTTATTATTTTTGTTGTTTTGCTTGTCATATTCAGAAAATATGGCAACATTATTTCATGTACGAAAATAAAAATAATTTAATTTATTGCAATCCAAGCAACAATTATTTCAGCTAAAGTACATTTCTCATTTTAAACGGAGCACAGCATTTAGTGCATAGATCAATTTTAAAGCGTGAGCAATATCCTTGCCTTGTCATTTAAATTTTCAAAATATATTTTTGCAATATATAAACAGAAAAATCCTAGTTTCGACTAACAAACTGTCTCCTATCATTGCGCTTTGGATATTCGCTTACAATGTGAAATTTAATGCTAGAGCAAAAGCAAACTAAATTAGTTACCACATTGCTCTTGTTCTGGTTGCTATCAATGGCTTCATTTACTTCTGTTCTTGATGCCAAATAATTTGAAAAACTATTAATTGGCAGCACGGGTGCAGCAAAATTTTTAATTGGTAGCGCAAAACTTTTGCTCGCCATTTGCAGGTGTTACTGCTGTTGTTGCAGCTGGCACGTTAACAAAACGTAATATGGCTGCATTGAAACGGAAAACTCGGTGATAGGGAAGCAAAGCAAAGTCACTGATTATGACTGCGAAAAGGGGAAAAATGTAGAAAAAGCATAGAGAGTTGCCAAGCTGTTGCAGCCAGGACACCGCCACGCTTGATAGAGCAAATTAAGACTTGGATTGTGCTAGCAATCTGTTTACTTATCAGGCAATCCATCAATCAAAGCAATATTCAATTAAGCAACCACTAAAATCAGCTCAGCAGATTGCCCGTATTCTCTGAGTTGATATTGATTAATTCGCACTAAAGACCTCGTGCGGTTTTAGCCTTATTTTCTCACTGAAAAGAGCTTCAATGGATTTTAATTTATTTGAATTTTCCAGTCTTCTCCTGAGTGTCGACAACACCGCCACAAACTCCATATACAGCTTGCTAAATAATAATCATATTCTTTTGACAGGCAAATAGTGTGTCTATCTAAAATATTTTCAGCTCAATTTCATATTTCGTCTATGCAAGGCAAACAAAAAATTTTTAATTTTTCGCCTGTTCTATCGGTTTTATTTCTCATCTCTTTTATACCTGTAGCAATGTAGTTGTGGGCCATATTTGTTAAGCAATATCAATTTATTGCTTTGTCTATGCAAATGTTTACTTACGTAAATTTATTAAATCAACTTTAGGTTTATGAATAGGCAAACTACTTTGAGTTTCATTTCATCATTGGTTTTTCCAGCGGACTTTAATCTTATATTGTTTCATATTTGCAATTTATGTTTTCCGTTATCAATTCAATCTTCCACTTATAAAATATTTATTATTTTTATTATTTAGTTCTAGGTGTAGAAAGTAGTAGAATTTTATTTGATTGTAGTTTTGATTTTCGATTTAATTTAGACCTTTGTTGCCTTTATTTATTTTTCAATTTATATATTTTTCTTAAATTAATTTATTAAATGAGATTCCATGTTATTAAAAGAAGTATTGGATTTGAAGGATCTACCTCGTCTAGGAAAATTATTTAGTAATCAATGTGAACAATTTGTTAAGTTGAAGAATAAGTTCATTATATTGTATTTGAAGAAAACAAATATTTGGCGAGAGCTTCTTGCCAGTGTATGTGACATGGGTTCAATATGTTGTGCAGGTATGCGATAGTCGTTCGCATTTCTGCTCCCATTGTATAATGCCTGTTCTGCACGTAAAATATTTGCCTGTCATTGCACACAACATGTCGCATTTTTTTTTGCAGAAGAACGTGTTTATAATTTCCGGCCAGCAGTCAGATGCCGTCAGCTGAGTGGCCCTATAGCATCCAGAGTTCGCTGCTTGCGACAGTTCGCTCATTGATTGACAAAATAATATTTGCATAGCAATGCTGAAGGACTTCACAACAGGGTATTTTGTTGTCTCTTGAAATTCCGGAACGTTTCTAAAATGAATGACAAGAATGTTGCATTAATGGAATGTCCATTGGAAGCTCAGTGTGCGACTGCTGGCACTGCGTATGACATATTTTGTTTGGTTAAAAAATAAAATCATCAACTAATGCTGCACACATGCGGCGAGTGCACGTACTGTGTGCATTGGGAGCAGAGGGCTGTGAAGGTAAACAGACACAGTTACAAATACGTATACGAACAAGCTAAAAGCAAATGCAATGCCAAAACAAAATTAACCTCACAACCTACTGCAGCATCCATCTTAGGGCATGTTCTTGTGTGTGTGTGTGTGTGTGTGTGTCTTGACTGTACTAAAAGCGGCTTACACCACTCACTGGTAAACAGGCTGGCCACCCACACACAGCTCCAAGTGTTTTGTGCAGCCCCAAAAACGCCCACACACGATTGTTGTGTGGATAGGTCGTGGCTTTCATTCTGTGGCCCGCTTCCAGCAACATGTATATATGTATGTAGATATTTCTAAATGTGTGTGAGTGTGTGTGTGTGGTGCTGGTGGCGTGGGCTGAACAGCCTTGCCGTGACTGCTACCTTAGCATTTTGGCATATCAACCCCCTCGCAGGCCATGAGCGTGGTAAAAAGCTGTTTGCTTTACTGAGGATTTTCGCAACGTTTTGGGCTCTTGTGACGCTCGTAGCTCACGAAAGTGTGCTTCAACATTTTTCAGCTTTAACGTATTTTGCATCTGCTATGAATTTGACATGTGTGTGTGTGTGTTTTGGGTATATGCGGTCTCTGCTTTTCGCCGACATTTGCGCTTTTGCTCAGTGCGTATTTATATGCTTCGACTTGCTCTCGCCACAGCTCCGACTCGCTCTCTGCAGCGAAGAGCTTTTGTAGTAGAGAAAATTGAAACGTTTTTGGCTTTTGGGAAATAGTCTGAAAGTTTAGAGTGGCCAGACTTGAGCAAAAGTTTTATTTATTGCTATTCCGATCATTTATTTATTTATTTTACTTTTTTTTTGGTTTGCTAGCCCAACAAAGAGCTATAATTTTGTTACTTTTTGCTGCAACTGTAAAGTGATTCTGTTGTTGGGGGTTAAGCATTTGCATCAATAAAGGCAACGTGTGATTCCAACAGCCTAAAAGGGCATACAAACCATTAATTAGTGCTGAGCAGAGTGCCGCTAGCCTGGCAAGTAAATTCACACTAATACGCGCTCGCATTCACATGGACGCAGACGCCCACACCTCAAAGCCCGTAATTTGTGCCAAGGTTCATTGTACGCAGGCATTGTCACTTACGTTTCAAATGCAAGTGATATCTCTGTGAAGGTGGAAGAAAAGGGTCTAAAACGAAAAGGAGGGCTAGGAGTGGGGGTGCCTGGGTTTGGCCTTAGCTATTAGCGTTTATTGCGGCTGCCTTTTAACGCCAGCCGCAATTAACTGCCAAGGTGAATGCTTGTGGCATTAATTGTCAATGAAAGCACTTAAAAGCTAATTTAGGAAACTAGGCACACATTTGAATTTAAAGCAGCTTATACCAAGAGCAGAACAACAGCGATACGCAACAAATTGAATGCATAATTGAGGCGAGCCTAAAGCCACACATAAATCTAGCCCTCGCTGCTTATTTGATTCCCGACCAACTATAAAAGCTCGCCCACACCAGCCAGATTGTTTTGCCGCCCATTTGTGTCGCAACATGGAAAGGGTCATAAAACCTGCCCGTTCGTTATTTTTTGTTTATTTTATTTATTATCAGACTTTTAAGCCGTTTGCAGTGCACATCGTTGCTGATGATGACAGCGCTTTCCGGGAGACTTCGATTTTTGATTTCGATTCGGTTACATGAAGCGACGACTGCTGCAAACTCAATTTGTTTCGCTTGACAAATGTCCAGTGGCAAAAAAAAAAAAAAAAAAAAAAAGAAATAGCAGCAGAATAGAAGAAAAATGTTTCCTCTCCGGAAGTTTGTTATTAGCCGCGCACATCCGGCGCGGCGGATAAATTTGATGCCGACCGTGCGCCGCTTATCCGCGCACGCGTCTACGGTCTACTTTGCGTATACATAACGTAACATTAACTGGCTTTCGGATTTATTTTAGCCATTTGCTTTGACTCTGGCTCTGCATTTTGCTTTTGTCAGTCGCCGCTTTGTTGCTGTGCACAAAGCGGGATCCGCCTGGCGCCTTGAAAACCATTTTCAAATGCATTCATTTTGCATGAGCACGCCTGACAGTTGATTGCCTGTCAGCGCGCGGGTGCTGCGACATCAGTGGCATTCGCCAAACTGACCCACATAAATGCCCTGTCGATTAAACCGTGACTACAACCAGCTCGTGAGTAGGCGTCGTTGTTTGTGTGTTGGTGTCTGTTTGTCTGCGTCTGTGTATGTGTGCTATGGTTTTGTGAATGATGTGCCCTAGCTCTGGGCGTAACATACACCCACGCGCACCCAACATATACACACGTTCACCTACAGCTACACATGTCATTCATGTCAGGCAAAGTTTACGTTTCAGCCATGATTTCCATTTGCTAAAGCACCATGATTTGAACTCCCATCTGACCAGCTCTTGGCCACCTCTTATCAATTGTAATGCGTTTTTAATGGCAATGCTTTATCTGTTCATGTCATCGAGACTAGGTTATTAAAATTATTCATAATTCCCTTTGGAGTGGCGCGTTCCTTTTAACCTATCGGCTCCGCGTTCAGGCTATACCCTTTTATGTTGGCTTTTGTTTCGCTTCAATTTGTTGATTTGAATTGCTTGATAAAAATAAATGAGATGAAGAAGAACGGTACGCTTTTGTCTAAGCCCAAAAATTGTTGAGTGTGTTTATTATAGCTGCCCGTCGACTGTTATTGTTATTGTCGCTGTTGTACCTAAATCATTCATAATGCTTGTCTGTCATGCCACAAGCTGGCTATTTTTGAGCTAGGTTTTGCTAACCCTTACACACACACATGGATAATTATAATTTCTTTATATAGTGTGATTGGCATTTCTGTGGCCTCTGGTACTTAACTTCCAACGGCTGTAGACGATGATACCGATGTCAGTTTGTTAAAGTGCCAAAAATAATTGCCAGTATTTCTGTGTAGCTATGTATAAGTACTTGTATGTCTATTAATAGCAGATTGTGCGATTTGAGTGAGAGTCATGTATAACCGTTTAATTATGTTGTTGGTTAGCGAGACTTAGGAATAACATAGCAGGCATTAGCTACTAAGACCGGCTAAGATTAGTTAGATTTGAAGAGTTAATTTCTTCAGTCATCTTAATGTTGTTTTTAATAATTACATACATAATTGAACTAGTTCATTCTTCGAAAACTCAAGTCCTCAAGTTCAAGTCCGTTGCCATCGCACTTACATCTGGCAACGCTATGACTCTGGATTGCGTCTCTCCCTCCAGCGAAGAATAGGACTAGCTCATCGTCGTCGTCGACGCATCAAACACAATTCCCAAAATCCCGACTGCCACTTTTTTCCTGTTAAATACACACACACAAACACACACACACACACACATAGGCCGCTGTACTCACAAATACACATACACAGACAGTGATAGGCACATCGGGCTGTCGAACTTTTGTGTGAAAAAAGCTTTCGCTCCTGTGCTCCCTTTTTAACAAAAAAAAAAAAAAACATATTTAACACTGCAGGAGAGCCGCTGTTCAGGCATGCGTATGTATGTAGTTGTGTGTGTGTCTCTGCGTGTGTGTTAGTTCCCGAATGTGTCTGTATATGTGTCTATTACTGCGTTTGCTCCACTTTCGAGTAAAGTTGTTCGGGACTTCGAAGCTTCGGCTGCCACTCGCTCGGCTTCTGTTCGACGTTTATGGAGCCAACAATTTCAATACGCAAAGTTCAGTTGAGCGCGTCGGACGTTGTCGTGTTTCGCTCTCGTCCTCGTACACGTCGCAGGCAACATCGTGCGTGGCGCTTTTGTGTGTGTGTGTCAGTGTGTGTGTGTGACAGTGGGTGTGCGTAGTAGTATTTCCGCCGCAACTGTATATATACACGTGTACATAAATACCATGCAGAGCGGCTGACGTAGTGGCCTGGCGTATAGTAAAAGTCATTAAAAAACTTATTCAATAGGATTTCACGCACAGCCATAGTCGAACAGGAGTAGGGGAAGCAGAATCAGAAACATCAGCAGCAGCAACACAACCACCACCACAACCAGCACCAGCACCAGCACCAGCACCAGAACGAACACCATCACGAGCTCAACTAGAAACAAAATCGCGCGCACTTCTCGGTACAGAAGTTGCACTCATTATCGTCGTGCCTCTAAAATAATTGCAGAAACCGCATGAAATTGCCAATAAAAAATTTAATGCTGCATTAAATTGGCTCGGCGGTTGCTCGATCAATACTACCACTATATACTACATAATAGCAGAATGGCAGTCAATTATATGTTTTAGGGAATACACACACAAAAAGAACATACACATGTATGTATATGTTTATACAAATATACGCATATTTTTAGAAGCGCCTTAAACAAACAGCAATATATCTATATATATAGATATATATATATATATATATATATATAGCTAAATAAACACGCGTATACATTGGGTAAGCCGAGTCGCAATACACTTGGGCGCTTAGGTCCGCTTAACACGCGTGCTTACACAAATCTCATGAAATTTATAATAAAATAAACGCATTATACGCAGACAATTTACTGTTGGGCATCGTTGCGTATACGCAGTGTCGTCTGCAAACGCAGACCAGAATGAGAAACTCATCATCATTTCTACATTTGGCATGGCGCACATGTTGACGGGGGCGATTCCAAAAGGCATCGGTTTTCGGTAGCCTCCTCCCTTCAATTTCGGGATAGTCCTCCCAAATACAGAAAATTTCTATTGCTAAATGCGCGCGCTTACGCCTCCAGGGCCTACTCACGCACACACAGACACAGACACAGACAGAGGCACAGGCACAGACATACACAAAGAAATACACATATACATACACACACACAAAGGCGCATGGCAAAGCAGACGCACACACTTAAGGTTCAACAGCCCGACGATTGCCAGCCAAGCAGTGTCGCTGTTAGGCCCCAAAGCAGCCATTATCTTCGACAACGTAACGCCACAGCCCCTCTGACTTGTCAGGCAGCGTATATTGTGTATACGGCGCGTGGCCCATCGCACGCGCAGCCTTTGAGCATCATCTTTTGTCTGCAAGAGTGGCAAAATGTAATTTTTGGCATTTTCAGCTACTGCCATGACAGTCTTAGCACGTCGGCCAAAAGCAGCAGCTAAAATGAAATAACCTTCCCATTGCCAGCCATCCCCACGCAACTGGCCCTCGCAGCACCCACTCAAATCGTGAGTTTCGTTTGTTTAACTCTATTGGCGTGCGCTCGAAACAGCACAGCAAACAGTCTCTTGGGGAATGTAACGGAAGCTAACGACTTTATTTATGAATACAATATTCATTGTGAAGTGGTCATATATGTTTATGTTGTATTACATTTTCGTGTCTTAGGGAACCAGCTTCGTCCGTTTAACTTTCGCTCTTAATGTATTCGCAACTACAAGTGGAATGCATTCCTGGAGCGCGCAAATCAATCACAAAATAAGTAATACTATCTCAAAAGGTGGCAATTGTACTTATTAAGATCAAATACTAAATGACTCCCAATTGAGTTGAAAACTTAGCGGGTAACGAAAAATTCGAGTTTGTCCTCAAAGCGCATAATGAATATATAAATAGGATAAGAAAAGATACATTTAATGGTAGCCAAGAGCCGAAATTAAAGGAAAATTGAAGGATCCTACAAGTTCTTGCCTTGACTCAATATCTTTGAAGTAAATTGTAGAACTTGTAGTAAAATATTACCAGCCAAGTTAATTGCCATGTTGCGCTCTAAATTGCCAACAAAATCTAATTAATTTGCCTAGGGGCAAGTTATTCTTTAAGTTCTCTTGAAGCTGTTTCACTCGCGTCAGAGTTCTTTCTGTAACTTTGTAGTTATACTTCGACTTGAATTGTGTGGCAACGCTTTCCTTCTCTTTTTTGCAAACCACCATAAATAATTTGAAGAAGGTTGGCTAAGCTCCGTGGCTTTTCGAATCGTGGGCAATGTACTGAGCTATCGTGCCACTTTTTCGCTCACCATTTGAATTTAATACTTTTGTATTAATGAAATTTGTACGCGTGAAAAGTAAATTATTTACGCGAACTCTGAGAATGCCAGCGATGCACGTGGTAGACGCAGCTCCTGTTGTGCCACCTTAGCTAACGGACTGAAAGCTCTTTGGCCAGCAGTCGTATACTTAACGCAAATCACATGCCAGCATTGCCTTCTGTGAGTGTGTGGGTGTAAGGGGGCAGAGTTCATTTCGAGCGCTATTTAAATCAATTGTGTAGAAATTTACAAAATGCTTGCTGCCAACCTGCAGGTAACCGTTAAGCTGGCAGTGAAGCGTGAAAAGCAAACATAAATATCTCGCCTGGCAACAAAGGGCAAGCAAAAGGAAATCACAACACATTCATGTATACGTACACGCATACAAAAAGACACTCGAAAATAGATACAGCTAACAGAGCGTTGTGCACTTATAAAATAGAGTCGTCGTCGACAGCGGACAGCACGAATAAACCAAGCGAAATCAAATGAAACGGACTGAAGCCAAGCGAAGCGAGCCACAGCGAACCGAATGAATCAACAAAATTTCGAATTAAGCCATAAGACGTGTGTGGCAGCAACAAAAACGTATCAAATTATGACTTAAGTACAAGTTACCACCGAACAAAAGGAGCAGCAGCAACAAGAACGACAACAACGAAACAAACGAACAATAACTAAGACTAACCCAATAAAAAAGCAAAGCGAAAATTGCACAGCACGAAAGAGGGAAAGCAAAGAATAAATAAATTAACTGCGAAACAAACAAAAACGAATTCGAATACAGCGACGCCTCAAGCGAGGGAGGCAAAAACTATCTTTTAAATTAGAAACATAGCCCCGGGTGGCCTGTGCATGTGCGTGAGCGTGTGCGTGAGTGAGTGCGTATGTGAGTGCTTATGCGAGTGTGTGAGTGTGAGTGTGAGTGTACACAAAAACCCTACTCAGTGTGCAGCGTCAAGCATTTTTTCGTTCACGTTTTGACATTTGCGTGGGAACAGTTACGCTGGCTGCAGCAAAATTAATGTGTGAAAGGGCTACGACAGGATGTTTCCTAACCAGAAGCAGCGGCCGCAAGGTGAGTTCCCCCACAGCAGATTATACATACATATACATACATATGTGGGTGTGGGTGTTTTTGATTCGAACAACTTATTTATTAATAACACATTAACTAATGATGCCGCTTCGCAAGTCCCTAGCCACTACATTGATTTAATAACTCATATGAAAAATACTTTTTTTATTTATAAAAATCAAGCTGACGTTCCTAGCTGCCAGCGGTTAGCTACGGTTGGTAATAATTTTAATAAAATAATAATTTGTGCAAGTCAAGTATGTTTGTATGTATATTATGATTTTATAAGTAGTTGTATACATATTTTCATATTATTTTTTTTATCGGTTTAAGATATTACCGCTTGTTATACTCAAATCCGACTAAAATAGAAATTAACTTGCATACTTGCAAAAATATTTTCTAAATGTTCATTAGAGTGAATGAGTTTCAGGCAATCTCATTTATTTATTAAATTAAAAATGTTTCCAATATGTAAGATCCACTCAAGCATATCATGATTTAAACTGAGAATATTTTCCTGTTTTCGTGTAGTTATTTAGTCGTTTCGTTTGATTGCTGCGAGTATTGCATAATAATTTACCGTACAAAAAAGCGACTCCAAAGTTCTTTAGACGCAACACAATATAAAACTTTGGCCTGGGGCTTTATAACTTGGAATTAAAACAAACTGCAGAGTCTTATAGCAGGCATAAAACATTCATAGGCGGAGATAAGCCGTGCCAGTTTTCCTTTTTTATTTTTTTCTTTGGAATCAGACGTAAGAGTTTTGAAATGGATTTCGAGTGGAATAATTGAAATAAGTAAAGGCCTATGCAAAACAAACGAATGCCAGTCACTCCATTTGCAAATAAAACATCTAAGGCAATTATTATTTAAAAATAACATCTGATAGCACAAGGTATAAGCAAAGACAAGTGAAAGCTCGCTAACTGCAAGTTTGAGGACTTCGCAGCAGCATGACATTGCATAATCTACGCACAGCCTAACCTTACGGTGGCCCACCTTTATATCAAATAAACTCACCAGCAAATTTCCATGAAATATTTTTGTATTCGAATTTAATATTTATTTATTTATACGTGTATGTGTGGATGAATGACTGTGTGCATTTGTGTGTGTGTGTGTGTTTTATTCAAATATTGTTTTTCCTGTGCGCACTTTGAGTTGCGACTATTTTCCACTTGTGACTCCATGGCGCGGCTCCCCCATGGCCTTAGTCTCCGCCTTCGCTTCCACCGCTTGCTGTTTTTCCGATGCTTGCGCTTTGATGCGAGGTCCTCGAACAATTCGCGTCCTTTGTAATTTTTTGTTACATCAACAATTTATGTGCTATTTATACGGATGAATGCATACATAAAATTTGTGTAACATAAATAAAAATGCATTTTTTATAGACAACGAGCTAAGCCGACCGAAAGCAATTTGCTCTTTAAGACTAGAAAAATATATATAAAAAAATGCCACGGATTTGCATTAAAAGTAAAAAATCTGAATTTTCAAGTAGAGGGAATGGAGCTTTCATTAGCTTCTGCGGTAGTGGCAGCATTGTCAGCTCGTTAGGAGCTCAAAGGTCCCGCCGGCTTCAAGCGCACTTCAAGCCCTGAAATAAAATTTCATTAGGTCCCTCAGCCAGCGACGCCTGCCCTGCGCAATATTTGCACAGATAATGGCTGAGCCGAAGTGTTTGTGGGCTTTGTTTGTTTTTCTGGGCGATTCTCATTTGACACTCGCTCACTCGCATACACACACAAACCGACGTCCACGCCCAGTTACGCACGCCCATTTGACTCCATAATTAAATTTTGCTCTGACAGCTTCGGGGCGGCATCTGAGGCGTGGTTGCGTGGAATTTTAATGAATCCTCCAGGCTCGGATGCAGTATAATGCATCGACTGTCGAGCGCTTACTCAAGTGTTCAGCAGGCGTAGTGGAGTCAATCAAGTGCGTTGGTATTTTATACGCTTACATGAAGAGCATGTTAACTTTTTTACCAAATTGGCAGTTCAATGGATAACTCTGCTTCTCAGTGAAGTCAAGCTGCTGGCCAGTAAGTGCATAGCATCCTCTTCCCAAAGAGTAACGGTGCTAGTACAAATACTCCAGCCACTGCTTGCACAAGTTTCACATTTTTCCTTTTCCTGCTGATCGGCATTTTGACGCTTATCCTGTCGCCGGTCGCACTTCAGACTTGGTAACTTACTAAAAGCCCGGTTGAAATTGATTTTGCGCTTAACTACATAGCAGCTCACTTAAATTTCATTCAGCTCATTGTCTTATCGTTTACCAAGCGTCGTTCTTTAAATGTAATCAATAAATTAAGTATACGCCACATACATCTAAGAATAGTATCTAAAGCACACACACAGAGAGAGAGAGAGAGAGGAGAGAACGAGAGAACGAGAGAACGGGGGATAAATGTGTCGGTCTCATCTGCTCTTGTTGCTTTGTTTGCCTTAATTTGGGGTTAAAGCAGCTGGGCCTACACAATAGTCTAAGTTACCAAGTCCTTAATTATCGTTGTCCCTTGCGTGTCCTTGTACAGGAGCCCGCATATATTTGAAGACTGCAACCGACAAGCATTAATGACAAAGCTTCATCTACAGCTCTTGCTGGCATTGCATTACCCTTTTAATTGCCGTCAATGCATTGCACAACTGCCAAAGCGACTTGACAATTACTTGACTCTTTCGCAAAACAAAACAAATATTGATTACTAATTTGTATTAATATTTGATTATAATTAGTTACACGTAAGTCACACGCAAAGTGAAGAGAAGTTTAGGTCCAAGTCTTAACAAATTTGAATATTCAGCTTTCTGTAGTTGGGATTTTCTTTAGTTAGCCAATATACCAATATTTCATTGATTAAGGAATGATGCCAGCCTAAAAGTATCTGTAATACATTGCCATATCGGTGTGCTGTGTAAATTGACATTGTATTCTAAGAAATGCATTCAGATGATCACATCTAGTATCAGTTATTAATTAACACTGAGTGTTATTAATGATCTAATGGGCTTCGACAAATCAAAACCCTGCTCTGACTTTTAATAACGCACCATTAGACATTTTCCGATTTCATCAGCATACGAGACATTAGACAAATAACATGAGTCGGCATATATTGGAGGGATTTATTTCTTGACTTAGCTGTATTAATTAAATGTGGACGAAAGCAATATAATAAATGATAAGCAATTACTCAATCCAGTATGTGCCTTCTACGCAGTGTCCGAGGCTGCAAAAACAAAAGAATCTAAAATACGGCACAAGTCACTTACACACACACACACACACACACAGATTTGGGCAATCAATCAATGCGCCTCACAATCAATCAAGAAAGCAGACACAATAGACTTGGACGCCCGACTGTTTTCGAGACAGGCGGGAGTGAGGGTAAATGTAAAATCAAATGGATCAGAAGCTAAGTATGCTGCCTAAAGTGCTTTAATCGGGATCACAATTACGGCCAGTCAATAATGAAAACAAGCGGCCCAAATGACACACGCAAAAGCATTGTATGTGGACTGGTATTGGCTTTTGCTATTAACAGTGTGTTCAAAAAATATAAGCACACGTACATACAGTGACTGCTAATGGTGCCTCGGTGGGCATAATTACTAATTGAGTCAATTTCCGTTTGAAGTTTTTGATGGTTTTATTGATTTTATGGAGTCACGCAACTTCCCTTGATGGGCAGCAACGCAAATGCCTCAAGTCCTGTGCCACCAAGCTCTAAAATGTGTTGCCTAATAATTATCTGAAATCATCAATATTTAACAGCTCTTCTAGTTCTATAGGCCCACACAAACACAAACATACACACACCTCGAATACACATATATTTTCAATTAGGTCGCCGCACATGAAGCATAACACAAAGGCTGGCTGAACGCTGGTCTGCGGTGGGCTGGGGCCTGTCTGCAAGTATCTGCTGTTCCCGCTGACTAAGCACATTGACAACGTCATGAAGTTTCAGTGAGTCCTTAGAAGTCAGGCAAGGCTGATTCACATGCTGGCGACATGTGCCCGGCCGCATCTCTGCAACTTGCATATGTTTGTGTTGGAGTTACATGGTTGGGACATTGGAGAGACAGACAGCTATGCGCCTCACTTACGCAGTGGCAACTACTTAACTCTGTTGTTAGCCACTACTTAAACTTATTGGATTTGCCGGTTAACAAACTATGTGCTTACCACTCGTAATTAGCCGCACGATGCGCTGAAAGTAATTAATGTTTGCCACAGACTCTGCAGCTATGCAACAGACAGCTGCCTAGCTAGCTCTCAGGCGAATAATTGAATGCAAAAGGGACACGTGACAGAGAGTTCAACGTTTAAATTATTACGCTGAACTTGACATGTCCACACCGGTTGGCGGGCAGATGCCGCGACATGTGGCACTGAGAGCCTGTGCACAAAAAGTTACATATACACGCAAACACACACACACACACATGCAAACATACACACACACTCACACGGGCTGGGGGAATTGTCGTAATTGGGTTGTATTTTTTTTCGGTTACTTTTGGCACTTCCCGAATTCATTTTGTGCTGACCAAGCCGTAGGCACGCAATGCATTTACCCATACACTGCGCAAAATACGACTGAATCTACATAAATACATATTTGGGCGCAAGAAAATATTTTGGGGACAAAAACAGAAACACAACAAAGTCAACACCGATTGCACAGCGGGGCCTGGCTATTATGGAATACGCTTGTTCGGCCCAGCGCAATGGGCTGTGCCACGCCCCCTTTTAGCTATTGTTGCTCGCACGCAATGGGGCGGGCACGCCAGCAACAAGAACTATAAGTGTGTTAATAATACCCCAAGTATTGTAGAGCTGTAAATTATTTACGAGTGCACTCATATTTGGTTATGCACTTGCCAAAGGGAAAAGACGAGAAGGAGAAGTGGCTAAGAGTGCTGCGTTTGACTTTGTGTACTCCGTAGCCATACAGATACCATACTTTTTCAATGATTAAAGGGTATTACAGTAGTAAGCAAACAGAAAAAGAATGCAATAAAATTATTATAAACGGACTTTTATAGTTGAATGTCAGCGTCAGAAAACTTGAGACACATACAAAGTGCAAAATTCTCGAGGGCTCTTCGAATATGTGTATATAATAATGCCTATTTGGTTAAGAGAATGGGCAAGTGGAAATGGCGTTTGAGGACAAAACTTTGGCGACAGCTGCAAAACTTTGACAAAGTTGCACAATATCAACAGAGCAGCAACAATAGCAAAAGCAGAAGCAAACAGCAGCAGCAGCAGCAACAACAACAGCAACAACAACAGCAATAACAACAACAATAATAATAATAGTAATAAGAATAAGAGTGAAGCTCTGGAGATGCACAGCTTAGACAGAAACCCGAACGGGAAGCGAACCCAACATATGTCAAACTTTGGCAATTTCGAGCATTTTTGGGCTTTTTTGTTGTTGTTCTGCTTTTTGCATTGCTGTGGGCGTACATGATTTTTGGCAAACCTCAGCGCAAGACTCAAGTGTACACTTGACTGGCGCTGGCCCTGGCCCAGAGTGAGCTGCCCAGATTTGCCTTTAGGGTGGCTGGCCACAGTCAACGCTAAGTTGCTTGCCCATTAAAAACTTCGTTGTGTGCTGTGGCTGGCAGCAGGAGGAGCGCCTGCAGCAGCAGCAACTTCATTTAAAGTGAATTTTGTTTGCCATAACCAAAGCGAGACCTCAATCTCAGCCCCAGCACCCCTAACTCTCTCTACGTAGCTATTTTCCTGAAAAATCAAAGTTGTACATTGTTGTTGTCGCTGGCGTGTGACATCATCAACGTCACGTGCCCGCCCGCCTGGTTACAGTTCACCTCAGTACAGTTGGCTCACAGTTCTCTTTGCATGACGCCCCAAACGCCATCCGGTCATCGGGCAACAGCCCCTGAGCCCGGCTGCTCACGAGTTCACTGTGACGTGCCAGTGACAGAAATTGCAGTTGGTAGAAATGGAAAACCTCCACTATGTAACGAAATAATTATTGCACAGTTTGTGGGCCAAAAGTTGCGCAATTCGGCCAAAGTGTCACCGATAAGAGTCGCTACTTTGATTGAAGTCCGCCAACAAGCCCGTTCCGCGGGAAATTTAAGTCTTGGCTAAGCTGCGACTGCGAAATTGGCGTAATTAATGCAAGGCAAAGACTTTTAGCGACGCTTAAGTCGGCGGGGGGTGGCTGGGGGCAAACTAGCGACAGCTGCTGGATGTCTCAGCAGTAACAACAATTTGCTTAATTTATGCAACGACGCGTTGCACTTTAGAATCGCATTTGCATTAAGCTCTCTGAGCATACATTAACTCTACTGAACGGCAACTAAATAGGAAACTTGCTTTGTTTATCTTGCAGGAAAATGGAAGATCAGTTCCTGATGTTACAGCCAGTCCGGGCCGTGCCCCGCCCGGCCCGCTGCCCGCCAACCAGCTATCCGGGATGGGCAACCAGCAGCAGCACCACCTTCATGCCAACCAGCAGCAGCAGCAGCAACAGCAGCAGCACCATGGCAATCAACAACAGAATCGCAGCCAAAGCGGAAACACAAACGGCTCTGGCGGCGTCAAGGATCCTGTGCTGCTCCAAGGCGACTTTCGTAAGGTCAGTGGCATCAGTTCGGAGATCTTTCGACAGATAGAAGCTGTTGAGAATGATCATGACCCGAATACCGCTGCCGCGCTGGAGGCAGTGGAGCGGCGTGGCGAGATGATAGTGCGTATCTTAGAGCCACGGTCTATGGGTAGCAAACATGCTGTTGATGCAGCCCACAAGCTGATGAATAAGGCCGATGGTCGACATACTGTGCAGCTGGTAGAGATTGTGAAGCGACCCGGTCAAACGCTCGGTCTCTACATACGTGAGGGCAACGGCGCCGATCGCACCGATGGCGTCTTCATATCCCGCATCGCCCTCGAGTCGGCAGTCTATAACAGCGGCTGTTTGCGGGTAAGAGAATTCAATGATTTCTTCAAATTTTAAGCATTTATTTAAAAATCCAAGCTTCGACCTGCTCTATTTCTTTTTGTTTTTAGCCATTTTCATTTTCTTTTGCATCGCCTCCATACGTATATCATCCAGGTCTTCCTGCAAGCCCAGTCTTTTACTTATCAGCTCCTCGTGTTGTACCTGAGCAAAGCTTGATTCCATGCAGCTATCATCTGTGTCGCGGTTGCTATACTTGCGCTTATCGTAACCAAATATATTCCGTATGAATGGTGATATATCTGGTTGATGCTCACTATCATCGATAAAGTCATCCAAGTCCGAGTCGTAATCCGATTCATCTGCAGTAAAGTTTTGCACTTTACTCTCCGACTTTAGCTGGAGAGCAATTTTTGAGATGCTACCATCGTCGGCCAGTGCTCTCCTTGCAGCTGCTGCCCTTAGTAATGCTGGTGCAGCGGGAGCCACATCATTTTTTCCGAGTGTTTGCTTTCCTTTTAAAGGCATTGCATTGGTTTTATTGCTGTGAGTTGCGCATGAAGGCCTCGACTTATTTAGTTTCTTTGCAATTTGCTTAGTCGGCTGGCTCTTCACAGCTTGCTTTTGCGTATTCATGGTATTATCTTTCGCCCGAAACTTATGCTCATGCTGACGTCTATCACGATCCTCAAGCTCAAGTTTTTGCCGCGCTGTTAGCAATCGACTGGGTGTTGGCTGCTTCTTCGGGCGTGTAGAAATTTTAGCTACCTCGTGTTGGTTTTTCTCTGCGAGTTGGAGCAAAGCCTGAAAGTCCATGGGCGCTGATGCTTGAAGACGCTTCACTTTGGGCTTAATTTCTGAATCCTCATGAAGATTTCGCTTCTCATCCGGCTTCGTTTTGGATGAGCGACGGGTGCTTGCTGCAGAAACTTCTTTGGATGACTTATTAGGGCCTGCCCTGGCTTTACATGCCTTGGTGGTGACACTTGGCGAATAGACTGTCGATTTCGCATTTTCCATATATTTGCGGTAGAAGTCATCTGTTTCTGGCGAAACGAATCCGTAGTCATTGAAATCTGGATGATCGGGTCCGTCCATGGTGTCTCCACTCTTGAGATTCTTTGAAATAGCTTTAGACTTTGCGTTTGTGATTTTAGACATTTTCTCCGCTTAGCATATAGAATAATAGTGAGACTCTTGACTTTTGTGTACATAAGCAAACATCATTTAACAGTATTTTGTGTCAGATTTGCTTTGGGTTGACATTGATTTCATTTTTTATTTTGCCAAAAGCTTATACTAATATGCTATCCGTAAACTGAGTTGCACTTATTATTTAAAATCAAGGCTTAATTAATTTGTGTGTTTTCAGGTGGGCGACGAAATCCTGGCTGTCAATTTAGTTGATGTCACTCATATGTCGCTAGATGATGTGGTGATCATCATGTCAATTCCTCGGCGGCTGGTACTGGCCATACGACAGAGGCGGGGCAATCGTGGAGCTGGATCACCGGGACCGCCAACACTGTCGAGACCCGAGCAGAAGCCGCCACCGGTGGTGGTCATCAAGCGTGATATCAGAGACGAGGACCTGGACGATACAGATCGAATGCCGCGCCCGCGTTCATCACGTGAAAGACGTACAGGTAGTTTAAAGTGAGCGCCGTGTTTAAAATGCTAATCGGTGTTTCTTCTCTGTGTTCCTTTTGCCCGCTTGTAGGTGACGGCCGTGAGATGACCGAGTCTCGCTCCAGACTAGGCCTGGGCCTCAATAACTACAGCCCGCAGTCGGAGCAGCTAGACATGTACTACAACACGCGGGCTGGCGTGAACGCTATGGGCGAGCCGCCGAACTGGGGCTACAAACCGCCGCCGCCACCATCCTCGGTAATTACGGAACAGCCCACCAAAGGACATGCCTTTGCGCCTTCGCACGCCTATTATCAGAACGCGGGCACACTAGAGAGCCTGGCGGAAAAGGTTCACGCGTTTTATCCTGGCGCTCCAGGCCAGCCGCTTGGTCCTTCACGCCGAATGTCCACGGGCACTGGCAACGTGGGCTTGGCCCAGCAGCATGCACGGTTTCCGCGCTCTGGCTCAGATCAGCATTTACCGCGAGTAGAATACGCCGATTACTCGAATTCATTGGGCCGGCATTCACTGCTGCGGTCCAGCTTGAAGCCCGGAACAGGCGCTCCAATGCCAGTTGGTGTTGGGGGTACGTTGGGTCGTTATGGGCGTTATGAACAGCAGCGTGGTGGCGTTCCAAAGTACGGACCGCCAGCACCAGGTGCTCAGTCCCTCACCCGTCGCTCACGACCTAATCTGGACTACTCCAGCGATACCGAAGCCACTATAGGACCTCGCCCCAGTTACTACTACTATAACCGGCCCGCTATAGGTAGCATGCCCCGGGGCGCAGGCGGCGTGGGAGGTGGAGCATCTGCAGCGGCAGCAGCTATGCTGGCCGGTGGCACAGATCTCAACAAATTCAACTCACTGCCAAGAGAACGACCTGGTGTTAGGCTACAGGGCATACGTGCACGCATGGGAGATCGCATTCTGGATGAGAATGATGGTAACATATCGGCGCCCGAGTATGATGCGCGACGCGGCCGAGACCTGCGCCAACGAATTACAGCTAGTCCTGGCCCTTCGATCTTCACGGCGGACGAGTACCGAGCGTGGTTAAGGCGAGCGCCCAGCAGTTCAGCGATTGCAGAGCAAATGCGCATGACTAGGGATATGTTTGCACAGCCGCGTCCACATCGTTTCTCCTGCAGTGCAGAGAACATTCATGATGCTCTGCGGAATGTAAGTCTCAAATAGATCCACAGACTACGAACCTTTCAAATATTCATTACATTTTGTATTATAGACGGAGAGCATTTACTCTAGCAGAACGGGCATACTGGGCGCTGGCACACTAGACCGCAATCTGGGTCTAACACGACCCATATCAGCACTGCCCGTACGTTCCATGTCCTCGCAGCATATAGGTGGCGCCGGTTCAATACGCTCACCCAGCATTCGGCGCATGCGCCAGCTTCTGGAACTATCTGCAGGCCCAGCTAGTCCTAGTGGAAGTATCATGAGCACAGCTGGCCATCAGAGTCCGGCGCCCACACCCAGTGCGACAATGCCTCGGGCACATCGTCAGATCGACATCAATCCGGCTGAGTTCGCCAAGTACAAGCTGGACAAGCCCATTGTAGACATTGGCGGGGTCTCGGGCATGCTGTGGATACATCTGCTCGCGGGTCGTGGATTGCGTTCGACTCCAGAGCAAGGCGCTCAACTTTCAGCCAGTGGAGCACCACTCCCACAGACCAGAGATCTTTACTGCGTGATTGAGTGCGACCGCGTGCATAAGGCGCGCACAGTGGTGCGCTCGGGAGACTTGCAATTCGATTGGGATGAGTCCTTTGAACTAGACCTTGTGGGCAATAAGCAGCTGGACGTGCTCGTCTATTCCTGGGATCCGCAACACAGGCATAAGCTGTGCTATCGTGGCGCCATATCGCTGTCGGCGGTGCTGCGACAGTCGCCTCTGCATCAACTGGCACTCAAAGTGGAGCCGCGTGGCACTGTCTACATCCGTATGCGGCACACAGATCCCCTGGCGCTGTATAAGCGTCGCGGGCTACCCAGCTTGCGTGCCGGGTATCCGACGCTGTTTGGCGCCGATCTAGAGACGGTGGTCAACAGGGAGTCCAAGAATGCACCCGGCTGTGCTCCAGTGCCAATTGTTCTGAGACGTTGCGTTGAGGAGGTGGAACGGCGAGGCCTCGATATAATCGGGCTATATCGCCTATGCGGATCGGCAACCAAAAAGCGTTTACTGCGCGAGGCCTTCGAGCGCAACAGCCGCGCAGTGGAATTGAGCCCGGAACACGTTCCTGATATTAATGTTATTACCGGCGTCCTCAAGGACTACCTCAGAGAGCTGCCCGAGCCATTATTTACGCGCTGTCTTTTCCAGATGACAGTCGATGCGTTGGGTAAGACTGCTAAAAGTAAAATAGTGCTAGTCCCCTTCTAATCAATATCGATCCCCAGCTGTCTGCCTGCCCGATGATCCCGAGGGAAATGCGAAACTCATGCTAAGCATACTTGACTGTCTGCCCAGGGCTAATAGGGTAAGTTGTATCTGTCAGCAAGTTTCTCTTTTATGGATAAATGGCTAAATATTGCTTAAATGATTTACAATAGGCCACCTTGGTTTTCCTGCTTGACCATTTGTCTCTGGTTGTGTCCAATGCGGAGCGAAATAAGATGTCTGCTCAGGCGCTGGCCACTGTGATGGGTCCCCCGCTGATGCTGCACTCGGCCAGTGCGCAACCTGGCGCTGACATTGATCATGCCCAGCCGATTGCGGTGCTCAAGTATCTGCTGCAGATCTGGCCGCAGCCGCAAACCCAGCAGACGCAGCATCAGCAGCTGGCTCAGCACATGGGCGGCATGGCCGCAGCCAGCAGTATGAGCAATATGGCAGGAGTTGCTTCAGGTAACGTAATCATTGTGTCAGCTATGCAGTCCACACCAGTCCAGTCCACTGCCCAGTATCCGCCAACAACAGATAAACACTCTGACAACTACATACACAGACACACACACACACACGTCACTCACACAACAAGTTGCGTGTTTTTACTAGTGGCACAGAAAACACTTGCAACAATTTCTTTCCGCTTTGAATGTGCAGCAGCAACAGCAGCCCCTCGTTTGTTCTTATTTCGTAATCGTGCAATCGCGGCACAGAAACCGCTTCCATTTCAATTGTCACTCATACGTCAAACACGGATATATACATACACAGACATACATATAGATAGACACATACACGCACACACACACACACACAGAGCCATACAGACATGATCAGCCCCAGTCCCAAGCCACAAAATGACCGTTCACATTAATATTGATTAATACAGAGTCCTATGTAGACAGGTCGGCGCGGCGAGTCAACAGGGCAGCGTGGAAGCAAAGTCAGTGCGTTGCCAGTGGACAGACAGCAAATACTACTGCAGCAGCAGCAGCAGCTCATGGCGGCGGGCAACCTACTGCGCTCGTCCACTTCGGTAACCAACATACTCTCCCAAGGCCATCATCAGCTCTCAGCCACAGCCAACAGTCATCTGTATCAATCAGTAGTGGGTCAGTTAGCTCAATCGCATCGAGCCTTGCAACAAGCGGTGCAACAGGTAAACAAACAGATACAACAGTAACAACAGCTAACAAACATCAACAACAACAAAAAACAACAAAAACTAACAATTACAACATAACATAAGAAGAGCTTTTGAAATTTAATTGAAGCAGTCAACAGCATAAATAAGTTTTTAACGCTAATATATATATATATATATATATATATATGTATGTATAAATATATATATATGTATGTATATTTGTATATATATATATATATATATATATATATATATATATAAATGTATATATGTATTAATTAAAGCACATACACATAAAACAATGGCTTGTCCGATTACTCAAAGTTCGTTTCAATTAAACATCAATTTCCAATTACTTTTGACTAAATCGTAGCTCTCTCTTTCTATCTCTATCCCTCGTCTTTGCGGATCGATAATTCTCATGAACACGCGATTACTAAAATACAAACATACACAATACTCAAGCAGAAACACACACACATACTATATTTTGAAAAACTACTTTCTTGTTCTTCTAAGTCTTCCTGTTGACCGTTTGTAAACGCGTAATGATGTATGCAAATATATATATATATATATATATATATATATATATATATGTGTGTAAAAGCTGATCAGTTATATAATCAATACGTATATATATATACATATATATATATATATATATATATATATAAATGCATTCGCTATTATTGATTTGATTTTTGCTTCTTATAAACAAATAATTGTTTTGCCGTCAAACTTTGATCGACGTCGTAAATGTGATATCTATGTATAACTCTTAATTATAATCGTAATAATAATGATCATACTGTCAATGATGATAATTTGAGCGATGTGATAAATGTTAACGGCGTGTTAAGCATGATTGGCCCACTACTGGTAAAAATGTAACACTACGAATATACATATCTATGTTCTAGACTACCAATGCAATATGTACATTCATAACATTTATCTCAATTTCAACATCCGCCCACACATTCCATTGTACAAAGCTCATCAATCATCGCCCGTACTATCATGTTCCATATAACTAACGCCCACTTCCCGCAAAACTTTTCAATGATTGTAGTCAATTCCTAAAAAGTAGCCTACAAATAACTATCAATGAGCACAACAGAGTATACAAATAGGTTGATTCAATGATGAACTGTTTAAATGCTATATGCTCCTTCAGCATTTGACTATGCAATGCAAGGTCAGCCTATAGAATGCTTTGATAAACAGTAGAGAAATTGGTACACACTTAAGTTCTGCTCTGTTAACTGCACATATGTCAAGGCACTTTGTTTGCATGAAGTCACCACCCACTTGTCTTTAAGTTAATCCATTAATCAGAACATTTTAATAAGTTGTACGAATTGGTTTTCTATTGGCCGCACCCCATGCCGATTGTTTGTGAATTTGTTATTGTGAAATGAATGTCTATTGTATGCCCAATGCCTACAGCCTATAGCCTACACCCCACACGCACTATCCACAATATATGAAGCCAAAAACTCAAAATTATTTCAACATTACGCACTCAGACCTCCTATACATCCCCCAAGGTATACACAGGCAGTTTGGCGTTCGTCCACTCCCACTATTAGATGAAATTTTTCGCCAATGCAATAAACCGTGACACGTATTGTGCTTGCTTCCGTTTTTTGTAATCTTTTTCAGCCTTATCAATTGGTGGGCTCAGCGGTCTCAGCAATTCCCGACCAATCGCCACTGCCACTTCCAGGCACACCCTCCCCAGGCAGTAGCTCAGCATCGACGGGCTCCGGCTCAGGGTCGGGGTCGGGGTCGGGTTCGGGCTCGGGCAAGAGTAAGTAGAACGAATCAGAAACAAATGACGTCAACTAATGTCGATTGATCGTAATACATTTTATTCAGGCACTGAGACTATCAAACGTGGTGCTTCGCCCGCATCTGTCAAGCAGGTGAAAATAGTAGACACACTCAGCCCGTACTCCGTCGTGCAGAAGAAACCACCCCTACAAAAGGATGCGCCCATAGAAGAAATTACGCCCCCAGAGGCAAGCGCAAGCGGCATTGCCGCGTCAAGCCGCAAAGGTGTCGACTTCTACGAACCTCACAACTCGCATTCGAAGAGCACGGCAAGCGATGACCCCTACAAATCTAAATACAGTAGCAGTACTATGGACTCCAAGAAGAACAGCTATGCCAGCAGCTACACGCCCAGCAAAAGCTCAAATGCCGGAAACAGCAATCATAGTGCTAACGATGACTACAAAGTCATACGCAACAAGACTAGCGCCACATCGAGCTCCAGTTCATCGCAGGCAACAGTGCTGAGTGCTGGATCGACTGCGACGTCGGCGCCAACCACCTCCTCGGATGACTCCGACGACTTGGTCTCGTACAAGTCGTCGGCTTCTACCAATGCGCTGCTGGCCCAGTCTCAGGCGATGACCACCAGCCAGCTGATGTCCAAGTACTTGAAGCGCGAGCCACGTGTGCAATTTACACCCATCAAATCGCCGGATTCGCCTTCGCCGCCCGGTGGCGATGGTCTGCCAAAGGGAACCTATCAGCTGGTGACGCCCAGCTGCAGTACCAGCTGCTTAGCGAAGCCCAGTGCCACCACTGGAGCCATTAGCAAATATACGACCTCAACATCGTCGCCCAGCTCTGCGGATACCAGCACAAATCCAACGAGCAGTAACAAGTTGTCGTCGCCGTCACGGCTGGCCAAGGATGGCAAGTCGGGTGGGGCGGTAAGTAGCTCTTCTTCCCTGGTGTCGAGCGGCCGGAGGCTGTTTGACAGCCTCGCCTCGTCCTCATCCTCGGAAACGGAGACAAAGACTTATATAGGCGGTACCACAGTTGCCAGCGCAGTCAACACCACCACAACTTACACGAACGATTCCAGAAACATAGCCACCAACAATAGCAATAAAACAGCTTCCGGCTCAGAGCACAGAAGTTTTGGTAGCGCATTATTCGGCAGTAGCGCCATAGGCAACGGCAATGGTCATGGCCTCAGCGCCCATTCTAGCAACAGCCCCTTTGCAAGCACCAATGGTAGTGCCAATAGCAGTAGCAATCACAGTGCCATGAACCTGTATGGGACCCTGCCTAAGAATGGGGCTACAAACGGCAGTAGCGCGGGAGCCACACTTTTCGGGGCTAGCTCCAGTGCCAACTCCTCGTATCATTCGGGCAGTGGAACAGCTAGCAGTAGTGGGGTCAGCTCCATGACTGGCTCCACCAATAGCTACGATTTCTACACAAGCAGTAGCTCAGGTGGTAGCAGCAGCAGCTCACGTCCCTTTGCCAATGGTGGCAACAACTATCATACACTGGGCACTTATCGCGCCCAGTACGCAGCCACCAATCCCTTCCTTGATGCCTTTGATGAGAAGCCCAGCAGCAATGGGGGCAACAATGGTCACAACAGCCATAATGTTGCCGACCATAAACTTGCAACGAGCTCCGATAAGAGCCATCAGCGGGCCTCGATGGTGGCCGCCTTTCAGTCCTCGGGCGACTCGAAGAATGGCAGCGATGAGTATGACGATCTCAAATGAGTGGCACATGACGTGCGTGGCGCTTGCGTGAGTGGGGCCTGCTAGTTTGCCTAGCTAGAGAGGAGCTAAAAGCGAAATGATATCAATCACTTTAACGATATCAAATGCTGAAATTGTTCTTTGGAGTATTTACAGTTTACAGTTTACAAATTTACAAGAAAAATACAAACACATTATGCGAAAATATATAAAATTAATAAAAATAAATCGATAAACAATAACTTAAAGCTATACTAAAGAAAAAACGAACAATTTAAAGAGCAATTAAGGTTGAACGAATTTTTATGATCACATTATAATGGCAATCCACAAAGACCGAGATAGAGTCAGATGAGAACTGGTTTAAGTAAACAAAACACAGCAAAAGAAAAACCAAAATCAAAATGGCTGCCAAGCTTTAAGTGTTCGTCTGTGTGTGTGTGTGTACGTGTGTGTGTAAGTTTGTGTGTGTCGTTATAAAAAGCTTTACCTTAGCAGCATTTATATATCCGTTGGCAGCCATTTTGAAATCGAGGGCATAAAACCATTACGAACAGTATTCGAATAAAAATTAAATTCCATGAAAGAGCAAACATTGATAAAAATAACGAAACGTAAAGTATACATTATATATGTCATAAGAAGTTAAAGCCAGAAATCTTAATAGCTAAACAAAAGGTTGAGCGCGCATTTAATGTTTTCTTTAAACATATATGGAAATATATAGATTTGCTGAAAACATAAATACATATTTTTGCAGCATTTCAGCAAGGCAAAAAGACATCAGATATTCGATAGATTCGAATAGCCGATTTTCTCCCTACAAAACCTCCTAACAACTCTTTGAATATTTTAGCTTCATTTAAAGTGACCAAATCTCTCAACTATTAAAGATGATATTTCGTAAAAATATTGGACAGATTTTCGAGCAATATATTTGCCTAAGCCTCTTCTATATATGTACACTCAATACATACATCTATATATGCATGTATCAAGTACCAATTTGGCACACATGCACGCGATGGTTTTCTATACAGAGATGCTACGTATCCATTTCTGTTCGTACTCACACATATACTTATACACACACTCACACACATATTCCACATACATGAATACATGAATTTATTGACAAATCGATGTGCTTAGTTTTTTGTATGAAACAAAGTCTGATATACACACTAATATACAAGAATACGGTATTAAATATTCTTAAACGTTAATATACAAGTATACATATATATATATATATATATATATATATATATATATATACATGTGTATATATATGTTAACATAAACATACATATACAGTGACAAAACTAAAACACGCTTGCGACTACGACAAAAGAAGAGTCTACAAATTTTTTGTTTGAATACTTTAGTAACAGCTTTTTATAAACAAGTATATATATACTTATATATAAGTACGCATAACTAACTGGAAACTATAATAAACTAATTATACATATATTATTAATACTTATAACTAATAACAATCTCCTATTAAACTGTAAATACCCACAATGTACTTTAAAACTTATGTGCTTTGGTGTCATTGGATTGGCCGATCGATGAGGTCGATACAAATACTATAAAGTTAGTCAGCTAGTCCGTTAGACAGTCAATGTTTGTCAGCTCTTATAGTTAGTTACTAGGACTAGGCTTAGTAGCGTACTTAAGTTAGGCTTTTGCTATTGACATGTAGTGCAACAAAGTGAAATATTATTATTTGGTTTAATATATATATATATATATGTTAGAAAGCCAGGGAGCATCGAAAGCAATAAATATTTAACATATACCCACAAGTTAGAGACACCGAATATAAAAAGAAAAATGAATATTTAACACCAAAATCAGAGTCATACCTAGAATCGTAATAATTGTGTGTTAGTATGTGCAGGGTAGACAAATCTAAGTTAGAGTTACCTTATGAAACACTAGCATAATCATTCGTCTTCATCAAAGTACAACTTTCTCGCAGCAACAGCAACAGCAAGAACAACAAGAGCAAGATTCGAATAGATGTATATAATATGTATACAATTCCATCGCAGACTTGAATTCGCATCAATAACCAAATCATAATTGAAATATAATCATCGCGTATAGCCAAAACAGTGCATTATTTGATATTAAACAAGTTTTTATGGATGGGAAATGCATTCAGATTTTAAATAGCTAATTATTCGGTTAATTGTTGTCATATTTATTTTATACGAGGCTAGATGAAAACCCAAAACATTTTAAGTGTTATATACAAGAAAGAAAAAAGAAAAAATTAAAAAAAAAATCTATCAAACCAAAGAGTTGAAAACAACAAGATGAAACCTAAACCTAGTTGATGCTATAATTAATTTTTTATATACGAGTATAGTAAATTGTTGGTTATTATACATATACACATACATATACATATATAGCGCGTAGTGTTTTTAAAAGCAACAACTAAGCTGATAACAATTTGTCAACATTTGCTAAATGTTCATTTGTTGGGGTCCAAAACCATTTCCATTGGGGGTTTGAGTCAAATTTGTTTTTTATTATTTGTTATTCACATGCTGTATGCCGTCTCTTTAGCATATAAACTGTTAAACTTGAAGCCCTCTTAGAGTCTGACCCACGATTGATTCAGCAAAGCTTTAATCGAAGTCTATTGATTCACATTTATATTCATAATCAAAGGAAAGCAGAAGAACATTTAAAATTATTTGCAAATTGTTATGGCTTCTTAGTTATAGCTGAGCTTTAGATAAGATACCAGAAGATGCCAGTGGGCCTAGTTAGAGTTTAGCAAATTGTGGTCGTAGTGATGTTGAAGGTGGTGCAGATAGTGCAGGTGGCGATTGTGGTGGTGGTGTTGAGATGTTGGCTGTTACGTGTGGACTTCAACTGCTTCTTGTATGAGTGTTTAGAGTTTGGGATCTGGTCTGTGACTTCAACTTGCTTGACAATTGAATATGTGTACTTCTGTGTACTAATAAAATATGTTATGAAATATATCACTGTGTCATATCGTACATTTATACAGCGGTAAAGCATACCAAGCGGCAAGTAACAAGCGATAAAATATAAAAACAAAAGTACTTAAATTAAGAAAACCCAAAGCAAGCAAGAAAATGAATTATGACTAAATGAATAGCAGCAAAGCAGCAATTACTTATAGTTAAATAAACAGAAATGATTGGCAAGCAACCTCAAGAACAAATTGTATATGCATTTAATTTAGCCTAAACAATTAAACAAACAATATATTATAATAATAATTATAATAATAACTATAAAATTAACAATAAGCGTTAGCCGAATAAATACAAAGCAAATATGTTAAAGGCATTTAGTGAGCAAATATGAATTGATAAAAACTATTACACAGACGCCACTTGAAATTAATGTTAGTTACAACAACAAACAGTAAAAAACGAACTAATTTATTGAAATGTATTGCACAATATTGTACACTTATAAAGATTAGACAACAGAAAAGTAACTAAAACTTAATAGAAACGAATAGAAAGGCAGCTGCGCTAGCGAAATATATATATTGTAGTTAATATATGCATACATATATACATATTTAGTTCCCAGTCATGCGATGATTTTGTTTCGATTTGCCTATGATGTGCCCCACATTGTTCTTTCCAAGATCATTAAGCTCTGTTAAACTTTCACACTCACACAGCATAG
Organism: Drosophila mettleri; assembly: GCA_035047625.1. NCBI lineage: Eukaryota > Metazoa > Arthropoda > Insecta > Diptera > Drosophilidae > Drosophila > Drosophila mettleri. The sequence goes on from JAWNPI010000035.1 coordinate 16,958,332, forward strand.
CTCAGTTAAATTAGTTTTATAGTAAATAAACCTAAGCGAAATATTTGTGTGAATTTATATGTAATTTGTATTGAATGTGTGCCTAAACCTGTACATCTTTTTTTCCAATATCAGGGCGATCTCTTCGCACTAGGAAATGCCCTAGGGGAAATAGTTGGGGAGGAACTTTTAACGATTCGCTGCACTTGCACGTGCGAACGATTTCTTTTGTCGAACTTAACAAGCAAATGGAGACCAAATGCTCAGGGCTTAGCGAGTTATTAACATAATATACAGAACCAAAACAAAATGAAAAGGCAAACCGTATTTAAGAATTAATTGTATGTAACACATCATGAGCATGCTCCATTAACTTAACAAATTACCAATTACTAATCACTTCAGTTTCAAATTAAACGCTATCGTCAAGAGATAACCACAAGCAACAAAACGAAATGAACAAGAACAATCCAGCTAACAAATTTACAAATCCAAGCAATCAATTTTGTTACAAAGACTGAATGAGAAACCAACAACAACAAAAACTAAAGATATGTCCGTCAAAGGACAACTTTCATATCAAATGGCAAACATTTTTTCAAAGAATCCCCAAATATAAAGCTTTACGTTTAAGTCTTTAATAATGTAAATTCTTATCTTCATTTGTAAACCTTTACTAGCAAAACGAGTCCATAATCCAAAAATCCAATCAAAAATCCATTACGAAGTCCTTAATGAATAGTCAAATATAGCGAAATTAATTCAAATATTACCACCAGAATTTTGCTACATAACAAACTAAATATACATATAACTTAAATGCAATAATAAGAACAAATAGTATACAAAATATAGCTAAAAGGTCGTATGAAAGCAGATGACATTGTGAACTTTAGCGGACATTTTTCATGTAGAACTATAAACTATACAATGAGTAACAAATTAAATATAAATAAAAATAATTTAATCTGAAGCATTGAATTTGGAAATGATTTTGAAACCCACCACAAGAAAGAAAAACTGAAAAACTAACGACAAATGCAATTAAAAAATCGCAATTTTCTCTCATCATTATTATATTTATGTCGATGTGTCCTCTAAATTCCAAATTCAAATATTAATACAAAAAAAAAAAAAAATAATTAGTAACAGCAATATTTCAATAAAAACATATTTATAATAAATACACATATGTATATACATACTAACACATATGTACATATGCGCGGTCACACAGCTTAACAACTACAATCCAAATACAAATCGAAGCAAATCCAAGTCCAAGCTGGACAGATTATGAATACATTTTTCGCACGAGACAGCTAAAGCAAGGAACAGAGAATACTCTAATTTACCACTGCCACAAAGTTAAAGGAAAAATGAATTATATATATAAATAGATACAGAAACATGAATCATATGCATATATATGATGAAGGGGTAATTTCTTGCAATTACATAAATTCATACATATATACACACTTGCATGATGTACGCATTGGGAAGTCGTGCAACAGGCAACCACAACATAGCCATCTGCATAGAGAGCATAAATATTTATATGAATACATATAAATACATAAGTCAACTTAAAATTATTATTTATATCCAGAATAATAAAAATGATAACAATAAAACTTATCTTATACAAGCATTAACTAAATCCAAAATAGTTCTTTGCGTGAGAAAAAGGCGATGTTACATTATTTAATGAAAATATATACATATAATAAAATATAAACCAAAAAATTTGTTTCTTATTCAATTTGTTTTAGAAAATTTTTGAAACGTTCAGCGTTTTAGCGATATGACTTCACATTATTCACATTAACGTTATGTATAAATGTTTTTATTATAGCTTTACTTTTTCTGAATTCAGATGATACAATAGCACAAAAGTAATACATGTTACAACTTTCAGAAAAAGCAGTTTTCGTCAAGCAGTAGAGCCGCACTGCTTACCTTTGGTGGCTGTCCTCGCTAAACAAGTCGCGTAATTTCCTGTTTTAGTATTTTATTTTATTTATTTATACTTCAATTCGTAGCTATGCTAAATATTATAATAATTATTATTATATTATTATTATTAGAATATAGTTGTAAGATGAGAGTCTAAAACTCCTCATTGATTTCAATTCTGGTAAGTGTGATCAGATGATGCATAAAAAACATCTTAGTGATTCGAAGTACGGTTAAAAGCACGAATCCCAAATTATTATTATAGTTTATGTAGCAAAATTAAATAAAAATCGAATGCAATGAAAAAATGAAATTTAGCTAGTCTGATCAATCCTAATTTTTTTAATACGAAAATGCGAATGGGAGATCAAGCATATGGGGAGCTACTACAGAAAAACCCAAGGTCCCGCGCTCGCTTAAGATATGCAATTGAATTCATTCATATTCGATTTTTTATTGCACATTGAGGCAATGGAAACTTTCAAATCCGAAATAATCGTGATTTCGCGTTATTGAAAGCGATTCAATAGGTTTTATTGAAATTCTTATCTTCTCTCCACCTAGATTAAATTGAATCAGCCATAAATAATGCAAAAAATTATAGTTTTAAATGATTTAAATCATTTTTTTTTTTATTTTGTATTTATTTCTCAAATATTTTTAATAATAATTAATATTATAATAATTAATTAATGCTTGTAACATAACAAATATTCATCTCATTTCATTGTTTTAAATTTTTCATTTGGGCATAATGTTTTTTGAGAGTTTTTCACATGCTCTACAGAATGTCTTCATTTTTTTAGATTTTTTTCTTTTTAATTTTTGTTGAATTTCTAAGTTTTTCACGTCTTTGTGCACCTGCTATTGTGGCCAAAGTCGTCTTTCTAGCTCTCTTTAAAGCAGAATGCCTAACTTCGCTTGGCATCTCCTCCCAAACACGTGAAAACACAAAATGTTTAATTTAGCTGATTTCACATTGTTTTTGTTTTTCTTTCTTTTAATGTTAATTTATGTTTTAATGTATAATTGGAGTCGCTTAGCTGCTGATGGATTTATCTTAGTTTATCTTTTCGCAACCACAATACATTTAAATATATATATAGATATTTATATATCTATATACTTTTGTATTTCTTCTGTTATTTATATATATACAATACACATAATAGATTTATAGTAAAATTTGGTGAGGAAAATCTTGTTTTGTTTCGTTTACTTTCATTTAGAGCGTAAAATGACTAAATTTCTTTTATTGATTTACCTTTATGAGTAAGTTGTACAATTAGAGAGCATAAATGTTAAAAAGTGTTAATCGTGGTGTAAATTTAAAAAACCTCTTTTAACAAATACCTTCAAGTTCGATTTTTGATTGTTTCGCGTAATTTGTTTTATCGTTTTGTTTTTTCTTTTCTGTTTAAACTTTCGGTAAGTTAAGCAATATTTATATGAGAATCAAGGAATACAGGTTTGAAGATTCTTGGCAATATCTGTAAAAACTGTGATGCATTCGTAAGTAGAAAAGCGAGTGCCTGATAAACAGACAATAGAGAGAAAGGGAGTGAGAGATAGATAGAGAGAGAGAGAGAGAGAGAATGAGGGAAGGAGAGTACATGTATTTAATCTTGTTTTATTTAGTATTCACTTTTTAATTTTGTTTCGCAATATTTGAATCTCGAATATTGGGTACCAATAAATTGCAACAAAAGGCCAGATAATCCAGCCCATTTTGTTGGAGTTCATTTAAATATGTAAGTTCTTTAAGGTAATTGATTATATTTAAAAACTTGGACCCTAGTTGAATTTTGCCATCATTTTTGACTAACGCGCACAAAGTTTATAGACATACCAAGGATAAGAATAAGAAAAAGGAAAGTAAAAGTAACAGCAAAGCAGACTATTCAAAAGGTAAATGAATTTTAAAATGAATTAATGTATGTTTAATTCACTGCTGCAAATTGTTTGATTAGTTTCTGTGTCGGTTTCTGTTTTTAGCTTTTATTTATCATTTCGCTAAAAAGTAGGAACTTCTGTCTGTTTTTTATATATTTTTTTTTTAACTTTTGTAAGCTGTTTTCTGAGTTGCCATATAGTTTTCATGTTGTGTCAATTTTCCATAAACTCAACTCAAGTGTACAAGAAACAAGTCAATATTAATGAAGCAAGTAAACACAGATTTTGCTAGCTATAATAGGTATGTATATATATATTAGGTATATATTTCTTATATACGTTGCAAGCGCTTTTCCATCGCCAAAGTAAACAAGAAAAATCTCTTATACAGTTCGAGAGCAGCAACGCTTTCCTTTCCACTTAAATTCCTTGCACTTTCTACTCAGACCACACAAAATTTATTTGCTACTAAAAATACTAATGAGCACACAAATCTATAAAATCTATAAAATATTGTACCAAAAAACATTTGAAATAAACGTCTTAAAAAAGTATATTGTAACTATAATATATAAAACTAATAATTAATCTTCTGTCTTTCTCCGTTGGCAAAATATTTAACAAATTCTCTATGCTTTCATCTATTCGTTGTCATTGTCTACGACCACAACGACATTACCTGGTACACGCACTCGGTTCCGGTCCGTTATCTTAAAATAATTTCGATTTCCTTATCAATTTTCAATTAACAGCTTTAATAGCTTGCCATTTAGTTGCATTTCTGATATAACCTAGTTTCTAATGCTGATGTTGTTCTAACCCAAACACGCTACAAATTCTTTACTCTCTTTGTCGGGCTGCTGTGGTAGATGTGTGACTGGCTGCTCAGAGCGAAAGTGTGGGGACATCGCATTATGTCTAGAACACGATGTTTGTGAATTCATATATATGATTTTATTTGTTAGGTGATGAGTATGGTTGATATGTTTCTGTTGATGCATATGTATAAGTACTTGCGCATGTTGTGAATCGATTGGAATGGGTTTTAAGGAAAGTGTGCTCCACCCCGACATCTGTTCCATTCAAGGGCATGTTTAATCCTTTTTGCTTTTACCCCTGCTTTTGCTTTGATTTCGATAAAATAATCCATAGATTATAGCTACAATTACACATATAGTACAGGTTTATAGTACAGCATGCAAGTAACGTAACTTAAGCTGTTACACACACACGCACACACATACGCACATGCACCACTGACAATGTCAGTATGTAGCTAGAATGCGTACATGTTGCACTCATATTTACTAAGTCTTGAATTCAGTTAGATTCACAATATGCATTTGGTAAAAGGTTGGCATGCAGCTCGCCACATATAACTTATAACTGTTCGCTAGGCTTGGTTTAAACTTTATTTTCAATTTATTTATCTGTTTGCTTTTACATAATATTTGCTTAATATCCCCCCACCAGGTTCCGCATCTGAGTTGCGACTGTCACCTCGGGCAGGCTTCGATCATTAAATGTAATTGTTAATCTGATAAATTTTTAATTATTAAATTCTTCAATGTACTTGTAAACTATTTATTCAGTTAGTTGATTTTCTTATAGATTTTCTCTTCCGTTTTTTTTGTTTTGTTTATTTATATTTTCTCTACATGTTAAAGTAATACTTTTTAGTGTGTTCTCGAATAGCTGCATTGCGTAATTCGCACTCATTATGATGTATGTACTAAGTATGTATATATGTATATAGTTCTATTAATTCGCATGCTGCTTTTCTCGGTGTGTCATTTTATTCAATATCAACATAAGCACGCCGTAACGCGAATTGTATCCATGTATCTGTGTTTATCTGTATGTATATTATCGTTGGGCTAAATATTTGATTACGCTTTGAACGCTTCATACCAAAAGCCGGCGCACTAACATCATTTCATAATGCATTTCCATTGATTTCGTTTGGGTGTGTGAATGTAAATATGTGAGTGAATGTGCGTTTGTATATATATAAATATCTATACATACATCATATATACATATATATTTATATATATATAGTATATATATATATATATATATATATATATATATATATATATATATATATATATATATATATATATATATATATATGTGTATTTGTGTGTTTCTGTTGTAAAGTATCTTTTGTGTATGTCTTTAGATTGTTTTACACAAACACATAAATATTTTATGAATCAACTTTACACATATTTACTTAACTCTCTTAGTTTCTTCTATTTTCAATTGTTATGTTTTCTTATGTTTCCTGTTGTTGCTTTTAAGTAATTATAGGTTTTGAAATACTTGTATGAAATTTTTGATTTGTCAAGAGTTCTCATTTGAAATTCTAGCAGTCGTGGGTTTGATATATATGTATATAGATATATATATATATATATATAAATATTTATATATATTTATAATTATCTCTTTTTACCTTGTATCGATGCACTAACAAAATGTTTATATATATATAAATATACATATATATTTATTTTTTTAGTAGACATAGACATAGGCATAGACATAGAGCATATATATATGTATATATTTATATAAGTTAGTTTGTAGATTAGTTACGATTAGGATAGAATGTATACATGAAACGCTAGAGTCTGTTTAAAAATGTCCTTTAAGCATTTGAGTTGCATGAGAAATATGTGGGTGTTCCTGTGTGTATTCTTAGTCTATGGCTAAAGTATGTTTTTTTATTTTTGTTTTTGTTTTTAGTTTTAATTCTGTTTCTGTTGCAGAGCTTCTAAGGAACTCAGACACACATGCAAATTTGTCCCTAGCTTAAACCATACTCAACCGTATATCGGATACAGATGTATGTAGGCTTTTATTTTTCATAGGTAATTAGCAGCTGCAGCTTGCGACTGGTTTGATAATTGTAAATATCGTATGCAATTTTAGTATTACATTTGACATTATTTTACTGTTGCTTTTCGTACACGTTTTATGCTTCAAATTTACCATTTCAGTTAATTGTTAATTTTAAATTACGATCACTGCTACTTATACTTATTAGCTAAATCCACATCATTCAGTTACAGTTACAAACTAATTGTAATTGTATTAATTAATATTTCTTTTTATTTCTCTTTTCTTTTGTTTTTTATTTTTATTTTTTTCTCTTTGTTCTTTTGCGCCAACGTATAAATAATTTCACTTTCTAAATATATATAAACATTGATGTGTGTATAGTTAGTTGTGCCTGTCTGTTAGTGTGTGTGTGTGTTGTGTTTTCTTTCATTCTTTTATGTTTGTGTAGGGGTTCTTTTTGTAAAATTATCAAAAAATCATTGAGTTTTTCTTTTCTTTTCTGTTTGTATTTGTTTCGCTAAAAACACTTATGTCTTTCATGTTGGTTTGCTTAAATCTAAATATATTTATGATTTTTGAGATTTTACTTTCATAGCTTAAAATTTGTTTAATTTCCTGTTTCATGTGTTTTTTTTTTTTAGCTCAACATATATCAATATATATATATATATATTCACTATACAGTTTATATAGATATATGATCTTTTACTTTATTTTTGTTTATGTGTACATACATATATTTCGATAATTTAACAACATTTACAGTTACACACACACACAGAAGGTTTTACGTACGCTCTTTACATTGTTTTTATTTTGTTTAACTGCTTTTAAAAGTTGTAACATTATTTATTTTTCTTTTTTAATGCTAAACGAACGAACCGATACACTAAATTTATAATGCGTTAGATGCTTTATTTAATTAGAATTAAATACATTTCAGCGCCTTTATTTCTTGGCTTTCAATTACACTTAAAGACTGATGGGATATTGTGTGTTGTGTTTTTCTTTTTCTTTTTAAATTACTCTTTATTTTATGTTTACAAAATGAAAATCGTTTAAAAACTGCTAAAATGCGCTCATGCAATTTAAGTTAATTTTGTTTTTTTTTGTTTTTGTGGTTTTTTCCTTTTTGATTTTTGTAAAACTGAAAGTTTTTGCCTCACTTAAAATATAATAACAGTAAATACTCATACATAATAAAACAATGTTTGCTTGTTTTCACTTTTTGTTTCTGCTTACTTCATTGTTTAACATAAATTGTTTTGTTTTAGTTTCTTCCTCTTTTCTTGTTGTTTGTTTTCTCAATTTGACTCTCTGCAGTTTCTTAAAACCAAAACACAGTACAGTGCGATTAAGTTAATTCTAAGTTCGCTTGCAACTTACTTACAGACTACATTTAAGATTTAACTTTAAGCTTATGATTATACGACGTCGCTGATTGTTTAGTGGGCTGTTTGTGTCTTTCCCCTTTTACTGTTGTAGTTTGTTGTTCTGATTCTTTTACATTTGAAGTTGGAAATTTTATTCATCATAATACATTTTCAATATACATACATATATATACATATGTCTTTATATATATGCACATATATTGTTAAGATTTATTTATTAGGGTTTAGAATTTCTGTAGTTAGAGCTATGCAATTTTTTTTTTTTTCGTGTAATGAGAACAGTATTTGGATATTAGATTTAGGTTGTATATAAATAACTATAGCTCCTGCATCGATTGTTGCTGCTGTTTTTTGATGGGCTGGGTGGTTTGCATTGCGGATTAGTTGGGCTCGCTGCTCAGTTGAAGTGGGGGTGGTGGCGAGTGCCTTGCATGCCGCTTGTACTACGAATAATAGATTGGATCTGTTGCTGCCAAAAGAACTGCTGCCGTAGTGCAAAGCTGCTGTTGGCACCTAGTCAAGTTCAGTGAACCTGACCACGGGTCGGATTCTAGATGTTCGATTTGGAGAAGCTCACGCGCAAATGGTTGGACTCGGACAGCTGATGATTATGCATTTTGATCAGTGCCAGCACGGCCTCCTCCACCGACGACAGTTGCAGCAGCGCCATTTTGCGGTCCTTGCTATAAACGGTTTCATATCTAATTAGATAATTCTGTTTCGTGTTTTGTTTTCATTTTAACTTACGGGAAAAATTTGAATGCTTTCACTTCGAAAGTGTTGGAGGTGAAGGCTTCTTTGATGTCATCCTCGGTGCAGGATGAGCTGTAATATACAAGTAAAAGAGCGTTCGTTCGCTAAATTAACACCCATCGATTTAAGTTCTCATGCTGTGCGTCTATAGATATCGCATAAACATCCCTGCACCCCAAGCCCAAAACAGCGGGCACATACACATCCACAAGCAAGGCCATAAGCACATAAATTCAGACGGCAGTCGTCTCCCCGCCTCTTGCACACCGTCTTGGAGCACACAAAAACCTGGCGGGGCGCTTTGTCATATTTGGCAGACAAAGAGTCGCGGGGCGTTCGCCCCCGACAAAGGCTGTGGCTGGGGCTGTGAATGAGCTACGGACTGGGGGTTTGGGGTTTGGGAGTTTTGGTGCCGCTGCTCATAGCGGTAATTGTAATTGCCCGCGTGGCGTTGCTGATGAAAAAACCAACTCCAGCTGTGCATGCGCTACGCAGAACGCAGAGGCAGAAGGCAGCACACCTTCAAGCTTAAGCCTTGATGTTTATAGAAAGGATACTTACGGAATGTTACTTAAATGCAGTGTCGCCGATGGCGGGTAGATGTTCTGATAGTTCTTGCTGCCGGGCTTCTTGAAACGGTGCAATGGATTCTGTGAATAGTCACGTGTGAGGCCCGCGTCCGGCTGTCCCTCCTTGGGCAGTTGCACGGCCTGATGTTTGCTGGCCATGACACGTATTGGCTTGCCCCATAAACGTAATTTATCAAGGTGAGACATGGCTGCAAACAAAAACAAAATAAAACACAATGTTAAAACGTTAAAACGAATGGCAATGCACGAATTTAGTGGCGAAAGTTGTGCCGAGGGAGCAGCCTCGTTCAACTTGTGCGGGTGATAGAATATTTGTTCACGTTTCTCCTCTGCAACATCTGTTGCCACATGTGTATACATGCAATTCACTATTCACATATATATGTATATATATATATATTTATACGAGTTGTAAAACAAAGTTCCCACCCACGCCTTTCGGGACTGAGACACAGCAATAAGTACTGGCAAATATTTACATACTAAAATGTAGCTGCAACTTTATCAATGTCGTCTGCCTTTGGTGATTTACTAGCAAATGACTCGCCATAAAATGCATTGCCCACAAAAGTTTACTCTTGTTTCGCTATTGCTTTTTTACTATTTTCCCTTTTCTATCTATGTCATTTGTTTCTCATGGTCTCAATAGTCATAACACCTGCGGCTCAGTTGCAAATAGACAACTGCAACAAAGCACGCCGCTTAAGCGGAGTAAACACTGATGTTCCCCGTTTAATATTCCTTTTCCACTACGATTACGATTACGATTACGATTTCAATTTCGATTACGCTTTTATTCAATTTGCTGTCAAGTCATCCTGGCACTGGAGCATGGCCTGTCCAAGAAAGCACTTGTCCCTTTTTACATTATTTTAATAAATTATATATAACATTTTATCATTTTGCGCAGTTGTCACGAGCATGGCATGGAGGCATGGGGCTGGCTGTGCATTGGCTACATGGAAAGTGGATGACATCGCGCCGGGTTGCTTATGTTTTATTGTTAAATAATATGCTTACTCAGCCGTTTATTGTTTGCCTAATGGATTAAATGATTTTACAAAAAAACAAGGCTTGAAAATATAATAAATTGTAAAATAAAAGGCTGTCTGCCCAAGGACAGTGAGATGACGACGAACCAACAGCAGCAGTGACAAACGCTTCTTTCATTTTTCCACATGCGACTCTTATATATATATATATATATATATATATGTGTGTGTGTGTGTGTGTGTACGAAAAACACTTGTAATAAAGATTAATGTGAAGCCGAGAGAGAGCCTGGCGCGCTTTGCTCTGCTAGCCCAAAATTTTAGGACCAACTTTGCCTATCATCTCGGCGCCTTTGAAAGGGGCTGCAGCTGCGCTCATTGAGGCAGTGGCTTTCGTGGCTTTGGCCCTGGCGCCCTAACTCAAAAAGTATCTTAAAGTTTTAATTACCAGCCTGACCACTGGCAGCAGCACCAACAGTAACAGCAGCAACAACAACAACAACTGCAAATCATTATTAACTTAGAGAGCATAAAGAAAAAAATCGTAAAAAGTGCACGCACAGCTGAGCACCGTAGAAATACCATAGAAACCCAAAAAATGCGAGTTAGCAAAGTTAGTCCAAAATCCCCAAAATGACTTGTATGTAGATGCGTATGTCAGGATTCGTGAGTGTGTCAAAATGGGTTAAGTCATTTAGCCAGCAACAAATGGAGTACATAATTAATATAATGTACCAAGATTATGTCAATTTTAGCCAGAGATATGAAGGAGGAACTAACGCTGCCGCCCCACCGATTCATAATATATTGCATTGACAGATGGTGCGCACTTCATCTAAGATCAGTTCATAAAAAAGAGGCCTTGTTATTGTTGCCTAAGCACAGCACAATTAATTTGGCGCACATATCACAGTCACTGAGTCACTTAACGCCAAACTTTGCCAAGCCGCACATGGCGTATGTGTGCTCGGACAATACACATACAGACATGCCTGTCTGCTGAAATATTTGTCTGCTTTTATTGTAAATACTTTCGTGCGTATGCCGATACCGATGCTGATGCTGATGTTGATACTATTTCTGTGCTGTTGCTCATGCAAAATATTTTGTAGTAATTTGGATAGCAAAAATTTATTTACGCAAAATTCCCCAGATAACAGCAATAACTGAAGGACAGAGAGTGGAGGGAGATTTCGCTGGCTGGGGAGCCATACTGGAGCGCAGCGGCAGCTGTGCGTGTGCCTATCAATTTATATGAGAGTTGTGTCTATAGTTTGTTATAAGTTGTGCAAAAACTTAATCCCGGCACGGCAGCAAACAAATGGCGCGCGTCCGGCCAGCAGCCATTTGCACAATGTCGACAGCGTCGCCAACGCCTGGCCGAAAGGGCCATTATAATATTTCCCATACACAGACACACCTTGCTAGGAGCTGCTCTCAAGTGCTCTGGACTACCAAACCCGCCCGCTGCTTATTGTTTTTTCATTGTGTGTGTTTTGTGTTTTTGTCTATTTGTGCTTTGGCTTTGCCTCTTGATTGCTGTCGTAGTTTGTTGGGTCCGAGTTAGGTCTCTCGGCCAGTGGCGTGGCCTGGTCTACTCTGGGCTCTGGCACTGGGTCTGTCCGGTGTCTATCTGATTGTTTGGCTGTTTGGCTCGTAGTCGCATCGTTCTCTTGACTTCATTTACACTAAAAAAGTGCTTTTTTCGTTTTTACGCTGTAATTCGTATGCTGAGTGTGCAATTGTAGCCGTATTTTGTACGCAACAACAAGCACTGTACGACGGTCCTGCTCTTGCGAGACACTTTTATATGCATGGTGTGGGCTGGACAGTCGGACAGGGGATGGGACATCTGCTACCTGGGCAATAGACGGGGCTGGCCCCCGAGTCGGTAATCGTCTTTGTTCTGGCAGAGTTGCGAGAGTTTTGGGCAAAGTAACGAATGAATTTGTTAATATTTTATGAGTGCATAAGTGCGCACTCACCGACCAACACCCAGGCACCCAAAACAACCAACACACTTACGCGACTCCACCTGAACAAACGTACGAAACGGACAAACGGAAGGACGGCGGCCGTACTCGGCCGGAAGTGCCTGCCATTTGGCAGCCCTCGCGGCACATTAGTAGTCTGTGTGTTGACGCAACGCCATTAATATTTCCACATGCTAGCAGCACGGCTTTGTGTGTCCGTGTGTGTGTTTTAGCAGTACAATAATTTGCTTGTCGAATAGCATTGGTTTTGTTGCCACAAATAAAGCGAGGCATTTTGTTTGGATATCTACAAAAGCTTCATCAACTGCACCACATTCTGTGGTTTACGTGCGTTGTCAACCCGTTGACAAATACAATTAACAATACGCATACGACACGTTGGCTAGCTGCGAATGCATTCGCAGAACTGTTTAAAATAAATACCTGAATGCATATCACAACTATCAAAGAAGAGCTTCAGGATACTAAATACCCAAAGGGAAAGGGCGTGCAAAGGCGAAAGAAAAAGTTTTGTATTACTTAAGCATTAATCCGCTCAACGCTGGAATGCTTTTGAGCTCAAATATGCAGCAGCAAAATAATAATAATAATAATTGGAAAAATTAATTGCGTGCAGCACAAAGCATATTTTAACGGATCGTCAAAGCTAATGGCCAACGATTACCATCGTCGTTGCTGGTTGACATTCTTTTAAATTTCATTTTTAAATATTTTAATAGAAACCAATGAAAACTAGCGTTGCAATCGATTGGGTAATACTCGTTCATGCCAATTGCAGCGTCTTTAAATAATAAATAATACAAATCACAAAAGAAATAATTGCATTGCGACACGCCCACAATGGACTGTAGTCTATGCTGAAGCGAGATTCATCAGAGCGAATTGCTCAAAAACCAATATACTCGTTTCCTATCGCAAGCGAGCATTAAAAGTGGCAGCAATAGTCCCCGACGGCATTCATTTTTTCATTGGATATACGTTAATGGCGGCCAGCTTTCAGTCGCACAATTTGCTGACAATTTCCGCTGCAATGTTTAATCGACCTGCTGTGCACTGCGTTTATATTAAAAATTTAATTAATTTAAAGTTTGTCGATGGCAATGATTGCTGCATATGCTGCTAGGGGCGACAGGGACAAAAAACTATGCTTGTTCGATATTACAGATGCATATATAGTATATACATATATTTATATATATATTCAATATGTGACAAATATATGGAATGTGTGAAAATTATTTGTTCAGCGCTTAAGCGTCAGCAACTTGTGTAATTTGTGTGCATGTGGCATGCCTGAAAGCGGCTTAAGCTGACGCATATGCGATCGTCAGTCTAATGAGCACAAACCGCCAGAAATAATGAACGATGGCGCCTGTGCGCAATGCTTATACCCAATTACACTGTTTGCAGGCTGCTGGCCGCGATGGCACCTTCAATTTTCAATTAAGCGCCTAGCGGCGACAGTTCTGTAGCTCTGACTGCTTTTGAGATATTTCGCAGGAAGGGGGCACTGGGCCCGGGGCCCGGGGCCCGGGACCGACCCCTGGCCATCTTCCGGACCATGACCATGCTTGTCGAAGTATTAAATGGAATAAAACCAAATTGAAATTGAAAAGGTGTCGCTGTCAGCGAGCTGCTTGTTTTTCGTTCATTTTTTTCGTAATAAAGTGGAATTTGGCACGTCGGTTGGGTGCTCTTGACGCCTCGCAATGCGCGGCGATTTTCATTTCGTTTAATGCGCACACAAACAGCCAAAGGGAAAGCGTTCTATGGGGCACAAGAGATGGGGACTGCGGCTGCCTGACAATGGCAAAGTGCACACAAATAAATGCAATAAAATGATTGGCATATCCCGCTCAGCAAGAGCTAAAAACGAGCAGCATGGGACAGTCCTTTGTTGAGCTCAGGGATGCCCAAGTCGCGGAAAACTGAGAGGGAGAGAAAGTCCGGGGAAAAAGTAACGTGACAGCTTGGACTGAGAAGCAACAGGAAGGACCAGGTGTTGGGCAGGCGCTGGTAATAAAGCGCTTATAAAATTTCATTTATGCGCACAGGCAACAGCCAAACGAATCGCTCGGCCTCACTCGCATTGCTGTTGTTATACTCTACTCAACTGTGCATATCTGTCCATTTTGCCATCTCTTTCGCTTTAACAATTTTTATTATTAATACATTTTGTTTGCAGCATTTGCAGCTGCAGTGTGAACAAGAGCAAAAACAAAGGCTCCAAAGATATGCAATGTTTGGAATTTAATGTTGGAATTTTTCATTTTGTACAAGCTGAAAATTGCAGTTGCCGCTGCCGCTGCTGTTGCTGTTGCCGTTGCGGCTGCCGATGGCGTTGCTGTTGCTCGCATTTCATTTATTTTTGTTTGTATACCCTGCATCAATATAGTAAAGGTAATCTCCGACTGATGACATAGTAGATCCACAGGCCAGGGAATTGAGATCAATGTGCATTGCTTTTGTATGCACTTATTTTCTTTTACATTTATCTCAGACTACATATTTGTTATCTATTTCATCTATCTAAAGACATTAACAGGGAATAATCCCGCCAGGCACACCCAGCCGTTTTCATAGCTGATGCACCTTCCTTGGCGCAGATTTTTCATTACTTTTAGGGAAGATCGCAGGACGTGGGATGTTGTGTTGTCTGTTTCGGCATGTTTGACTTACCCAAATAAGCTTGCTGCGGCTCCGCCATTTGTATGAGTGCCGAGTCCTTTTTGTTGTACAAAATCTTTACACGTTGCACATCGCCGTATACACCTGTGAATTGCGAAATTGTTGGTATTATTACTATGGATTTCGGTTTATTGCAATAACGCTAAGAGTACGAAGGAAAGAGAGTTAACATTAATAAAAAAAAAATCCACTATTTGCTGTCCTAAGAGCACACACATTGTAGCTGCAACTGCTGCTGAGGTCTAATGAATATATCCAAAATTTGAGACCCTGCGCTTTGGGCACTAATAAATACTTGAGCCAGCTCTGACGATGCAATCTACAAAGTAGAGCGCGGCCATAAGAGGCGACTTAAGCGCCGCTCAATTCGAATGGCGTGCCAGGAAAATTCGGACAGTCAGCGGAGCATTTTATGCAACGCGCAAATGTTGCTGCCGCCAAAGGACCAAAGTTTTATACACCACCAAAAAGCCATAACGTGTACGAAGATGGTTTCCTCAGCCGCTGTTTCCGCTGGACCCCCAGCCCTTAGCTGTCGTCTAGCAGGTGCGGCCGAGGCTGCTACGTATTATTGCCGGAACGAAGCCGTTAGTATCATGTACGAAACTCATAACTAGCTCAATAAGTTTTCTCGGCTATTTTTTACGACCGACTCCGGGCACTGGCTGCGGCACCGCGAACCTCTCTAGCTACAGCTACACCTTGAGCTCAGCAGCTTCAACTCCAGCAACATCCCGGCTCCAGCTCGACTCTGTAACCGGATGCATACATTTTAAGGCTGCGACACGCGGCTGATTTTACAGCTGTCAGACAAGGTGTAAGTGTGCCGCTGGGGAGTTCGCAAGCATCGCTCCTGGTCGCGTTATTGAATTGAATTTTATGGCTTTACTTACGCGGCGGCCTCGCAAAATATGCAATATGCATTTGGTCTCGCTGCTCCAGCAGCATCTTATGCCGTCAAACTTTAAGCTACTTTAAGTGCAGCACAAAAGTATTTGCGAGCGATTTCCTCACTCTAAGTCTGACCCATGAACTCTGCTTTGACAGCTGTCCGGAGCGGAGGTGGAAATACATTGCCCTACGCTACTCTTGACCAGCAGCCCGTGTGTAGCCAATCAGCGGCAAATTTGCAGCAGGGCGCAAATTGCCATCAAGCATAAAAAATAGTCGTTGGTAGCTGGTAGCTAAAAGGTCGCAGCTCCGTCCTGACGCTCTCGACCGCACCCAATGCAAACAATGTAAAGTGCAGGCGTCCTCGGTTGCCCAAGACAACAAATCGAATAATGCGAAAAGTAAATTTTCAACTCGCCCCATCCCCCGAGCGTCTCTCGCCAAGAACAGAAGGAAAAAACACATTCGAAGACCAGTGGCAGTAAAACTGAGTGGAACGGGGCGGAGCATTGGGCAGGAGCGCTAACAAGTTACAAAAGTAGCAATAGAAATGCAGGTAGTAAATAGTGCGGGAACATAGTTCAACAGTTGGCAGTAAATCCATTTTATACAGTCGACTGGCTGCCCGACTGGCTGACTGCACAGGGCGCCAGCCTGAAAGAACTGCGAACTGAAACTTGACTTATGCCAAACACCGAAAAATTTCGTTTGCTTCAAATTGGCTTGCTGTAGCAACGATTGCAGCAATAAAGCAAGCCAAGCGAGCCAACTTACTGGGGCAAACATCGTACGTATCTGCTGCCAGGCATCGGCAATGGCATCGGCATCGGCATCGGCTATGGAGCATATTGAATGCCCGTCTGCTGGCCGCCAGCCAGCATTGCAGCAACCAACCAGAGTAAGCAGGAGTCGTAACATCCAGCCGCATTCCAGTCAAGCTCCAGCGGGGCGTGTAAGCAACTGCGGCTCTGTCAGCCGGTTGCCATGCAAAGTGGCTGAAGGCAGGCCGCCTCCGGCTAGTCAGCCAGTTCGCCAGTCAGACTTTATAATAATTTATTATCGCAAAAAGATTTAGCTATATTTGTACAGCCATGCGGCTAACTTTGAATATGTTTGCATACTTTCTGGCACTCGCGCTGACTCCCCGGTGGCCCATTAGTCGTACGCTTCAACGTATATTTTAGATGAAAAAATATTGCAGTTGTCCGTCGCTTAATGCAAATTTTTTCCTGTGCCTTGTGGCCTCTACGCGGCTTCGTGAAAACTGAAAACTGAATGATCAAGCTAAGTGAAATTCTAGTTGACTTTCCATAAAATCTGCGCTTCAATTGGCCAATGAAATTTGGGGAATAAATTCAATAATCAAGCATTAGTGACTCGTTTGAGTACATATTAAAGTGAGTCCAACTTTATGGATGGGCAAAATAGCTTTCATACCCAACTCAACGCCTCAAAGTTTAGTTAAGCGAAACTTGTTAAATTATGAAAAAGTTTTATTGAAATATTTGCACATGTTTTTCCGTTTTTCCGGTCACGGCACTTTATCAAATCGTGCCAAACACCCACACTCAGAGACATGCGTATGACCCTGCTAAGTGTGGCACATAAAATTTTATGAAATTATTTGTGCGCCCAACAAAAATCACGCACACACACGGTTCGCAACCAGCTCCTGCTCATAAAAATTCAATTAAACACGTTTCAACAATATTTTCGGCAGTGATATAAATTTTTAGCACGCCATTACAATTACATAATCCGATTACCAATATATACATAAACATACGCACACGAGAATACTCACGTATGCATCTCAATAAGTTATGCTAAACGATTCGCAGACTGATTAAGTTTTTATTGTGTATGCAAAATGAGGGTCAAAAGCTGTGAATGGCCCAAAAAGTAGGCAACAGTTTAGCTGTCAGAAATGGAGCTCGATTAGAATGTTTGACAGCCCAACTGGCATACGGCATGCGGCAAGTGGCATGTGGAGTGTGGCATATGAAATGTGGCATGCGGCCGATGGAAGGCAGCATGTGTCAAGTGTCTAAAGAGCGTGTCATAGACATCGTAGCATCGATCAGGGCAACAGCAACCGTTCGGGTCGTTAGCTCAATTGACTGTTTCGGGGCTGGCCAAACAACAAAGCGCTGTCAAAACTAATAAAATGTCCGCTTTAGAAAGGGTTGAGCTTCTCAAAGAGGGCCTTTTTCTATTGGGCTTGGATCCATCAAAGCGTAAGCGTTTGAAGTGCTCTATTTGCGTGAGGCGTTGCAGGCTTTGCGTATGCCACTTTTATTATTTGATATGCAAACAGCTGAAAGCCAAGAGTAGCCCAGACACGTCAACAGCGAAAATAGCAGCAACAAATGTGGCCCGATACCCACGATTGAGTTGCAAAAATTCCCACCTAATTGTGGCCGTCAGACTTCGGAGTTCGCGTCATGTTTGAAAATTGTGGCTAAGCAGCTGGCACGCCCGGCTGCCATTAACATAACAAATGAAACTCAGTACATAGTGTGTGTGTGTGTGTGTGAGTGTTGCCTGTCGTATAATTTGCTTCGAGTGTCACTTTTGGCCAGGTTCGTGTACATTGCGTTCAAGCTATTTGGAAATTCAAAAGTTATTATATAAAATTTCAGCGCTGTCATTTTGTTGATTGCCCCGCTTAGACTGCCTGACCGCACAGCCGTCATGTCGCTGGTAGACTTTAGCTGAATCTATTGGCGCGCCATTGCGAGTCATGGGCTGCGTCCCAGCCACGGTAAGCAGTAAGACGCTTAAGAGCGTTCAGCTTATCGACATTTCTCGCTTGCTGTGTGCAACGGGGCGGATGATACTCGTACATCTAACAATTTTCTGCTCTATGCTTCACTCGCCACTCGCCTCTGCTCGCTGCTTCCTGGTCCGCTGCTGGCGTTAAATCAGCAATCGAAGCTTTATTAGCACTGCAGTCAGCTGCCAACTAGCAACTGCCAACTGCCAACTGGCAAGCGAAAGGCAACTGCTGCCAGTTGCTGCCTGCAGTTAGTCTTAACTATGGGTAACGAGCTGCTGATAGGATTTACTGTGGCTCAGTTGCTTTAAGCTGCCCTCAGTTGTACGCTTCGTGGGTTATGCGGCCGAACTGTTTTCATGTGAATTGCAGTACTTCTAGCAATAGCAATAACAACAACAACAGCTGACACACAACAAGAGCAATAATCATTTTTAAGCAATTAATTCGTTTGGCAAATTTTTGCTTACTTTATCAGCGATAAGTCCGAATTGCTGACAGAGTGAATACAATACAATTTGTACATAAATACCACACAAATGAATACATGTTGTGTATTTAGTTTATTTGTATTTAAAGACAATCAGCTTAAGCCACAGTCAGCTGCCCGCTTACTAGACCTTTTGTACTGTGGTTGCGTGTGTTTGTCAAAAGTTTATATTTGGGTATTTAAACTCAAATTAAATGCGTTTGCATGCAAACAAAGGGCTCCGGCTTAACAGAGAGAGCGACAGTCAGAGAGAGGGGCAGACACAACTCACATGTCTCTGTGGGTAAACAAGCTGCAACAGCAAACCGTTTTGTGACACAAGAGACAAAGGCGACAACAGACTTAACATTGTTCGGTTTATATTTCGGTATGTGTCTGTTGAGACTGTGTGTGTGTGTGTGTGTGTGTGCTGTGGTTGCGAAGTTTTGTGCGTTTTATGCTATTGCAGCACAAAAATGCGATATAGCCAGCTAGGCAAACAGACAGGCAGCCAAAGAGCCAGCAGAGGGCAGCGGCGCCATTTTGTGTTGTGGCAACAAATCCATTATGCTGCAATTATGCGCCACACTTGGCAACAGCAACAACATTGTGGCTAACAAACTGTGCTGCAGGCTGTGGTAACAATCGAAGTATTTTTGGTAATTGAATAAAACAAATAGATAAAGGAACACGAGGACTGCCCTCGGGCGGGTAGTGGAAACTTGTTATATGCAGCGCATGTGAAAAGTCAAATCTAAATGCTATAAAATAGTTAAACAACGCACACACAGACACACACTTAAAGACAATCGTCTGAACAAGGAAACACAATCGTCGTTGGCCAAGGGAAGTTGGAGCTGCAATTCAAACAGCAAACCCCATTAAGTTTACAAAGTTAGTTAAATTCATTTAGCAAACAGACATGCCGCATACGCCAGACGACAAAAAGGCAGCAGGAATACAATAACGGAGCTAAAAAGCCACCAGCTCCCCCAACCACCCAACCACTCAACTATCCAAAACAACGAACTACGAAAAGTCACAAGTAAATTTTATTTCAATTGTAAAGCCAGCAAAAACTGACTGTGCGAGAGAGTATAAAATTCACACACATATGCATATAGTTTGACAGGGTAAAAGAGCGAGGGAGATGGCACACACACACAATGGCTGAAAGAGCAACAGCAACTACAACATGTGCAGCAACAACGAGCGCAATGATAACTAAATAAATGGACATTTTTATAGCTATGCACTTCCGCACTCAATCTTTTGTTGTGCGAGCGTGTGTATGTGTACCGCAGGATGAGCGCACTGTTAAATCATGTCTCCTGTATATTTATATATAAATATATACATACGTACGCATACTCTCTATATATACGCATTTGAGCTGAGAGCGAGCCGCTTACTGGCATAACAATGGGCAACTATTGCAGTCGGGTGTCGGGGGGTTGGGCGGACGGGCAGTCACGCAACATGGGTGCAGATTGGAGGCGGTGGTTCGTGGGGCACGGAGCGTAGCGCACTTAATTCATGTAATTTTACATGCACACGAGCATGTCGCAGACAACGACAACCAAGGAGCAACAGGATGCTGTTCAAGTGTGTGCCTGAGTGCGGTTTCACTTGTTGCCCGTTTGCCACTGAATGTTTTTTTTTTAAATGTTTACGTATGTGCGCACGTGTGGATGTGTGTGTGTGTGTGCGAGTGTGTATGGTTAGTGTAGATTTATGCAAGTGCATATATTTTCATTTTCATTGTTTTACAATTTGTAAGCACAACTTATGACAGGATAACTGCCAGCAGGCAGCCTCTGCATATGCAACTGTTGCTGTCGTTCTCATTCTGCTCGCTCTCTCCTGCGCTATCCCTGTGTGGCTGCCTGTGTGGACCGTCATCTAAAGATAATGCTTAGACTATTCCAATTTCAAGCTGATGTATTTGCTGAATGCTCCAAGCAAAAACTATTAGAAATCCATTTGAACTGCTTGCAATACGATAAATATATATATGTATATGTCTGTGTGTGTGAGTGTACGTGTCTGAAGGAAATGCAATAACAGCACTTATATGTTGTTATTTAATGCGCATTTCCTCTGCTTATGCTGATGCTGCTGCTACTGCTGCAGCTGCTCGCAGCTCGGGATATAACATTTTTATGCACTTAGGGCATTATTATGCTAACAAGGTGGATTGTAATAAAAATACAAAACCAATTACTCCGACGACCTGATATTCTTAGATGTAAGCCAACGGATCGGATTAATATACAAGATATTGCAATGGTCCGAGCTTTAAACTTAGATTTTGATTTAGTACATACAGTATAAATATCATTCGTTGTTTTTGGTTCGTGGACAATTTAGCTTAAAAATGTTATTAAATTCTTAAATATTTTAAGCATTCTTTTGTTATTTTCGTGCCACACACGCAGTCCTGTGACTCCTCGATATGTGTATAAATAATGCATAGCACTTTTCTTGATTGCACGTAAGTGGCGTGAATTTTAAAGGGCGATGCGGCAACGATTCGCGCCAAAGGATTCTAGGATTCCTGAAGGTTCTGCTGGCCAACAGCAACTACAATGTGTGTGTGTATAGCTGTCAGCTATTTGCAACTTTCCTACGGGGTCTAAATTCAATGAATAAACAAGTGTTCTACTAATAAAGTGGTCAAGAATTACGTTTAGTGGCTCAGCCAGGCAGCCAAAGGGCAGAGCTAGGCAAGAGATAAGGGGTAGAGGAGAGAGAAGTTCAAATAAAGATTGGATGCATTTTAAGAATTTGCCTTGCATTTGCTTAGCTGAGCCACAGATACTGGTTACTTAAGAGTTTTATAAATATATATGTATATATATAAATATAGCTGGTATAGATATAGCTTGTACGATTTGTATATTGTATTTGGTTTTGTTTTGTGCAGACGTACCAAAGAGGGTAAATAGAGCATCAGGCGTGACCATCTACAGAGAAAAAGAGAAAATAGAAGTTCGTTGTCAGTTAGCGAAAGTTTTGGTTGTAGATGTTTTAAAAATTATATAAATTATAAATAGTAAACGGGAAAAATAAAACCAAAAATAATTACAGTTGCAATTGCATTCAATTTTGTTTTACTTTCGGTAAATTAAATTAATTTGGGTGAAACCAAATGCAAATAAAAATATTTAAATATAAATAGTATGCGGCTTTTGTGAAAATATTTATAGATGAAATGCAAACTAATTACAGGCTATGCACGAGTACTATTGCAATAAATGTATAATTTGTGACTAAATAGAGAGAATGAGGAGCATGTAGGCGTATACTTAAATATAAATATATATACATATGTGTATATATATATGCATGTTTTTTAGTATCAATTATGGATTGATACTTGATACCTATTGAGCGGTTGCACTTATGCTAAATTCAATTCAATTCAGAAGCACTTACCTCTTCATTTAAATTCGATACGAGCAGCACATTCGAGTAGCCACGCATAGCAGGTGCGTTGGACTGCAGGGCGCCGCTGTTGGCAAGCGAGAAGGCTGCCAAATTGGGCAGGGCGTTGCTGTAGCCGCCGCTGAGTGGAGTGCCCAGGCCCAAGGCGAAGGGCGGCAGCACGCCAGGTGCACCTAGGCCGTTGACTAGAGGAAGCACGGAGCGTGATATAGATTGAGAGAGAGAGAGAGAGAGGAGAGGGCGAGGGAAAGTGGGAGAGAGAAAAAGAGATACAGTTATAGTAATATAAGACTTCAGACAAGTTGTACAGTTGCATGCCACTTAATACTAGGCGAATCGATAGCGAGTGTCAAAGGCAAAAAGTCTTAAATCAAAGCACTGGATATGTGTGTGGGTGTGAGTGTGAGGTTATGTAAGCAGGCGTTACTGGCACGAAAAATAAATGATAATAGAAGGAAATTGTTCTGTTTGTGTTACCTATTTTATCACCTGTTAATGAGGGCCGCTGACGGGCGGCTATCAAAAGCAGATCATTGGTATTCATTAAACCGCCGGCGGTGGGCATGAGATCGACGCCCGGCTCGCCCGGTGGCAGCGCCGGATTCGTGAAGTCGCGAGACTTATCATTGTTGTACTTGACATTCAAGGCGGTCAGCTTGCTGTTGTCAATGCGCAAGGTGCAGCAGCCATTGTATATGTTCTGGCCATCCAATATTGACTTGGCCTGCTGTGCGGAGTGGGCATCCGGATACTGGATGAGAGCCTGCGGAACGCATTCAAGATATATGTTACAATTGTTTTCCATACTTATTCAATTCAAATAATTTTTCACTCGGCTCACCTGGAATGAATTGTTCTTGGTAAAGGTAACGATCTTGAGCACCTTGCCAAAGCGTTGGAATATCTGATGCAATATGTCCAACGAGACGGGGTACATCAGAGTCTCGACAATCACACGCAGCACTGTATTGGGTCCGCCGGCTACATTGGTATTGTTGCTGCCCGCCGAGGCATTCACGGCGCTCGTATTGTTCTGCAAGATGGCCACAGTACTGCAGTTGTTCTCGCCCGAGTTGTTGGCATTGTTGCTGGTCGCATTGGCAGCGGCGCACAACGGCAATGGCGAGCCCCCGGCTGGCGACTGGATGCGATAGTCACTTTGCACCGCCGACGAGTTTTGCTGTAATGGCAGAATGAAAGGGAAGAGAATAGTTAAGTCAATTGACGGCAAAAATCTTGTCTTGTCTTGCCAAAGTTTTTATTGGTTAAGCGATGCACATGGCAAAACTTTGTGCATTAATCAAAAAACTTGCTGTCCAACAACAGCAATTTATGCATATCGTTCAGTATTAAAGGCAACTAGGTGAAAATATGCTAAATATTTATAGCAGCAGCAGAGCAGCAGAAGCAGCATCAGCAACATAAGCTACAACAACAACAGGTAGCATAGTATATGTAATGGAAACAGGAAGAGCCAGCCCGGCCCAACAACATAAATCTCAATCAAAATCAATAATATCAAGTACCGTAATAATAAAAGGAAATCAGAGTGCAGAGTGAGACTGGTGGGATGCCAAGGATGTGAGCGCGGCAAGAACGCAAGGGCGACGTCAGGCCGTTAGAGCGCTGTCAGTCCCATGCTGCGCGGCAAAACTTCTTGCGTGAAATATACACGTTCTATCGGAAAACAATTTAATGACATTCGGAAGTAAATTTATTCCTATTCGTGCTGAATTTTGATTTCGAAAATCATAACGTAAACACATTCGACCGTCCTTAGCAGTCAGCCAGCCCCCGCACTGACCCCCTCGTGTCATCGAGACCTAACGCGTTTTTTGTGTTTGTCAGCAACAGCAACAGCAACAGCAGCAGCATCAAAGTTCTAAACACACGTGAGGCAGCAATCTCCCTCCAGGCGAGCCATTTGTTTTTGCTACCTCTTGCTAGATAAATTCTCGTCGTAGACGAAACAAAGCCCAAGGCAAGCAACTCAGCCAGAGATTGTGCCTTGGGCGCTGACTTCTAGCTAGGTTTATAAAAATAATAAAAATTGATTAGAATTGCGCTGTGTGAGGTCTCTGCCAGAGTCAGGCAGCCTACAGCCTACACACACGCGGCGTATGTGTAACGTAATGTGGCTGGAGAGTGGGGGAAGAAAAGTGGATGATGCTGCGGCCGTTCCGATTGCCATTCAGCTCGGCTCGTAGTCTATGACTGTAATTTGATACTTCACTTTGCCTGATTATTATTACGATGAGACGATGACGATGACGTTGATTGTGTAAAAATTGTAATGTAATTGTAGAGCAAACATTGCTCCACTCTCATTCGTTCGCTCGCTCTCTCTAGTCTCGCCGCCTCTAAGCTGTCGCGCGAGTGTGCTTGTGTGTGAGTGTACTTAAACTTTGCACATGTTAACTGAATGTCAAGTGGGCAATTGCAAATTGACTGCACTGATAATTGCGTCCAAACATTGTACTACAATTATGGCCGCCTAATAACAGGCCAAGTCACTTGACACAGGCCCCTATTGCTCTAGTATTCTGGCAACAAAAGCAGCCAACTGTCTACATCATTAAACATTTTGCGGGCGTGTGTGAGTGCGTTTGTGTGTGTGTGCGTGTGTGTATATATATATATATATGTATGTGTATGTGTGCGAGATTGTTGGCTTTCCCTTGTCGCGGTTTAGTCGCTTAATGAGTCAATTGTGCATTGTCTGTTATTTCTGTTCTCATTCATGTTGCTGTTGTATTTGTGTTGTGGCTGTGGGCGGCTTGCGGCATTGATTAGTTGCCATATATGGTATACATACGCACTCACTTGTAGTGCGAGTGGGGACCTACTCAGCACATTGTAATAATTTAATATGATAACTCTGATAAACTAAACAGCCTTGATAAGCAAAAATATCAAATCTGCTGATAAGCTCAATTATCGATCCATTCTCCATAATATACCTGTCTCTCTCTATCTCTCTCCCCCATTGAGTTTGAGTTTGCCTGGTGTGCCGCATATGCAGTGTTAAAACTTGACAGTTCCCGTCGGAGTTGTGCCTTCTTAAATATTAGACAGACAAAATATGTAATGCGAAGTCGAAGCGATTGCCAACTCTCCAGAGAATTGAAATAACAAAAAGAAACCGTCACAGGAGCTTGCACAAAAAAGGCTGATAAAAGCTTTTAAGCAAACTTTTGCAATATTAAGCACAAAATAAATAAAATAAAGCGACACAATGTGAAGGGGCTGTCCACCAGTTTTGGCTCAGTTGGTCCGTGCTGGACAGGCTACCTGTGACAGCTGTCGGCTTTTGGTCTTTGCATAAGAAATAACTCGATGGCAAACAAAAAACTGAAGCAAAAAACTGCAAAAATAAAAATAAATATCTATGTATATATTTTGCTTCAAATTTTACTTAGAGCTCTGCATAAATATTATTGTTTAGTAGATGCGTGCAATGTAAACCTGGCGAGTCCTCCGCTGCACTCTGTCACCAGCGTTTTGCCTTTATTTTTTGGCACACTTGAGGTGTGCAGCGCTCGGGCAACATGCACTTCAGAAGCTGGTCACGCCGCGGTAAAGTAGCTCAAACCTAAGCAAGTTGCTGGCTTAAGTGGCAAGACAAGTGAGTGAGAATACCAGGCAGCCAGCAGCGAGTCGTAGTTGCAGCTACTCATTCTGCGCCCGCATGCATGCAACAAGGATGTCGAATTGCCACTTGGGGTGGTTGCCAACGAGCTTCTTCTCATATATTTTATTCCCTTTTTATTTTTTTGGAAAGAGCGAGTGTTGGCCCAGCAGAAGTTATGAACTTGTACAGTTAAGTTTTAAAGCTAAGCTGCGGATTATGTATCCCTACATACTTTTGGAGAAGTTCTTGCCAACCCCGCATCTTGAGCTGCTCACATACTTTTTGTGGCCAGTGGCCTCAGCGCACAGAGTCTTCACTTAACCAGAGAGAGAGAAAAAAAAAAAAAACAAAAAAAAAACTCGTGGTTAGTTGAGTGCTCCTAAAGTCGTAACCACAGCAAACTCTGTGTACGTCTTATTTATGGCCAACACAAATATGGGCTACGGCCGAAATGCGCTGAGAGCCAACAGAAAAACTTAGCATACAAAAATATGCTAAAAAGAGCATCAGAGTAAATCCCACGTTATCCCTAGCCTAAAACTAAGCAAACACAAATACTCAAACAGAAAGGGAAACATTAGCCAGACGAACGTAAATAAAGCGTTTCATACTCTTAGGCAGAAATAACATCCACCGAGAGAGAGGAGTGAAGAGCAGAACTAATCAATAAAATGAAAATATTGTTGCTGAAAAGTCAGTGCAAACAAGACATATGTAAAGTATGTTGTCAGTTGTTATTGTTGATGTTGATATTTCGACGGCTCCAGAGCTGCTGTTGCTGCTGCTCCTTTTATCCTTGATGCTCGCAAATTTGCTCACGTAGTCCTCTGACGAGTGTGTGAAACAATGTAATTTAAATCCATTTTCAGCACGCCGGAGCGTCACCAATCAAATTGGCAAACGACTGGAGTGTAAGCAAACACTGTAACAGAATAACAGAATAGAACGAGGGTACATGCAGCAGCGGCTGCCGCACTGCCGCATAACTCAAAGGATCAACAAGCTATTGTAGAAGCTGCGCGTTCGCGACGCTCTTGTGAAAACAATAAGATTAGCTCACTTTTGCTTTCGACAGACGATGCCAGCAAGAGTAAATGTGGAATAAAATGAGAAAACGACAACGCACGACAGCAGGCAGCGGCTGTGGCAGTGGCAATGGCAGCGGCAGTGGCAGCGGCAAAGAAAAACAAAAGCAACTCATAGAAAAATAAACAACGTGCATGTAGAGCCGCTTACTTTCACACACACACATACACACCTTCAAATAGAAACACAAATACATTGGTGAAGTTATTTGCGGCAGTGAAATCCTTTAACTGCACACGCCTCAACATTGAGAGTTGAACAAATATCCTGCCATGCTAAAATGCCTTATATGAATCCATGAAACCTGAAAACAAGTCCTAGCTCCTATCTGCTGGCCCTGCGACTCACTCACTCACAGCCAGGCTTCAGAACATGGAAAGCCTCTAGCTGTTGTCATGCACGGCGCGGCTGTCAGACGGAGGCAACAAATTAAATAAACAGTGAGCCATCCGAGCACGGCTCATATTATTAACGCCAAATCGAATGAGTAAACTCTGTTGCCTAATTTTCTTAGTTTTCCACATGGGCTTGAGCTGCCGAGTTTGGCAGTAGCTGCAACTTGGTTAAGCTTTTGTTAATCAGCCTGATCCTTTTTGTGGCTTAATCGCTTGACATTTGTATTAGTTGCTGTCGCCTTAACACCCAAACTGCGTTAACACCGCCATAGACTTAACGCGCTCCCCGGTGCCTCCTGCCTCCTGCCAGCCTCCCGCACCCAACTCACACACGAACGCAAAGACCACAGAAACAAGACGTCAAATGTTGTCCACATTAATCTCATTTTGTGTTTGGCACTAATGCTGACGTGATTTCCCCCTGATATTTATTCTATTAATTGACACTCCGCACTTTATTGGCAAAAAGTTGGGCGCAACTTTAAGAATTCCTCGATAGTAAAGTTACAGCGCAATGTTATTTGCTCTAACTAAATTAATTAACAACTATGTGGCCAACAAGTGCGGTAACCATATTATTATTACATTATTGGCATAAAAACTGTTTGAAAATCACATTAGCAAGTTGCAGACATTTTTTTAATGACACAATATGTTTACCTGAAAAGCTTTTACGATGTGTAAAATTAGACTTTGCTCTAAATGTGGGGCATTCAACCGATGCGATGAATTTTTTTTTTTTCATGTTATTCATTTTCTAAGTGCAGCAGATTTTATAAAGCAATTTGAATATTCTGGAACTCAATATTAGTCAGAAATTGCATCTTTAGTTATTTCAACCTACGCTTTTATATTAGAACGCGGAGCGTATGTAGGGTATATGCAAATCGAGCCAACGGTGGGTTTTTACTCTGCATTTTTTTTTTTTTTGCTGTGGACAGCAATTTAATTTAATCACAAGGTAATCTTATCACAGTGGAAACTCAACACCTGCTGCAACTGGCAGCACTCACTGACGTTCAACCGCACACACATGCACATGGTCTGCTTTATCTGGTAGGCGGCACAGCCTGTAATCGGTGCGTTGAAAGGAGCGCGCGACAAGCTGCCAGCGACGACAGGTGTAATGCAAGCGTTTCGATTGAGTCGTAACTATTGCGTACGTGTGCTGTGTATGCAGTTTGCTTGAGCCGTTGTTTGCTAGCGCACAGGTGCCAATTATATAGATTCCTGAAATTATAGGCAACCGCGTGTACTCTACGCAGCTTGTCCAAAGGTTGCAAAAGAGCTTCGGTTGCTTCAAGTCTAATGTATGCATTGCCGACTTTTAGGCGCGATTGCAAATGCTACGCTTGAGACATTCGCTCGCTTGTTATGTCCGTGGGATTTTGTCTTGAAATTAAATTTCAATCAATTTCATTTGAAATTCGCCGCTCACACCCGCGACTGGAACCGGTCCCAAGTGGATGGCAACCCTTTTGCGCTTGAAGGGGATTGGCTAAAAAAATAATTTATCAAAATTACGAACATTCACACACACAAACATTGATAGAGGCAGCATCAACAACGGCATCAGCAACGGCATCGGCAGATGCGCAGCAACAGACAAAGACAAAACAATCACATGTCAAATTTGCGCCGAGCCACTAAGCAATATAAGAGGCTAGAGACAGCTCGGAGGCGGAGCAGTAGCCGTCGGGAGAAAAGGGGCCGTTCGGGGGCCCTGGGGCTCTGTGGATTTGCGGCCAGCTTGTGTTGTGGCTGTAGCCGCGTGAACTTCCAGTGCATTTATCTTCATTTCGAAGCAACAGCCGCAAAATCAGCATCCCAGCCAAGTTTCTTCTGACCCACTCCCAGGGTTCGAGTCCCAGTCCCAATCTGCGTGCTTTGGTCGCTGAAGCGAGTGACGTGCGTAGCTTGGGGGAGTCGCTTCTAAGATGCTCAAGTATAAGAAGACATCAACGTAAATAGCAACGAAAATAGTCACAACAACTGTTGCCTGAAGTGCCTGGCAGTGGAAATAGTAGCAGCAGTTGCCGAGCATTGGGGAGCTAAGCGGCATAGGTGAAAGGACGTCCCAACCGACATGACATATTAGAATCCTGTTACACATCTCTGCGATGCGAGCACAACTCGACACAGCACAGCTCAGCACAGCACAGCATTGCACAGCCCAGCCACGCCGCCTGACTGCCAACTGCCAAATTGCCAACATAAATGTCAGTGGAGCGCAGGGCTAGAGGGTTTTTCATTTCTGATGCTGCCATCTCGGTTTTTGTACGCTCGTTCGCCTTACTTTTGTTTTATTTCTATTTTTTTTTTTTGTCGTTCTGCTTCTCTATACGACGCAATCACTCAGGCGTTGAAATCTGCACGTGTGTTCCGTGTATGTGTGCGAGCAGATGATTTGAAAATCCTGTATTGCTGATTTGCTACTTCTGCTCCTGCTGCTGCTGCTTATGTTGCTGTTGTCGTCGCAGCTTTGCTTTCAGGTGCGTCTGGGGTTAAGTCCCTTAAGGTATGCAATGGATTTCTATTGCCCCTGGCTCTGCCTTTTGCCCGCCCAGCTCAAAACTTTTAAAGCAACACTTTAAAGCGCTCTTATTTGACAATACGGCCAATTGGTCTGGCAAGCAACTGTTACCTGTTCACATTGAAATCTATTAGAAATTACAGCATAATCAAGCACTGGTTTGGAATGAAGTCCACATTATCAGGTCCGCCGACAGCTGTTGCTGATGAGTTCTCTAGCTTCTTTACTTGCGACAAGCTTCTGTGCTGGGCATCTTATCTGCAACTTTGCACGTTGCAGCGGCGCTTAAGAACAGAGAAAGACGAAAGCAATATTCAAGACTGTCCGCGAAGATGCTGAAGAGCTTGGCAAGACCAAGCTGAGACCTAGACGCTTCCATACAAAAGCCAATGAAGACATTTGTAAAAATGTGAGTCCAAGCAGCAGATGCACAATGAGACAACACAAGAAGACACCCATACACACACATAAATTCACCTACATTATATGTTGACAATGAGCAGGGCCAAAAAAAAATATACACAGAAAAAATGATAATAATAAAAGAAAGAGCGGCAAGTCATCGAGGTCTAGCCGAGTGTTCCGGAATATACCTCTTATTTCAGCTACTCGACCTGTATGATATATGATATTCATAAGCATTAAATAACTTCCGAAAGTTCAAGGCCATTTTGAATTAATTTTTCAAAAAGGACCGTTTCTTTGATACAAGAACTCCTGATTATATCTTCAATTACACAAATATCTCTCATTGACTCGCTGCTTGGTACGTAACGAATATACCCTAAAATTTAATTTTCAAGGAATGCAAGGTATAAAAAGAAAGTGAATCAAATGAGAAATTGTCTAAATATGTTGGACAGGCGGCAGTAACAACAACAACAATGATAGACTAACATAGAGCTTTATTCACAATATTAAGCTCGTATATACACACACACACGTAAACACACATACTCATGCGTTTTAAGAGATTTTCCACTAGAGCAGAAGCAACGACAGCGGCGTTGACTTTTCCACTCGTCTGCGTTGTCATTAGGGTTGGGAGCAACAGCAACAGCAGCCGCATCAGCAGTAGCAACAGCAACAACAACCACAGCTGAAGTAGCAGCAGCAGCAACAAGGCCTTTTACCAGGATTAGTAGTTAACAAGAGAAATCTAGCCACACCCACACCAACACACCAACACACACACACACACATACGCTTGCACAGCCAAAAGGTAATCAGTGAAATGTAACTGTATTGTTTGGCTTGACGTTGTTGCTATTGTTGCTGTTGTTGATGTCACCTTATTCATGGGCACACCTCCTCGTATTGTTGTTGCTGCTCAGTTGCTGCAGCCTCTTAACCTTTTTTGCTATTGTTGCTATTGCTGTTGTTGCAGCACATGACTGACGATCTCTTTTTAAGTAGTTTTGCTGGGGGTCATTTTGGGTTACAAGGCTAGCCCGGTAAACCGAGCCGAGAGGCAGGTGGTGCCCACACACCCACACACACACACGCATACACCCACAAGGTGACAACGTCGTTTTGGGTTTTTCAGCTGCCAGCAACAAAAACAAAAACACTAGCGCGCACTTGGTTGTCGTTGTCGTTGTTGCTGCTGCTGCTGCTGCTGCTGCTGATGCTGATGCTGCTGCTTTCATTTAAGTAATCAAAATATGCTTTTGACTTTGTGCTAAGCAGCTGTCGTTCGTTTGTATGCGTAGGTATTTATGTGGCTAGAGCCTTGTGGTTTTCATTTGTATAGAGTTAGTTGTGTGTGTGTGTGCGATTTGGCCACAAAATCCCAAAACTATGTATCTCTGCTTTTGTGAGGCATGTGTCTGAGGCAAAGGAGTATATATATACATATATCCGTATATATTAAATGTATATCTGCAACTGTATTTATAGTCGGTTTTGGTATTTGTGTGCGCGTTTGTGTATTTATTTGAAAGCTTTTTAAACTTTGGCACTGGCTTTGTGGCTTACGAAATTAAAATTAGAAATTGGTTTGGACCGTCACTGAGAAATATCCCTTAGCATTTATGAATGGCTAACATATGTGTGTGTAGAACACAATGTGTGTGTTTGTGTGTGTGTGTGTGTGTGCATTGGGAATTAAGTTGCCTTAGAGATTGTAATTAATCAGAGAGCGACCCACATAATAACGAGACAGCAGCAAGAACATTTGCATATAAATCGTTGTTTGCCTCTGACCTAAACTTAATTGCCACATTAATAACATTTAAGGCCAACCGATTTAGCAGCTCATAGGTTTGCGGCTTAAATAGTTTGATATCAGTTATATATTGTTGCAAACACTCACATTGTGACTCTGGTCCGTCTTGAGCTCGCGATGATTGGAGAACTGCACGTAGACCATGCGCCCACGCATCTGTGGCGGATTCACTGTATAGCACGATACCATCGATGTGGCGGATATTTCGTCGGCCATTTCAATAAATGCTTGATTCTTGCCCTTCAGCACCAGGACATTTGTCACACGTCCGAATGGTATGCCCAGTGCAACTACGTCCGATTCACCAGATTCGTTTGGAATGTTGCGCAAATGAATGACTTTCGAAGCTTTGGCTGCAAGAACACAAAAGTTAAAACAGTTAGTGACAAGATTAAATAAAGAAACGACCGTCAAGTACACCAAAGAAAATAAGTAAAATAGCTCAACTTCACATATAATGGACGAGTGGTTGAG
This sequence comes from Drosophila mettleri, assembly GCA_035047625.1. Classification (NCBI taxonomy): domain Eukaryota; kingdom Metazoa; phylum Arthropoda; class Insecta; order Diptera; family Drosophilidae; genus Drosophila; species Drosophila mettleri. The sequence goes on from JAWNPI010000035.1 coordinate 16,991,353, forward strand.
TAGGTGGGTCCGCTAATTAATAAGCCGCTTAAAATATTAACAGCTGGCATCCTTCGCTGTCTGCACTCTCGCTTCCGTGAGTCGCTTAATTTGCACATTCCTATTGTTTTTTCCATGTGTTTTGTTTTCGTTCTCACTCTCTGTGTCTGTGTCTGTTTCTCTCTCTCTCTCTCTCTTTCTGACTCTTTTACATTTCACCTGAAACAGGCCCTGTGAAATAAGGCCTGATAACATGGCAAACGTTGCGGCATTTGTATACATTTTGCACAGTTAAGCGCCACTGCATGAGCACTAAATGGGCATGGGAATACCACGAGCTAAGGAGTGAGGTGGGGCAATAGCGGCAATAGCCTAGCACATAAATTCATTCATTGCACTCTCTTTCGCAACGACTGTGAATAATCCACACAGCGACAATGTCCGGTCTGGTCCAGTCAGATTCAAGCCCCTTACACACACAAACACACACACATATATATATATATATATATATATATATATATATATTGTATATGTATATATGGTACTATTGTCTTTGTTGTAGTTGTTCGTTTGGCAGCTTGGTGTTTCGTTTGTTATTTTTGCATACATAAAGTGGGAGACACTGCACCAGGGGCGCCCAAATGGGATTTTAGGCTGTTGTTGTTTTTGGCTGGCAGAGAGCATTTTGGGGATTTCGCTGCGACCCCGTTGCACATCTGTCCAAAGTGCCTTAAATTTTTATAAACAAAAGCAAACAAATTTGCTGGCATGCCACATGCTTTAGAACAACAACAATAACTGACACCGCGAGGGGCAGGCAGTGGGTCTTTTTCTGCAGCTAGTCTAGCTGGTGCTTAGTCAACACCTGTTAATGTGCTGGCTGTGTGGTGTGTGACCCCCTCATATGCAAATGAAATGTGCAATATTTTCTTTTTTTGCCTGGCTTTTTCCTGGCTTGCATGAGTCTGTGTGTGGGTTGGCGGTATTTACCGTACTTGCTAAACAAACAAACAGAATATGGCAAGAGATAGCCCACGACAACAATGCCAGTTAGCATAGGAATTTGCACTTTTAACTGAGAATTCAACTTATTCTTAAAGAGTGCAATCACGAATGCGATTCAGGTTTCAGATTGACAGTCACTAAAATAACCACACGTCCAAGTAGCAAAGCTTATGTCTATGCAATTATAATGCTATAGACTTTATATTTTTATTTTCGACTATATCTATCTATCACTTGGACTCGGCTTAACCAGGATTTGTGACTGAATTTCCTGTAATGCCACAATGTGACCCAAATGACAAGGCCTAACTGCATTTATCAGCCGTTTGTCACATAGTTGTTAACCGCTTTCGCTTGGTCCTTACTAATAACTTACAACATAAAAGGGTCATTACCCGACCCAGTCCTGCTTTGTACATCGACCCTCTTCAGCTGTCCACATCCCGCAACTTCAGCTCCTTGCCAAGCTACATGGGTCAATGTGCCAATTTATAACAATGCGGAAAAAAAATAAATAAAAGTTGAAATAAATGAAAAATAGGCACAGGGCCCCCATCTATCCATCGTTGGGCCAACAGGCTGGCCATTCAAGCCAACTTGAGGCAAAACTCAAGCCAACTATGAGAGGGCTCGGTTCGGCACGGCACGACCTCTCGACTGCAGTTTGGTCAAAGTGGCACAGCCCTCGACGCTGAATACAACTAATCGGAAATTACACTTTTTGATTAGTTCGGAAAGGAAATGAAGTTGAAACGAAATTATGCAAGCCAGCGGCTAGGCAAAGTGCACGGCATTTTTGCTTCGCTCAACCTTTTGGCAGCTCAAAAATTTATTAAAAATCGATAGCCATGTGCCGGTCCCGTGATGCTGTCCATAAATAATAAGAAATATCAATTATACGACTCAGACATACCAGCACCGGTTGAACGGACTTTGCCCAAAATATGTTTTGCATTTGCCAAAGCATTTTTGAAAATGTTTTAAAGCAGCGCCAGTTACCGTTTCATTTATATACCAGCCGTATCTCAATTGAGTTAGGGTATAGTATAAGCAAAAATATAAAAAAATTTACACAGTGCCGCCGCCCGGATACGTACTGCAAAAGACAAACAACAAATCAAGTGCCGCTGGGCAGTTGCCGGAAAAAATGACAGCACTGAAAGTATGTAATACTATCTATCATGCATGATGACGTTGTCAACGAGAGCGAAAAAAATATTGAAAAGAAAAAATGAAAACCGAACTGAAAATATGAAATCTACTGAACGCGTGCGAAACGAAAATTTGCCGATTTTTTGACGTTCTCCATCAACAACTCAATTTGGGTCCGTTTTCCACTGGCAGTTGCAACTGCGACGATGTTGTCGAGGTCTGCTGTTGCTGTTGTTATCGTTGGTACCGCATTGCTCGGCTCCAAGAGGAGGTTCTGTAACAAATCGCAACAAACGTTGCTTGATGGTGTGAAAACGAGAAACTACAGAAGCGCGATGAGTAAATCGACAGCCATCGACATCCACTCAGCGGCGAGTGTAGCCGCCGGGCTACCTTCGCCCCCTCTCTCATCCCATCTGCCACACGCTCCTCTAGCCAAGCACCTGACCTGCAAATATCAACGGCAGGGGCATAATTGAAAAGGAAGATGGCGACGAGTCGACGACGGCCGGAAACACAGCCAACAAGGCCCTGAGGCAGTCAGTTGCAACCGAAAACGAGCAACTGAACTGAAATAAAAAAATTTCGGTTCGTTCAGCCGAGCTCAATGTGACTGTTGCCTCATGTCCTGCGGCTAATTTTTTTGGTTAAAGTGAGAAGAATTTACAGAATTTTGCAAGTTATCCAATGCGTATTTTCGTTACTATATTGATATAAGAGTCCTTAAAGATATGGTTTCAAAAATACATCTTACGCATGTGTGAACTACTTAAAAAATGAATGCCACTACATGAAGAAAGAACTCTTAGTCTGTAGAGCGTGCTGACAAAATAATAATGCCAGCTCTGCGAAAAATAACAGGCGGGCACGCCATAAAATTTGCATTCAATAATGACGCTTGCTGCACGATGGCGTATTGATATATAAATAACAATCATACGCATGGTTGCACGTCGTTTATATCGCGCTGCAATGAAAGGCGCGACTAAAGCTCAATCGTATTAATGACACGCACTTTATTCAGATGGGGCGGCAGCATCAGGGCACCTCCTTTCAATTAAGCCCATACACATGTGCCGTGTCATGCCGGGCCACGCTCCAGCCATCGATGAATCGCACGAAAAATGTACATATATAAACTATTTATGGCTAATTGAAAAGTTTACAAACTGTAATTGAGTTGGCACCGGTGGGGGCATGAAAATAATGGATGATCAGCTGTTACACGCTCCATATGCCCGTAAGTTGTGTGGTAGCTGTTGTTGTTGTTATTGTTGTTGTTTTTGTTGCTTTTGCTATTGCACAATACGCGGTATGTGTAATAATTTGAAAGCCATGTATAAATATCTTTTTTTTTTTTCATTCGCACGGACACAACATGCAGAAAGTTAATTAATGACTATTTAAATTCATAAAGCAAACAAAAACTCCCAAACGAGAAATGTAAATGAAAATGAATGGAAACGTGCGTCCAGCATCGACAGTTGAAACAAAGCCCCGCAAAATGCCCGATAAATGGTTAACGCCCCAAACACCTCATCCACAAAAAACAGCCGAGCACGAAACGCAGACAAAAAGGGGGCAAAAACTGCTGATTGTTAATAACAATTAAATTTATGCTTACGTGGCGGCATTTAATCATTTAATGTATGCCTGACGCCAATGCCTCTCTGTGTGCCCTGTGTGCGTGTGTGCTTCGTATGTGAGAGTGTGATTATTCCCAATATTTGAATATTCACACATGGACACACGCACGCACACACAGACAAACACGCGCGCAAACGCTTTACATTTAATTATGCTACAGCAAATTAGGTTTTTACAGGCTCACACATCATAAATTTTAAATTGTCGGCCAGAAATTGCTGTGTTCTGCGTCTGTGTGGGTGCGCAGTGCGTGCATGCGTAATGACTTAATGATATTTACTTTGCTAGCGCCTTGTCTTTAATTTAAACATCTTTCTCTCTTTCTCTCTCTCTTTGTATAATCAATCATAGCACAAGTTTTTTACATCAACTGAAACTCAACGCCAGCAGCCATGTTTGAGCTCTCTCTTTCGCTCGCTGTTATTTTCCATCTTTTTTTATTTTGGCCGAGTATATTTCAGTTTTCAGGCCAGCCATAATTGAAAATAACGATTTTTTCTTGTTTCTGCTGCTGCTGCTGCTGATACAAGCGAGAGTCGAGCCTAACACCCGCAAGTAATGTAATTCATTAAAAATTTTGTAGCGCATAGACACAAGGCGAGGCAAGGAGCGAGACTGTACAAGCGAGAAGTCAACGCACGCAAGTCTGACGACGTTTACAAATTTTAATTGCATTTCAATTAAGGGAATAGTTTTCATATTTTTTTTTTTACCTAATGCTGGCAGACTGTGCAGCAGATGGAAAGTGTAGTTTGCAATAAGAGCAGACGCAGATTCTATGTACTGTGTGCAGTCAAGTAGTAAGTCTATTGGATGGGCAACTCCAGCTATATGGGCTGAAGTCTCGCAAAGTATATCTATTGCATCTCTGTATATCTACTGAGTGGGGGAGCGAGGAGCGATTCGCATCGCTTCAACTTCATTTGCACTCTATAATTGTGTGCTTAAAGATGTTACGGAAAAGTATGCTACGAATTGGCGCGATGAACTGCCAACGAGTCGTATGCTTAATGAAGTAAAACATATGTAAATACAAATGTGTGGCACGTGGCATGTGGCGGCCGTAAGTCAAAAGTGAAACCATATATATAATAGCAATAAATGAACGTTGGCCTAGCGGATACGAACAGTATCTCTCATAAATGATCATAGTGGACCACAGATAGCTCATTTCCGATTGACATCAACTGTCAGTATGTGCGTTTGCCTTTCAGTTGTTGTTGTTGCCGCTGACCAAGTGTAAATTCAGATTTTTACTCTGGTTTCCAGTGCTCTCTCAATATTTGCACAGACATTGACGGCGCCGCATACAAATAAATATGACAATATTATTTTATTGACTGTGAAAATATTTACACGCAACAGACGTGCGAGTGCGCTGCGGTATCAGAGACACAAGGCGGCGCGCGCGTGCCGACAGACACACACGCATGCAACACAATGAGCAGCACAAATAGCATGGCAGAGGACAGGACGCTGCATGCGCAGCACGCAGTTTGCAGCTCACAACACAGTTGCTACACACTCGTAACAGTGGCCTTTTCACTTCGGTAATATAAGTGCTCAAGTGCTTTACTTAGCTTTGATCTGTGTGCTTCACTGGCTGATTGGATTGAGCTTATGAAATGATTGCGGTGCAGCTTAAGCTTTACCTGATCAAATATCACGCTTAAAAAGGGATAATATATTGGTATTATTTATTCTGAATTTTTCATATCCATTATTATGCAATTTTATTAGCTATATGACCTTTAAGGAGTAGCGCTGATTTCATAAAATAAATTCACTTATTAGGTGGTTCAGTCCAATTAATGGCAGCCTTATCTTCAGCCCTCTTCGTGCTTCTGTACTTTAAAGTATTGGCCCAAAACTACTTATATATATGTATTTGTATTGCATGTGTACAGGTGATTGCCTTTACTTTGCCGTTAACTTGCTTTTTATTATTCAATGTTACGTTTTAACACCTTGAACCATGCTGTTGGTTAACCAATGGTCACCCTCAAATCGGTCAATAAACAAACAAATATCGGCGGGGCTAGGCAAACATAGCTTGTTTGTATGTCAGCGTATATGTATGTGTTTGTGTGCTGCATGTGTGCGCGCGCTTGCCGTAACAATAAACAACGAACACGCAGCAACAATAACAACAATAGCCACACACATTCTGCCGTTCCAGTCCAAACACGCGACATTGGCTCGGCTTAACTCGACTCAACGCAGCGCGGTGCGGACTCAGCTCAGTTCGGTTTGTTTTGGGTTTTCGGTTGGGTCTGTTGCGTTTTTGGTGTGGTTCGAATTAGCCGGCACAAAGTCTCAAACTTTAGTCCCCGGGGTCTAATTTGGCTTGCATAAAATATGCATAATAATCAAAATAAAATAAATCAAACGCTGCTAAGCAAATGCGAGTATTTATTACAGAAGCCAACGGAAGTTTGGACATGAATAAGAAAAAAATATTTATATATAGATATATATATATATATATATACAATATAGTACAGTATATGAAGTATATATAACAAAATAAGCAGTGTGCGTTTTGCATTGTAAGATGAGCCGTACGGAGTGTAGCCACTTGCTCAAAGTGTGCTTAACACACACGTACACACACACACACATCCACCACTCACTTGAAGTGGTTGGGCGTGGCATTGGCTGGAGCAAGAGGCCAAAGTGTTTTTATTACATTTACGTGCAAAATTTGTTGCATGTTCGATGGCTAAGCTCGTGTAACGGAAACGTGGCCCCGTGTATTGGTTTAGTATGGCATACAAATACAATTGACAGCGGACATCGGCCAATGGACGGTGGACTGTGGACTGTGGACAGTGAATGAATTCAGTGTGCTCAGTGTTCGAGAATGCCAAACCACCAAAAGTAAGAAGCGAAACAAAAAAGAAAACAATTTTTGGCAGTAGCTCACTGCGCGCGTGTGTGTGTGTGTGTGTGTGGGTGGGTGTGTTTATCTAAGGCTGGCCACACAATGCTTTTTGTTGCTTTTGTTGGATGCTGCCTATTTACTTGTCTGGTATTTGTTGTTGATCCAGTTGTTGCTGTTGTTGTTGTTGTTAGCTCAGTGCTGCTGCAATGCAATAAAAGTGTCCTTACACGTTTATTTGGCAATTTCTTTTGTTATTATTTTTGGCATCAGCAACGTATTTTTGCTATTGTGCGTCAGCTTTAAGTGGTTTCCATGTAAGCGACCTCACACACCTACACACACACACACACTCACAGAAAAACACAAATGAATTCATTGGATTTTCAGCCGCACCTCTCGCCTTCAGCCGAGGGCTGCCTACCTCCTCTTTGTCTTTTCAACTTTAAGCTGCTCATGACTTTAAAAATTTTGGGATGCTTTTGTGTTTGCGAATGAACTTTGTGTGGCAAATTAAAAAGGCCGCAGGTGGCATGTGGCATGCGGCATGCGACGCACGGTGTGTGACGCAGGACAGGTAAGAGGTGGCAGCTGCCGAGTGGGCGGTTGGCTCTACCAACCACTCTCCCAGCGGCTTGATCAGCCTGAGTTGCTCTTGCGTTTGTATGCATGGGTTGGTACTCAAATGCCGCTGGGTCGTCTGTGTCTGGACCAAGCATTCGAACAATGAGCGCCTGCAACTCTTTGCCAGTTACCAACGGGTCAACAGTGCGTGTGTATGTGTATGGGTGTATGGAGGTGTGTGTGTGTGTAGGACAGAGCTTGTTGCTTTTTAATTAATAGAAAAGTCCTTTGTAGAGTAATAAATAAATATTATGCTTTTGCTTTTGCGCTATTTTCGTTGCGTTCTCAATTGCCACTCAGTGGGTATGTATGTAATATACACATATATATATATATATATATATATATATATATATATATATATATATATATATATATATATATATATATATATATATATGAACTCCTTGGGGTCCTTTCACTATCTGTTGTCTGAAAGGGTGCAGGGCTTTGTACAACCCGTTAAAAGGCTAACAACTTTCGGAATTTTTTCCCTCCATTAAGCCATATGTTCCCATTGATTCCTATTGTGACGCAGCAGATAATTGACGAGGTTTTAGGACTGCTAATTGGACAACCAGAGGCATATACATTTTCAGCACAAAAATCGAAAAGCAATAGACAGAGAGGGAGAGAGATTTTATTCATTACAAAGTTCTGCGATTACATTGGCATTTTGCATTCTTTCTCTCAATTTTTCTCTATACGTATATATATATATATATATATATACATATATATTATTAGTGAGACCGAAAAATGTTTTTGCATGAATTTGTTGATATTTAAAATCATTTTGCGGCTGACTGATTTTTGGTTTCAGCTTTCGGTTTAAACAGTGACGTTGACGGCCGCTTGGCAAATATTTGCCTAATGTGTGGTTCAGGCTCTGGTTTTCGGTTTCTGGTGCGAGCGGTTTTTGATTAGCTTTATTACTTTGTGCGAGAGAGTCGACACGCGCACGTTGTGTGCTTGCTGCTGGTAAAGGTGATGCAGCTGGTGGTGGTGTTTGTGGGTGCGTATGTGTGTGTAGGACTAATTAATGTGCCCGAATTGCGTGGCGGGGCTCTACCCACTGCACAGACACGAAAGCTTTGCTATACTTTTTCATATTTCGCGACCAAAAACAAAGCTTGCGTCGAAATGTTTGTTTCTATGCTAATTAGCAGGTTAATTGGCTATAAGAACAGTCGCGATAGCTAGACCCATACTAAGCCGCTTGCCACAAGCAGCCAAGTGGTCGACACTGGCTTAAGCTAGCTTATGCCATTGGAATTACCTAATGCACGCAGCGGGGGCTGCGGCAGCTAATTGGCTACCCAACCTGGCCTAAACTATGGCTGCAAAGTGCACTTAAGTTGAGCGGCCCAGGCGTGCCATAAAATGGGCTTATATATAGGGTGGAGAGAGAGAGAGCCATGCAGTGGTGGCAGAAGGTATAAGGAGGCATAATAGGTAAAGGTATAGTTAAGCTCAAGGTAAAGATAAGTTGCATCAAAAGAAGAGTGAGGAAGAAAGATATATATATATATATATATAAAGGGATAGGCAGAGGATAGGAGATAGGGATAGAGAGCGTGCAGAGAAATATATAAAACTTACCAATTCCGCCAGCCAGCACAGTGCTCGAATCCAGTTTGGCCTTCTTTGTGGCCAGATCCTGATTATTATTGTCGGAAGCGGGCGCCATGACTGCAGCTTGACTCAAAAGTTCGTCGCTTCCGCGCTGCATGGCCACACGGGCACAGATTCATGGTTATGCGCAACAAGATTCAGATGCATTCGCATTCGCATTCACATTGGAGACACGAGATTTTTGGTGCAGGCAGCGGTTGGTATATTTTGTAGTTGTTGTTGTAGTTGTTATGTTAATAGATTGTAGTTGTAGTTGATGATGCAGAGGCACAGCACAGCAGAGAAGTTAAAGATGGTTTCAGTTTATTCAGTTGAATTGAATTGAGTTGAGTTGAGTTGAATGGTAGGCAAGTAGGCAAGTTTGTAGTTGTGTGTGTGTAGTAGATGAAATATATACGATTACGGTACATAAAAAGAGAAAAATAAAAGAGAAGAGAACAATATAAATATTTTATATTTACGCAAGTTAAGTAAATTACACCGAATCAGCTCAGATGAGCTATTTGTGGCTGTTGTTGTTTCAGTTAAAAGATTTTGTTATTCTTTTTAGCATTTCATTTTGTGAAGTATTTATTGCTGAATTCAGTGAAGCTTAAGTGGTGCTCAGAAGCGAGCTTTGCATTTTGTGTAGATTAAACTAGGTACGCTTAGGCAGGTTTTAGTTTAGTTTCGCTAACTAAGTCAACATAAGTGGGTGCGCTATAAATTCTATTTAATAATATAATGCAGCATTAGGCGAGGGCAGTTAACATTCATAATGAAAAACAAAACTACTTCTACTGCATAATTTCAATCATGATACTAAGCATATTTTAGACTTTCACTTATTCTAAGCTTATATTTTGGTTAGAAAGAAATTAAAATTTTGTTATTAGTTATACCATATATTTAGTTAATTTATCAGTTAAAACAAAATAATTTTTTTAATAAAAATATTACCATTTATGTATAAAATCTATTTCAAAAGTTAAACACATATGTAAAATATATATATGAAATTAATAAAACTGAAATAAAATATAATTTATTTATGAAAAATTCTGCAAATGAATCAATGCCAAATTCCAGTAGTGGGAAAATTGAATCCTAATGACGGAGCACTCTAAGAATACAGATTATGTATTTCATTTTAAAATTCTTTGATTTGAATTGAGTGTGCAACCCTCGTTTACCTAATCAAAATTCGCACACCGCTGTTGTGCAAATAGACCCAAGTTATATTTAAGTAAAGCTGTTTGCGCTAATTCCCCGGGTGCAGCCTTTGGATAAATAAGCAGCGCGTTTCTTCATTTTTGTTTTCTCTCTGTTTTTGTGGATTTTTCTTGTTATTAGTTGGGATTTGCGAGGGGCAAATAATTGCAAAAAGCACACAGAATATTCATTGAAATTAACCAGAAATGCGGTAACTCCTAGCAAGTGGTAATAGTTTTGCTTGTAGCAAATGTTAAAACCTAAGATTGACGCTAAACTCTAATTAGAAAGCCATGTTGCATGCAGCACATGCATAAGTGTATTGTAATTACATGTGACACTTAATTACCACACTCATGAGTGCGGCACCATGCCAAAGACAAAGTCAGAGTCAGAGTCCGAGTCCGAGCCATTGTCAGACTCACAGCCACTGTGGAAGCCAGAGACAGAGTCAGAGTCGGGCATCGAGAGTAACTAAGTTAAGCCAAACATTAAACGTAATGCGAGCTATAAAAATAAAGCTGCTGTTGCTGCTGCCATGCGTGTGAGTGTGTAGGTGCGAGGAGAGAAAGTATGGCTGCTGCTGCTTCTGTTTCTGGCTACTGCTATGCATTAGCCGCAATGACAAAAAGTCAATAAACGAGCAGCGCAGATAAAGGGGAAGTCATCTCCTGCACCACACGGTTGGCAAATTGAAAAGGGTAATTTTGTGTGAAGTAGGCAACTTTATGAGAAGAGAATGTGGTGGCGCGCAGTAGCTGGCTGTTGGCTGACAGGCTGACTGTTGGCTGCTATCAATGCTGACTTTGCTTGAATTCGCCACTTAGCTTATCATCAGTTGGCGCTTTGCTTTGCTGTTGTTGGTTTGCTTTTGCTTTTGTTATTTGTCGTTTGTTGTTTGTTGCTGGCTGTTTGCTGTTTGGTTTTTATTTTTATGTGACTGCACGTTTTATGTACATAAAAGAATTAGCTTAAATACAAAAACAACATGTGGTAATAGTAATAATAACAAAGCCAAAACGCACGCACACAGAAATATATCAGCGGTGCACAGCAAGGATGAGCGCCGCGCCGAGCTAAGGTTAGCGTGAGCGTGTGAGTGTGTGTGTGATAGACAAAGCAAACGGCAAAAACCGCAAAAGCACTTCACTTGATAATATCGCGAACAGAGACCGACAGATAGACAGAGCCAGAGCTAAAGCGAGAGCGAACGAGATGCACGGCAGGGAGAGTGAAATCGCGCAAAACACAGACCGGAAAAAAAAAACGAACATGACACGCACACACGAAAACGTGAATGCCTTCGTATATACATACATATACATATATGTGTGTGTACGTGCTTTTGTGGCTTGTTGGTTGAGTAATGATATCAGAGAAGCTGTTGCTATTCCCGCCCGTCAGCCTTGCGTATTGTATTGTTATGCGGCCACGGAGGCAGCAACATATGTTTTGTTCAGTGTGTGCCATATGGTTAAGGGGATTTGTAGCATACTTTTTTGGGCGGCTTCCGCTTTATTGATGCCGCCTGTCATAGCGAGCTATCGTGCAGTCAATGCACACCCACTGCACAGATGCAATGCGAAGCGACTGAGTATAGTAATTAAATTTTAAAACAAATTCCCTGGGCATTGCTAACGACCCTGGGCTGTCGGGAAAGTCTCTAATGCATTCGATATGGCACATTAACGCTCCCAAATGTCGGCCAACTGGGGCATTCGCTGGGGACTTGCCTGGATTCTCTCTGCGGATCATTGCATTACACGCTTCATGGGACTCCTGCGGGGCCAACGCCCCCACTTACAGCAGGGTTGCAACTGTTGCCTGAATCCATGCCAAGCTGACCGGAAATGTTATTGTAATATGCTCGTATTGTCTGCTAAAAAGTATGCTAAATATTTGATTATGAACTGTGTCCGTCTGCGACGCGTGTGCACATATGGCCCAGCTGATAAACCCCGAGACCCAACTGGACCATTGTCCATTGTTGCCATCCACTGACACTTTGGTGCGTTTTAATGAATTTTCCCAAAGCCTTTTTTGCTTTCTATTTTCCATAATCCGTTGCCAGCGGCCATTCCAGCTCCTGCTACTGCTACATACAGATTTCTATGATGACATGTGCCTTTTTATTCTTTCCTCTCTACCACACTTCGGCCTCTTCTCTTTCAGCATGTTGCCTTTGCTTCCGCCTTTGTTGCCGGGTAACTGGGTCAGCGCGCAATTGTTGAAGGACTGCTAGTGCTTCTACTGCTTCTTCTGCCTCTTCCACTTTTTCCACCAAGGGGGTAGCTGGTGCTGCTCCGCTCCAGCCACTGTCCGACAGTAGCGGCGAGAGAGACAATCACGCATATGCCTAACGGTTAAGTTTTTGAAGTGCGCGACGCAAACGGAAGCAGAGGGTGTCAGCATCATCAGCAACAGCGCCGGCCGCACATGTTTTTGAATCCCTTTTGCTCTTTGTTGTTGTTCTTGTTGCTGTAATGAGCGTCACATTCTGACATGGCTGATCCAATTTGAAAGTAGGTAGCAGTGCCGGCATTTGTTTAATTTCTTGCTCCACATTACACTTTCCCCTTTAATAGAAAATTTAAAGTGAGCCCCGCATTCCACTGGGACAGCATATAACCAATTCTAGAAGCTGATGACTGAGTCTTACTCTAGAGACATTTGGAAAGAATGACACAATTTTAACTAAAATCCACAATTATGATTTTTGATATAATAATATCCAATATAAATTAGATTCATTGTGCTACATTAATTTTCCACATTAGATTTATATTCAAATGGTGATGTCTTGGTTTAGTACCTTCCTTCTGATAACTAGCTGAGTTACGTGTCCTATTGGCTATATTGTCATCAGAATCAAGCCGACCTTTAATTGCATGCATCCGAAAAGCACGCGCCACCGTCGAAAAGTACATTTCATGAAGTGCCAGCAACAGCAACAGCTGTCCAGAAGACCCCAATATATCACAAAATATGAGGCATGGCATGGCATGGCATGCACGTATTTCTGCATATGTGTGACCATATCAACGCCCTCATATATTGCACAGAGCTGCGTTCACCCGCCTTTGTTGTTGGGAATTTATGGTGGCATATGAATATTAAAATCGAATATGTTGCTGTCGATTAAAGGCTTTTTGTCCGGACTGCACTCCCCGCCACGAGCCAGCCCGTTGCAATTGTGGTCGTTTGTTCTGTCTTTCTCTCTCTCTCTCTCTCTCTCACATTACCTTCCTGCTCACACTGTATGCTCCACTCTGTCTATGTATGTTGAGCCCACAGCGACACAGATACGAGTCGACATTTCCGCTTGTGCGGCAAATGCTGGGCTATGGATCGGACCATTGACGATGACTATATGCACACAGTTGTTGTTGACGTGGATGATGATGATGATGGTGGCATCCTTGAAAATGCAAGCGTATGGTGCAAAGAATTGCATATGTAGGTAAAAATAACAACAGCGGATACGCCCCTACTCGAATGCCGCAGCCATAATAAAGATCTGCAGCAATGGCGGCGGCGGCCTTTGAAATAACAATTATTGCTGCCCATAGCTGAAGCAGCACTGAAATACGCAAATGTGACGCAGTTTACTGGCTTTAAAATGTGGGTGCACACTTTAAGCTGACACTGTCAAACAGCTTATAAATTCTAATTAGAAACTGTATTTGGACAGGCAGACAGCTACCTGTCCCCTCTTTTAGCAGCGGTAGCATCTGTTATAGAACAGCCCTTCCTTCTCTCTCTCTCTCTCTCTCTCTCTCTCACATTTGTTTGCTAGTTGCGGTAGTTAATAAACGCAACTTGTGGCTGCGGCCTAGTTAACCGCACTGCCATAGATATCGCAATAGACACATAGATACGAAGACTAAGAGAGACAGAGAATGGGAGAGAGCGAGAGTGGTGTGTGAGAAAGCGACAAACCCAACTCAAGGTCCGCCTGACGTGGCTGCCTGGCAGGCCGTGAGGCAATAAATTATATGAGAATGCCGCCAAAGTGGAGCAGCTGTGGCTGCTACCAAACTCCAACCACAGTAAACGCAACAACAAAACACCTGAGATGTCTGCAGCAACAACCAGAACCGGCAGGTTTAATACCAAAACACTTACTATATTCAAGCACTTGGCGTCGTTATAACTGAAGTAATATAGTGAAATTGAGCGGGAAAGCGATGCGAATGGAGAACTTTATTTACATTTAATTTAAGATTAATATTTAACTGGGCCCAGCATTCTGAAGGCTATGGGGTTGCCTAAGAGCAGTGAGATATGTTCTTAAGGACGGAATAATAAATGCTATAGTTGGGTTGGGTATACAAGACATTTTGATAAGCTTTAAGTTTTTAAAATTACCTAATATAGATTGAAAGAGAGAGGGAGCGAGAAAATGCTAAATGAAACTGAGAATCATATCATTTTCTATTATTGTCAAGAGTGACTAATCTAAATATAACTAAATCTCCGAATTGGCCACACGCACATTTGCCACAAATAGCAACTATTGTTGGAGTATATGCATAAGCTCCTATGTGCATATAGAGAAATCGTGTTTGTGTTTGCTTTGAGGAGACTTTCCAAATATTTACATTTTAGATTTTATTGCTTTGAGAGTTAGAAACCTCTTTTTATTTCAATTTGTTTGCATAAATATTTGAGGCGCAGCTAAATTAGAATGTGAACAGTGAAAGAAAGGGTAGACTCCCAAACGTATATGTATGTACATATACATTCGTATACTCGTATGTGTGTGGGTGAGGGGTGTATAATAAACTTGCGCAAGTTTGGCCAAAGCGATTTGTAGCAATTTCGCTATTAGTGCCTCCCTCTCTCGCTTCGCACTCCTGCTCACTCGCACTTGGCATTAATATAGACTGCCAAATCGAGAAGCAAAGTGGAAAGGCGAAAAAAGTTCGCTGCTTATGCATTTATCACCTTTTTGCTTTGGCACGAGTGTGTAAATGTACGCGTATATATGTTTGCCTGTGTGTGTGTGTGCAGAAAACTTTGCCTGGCCTAGTGCCAAGTGAACAGGAGACTGCGACGGCGACGATGGCGGCAGGATAACAGGCTCAACTCCTAACGGGCACATTTCGTGCGCTCGTCCGCATAAATTATTCAAAACATGTGTTCTCAGTCAGTCTGTCTGTCTGTCTGACTTCTTAGCGCTGCGACTGCAGCAGAAAAACATACTGCGCCCAATGGTAGGTAACAGTTTTGCCACGTTTCTTCCTCATTCTCTGTGTGTGTGTTTTATCTTAGGCTGTGGCAATTTACTTGTGTATGACATTTTCATTGATATTTTGCCATAGCGGCCCTTATGCACGGCCGGAAAGTTTGGCAATTTTTTCCACCAGCCGACGGTGGCATCGTGTCTATTAAGATATTCACTCTGCTGTAATGTGACATCATACATAAAGAGTTGTGCGTGAGTGTCTGTATGAGTGTGTGTGTTATGGATGTATGCAAATGGCAGGCATACGCTGTTTGGCATTTCTAATGAGCTAGAGACAGAGTCAAGGGCAGAAACTGTAGTAGGGGCAGAGATTGTGGACCGGAGCTGAGCAGCGATTACCGGCTGCATAAATCTTGCCCTTCATATTGATTTTGTGGGCAGGAGTACCCGTACTCGGGTTACCTTTCTGGTCTTGGCCATTTGACTTGTGTGTTGAGGGGCTCTTTTAAAATAAATTATATGTTTTTAAAGCAAAGGCGAAGCACGTAGACAAACGTATGTGATCGCTGCTGCTCCTCATCCAGACCTAGGGTGTGCCGGGGTCAAGCATTACTCTGCTGGCTAGCTGCCGGGCTGACTGGCTGGGGCTATTGGGTTCATACAAAATTCAGCAGCATTGAAATTTATGGCGGCTGGACACACAACTTCAATACCAAAAAAAAAAAAATAAATAAAATAAAATACACGCTGCGTTCGCGTTTCCTGTGCCGCGCGGTCAGGGCTGCCTCGGATGGCAAGACGAAGTGTTAATATGGGCGACCTTTTCATATACTGCACACATACATATATATATATATATATATATATATATGTATTTGTTTATGAAAGTGTATGTGTCCCTTATTTATTTTTATGTGCATCTATTTGCTTCTCGTTTTTGCGGCAGTCAAATAAAAAATGCATTAAAAACGTCTGAGCTAGAGTCGAGTCGAGAAGCACACACTCAACGGCAAAAGGCACAACAAGAACTTCGCTTTATTTGTCTGCTCAAGTTTAAAACGTGGCGCGTGCTTCTTTTAGCAGTGGGTTGGAGCTTTGCTTCAGGACACATGTCTTACATTTGCATGGCAGGTGGTATTGTTCGTATCTTTTTGTTTTGTTTCCTGAGCTTTGGGCTGCCAGTCAATGAAAAATTTGCGATGCCAATTCTCAAATGTCTAATATTCAGCTGCTATTTCTTTTTATACATATAATTTGCTCTTGCTGTTGTTGTTTGCTGCTGTTATCCTTGCTTTGCCTGGGCGCTGTCTTTTCTATGTGCAACGGGCCTCACCTTCTAGCCTTCTACCTTTTCGCTTTCATCCGTGTTGCGGCTGTCTATCCGACTGACTGGCTGTCACACCGTCAACCCAAACACCAAAAACTTCCCAAGACCTAGCTGCCATCCCAGCCTTTTTCATATTCAGGCAAATGGCGTTTCAACCACTTTGCCGACTGCCATTTGCCGCTCGCTTTGCTTTCACTCCAAAATTTTTAATGCCACGCCATTTTTTATGGCGCCACACTTGAATGCGCTTAAATATTTTATGTAATTTTTCGCAATTTATTTAGCGCATTATTTTTCAGGGGGGCCGGTTGGGAGAGGGCATTGCTCTATGTCGGACCGTTTATATCAATTCAGGTTCCAAAAAATTGTTGTGACAAATTTGTACCGCCGCGTAGACTCTGCATCATTTCCTGCTCTCGCCGTTGCGGACGATGTCCGCTTCTCTCTAGCCACAAAGCGTCGCCCCTGCTGCTGCAAACAATTTTGTCAGCATTCACAATTTTCGCGCGTCAATTTCAATTTTTGCTGGCAAATCTCAATTAATTTGCACGCCATATAATTCGATTTTATATGTCAAATTTAGGCGCCGCAACAGCTAAATGATTGGCATTGATTATATTTACCAGTACGTTTGGCAAATATAAGGAATTTAAATCAAATATGCCTTCAGGATGCTCATTAAAGCAAATTTCTTGCTTTGGCTGCATGCATTAATTATATTAAAATAAAAATTTAAAAGTATTTAATGCTGCTTTGAATGTGCTCGTGCTTGCATGTAATTGTATGACTCGCCGACTTAAAGCCCTCAAACCATTTTATGTGCGTGTCATGTTTGGCATGTAATTGATTTATATAAAAACATGTTGCATGGCAAACGACATGCAGCTTGTTGCTATCGCTGTCACTGTAGCTGTAGCTGCAGCTGCAGCCATATGTGCCTTGCTTCTGTTGTCTCTTTTTGGGTTTGTTTGCCACTAAATTTATACAGTCGCCGACTAACAGCAACAACACACAAGAGCCGCATGCGAAAGCGTAGTGAAGCGGCATGTTTACATATCGATTACTGCGCCCGTTGCTGCTGCTGCATGCCGTTGCGGCAGTAGCAATAAAATCAACGGGGTGTGTGTGCTATTGGAGGAGGGCAGAAAAACATGTTGCATTTTATATGTATGCACACATTCACGCCCACACGAGCACACACACACACACATATATATATATATATATAAGATTTTAAAGCTTTTGCCAACAGTTAAGGGTGCATACTTTCAGGCGTGGCCTGCATTTTTAGACTAATTAAAAATACCCTTACGATTCTTACACAACAGCAAAAAATAAAATGTTTTAACAACTGTGGCATTTGGGACCACATAAGACTCCCCCACTAGACCTGTCCACAATCAGTCAGTCAGGACAGCCATCCTGTATCTGCCTCGTTACATTTACGTTTTACGACGCGCCCTCAGCCAAATGCCATGAAAAAAGGGGGCGGACAGAAGACGTAAAACCTAGAGCCCATAGACAACGGACGGGCGACGGCCAGCGTAAAATATATAAAAAATTATCTACATTTAATGACGAGCCTTAAAAATTAGCAAGAAATGCTCAAATTAAACATAAAGACAGTCACAGGCAGCCAGTCCGAGCCGAGTGTCAGTGTCGGGTCAGACGGTCAGAGGAGCGCCAAGGGCTGTAGCCGAGGCGGACATGCGCCTGGCGGAAACATCAAAATGACATCCATTAACACACCTATTAATCACAGAGCGAGAGCGACAGTAAGAGTGAGAGTAAGAGCAAGAGCGAGCCATAGAAAAAGACAGAGCGTGGGCAAAGAGGGAAAAAAAAATTGAAAGCAATGCCAAACCGAGCGCAAACGTCGCCGCTTCTGTTCTGGCCGAAATGTGGCGCTTAAAAGTAGGCAATGGACAATATTATGACCCAGGTGACAGCCAAACAAAAAGTCATAGAAAATGCTCTCATTGCTCAAGCCAAAAACGACAACAACAACAGCAACGACAACTAAATAGCAACAAAAATGTAGAATAAAAATGTCAAAAATGTGACAGGCGACGCCGACGACGACGCCAACGCTAACGCCAACGTAGACGTCGCCGAACAAAGTCATCGTTATTGCTGTTGTTTTTCAGAGGCCGGGTCGCAAGTTTGGCGTCGACTACGTCGTCGTTGCCGTCGTATTCACTGTAGTCATAAAAACCCGCAAAGTGGGTGGTGATGGCCAATTAAGTTAACGACGGCGAGCGCTAACTTTGCGGTCGATCCAGCTCGCTAGGCGACCGCAGCGCCACATTCACACCACAGCTCATTCTGGCCACCCACAGGGCTAATGTGTCGTCTAACGGTCGAGCAGGCCGTTCACTATTGTAATCTAAAACGTTCATTGGGTAACTGCCATAGAGCAATGGGCGTTGGGTGACTTGGGCGCTAGCTTCCTTCCTTCCTTCCCGTTTCGACGCGTCCGTTCTGTCGGCTTGGGTCGTGTACGCTTGACTGGCAGATCAAGAGACAGGTGACTGAACCAATTAACAAAAAGCTGCCAGACTACAGCCACGAAAAACTTTAGCCAGCAGCTATGGTCTCCGTTGCGGCAAAAAGTGAAAATTGCTGCAGGTGACGAGCGACTCGAAATTAGCACACATTTCTTTTTTGATATTGCCTTTTTTACTTTTAGCGTAGAGCGCTAGCACTAGACACCACCCGACACACCGCGACTAGTGTCAACGAACAGCTGTGCACGCTACACACCTAACCTCAAAGCTCTGCCAGCCAGCCAGCTGGGCGTATACGTAATGTATACAATGTAAATAGACGCCAACGCCAAATGTCTCGCAAGTTGCAAATTAATTTCTCCCAGGAACAGAAACAGCGCCTCCCGGCTGCAGACTTCCGACTGCCGCTTGCCTGGTTTCCCAGCTGTCGGTCCTTTGCCTTAAAGTGAAGCGTCCCCACCCAACCGAAAGATACCAAATACTGGCAAGCATGGCCAGTGGCACTTTGCAGCAGTGGGCTGCTCATAATCATTGGGGCGGCCACAGCGTCAACATCATTATCAGCATCCCCATCACCATGGTCATCCTCATCATCATCATAGTCATCATAGCCAGCGAACGCTGTCAGAGCCGCCGAAGCATATTCCATTAGCAATTATGAATATGGAATGGCAATGCTTAGGCCATGACTAACAGTAGTCCCCGTAATCACTAGCAACAACGCTGACTACTTAAGCCACTCGCAACGATGTTGCTAAGTGCCGCTGCCTTCCCCAACGACAATCATGATGATGATCATCTTTCAACAGCAAATGATGATTACGAGTAGGCGGATGTTGCGTGAACCAAGTCGCATATGGTTTGTCTGATGTGCACTTAGAAAAATATAGCGAAAATTGTAGCTAAGCACGGCTAAAATGTTTTGGCCATAAATGCGACGGGATTGCTGTTTGATGTTAAAAAATGTACAACGAAAAGGCTTAAGAGTTTTGTAATAAGTTTGATCAAAATTCAATTTCTTGCTGTGGCCTAAATAACTGAACTTTATTATCGACTGAAATACACGAAGCTGCCTGCTGCAGTGACGCTGCGGTTGTCTGCCACTTATTGGTACAATGAAGATGTGTGTGCTGATGAGCACACACACACCCGCACCCACAATTGTATTACCACAACAAGCGGAAAATGGATTTCCAAGCAAATTATCTGCTTTCCATAGCCATAGCAAAGTGAATAGTCTGGGGACAACGCAGACAGAGAATGGAAACCAAACACTAGCGACATCGCTACTAAACAGTTTCAATTTCAATTTTGCATGCGTGTGCAAGTACGTGTGTATGTGTATATATGTGTGAGTGTGCGCCTGTGTCGTTGGCATCATTTGAAAACGACAGCAGCTGCTGCAGCCGCCACAACTAGGCTCTCTCAGCTGCGTTTTGACAAATATGCATAGGACATTGTCTATTGGCGCTTGGCCAAGGGGGTCTACCCGGTTGAATGCCTCGGCTTGGCACGTGCTCGCCATCGGCCAACTGCATTTTCTTTTTTGTCTAACATGGATGCTGCTGCTGCTGTTCCTTGTATTGTGGGCAAATGTTTTGTGGGCGCCACAATTTCGTGCGACAAGAGAGAGAGTTACGGAGTGAAAAGTGCCTTTGCCGGCCAAAGTTTTGAGGCTAGACGCGACGTTATGTAATCTATGTCAAGGTTCAAACATGCCGCGTGTGATTGGATACGGTAATCATGTGACAAATATGTTGATGCCGATGCTGCGGATGCCGCTGTGGGCGCTGCCTTTGCCCGCTACTGCGTGCCTTTGATTATGCGAATTAATGAGCGCCGTACAGCAGCGAATGGATTGGCTGGTTGACTGCTTGCTGGTTGGCTTCAGCCGATTTGCATTTGCTCTTCATTAGCCGCTTCAAACACATTCTGATTCGTGTTTGCCAGTCGCTGGATGGCAAAGCCGAAAAGCAGCTTCCGCTTTCATTTGCCAAATATGGGAAGCTTAAGCTGATCAACAGAATTTGGCATTACAAATCTGCAGTTGGCGGCAATGACGTCCGTTAAAGGCACAATCTCACACACAGCCATATACATGCACAAACATACGCATGACCGCTGCACCGATGAGCAATTGCGGACAGGGCGATGACAGCGAACGTAATGTGCAGACAAAAATAGCGACGTCGCTGCCATCAGCGCAGCAACAAATACAAGAAAAACGGAAATGACCAAAGCATAAAAACAACAAGCAACAACATGGCAATCGTGGGGCCATATCTGCGATATGGCCATAAAAAGTGCGCAATGGCCGTGGGGCCCGACGTTGGCCGCTTAAATTGCAAACGAATTTCGCTGTAATGACCACAATGCACGCACGCACACTGGCAGCGCAACTGTTGGGTTTGGCGGCATCATTTGTAACTGCATTTATATTGAAGCGACCGCATCTGTTGCGGTTATGTTGTATGCAAAAATGCATTTTCGCGCACAGATAAGCAAACAGAACTGCGAATGGCACAACCTGGCAGGCAACTCCGTATTAAGCAATGCATCAACAGCCGCATGCCACTTGACCTCCCCTCTCCCTGACGCATTCACTACAGCTCTCATGTCTGTGTATATGTGTGCTCGCCGTCATGCCACAGTTTTTGCTTCATTTCCGCTCGGACTTGCGCTGTGCTTCCGGTTTATTAATGCCCCTTTTTTTTCTGGATTTGCCGTCACTGCTCCCCAAAAAGTATGCAATTAAATTATGTAGTTGGCTCTGGACACTAAATTAACTGAATCAATTTCAGGCGCTTGACCGTGCTCCCTAAGAACGTAAAAACAAATAAAAAGAAATAAAAACAATAAAAATCAAATAAGCGTGCTGATAAAAAATCATTAATAAAATGACATTCACGAAAGTGCTTTACAATATTCATAATAATGGCAATTAAAAAGAGATGCGGCATACATACATAATTATAAGCTCATGCATTATGTAGGGCCGTCAGCTCTGCAGAGCAAATATTAAATTGTGAAATTTCAATTGATATTTAATCGACTGTTAATAAAGTCAAACTGTCAACCAAAGTGGCTGATTAATGACTTCTTGGTGCATGTGTGTGTGTGTGTTTACAAGGTTTACAGGCAGGTGGCAAAGGTAAATGGATAAAAATTGATAGAGGCGACAACAAAGCAAAAGTGTTACACCGTCACGTCTATGACAGCCACAATAACAAATACAACAGCAAAAACAGTTAACAAAATTTATGACGAATGACTGCAGCTGCCATCGGTCAGCAGGAAATAGCTGAAACTAGCAAAAAGGATAACTGAAAAGGAAAAATACAACCAACTGATGAAATGATTTATTGAAGACACAGCGAATGACAGTGACAATCAATGACCCTCTCGCTCTCGCTCTCGCTCACTTTCTTTCTCTCGCTCTGCGAACGACAACGGAGTTTTATTGGAAAAGCTTACAAACATTTGCTGGAAATCAACAAATCAACAGGACCAAAAATAATGTTTCGGCTAAAATTCGAGAAACTAGAAAAACGAGTCGGCATTAACATACCCTTTCACATTGAAATATAGAAGCCCAACTATAAAGATGTAAATATATCAGCTATATAGCTTATACAGTTATATGTATCAATTTAGCACTGACAATCAGAGTTTAGTTCTCCAATCAGAAAATTCTAATAGCCTGTTTGGATTTTGGTAGAAAAAACTAAAGTGGAAATTTTTTGCATAAATCAAAGTTAAAAGTGTTAAAAATGGCAAAAGGGCGCAAATTGAATTTTTCGATTTTTTTAGTATTGTTTTGTTTTGTTTTTGTTGTTTCCCTTGTTCTGTTTGGTTTTGGCAAGCCCCTGACGAAGGTCCGTCCTGTTAGCCTTTATGTCTGTGCTTCTATTTACTTGTAGGATTTCGTTGGCAATGGCATTCGGTCTCGTTTGCTATGTGTTGCCCTTTGGGCAAATTTTTGGTTGCTTGTTGGTTTTCAAATTTGCGGTAAATCGGAAGTGCGCCGCAAGTTAAATGAACTTGCCACAGACGGCGTCCCCATTGTCCTGGACTCCGGTTTCTACCGTTTCATTTCGTTTTGCTTCCTTGTTGTCTTTCCGTTTGCCTCCGAGTGCGATTTCAGCTCGTTTATTTATTTACATGTCGTTTGTTATTTTCGTATTTTATTTATTTCTTCTCTTTTTTTGTGGCCCTGTTCCTTGGGATTTTTTGTCGCGTTGCCCGCCCGGTGGTCGGCTTGCTTTATGGTTTTGTGTCTTTAGTTGTTAATCAGTGGACAGTCTTTGATTTTGCTTCTGTGGGCCCTTCACACAAATTTGCTTAATTGCGTATAATTTGTGGTCGAAAAAAAAGGGTCAGACCCACAGATTTGTTCATATTATTACTATGGAAATCAATTTTGTGCCATGGTAGGGAGAGTATTTATGTATTTGCCGATTCCCTTTCAGTGATTTTACTAGCTATTGATAAGTCCTTGAAAGCAAGTCATGTGTGGCTTAAATAAAATCATATTTGAAAAAAGATTTACCGTTCGAATGTTGAAATTGGAGCTAAAGCCAAATCTAAGCAGCCCGAATGCCAAGCTGCCTGCTGACAGAAATAATGAAAAAAGGTTGAAAAGACTCGCATGTGTGTGTGTGTGTATTGAATTTGAGATACGGCGGTCGGTCCAAGGGCCCGGTGCGTTCACATGGCGTATGATCAAATTGTAGATAAATTTATTGAAAATGATTGTATAAGCGACTGGCAGAGTGTGTGCATATTTTGCTAACGCTCGGCAGCAGAGTTTGCTCTTGGGGCGCATGCATGTAGTTTTACAAAAATATTGATGATTTGGCAAATGTGTATTGAAAAGGTTGAATCCATTGAATTGCAGCAGCAGCAGCAGCAGCAACAGCAGCAGTAGCAGCCAGGCAGCCATTCAGCAAGGCATCCAATTCGCGCAATATGCGGGCTGCTGATGCTGCTGCTGTTGCCACTGCTGTTAGTTGCCAAGCGCAACAACAAGCAGAGCACTTTACATGCTAGCCCGTGTAGTGGAGCTTTAGCCCAAACTTGTTGCCAGCCAACAATGGAACACGAAAAACGTATTAGTAATCCGAGATGGCAAAGTGTGTACAATATTTCATATGCTACAATATGCATGAGTTTTCGTTGCATTTAATGTGCGAGTTTTTAAATTGCAGCCTTTTTAACAAGAATTCGCGACATTAAATAAAAACAACACCGGCAGCATCAACAGCGACATCGACGGAAGCGGAGGTCACAGCAGCAGCAACTCTATATAACACAACAAGGCAAAATAAAACGCAGCAGCAGTGAAATTAATCTAAAAAGTTTTTAATGCGCTTTTAAATGATGATGCTGGTAGAGTCGCTGTTTTTTATCTTCGTGCTTGTTTTTTTCACTCTGCAGCAGCTGTATCAACTACGCTGCGTCGCTGCTGCTGTTGGTGCTGCTGCTGCCATTGCTATTCATAACTGGTAAACTATCACTGCCGTTGCCGTTGTCTATAGCTGCTGCTGGTGTTGCTGCTGTGCAAATTACAAGAACCAGACATCCGGCCACAAAAGCGCGCTCAAGTCCGCCCCTACATAAATACCCTAAATGAGTTTGCGCGGCCACCTGTTGCGCGCATTGGTGCCGACACAGAGACTTTAATTTTTGCAAATTTAAATGCAAAAAAAAGTGGCCAAGCAGCAGCATTCCGACGACACCACTGGGTATGCAGGCAACAGCGGAGAGCCTGCCGCTGCCTGGCAGGACAGCAGCCAACTGCAAGAGAGCAGCACCAGTCGCAGGAAGCAAACAATTAAGTTTTAAGTTGGTGAAATTAAATGAAAACAGTGGGAATATTGAAATTGATGCAAAGTTGATTCAACCAGCAAGGGAGAGGCGTTGGGCATGGCGTGGCAAACAGAATAGCGCTTGATTAAACTTTGCTGCAAGGAGCGCGGACGAGCGGCGAGGGCACAATTTGAGGCTGACAACTATTATCCTTGCTTTGGTCGTCGTCGAAGCCCGTCGTGCTTTTGCTATTTACCTTTTAATTTTCGTTGCATAAATCTGGGCGACCAAGTCAGTTACAGCAATTCATTAGCAACTGAGAGATGGGTTGGGTCGAGATTGAGGGGATTCGGCAAAGTTTTTCGTTTCAAATTTCAAAATGCATTGAAGTGCCGCCAGTATAACTTTTGCTTTCGCTCTCACTCACTCTCTCTATTTCTCTCTCGCTCTTTTTGCTAATTGTATAACTTGGCTGGCTGAGTGTCAGCAAAAGGTCGAGCAACTTGTGCCAATTGAGCAAAATGTAATTAGTTTGCATGACAAAGAGTAGAGGCTATAGTTGCTCGGATAGAAAGAGTGAGCGAGGAAGAGAAATAACCAAGGCAAGAGTAGAATAACGATTCATATGCATCTAATGTGGCTTTAAGGTAGCTTTGCACCGGATTTGCAGCTCTTCAAGCATCTTTGTCTGCCTTTTTGCGGGCTCGTGCTCTGACAATTTCAAGCACTTAGCAAAAATAGCAACTATTAAATATGCATAAACGACGCGACGTCGGGTCGCGCCCATTAAATTGCCAGCAAGCCACACACACACACACACACACACCCGTTGGTAGCTAGGCGTGTGATGTGGTTGCCACACTTTAAACACAGCTTTGCATACATTTGGGCAACAACAAGGACGACGGCTGCTGCAGCGTCAGCTAGAAAACAAAAGCCGTAGCCAGGAAATTTCTTTTGGGGATCCAGCCTTAAGCCAGAGTGAGCGCGTGCCTGGCACAGCGTCAAATAAATTTGCATACATGCTCACATGTAAATACATATATATATATATATATATAAATTTATATAGAAGAAAGTAAACGGCAGGATGCAGCACCCTTCTTAACCGCCTTTCCCTCTATTGTCCTTGTGTGTTGAGTAAACGCGGCACTGTATAACGAAAAGCTTTTAAAATATGCCGACGCGACACCTACAACAGTAAATTTGATATGCTTGCAGCTTAAATATTTACAAACACACACACACACACTGGCTAGAGACTAGCACACATCAAGCTTGAAGACATTAAAAGCCAGCGGCATGATAATAAAATCTTTATTTAATTGTATAAATTGTGGCAACTAACTAAGCAGCCAGCGACCAGCAGCAACAGACAAAGCGAGCGACACATGCCACACACATCACCATCATAAAAATGAAGTTAATTTTAATTAAAATGCATGACAAAAGTGCGTGCGCCTGTGTGAGTGCCAATGCGTGTGTGCTATGCGGCATAACTGCTGAATCATAAAGCGTCGCTCGATGCTCGCACACCAGCAGTATTTCCGTATGTGTTTGTGTATGTGTGTGTGATGCGTGGTTGGTTTAATTTTAATTGTCAACCCTTTGGCTGTCATTTTTATGGCGCTGACAGGCGCGTTGCTCTTGTTGCTTCCGATGGGTGTCAAATTATAGGCCATAATTGTCAATATTTGTGCCTTTTTATGGTAAGCAAAATAACAACCAACAACAACAGCAAATAATGCGCAGTGGGCGTGTCATCATGGCTTCATGCATAAAATCTAATAATTACAGTGGCAACAAAAAGTACACAAACCTTTTGCCATGCTAATCAACTTCTTGTGCGCTTGGCTCAAATAAGTAGGCAAGCGAAATTTTTTTTTTGTTCTTTAATAAGGCAAAGGGTATAATAGCTTTGCTAGGTATAGCTTACGGCTTAAGGGAGTTCATCTTGATTAGAAACAAAGTACGCTGCGTTTGCAGCAACTTTATGTATTCGGCTCGATTATGGAGCTGTTAATTGAAAAACATTTCAGATGTTTTCTGTCTGAGCTGCTTTTGCTTTGTTCATTTATCCTGATACAGGGTAGATTATAGTCGAGTAATTGTAGTTATCAAACTGCCTGATCTAAAAATTTATGACAGCCACTGCGGTTCTGTGGTACTTAATGCGTGCGAGCAGCTGCCGTGTCACGGGTTACCGCCAAGGCGGTTTCGGAGTGCGGAGCGCCAAGCAATGGACAAAATCCTTTAAAAAAAAAAAAAACAATTTATGCCAACATTTTTGTGGCACGACGGTGGGTGGATGGCAGCGGCATTGGTGGTGTGCTACCTTTTTCATCAGAGTGTTTAACAAAGTGCTAATTTAAAAAGTTCACCAAAGCGGCAGCAACAAAAGCAACAACAATGGGTGGGAGGACCTCCATAACAATAAGGAGGCTGGGCTGCTGGCTACTTTCGCTGTCGGGGTGCACAACAAAAGTAGGAAAATAGCAAAAATTGCTAATTAAAAATTTATATGAAGTTAGCAGTAATAGCATTTTTAATTATAGCCAACTCATGCGCGGGCAGCCAAACAGCAGCACCAACAACAACAAAACAACAACAATCAGCGGAAGCAACGTAAGCAGCGGAAGTGTGGAGTGAACAATTTTGAGGTCATGGGGCAAGCCTTTTTGCTGTCGCTACTGAGCTGCTGTTGCTGCTACTTTTGTTGCGGCTGCTGCTAGGCAGTCGATAGGCATAGGCTCAGGCAAATACCCTGCCACGCTTGCCTGCTAATGGGACTTAATGAATATTTAAACTCACAAATTTTATACTCCTAATCGGCAACCATTAAAGTCTATAAAATTATCAGCTCAGTCAGGCAATCATAAGAGTAGTATCAATGGCATAGGACATGCATACATATATGTATGTATTATATGTATTATATATTATATGTATGTATATATATCTGTGAAACACAATGTTGCCAGTTGCAATTATGCTTCCGACTGTTAATTAAATGTTCACATGAAATATTCACAGAACTGCAAAGCCACAAAATGCTGAATGAAATGTGGCTTTTGCTTAACTAACAAAGACACAATTAAATAAATTATACATATGCATAGGAGATATGTGGATACGTGAAGAAGGCAGACAAACTCAGTTTTAGCTTAAGTTAAAGACAAGATTTTTATTTCTGACCAAAAAAAAGAAATTTCATTCACCGAATTTCAAAACTATTCACGATAAAATCTTGGGGTATCTGAATAATTTGCATTTTGATATTGTTTTTGACAGCATTTACCTATTTTATTTTCGTTTTTGACTACAAAGAAAGCCGTAAGGAAACGCCCATTTCATTTAGACTTGGAAGCCAGGTATTAAAAATAAATTAATCATCGGCTTCATTTTGCGTATTATTGTTGAAAAAAGTCATTTTTAAGTGCCGAGTTTTGAATTGCACGTATTTAGGATTTCTAGCTGTGACATTAAAGCTGTGAGGCTCGGTCAGATGAAGTTCAATTGAAAACTTTTGTCAAATTAATTAATTAAACTACATAGCAGAAGAAGCACCATCGGCAGCAGCAACAGCAGCAGCAGCATCGTCAACAACAATAACAACAGTGACATTAATAATAGAAAGGCGTCCGGTTGAAGTCAGCAGAGAACATGGCTCAAACTTGTTGGCAGCCAACAGACAAACAAACAACAGTTGGGAGCATAGAAATAGCATTGCCAACTCAAATGGCGCAAAAGTTGTAAAGTTCAACGTGCAACTTTGTAGGCCGACGAGCTGGCAGTCAGTGTTTGTGCGTGGGTTTGGCTAATGGGTTGAGGAGACAGCTTCTTCGGCTGGCTCGTAAAGTTTTTGACTGCGGCAACGCTTAAAGGCATCTTTTTAAAGCGTTTAGTGTTCCGTGCTGTGCTCCATTTCAATTTCAGGCACATAAAAATCAACGCCACGGCATTGTAATTAGTGCTGGGCTGTTTAGCCACTCCCCCCACTTAGTAGAATGGTGGTTGGCTGGCCGGGTGGGTCGATGGCGTCGATGCCACACACCACAAGCCCCCACCAACTCGACAAATAGTTGAAAAGTTGTGAACTTGGGAACGGACGGCTATCATTTTCGCATTGAACGCTACTTGGTTATGACTACGCGCCCCACGCAAATCAACTGATAGATAGATAGAGGAAGGAGGGCGGCCAGGAAACTTGGGCGCGGTGATAAGCGCATTTGCTTGTTTATCAAGTCAGGCGATTCGGGCCGTAAAAGTTTTGCTTACTGTCAGTCGGGCGGCTAGCAGGTTAGCAGGCAGGCTTGCTGGCTGGCTGGCTATGGAGAAGACAGCACTTCAAGTCATTAGGCAAGTAACTAACCTTTTGTTTATGGCTGCTGAATTTCTATAATAACAATTATGAAAATTAGGCGAAGCGAGTAGATGCAGAGTGGAGTGTGGCGAGGAAGGTTGGGCGATATGCCGGTGAGGGTCTGGAGAGTTTTGGTTTCGCTTGTGGCCGCCATTGTTTTGACGGCTAATTAAGTTTCTGCCAAATAGGCAGAAAAGATGGGGCACAGCGAAAAAAATATGCTTTCAAAACGAAACGACTCATTGAGGCAAAATTTAAGCCGTGCGCCTGACAGCCTAGCCTTTCGAGCATAATATTATTCTATTCTATTACTTACTGATTGTGTTGTCATTTGGCAATAAGCGTGTGGACTCACCTGTAAAAAGAAGAGCCAGGAGAAAACGATTCGATTAGTATATTTAATCTAGTGTAATTATTATTTTTGTTGTTGCTCGTATTTCTACGCATACAAATCTTTTGAGCAATCAATTCTAATTAAGCTGGGCCCTAATCAGTTTTTGTGGTGCGCATCAGCAGCACGAGCAGCATCAGCACCAACAGCAATAACAGCAACAACGTCATCATCAGCGATAGCCACAAAACCGCATTAAATGCGATTAATTATGAACTTAATTAGCAAAGTAATAAAAAATAAAGTGCAGCGATTTGAGCCGCTAATCTTATAGCTGTTTTTGTTGTTGTTGTTGTTTTTGTTGTTGTTGTTGTTGCTGTTGTTATTGCTATTGAAATTTCTGCGGTTCACAGTGCGTTGCAGGTCAAATAAATCCCTTTTAATTAAGAGATAAACAGAAGCAATTAAATTATTAATTATGCGAACAAACAGTCATAGAAATATTGCATACTTTATGGCGCGCAAACAAACACACTCGCTAATAAGCTCCATGTACCCACTGTATCCAAACGTACATATCACATAAATCAATAGCTTGCACTTAAAGCTGCTAATTGTTGCTACATAAACGCACATGAAACCAGAGTTAAATATTTATATACAATACGGTTCAAGCCTAGGGTATATGCTTGGCGGTGCTATTAACATTATGAAGCGTCAGTAAATCAGGCGATAAAACAAACACAAATGCCCGAGCAGCAGATACTCCATGGGAATAAGAACCAGATGAGAAGTAAGCTAAGTATTAAGTTAAATCAGAGCAAGACGAAGTCTATTCCATACAGTTGAGACCTATAAGAATTGCAGACAAAGGCTCACTTGGATGCTGCACCATCTGAATATTTTCTATGACACACGAGTCTATAGCTCGCTCACCCACTTATAAGAGATACAGGGTATAACAATTGAGAGTCCACAGGGTGTTGTAGTGCTGCTAAATTATCGATCATCATTAGTCAGGCCAAAGTGAAAGGGCGCCGCAGCTAGATATGTTTGCACTAATTAATTTCCTATAGAGCCTAGTCAGCTAGCAATCAACACTCCGACACACACACGCACAGCTCTCATTCGAGTGAATATTGTGTTGTGACGATTGCATTTGCAAATTTTCACATGAAATGAGATTATGCATATGCGTGCCTTTGATTTTCAGGTTTCGGTCCGTACATGTCCGCACGCTGATACAACATGGGTGTGTGGACAGTGGATAGGAATAAAACGGGCACAAATTTGACGAGGAAGTTTGGGTAGTTTGAAATTGCTGACAAATTTGTTGTTACTATTTGATGAATCGCAGCTTATTGACCACGCAGCTGACCGGACGCAAACTACGTAAGCCCGGCAAACCAAGTCAAATGCCATTTGGGGGCAACAGCAGCAGCAGCAGCAGCAGCAGCAGCAGCAGCAGCAGCAGCAGCAGAATCAGCAGCAGCAACAACAGCAACCATAAGGGAGCGTTGCCTGTTTTGCTGACCTTTTGCATAATGAAAGTAACATTGTGGCTGCCATTTTGTGGTTTGACAAATGTTGTGTCAAATTCGGCTACACAGCCGCAAAGCACACAACCGCACAAAGACGGCGCCAGACGAAACCGGGCGAACAACTTTGTCAACAGCTAATGGACTCGCACACACACACACACACACACACAAAGAGAAAAATTAGCCATGGCCGCACTTTTTGTAGGTGCAACAACAGCAACAGAAGTGGCCACATGACATGAAGCGCTAAAGCGATAGCAAGAGGTGAGTACAGAGAGAGAGAGAGAGAGAATGGCTGGCAGCAAGGACTACGTAACGGACACGAGCATGCCACACATGGCTCATGTTAGACTTGCCAAACAGAGTGAGCGACCACCAACAGTTGACCATAGCGGCAACCACTGCTGATGACAGCAACAATATCATCAGCGTCAGCAGCAGAAGCAGCAGCGGAGGCGTTGGTCAGTTGCAACATGAGCAACATTAAAAAACATTAAACCAGAAATCACTTTGCACCACGTCGTTTGTTGTGTGAGCGCTGAGGTTGCACACTAGCAGTTGCGGGGTTGAGCGGCGTCATTTGAATCCACAAAATGCGGCTTACTTAGACGCACAACTGATGATGTCGTTGCTGCAGCACATTGGTTGCTTTTTAGCCAGGCTATCCAACGGGTTGTCCTGGCAATGATTTGTTGGCTTTTGCGCGGCTAGAAGCTAGTCCGCCTGGCAACCAGGCTGCCAGTCAGCCAGAGAGTCGGCGAACGTTGTCTAAATACCACAACAATGAGCCGAAGCCAAAACTCTGGCCACGTCATCGCATTACCAAAGGGTGCTCTGTGTAAATGTAATCCTAGGTAGCACACTTGTCTGCCCCGCCACGCCCCGCCTGCGCCCACAGCTTGATGCTTGTTACACTCCATTTATTTTTCACTCCTTTTGACTGACTTGCTATGAAAACAAATCTAACACGCAAGTCGCAAAGGGTTTTGGGTACTTTTTTGGGGTGCAGCGACGGCTGCTGCGCCAAATGCATTTACCAACGAACAGGCAGTGCACTTTTTAGGCAAGATGCCATTGTTGTTGTTTGGTTCCACTTTTAGAGCACTTTACATGTCTGTCAGCAATGAACCCCAGGAGCGTCTGAGGCTCCCTCATTTGCATATTTGAGCGGCGAGACGCGCTGCCTTTGGAGTGTTTACCATAGTCTGTGGTCTGCAAAGAGTTTTGTCCACTGAGAGCAGCCGTCAAAGGTAAGCTAGGCACAAAAATCTCTCGTACATAGCTTTTCCATACGAAAATATTAACGAATCTTTATGAGCATAGCCAATATATGCTCTTAATAAATTTGGAGTAATTTGGCATTTAGAGGAAAATATTATCAACTGAAACATTTCAGTCAGTTCTAAGCCCGACTTCCGCTAAATTTGACTATTTACAAATTGTTGGAAATTCAAATGTATAAAAGAAATAAATATGCATGAGACGAAATTGAATTCTTCAGCGAATTGCTTGAGCCAAGGAGATATCAACAAACTAAACAAACAATGTGGCCGACAAGTAAATAATATACGACAAGGAATGCATTTACAAAAGGCTGAAGCTGAAATTATTTAAGTCGCCAGCAAAAACTCATAAAATATAGTTGAATAAAATAAAAGGCAAATACAATTTAGTCATAGGCATATACATAGACACACCACACATGCATATGAAAAACTGCAAGTCACACAATGATTAGAATAACAGCTCGTTGGTCAGGGAGCTGAGGGACTAACAGATTTGTTCAGCATCATCTCGGCGAACGAGTCGGACGTCAGAAACTTTTGTGCGCTTTTGCATGCGAAATGTTTGGGATTTATGCCGAAAAATGCATAAATAACTGTTAATATTTAATATTGTTAACTTGTAAATTTTAAATGAAATATGTGGGGGGCAGCCATGTGGAAGAGAGCATGTTGACGACCATAACGACAACGACAACGACAACGACAGCGGCGGCTCTGGTCAGCGTAGGTCAGGACATAGCCCTGCACATGAATTATGCAGTTTTTAACAAAAATGCCACATGGCTTACAACTCCACACACACACAGGACCAGAGAGAGAGAGAGAGAGAGAGAGAGAGAGAGAGAGAGAGAGAGAGAGAGAGAGACACATAGAATAAGGCAGTGCTTTCTCCTTATCCTCGACAGAATGGCATGGCCAAAGTTTAATTGTTTCTGCTGTCGACTCTATAGAAATTCTATTTGAATTTCTGCATTTTATTTCGCTTTTGCATTTTACATGCGCAATTATTCGTCAAAACTCTTGCGGCACAGCGAACATGTCAAATTAGAAACATTTCTGTCATTACTTCATTTGAATGACATCATCAACAATCAGCAATGATGTTGATGTAGTTAAGGCAGCCAGCATGCGCGCAATTTGCATAATTAACATAGTGAAATGAACGAGTATAAAAAGCTTATGAACAGCAGTCACTCTCTCTAGGACTGTCTACTATGAATAGTGTCATATAGCTGTTGAAGCTGTCTTCTTAAATACAATTATTTTACGCCAATAAACAAAACAAAATCCGATTCTGATGATGCTTCGCGATAAATTCTTGTTTGTCAGCTATATTATTTTTTCCGCATATTTCTGATTCCGTTGAAGCCTTTCGAATGGGATTACTTTTTCATGTTTGTCCCCATTTTGAAATAAGTTTAATAAAAATAAGAAAATATATTTTATGTACATCAGCATTTCATTATCATTATTATTTTTTATTCATTTTTTGTAAGGGAATTGTGAAATGATTGGAGCCTAAGAACTTAAGTGCATTTCAATTACAAAAATGTTCGCTGCACTTCATGTTGAATCTGCCGTTGCATAAATCATGAATATAGCACATACACACACACACACACACACACACACACATACATATATGTACAGCAAAGCCGTTCAATATAAAACGTGTTGTGGGAAACAAACTAAGCGAAAAGCTCACACCTACCCACACCCACACCGACACACATAGACATTGCAAACAGAAACTCTCTGGATTTGGACGCCTTTTTCAATTCTGCTGCGCCTAGCTGCAAATTCAGTTTTCGTTTGGCCAAAAACAACAACAATAGCCACAACAACATACAGTTTGGCCATTGCCTAGGAAATTTAAAACTTATAAGCACGCCATGGTGGCACGGCGGCGCGGTGCCACGGTGCCGCGCTGTATGCAATGGACGCTAACTGTTGACGGTCGAGACGCACGCACGGCTAGGCTGGCTGGCACCAGCACCTAAGCCACCCAACAGCTCCAACACCCACACCATTCACTCCCGCGCCCGCGCCCGCGTCCACGTCCGTCCACTGGCGCAAAAGCCATAAAGTTTTTATTTATTTGCATTTGCTCACGTGTGCATGTTTAATTAAATTTGAAGCGCCGGAGTGGTCGCTCGGCCGCCCACCGAGTCACGGCTTGAGCGAAACTTTAATTTTTTTTGGCCGCCAAACACACACAAATACATGCGAGCTTCTGTGGCGCCACCTGCCGGCCGTCAATGCGCTGGCACGAAAAGTTATGTCTAACGGCTGTGTGTATTTGTGGCTGGACAGGTGGAAGCGAGCTGCGCTGGCGGGTGCACCTGCACGGGCATATGATGCAGTTTACGTAACGAAAATTGAGTTGGACATGAACAAATTGCGGTTAGCTTGGTGGATGGATTTGTCGGCTTCTATTTTTGTTTCGGTTTCGGAATTTGCTTTTTATTTCGAGATTCTTTATTTTTTTTTTGTTGGGTTTTGTTGGCCTGGTCATGTGCATGGGAACGCAGGGACGCGTAGGCATGGACTGAGGGGCAGCGTGTGGGGATAGTTGTAATATGAAAATTGGAGCGTGACATGCATCTCGACAGCTTTGAAATGCAAAAAATCTGCATGATTTTTCATCTTTAAGTTTGTCAGTTAAGTGCAGCGCTTTAAAGCCTTTCGAGCCTTCTTATCTAGCTGGAACGCAGCGAATCTGTGTTCATTCTGAACAAGCTATTTATCTTGCCAATTGTCAGTTGGCAACGGCAGCGATGAAAAGTAGGCAACACTCGCGAGTATTATATTTTTCCGTTCTGGATCGCATGACGAATGACAAACAGACGATGTTAGCTAAAATGCGTTAATTAAATTTTGTCTCTCAACTGCTTGAATGCGTAGACAAGCCCAAGGGGACATTACGAAAACAGCCCCCCTCCCCCACTCTAAAACTCACACACACAGAGACGGCGACGCCCACGTGTCGCATTACGTTGCCTACTTCTAAGCGCTGACATCTTGTTTTGCCAGCAGCTCATAAAATTTGCAGCTTGTTTCAAGCATTTTGCCAGCTGCTTTAATATGCATGTGTGCTTATGTGTGTTTGTGTGTGTATGTGCGTGTTAGTGTAGAATTTATGCGCCTCATTAGTTGGTCCAGCCCCAGGAGCTAAGCTCATCACCTTGGATGTGGCTCAGTCACAGCATCATCATTAGTCACAAGTTGCGGGTCACAGGCCGCTGGGTTTACGGCGCCTAAAAATATGCTAAGCATTTGGCAGTGCGTCAAATTAAATGGTTTCGACGATGTTTGACATATTTGCACAGTTTAACTGTAGCGGCGTCACGTGGCCTCAAAATACAAAAGCCGTGCCCAATATATACATAAACACAAGCGAAGATTTTTCATATTTGCAGCAACATTTTTCACGACGTCAAAGGGGTTGAAGTGCCTCAGAAAAATCAAGAAACAAAAACACGTGAAAGTGCGCCAGAGCACATATGAATTCGGTACAGAAGGGTGCAGGGCGCAACAGCTGCAAGTAGGCGTATATCGCATTGATTTTTTTCATGTTTGTTTTTTCTACGTTTGCACGCCGACGTCGTGGTCGCTGTCGCGGCTGCTGCGCTCATTCATTTCATTTCTCGTCTTGCGTTTCATTTTATGCTCTGCTTTTCATTTTTATGAGCGTGTACAAATGTGTGTGCGTTGTTGAGTGTGTGGTTGTGTGTGTGTGTGTTGTGTGTGTGGGAGAGTCTTGACTGGCTGCAGCATGGTCTGCTCGGCTCAACTCTGCCTACTTTTTATGGGTTTTTATTTATTTGCGCCGCTTTGCAATTTCAAAAAGTGTTCGCGTGTAGCCCCAGACTAAGGCAAAAGGATTTGGCTTAGCCAAGTTGTCTGGGCCGGGCCTGGGTCTGGGCCATCGTCCTATTTCGTGCTGTGCCGGATCTTGCGTGTTTCACTGCCTTATATTGCAAAGCGAGCATAATAAATATTTGACGCTTCATAAATCTTTAAAGAGTTGCCAAAAGTAGCAGCAACAAGGACTACAGCCTCTAACCGGCGAGTCTCTTATTTCCAGAGTCTGGGAGCCGAGCCTTCTCTTAATGGATTTGCTATTTTTCGGCGCTCTACGTTTATGCTAATGACTTAGCCCGACCCGTGCGCCCGAACCGGGGCAAGCCTAGGAGGTTGCAATCGGAAGCCGCTGTGCAAATTGGACAATGAACAGGACCGTTAAAAGGTGGTGGAGGGCGGCCGGATAGACAGTGTCGGCCACTTGGGAAACCCTTGCAAATTGCATGGCCAAGAGCGGCTTGAAATCTTTGGCACAGTTTTCACTTGCACTTGCGCGCAGCCATTTTTGATTTCCCCAATGATTTGCATTAACATTTTGGCTATGGGTAGAAGCCCAAAACATTTTCGCACATTTTGCAAGCAATTTACAAGCCACACACGAAACACTACCTAACAGCACCGACTGGAGTAGAGCCAGAGCCGAGTTGGTTGGCTACAGACAATGAACCAACGATCCGACCATAAGCGCATTATGCGGGCTGATTCCTTCGGCCGGCTTGTGGCGCTAAGCCCGCTCATACCCACTCTCCCAAAGCCTGCACCGACCTCTTCGGCTTGCACACAAACGAACTTCTGTTTACAAGCCACATAAACAAACCAGAAATGTATTTTTGTGGGCTCAGCTGACTGATGGCTGGTTCAAGTTTTTGGCCTCCTTGCTGCAAAGCGGCTCTTACGATTATAATTCAAAATTGAGTTAAATAATCAATTGATAATTGTTGCAAGTTGAAATAGTTCTAAAAATATTTATATCACTTCAAATAACAAAAACATTCTGCAATGCAATTATCCATATCTATTCTTCAATCGGAGATGTAAATTTGACAAACTAAATGATTTCGCAAGTAAATCATACTTTGTGCGAAACACATTAAATTGTTAAATAATTGGCGTAAATATTGTTGTAGCTAAGGGAATTATGCTATCGATGTTCAATGTGAGCTGATGCTTAAAATAATTGACTATAAATTCATTCACATATTTTATATTATTATTATATATATATTATAATTATTATTATCATACAATTGATTTATTAAATTTTAATTAACATATTAGAATCAGCCCGGCTTTGGCAATTAATTTTTAATTTTATTTAAAAGGATTAGATAAATACCCAATTTAATTTCGCAATAAAGCTATAATTGTTAAAACTATATCAAACTATAAAACAAAAATCAAATAAACAAGGCTAGAGGTAGAAGGAAGTTGGAGAGAGCGATTTGGTTTAATTAGCTAATAACCCAACTTTAACTTTTTATATGCCACAAACATTCTCTGCGCAGTTGTTTTCAGTTTGGGTAACGTGTTTTACAGTTCATTAAAATTTGGCTCGCTGCCAGCCAGCGTCAATGAGCATTAAAGTTATGCCCAACACACATAGTGCACATAGTGTCTGGGGCTGGCACGTTGCGTGTAGCTTGTTGTTGCTTGAGCGGCGGCGGCGGCTGTGTTTGTTGTTAAGCGTGTTAACAGGCATTATATTGCACACTAAGACAAGCACACGCAAACATATACAAACTTGTGGTGGCGAGGCTGCAGCACAGCTCTAGCTGTCTGTCTTATTAGCGTTCAACAACGGCGCCACATGCTGCTCATTGAGCACACGCTTGACATGCGCTTCGCCAAAGAGGCACGGGCCGAGGGAGTCGCAGAGGCAGCTCGTCGGGTTGCCGTATATAGCTCGAGCTGCTTTAAAATGGCATCATCTTAAACTCGGGCAAGGCACACACAATTGCTGCGCAACATACTTTTGTGCGCGACCGGGCTGACAACTTCCGACAGTTGCCGCCCGCCACAGCTGTACGTAGCTATTATTATGAGCATTTTACTTTTTTCTTTTTTTGTAGCCTGGCTGTGAAATAAAAACCGCAATTACCAGCGAGTAAAATATATAAATATATATGTTTATATATATAAATATATATATATTCATTTATACAAATGTATGGCAATGAGAGGGCAAATAAACCTGTGAGCCTGCTCATATATAAAAATGGATGTGTGTGCGTGTGTGTGTGTGTGTTCGTGTGAGACATAAAGCAAACAATATGGCGACACGCAACACTAAGCAGATGAGGCAAGCGTTACAGAGAAGTCGACGAGCACAATGCGCCAGCCACAACAGTGACGACTTTTGTTGTCCTGCCTGCACAACTATAACACGCATACGTCGTGTTGTCAACGCCGTCAGCAGCAATGCCAGCAATGCTAACAGTGCCAGCAATGGCAACAATGTTGCAGCAACAAAATTGTCAAGCCAGTCGACTGTGTGAGCGACTGCCCGAGCGCGTCAACATTAGTTTAAGTTGCATACAAAAGCTAGTTTCAAGCGAAAAGGGTGCAAAATGGAATTATACGAAGGCGTCAATCTGTGTGTGAGTTTCTTTGCAGTGTGTGTGTGTGTTCGGGGTTGTGTGCTGCCCCAGCGCCTTTTGGCTGCACTCATTGTGCGCTGAAGTGCGCTGCCATTAAGTCGCATTGTTTCTGTTCTGCTACTTTTCCTCGTTGAGCACAAAAATTGAGTAACTGCACGTGAATGAAAATGAAAACAAAACCGGGCAGAGGAACGCGCCGCGCCGGCCAGGGCAAACAAGACCAACTTTCACGCTAAAAACTTTCGCATTTCTTAACTAGTTTTTGTTATTGTTACTTGGCTTTATTTTCTTATTGTAGCTGTTGCTGCTGCTGCTGTTGCTACTGTTTTTTGGTGCTTGCTGTCGCCTTCGTGCCCTGCACAAAATGCGGAAAATTAAATTGCCCTCGTTCCGGCTCGTTCCTTAGCTCTGTGAGTTGGCCAAAAATACAACAGCAAGCTCACGCACACATACACACACTCGGGCACACATACAGACAATAATTGAAATAAACACTTAAAAAGTTTGACTGCTGGCTCTGCCTTTGCCTTTGCCTTTGCTTTTACTGTTGTCTTTGTTTTTACTTTTAGCATTTCTTTCACTCATTTTTCTTGCTTTTTGTGTCTGCATTGAAATAGTTTTAATGCCGTGAGTCGCTGCAGCTGTTAAATTTTATTAAGCAGCTAACAAAACTTGAAACAATGAACAGATTTTCATGCGGTCCTTGCGCTGTTGTTGCTGCAGCCATTGTGCTAAACGCCACAAGCCACAACCAAAACAAATCAGACAACGATATTTGCTGCATACTTTTGTGCGTAGGGCAAATCTAATTATGCCTGCGCTACTTGTGATTTACAGTTAATTACAAAAAATAAATATAATTAAGCCATTGAAACGTCCAGCCATGCGCAGGAGTAAAAGAAGCACAAAGCCAAGGCACACATCCTGCGGCCACTTGTTCAGCTGTTCTCGGCCAGGCCAGGCCAAGCAGACAAACGATGCTTCTTCTATTTACATTTGCGCTCATACTTGACGCTTATGCTTTTGTAGGCTGCTCGACTCACCATGACAATTGGCCGAAGATGTTGTTGTTGTCAACATCAGTTTGGCAAACAACTTGTGCTGCAGAGCTTGATAAGCTGCAATCTTTGGATTGGCAAACATAAATCAAGAAGCCCACAAAGAAAGCGTCTTAGCAAATACAGCTATAATCAAGTGACTGTAATATATGTGCCGCAAACTAAATGCACTAAAAACACAAACTAACTAATTAGTCTAGTCTAGCTTGTTTAAGCTTTACAAACATTGCAATTGCATAACATATTAAGAGAGAGCGCTTATTATTTACTGGTGCTCAAGCCCAGACTGAAGCATTGATTGTGGCATCTTTATGTAGACACTGTCACAATATTATCATTATATTATATTCAAGAAATGTTAGAAATCTATTAAAAGTCTATTAATTGTTTCAGGTTAATGCTGTTCCGATTGCTTGCTTTTTTTTTTAAACATTTCCGTTCACTTTTCTGAGCGGCTGCCTACTGAATATCTAATTGCTGACAATACTTAGCTTTATTAATTTGTTGTCATTTTATTTATAAAAACTTTGCCATGTTGCAGTAGCATGACGACAAAGCGCGTCTAATTAATTTGATATTTTCTGGCTGGCATAGCCTCAATGCCAACAAGCTTTGACGCTGCGGTGTAAAAAGGCATAAAATATGCAGAACATTATATTTTTTTAAGTCTATACTAGACACACACACACAGAGCTAACTGCCTCTTTTCGTTCTTGGTTTATGAGCATTCCACGCGTAGCGCTGCAAAAGCCAAAATTAATATCAATTTTCAGCTTTGCCTATGACAGAGCGGGAGCTTAATGTTGTTGCTTTCGTATAATTTTTTCTTTGCTGCTTTTTTCTTTGCTTGTATTTTTATATTTTCATTGCGTGCTTTTGGCCGTTATGCATGTGTCCTTTTTGTCCTACCTTATTATATTAACAACAATTACTCACAATTATGCGACCTCTATCGCACACACTTTTTCTTTTCGCTCTAGCCCTCTACATACATACACTTAGCTGCAATTAAGTTGATTACAATTGGAGTTAAGGGTATTTTGTATTTTTTGCCTCTGCTTTTGCCCTTGCCTTTGCTGTTGCTTTTCATAAAGCTGCAATGACCAATGCCAAGGGCGTGGCATACATACGTAGGCGGACAACAATAACACCAACGCGTGGCCATCGCATTGCTGATGTGAAAAGTGAAGTGCCCAAAAGGGCCAACTGATGTACATGCTGATTAGGAACTGTCTACAGAGCTTAAAGAGTCGCGCTCCTTTATAGCTGCGTTTGGTTTCGATTTACGTTGCTTTTATTTTCCACTCAAATTCAGTTAAATGCCTGCGGCGCGTATCTGGGGCATCTTTTGAGTGCGCTTCGCTGATGGATATTATTTCTACGCACAAGAAACACACACACACACATACATCTATACACACAACACAGATAATAGAACATTTGGCCGCAGGGCAAATTATGCGCCCGTAACGGGAACTGCGCACCGCCAGCATCGACAATCAGTGTCAGCAACAGGATGCTGTCGGTTCAGTGTTTGGCGCTTTCATTCTTTTTTCTTGGCTCCCCATTCTCCTGATTCTTTCTTCTTTTTTTGGTTTTCGTGGTGTAATTGAAAAGCACCAAAAGTCAAAGTGACAAACACAGCAGCATCAATGGCTGCAAGGATGCGTCAAGAACTCGCATTTGCTGATTGACAACAAGCTTAACTCACCCACATTGACGAATTTTAGTCCTAACGACATTTTCCAGCTGCTGCTGCGTCTACCCTGGTTATTTGTGTCCTTGTCAGCGGATATAACAACATGAGAAATTAATTAACAGAATTTTATTTTTATTTAAGGCAGGAGCACCAATGCAATTATCGTTAATGCGTTAAAGGTCACAGGCGCCGCGAAAAGTGCTTCGAGAGCCTTTTTTTAAACTTGGTTACCTTTTGTTTTCATGAATTCTCTTAATGAACGGCACCTGTTCCTAAGCACTCTATTTGCGCTTCTATTTTCAACTCATTCCATTTCTAAGACGCAACAAGTTCGTGACTGAAACATTTTTTTACGCATTCTCAAAGTTTTTAGGGTCTCCATGGGTAAAGAGTGTGCTAATATTGCACTTTGTTGATACACTTTGCAGGGTATATTCTTGTTGGTCATTCGTTAGCTCGTTTAACTTTGTCTATTTTCTTGGCTACGAAAATTACCCTTTTTACCCAACCACATTAATTGGCCCAGCTTCCGTGATTTTGAGAAGGCAGCCGCAGCATACACCTGTCCGACCTTTTGAGCAGTTGACCGGTTCATTGAGGCGTTTTGTGTTAAGGTCAGTGGCGGTGCCCTCCGACTGAACTAAACGGACCGAAGTTCAACCCTAAATGTGCCGCAAATAGCATTAATGGCTGCACGGAGTTGGGCACGAGGAACTAACGAACGTTTGCTTTCAGTTCTACTTTGACTTCGCACTTAAGTGTGTATGTCTTGCCGACTTACAGTTTGTCTATTCCCATTTCCAGTTTATATTTTCCCTCCATTTTTTCTTATTGAATTGGCAAATGAAAGCCAATTAGTTGTAAGGGACTGCAGAGGTTTTGATAAGTGTTAAATTAATTATCTAATGGCTGCAAATTACTCAGTTGACTTATTAAACTTTTAAATAATATGTAAGTGAAAAACGCATTGCGGCTCGGCTTGCCCCTTTTGAACACAGTTAATTATATTTGCAGATAAAAATGAAATTGCAATTTATCATAGACGCTGGTTCAAGTGCTGCACAAATAGCGAAGTCAGTACAGGCCAGTTAGGGTCATGTTGAGCGGTTTGAGACGACAATGGCAAAGCAAATATTAAAGCCAGACATACATGTGTGTGCGGATGTGTGGCTGACTCCTGACAGTAAGGCAAACCGTTGAGCTGACCGGCTGACCGCCTAAGATGCTGCTAGGAAATCCTGTTATAAAAATGGTCAGCCAGCAACTCATGCAATGCAATATATGTATATATATATATATATATATATATATATATATATATATATATATATATATGTAGTTACAACTTGGCAAATCTTGTGCCGGAGCCATAAACAGGAGGCAGGATCAAGTTGCGAAGCGTGTGTAAGAAATGTAAACTTAAATATTTTATAACCTTAAAGCAACAAATAAAAGTAGCACGGCAGAGAGAAGAGAAAGACCAACTCAGCTCAGGTAAGTGCCGGCCGGGTGCACTAAAATAAAATTGCATACTTTATGGCGCCGGATGCGGCTGAGGCGAAATGTTGCCTCGCAACGATATCAACGTCTTCAAAGGCAACACGACGCAAGAAAATTCGATGAAATTTATTTACAGTTAAAAAGCAGACACTTTGGCCAAAGGGTCTTACCACATGCGTGTGTGAGTTTATGTGTGTGAACTGTGTGCATGTGTGCGTTATTATTTGAGGGAGTTTATTTAAAATTCAATTATGTAGCACTCGGTCTGCCACACAACAATTGCGACACAGCCTAGGGACTGGTGTCATTTTCGTGTGGCTAGAAACAGTTTTTACAGGCTACGTTTACACTTGATATGTTTGCATTGCGGCTTACCCAATGATTAAATTTATACAGAAATTGTTCTTCGATCCTTACCTGAAACGGAGCAAATGAGAGAAATTAATTAATTATTATTGCAAAAATCACGCTCAGCTTATGTCTAAAAAACAGGTGTACAATGGACATCAAATCCGTATATGTCTATATATATATATAGATATATATATATATATATATATATATATATATATATGTATGTAGTAAGGTAAAGGGCACACAATATCAAATGCAAATATTAAAATTTACAATCACTAAAATGTAAATTGTATTTTTTTGCCTACGAAGGAAAGTCAACAAATTAAATAAATAATATTTCTATTAATAGGGTGATTCAAATTAAAAATATCTTAATTTTAATGAGCACTAGAATTAAATGATGAGTTTGTTTTTCTATTTTTTGTGTGTGTTTATTTTTCAGATTAAACTTGAGTAATTATATAAATTGTTTCTGTTCTTTTTTTTTTTGACAATATTAAATTTCAACAATTTTGACATTTTCTTTGCACGTAATGAGCCTATTTCCCAAGACGTTAACAGCCATTCCTCTTAGCAAGTCTCCAGCCTTAGGCGTATCATTTTCAAGGTCTCGCTTGCAATCAAATTATGAGTAATTTATGCCGTTGCCTGCTGCCTACTTATAATTTTAATATCATGACACCCAAAATCTTGTTAAAGAAATCTCAATTATCTACTTTTATTGATTTGCTAAGCAAGCAAAGCACAGATGCTAAACGAGCGGAGCGAAACGGAGATCCTGATGCTATTTACGCACCATTTTGTCGCTCTTCACTTTCGCTTTCGCATTCGTTTCGCTTTCCGCTTTTGACAAACGAAATTGGGAGCCAAAGCAAAACAAAAAAAAAAAACACAAGATGCATGAAAACAATTACGATAAAAAAATATATATAAAAATCCATATATATATATATATATATATATATATATAGTCTTGTAAGTAGGTTAGGCCCAGGTTGCCGGGGTAGTCTGTGACAAGCCCTGAGCATGGATAAAAGCAAATTATGATAACAATAAAGATTTAACTAGAGGAGCTCGTGAAGTGG
This sequence comes from Drosophila mettleri, assembly GCA_035047625.1. NCBI lineage: Eukaryota > Metazoa > Arthropoda > Insecta > Diptera > Drosophilidae > Drosophila > Drosophila mettleri. Next base: position 17,035,981 of record JAWNPI010000035.1, read on the forward strand.
CAGCAGGCGGCATGCCGCTAGACACAAAGCCAGGCAATGGAACGGCACGGCACGACCCCGGGAGCTTGGCCAAGGCACATAGCGAAACAGGGACAATTTAAATAGACATTTATCTTGCCAAACGACAGAGCAGGTTGTGCACCCACATCCACACCCACACACACACACACGTGCCATTGCCTATAACAAAATTACAGCATTGCGGCTGATCCATGACGATGACGATAATGTGCGGGTTCTCATAGCCCGACAACGAGCCACCCCACCATCTTTACCAATCTCCCACTCCGCTACCTTTCTGACATTGATGATGTGAACGAGAGTTGGTTCAGTTTTTTGTTTGATTTTATTTATGCGCTTTCGTGTATTTTGTTTAACAAGAACAGCGACCGCAACAATTTTCATGGCGTTCGGCGTTCGATGTTCGCTGCTCACAGCTCGGCTTTCAGCTTGTCTACGCGAGCTGAGCTTCTTCTACTTCTTGTTTTTGTTTCTTGTTTTTATTTTCTTTACAATTTTTGGATTGCCGAATGTTTTTCAAAGCATAAAAAATTTTTCTTACATTAACTTGTTCTAAGAACACACACACAGACACAGCGGCAAAAGTTGTAGAAAATTTTGGTTTTTTCCTTTTACATTTTGCGTTGCTTTTAGCGCTGAACGACTTTGCAGCTTGCTAGCACTGTTGCTGTTGCTTTTGTTGTTGTTATTGCCTACTCTTAGGAAAAGTGAAAGTAGCGCAAGAACAACAACAAGCTTGAGCTTGTGGAGTGTGCCACGTTATGGCAAGTGTGTGTTTATGCACAAAGTTTTGCCAAAAAAAAAAAAAAAATATATATATATATATATATATATATATAATATGAGGAAAAAGGTAAATAAATAAAAAAACGAAAACAAAAGCTGCCTAACAAAAAAGTTGCCCTTCGCTATATCAACATCATTTGCGTTAAGTGGTTTGAAAGCAATGCGTGAAAAGTCGAGCAGTTACAAATATGCCTCAACCTAATGCCAGCGTCTTTATCTGCCATTTTCACTGGCACTAGGCAACGCAGGCTGACGCAGTCGCCGTCGTCGCCTATTAAACTACAATAAAGATTTGCTGGCACGACGCCAAGCCATGGCAGCGCAACAGGAGTTGAAACCAGTTGCTGGTGTTTGCTGCCTCTGCCTGCCTATGCCTAATTGGCTGTTGTCTGCCTGTTGCCAAAAACTGTTGCATGCTTTAAGGCGAGTGCCTAATAAAATTTGCTTTGCCTGACAATGGAGCAAAAGGCAACAAAATAAATAAAATGGCAGCACAAATACACACACTCGCGCAAACATATATGTAGGTAAAATGCCAAGCAATCTGAGCATATTTCATGGCGCTCTACGTGCTGCGATTTTTCGTCTATTTTTTTTTTTTTTTTTTTTCTAGCGCAGAAGCAGCTGGGGTAGGCGGGACCACCTGCTTGCTTGCGTGGAAGTCTTTGCCTTTGTATAGCACTTTGTATAGATTTTGGCATATCGATAGCATACACACACACACTTATACAAAAGGGAATTTACATTGTATGTGTGCTTGTGTGTTGGGGCTGGTATCCTTTTTTATGGCTGCTAGCTAAATTTATGATTTCTATTCATGCGTTTGCTTTGTTCAAAGGATTTGTTCTTTGTATACCTTGTTACCTAGATGCTAACGCAAGCCAAGTAATTTATAAGCTTTAAAAGTGTGCGTCAATTAAATTTGCAGAGGACAAACCAAAGCAGTACAACAAAGACAACAAAAGCGTTGGCTAAATTATGGCAATTAAAGCAAATTAAATGTAGTCGAGAGCCTGGCTAATATACAGCCAGGCGAGCAGCCACACGGCCAGATGAAGTTAAGAAAATTGGATATCAAAGTTCAAACACTCAATAAAGTTAACTAAACAAAGCAGTTGTTGTTGTTGTTGTTCTTGTTCTTGTTTCTGCTTCTGTTGTTGATGATACTAATGAACCTGCCAAGTAACATTTCGCACAGCAAAATGAGACAACACAAAGCGGCAGCAGCAGCCACAGCCACTGCTACTGCTACAGCTATACCTACAACAACATCTACAGCAACTTGAACCACACAAAGTAGACAAATAGCCACATCGGCAACGCGCTCGGCAAATTGATTTGCATAGCAACCAAAGGCAGCGACCAGTCTGACAAGTCCTTTGCTAAATACAGCATATGACCCTAGTCTGCTTTGGGGCTTGGATCAAAATCGCAAGATGTGTACGCAGCGGCCTGCGAAGTCCTCGCTAAGCAGTTTAACTATTTAAGACAACAACAGCAGCAACAATGTATGAATCTATGGCAACTTCAATTTGCCGTACCCTTCCCACCATCCAATCGACTACCCACATTGAGCGCCGCAGGCCGAAGTGTCAAAGACATGGCCCGAGCTACACAAATGTTGACAAGCTAATGAAATGTGAGCAGCTCTTTGGCAATAGAATAGGTGGCTCGAGTGCCTTCCATCGATGGTTAGGTGCGGAGGGGGGGCCAGCCAGCCAGCCAGCCAGCCAGCCAGCCAGCCAGCAGAGGAAGGCAGAACCCAAAATTGATACACTGTCGTAACTTGACGAACAGTTGAATGTCCCCCTCTTCTTGATATGCTGCTGCCTCTGTTGATGAACTGTCGCTCCTGACGATGTCAGGAAAATCCCAGGCGGTTCAATTTTACGTAACTGGGCAGCAGCCATAGGGGTGAGCTACCAAGTTTTTGGTTAGACATTTGCTTATGCAAATCGAAATTATAATGAAATCAACTATAACAACTCAACTATGAACGAACAGGAACAGGACGAAGGACAATTGCTGGCCTAATGAAAACTGAGTTTGAGAGACTCTCTTAGCAGTCAAATGGAATTGAAAATCCATCACATCGATGCTGACGGCCTCGAAAGTTTATATTTTGAATAGCGATTTGGCCGCACCTCAAGAGCAAAAGCAAAACTCGTAAAGTAAGCGTCCATGAAACGACCCAGACTCTTATTGTCTTAACGAGCTTCACATTTGCCTTATGTATCATAACCGACGGAGACACACTCACATGGACAGGACGTGAAGATGAGGGATGCTTAATTCAAAACTGAATTCCAAACAATTTGCACAGTAAACTGGTGGACGCCCCAAAGACATAAGTGGTAAATCACATCAATATGTGCGAGAGCCAGCAACGGCAAGAAGCGAACTGTTCTTGGGTCCTAGGCAAGGATGTTTATCTAAGGACATGGCCACATCCATCGCTGAAGCCGGACTACGATTTGCTATGCAATTTTACACACTTGACCATTAAACGTAGCCATTGGGAGCAGTTTGCATAGCAATGAAGCCAACGGGCCCTGCCGTACCGCTGGCTGAAGAAAAAACGGAATGAGAGCTAAGCCAGACCAAGCCATCGTCGGTCAACTTGATGAAGTATGAATGATTACAACAGCATAAGAGTTAGACAGGGAAATAGTAAGCGCAAAGAAAGAGAAGAGAGAGAGAGAGAGAGAGAGATAAACCGAGAGTAAGATGGCACGCAGACGTAAGCGTGCTCGTCTTTATCCACATTGAAAAGGTGTAGTTGACTGTAAAAACTTCAATGAATAAATTTTTTACTTTTTCCACGTCGGGTCATCTCGTAAAAGCCATAAATAAAACAGACATTCGGTCAGTCACACACACACAGCCGCACACATGCCGACAAAATATGGAGCCCAAAGTAAATTGATCGAAATGAAAATGCTCATAAATTTGCATAGGGCTAAAATATTGTAATTGAGCATTTGGAGAAGCGGCACCTTGAAGTCGGCAAAGTGCCAAATGGAATTTATGTGCGAGCAGATAAAAGCCAAGTTAGTCCAAACTAACTATTCAACTGAATTCATCTGGCAGCCATTTAACCCATTAAAGAAGCCACGCTGTGTACGATAGACAATGGCAGCAGGACGAGACGTTAAAATTAAATAAAGAAACCTCCTCTGACACTTGACGATTTGTCATGTTGTCACAATAAAACGTCGCACAGTCAGGCATTTTAAAGCCAACCGGCAGGCAAACAAAGAGCAATATGGAATGAAAGAATATAAAGCAGCCCGCAGAGTTCATTCTATGAAATTATGACAAACTGTCTCGAAAATGCTGAAAATACTGTTAACGTTTTGAGTGTGCCAACAAACAGATACGGCCAAGAAGCTGGGCAAAACTGAAAAGTAAGCCAAGAAGAAATGCAGGCAAATAAGAGAAAAAGAAGCAGACTGAAAAAATGAACTGATGCCGCCTTTGTTGACGAACGGAACGTGGCGTATGAGCAATGTCTGCTGATGAAAACGATGAAACAGCACAAAAATATGCCAAGAGCTGCTGCGAGCAGGCGAGGTCCCCATGCAAACACAATGAGACTGCAAGCCAAGGGGGAGAAGGGTACTGTTTTTGGGCTCTGTTCTTGCTGCTGCCGCTGATGTTGGCTTTGCTGCATTTATGAGCATAAAAAATTGGCGCCGGCACATTTGCAGCATTTACACACACAATCAAACCCGTTTAAGTGTGCCCGTGCGTGTGTGTGTGTGTGAAGGAGAATTGCTTAAAAGCAAGCAGGGAGCAACGAGAACTAAAGACGACAGCAGAACTGACAATGGGGATGCTGCAATAGCAATTTTTTCACAGCCGCTGGCTTCCACATATATACCCTAGGCACGGCTATTATAACTTTTAACTTTTGTTGCGCCTCTACTAGAGATATATTTACTTGCTTGTAAGGCTATGGCTGATATAGACAGGTGTGAGGATTAACACCTAGATAATTAAATTTGAGAGAGTATATTAAAAGTTATTTATAGTTGATCAAACTTTGATAGTTTATAGCAATTGCTTTATAGCTCTGAGAGGAAATATAAATTATATTATACGAAATATAATAAAATAATTCGTTCTTATTACTTGGCAAAAGAGCATAAGATCTTCGATATTTCAGTGCAACTTTTTTGGATATTCATATTTTTTCTCTCGAATTTTCGCAACTCATCAAAAGTCTGACCATTTGCCTATCTGTTCAACTGTCGTCCTGCATTTTGCATTTATGCACATAAAACTAGCGGAAAATTTGATGTTGACAAAGGTGACAATTGTTGACAGCTTCGGCCAGCAGCAGTTGAAGCACAGGCGGCCAGCAAGGCTAGGCATACAAAATGTGGCAACTAATAAAGTCATTGCTCCTAGATAAACTAACTGACAGACACTCTTGATTAACTAACTGACTGACTGACTGACTCGCTGGCTGGGCGTAACTGTGGCAGCTGTCTCGTTATAGGGCTTACCACAAATGCTCTGACATAAACATGTGTTTATGGCCAAGACTCAAATCAAAGACTGCAAACATATAAATTATTTGATGTGTGCTCATAGAGATTCCAGAGCTTACAGCACAAGTTTATGCATAATTAAGGCACTAAAAATGATGCATACAAACTTGTGGGCGCACATTAATTTGACTTAAACAGGATTGTGCCATGCTCTTGCATGGGGCTACCCTCACTTTGACAGGCAAAGTAAAGTATTTATTAATCAGCGCATGCATATATGCAAAAGGCAAAATGTAGAAGCATTGGCTCTTGGCGCTGCCAACTTTTCGACAACTTATTTTCAACAAATTAATTTGCCAACCACTGCAGCATGCCGCAAGCGACCGCAGCACCAGATGCAGAAGCTGCCACACACGTTTCTTTCTTCTCTACCACTCATTCGCTCTCTGTCTCTTTCGCTCTGTGTGTGTGTGTGTGGGTTGGCCTTGTGTTTGCATATGCTGAAGTTTAGTTAATGTAATCAGCTGCGCCCTGTGTTCAGATTTGTGGCGCGTGTGTGCGCGCGTGTGTGAAAATTTTGTTAACTTCAAACTTAAGCCAACATTACGAGTGGCGCGCGTTGAAGCGCAGTGCAACTGCAATCTGCCCCCAACTAGATTCTTTGCACCGCATCTGCTCGATCCCCCCTTACTCACTGTTCTCAGAGAGCGTCTGTCTGTCTGCCCGTCTGCCTGTTTGTCTGAGTTTCGCATATAGTTTACGGCAGCTTGCGCGCAATTTGGAGCATGAAAATGCCTCGTGCATTGAGGTTCACCTTTGCTATTCTTTGGACCACGCGTGCAGTCAGTTTTTGGCTTAAATATGCAGCACATGCAATTTCCACCTGCCAACTGCTAGCTGCCATCCGTCTGTTGCAGTAGCAGTCATCAAAGGGCAAGAGCGTTTGAGGTGAGCTCGGCGTAAACTACTTCTGGCCGCTCTGTCCACTCCTTCCGACTCTCAGTGCTTGTAATGTGAAACGCAGTAAATTGAGTTCATTTGCTTCCAGCAAAACTCATCATTAGTATCGCTTTACAGCGGACTCGCGTTCCATGCGAATGCAGCAAGCTGTACAGCGAATCTAGCATATGCCACCCAACGACGCAATCACACACACACTTCCACACACACACAACGACTTTGACAAAACCTAAAACACACACGTACAAAGGCTAGGATCTAATAATTACTTTGCTCGAGGTGTATCTCAACTCGAGGCACATCCACTGAAAGTTACGCACAAGTTTTTAGAGCATACTTCGCGGCGTGTTAAGGGTGGACCCTGTCTGGAATAACTTAGCGGCTGCCCGCCTCGCTGGCCGTGCTAAGCGTATATTAGTGGAAATTTAATATTGCAATTAATATAGCAACAAAGTGTGCATTGCATATTAATAAGTTGGTTTGTCGCTTCCAGTTTATAGTGCGCCAAAAAGTTGGTCAACGCGACAGCTCAACCCCGGCTGGATTAGTATACTCTCACACCCCCACTGCGCACACAAACACACACACTCACACACAAGCACAAGCACACGTACGTAGTGTAATACAGTACACTAAAGGGCAAATGCCGGCGCTCGTAAATGCCAAAGTTACAACCCCATAAGTTGGCTTAGGGTTGTAGAGCGTGTCAACTTTTAATGGGTTGCCAGTCAAGCTACTACACCGCATGGCACAGACGCACAGACACACACACACACAAACAAACATACACACGTGTATATTCAATATTCATAATCATATTCAGATGCTCGTATTTATATACAAGAAAAACGTAATAAAGCTTTTAATGAATCAAACTTTACTTTAGATGCATTAAATTTGTGCTGTCGCCGAAAAGTATGCAGAACTTTTTTAATGCGCTTTGCTGCGGCCGCTTAGCCGCGCAAAGCTTAATGCGCGCTTCGGTGTACTCTTTCTCTTGCCCATGCCCATTCCCATGCCCAAAACTTCTTTAACACATTTTTATTCACGCTGGCTTTCAAAAGGAAATCTCCCATTTTTTATGGCAATGGCGACAAAAAACTATTTGTGCAAACAACAAAGAAAAATTGCGCACAAAAAGGAAAATCATCATCAACAGCAGCGGCAGAAGCAACAGCAGCAGGAACGGCACCGAATGCAGACAGCTTCAAAAGCGCAACAAAAGCAATTTAAATTTGGCCAGCGGCATTTGGGAGTTGGCCGAGCGAGCGCCAATTTCATTTTTGCCTAACGTTTTAAGTCATAACTTTTTAATTTGTTTGTCACAGACAGAGAGTAAGAAATGTTAAATGTGTGTGTGAGTGCGTATGTATGTATGTCTGGCTGTGTGTGTGTGCTTCTTCAACATCTGCTATTCCTTTAGCACATGTCCCACAACTGATTAGCGCAATTGTATGGAAACTGACACGCACATTCTTACTCTAATTGTGTGAGAGGGCCCATAAAGTGTGCTATAATTTTCAATAGCCCAAAATCGATATGGGCCATTCGTCGAATTTGCGATGCCCGCCGCCAGCCTGTGTGCTGTAGAAATCATAACAATGCCTAACCATAAGCCCCCTCGCTCCCCAATACAGAGACGCTCAGCTGGGGTGAGCGCCCAGCTTTTGATCAATGCAAAAATTTTCGGCTGTACATGTCCCCAGGGTTGATTTATCTATTTAATCGACAACATTGTTGGCGCTAGGCTCAGTTGGGGCGGCTTGATGGTAGGTGGGGGAATGGCTCCAGTGCAAGGTGGATCTGCCTGTCAATATTTAAAACGTTGTCCCTGTCGATGTTACAGCAGCAGCAGCAGCAGCGACAACTCAAGCCGACACTCGTCCTGGACAAGACTCTGCGTGCCTAACAAGAGTTTATTGAATTTTATTTTCTCATCTCAATTTGATGTGCGTGCGTCCCGACCTTTTCCCCCCTCCACACTAACAACTGCTCCCACAAGTTGTGCGCTACATTCAACATTTCTTGACAATCACGCCCTGTCGCTTGAACTGGGCAACAGATTGTCTGCCCTATTTGATGGGGGAACCAGGCGTCTAGTGCATTTAAATTTCAAATTATTTTATTGCTGCTTGCCAAAATAATTGAAATTTTAGTTAGAAAACTCGTTTTTTATTTTTTATTTTGTTGCTTGTAAATCGCTTATTATAAATTTCTCTTCGAGGCGGGCGGCAAACTTTTGCGTCGTATTCGTGTTGTCCAAGTTTTCCGATTACGGATTAATGTAATTTTTCTTTTTTTTTTTTTTTTACTATATATATATATATATATATATATATATATTATTATTATTTTTTTTTATTATTATTATTTTGTATTATGAGAGAACGCACTTTATGTACGCGTATTTGCTATGAAGAAGACTGCTGCTGACCCCCCCGCGGGCAGTTTGTTTGACGAGCGTTTCAAAGTTTGATGAATTTTTAAATTTAAAAAGTTTATTTGTGCATTTCTAAGTTGGATGTTGGCTTATTAGAAGTGCAGGCTGGCCAAACGGCAAACGCCGACCGAACAGCCCCCATGCTCATGGCCCCACTTACACTTCAAAGCCGGCGCTGGCTTTGACACTTTGTGCCTGCTGCTTTGCAGGGCACATATTTATTATTATTTGGTTTCTCCATTCTCTATGTATTTTGTATCTGAAGCTTATTTGTTTTTACGAACCACAAAGTAAAATTTCAGCTTAAATTGAAATCACGTGCATTAAACGCAATCTGTATTTGCTTTGCAAACTTTTCGTATGGCCTGAGGCCCTACTACTAAATACAGAATTTATAAGCTGCTAGCGGCTATTTATGAATTTATATATATAAATATACTTAATATCAAATAAATACTGTCGTCTGTTTGCTCACATTTAATAGCAAATATTTAATGAAAATCACAGGGTTTCGGCCGATTTCATTTATGTGTTGCAATTGCTACAATTATTCGACCTATGCAATTATTTTCTAAGCATTTCAGGTATCATGTGAATTCAAGAAAAAATTTAAGAAACTATGAAATGCCCTTGCCAACTAATCCGAAACAATAAAACCTAACATGGAACGCTTGATGTTTGTTTTATGAATAATAAGTTGGCATTTGTAAACAGCAAATTCAAATGAAACAATAAAAAGGGCGCAAAATTCATTTGATTCCTGTTGGCACGCTTGTTTTTGACTTTTTTCCCATTGGCCGGGTAAAACATTTGCTGCATTTGCTACATTTGCTACATTTGCATGTTGCCATTGCCATATTAATGGCAATAATATGACTCTTGTGTACAAAACTATGTAATAATAATAACAAAACAACCAGAAAATGTATATATTTAACAATTTTTTACAATCCACTCGAATATTTTACAGCATTTAATGTTCGTCTGCGAAATAAATGCGGCGCAAAAAAGGGTTTAATGGATTTAATGGGGCGGTAGCAGGTCGGCGGATCAAATGGTCGAGCGAATCGTTCGGCTGTGCGATAAACAAAATCAATTACAGATAACTTAATGTCGATGCCAATGCAATTGTTTGTTTGTTTACTCTGCGGGCGGCTTATAATACAGTCATTTAGGTGCAGTTGAAGCACAAACGACTCGTGCAATTGTGACAGCCAGGATACGCTCCGTGTGTGCGGACGACAAATCGATAATGAATGCGAATGGACATGGTTAAAAATGTGTCCAGCTGAGTACACACACTCACACACACAAACTCACCCACACATAGAGACAAAATATAAACATTAGAGCTGCCATAGGAGCGAAATGCAACCAAAAATAGTTACTCAGCGCAAACGGACGCTAACGGGCTCGAGGTGGCAAGTGAGCGCAGTTTTTATGTGCAGCTTGCAACAATTTGCTGCGACGTTTCCAACAGCCAACTAATCAATATGGGCGACATGTGGCACCGCCAGCCAGAGAGTGGAGTTGCAACTGGGGAGCAACTGCTGCCACGTCAGGCCATAAGTGCACGCCAAACAATTGCGGCTAATGCTCGCATGTGCGAGATATTTATGACTGATAAAATAATAATAAGAGCGCGACCACACGAAGCTTGCAACGCTTTAACATTGAGGTAGCACACTTATTCAATGCAATGCATTCTACCGAGTGGCCGGCCACGAAGGCCTCTGCAATAGCTCACTTTTGTCGGGCGAACAACTTTAAGACTGGAGTCACACATGCTCCATTATCTGCCAATCCTGTGGCACTCACTTAAGTTCCGCCTTTGTTTGTTCTGTTGTGTTAACGAAAAAGAAGACAGAGAAGCAAAAGGGCTGTGCCATAAATATATTCACGACCCCAAGGACTACCACGAGTACTCATCAGTATGCCAGTCGCACGGTCAAGCGGTTGCACATTATTTTATTACGCACAATTGAGTCGCATGATGGCACGCCCATCGATGGGCGATGCCACAAATACTTCGGTACGTGTGGCAAAGTCCGCCAATAATAAAACACAGCAGATATGGGCAAAAAGAGGCAAATTACAAAAATAAAGGAGGGCGCACAAATCGAATAGCAAAGACATTCGGATTATATATATGTCAATATATATATATATATATATATATATATATATATAAATGGAATATATAGTCTGTTGTAATTAATTTGCGAATTAAATATTCGTACAAATGATACGTTTGTGGGGCTCTAGGCTCTTGCCCACATAAGAAACTAGGCATATGGCATGAATATGTCAAAAAGTTGTCTGGGAACTCGAACAGATTCCAAATAATATTTTATGTTATGTGAATTGGAAATGAGATTCTTACAAACTAACATGATTTAGCGAAACTTAAGCTAGTTATTACGATTTACAAGTACAAAATTGAATAAATATAATTACAGTAATTACAACACGCATACAACATCAAATGAAGAGTAGAAGCTACTCAGTAGACAGTGAGAGCGGGAGTTTGGAGGAAGAGAAAGAGATAGAGAAACGAGAGCGAGAGGTTTATATTTGGTACTGTGTGTTTAGCTAAAGAGCGCAATTAGTTGATCAAGTGATCTGTGATCAAATTAATAAAAATATAACAAGTCCTTCTATGCCTACGATAAAATGAGTTGAAAGTAGTTTATGGCACGCAGTGTGTAAATTAGATAACTTAGAAAAATTCTAGCTACTCAAGACTTTAAAGAGTGAGAGAAAAAAATAAACAAATGTAATTAGTGTAGAGAGAAAATAAAAGAGAAAATCTTATTTTTGTTAAATTAATTTTGAAATGCAATGTTTTTTTGTTGTTAGCGTTTTTAGTGAACACACAAACCTTTTTAGGAGAAGATAAGTGTAGTGAAGTTGGCGATGGCATAGAACAATCAGAAGATGCAGAGCTGCAGCCGCTACTGCCGCTGCTGCTGCCAACGACGCCGGCATGCACGACGGCTGTCGGCGGCGGTCCCAGTAGCGAGACCAGACTACCGCCAACACCGAACGCCGGATGGCCAGCGTCGCCGGCGGCAGCCGCGGCGGGCTGCTTAGTAGTAGTGGTGGTAGATTTGGTAGTATTTCTAGTTACATCACATAGATTAACTGAATTATTTACATTGTTGCTCGGGGTGGTTGCCGCCGAGGTTGGCGTGGCGGCTGTGGCAAACATGGCGGCAGCAGCCACAGCGGCTCCATTACAAGCCGGTATTATTGTAAGTGGTGTCGTCGGCGCAGCAAAATACTGTGCACCAGCTGGCGGCATTCCAGCTGAGGTGTATTTGGTGGGTGTTGCAGGTGCAGCAGCCACATTGTTAACCTGCAGTTGCATGTACGTCTGTAGCATGGCATGCGCTTGAGCCTGAGCCTGCTGCTGATAGTGGAATTGCTGCTGGGCGGCCTGTTGCTGTTGATGGTGTTGCTGCTGCTGCAGTTGGAACTGCTGTTGCTGCTGTTGATGTTGTACCTGCTGCTGCTGCTGCTGTTGCTGTTGATGTTGTGCCGCAACGGCAGCTGCAGCGGCCTGATGGTGAATCAGCATTGCGTGTTGTTGTTGTTGCTGATGCTGCTGTTGTTGCTGATGCTGGACGGCGACGACGTTACTCTGCTGCAACATGGCAGTTGGGGCGCCAGCTGGATAAGTCTGATATACGCCCGCAGCGGCTGCTGCTGCAGCGGCGGCGGCGGCTGGATGCTGCAGGTGCAAATGATGTGGATGCGTGGGCGGTGGTGCTTGCAACAGTTGCATTTGCTGTGCGTGGTGTTAATTTATGCTCATTCAGATTATTCTCAGTATTTTGTTTGAAGCTATTTGTGGTTTAAGTTTCAGTTTGGTTTTGACTTTGGCTGATGTGGCAAATGTTGGCAAACAATAATCCATTTAACTGATAAGCAAATACAATAACTTGTACGCCCAACAGGCGAACCGAAACGAAATTCACATAAACAAAGTATAAATTTGATAATCGGAAACGCAAAAATATCAAATCAAATAGCAACTCCCAAAGTTACCACAGTTTCACTGGCCGTACTTTGCCCATTGGGTAAATCATAAGATATGTCTTCGGCGAAAAGGTAAATTCGCACCGCAATAAAAGGTGGCAAAATTAGCAGGGATACAAGTGAGGGCAGTGACTAAATGTTAGAGCAGAGTTCGTATAGAGAAAAGATGGTTAAGTCTACATTTTATTATTTAGCAAGATATAGATTGAAAAATACAGAGACAGAGAGAGATAGAGAGAGAGAGAGAGAGAGACAGAGCGATAGATAGTAAGATATAGTACGAAAAGTAGATTTTAGATAAAATAGAGAATATAGGATAGACATAGCAGCAGCAGAGAATTATAAGTCGAAGTTTAAGCTAGTTTCAAGATCAGAACTCGGGCAAGAAATTGTATGTTTATATAAGTTTCAGATGATGAGCCAACGAGCCAACGCGCTCCACAGCCTAATTGGTACATTGAAACTGAAAAATAGTCGACAGGCCATGGAACTTTTTTTTATTGCCAATCATTCCTAAGCTTTGTTAAGATATTTGCTTTTGAATCGAATTTAAATGTCAATGTCAAGCTGAATATTGAATACTCTATGTATTAATATATAGAAAATAAGTATTTGCTTATTTACATCATGATAATAACTTAAATTTTTTGCTAACCTGCAATTTTATTTGAATTTAAACAAAAAATACTTTTGTACACAGATTAAGTGTATATACAGCGTGTAGTAAACATATTTTTAAAGGTCCTGATTTCAAGCAGACTAATAATATATAGAAAAAAAAAACAAAATATAGAACCATTGACATTCTTTTTATGGCACTCGCATGGCTCATGATCGAACTGCTTATATAGAATGTTTAAGTTTTAAGTAAGAATTAGGTAGTAAGTATATATAAAAACTTAAAATATGAGTAGGTAGAGATAGGAATAGTTTCTCTTTGCATAGTAAACTGTACAATTTGTTTATGCGGATTATTATATACTGGTTAATTCGATTCGAATCGACTGTGTTGTTATTTAATTATAGTATGTACGAGTATTAACAAAAACGAAACGTTTTCAATGTAAATGGTAAATATCTCAACTTTCGTCTTATATATTTGTTGTTTTTCATATATATATATTATATTTTTCGATTGGCAAAATTTGGATTTGCGTTTATATTTCAAGTGCATTTTCTTGTGATTTTTTTTTTTTTTGGTCTTTTTTATGTTGTTTTTAGGATGTGGGCGGCGCTTACCATGATTAAATCTTGTATAGGGGAGGGCTCGGCTGTTGAATCAGAAGCAACGATTTCGCTTTTTACCGTTAACGGCGGCGACGGCGTTGCTGCTACTGCTTCAACTGTACTGACGGCTGCGGATGCGGCTGCGACTGTCGGCGGTGAAGCTGGGCTGGGGCTAGGGCTGGCGTTGGCGCTGGCGTTCGCAAGCGACGCTTGAGAGCTGCTGCTGATACTGAGCGCGGCAATCGCTGCTGACGCCGTGGTTTCTGTTAACGCGGCAATGATGACAGTTTTATTGGCAACAAATGTTGATTGAAAAATTCTATAATCTGCACAGTTTTTTTTTTTATTTATTTTTTTTTTCTTTTTGTGTTTTGTTTTGCTTTGAGTTTTAGTTTTACTTAAGTTGCGTTGCTTTTGCTTTGTTTCTTTTCTTTTTGTTTTACTTTGCTCTTAGTTTTTAATTATTATTTTGTGTTTTATTTGGTATTTTCTTGATGTGGGAATTGCACGGGTTTTGGTTTTGGATAGTCAAGAGTTTAGTGCTTGTATGTTTAGTGAGCTTGTTTATTGCCAATTCGGTATATCTGTATGATGATATATCAATATATATATCAAATGCCAATCGAATTATTTTTTTATTTTAAGTAAAATGCCAATTGTGTTCAAAAAGTTTTACGCAAATTGTTATCAATTGTTATGCTGCTGAGTGCTGAGATTTCAATTAGGTTTATTATACAGAAATATTTATCTTTAGTATATACTAAGTTTTCGTTGAGCGTACTTTCAAGTAAATTAGTTTTCTGCAGAGATTGTCTTACTTATATAGGCGCTCTATAGCGCAATGTGTAGATGTGTATGGAATATCACTACGGAGATTGAATAATTAGACATGTATAATATGTTCTGTATATATATATATATATATGTATAGAGTTTATATAAAGTGTATAGCGTAAAAGTTTGAAAACCGTTTGAAGATTGTTTAAAGTTTGATGATTGATTGATTGATTAAGCTTTCTTAAGTAAGGGGAAAATTGCCTTAGAGATTGTCGTAGAGTTTTTTTAAGTTTTTTTTTTTTTTATTTCGTAGTTTGAGGTTTGATTTAAGTTGAGAGCAAAAGTTGCGAAAAGTTCTTTATAAATATAAATATTTAGAACAGCTGTATATATATATATAGATATTGCTACTTATGATTATATGTATATATATATATATATATATATATAGATTAATGCTCTGTTTATTGCCTGGCTCTGAATGCTTTGATTGCTGCTACTCAATTTCGGCCTTAAATATATACGCTAATTTTTATTGATTGTCAAAACGCGTACTCTTGTCGATCGAGGCATCAAGTCCCAACGATTTGTGTGTCTAACTCTAAGGGAAATAATCTACAAATATGATTGATAAAATTCTTAGCCAACCGCAACTACAACTGACCAAAAAAGCTAATGAAAAAATCTCTGGATGATTGACACCGTTTTTGTTATTATTTTTATCTAATTGTTAGGTAATTCTGGACACAATTGACTGCTTTTTGAATTCAGTTACAACCAATTAATTATGATAGACATATAACAGACTCACACTTACCTACACACACATACAAACGAATATGTATTTGTATTTGGAATTTCTCGTATTTATTTTATTTATATATATATATATTTTTTTTTCTTTTTGTTCTATTTTGCTTTTGCTCTTTGATTCTGATCTGCACTTTCAATTTCAGCTATAATTAAAAAATGCTAATTACTTGTTTGCATTTCCTCTTTTGATATGTTGCTATTTATCTGACTGCCTATTGCCGCACCTTTTGTAAATATTTATACTTAATTTCAATTTAACAACCTTTGCATTCTTCCCAAAATTCTACAATTTACTCGCAAAAAAAAAAATTATATTAAAAAAATGATTGAAACGAAAAGGACGCTAAATATGAAGTTCCGTTGAGGTTGGGGATGTGGGCACAAAAAATGCAATTACTTAACCCTTGCCCGCTTTTGGCTTAAACGTTATCACCTTTATATCCCTTCTTCCTTTTCTTTTCACCTGGCTACAATTCTTGTGTCTACCTGTATTTCGAAAGGTTTGGTTTTCTCGCCTATTTGCTTTGGCTTTGCCAGTTTCACTCGCAAATTACGCTCAAAATTAACAACAAAATATACAATTCACTCGATGAATTTCCAACAATTGTTTTATTTCATATATATAATTTAATTTAATTTAAAAAAATTTGAATTCCTTGTAAATAGTTTTTAAAAATCGTTTTCAGTTGGCTTTACACAATTCGTTTCTCTTTAATACTGCAATGATTTTTGCTTTTGATTTGAATTCTCAGCTGCTCAGAGGCGCAAATCAAGATTAAATTTACTTTGATCTCCTCTTTCGTACTTTTTTTTAATATATCATTAAAGTTAACAACAATTTGCCACTATTATCGTCTTGTTTTTTTTTAGCTACCTATTGTGCCGTAATGTTGAATTTTTTTCTGATGAATGCGTTCTGTTTTTGTTTGGTTTCGGTGTGTTTTGGGAATTCTATTGGATTGGTGTGGGAAAAGAGTTTTGTGATTTGGGTACAGAAAAATACCAGATGATTATTGTAGTTTATCAATTGTTATATTTCGCGATCTTTAGCTTGCTTGTACTGGTAGTTGACAAAAAAAGGTACAAAATAGTGATATTATTTTAGTGAACAAACGTCGGTCTCTTACATTAATTTCGATTACTATTTGTGTATGAAAATTAATACAATTCAAATAAAAAATGTTTTGTGTTTTTTTATGATAACATGAATATGTTTGCCAATGGAAAATTATGATAATTGCGTCAGTTTTTTCGCAACTATTTTTGTAGAGGCTTTTTTTCGGTTGCCAATTCAAAGCCAAACTTGAAACTTAAGTTAACGAAAATGGGGGAATTCGTGAAACAAAAGAGAAACTAAATGAAGCGCAAACAAAGAACAACAAAATGGCACAAAATAAGTAACATAAACGCACACAATGGGCATGAAAATACTTAATAATAATTATGCTCTTATTACCAATTAAGTGTCGAGTCAAAGTCGTTGAGAAGATGAAATGAAGTTGGTTTGATATTTAATTTTAATTTGAGTTTTGATAGTTGTGTTGCTGGTGTTGTCTTTTCGTTGATGTTTGATTTGTGTTTTACAATTTTGTTTTGATATACGATTTTTTGTAGCTTTTAATATTTTGTAACTTTTGCAGATAAAATGTTTTTTTTTTTTTTTAAATATAGTTGTTTCTTGTTGTTGTTGTTGTGTTGTTACTTGTAATTACGGCTCTGAAACAAAACAAGAAATTTGCCTTTGAATATTTAGTGCTCTTCTTGTCTGAAGTGCGTAAATAATTTTAGTGTATGACTTTTATTTTCTTTTTTCTTTAAATTATTTTGTTGCTGCTCATTTTTTACTTTACGCACAAAAACACGATCAGACCCTAAAGAATAACAAAAAAAAAAATACCTAAAAGACACTTGGCCAACTCTGCTGCCAGTTCTAACAATTGTGCGAGCGCATTACTCTCTTCGTGATTAGCACGCACGATATAGCATTGCCTTTACCGGTTTTGCCTCGTTTTTTTTTTTTTGTTTATTTATTTTTTATACTTTTTTTTTTTTTTTTTTTTTTGACTTCGCCTGACTCACACATTTTGGCTTTTTGGATCGCGTTGCCAAGTTGGTAAAGCGCTCAAAGCAGATTCAGACTTGAAGCTAGCCACAGATATGAGCGTACCCTGTACTCTCGCGATTGGCTTGGAAACGTGTAATTACAACAATAAAAATAAACTACGGGAATTATTTCGATGCGTACTAAGTACGCGATTGCGACCAAGCGACCAAGTGAGAGCGAAAAAGATAGATTGAGAAGTGAAGCGGCCTGGCGAAGTGAATTGAGAGTGCGGCCTATTGGAACGTTGGCCATAAGGTTTTATGGCTCACAGACGCACAAACTGTCTGTGTTTTCTTCTTTTTTTTTTTCTTTTCAGTGTGTGTTTGCCTTTTTATTTGGGTTTTTGTTTTGTGTTTTGGTTTTGTGGCAAACACAAAAACGTGTTTCTTTGTTGCTGCTCAGTTAAGGGACAGCTCTGAGCTAGTGTTACCTCTATTATATTTCTTCTTTTTCGTTTGGTTTTTTCTTTTTTTTTTTTTTTTTTTTGTTATTCGTTCTGTTTTTTGCCGGCTTTGAAATTTCTTTGGTACTTTTGAGCCTATTCGTCTGGACGGACGTAGACTGGAGCTACTGCTTTTGCTGGTCTTGACTGAGCGAGCAAGCCAGCTAGGCAGCGAGCGAGCGAGCGAGCGATTCACGAGCTCAGTTTAGAACGTGTTCTTGCTGTGGCTTCTGCTGTTGCTTTTGTTGCTGGCTTACTGGCAATAAGAATTAAAATCGAGTCGGCGAGCAACGAACTTTTGGCCAGCAATTCTTTTTTTATTGTCATGCGAGAATTGTGTACAGATCTTTCTGCAATTTTCTGCGCTTTAGGCTTAGATTTATTTTATTAAATACATTTTACGAGCATAAAATTATGTCTGTCCTAATTTATTTTTAAATTTAAAACATAATTTTTCTTTTAATTTTAATTTTGTTTTGCCTATGGAATTTTTGCTTACATCTTATGGTTGTTGTAGAGCTGTTGTTGTGGTTTCTGTTGTTGTTGTGGTTGAGTGTCGAAAGATACAAAATAGCGATACACTGATAGCTCAAGTTAGAAGTTCAAGTGTTTGAAGGTTTTTGAACTTTATATTTTATTTTATTTTTTCTATTAGCACACACGTAAAGTGAAAACTCGAGAAATGCCGAAATAAAGCCGTGTGAAAAAGTTTGCGGATTTGATTTTATGAAATTGATTTGTTTTGTATTTAGAAATTTTGTTTTATTTTTATTGCAGCTGTTTATGAAGATTGATATGATTTTATTTTATTTATTCAGAACTTGGCGAATTTTGACTATTTGATATGCTGCGTGTGTTTTTTATTATCCGCGTGCTATTTGCGAGACGTTGTTGCTGGTATTGCGGCTGTTTTCGATTTGAACTCAACTTTGATTTGGATATTGAAATTTTCGTGAGTGAGCGAACGCGTATGTGTGTGGGTGTAAGAGTGTGTGTGTGTGAGTTGCTGCTGCTGCTTCTGCTTCTGTTATTGTTGTTGCTGCTGTTATGGGTGTTTGCGTCGGTGGTGGTGGTGGTGATGTTGGTGGTAGTGGTAGTGGTGGTGGTTGGTTTGTGATGTGTGTGCTGACTGCGACGGCGACGGCAGCGGCAGCGGCGGCGACGGCTACGACAGCGGCGGCTCGGCGGCGAAGAGGCTACGACTGACTACGGCTACCCTGTTGATGATGATAACCAAAAACTCTAGAGCTCTAACTTAAGAGAAACGACTGACGGTGCGCGCGTGTTATTCTATAGCCAGGTATATTTATTGCTGTTGTTGTTGTCGTTTTTGCTGCTGCTGCTGCTTCTGTAGTATTATTTGTTGTTGTTGTTGTTGCTGTTATTGTTGTGCCAGTTGCTAGTTTTGTTGTTGTTGTTGCTGTTATACTACATATGATTTCTATAGAGCGAACGAGCGAGCGAGCGTACGAACGGCGGACAGAATTGGAACGGGTTAAAGCAAAGACTGTACGAAGACTGAAGTAAGAACGACTGGCATTCTAAGGTAATATACCTTTTTTTGTTTCGGAGTGCGGCAGCGCTGCTGTCGCCAGATTGAATCTGTTGCGCCAGCGCCGACGTCAACGCCGGCGCCGACGGCGACAGCGGCAGCGACGCACGTTAACCAAAATAAAGCAACAGTCGAGGCCAGAACCGGACGAGTTCGACACCGACCACCAAGAGATGCTAGCTCGTGTACGAGACGACGACTTCGACGACTTCGACGACGCCGACGACGACGACAGCGACGTAGGCTGACAGCATTTCTCCTGCTAGTCAAGGGAACTCCGAAAATTGTTCGGAGCGCGTAGCACACCTTTTGTTATTCTCCTCTCCGGCCTGCTGTCTCTCTCTTTCACTGTCGTTCATTCTCTCTCTTTAGCTCTTTCTCTCCACTGTTGCTTGTTACCTGCCGGTTCCTTGGCCTGTTGCCTCTTCAACGTTCTTTTGCCTTTGATATTGCCACTGTTCACGTTGTTGGTGTTGCTGCTTGGAGACGCTTCATACCGAGACTCGGCTTTTGCGGTGCCTCAGGTGCGCAATTATTAAACGTCTTTTGTTCATTATAATTTTTCTTGTTTGCTGTCTTCGTCGTTCGCAGGGCGCGTTTTGGTAACGTGTGTTCATTGTGTGCAAAACACCATGACTTTAGTTATATAACACTCGTATAAGCCATCCACAGTTCGTATAAGACATTTTGAGGATCAGATGGGGAAGGCGCTGACACCAACTGGCTCACCTGAGCAGATGACGACGCAGTGGGATTCACCTTCGTGCGAAGGGACAGTCGCTGCTGCTGCTACCTCAGAATGTTGCTGTTGTGATAGCAGCTATTGTTGCAGTAACAACATTACTAGCACCCACCTACAATCGCACACACACACACACATATATATATATATATATTTATATATATATACTGACTGCTACGAACACACTCACATTTCTACACACACGTGGGCCATGTGAGACAGCAAATGCAAGCGCCATGCGTGCGCGCCCTGCCAGTGGCCGCATACTAGTGTGCTCGAGCGAGAGCGTGGATGTGCGAGCGGGAGACGACGCTTAAGAGAAATGGAAAATAGAAAATCAAGAGGCGTCGGACGCGGGGCCACGGGCAGAGCGTGCAACGCAAAAAAGGCAAAACAACAACGACGACGTCGTCGTCGGCAGCGGCTGCGACGACAAAATCAACGAGAAAATAATAATTGTTACACCTGCTTCGGAAATGCGCGCAAGGGGTGGAAACAGAGCGCCCAGCAGACGACCAACGGCGACGGCGACAGCGACGACGACAAAGCTGCATTCGCTTTCAGGTGAGCGGCGACGTTTTTGCCACCCTTCCACCAAAGGAAAAGCGAGCGTCGCTGCTGTCGTGCCGAAATGCCGAAGCACGGAAAGCCGAACGACTTTTCCGATGAAGTCCAACGAGCCGATGCTGCCGCTAGCCGTCGCGTGGCATCGCGCGCTATTCGTGCGCGAGAGTCCGAACGGACGCAGCGCGCATGACACAAAGGTGCAAATACGACGTAGGTGTGAATGAGGCAGTGGACGATTTGTGGGTGGCCGACACTGTCAGGGGAAAACATTTCGTCTAGAGGGTGGCACGAGTTGTTGTAAGGGGCAACTGATAAGGGGAATATACTGTTAAGTTTGATACTGTTAGGTGGAAAGAGCTTTTCGGAAAAGTTTAACTGTGTGTTACAATATTTCTGTTTGAACCAACATTATTTGGTAATAAACGTGTTTATCTAATGGTTAAACAAGTTAAAAAATAACTCCTAACAATTTAGCAATTTTTAAAATTATTCGGTGAATTTGATTCCATAATAAGGTTTTAAATAATTTGGACGTCTTAAAAACATTTCTAATTAATAATACAACAAAATTCCATTAGAAAACTCGGATGAGAATTTCTCTTCATTTGACACATTTCCAATTTTTTATAATTTTTTTTAAATTTATAGACATTCAGTAATTCCTTTTAATCAACTTTTAATTTAGAATATGATTAAAATAATACCAGAAGTTTAGTGTCATAAAAATTTTGTTGCCATATGTTTAGTTCTTATCTTATATAAAATCTAAAAAAAACTAAATTATACATCTAATAAAGATTTAATTATGATGTACATGCAGAAACATAATTCCAAAAGGAATTGTGATTGAGAAAATGAAAAACAAAGAATGGAAAAAGTTATTACACATTCTATTTCCAAATTTTAGAATTGTAAATTTAGAATTGCACAGCAGATAACGAATACAAGTATAATTTAAATATATTTTAAGTGTTATCTATTTCATGAGTATAGCGCAAAACGTGTATTTAACGAACACCTTTAACATGCCAAGTAGATTGTTGGCTTTATAAATACATAACAAAAAAAAAAAACAAAATAATAGACATATTTTATAAAAAAAAACGCATTCAATTCGAGTTGCATGAAGTGCATTTTAAAGGCAACAAATCCTTTAATACACTCGGTGGCATCCATAGAATGCAAATGTTGCCGTTGATAACCAGTGAAAATCCCATAGATTTAGCCATATGATTCGGCACTGATAGAAATAAATTTCATTTATCGACGCTTTTCGGAAACAACAATTTTTATTTGATTTTATTTTTATTTTTTTTTTTTTTTAGTATAGACAACTTTTAGGCAATTGCCCATGAGCTCAGAAGTATTTTAGCTTTGTCGGCTGTCCGTCCTCCGCCCTCTCCGCTAACAGCATAAAAACGATGCTCTGCATAAAAATCGCTTTGTTATTGTTGCAGGCGGCGTCATCGATGATGCCGCATGGAGTTGAGCTGTTGTAGTTGTAAACGGTTTATGAGATTTACGCGCAATTTGTTGCCAACTTTCATTGTTCTTACTGTTGTCGTTGTTGTTATTGCCATTGTTGTTGCGACTGTGCCAGCGGCATATAAAACAATATGCGCCCAGTCTAAGCTTGGCTCGTTAAATGATTTGCGTTTGTTTTTACTCACGCTCTTTATGCCGCATTAGCCTCGGCTCTAACTGCCTCTCCCTGTTCTTGTTGGTAGTTCAAAAAATGTAAAATGGGGCTTACCTGCAACGACCATAAAAAAATACCAAAAGCGACCGAAACAGCGAAATAGAGAGAGAGAGAGAGAGTGTGTGTGAGTGGGCGTGTGTGAGAGAGAGAGAGAGAGAGAAGGTGGAACACCGTCCATGAGCATAAACGTTATTTACTTTCGTTTAATGTACAAATATTGATTAAGCTGTAAAATCGTAATACAAAATTGAAGTGCACACGCATCAAGTTTTTCAATTGGTTGTGCGAATTTGAGCATAATCTATCGGTCACGAGGGCCAGGGATGGCCAAGCTTACGCTGCGAGGGGTACGGAAATACAGCAAGTACAGTACACGAAAATATAAGCATAGAATGTGGTCTACCAGTCACATGCAACATTCATGTTGCCGCAAGACAAAGCAGCGGCCTCCAACATATAGATACAGATATATGTGCATATAATTTTTGCTAGTCAAGCGCAACAGCTGCAAACGGGGCTGGTGGCAAGCAGCCAGAAAGCAACAGAATAAGAGGTAAAGGCAGCAACGGCTGTGGCATGCAACAGGCAATGAATCTCAATCTCGGTAACGTTGTCGCTAGCTAGCTGGCTTGCTGGCTAGCTGGTTGGCTGGTTTGCTGACTGCTTGAAACGCAAAAAGAAAAAAAAAACAACGAGAGGAGCCGTTGACTTTGGCAATTCAATGGCAACAACTGGCGGCGAAGGCAGCCGCGGCAGCAACATCGGACTCGGAGCCACAGACGACATTCAACTTCAACTTGAATCTTTTGGAGAGAAATATGCGGTAACAACATTTACTAGCCAGCCAGCCCTGTGTTCTCGACTCCCGACGGCGGCGGCCAAGCGACGCAAAACCAACCAAGCAGCCAACAAGCAACAGCAACAGCAGCAGCAGCAGCAGACAACAACTTAACGCACGAAATAGTCAACTTGCCACATTTTAATTCAGTCGAATATTTCTTTTGCTGCTGCAGCGCCTTTTTCTCTGCCCTGCTGCTCGTCGTTCTTATTGCAAATGGCATAAACGGCGAAATTGCATGCAACTCACACAGACACAGACACATACACAGAGAGTGACTGCAACTTGACTTTACTGCCTGCACTTGGCTCTGACCAAGACTTGGAATGTCTTCTTCTCTTCTATTACTTTGCCTTGCGCTTAACTCGGCTGGTTGCTGTAGCTGTTGCCACACCACATTCTTTAAGTTGCTGCCTGCAACAACAGTGCCATGTGCTTGCTATGTGCAATGTGCCCTGGCAATAGAATTATAGTCACTACAGTTGCTGTCTCTTGGTTTATTTTAAGCTCAATTTATTGCCACAAACGTTTTGCATTGTGCGAATGCGAAACTAACATCTTGGCCCTAGAACTCTGCTTGCGACTCGCTGACAAATGCAAATGAAATTGGCTTTCAAGAGTTATTCCCGAAATATTATTATTTCAAATGAAATAATCACTTAATCTTGAGCATTGAAATATATTTCAATCTAGGCGAGAATCGTGCTCGCTTTGCAGTTCAAGCATTAAGGATCTGTCGCCTCTGTCTGGCAACTGGTAATATCTTAGCTAGGCTAAGTCTTTTATTGCTAACAACATTTACTACAAGCTCTTAAAATGTTCCTAATTTAATTTAGACCAACAAAGTTTCCAAACTATTTAACTGAATAATTGTTTGTGTGTTTAAAAAAGGGAATTAATTGCAACAAGTGCTGATAGTCGCTGCTGCGCATTGGTGCATGCAGCATTAAGCTGAACAGCCACAACTTTTGCGTGCTGGTATAATTGCTTTGTGTAGTTTTCGTTGTGTGCATTTCAATTGTTTGGCCGTTTGGCCGTGAGCTTCCCAAGCCACAGGTAACAGGTAACACCATCGGCGCCACAATCACAAAAACACAAAACTCTTTTTCTATTTAGCGCCTCAAATTCGGGGTGAACTTAAATTATAGGAAACCACTTGTTACTATCGCGCTTTGTCCTTTATCCTTTTCATAGTGCATAGGTAATTTTGGTATATTATCATAACATTCCAGAGTCACAAAGCCTTGCGGCATTCGCAATTTTCACCAGATTCATCATAAAAGAACTCTTGACCCACTGTTGACCACGGGTGAAGCTGGACGCCTCGTGAAATTGAAAATTGAAGCAACAAAAAAGGCAAGAAGAAACACAGAATACACGGTGTGCATCAGGTAAGCAGCGAATTTCGAGAACATCCATCGAAACATTTCCAATAATAAAATTCCAGGCAAAAAGGGCAGTAAAATGCGCGAACTGAGCCGCCTTCATTGCCGTCGTAGCCGCAATTATACTTCCACCGCAAATGAAACAAGTTTGGCAACTTTGCCAACGACAGGCATTTTGTGGCCATGGCCGCACAGCGCAGCGTGCCAGACAAGCAAAGGCTCCAACGGGCACAATCATACAAACATACACCGGACCCAGAGCCAGACTCGAAGCCCGCCGCCTGAATGGGGCGATGCAGCGACCGCAACAGCTTCATCATCTTCATCATCATCATCGTCCATGGCTGGCCAGTCGAAAGTCTGGAGCTGCTGCATTTTTGAGATTCCGGTGCAAGAACTCACTTTGCATTGATGTGTTGCTGAGTGCATGGCCATGGATTGGAGGAGAAGGAGTGCGGTGCTCGGCGATTTGGTTTGGCTTGGTTTGCATTGACTGCGGTCGTTGTAAGCATTTAACAATTGCAACCGCCCCCAATCCACAGGGTGGGCCAGATGGGCGGTGTATATCAAGCAGGACGCTATCCATTAGTTGAAGCACTTACGCTATTATCGACAGCAACCGCGATGCTAATGGTGCGCAAAAAGCTTGTTATGATTGCCACCAGCAGTGCAGTGCAGTCAGTCAGCCAGCCAACCAGCCAGTCGGCCAGTCAGTCAGTTAGCCTGACCCGTTGGCGTGTAATGAACCATAATCCCATTGTTACCACTTACAACCAATAAGGTCAAAAACAACAGCAACAGAAGCAACACGACCGTAGAAAGACGGCTAAGCGGATTGGGTCACAGCACGCAAGCTGCTGAGTTCCGTTCAGGCCGGGACGGCTCACGTCGAAATAAGTCAACCAGCATCGAGAGTCACAAGCGACAACTACTTGGCATATCCTGGCACACTCCCTGACCGACTGTAAGCACAGTGCCTGCGCCCGCCCACTCATCGAGTGGCGCCTCTTAAGTTTATTTGCTTGCCACTTGTCCTTTTCCCCGACCGTTGGTCCGCCTTTTGCTGTACAATGCCACCTATAGATGATGTCGATGTGACTGACATTCGCCAGGCTATTCATTAGCGTGATTTACACAGCGGCATTATGTTTTATTCTGTGACACTCGAGTCGAGGCGAACTACTCTGCACCCCCCATAAGACAATTCATCCAATTTGCGCGTCTAGTAAAAACTATATCTGGTAATCACTGGCAGCAGCGAAAGGAGATAACAATAAGTGTTCACTAGTGGTACTTGGTTTTCAAAAAGAAAACTAATTTAACTAACTTAACAAATTGTTATGTAAGTTTTAATAAATTGAAATTATTTTTAGAAATGACGCTACCATTCAATAAATGTCCATAAATAAAGAAATCAATAATATTTTAAAAATCAATAATATAAAAAACTGACTATATACTGACTATACCGCTTAAGACTTTATTAAATTTGTAGACATTTCCTGTAAAACATCACAACGAAATGTGTGATCTGAAACACTCAGTCAGCAAGTGTAAGACAAAACTTACGACAAAAGCAAACAGAAAATAAATAAATTTATACGCCGTGTGTAAATGTAAATGTATTTAGTTGTAAATATTTATGAACGGACTTGGAAGACGTTTTAAGTTCATTGCGAATATCTCTCAAAGAAGCAGTACAAAACTGGCATAATATTAAAAATATTTAAATCAGAACAAGAGTTCGCATCTCAAAATAGACGAAGACTCACTGCCCATTGTAATTTGTTACAAATGCAATGCTCAAGTTTACAGCTGAGTAAAATCAGGTTGCTCCTTTTACAATCAGCGCACAGATTAGTAGAAATAAAAAGCGACATTAACATGCGCCGAATATCATATACACTTGGAAAAGTGTGGCAAAATGAAATATCTCATATAATATAAATGTAGAGTGCATACTTAAACATATTTGCTTAGAGCTATAGTCCTAAATATTTTTATATATATATTTATATTTGCTTAGAGCTATAGTCCTAAATATTTTTATATATATATATTTATTTTTTTTTATATATATAAAGAGAACTTGGTATACAAAATTAAATTGAAGAGCTCCAATTTGGGACAATATCTTTATGATAACAACTAATACTTATCAATACTAATTATTATTTGTGCTATCTATCAAAATACATGTGTAGATTTCTCTTCAAATTAAATGAAACAGAGGTATCCTTATCATTTCAGAAATCGTTTTTAATATATAATTATTGCTAAGTTTAAATTAATTTAATAATAATTTTGAAATATATATTGGTGTCAATATTTTTTTTTTTTTTTTTACATTTACATTTCGTGAAACTATTGAAATACCTGCCAAAACAGTATAAGAAGGGTTTAACCAATTTTAATTTCAATTTACTAACCGAGCAACAAAGTGCCCCAAAAAGAAGTCAAAAGTCTTTCAAGACAACTAAGGCGACGCCACCAAAATCCAATTTATGTATTCTTCTGAGGGGAATGAGCTACGGAGTAGGTTTTAAGCACAGAGGATGCTTTATAGCTCCACTGCTGTAGTACTAGCAGGCAAGCATCGTGCAGCAACAATAAGTACAATGGCATAGATAATAAGGCGTTGCTGCTGCTGCTTGTAGTTGTTGCCTTTTACCTTTGGCGACCTTCGCGAAGCACCCTGGTATGCCAAGACCGGGCAGATTGCAGCATCGGTCTGCAGTTGCTGATTGGAATTATTTAGCCAGACTGTGGTAGCTAAAGGAACAAAGCTTAGGACCAACAACAAGGAACTGAACTGGCTTGCGCTCTTTAAATTGTGATTTATTGTATTTATGGCTTACCGCTGCCGCTTGCCACAGCTTAAATTGAGTTTACAACAAAGCATTTTGGTCTTGTGCTTGGGTTGAATGCAACTAACGGCTAATGAGGCGCGTGTTAAGCTGCTAGAATTTGTACCTAACCGTAAAAGTGAAATCCAAAATCCAGAGAAAGCAACATCTGCAGCAAAATATTTCTATACGCCATTTTTAATTTATTCATTTTTTTTTTTTTTGTGAAGACAACGCGAAGGCCAAGCCAGACTTTGATTGCAAGCAAAGCGACAGCCCGATAATATGTGGAGACTTTTTGCAAAAACGAAAAAATTACTGAAACAGAATCAGAAACAGAAAAGAAAAACAAAACAGGCAACAGCCGAGGGAACAGGCTTTTAGCTGTTGGCAAGCAACAACAATTTACGATAGCAAGTTGCGCGAACAGTGCGCCATTTAAGGGCCTCAAGGCCAAGGTTTAACCAGTGCCAGCAACGACTGATCGGAATCCAACCAAAAGAGCAGACCGAACCAACCAACCAACCAACCAACCAACCAACCAGCCAAGCAGTCAGGCAGCCAAATGGCCAGCACACTTGGCACACATACCTTCAACCAATGCATCCTAACAAAGCGCGGCCAGGAAACGTGTGAATGCCACAGCCGCACAGTCCGAGCCACAGTCCCAGCCACGTCACAGCCATGCATAATAAATGCGCAACTGGTGTGCAAAGTAACCGGTTTTAGGAAACGAAGAGCAACCCGAAGCGGGGGCCCTCGCTGAAACTGTTATATGCCTGGGGAAATGGTTAACATGAAAAGCTGCAGTCGTCTGTTAGCCAGCAGGATAAGGCACTCGGGTAGGGGCAGAGCTTTTCGCTAACAGCAACTGACTGCTGACTAACAGTATAAGACGCGACAGCGGCGCATAGAAAATTCTGCTGTTTAGCGAGACGTACTTCCGGCGGCAAATCAGCGCACCAGACAAGAAGCAAACAACTGATGCGCAGAGCTACTAACTGGCAAATAGCCAATGACTGGCTAACTAGTGAGCTGGCAGGAACTGACTGAATACTGAAGATTGTAGACCTGACGCACATCAGCATTTAAATGGTCTTGCTGGAATGCAGATTTTACTGCAACGCATGCCAATGTCTGGCCAAGAACAGTTGGAGTTGCCAACCCGCTAGACAAGTCAAACCACTCGCGCTGCTGCTGTTGCTGCTGTTGCCGCTGCTGCCGCCGCTCTTGACGGTTGCGACGACACATCGTAGAGTACATTGACCATTTTGGCAACACTTTTTCTTATAACGCCGCGTCGTCGTTATCGCCATGAGAAAATTACAGCACTAGATGTTGTCGCAGCCGGCGCGTCGTCGCGGTTTTTCTCATGAATTGCAGCTGAATTTGTAACAAAAGCAACTAACAGCTGACAAAAAGGTCTACATGTCTTCCTCTTAGTTCGGCCAAAAGCGAAAAAAGAACAAAAAACTGGTTAGAAATTGTCACGTCATAAGTATCACACAGTTCAGCTGAGCCAACTCAGACATGTTTTTCAAAAGGTGTAGAAATATTAGAAAAAATATTTATAAATCATTCAGGTATCCAATACTATAACCTATATTAAGAGATAGCGTAAGCCTATGCAACATAATTAGAGTAATCTGTAATATAGCAGATTAAGATGTCCACTTAGAATTAGTCAAAAATTTAGCTTACTACTATCGAGACATACACTTATTTATGCTTTCTTTAATACCCATTCTATTTGTGTTCTATTGGGATTGATTGATGAAAATTATGACAATTTTCCATTTAATCTGGTAATCTAGTATATTTATTTAACAAATGATTACAGAGAATTGACTTATTTCAATGAAGCTTATTAAAATGACAAAAAAATTTATATTATTATGAAACTAGCAGTTTAGGGTAAATAAAAAGCCTTTGCAATTACTGGTTCTCTCCAGCAAGCACCGAGCCTAAAAAGAGCGGTAGCCAAGCACAACTTCAACTACATGTCACGATCACGAACATTCTCGCAGTCAAAGCCATTGCAGAGCCAAAGAAGTATTCTGTGTACTTAGCTAGTCAAGATCAGCCCCAAAGCGAATAGCTGGATGAGTGACTACGGCGCTGCGCTTGGCTGGCGTTTATTGACCCCAACTGAAATTGCAGCCCCCTCATGAGGGAGGAGGTTGGCTGTATTTTCACATGCATGTATTTGAGGAACAATCGCATGCATTGTCTGCCGGCGGCGCATTCAAATTTCTAAGTTAAACAAAGCGCGTGTTGCCAATTGGCCGTCGGCTTAGCAGCCAGAAGAAAAAAAAAAACAAATCAGCTTACAAACAGGTCAAAAGACGCTGGTTCCTCTACTGCAGTTGCTCCAGCGTTGGCGTTAGCCAAGTTCAAGCTGCAAAGTCAATTTTTTTTGCACAGCATAGAATGCATTAATACCCTGTTCAGAAAACGATAGCGTGCATATTAGTTGAGTTGTGAGTTGTACAGTTAACAGAGTATAGAGTGGCCAGTTGCTGTCGAGTGCTTTTCATACTTTTTTTTTTTAAATGCCTACATCTGTCTGTTTCTTTGACTTGATGTTGCGGTTGCAATGCAAACCTGTTTTTGATGCCATTTATGTTGCAGTTGCACTCTGAGTAGTCGCAACCACAAAACATTTAAGCTAAAGTCATCTACTGATTTCTGTTTTGTACGTTCTTCTTGGTTCGTGTGGTTGATATGAATAATTTCATTGTATCTCTGGGGCGCATTTCATATAGGATTTTAATTGAAATGCCTGTGACAAGCAATAAAATGCCCATAAAAGTATTCAAATTAAATGCACTCGAATATGGAGTGGCTGGCTGGGTGGTAGGTATTGATGCTGATGCTGATGTTCCTGCTGCTGACACCGACACCCACCGAGCCGCACTTTATCATCTTTGTTATCTGCCTGCCAAGCTAATAATAAAGTTTACAAAATATGCCAAACTTTGTGCTCAAGAACAACAACGGCCGCGGCCAAAAGTTTAACATAATAAATAAACAAAAAGCCAATCATTTAGCGGCGAAGCAACAAAAATATATAAGCAAGCGCAGCCAACTACAGCAACATAATGAGAATAGATTTGTTATTTTAGGCGAGATATGTATTTGAAGGAAGTCTGTGTTGGCCTTTTCAAACAGACATTTTACATTTATCATAATTATGAACGTTGATTTATACTCACGCAAGTGTGGAAAGCAGATGAAGAGTAAGCAAACAAAAAAACCACAGTAGAATATGGCCAGATATTCGACACTCACCTGCAAATACAAGAATGAAAGCAAAAATGATTTTTAAATATTTAACAAGCCACAGCAGAGGGAGAGAGAAAGACAAAGACAGCCTGAGGGAGA
This sequence comes from Drosophila mettleri, assembly GCA_035047625.1. Taxonomy (NCBI): domain Eukaryota; kingdom Metazoa; phylum Arthropoda; class Insecta; order Diptera; family Drosophilidae; genus Drosophila; species Drosophila mettleri. The sequence goes on from JAWNPI010000035.1 coordinate 17,067,101, forward strand.
CAGAGAGAGAGCGCGGGCGAACCTTATCGAAAACATTAAATTGTAATTTAATTTAAATGTATAGTTAATTTATTACGGCATGTTTGTTGTTGGCTCTGATAAATTTGCCACTTGCACCGGCAGCATCAATTTCGGAGGCAGCCCAAGATGGGGCATGGACGCGACTGCTTGGCGCAGAGCATCTCAATTATTAATGCGCTTTTGTTCATTGCATACTTTCAGGCTGGCATCGAGAAATCAGCAGCACGCACTAACACACCTTCAGCCACAACCTTGAGTTGGCCTAAGTGAGGCGCACAAGAGCACAGTTCAAGCAACATATATAGGAACTGCTGCCACGAATTACAGCCATAATAAATGAGAGTTAAATTATTGATGTGATTGCCAATGTGATTGTTTATTCTAAAGGGATCTCGCAAATGCACGAATTTCTAAGCTATTTAATTTGTAACATTTATATGTGGAGCTGCTAGCGTACTGGGCCAGCTCTGTGGCAGAAATACAGCTCTATTTATAAATGTCTCACTTGGCTGGCATGAGTTTCACATTTCAAACGGTAGAAGCTAACAACCCCGCAGTACTTGCCTCCGCCCATTGGGCTAATGTCTTGGGCGTTTTAGCAAACAAATCACTTTTAATTTTCGGTGACTTTGATTTTTGCACCCCGCCTGTCAGCTGCTGGGGCTGGGGCTGGGGCTGGGGCCAATTCGGCATCTGACTAGGCATCTTCATTATCATTTGCAGTAGTGCTCTGAGGCTAAGCCTACGGGCCGGCATGTGTACTCGAGTTTTCCATTCTGCTCTTTTTTCGGTTTTTTTTTCACTCTGCATTTGTCATTTATGCTTTGATTTTGGCTTTCATTTTGTTTTTCTTGACACACATACACACACACACACACACACACACACACACACACATGCGAATACACCCAGTAGCAAGAATAAAGGAAGCCAAAGTGACTTTTGAGTGACAAATTGTTTTCAAATTTTGGCTGCCTGCTTATTTGTGTTAATGGCATAAATTTGCATAAAAGCATTAACTGTTTATTTGCTTTGCCGCTTGTGTGCTCACGTGCTTTTTCTCTACACACACACGCATACACACACTACCTTAATCTTGCTTTATGCACCCCTGCAACCACCTCCTCGTGAAAATTTGCAAATTGGCCAAAAAGGCAAAACAAGCGGCAGCCAAATTGAAATCACATCGCTGCTCCAACAAATTCACATATGAGAACGGCTCTTGAGCACAAAATGACTTTTTACGGTTCTCGTTGCTGCTGTTGTTCTGTGACTGGGGCGACTGGGCGTGTGGGATGGCAAGCAGAATATCAGCTAGTGAGGGGTGGCGGATACTCTTGCTGTTGCCCCCTGGAGGCTGAATATAATTTTCTACTCTTATTTATTTATTAAAGCCCAGAAAGCAGCGTCCTGATTGAATTGTGACAGACTGCTTTCGACCACCCCTAATATATAACAAAATAAAATAGCCAAGAATGCAAATTAAAATAGGACAGCATCCAAATAGGAAGCTGGGACGCTCGAGACTCAGATGTGTGCCAGATAATCGCCCATAACTGATTTGCTTACTAGCAGGCAAAAATCGGAAATTCTCATGAGAAATAAATATATAAAAAAAAATAAGTGAAAACAAAATGTTCTGAGGAATAAAATCCATAGGCCAGCAAGGAGTTGGCCAAAGGCACGCGTTGCTTTTTAGAACCGACAGCAAAGAAACGCTTTAAGGGCTTATACACAGTTCTATCAAACCAAGCAGCCAATGAGGGGCATTAAAACGACTTAAAGGCGTAATATGTTGTGGCTTAAATTACATAATAACAGAGAAACGAGCCAAGCGCACACAATAACAAGCCCAAAACACAATAACCGAAAAAAAATTATAAGCAAAACATGCTGCACATACCCTGTAATTGAGCATTTCCATTTGGGTATTTCGTATATGGTTCAGAGTTCCGAATGGAGACAATATTTCAATTTTATATACGCAATTATTCGTAAAATCCAATGCATATTTTGTTATAGAACAATTCAGTGACAGCCTGGACACAGTCTAGTCCTATATACCCAAAATTTTTCAATATTACGTGTTACTTGTTTTTACACTTTTTAATTATATGCAAAGAAATGTTGCGAGTCGGTCGTCAAAAGGCTTACAAGGAGCCTTTCTTCTGACGGGCAATGCAAACACACGGCTCTACCAGCTCCAAAAAGGAACAAAATCAGCCAGCTTACAGGCGCTCAGAGTCCCGCGGCTGCCAACAGAGTTGTTGCCTTTGTTGGCTTTTATCATTAACATAGCTTCAAATTAACGGAAAACACAGCCGGCAGTAGCAGCAACAGTGGAGCCAGTGCAGCGCGCCAGTTGCCTTCTGCGCCGCCTCAGTTGGGGGAATAATAATTTTTTTTCACACTTTTCCAGCGCCTTTTCTGGCCTTGTTGCAGCCACTTCGCAGCGCTGTCACTTGGCGACGAAAAACTTTGTTCGACGGCGTGTCCCACGAGAAGTGCATGAATATAAAATTGGGTTGAAAAGTGTTAATTTCAAGGCAACGCGACGACAGACGCCGCCACCCAATGGTCTAAGACAGCCGCCCACCGCGCAAGGTTGCCACACAAGTTGCGCCACTCAAGACGCTGCAAGTTTTTTTTTTTCGCTTTTGGCAAATTGCCGACAATTTGTGTTGCTTTGTAATTAATTGAAGAACACTTCACATCAAATTTATTGGAAATGCGCTTCTCGATTCGTTTTGCTGGCTGACGACGTAATTAACAAGCTGACAAGCAGCTAATTAGCAATCAAATTGTCGAGGCGTACAATTCAAAGTTCAGCAGTTTCATAGCAAAAGGGGAAAGGTAAACGAATAGCTTCACGTTTGCAAGCAACATATATGAATATATGGCTATACGTTAATTTAATTAATAATCAAAGTTTTCCTTTAATTTGAAATTAGTTATTTCATTTCCCCTTTAAATTTCAGCTTTAATTTGTAATTATCTATTAATAATTAAATTAATAGATCCATTTTTAGTCCGATGAAAACTAAATTTTCAAAATAATGTAAAGACAACGTATGAGTAGATAATGAATATTTCATTTTAATTATGCCGCCTTAGTCTCATAAGAAATTTCAGTGAAGAATTACATTAATATTTGTAGAGTGGAGTTGTTTAAGTATTTCTTGTGCCAATGAATGTTATTCAAATATATTATTCATACACATTTTATACGGGAGCAATGCTCTCGCTTTGTGTCTAAGCCAGTTTTAGAACCAGTTTGCAATATATATGTACAAATGCAACTGAACAATGAACTTATTTCAAAAGTCTTTTCACGAATTATATATTGAGGATAATTTAACGACTTCGATAAATACAGCACTCTAAGGCACTTTTGATATATTAGCTTGTATATAAGTGTATAAAAAAATATATATACTTATCAATTTATTGCAAAAAAAAAATAAAAATTTGTTCTCAATATTTGTACATCTAATAAATTATTTTGTTATTTAAAACCAGTTCAGATCGCTTGATGAATATGTATATGTATAGAATGATGTTAAATAAATAAGTCGATTAATTGGTAATGAATTATAATTCCACAATGACGACATTATTATTGGACACTTTTTGATTTACCCTTGACTCATTAAATTTTTCTCACTGCATCTACGGGAACAGAGTATCACACAGCCGGTTACATCTGACTGCAATGTTTTTACTTGTTAATCTCAATATAACGCACAACTTTTCAAATACAATTCAAATTCCTATATTGTTACCTTTCAAGATGGAGTCTTTATCGTTTAATTGGCATTAAGTTTCTACATATATGTTCTTTATCCAAGTCTATTTTAAATATATGGAAATTTTCTTAATATCGATTCACAATTGAAAACTGAAAGATGAATTTTTCTTAACGTTAAGTCAAAAGCTTGAACACTCCAAATTAACAAGTTCAAAAATATCATATGCAGTTGTCAGATATGGGCAATTCCTTAGTTTTGCATACGTAATGCTGTCATTAGACGCACATGCAGCGAGCTGCTAATGCAAATCCCTCGTGGCTGCTGGGCTCTCTAAACTGACTGCCTTATATATTTTGGAGATTTTGTATGCTTGCAGCCACGTCCCAGCGTCAAGCTGAGCGCGCGTGTGTGTTCACGCGTGCGTGTGGGCTTGAGCGTGTGTATGTCTGATTTGGGTTTGTGCTGTTGCTGTTGTTGTCATTGTCACGTGTGAAGTGTCATCGAGTGACACAAATGAAGTGGCTGCTATTAGCTTTAAACTCACAAGAACACAAAGAGCAGAAGAGCTCCAAAAGTGGCAAACTTTGCGTGCATCTCGTTTGCCACTTGCTGAAAGGCAACAACTACTTGTAGTATTAAAGTAACCCCCCCACACACCACACACCACACTCACGCACATATGCACGCGCGCACACGCACACACACAGATAGCAGTTTGCTTTCTGCTTTCATGTGCGCAAATTAGCTTATCTGATACATCAAAATGCTACTGCATAATTCAGCAACATTTTTTCTGCCACTTTCATTCAATTTGCACCCAGCCAAATCTTTTGACTCAGCTCTCGATGAGGTTTATGGTGGGGTGGCTGTGTGGTCTCCTCCACTGTTGATGCTGTCTTCAAGATGATGTCTGTTGTTTGTCTCGTCAAGTTGCGGCACGAACTGTCTTAGCCCTTTTTCCAGTATTTGTTACTTTGCAAATGTAACTTTAAATTTTCATTTGCATGCGACACGACAGACCAGTTGCCCAGTATTGAGCGAAGCGTTTCTCATTTCTTGGTAAGCCAACACAGATATTGCTCTTGCTTCCTTTGGAGAAATTCAATCCTTGGCATGTTTTAGATTATCACGAGGCAATCTACAAGTCACTGTGGGTGTGTACATGTGTGGGTGTGGGCTTATGATTACTGCGTTTGTGTGACTCTGCACTCAGTCTCTCTCTCTTTCTCTGCCTCTCTCTTGGTCTGTGCTATGTAGGCTCCAATGGGATTTTTGCTACTTATCTCATTTTTAGCATATTTTATCAAACATAAATATGTATATTTTGCGCGTCGCTTGCCCTGACAGCCCGATTCCTTGCCTGGTCCGCGTCCTCCAGCTCCTGTGTGCTGTGGTCCTCAAGGATTTGATTCTCATTTTGTGCGTCACCAGCATCAGAGTTGCGTTGTGACTTGGCGTGTCTGTCCGTCTGTCTGTCTGCCTTACGCTTTTTAAGCTGCTTGATTGACTTGAAGTGCTTGGATTTAAGTGGTCGTTGGAGATTTGCTTGTTGCTGTAGCCCTCACTATTGTGATTGCCGTTCTCGTTGATGTTGCTGCTGTGGGTGGCATCGCAGCGTTACATTATATTCTTGATTATTTGACTCTGCTGACTGCCGTTGAAGGACAGCTGTCCACGAGTTTATGTATCATATCAAAATCTTTGTTTCAAAATTCATTTACTCTTACATAATTGGCAGGTGAAAACATTAAATATCGATAAGCCTAACGCATTTTATTTGAAAACGCTTTAAAAATGTATGAAATAAGAGCGGCGCACTTTCTTTTTAAGAACACACACTCTAAGTACGTTTTGCGGATTGTCCCTTTGACCAATTACAAAACTCTCAAGAGTTTGGGGTCGAGCTGCACGAGTACGGGGACTGCTGGTAAAGCCGCTTAGCATTAGTTTGTTTGACTCGTCACAAGTTCAAAAGTCAACCTTGCACACTGCAGCTGCAACTTTATCTGTGTATGTGTGTATGTGTGTGTGAGTGTGTGTGTGTGTTCTATCTGTGTGCGTAAGTCACTTAAGTGCCCAATATGTTTGACCATTCGAACAATTAAAAGTTTTACTCCTAATACGCTTCATTTGGTAAACTTTCGCCAAAGGATAAGTGACGGGAGGAACGGTGCTTGATAGATTTGAGTAATGCATAGGGTATGGTATTAAAAACTTTCATCACATGTACAGGCGTGGCCATGGCAGCTAGTCCAAAGTGATTTGAATTATATTAAAGTTTGACCAAAGCAGAAGTCTCAAAAAAAAAAAGAGGAAGTAAAAGAATAACGAAAAACTTTGCGTGGCAGGCAAAATGTTCCCTTTTGTTGCTTATTGAAATTTATTGAGATTTATGCATAATCTGGCTGTGCCAAAAAAAAACTTTGCCAGCTGTCAATCACAGAAGTTGAAGCTTGAACTGAGCGCCCATCGGACGGCAGCTTCATCCTCCAGTGACCAATAAAAATGACAGGCACAAACCATTTGATGAAACACTCGGCTCACGCTAACGTCGTCAGCGGCTAACATCGGCCTCAGCAGCTGTCCAGGAAATAAGCGCCAATTATGCCACCAGCAAATGCGTTCGACCTGCTGCCCAGCAGGAAGCCAGCTGGATGGCCAGTTAGCGACCAGAATTCATTTCGTTCGCTCGTTTCGTTTCGCTTCTTTCGATTTCAATTTCAATTTGCTGCACGCTGAAATGGCGCTGTCGTCGTCGTCGTCGACATCATCATGCGTCTACGCAGCTTTAGCCCCCGTATTGGGGGCGCATATCTGCTTGACCAAGCGCACAGCTGAAACACTGAAGAGAGTCATCGAGGCGCTCAAAATGGCCCACCTCCGTGAAGCAATGTTTCATTTTGTACGCACTTCCGCCGTTAGCGTTGCCCTTCCATCTCGTAAAGGGATTTTCCTGTATCCGGCATCCGCCTGTTGCCACTGCTTCTGCTGCTGCTACTGTCATCTTGCGCCATTGGGTCATCCATCTACCGTTTCATCCTTTGTGCAGCCCGCAAATGTTTTATTTATATGTGGACAACGTTGGCGGCAAAGTTTTACTTAAATATGCGTAGCAGACCGTCAGGCCCTTGGCCAAACAACAACTGCTCAGGCGGCTCAGGTGTGTGAATATATACATATACATACACATATATATATATACCCTTGTATGTGTGCTGCCCACTCTGCAGTTGATTTTGGTTCTGGTGTATTGATATGTGTAAGTTCCGATGGCTCGGCATACTTTTAGGCGCAGCCGGAAGGTCTCAGCCTTTGATTGAGTGGAGCGCGCGCAAATCCGCAAAATGGATTTCCCAATTGACACATATTTTCTTTTTGCCCAAAAATTGCCTGCATGAGTGAATACTGCTGGTATTGCTCATCTTCGGAGAGCACGTATTTCGACTCTTGTTAATAAGATTTTAATATTTATGCCGTGGACATACGACGAGAGTAGATAAACAACACGTGTTTCACTTCTCGCAGATGAAAGATCAAATTTTCAGGTAAATTTGAGGCAAGTTGAAGGCATCAAAATGAATTCTGATTCAGACTCATGCTTTATTCATTGACTTCATATATTTCGGTTGTTATGCTTTTAATTCATATTTGTCTAGCTTTGCGAAAAAAGAAAATAAAACCTGGGCACATTAATAAATTAAATTTCATTTAATTGCTTCAGTTAAACGGGTTGCCTGCCACTTGAAGCATGAAAAACCGCTCGGTGAAAATGCCTTTATTAATTTCGAAAACAGACCCCAACACTTAATGCCGAATGTAAAACCTTGCCCACTTCATCTAAACCATTCGTTCGTTCACTTTCTTGCCAGCGGCTGCTTCTTTATTTGCTTTGCTGATTGTCAACATCAATTATTTAACTTTTGCGTGACAGACCACCCAAAACTGAGCGGCTGTACGCACCCCTTTGCCCTCGCTGGTCTATTTAAAAACAGTCAAATAAGCGCACATAAAACTTATCACGCCTGAATTTGTCAGCACAAAAGCCTGGCACGAACGGAAAAATTTCGCGGCTGGGTTGAAAGACGTCGTCAACCCTTTTTTTTCGTTTTCTTTTCCTTGTTTTTTCATTGTTGTTGTTTGCCCTACGCATCCTATTTTTTGTATATCCTGTTATTAGACATATAAGTAGATGGACTTTGAACTTGCAGTCGCAAAGAATAAAAACTAATTTCTAGAGTCAAACAAAAAGTTGTCTGAAATGAATTATAATCAATGTAAGCACAATTTATAAAGGTATTATTTAAGGATGAAAAATAATGGAAAATCCTTTTAATTCTATTTCGTCATCCGCTCACAATTGGTTTACAGGGTAGCGTGTAGTCAAGCCGAATAGCGCTGCATTTACGAATTCGGTTAGTTGAAAATTTGTCGCGGCTTCTGCTTTGCACTTCATTTTGTGTTTGTCTTGTTGAATGCCAAATGCAAATGCTCTGCATACTTTATGGCGTTTTGTACGCTTTTTCACACTTTCCTAAGCAGTTGCCGCCGCGCGCACGCGATGAATGGAAATGCCTACGGGGGCTAAAACAGCCAGCGGGCTGGCAGCGCGGCCGTTGAAAACTTGGGCGGTGACTGCCACTTAAGACAAATTGCGGGTAACAAGTAGAGCGCCCACGTAAATAGGCAAAGCTGCGCAGCGCAACCAAAATGATAAAAAAAAAAGTGAAAACTGGGTGCAAAAAATATAAATAAATACCCCATTGAAAGCTAGGGAGATGGCAAACTCTGATACAATGGAAATTTGCGGCACCAGAATCTGCATACAATTTCGGTAAAAAGGGTATTGTGCCAAGTATGCAGCAAAGTTTTCAATAATGCCGAACGCTTCCCCCATTCGCCATCCAATTTGGCCCCTGCTCAGCGAGAACTACAACAACATTTGACTTTTCTTTTATTTTTTTCTTCTTAATTTTTTTACTCTGCGTCAAGCACTTGAGTGTTCAAGTGTTTCACGCCGATTTCTTGCCATGTTTGCAAGCGTTCATTTCAATTGGCAAGCCTGAGAGCTGACTGCTTGGAGGAGCAGACGTTGCAAAGTTTTGATTTTTCCATATTTTTCTGCTGCTTGTTATAAATAACGTGGTTAATTTACCGCTGAAAGTTTCGAGAAGCTTTCAAACTTTTTAAAGTAGAGACGAGTAATTAAGCAATTAGACGAAACGTGGCCACAGATTGGATAAAGCGTCATATCAAGCGTACGATTTGTGGCACATGTGGCATGCGGCTTTCTAATAACATCGCAGATTTATTTGCCAGCAACATTCGGATTGGGGCATACATTATCTGCCACTTTATAGCCAAGGATGCTGCAACAGCCCCATTGCAATAATCTGGGACGACTGCACGCGCTGCCACTAAAAAAGGGCTTAGTCCTCCCATAGGGTGTGGCCGGAACAGGGTCCCTGTCATGCGGTTTTATTAGAAATTGTTATCGCCGCGCCTGTTGCATACACTTGTACCCATGGCTCGAGCTCGAATGCTGCTAAACTTCGATTTTTATCTAACGAACCCGGCGAGCGGATGGCCGCGGTGGCGACCTAAGTCCCCAACTGCTGCGACCCCGGCTTATTGCACCTCGCAAGCTGCTCTATTTTGTCATTGCCATTTGCTACTTACGCTTGGCGGTGCCACTGGTGGTGCCGTTGCCGGCTTTTGCCAGAGTGCTTTGTTATCTGCGGAATTAAAAACGTGGCCATATTGCGCTGCCAGGACGAGCTCGCAGCGGCGGCTGTGACGTCGCTGCTGCGGCTGTGTTTGAGTGCACTTTTAGCACCATAAATCACAAATTGTTGTTGCTCGCGTTGGCGCAAGCTGAGCGCTCGGCCACCTTGGCTGTGGCATGGTCTTTTATTGTTGTAATGCGAATACAAATTTATATTGACATCGTAAAGGTAAAAATCTTTTGCCGCAACTCCTTACATATACGTGTGGCCGCGATTCTCTCCCTCCCACCCACCAGTTCAACCACCCAGCGAGGCTAAGCATGTCCTTAGAAGGCTCAACGGCAGGCAGCCCGCGATGCTTTTCGCCAATCGCATATGCAATGTCAATATTTGTATTTGCTTTCTATGGCAACGTTTGTTGGTTTCCTCTTTTTTACGATTTGGGGTTTATGTGGGCATTGAAGCAATGGAAAAGCCCCAGCGCAAAGCCAACTGTGCAATGAAAGTGTTTTGGCATCAGTATAGGAGGTGCAGGAGTGTGTTTGTGTGTGTGTGCTTAGAGATACATCTGATATGGATTTCAAATGGAACATGATAACCATCGCGCCAATTTAAAGTGCTTCAATGCTAAGATACGAATGGCAAATAATTACATATTGAATTTATTATTTAAGGTTTAGAGTGGATTAATTAGAGAATTACTTTGCTTGAATTTAATTAAATTGAAACATTTTATAAAAATAAAAATTTGCCTAATTTAAAAATACTAATTGAGTGGAAAATATAAGTGCAAAATGTTTGAAATGTAAGATTTTCAAATAATAAATTTCCTTTAATCGAAATTATTCTTTTTTAAATGTTTTTTTTTTTTTTTTTTTTTATTCAAACTATATTAAAGTGGTTACAGTTTCATTTAAGTCTAAGCTTACACTATACCAAATTTATTTTACTTAACGTTAATGACAATTATTATTTAAATATAAAATGCTTTTCAAAATATTTTTAGATCACATTTTTTATTTTGACCACGGTACCATGTGGTGCAAGCCACAGCGTTGCCACACTATTTGTTTTTATTGGTACACTCACTAAGTGGATGTTTGCTGTCTGTCGCCTTTGTAGACACTATGCTAGCTCCTCTGTGCAATCCCAACTCCCCACCTCAGCCCCTTGGATTCTTAGGACTTTAGGCATAATTTATGACATTTATCGCCGTATGCTTGCATTTGATTTTGCTGGCCAACTAGCCCCAATCAACGTTATGGAGAGGCTTGTGCTCTTTGTTGTTATGACAACAAGAAAAGCGCATTAACTATTCGACGAGCCGTAAATGTTGGTGCAATAAAAGAAGCAGCCTACTTTTAAGGACACACACTGTTAAAATTTAATGGCGGGAAGGCAAACACCTTGGGCTAAGCTCGCCTTTGCGGCGTAATAAACAAAATTCTAAAGATGCCGCCACACACGAAAAGTGCTCAAATCATAAACCAAATAATAATTACCCATAGCTTTGCAAGGGACTTTGCAACAAAAGCCAAGCCCAGTTACACACACACGCACATGTAGACGCCCAAAAGAGACACATGGAAATTTATTGATGTGCGCGTGATGTGCCTAGACAGAGCGGAAGAGCAGCCCAGCAGGACAGACAGGCCAGAGAAATTGGCAGTAAGGACACACGGCGAGACTCACTTGAAACAGGCGCGTACGGCTGAGCCTTGGTAGCCATAAAAGCGCACATAATAATGTCAAATGAGTTACAACAAAAGCCGTCTCCACAAATCCCACCACAGGCACCCCACCAGATATATATTTTGGCTTCTTCTTCTTCTTCTTTGGGGGCGGTTGGCTGGTCTTACACCCCTTCACTGATGACTGTATTAGGGTTGGCATCGCCAGCCCTTTTGGTCGTTTGCAGTTTTTATTACGAATTTATAGGCGCACATGCAAATAAATCGCCGGGCAGATGGAGTGGGCGACGCTGGGCGGATCTTGTCTCAAGGTGCGCTCATCATTTCCACTTTCTCTGGTCCTCCTCGTTTTTTCTACTTCTTCTCTTTTCCGCTTTTTTCTAGTTACTAAAGTATCCGACAAGTTTTAGTTGGCCTCATTTTTAGTTTCGCTTTCAGTTGAAAACATTTTGCGAATTTTATAATGCTTATTTCACTGGACAATATTTGCGCTGGCCCAACACTTTCGCCGGTAGCAGACGGTCCAAAGTTTTTACTGTTTGTGTGTGTTTATCTTTGAGTTTGGTCAAAAAGTTTTCGACGCGCACCTGCAGAGAATGCCGGCACGAACAGGACACGGGGTAAGGCATAGCAAAACAGGAATATATATAAAGTGTAGACGGAACGACAGGTGGGCAGGAAGTGCCAACATCAGCAGAACACAAGTGACGACGATATTTAAGCTCAACTAATGCACGTGTCCGTTTGTTTGTTGTGTCCACATGCTACGACACTAAGCACGACTAGGACACGTTCAGTGGGAGCGAGGCCGATGACGACAGCGTTGACAAAAGCTTCTTCGTTTTGGGCCAAAGAAAAGCAATCTTTTTGCCGCACAGCGTGAAAATCGCGAAAATAAATATTGAACTGTAAAGCCAAAGTCAACATTGTACGATGCTGTTACCTAGAATGTGTGCCCAACCGAGTATGTGTGTGTTGCTGCCTGTGTGCGCTGTGTACGAGCGCGTCCGCGCCCCAAGAGCAAGGCAAGAGTTAAAGCCGTCTTTGAGCCACAGCTGTGGCCCTTAAGTTGTTGCATAAAACACAAACAGCAACTGTTCTTTGGCCACAATTCACGCTCTCTGTTTGGGCAAAAGCTTTCATCCTAGCGCGCTTATCGATAAATTATGAAAACGAGACGCTAATGATGTCTAGCAAAATAAGCGATTGTTCACACAGCTGCAGGCCTAGCTCACAGTTGGTGCACCATCATATTCCACATAATATATATAATTCATTTATATATGAGCTCTATTTACTACAAATTTTATAGTTGCTTTAGCAGAAATTTTATAATTCTTATTAGAATTGTATAATTCTTATTAAGTTCAAATTCAGAACATAAATGGCGATATGTAATTTACTCGCCAATGTTGACATTAATACTTAATATAAATACTTATTCTATACTCTTTACGGATTCATTGCGTTCAGAATGAAGTATATAATTAATATGTATTAACGATAAGTACAATTGGCTATTTATGCAGTTTGTACTATGTTTCTCTTAGTTTGAGTTTTGAAATTTTGATTAGTCTAAGAAAATAAAAAATTTAATCTCAATTGCAGTAACTGAATATATTGAATATTATATTTGTTCTCGACTGAGATTGATAAGTATATAAAGAGAGAAATAAACAAAAAGATAAATATGTTCAAATTAGATTAGATTCGTTAATGTGAACAATACTTAGAGATCTTTGTTTTAATCTTAGAATTTGAGAACAAGAGAATTCAATTCAGAATTTTTTTCTATCTTAATTCTATTGCTTTCGCTATGTAATATTCAAAATGCGACTTCTTTAATAAAAGTGTACAAAATTCATAAAATGCACGCAACTATTTAAACTTGTCTCGTCTTCTGCTGTCGCTCCGCAAAAGTATGCTACATTTTTCGGTTGCCCTCTTCTGAAACTTTAACGAGACATCTGGGAATTGCATCATTTTGTGCAATTTTGTTCTAGTCGTGTTCTGTGTTGCTATTATTTTGTGACGAGAGTGCTGTCCTTCTACCCTTTGTGTCAACCATAATAAATAATGCGCGCTGCTCTCACTCTTTCTCTCTCTATGTCTGAGTGTACATGTCTGGGTGTGTCACACATGCACGCAAAAATTGTAAACAAAACGATTGCTTAAACAGCAGCGACGAGAAAGTTTTTCGTGCCCCGCAGCCCCATAGGTGGAGAAGCAACCAGCTGCTTATAAGTAGCTTCCACACAATGCCTCCTACACCTCCCTACTTTAATTCTACTTCCACTTGAAGCGGAGTAACATTGGGGGCGTAGCAGGCGACACGCCTTAATTGAAATTAATGTCTATCCCTTTTCGATTTCTATACACGCCGCATGCCACAACCATGACCATCACGGCCAGCAGGAAAGGGTCTGCTTTCTGTCCGAGCTCCATCTTGTACTTTGCACTCGAACATAGTTTTTGCTCATTTTCAGCCAAATTGCTTGACTTATGTGTACAACAACGACAGGGTCTGCTTGTTAACTAATCCTCTTGTTCCTTCTGATGTCTTTCAAGACACGCATCCTCATGCTGTTGATGCTGCTGGTGGTGCTGCTGCGGCTGCTGCCACTTAGGTTGTCTTACCAGCTAGTTATGCCCCACGCATGTTTCTCGGACATAAGATGCTGGCTGGTTGCTTTTGGATGCGTGCCGCATTAGTTTGGACACGCACAGCAGCGAGAGACTTGGCTATAATATTTTTGTTTAACGATTGTTTTGTGTGCCTGCGCCCGTTAACGGGGGAATAATTAGCCGTTAGCCTTTTGTTGTTACCGTTACATTTACTGTTGTGTAATGGGCGACCGCAAAATGGCGACGCGAAGAGAAACAAGAAACAAGAATTCCCATTTTAAAAGGATGGCGTGTGCATGTCTAATGTGCCACAAATCCTTGGGCCCGAATTACCACAAAACAATCATACTAAATAACTATAATTTTTAACGCTCGCCAAGGCTGGCGAAATAACAAAGGCCACAAGGCAAAAATCAAATCGAATTGCACCCAAGTACAGCAATTTCTGTATGTTTTTGGTTTCGCTGCGGATTACGTGGCGCATACGCAATGCCAGCCAGCATTTTTATTTATTTTTGTTAGCACAAAGCTTGTATGGCACGGATTTTGGGCAATTTGGTTCGCATCTCCTTTCTTTTTTAATTTCTGAAAAAGGTTTTTATTATGACGCACACGAACATACACACGAACACACAAACACACACACAAACTCAGCTCAGACGAAAGTGGCTGGGCAAATAGCAACTACTATGCTCTGCTTTTTTATATGAATTACAATAATAAAAACCAAAAAGCAAACAAAGGCAGCCAGAGTCGCAGTTTCGCTTTTGCTGGATGGCATGCGTTAGGTGAGATGAGGTGAGGTAAAGAATAAAATCATAAAAATTACGAAAGGTAAGAGACAGCTAAGAAAAACGACAACATACGAAAACTGCGTTCAAGAAAAATCGCTGTAATAAAGCCAGTCGTCTGGGGCTCTTGTGCAAGCTGCTCTGCTGCAAATAAAACAATTTGAGTGGAAATAAAAAATAAAACAAAGTACAGCCAAGCAAGCACCAGCAGCAGCAGCAGCATCAACAAAAACAACATCTAAAGGCAGCTGCAAATGAGCGCTTAATACAACACCCCAAAATGTAACTGAAACGCAATCCTTTGTGAGAATAAACTGCGCAGCAAAGCGCCAGACAAGCAGACAGACAGACAGACAAAAAGACAGGCAGACGGACAGAAAGACAAACAACGGCAAGAAACAAACAATGCTGCGACGCAGTCCTCATCGGCAGCATTCTCGTCATTCTTACCTCATCGTCTTCATACCAAAGTAGAGCGCAACTTAAATTATTAATAACAAGCATAAGAAAAATAAATGTACGCGAATGAACCAAGAGGACAAAAGGATAAGGCAAAGGAGCAGCTGAGTCTACCAGCAGCACTTCGCTACGCTTCACTTCGTAACCCGGAAGCATTGGCTGGTCAAAGCGCTGCACAGTTGGAATTAAGGTTTATGCCCTGGACAAGCGTGGCAATAAGGACGGGGTCGCGGTGTAAGCGGGTGAATGCGAAAGTGGGTATATAGGTACACTCACCTGCTTCTTGAAGTTCCTGAAGTTTTTCGCAATCACAGAAGTGAAGTTAAAGTGTCAGATGCACACGTCGTTTTCAGTACTTCAATGCTTGAACAATAACCGATTGCATTTTCTTCTCCTTTATTCCAAGATATTTGCTTGAAATACTAAACAAGTATAACTGCTTTGAAGGAGTTGATATTTGACTTTATATGTCAAATCACAGTTAAAAGAATTATTTATATTAAACGCATTTTCGACATTTATTCAATATGATGAGCTCATTATCAACTATTTGCACAGTGATTCGTATTTGCTCTCAATTATCGATCATAAACAATTTCGTGAATATATTTAAATCAACTTTGTTGGTATTTTTATTTCATTAAACAGAAAATGCCCATGCTCGCAGCCTCCCGGTGATATTAAATATTCAAATAAACTTCCCCCAGCGATACTAAAAGGTCTATATAATATGCATATCTCATTGTCTTATTTCTGGTTTTAAATATTTTTGGCCAGCACACCTTTACAGCCACCTTTTTTATGTGCCAAGGCGATAGACGCTACTCTTGCCAAGCCACCCAGTTTAATTCCCTGCTAGATGATTTATGCCGTGCGGTCAAGTGTAAGTTTCCGTTGATTCCTCGGGCGGGAAATTGGGTTTAACGGCCGTGGCTGTTGGCTCGTTAAATTTGACCCCTCTAAGGCAAGTCTCGCCACTGCTGTTGCTGGTAAATGTATCTGACGTTTTATTAAATAATTTTTGCCTTCGGTATCTTTTTTATGAACTGGTAACCGGCCTGTTATCACCAAGGTTCAGACAGCCCCTCTAACTGGCCACGGTTACTTTGCGTGCTGCGATTTGCTTTAATTAGTCGAGTCAGATCCGAGCACGCCTATCAACCGGTTAATACACCCCGATAATTAGCCGCGCGTCGTTGCTTAAGTTGTTTCGTTAAATGCAACAAAAAAGACCAGAGAGGAAAAAAAAAACACAAATTGACAACAGATTTATAGGCTAACAATTAAATTTGGATCCTTGCTGGACAACCGATATGACAGACGTTAAAGGCTGCAATATAATACATCATTTTGTCATAATTATCCACTTACAACCAAATGCGTCTGAATGCGTTTATTGGCAAATCTTTATTGACAATTCATCTGATAAAACTGCCTAAAAGACACAACATCCTTGCATATTATGGTAATATCATTAATAGAATGACATAAATATATTTGATTATAAGCATATACATGGACATTATTGATTGAATGCTGATAAGACGCAAAATGCAAGGCACGACTAGAATATACTCTATAGTACATAAAGCGCTTTTCAGTAAAGTTAGCTCTCTCTGACGCAGCGGATTCATCGAGTTAAATCGTAGCTCTGAATTAGCTGTCTGTGGCATAAAACATTAAAAACACTATTCATACTTAAATGTATACAAAGTATGCTTTTGTCGAGCAAGCTCCATTATTTGCTCTTGCTCTACTTTTGCTATTTCAAGAGCAATTACCAGTCAATTCGTTTTTAACAACTGACATTTCAGATTTCACGTGCTGTCGATTGAGCTTTCTAAAAATAATAAAGTGCATAAATTGACCAAATGCATTTATGGACAAGTTCTGCCTAAAACTGAGCACAAGAGCAGCACAACCTCTGGGCATTGGGCACTGAACAGTGACAAGAGCAGGATTTCGTAGCACACAAGCAACATTTATCTTTGATGTGAACGGCTGGACTCTATTGTGACTTTGCTGGCATGCAATCGTTTTGGTAACAAAAAAAAAATCATTTGCCATGTCACAGAGCCTTTGTGGCATCAAGAACGCAGCTGCCGTGCCCCCCAGGATAAGAGTGAAACGATGTCCATGCAGTTCTGGTCAAACACAGAAAGGGGAGTCCAGGAATTCATTTATTAAACGCACACTGACAAAAGCTGACAACGATTTAAATAGCAACAGCAGCAGCAGCAGTAGAAGCAGCTGCTGATATGCCTTCTAGGCATTATGGAAAATAAATAATTTTTAAATAAAACAAATTAAAAACGCATTTATATTGGTTCAAGCATTGTTTGCGAGATTGCAAAAATGTTGTTTTAAAGAATCTGCTCAATTCCTTACAATCACACACACACTTACACCCCAATATATATGTTATACAGCGCTAACGAGCGTCCATTATGCAAACAATAAGCGCCACTTCCTTCAGATAAAAGCAAAAAAGACAGACAACAACAATAAAATGGAGAAAACAGCCAAAAATATGAGCATATATATATATATATATACACATTGCGCATACGCCACGTTTTGCCACGCAGTGGCTTTCATTCAAAAATAGATTTATGTGTGGCATTTAAACGAAAGGACAAACAAAATCAAGAAATATGTTGCAGCATTTATCAAACGTGACGCGTTCTACAACATTGTTAGCCCCTCTGGCCCCTTCAACTGCTGATGCACAGGTTTGACATCATTATTCCTCAGCGACAACAGCAGCAACAACAACAACAACAACAACAACAATGGCAAAAACAACAAGAATATGCGGGCACTGCATTTCGGTATCATTAAAATGTGATCACAGCGCATTAAAGTTGTAGTCAAATGAGGATGTGTGTGAGTGTATGCGAATGTGGATGAGGAGCGTCAAGCGTCACCATCTTGGCAAGCAACAATTTGATTTAGTGCCACGCATTATATTCTGTTCCCGTTGTATATCTGGGTGAATATGTACGTATATACATATCTAGAGAAATATCACAGTACATGTGGGTGTGTGTGTATGCCGGCAATAATGTCAACAATGAAGCAACCCCACTCGACATGCTGTCACATCCTGTCTGTGGTGCCTGTGGTACTCGCTGCTGGCGCTTGGTCTTCTGTGCCAGTTCAGCGGCAACATTTACATATAGCATTTTGCTCCACTTGTTGACTTTTTGGCCACGGAGGTCGCGATTTGCATGATATTCGCATTTATGCGCTTAATTTACTATTATATAATGAGGCGACGCGAGTGGCCCGTTTCGCACTCGAAATATTATTGGGATAATGGAGACAGCTTAGTACGAGACTTACCTTGACTCCAATGTGAACCGGTGTGAATTCAGTTTTATGTATTGAAGGTATTGGTATCGGTAATGGCATAGGTAAGGGGCAGGACATCATGGTCGCTACCTGTGAAAAAATGACATGAAAACAGAAAGACATGTTAGTTAATTAGTTGACATCAGTAATTGGAGTTCTATAAAACTGACATAATAGAGATATCTGTTCAAATAATTAAATTCAATTGCAAGTTAGTCTATGTCAAGCGATTATCACCTTAAAGGGGAGCAGGCGGAGGTGGAGTTGGAGCTGTGTGAGCGGGAGTTTCGTTTTTCCTATGATTGCTCTCCACTTGTATTGAACTCTTAACATCAATTTTATTCTGGGCCCACTTTGAACCAGACCGAACTCTTTTCATATATTATATACAGTAAAACAAATATATTTTATACAAGTTGTGAATTATTAGTAAAGTAGGTTTATCTGATTATAAAAAAAATTAAATATTTGTATTAATATTATATTAATACTCTAAATGTGATTAGGGCTTCAAACACAATCATAGATAAATTATACTTAGTTATAAAAATGTATAATATATGAAAGTATTTCAGGTCAAAGCTGAACACTCAAAACTCTTCAGTCAAATAAAAATAAAACTTCATCTTCATGTATTCAATCCTGTGCCTTAAGAAATAGGCTATTCTATTGAATGGAAGCTCTACCATTTCATTCAATGATTCTCAATAGTAGCTAATAAAATAAAGAATAAATTCAAATGCTTTTGATAGCCCATATATTCTATTATATAAAGGATATAGGGATCGATTTTTATTGTAGATATTGCAATCAGGGCAAGCAGTTGGCCAGGAAAGCGGTCAACATGCCCATCAAATAGTTGACTGCTTTTAGCACTATGTCCTACATAAACTGTTTCCTGTTGCTGCTGCTGCTGCTGCTGCTGCCCCTTGCTGTTGGCCACGCTAGAGTCATTGCACACTTTCTGTTTTCCTTGTGACTGACACAATGAATACGACTTGTCCAACAGTTTGCCAATTCTGTTGGCTTTGCAATTTTTCGCCTTTACAATTTCACGCGTTTTAATAGCAGCGGCATCGGCGGCTGCATCAACAGCTGCATCAACTGCAGTTCCAAGTCCTGCACAGCAGCACAAATCACAGCCAAATTCCCGTTGCGTGCACATCCTTCGCCTGCATCATTGCTCACCATTTTATTTGGCATCATCATTGCCGTCATCATCAACATCATCATCACCGCCAACAGAAGCAACAGCAGTATCATCATCATGGTCGTAATCGTCATCATCATTGTCATTTCCGCTTTTGCGTAACGACGTCAACGATTTTGATGGCTTCATTTCGTTGCGCTGCGTTTCGTTTGGGGACAGCGTTTGGCAAGTAAATCATAACTGCAACGGCAGACCCCAATCTCTTACTTGCCCTCCCTTTTACCCACCAATAAAAAAACTTTTCGACTTTGTCGGAATACGAGCAGTGCTTTTTCGGTCCTACAACAAAGTAAAAATGGCAACGCAACGCAGCGCAACGCAATGCGGATCTTGGAATTAAAATTGAATGACAAAGTGGCAAATGGTGTCAAAACTTTGCACTGCTCTTGGTAACAACAGACCGACGTCGTCGCCACGAGCCATTAAAGAAAGCCAGAAGCCTGCACCTACAACACTTCGATTTCCGGTCTTGATTTTGGCTTTTCGGTTCTCGGCTATTCACATCGTTGTAAGCATTGCGCGAGTAATTGTAGACTAGATTTTGAAAAACAACATTTTTAATCGCATTACCGCTGCGCCAAGGTGGTCTTGGAAACTATTTTGGCAGCTCTACAAATAGGCACTCATCAAAACGTATCGATTACGCGTTCGCCGCTCGTCGCACTTAGTCAGTCACACAATTTCGTCTGCCTGTCCGCGTCTGTCTGGCTGAGTTACTGTCAGCTGGCTGTCAGTTTGTTTATGAAGACATTTCAAATAGTGAGAGTAAATTGTTTTAAGTGCTGCCAGAGTGTCGCTTACACGCTCTGTGCGCCACAACTAATTAATAGAACTCTGCGACTTAAGCAACCAAAAGTGGCAGCAACTTCATCCTCATCATCATCATATCAAAAGCATTGCGTGGCAAGTGCGGCCAGGCATGACCGCTTGCATTTTAATGACGACAACAAACGGAAATTGACGTTGCTTGACTTTTCAACATTGTTGCTAGTGTGTGTGTGTTTGTGGTGGTTCTTTAATGGTGACACGCGACACGCAGCAGCGACAAAAACAGCAACAGCAACAGCAACAGCAACGGCAACGGAAAGCCAGTGCAACAGCACCAAAAACTAAAATGGCACACATGTGGCAGCCATATGAATACAAGGCAAAGTGCGATTGTTGCAAGTACATTTGTTGTTCAACTGTTCAACAAAGACTCCAAGTCCAAATAATGAACAACAACAAGAATGACATTGATGCATGACCCGGACTGGGACCTGGACCCGGACCCCAAAACGGAGTGCCAGACGGGCCACCCACGAGTTAATTTGTCCAGCTTTATGTGCCTGCTACGTTTGGCATTTAAGCAGCATAATAAATGCCAGGCAATGAGAGCGAAACGCGCGCAATGGCTAACGGACTTGACTCGTGCTGCAGTTAGCTGCTGGGTGTTCTCCACACTGAACCCATCACAACACAAATGCAATCCATATCATGATTAATGTGCTGTTAACTTGCATGCATCATGCTGTATTCGGCATGCACCATGCACCACGCAGCATGCAGCATATAGCCCAAAGCTAAGTAGCGGCCTGTCAGGCTGTTGTCATTGCAACAAGTTCATGGCATTTGCCGTTGCATTTTCCGCACTGTCGACTATGAGCACCGCATTGCTGCGGGGCATTGCCGACATTACCAACAACAATAGCCCCAACAACATTAACAACAGCTGCGCCAGTCGCGCCAAATGAAGCGAACATTTTTGCACACGTAAATTGGCAATGCAATCAGGTAGGTAAAGTAAGCGGGTTGAGGGCGTGGCATAGCTGCGCCACTGGCATTGATATTATACACAAACGCTAGGTTAATGAACAGGTGGACAACCCGAGACAGCCGCAGCGAGCTCACCTTAATTTAATAATAAATCATAGCTTTAAATATGTATGCCGAAAAAGAAAATATTTTAAATATCAACAAAGCTGACACTTATGAAGCTAAATGTGAATTTAAAATTTTAGATAGAATTCAAAAATGGTGAAAGTACTTAATTCCAGTTTAATTTTATGATATCAGAATGCATATTCTGAAAATGTTTAAGTAAGAAGTGGAAAAGCAGATAAATAGTATTATTAAGATTATTGTTTTACTTATTTAAACTTTAATCTTTAACATTAAGAATTAAAATGTAATCTCTTTCTGTTGCGCTTAACTATCAAAAGTATTTCTAATATAAAAAAAAAATTCTAAATATCCATTTTATTCGCAATCGCAATATACGTAAAAACTAACCTGAGGACTGACAAACGGAAGCTGTCCAAAACAAAAAAGAAAAAGATATAAGCCGCAGATTTGCATAGTCAATACCATATATCCATACTAACAAAAGGAACTCAAGGGCTTCGCAGTCCAGCTCCAATCGAAGCCCCAGAGCTAGGCGCATTTAAAAGCTAAAATCGTTTATATTTGTGACACTTAACCAGCAGCAGCAGCAGCAGCAGCAGCAACAGCAACCGGCAACAGTTGCTGTAGCAGAAAAAAGGAAAAAATCAACAAGACGCAAATGTAACCCAAGAATTGTAAACTGAATTGTGCAGCTTTGGCATGGGAAGTGAGCGATGGAAGTGAAAGTAAATAAAAGGACGAAGAGATGCAAAAATGACGAGAGAGTGAGATGCGGCACTTTATGCAAAGAATAGCACCCATATTTCTCACAAATCCCCACAACTGTAGTCAAGCTTAATGCGCTGGGAAAACACGGCAAGAAGTTGCCGAGCAGAGAGTAAAACTTGTTGCCGGATTCGAAAAGCGAATGGTGGGCAAGAGGGAATGTAAAGCGAACGAAATTGAAAAGCAAAATGCAGCATTTGCATAAATTCAGTGCACGGTGTTGGGGCTGGTATGGGTGCCGATGCCGGTCCCGTTGCCGGTGTCGGTGCTGATGCCGGCTATTGAACGGAAGCACCCTGATAATAATGATAAGAGGAAGGCGAAGAGTAAGCTAAATAATATGCTTTTGTGCGCCATCCATTTGTGATGACGCTCTAGATGTAGGTGACTGTGGTTGTTGGCTGTTGCCGCCTTGGCAAATGCTCGGCTTAGCGCGTTGCATGTAACGCCTAAAACTATGCAAGGAACGCGAGCGCACAAGCAAATGTGTTGAAAATCCTATTCTCTTAAGGATTTGTAAAACCTCCAACGCAAGCGCCACAGCAACCAGCCAAGGCTTTTGTTGGCTCACAGACTAAAATGCTGCTCATGTCTGCTAGAGCATGTGTGTGGTTTTGTGCCGCATCAAATTGCATTAGTGTTGAAAGCTGCAACTGCCAGAAAGAAGAACAGAGAGATACTACCTTCTCCGCTTGGGCCTGTGTTTGCTTTGCATTTTGATGCCGCCGCAGCCGCCTTTTTTGGTGGCACCCATCACGCATACACCGACACCTACCTATACACATAGACACAGCCGCCCACGACTGCAGAACCCAATTCGAGTCATGCCTTGTAATGCTGTGTGCTGGCTTTGGCCTAAGCCTGGCCAGGAATACTGCACGTCAGCTAGAGCTCTGGCTTCCAGACTTGATAGAGTAGAGTGCAGCAGGCAACCTGACGTATACGTGTTGCATATTTCATCCCCCCCTAAGCAACAGAGCACCTATCATTTATCATTTACCAGGTCGGACCACCTCCGTAACAGTCACCCGTCCACCACCACCTTCTTTACATGACAGCCTCTGTTTGTATGTAATTAAAAATGCCAACGCACAATGGTTTAGGTGACACTACAATCAGGTTGCACAGCTTTCACACTGGCTAATACTTGCAACACCAGCACCAGCACCAACGCCAACGTCAGGGCCACCAATAGCAGCGTCAGCATCGGGCGACAGCAGCAGAATACATAAGTATACCATTGCACCTGGCCAATGAATGATAACAATGGCATGCAATCAGCCAGCTCACCCACCAAACAATTGATGACTGATGTCCCTACTAGTGGACATAGTGGACGCCGTGTTAATTAACTAGAAAGCAAACTAACAAATGGCAAGCTAAATGAAACCATATTCGGCTAGCATTGTGCAAAATTCAGATAAACAACAACAGAAGACAAAGGCAAAGGGAGAGATAGCGATAGAGAGTTACAGAGAACGTGCGAGGGAAAAACAAAGTTTAAGTCAATTGTGAATTCTACGCAATGTTTTCCTTTATTACTTGCAACAAGCCAAATACCATTGGAAGTGCCCACCACCTGAGCTGTTCGCCGTCGATTCATACAGATGTTTTCATCATTTCCTTTATGCCAGATAACGTTGCTCGCAAATTAAATGAAAACACCTGCTGATATTTGAAATACTGCAAGCCCTCAAGAATTTCGTGTATTAGTTTTTCTAGTGAATGTTCCATTTTTATTTTTATGTATTTTTCTTTTTTTTTCTGAAAGTCCATTTTCTGCTTTAGTCCATTTAAGCAAGTTCTTAGAGCTAAAACAAATACCTGACTCTTGTATTGTAACTATAAACAAGTAACAAAACTCTAGTCGAGACTGCTCGACTATGAGATACCCTGAATCCATTGAGCTGTAATACCAATCTTAAAAAGTTTCATTTATTCATTAATAGTAAACAACACATGCACATATGCGTGCACGAGCATTCACGTAATATGTTTACTGCGCAGTTTTGCGGCTGCTGAAGAGGCTGTACTATGGAAACTTTATTGTTTAATGAAATTTTCGGAGAATGATTATGACATTCAAATGTACCTATTTGCCAAATTTCAAATCTCTAGTATTTGATATACGTGAGTTATAATTTTTGTTGAATTGTGGGCGAAAGGGGCGTGGCATCAAAAATCCAAAAATGACAAAATGTGCGGATTCAATATAGCAATCAAACACAACTTAATGCACGATTCTATCTTTAACGGTGTGCACGCCAGGCCTCAAAAACAAAGCGATATTTTCGATAGTTATCGATAATAAGGAAATGGGACGAGTTATCGAAAAAATAAAATAAACTACAGTGTATGGTATTATCGAGAATTTTGCTTTTTATTTGAAGAAATCCACGTGTTTACACGGACGGACGGACGGACAGAGCTAGTTCAACTCAGCTCATCGAGCTGATCAAGAATATATATACTTTATGGGGTGTGGCACGCCTCCTTCTGCCTGTTACATAAATTCGCACAAAAACATTATACCCTGAAATTTCCATTTTCAATGGATTCAGGGTATAAAAAGGAACATTGAATCAATCGATCTACGACTAAAATAAAAAAGCTCAGATCATATAAAAATAAATGTGATTCGAAAATTATTGTTTAAATTAGAACGGTTTCCTAAAAAATTAAACAATAATTACTAAAAATAGCACAGTTCTTACACAATTTTAAATTCAACCATTTGTAGGGGATACTAATATTAATTCACGTGCCACTTAGAATTTCATCATCTACGTTTCTGGCAGATGCAGCTTTACTAGATTTCTAACGACCTTAGATATAATATGAACTACATATTTTTTGGTAATTTAAGAATTGAAGTATCTTTTTATTTTTTTTATCATTTCCAGCATAAGAAAATCAATCGATATTTCTCAGTTTGCGATTGCGAAAATCCTGATATTATCTGATAAGGGTGCACACGAGAATAAATTTTTATCTCAATGACAGATATATACGACGAATTATTTATAAGGACCTTGCTCAAAATTAAAAAACAAATTCAGTTTAAGGAATTAAATCTGCTTGCTTTATTTCCAAATTCAACGTTTTTCTAATTTTAATCAAGTATTTTAAGAGAACATTGAGATGTAAGATAAAAACCTGATATTCATGGCAATAAACGATGCAATTAAAATAAATATAGAATAGATATATATAGAATATAAAATGCTATAAGAAGTTTAAACGTAAAATACTCTGTTCTTTGTAGATAAAGTATGTGCGAACGTAAACAAATGGAACCAATGCGAAGACTGTCAATTCAAAAAGCTGAAAAAATGCTCGTTTGAGTTGCTGTTTGCTCGCTTTGCCTCCTGCGCACATTTATTGAGAAATTAGTTTACTGAGAAAGAACATTTCTATGAAGTTGGTTTGCTCTTGCGTCACACACAGACACATATGTCGACACACAGTAAATCTGACGACGGCAGATTCGTAAGAGCAACGATTTTATGGAAGCTGCACTGAAGCAAGGCGCGTCTGGCCTTGAACTGAACTGAAGCGAGGGAATTGCGTCGGAGTTGCGGCTGCGCAATTGAGCTGTCAAATGAGAATCACAAAATCCGAATCGGAATCAGAAACAAAGGCAGAAAAGAGTACAGAGCTAAGCTAAGAAGAAATACATTGGATACCGCCAGTCTCATTCGCTTACTCAGCCGTCATCTTCAACATCATCCCCATCTTAATATTTGCTGTTGCTCGACTCCATTTGACGGCATAGCAGGCAATGAAACGTAACGCCAAGCAATAATAAATGAGCTTCATTATGGTGTGAAATTCAATGCGAAAAAGATCAAGTGACGTTTGTATATGTCTGCGGCTCGTCAGTCTATCTGTATTGGTATGCGTGAGTGTAAGGGGTCAGAGATGGGGAAAGAAAACATGAGTTTAAGATTTCCATAAATGCACAATTCTTAAAATTTAACTGCAGCCGATTAAGGTTGCCAATGCCTGCTTTAACCGGTTATCCAATGAACAACAAAAACATAAAATTGTTAGTTATGTGTTTTTATCTAAGTATGTACTTTTTCTTTAGAATTTTTATTTAATTTTCATATTAATATATTAATAATATATATTAATATATTCAAATTAATTATTAATATTAAAGCGGCATAATCACTAATATATTTAAATTTTAATCTATTTCCATGTATCCATACCATTGTTGTAAAATTATGAGTCTATATATTTATCTGTATCTGTGTCAGTATCTGTATCTGTATCTGTATCTGTATCTGTATCTGTATCTGTATCTGTATCTGTATCTGTATCTGTATCTGTATCTGTATCTGTATCTGTATCTGTATCTGTATCTGTATCTGTATATGTATCTGTATCTGTATCTGTATCTGTATCTGTATCTGTATCTGTATCTGTATCTGTATCTGTATCTGTATCTGTATCTGTTGTTTTCCATATCTTCTTCCTAAGCTTCTGTAGATTTGTATTATTATTTTTATTGATTCATTATTTCTTCTACAACTATTTTTGTTTTTCTTACAGACTAGTATATATATCTGTATATGAATAATATTTATATATTCATTCATACCTTATTGAGTATGTACTTTGGTAACTACTTGTACTTGACGTATCTTTAATATATATCTTTAACATATATATATATATATATATATATATACCGCAGTATCTTTATTTTTTTATCTTTATTTTGACAAGTTACAGCATTCCTTATTAAGGCTCCATAGCGCTGTCAGTCCTTTTATGTAGCTTTAGCAAGAACCTCAACAGTCTCATATTAATCAATTTGTTATGTCATGAAACAACTGCCTAGCATTCCCAGCATGGTGTAATGTGGTTTTAGCATTTATAGTTCTAACATAGAAATGCTAGCCAGCTTTAGTTTTTGCAAGTTTTTGCTGTTATATTTGTTTAATATTTTGCCAGGCCATGTTTGGTGATGAACAAGTGTTAATGACATTTGTATTTGAGAAAGCGTTGTCGTCAGCTCGGTTTGGTCTGTCAGTCAACGTTGAAAAATGTTTATACATGAGAAATTGTTTGGCCAACGCCGCTGCAGCAGACACATAAATTCTCATTTAACATCGTCAAATTAATGACTTAAAAATTTCCAGAACTCTCTCGAAACTGTAGGCACGTTCACGATTCGCTCACGTTTCCAACGGATGGATTCAAGTTGAAAGTCAGCACATACAGAAGTGCACAAAAAGATCGTGTGCCTGTTGCTTGGGGCACAGCTGATCGCGTCCATGTGGTTGCCCTGTCGATGAGCTCATCACACAGCAGTCGTATTGTGAGACATACAACAGGGCAAGTGGAAAAACTTGTCAGGCAACTTAACCGGCTGCCGGCCGGCACAGTTACAACATGCTACAACTGCCACCATCAACAATAGCAGCTGCTATAGCAGCAAAAGCCACTAACAACAAGACGCAACCACAACGTAACAACATTGAATGAAATTATATAATATACTATAAAGCTCAGTGCTTTGTTATATGGCATACTCTACAATAGATTATTATAATATTCCCATGCGACTTGACTGACAATTGATGATGATCATAAAAACTCAGCTATAACATGCTAAGCTTAGAATGTGGGTATATGTACATAAATATATTTTAATGTATAAACAAGTGGCTTGTTTCTTCCATAATACAGATATACTACAAAATACAACTTACAAATTTAAAATACTTATGGAAATATGATTTAGAATTTAGATTAGCCCATGACAAATAATTATAAAAACTGCATTAGATAGAAACAAAGTATATGTATATTAATAAATAATCGTTATACTTATACAAAATAGATAGGACATTTTGAAAAATCAGAAAACACATACACTAAACTATGGAAAGGACAATAATTCAGACAGGGTATTTATCTTTCGCCATGCAGTCCATTGACTTTCCTCGATTGCTCACAAAATGGCCTCAAGACTCGCAACGCACAAAATCGTAAAACACGTGAGGGGACCGCAAGCTTGTAATGCTTTGTCCGCCGAGAGGAAACGAAACTTGGGACACACTTGTTGCCCTGTTTTATGGCCGTACCAAAAATAAAGAACAATTTATATGGAAGTAACCATATATTTTCCTTCAACCTCTGACTATCATTCGAAAAGTGTTCGCAATACTTTTAAGCGTAGTTTTGTTGCTTAATAGAATTGAATTTTCTTTCTGTTTTTTGTGTTTTATGTTCAGCGCTTGGCAAACCAACAAAACCAAGCTGACGGCCTTGCAGTTGGGTGTTTGACTGCAATTAATCACAACCAAACATGGCTCATTAGCTTTGCAGCTGGCAGCTGCAACAACTTCGATCAGTCATGCACATACAGACATGTTAGAAGTCAATTGCTAGGCCAGTCACCAGTTTATTGAAGAATTCTCTGTGGCCAATGTTGGATGTCTGATTAGCATTAATCTATTAATAGCTATTACTAAGACATAGATGAGTTGGGTTGAAAGTCACATTGAATTCGAATGCAACAATGGGAACTGGCTACAAGAGGCACTTTCGTCATAGCCATATTACCAGACGCTTGCAACGGGCAACAGGGAGCAGTCGATGCCAATAATTAGCAATGAAATCACGTGCAAATTGTTGGGCCAACGTAAGCAGCTGCCAATTTCAATTATAGAAAGGCGTTCAGCTTCCCAGCGGACTGATGACGGGAGCCCTTTAACTGGCCGTGACTAATTAGGAATTAAATTGACAGAAAACGTGTTCAGCGTAGGGAGAGCGCAGCCGAAGCGACTACAAAATTCTAAAGTTTAGCATAATTTATGAGTGTAATTTCTTTTGTGGCATGTTTTGCAGCTCATAAGTCAAAAAGCAAGGATCGCCTGTCAGCTTAGCAAAACTTGGCCACGACGCCGAAAACAAGGTCCTAGCTTTGCAGGCACTCACCAACTTAACTGTCTGTTTGGCTAACTGCCTGGCTGGTTGGTTTTATGCAACAAGTTAAGCTCCTGGCCTACGTGCTGAATGGTCAGCGCTTAAGCTGTTGCACTTCTGACGTGTACGTAGCCCCGAAAAGTCAAAAGCAAAGCCCATTCATGGATATATAAATGACTATATAGATAGTACGTTGACAGGCTACAAGCTTAACACCACACACGCACAAACTCTCACATACATACCTAGATCAACGCACGTGTAACTGACTACAAAAGCAGACCAATTAGCTGACTGGCTTAGTGTTAAATATGGCGGTTGTCTTTTAAAGCATAGTTAAGGCCATTTGTTGCTGCACTCATTACTGCTGAGCTGAGCACTCACACAACTTTCAACCTGCAATCAAATTTAGTTCATTACAGCTGTGGCATCCGAAAAAGTGCACACATTCTCATAATGAAATATGAAGCCATATTCTATTCATATTGATTTAGAAAGCAATTCAAAAAAGATTTTAGTTTTAATTAAATTAAAAAATTAACTTTCATTTTCAAAAATTTAAAATTGGTTAATATTTCTAATTTTTGCAATGCACAGTTTAACTTAACTTTATGTGGTGGCAGATTAAATAAATAGCTTCCTGTTTGTTCGCAAAATAAGATTAAACTTGTTACAAATTTGATATTTACGAAAAACACTAAAAATAATATGTGTGTAACTTTGAATACAGTTTTAATATTTTTAGGAATGGCTCGCTAAACACAGACAGAAAATAAAATCCACGAAAACAATCTAAAAGTTTTAAATCCGATTTGCAGCGCTCAACGCTATGGCCGATGGCGGCAAAACTTCATAATTAAGCACAAACTGTCACACACACACAAACAAGCAGACATAGAAGCTCACTTGGCTACAAACACATTTACACGCAATCGGCTGCTATTAACCTGGGCAGTTAACCCGGACAATGCAGCGCTAAATGAAAAGCTGCAACAAGGCCCCAGTCGACAGGTGAGGCAACATGCTAGTGACAGGGAAATGCGAGCTTTCCACTATTGGATAACGAATGCTGGCATGGCAGCCTCAGACAGGCAGACACACATACGCACACACCCAAACACACATATGTGAGCCACGTTGTCAGGTAGCAAAATTTCTGATTGCCCAACTAGCTGTCTATATGCAACGAGCACTTGTCTAGTTTTAATTAATTAAATTTCAAACTCATAAAATGAGAAACAATGTGTCTCACACCAACTTTAACTTCATTTGTCTAATTACTGACCATGCAACAACCAGCTAGACACTCTTATAAAACGTTTAAGAGCAATGCAGCCGAAATTGACTCATATGAAAATGGAAGTGAAACAGCAATAGCAACTCCAACAGCGATCAGTGACTCGAAATAACTAGAGCTTTAGCATAATTGATAGCGTCATAATATGATCCACTCGTAGGATGTCTCATAACAAATAATTCATTACAATGTGTGCCAGTTGGGCAATGGCAGACAATGAAACCTAACAAAGCAGCTGCACTTTTGAAATGTTTACAGGCGATTGTCGAATTGCCAAATGTATCTTATAGATACTTTTTTGTACTACTCAACAGTACGTCTTTGGCCGAATTATTTATTGTTTTATTGACTGGTATCAATTTACGTTTTGTGTCGCTTCCGCCACATGGAGCGTAATTGTTTATGTGTCGTCGTTGTCTCCACTATTTATTTATTTATTTCGCTCTTTTGCAGATTCTACAGCTCAGCACTTATAAGCATGCACACAACACCCGCACACACACTCACAGTGTGTTAATGATCTGCGCTGCTGCGACGCATAATAAACGACGAGAACCGTCGAGCTGAATTGAAAGCGGCACAGCACAATATCGCTAGCACTGAGCGGCACAGCATTTTGCAAATCATTCACACTACTTGGTAATCGACTTAAGGTTGAAGTGTTTATAATCAAAAAGTAATCGTTATCAACCTGAATAGAGATTAAGTCTAATCAATTAGCAATTAACAGGCGGCAATATAAAAACATTTAATTTACAATTTTCTATGATTTCTACCTAAAATATTATCTAGATCTAAAAAAAAAGACTAAGAGAAATAATCCAAATTTGATTTTAAATTAATTCCACGCATGTAATATTTTATTCACAAATGATAAATATCCATTTATGTTTAAAATTTAAAAACAATATTGAAAATGTAAAAAAGAAAAGATCTATTTCCTTTGTTAAATGCAAATATCCACCTTAGATACTTAGTCATATTCTAACCTTGTCCAATTTCGTATGCACTCGAGACATTTAAATCACAATCAAAGCAAAAGATCTTAGCTGCATAAAAATAACAAACAATAAAAAGAGAAAAAATTGTATATATAAATGTAAGAAAAAAAAAAAAAAGAAAAAAAATAACTAAGAACATTCGTTCAAGTTTCAAGGAATATCATCAAATTTAGATTTCATTCGCTGCAGCAATTTCCATTCTCATGCATAAATATTTAGTTAGTGTTTGCGTTTGTTGTCCCCCTCTGCTTGACGCCGTCTGATCTGATCCGATTTCTGGCTTTGAACCGTTGCCGTTGCCGTTGCCAGCGCAGTGGAGGATGATACTACTTTTGCCTCCTCTGCCCGGTGCCGCAGATGGTCATGTCTCATCGCCTGGCCAGCCGTATGTCTGGCTGGCTGGCTTCTGGTGAGTGGGTCGTTTCTTTTGCCTGCCTGCGCTGCTGTCGGTTGCTTTATTTATTTACTCAAGTCTTTCGCAAAAGTCTTTCTGGCAACCGTCGCGTTTTTTAGTCTGTTTATCGCGTGCAAATTGCTGAAGAATCGTAAAACTTAAATACACATATGTCTATGACGATCGAGTTGCGCAGACGATGATCGGATAAATTGTTTGTGCGATCAAAGCAAAAAGTCGCAATTAGCAACTTGCTGAAGTCACAGCCAATTAAGAAATAATTCGTTAGAGTTTTGAGCATTGCATAACAATATAAATGCCTCATTAGCAGCTTTGCTGATAACATGCGTCCCTAGGCTAGGTGTTAGCGGGTGATGTTGCACCACAAGAACCTGGCACCTATCCAGAAAGAGCCGCATTACTCAAAAACAAAAGCCCAAATGAAAGGATAAACAAGCAAAAACAGCAACATGCCACACTATAACTCTCTAAAATATCTTCACTTGCAGCGCAGCCGAGCAACCTGTTGCCATTTCAGTGTCCCATGCCACAAAAGTGGCCAGCCAGGTCGTCACTTACAGCCCAGACATTATCATCATGCTCATCAGGAGCACCATCATTCTCAGCACGACGGCTCCGGCGATATATGGACGAGGAAAATGCTACACATTTTGGCTGGCAAATCACGCAAATGAAATGCACAAAATGTGCGCCATTTATATCATGCAGATACAGACGCGCACACAGACATATCTCACACCCAGTTCCCGTGCCGGTGACGTGTGCCACAAGCTACCTAAAAACGGGGAGGCAAAAATATGAGCCAACAGGCCACAGGCAGCTAGGCAGTCAGGCAGCCAGGCAGGCAAACTAGCCGCAAAAGACATTGCATGCAATGCACAAGTTGCTGGCAGGCGAGTCAGGTGCAGCCGCTGCCATCCCTGCCTCCCAACAATGCTCCGGCCGCACAATGCCTCCCTCTGCCACACTCAATTGCGCACTAATTTAGCGCAGCTAGCACTTAATAATTTCTTTTCATAATTGAGTGAAGAAAAATCTCGTGATGCGATGCCGCACTACAGCCTAGGTGTGATAGAGATGTCAAGAGATGACACTGGGCAACAGCATCTTAAGTAGCCAGCTAGAATGCAGCAAATATACTGTAAGCAGCAATTGACGAGGGTTTGACAAGTAATTCCCATAGCCAATGCAACTTAAAATATAACTTTTATAACTCGCAATCATCGATAAATTGCTACAATTAATCTTATTAATATAATTTAGATAAAATAAAAAATTAATTAATTCATTTATTTTCTCAGAATATTCTTAACCTTTGAAGATATCATTATTTAATGTCGTTTATATTTTAACCCAGATCTGAGTAATTTAAAATAGACTGTAGTTTTGCAGCTCATTGTTGACCTCAAGCCAACTTGTTTCGTATAAACATTCAATGCTTAAAGCAATAAAGTTTCAATAATTTTACGATTTCACCGCGCCAAATACACTGTAATAATAAATTACCCACACTTGAAACGACTTGCGTGGATTGAGTTTAAAAGGCATTCAGAGCGGGCACAGAAAGATTTATATATAAGTAGAGAGCGAAGAGTGAGCGACCGCCTAAAGAGGTAACTGAGCAGGGCAATATCTGCAGCTGTAGGGTCTGACACGTCTGATTTAAGTCAGCATGAAATGCTTTGAAGTCCGCACGCGTTTAAAAGGCAAGGTGCACAAATTAGTCGCGGCTACTTGGCAGTAATTGCCACAAGTGCCACTTGAATGGCGGCAGAAGCTTCTTGAGTATGGGCAATAATGGGATATACATAGTCGATTCAAAGCCAATTCACTCAAAGCGATTCGTTAATAGAAAACGAGATGGCACATTTCCTGGCTATCAATTTCCAATTGTTGGCCCGTTGATGACATTTGAGTTGAGGACGAAAAACCGATAACTTAATTGGCTTAGTGGTTGCCCAGCAACAGTATAATACACATATGCTACATGCCCACACATACACACACACACACACTCGCGAGCACAGTAATACAAAGTGTGGTGGTGGTTAAGGCACAAACAAAGGGCAGCCCAAACCACAAATTACGAAAACCTAATACGTTAGGCGATTAATCAACTGTCTAAATAGCTGTTTGGAAGATTGTGGAAAACTATTGGATATCTTTAACTAATTTATACGATTTTTATCTCGGCCTGAATAGAAGCTTGGCGAAACTTGCCAGTGACCCACTCAACGGGCGTGATAATTGCACTACAAAAATGCGCAAGTGGGAAAATAAATTAGCAGCCTTTTCGCTTTTATTCCCAATTAGTTCTTTCTCTTTCTGCGAGTGTCATGCGAATGAGATAAATCTTAATTAATATGAAAATCGATTACCAGGACATTAATTATTTAAAAGCGACAGTCAAATAAACACCACCCAACGACAATTGAGTTGCCAAATAAATAAACAAACAGCATGTATTTAACGATTCGACTTACGTTTTCCTTCTCGTCGTAGTGCAAACTTACCTGAAATTAAAATCAAGAGAAAATATATAAATTAATAAAATAAAATTACAAAACTGAGTGTGCAAATAGTTTATAATTTATTCACATCAAATATAACTCAAAATTTTAAATATATTAATTGAATGAAGACATAAATCACAGAAAGAATATTTAAATTAATTTTCAATATGAAAAGAGCAAGTTTTTTAATTTATTAGTGCCAAAGGGCCTATAATAAAACAACATTGTAGACGTACAAGTCCTTTGTGTGGCGATACCCTATAAAATAATAGTAAAAAGACTTATTCGTAATATAAGGTGTGTTTATAAGCTAAAATATAAAAATTTTTTTTTATATTTAACCAAAAGTCTAAAAAAAAAAAATATATATATATATATATATATATATATATATATGTATACAAAAAAAATTCTCAATCAAATTTGCAGTAAAAACACCCGACAGTTTTTGAAGCTGTGGTATATATAATATTGATATTTGTAGAACAGCTATTTGAACTCATTTATCTCTCTTCATAGGATACCCCATGCTTACAGATTTTTTCTTAAACATTTGTTATGGAATCAACCAAGCACTCAGCCAGCTAACCCTCACCCACTCATGCATAACAATGATAAAATGCCAAGAATAAGCCAAGTGGCTATTGTGCGTTACGCTTTTGTCCTGCAGGAAAAAGTCTCATAAGTCATTTCTTGAAGTCAAATAATTCATAATCGATTTGTAGCAGCAACGCAGCATAGCCGGCATAGCTTCCCCACAAGGCTAAGTTTGCGTTTGGCAAACAAGACGCGCATAAACGAGCGTTCGCCGCGGGACAAGTTCGTTAGGCCAGTCCGATGCCACGCCACGAAAGTTGCTACAACATTTACCTATGAAAATCAAAGTGTGTCCTGGGAAACACCTGGGCACAGGATGACTGACTACAAGACAAACAAAATACGCTCGTTGAATTTCTATTAAGCCAACTAACTCAAAAGTAATTGCTAGCTAGTAGCATAGCTGAGTGGCAAGTAGCAATTGCACGCAGACACCCCTGGCCCCTCTCTCAATCTCTCTCTCTCCTTCTGCATCTCCCTCTCACTTTCCTTTCACTCCCCAGGCAGAGCTTGGTCTCCAGCTGCTGGTCATCAATATGTGCGCGTTAATGGATGCCTAAATAAATGATAACTGCAAATTACGATTCCTGTTAAGGAGCAGAGGCCAGTGGCTGCCTCACGTACTGCTGCTAAATACATTTCGTTCTGATGCAGTTGAGCCAAAATATTTTCACGTGTTTTCAGTGGGGCTCCAAACTTGAGTCAAGTTACAAAGTGCTTAGTTTTTCTTTATATATATATATATATAATTTTTTTCTTGTTTCGGCAACTAGGTTTGTGGGATATGTACCTTTTTTTCTAGACCAGAAGAGTCAGGGGTTTATTACTCTATGGCTAGCTATGTGTGTCGGAAGCAGATCCTTAATTTTTAATTTTTACATTTTGTTGTACACTTAAGCGAATTTCCTGCACATACAGCATACATTTTACCACAGCTTTGGGTAATCAAATAAAAAATGCAACAGCGTGTTAGTTTTCGCTGATGTTTTCGCCAGTGGAACGGAAAAATAAACAACTAAGGAGAGATGCAGGAAGTTATCCATAATGTGACACAGACATATGCTTTAAGTATCCACATTTTTTGTATATACCACATCAAGTAGCTAATATCTTACTGTATACAAAAGAATTAGTTACAAATAATTTAAAGAGATGGCTCAACTTTCTTATCTAAAGAACTCTAAAGTCAAGCTTATGAACCTCTCATTGAAATGATGGCATCTCCTTCTTAATGCAATTACAAAAGCTACAATATCTCATACTCTCTCTGATTTTTGATTAAGCATTTGCACAGCTCTTAATCCGTTTTCATCAATTTACAACTGCAATCTTGAGCATTATGTTCAATATTTGTTAATTAAGGCATCGAAATGCAATAAAAGCGCTACAAAATATCAATTCTAAGGTATCGATGTGAGTTGCCATTAGTTCCGGTTGAACTCAAATGCAAGCATAGGTCGCACAGGTCGTTTAGGTCGTTGCCAGCTGTAGGTGGCGGAGGGCAGGTCTTTAACAAGGTTAACACAACGCTAAGCAGATGTCCCTGGCGGGTGCCGGAGTCATGTTCACGTCGCAACCTCAGTGCACTTGAGGCGCAATCGTTCAGCGTGCTGCCAGCAGCGAGTTAGCAGCGTTGCATACAAATCGCTCTCACACACACACACACACACACAGACGCACGAGAGTGCACGCTAAGAACTGTTAAAAGCCAGGTAAATTTGCCCTGCCATGTATGTATGTATTTAATGTGGTTCGCCGCATACACACTCACATACAAGCACACAGACGCACACAGTTCATACGAACATACATGCATGCCTGCAATATCTATATAGAAATTATAGAGACTCTGTGGCACGTGAGCTTTGAAAATGCGAAATGGACATTGCTTAATACCAAATTCTGTGGCAAGTTGATGCAGGAGGATTTTATGCAACACCAGGCATCATAATAGCTCATTATGCTTGGGCAAACTTTATCGTTAGCCCCAAAATTCATTAGCTAAAAGGCATCACACCAAAATTGAAGAGCACCACATTGTTGGTGAGAATGTTATCTTCGCTTTACACAAATCGATACGCTAATTGATTGCTACAATTGCCGCAATTGATTTAGTCTAGCCCCGTCTAATTGATAGCCACAACGTGCCAAGCACACATCTATCTATATATACAATTTTTCATTGCGTCTATTTTAAAGATATATATATATATATATTGAATCGCGCCGCCCACAGGTGAGCCACAACATTAACAACTACAGCTCTACACGATTTAATAGATCACATCGAGCGCATCAATAATCAGCCTAAATTAATTAAGCGTTTTACACTTTATATACATTTATCAATGTACACATATATAGTATACATAATATATGTATTTATATATATTTATATTTATATATATATCATCATATATATTTTTGTATGTCTTCAATTCTCACGCATAGATGCTCGCAATTTAGAATGACGTCGCTCTTAAGTTTCAAACAATATTATATATACATACTTAACATATACATATATATATATTAATATGTATATGTATGTATTTATATATTTCTCATACAATCGCGTTGGGTATTATATTTTAGTCAACACGTATGTAACACATTATAGCCGACTTATGGGATTTAAAGAATAGAAAAAGAATCTTAAGTAAAAATCAAGCTACTTCCTTGAGCTGATAATCTTAAAACTATATCGTAGCTTAAACTAAATTTAAATTTTCTTTAAACTAGTTGTTGAGATTTGATCTATTTCTATGTTCATTAAATATTATAGATATTATTAATTTATTCTCATGGGTATATACACTTTCCGGCACAACGATGTTTTTTTTTTTTTAGTTTTGTTTTGGTTTATTTTTATTGTTGAAAACTTTTACGTCGCGGTTTATTTTTGGGGCGCCCGAAGAAAAGTGCATAACTTGGCCACGCTCCAACGACCCACGCAAATATATGTATATGAAGAAATGCCGCTGTGAAAATGTTATATTGTCTGTGCATAAAATATTAAAATCCCATTTTTTATGAGCGCCAAGTGGTCAAGAGTACTAATAAAATACACCGAATCTACAAATAACATTTATTTTTCTCTATATTAATAAAATAAACGAAGTACCGCCGTTTTATGTGTTTGTGCGAGTAAAAATAAAAAACAAAAAAAATCTAACAACAACAAAAAGCAATATGAAGAAAGAAAGAGAGAAAACCCGCTTGTCTTTCTGTCAGACTTTTAAAAGTACACAAATGCCTTACAGCGGTTTCTTGATAAATATGAATATTTTTATATATATAGAGATATATATATTTGCAACTTATATAGTTTTCGCATAAATCTTGGGCAGGATTAAGCAATATTTTACCGCTTTAATGTGGCAAATTATGGTGTGCCATTCACAAATCGCTGCTCTATAAAATACAACAGAAACAGCCAAGATATTTTCCTGCGGCAAAATTGTTTTGGCTTGTTTCCGGTTAAATAAAAAATCTAAATTAATTCCCACGAATATAAAATACAACAAAAAATATCTTTGATTGCTGGAACATTAAAAGATATTGCTGTGATCGTGCTTCATGAATTTTGAGCTGAGTGTTTAGTTTTATAAATTAATTATTTAATGCTATGGCTGTGACAAATAATTGCCTTGACTATCGAAAAGTTCAATTTAACTTTGGTTACTATAAACTTATTTTGAAGTATTTTAAAAAGTCAACCGGTCACCCGTTGAAAAGCAAAAAAAAAATAATTAGGAGTAATTGCTAATAAAATATATTATTATCTATCAATTTATAAAATACAAATAGGAAAATATGCCAAAGGAAAAAGTCAATTTGCATTTAATCTCGATGTATTAGTGAAAGAGCACTTCCCAATTTATACTTACTTAATATTTAACAAACTCAATAACGACAATTAGTAAATCAACTGATTGCAATTTAATATTTAGTCGTAAATTTAGTGTAATGTTCATCGTAACATTATTTATTCAACGACAAACAAAATTCTGTTTTTAATATCAACCAATTTCAGTATATACAAGAGTTCTAACCACATCCCCATTGGTTTAGTCTGGCAAATATTTCATCTATGTAATAATTCAATTAATAAAACATTAGCCATTTAGTTTACAAGCACATAGCAACTAATAAAAGTTGCATTAAAAACGAAGCCGGATCGTAAAAGTGGCAAGTGCACAAATGCCGATGCCGGCGGCATTAAGTGGAGGCTGCTGACGGAAAGCTGCCACATTAATTTGTAAATTCCGACCAAGTGGTGCCGTAAATATGAATTATATTCAAAAAGTGGCAAAGGCAAAGGCCGAGCCACGCGTAGCATAAATTCATAATTTTTCATTAGCGCGCTCAGATAGACAAGGCGCGAGCCCATTAAAACGTCGCCAACTATTGACTTATAGCCAACACAAAACAAGAACGCTCCATCACCTCAACAAAGTCGGCTAATTATAAGCTTTGCTATCCATACAGATCCAGCTAGAAGATATGAACAGGAAGAAACTTACAAAGCACAAAACATGCAAACCAGAAATAAAATCGTAAATATTATTTTTAGGTTTCAGAAGGGAAAACTAGCCAAGACTAAGTCGAAGTGCTGCAGACAGTCAAAGCGAAAGATTGGCTGTAGCTGTTGGTCTTTATGGCGGAAATGCACACACATATACACACACGCACACACACTCGCGCACGCACAAATTGTAATGTGTATCTAAAATGTACATTTAATGTGTGGTTTATGGCCTAGTCAGTTGAGTGGGTGGCTTAATAAACACGCGTCGTCCACGTAATAGATAAAAATTGAGCCTTTGGTCTCTGTTCATTTGTAAGCTCATAGAATACAATTGGAATCCATTTATTTTTCTTTAGCATGCTGCAAAATCGTGGCGCAAATATTTGCAATTCAATTGCTGCAGAAAATCAAATCAAATAAAATAAATTCAAATAAATATACATATGTATGTATGTAAATCGTCAATGATAGATCATCAAATACTCGCATAGATACAGCCAAAAGCCAAATGGAATGAAAAATATGCAGGATATTTGAGTAGCACCAACAGCAAAAAGCAACGGTAACAATAACAATTCCATGGCTGCAGCAGCAAGTCCATGAGGAATTTGACAATAAATTGTATTTCATATATATATATAATATATTAAGCATTCTGCAGTTTTTTATTTTTTGTCACTTGTGAGTTGCAGTGCCAATGGCTCACACATAGACCACAAGTAGTTGCACGAGATGTGCTCTTATAAATTACTTGGCACTTTAAAAATAATCAATACTATATTTGAAAATTTAACACTTACAGCTTGGTTCATGCTATGGAACTTTTCTGCACCAATAACCAACATAAACTTACCTAAAACGAAAAAAAAAGAAAACGAAAAATGAAAACATATTTGTTGAGTTGCTCGACTTATGTTCTTATATTCTATTCTAATGTCGAATACATTTCATGCAAGCTTCCGTTGGTATAGCATCTTCCTTATATATATGAGTATTTCAGTTTGTTTTTGTTTAGGATATTTTTATGGGAATAAACAAAAGTTTTCAATTGGAAATTTTTATGCACGCAGTAGCAATCCAAGCGGAAATAGACAGTTTAATGAATAAAAGTAGTCAGTAAATAAATATTTGAGAAAAAATACATGTGCTCATATAACTAATTGATTTAGATTTGATGCAAAACAAATCAAGGAAACAGAAATATTAATAACAAAGAAATACAACAGAAAAGTAACGAAACATGTCTTAATTGCTAAAATGCAATTGGTAAATATAAGTAATTCGAGAAAGAGCATAAGTCAACACAACGAAAAATTGCAAAGGCTATAAGCCTACAGAGCATACTTACATACGTATATTCAAAATTGAATCATGTAATAAATATATAAAATTTTGTTTTCATTTTAATCTATGTACTTGCAGTGAAAAATATGTTTTTTTGTTTTCATCATTTTTCTTACATGGCAAATACTGTTTAGGACATTCTCAATTTCATGAATCACAAGTTAACTAAGAAATACATAATTTATACATTTTGCTTTTCAATAAGAAATTATGTTTTGCCTCTCTCTCATTGGCTGTATGAATCGTTTTAAAATGTGTGAAAATAGAAAATGCATACGAACTAACTTTAACATACACATGCGTAAGTGACCATAATAGTGTATGTGTGTATGTTAGTGTAAATTGCGTATAGCGTGGCAAATAATCGTCCACTGTGAAGCGTATTGTTGTCGTTGTTGCTGCTGCTATGACGGTATCGTCGTTAATAAACCGCTTATCTAATTTGTTGTAACTTTGTTGTTATTTACCTATTGTGGGCCGACAAACAAAAACACAAACAAAGACACAAAAGCTTTACAAAGCCCACTCACACGCCACCACACACACACCCACTCTCTCTCTCTCTCTCTCTCTCTCTCTCTCTCTCTCTCTGTTGGGTTGGTTATCTAAAATCGTTATATGGCATGTTAAAAATCTGTGTAAATTATTATTGATTTTAACGGCAGCTGCGACCATTCGTGCCGCCTAATGAGTGCGGCACCCTGGACTGAAACAACAATAAAATAAGAACACAAATTAAGTGCAGTTTATTAGTTGAAATTGATAACAATTTATGACACCGACGAACAGTGGCGCGTGCAGTAGGAAAACAACATGAAAACTATGTTTCATATAACAAAACAAGTTAAAATATCTTAATTTTTATATATATATATCTTATATAAAACTAACATATTCTATTCTTATAATTATAAGAACAAAAAAGCAAGGTTATATATTAAACCAAGTGTTTGATCATGCCTATCATGGAATTGTCCCACAGTGTACAGCACCAGGGACAGCGACAAAACATAACGAGCACTCTCAACTGAACATTGACTTCAGTGGATGTAGCATGTGCAAAGTTAACATCAACTGATCAACTGATGTCATCAGATCTTTGTAGTCATTCACAAAAGCAAAAGCGGTGCTAGTTCATTGTCTGCTGAAGAGCCGGGCACTTCAGGCAGTGGCAACAACAACGAAAGCAAGAACAAGATAAACAATGAACTGCGTACTTAACATCTCGAGTATCTTAGATGTTAGAAATTATTTATCTTGTTCATGCTTATCTAAATCTGTGCGTCTTTTTGGCACAAGTTTTGCATATTTGATTTTGCATAGCAATTACCACAGGCCCTAACAGACCGTTGACACTTGGCTGTCATAGTCCGATAGTATCGGCAGATCAGTGCGAAAGGCCCACCCAAAATAGATGATGTTAAACAATGCAAATGTGACGCAGCCCATAAGCTGAGACGAGCTGCTAGACAAGCAGATACTTAGTCGTATATTATAGGTATAAATATAATGTATGCGAAGGGCCAAACGCGATGAGCACTTGATGTGACTTTATGGCGGCTACTGGCTGGCACAATGCCCAAATGAAGCGGTGTCTCGGTGTCACTTGTGCAAATGAAATCCAAATTAGAAATATTTTCAAAAACAAAATAAAAGAAACGCAGAAACAAATACCACTGGCCAGAAATCTCAATTATTTGCAAAACATGTGTCGACTGTAGATGCGCTTCATGTTTGGCAATCCGTCAGTTGCGCGTGCTTCTGCTGCTGCTGCTGCTGCTACTACAACATAGTGCTTTCCATCTAAGCGACATGCGGCCATAAGTCATGAGCACAGAATTAAAAACTTAAACTGAAATCTGTTAAGCAGGCCACAGAAATGATTCGTCAACTAAAAGTTAGAAGTACGTGGTCTATTCTAGCTGTCAAAGACTACATTGTGCGACAAATATTTTGATATAAATATTTCAAATTGAAATTCAATTGCGAATTAAAAGAAATAAATGGCAAACTGCCCAGAGGGAAAAGACAGATAACAACAAGTAAGAAAAGACAAGAGCAACAGTTAAATTTATTTTACAGCAAATCAAATGCAAGTGCAGCCACAAATCGATTTTATATCATTGTATATATTCGCAATGCGTAAAAGTACGATCTAATAATAATAATTAAATCTTAGGATTAGGATCTTAGGATCTGTTGTCATAATTCTATTCTCTCTCGCATGCATAAAATTCGAACAGCGAATCTAACGAAAATGTAATTTTCTGTGTTATAATCAAATAAGTTAGTTAGTATGTAGGTATTTGATAAAAGGAATGATGCACACTTTACTCATTTCTAAACAGCCGAGCTGTTACTCCAGAGTTAATCGAATGTTAACAAATTAAGGAACATACAAATATACACATATTTATAAGCGAGAGCATATAGTTTGTAAACACAGTAGACTGACATCTTTTTGTTGCCTAGTCGGCAGCACAAGTAGAGTGCAACAAATAAACCAGAATGCATATTTGTGATGCTAGAGTGAGCAGTGAAATCTCTTGGATGCTCTGCTCTTGGCACATGCCAAAAGAAAGCACATGAAGAGGTAATACCGGCCAGTACTTGACCAAAAGGCACTGCATTATGCAAAAAGCAACTTTAACTTAATTTAAAAGTGCCACTGAGTGGAGGAAGTCCAGGAAAATCACGGAGCAACAGCAGTAACAG
Source organism: Drosophila mettleri (assembly GCA_035047625.1). Classification (NCBI taxonomy): domain Eukaryota; kingdom Metazoa; phylum Arthropoda; class Insecta; order Diptera; family Drosophilidae; genus Drosophila; species Drosophila mettleri. The sequence continues at coordinate 17,110,731 of JAWNPI010000035.1, forward strand.
CAGCAACAACAGCAACTACAATGCCGACCGCATAAAGATTGAATGCACTGCACAAAAGAAACAAATTCCAGTCCCGTGCATCCGTCCGAAGAATGCACTCGGAAATGCTCAACATACAACAGAAAGAAAAGAAACCAAAACAAAAACACAGCCAAGCGCAAGTGGTGAAAATCCTCGGAAAATCCATGCGGCGACGGCCGCCAAAGACAAATGTGGGTCGCAAGCGCAAAGTGCAACAACTTGCACACGCACACTCACATACGGACAGAGCAGACGGCAAGCGGCAGACAACCACAGTCGCAGAAGGGTAGGGAGAGATGTTGCAGCGACAGATGGCGAAGAGATGCAGCTGGGAGATATGGGCACTGGGCGTGCAGCAACGAGATACCGACGCCGTTGCCGCACGCGGCGTAAAAACAACAAGAAACTAAACCATGTTTGTTTTTTTTTTTTTTTTTTGCTTTTTGGCACTTGCCTTTTAACTGGAAAATTCAGAGCCTGGCGCCGCTTACCCTCTGCTGTTCTGTTGTTGTCTGGAGTTTGCCTGCCTGTTGCACTACTTAAGTGAAATTTAATGATATTTTTCGCAGCCCAACTTGCACTGGCAACAGGTGTTGCCACTGGCCAATTTTATCTTCGCGGCTGCCTCTGCTGCTAATTTGCTAAATTGGAATTCTGATTATATTGTGTTGCCAACAAATTTTTGTTTGCCTATGTATTTAGGCGCAAGTTGGCGAAAATAAGTGTGACGCATGCTCCTTTGAATACTTATACCGGATACTCATTTCATATTTATAAAGCTGTAGTAAGTGGGAAGACCTAGGTATAAATACTCTATCAAGCACACTCTTAGTCTGATTCGAGCTCATGAATTTTATGATTGTTGAACAAAGTTTAAGCACGTTCAGTTTTAAGAACCTTTCGATTCTATCATCAAAAGAATACGATGTAACTCTTTTCAGGGCAATGAACTCAGTATTTCTGTGTGGCACGACAAACAATAAGTTGAGCTATTTATTTGCTATTCCCCAAATATATGTAGTAGCCCTCGTATAACAGCTTGGAGATTCTTACATATTTTAGCTACAAATGAACTACTATACAAGAACAAAAATGCATTCATGATTCCAAATGAATGTCAGAGCAAACTTATCTTCAGCAAGAGCATTTTCAAGGCAGATGATGACCGGCGCCCACGCGATTAAAGGCAATTGAAATAAATATGAAAGCAAATGATCTAACAGCTCATGCGACTTTTGTATACTGTGTGTAGTACATTCCCATACATATGTGTACACATATATATATAATTCGGAACTGGTACATTTTGGTTACAATTCGAAATGTTTAATGTGCGAACGCACTTAAAACTACTGCGCTGGCACCGTCTCTGAATGAGTCTAAAGTTGGCCATTGAGCCAGCCACAAGCGCAGCACGCAACACGAACATTGTGACATAGGACTCATAAGCCGGGCAACTATACGACGGGTAGGCACTCCAGAGCGACTGGGAGTTTCAAGTGCTCATATAGAGTACAAATGTACATATATACACATTTGTGTTTAGTTCGTGCACATGTCGTCTGACAGAAATGCGAGTCGCGTGGGACCAGTGCTTTGGCCCGCTCGCCCTATTATAGCCGGCAATGGGCCAAACAGAAACAGCTGACCTGTCATTTGATGAACTGTGGAGCTAAACAAGCGCTTATTCAAATAAGTCTTGGCAATTGTTGTGCTGTTATTGTAGCTGCGCTTCAGTTCTATTTTTGCAGTGCTCTCTTGCATCAGTTTTCGCAAGAAACCAACAGAAACACGACGGCAAATAGACAGTACTCTACAAGTAAAAACAAATAAATAATTATGCATATAGTTTAGTTTAATTATGAAATAAAAACGAGAAAAACGTTTGTTGTAATACGAGCAAAGAACAACATGAACAAACGAAGCACAATTGCAGCTTACGAGTTCGTCATTTCACAGAAATGTAAATAAAATGCTTCTACAGCTGCATTTCAAATTCAGATTGTTTTATGGATGACAAAGTAAGAAACAACACGTTCCTCTACTCAAAGACTGGTACTTAAATACATATATAAATCAGAATAAATTTATCGCTACTTCCCTTAGGACTCTTACTCTTAATCAGTAATGGCTAATTATGAAGCAGTTTTGTTGACTTCCTTGAACAATGCTTTTAGATATTATTTTTACAAAATCAACATCTTTAATTCCATGGAGAAGCTTAACTAAAGTCACTTGCAATTGCATTTCTCAAGTCGCTAACGCTATCAAGTAAACTGCAACTGCAATTGGCAACAGGTGTTGCCTGATATAACTGGCAAGTGAACTTCTCGCCTTCCTTTGTCCATTATTATTATGATGGTGCGTGCCTGCAATGTGCTAAGAGACTTTAGCCATTTCTGAGCATTCGACGGAACGATGAAAATGGCAACCAGCGCCAGCTAACCTGAACCACACACAGCTAAGCTGGCTAACAGAAATCTATTAACATGCAAAGGAGGTTGCGGACACCAACCAAACAATGTGGATATGCAAACAGAAGAAAACTCAAGGAATAAGGCAACATGGCATGAAAAATAAAGATAAATATAGCAAAAGGAAGTCGCAAAAAATCTGAAAATATATAGTAGTCTTTGGAATTAAAAGACATACCGAAAATGCCCCCTTAAGTTATTGTTTTTGATATCATTCAATCATTTAGCGAGAATTGTGTTTTATACTATTTTTTATTTATTCTTAAATTGATATCTTATAGCTCTGTTGATAATATAAAAATATCAGTGCCTCCTTTTTAAAGTAATTTTTTTCAATAGGGCTATTGAAATTTGATTAAAGCAACTGAAATTATTTAACATTCATTATTCATTATATATTTACTATATATAAATATATGAAACATTTAAGCTCATGTATCATATCAAAAATATGATAAAATATTTACTCTGGTCGTTAAAAAGTCCATGCATAAGTGAAAAGGACAATCAGACTGTGTTTCACATTCAAAAGAGACTTCAGAATTGCAAAATAAAAAGTGATAAGTGAAAAATAAAAATCAAAGTACCATCTGAATACTTTATTTGAAACACTGAAGCATGAGCAAATGCTCAAATGTATTATGTAAAAGGAATTCTGCCCAACAATTCCATCATAATGAACTAAATCGACATTATACAAAATAAAAAAAATATTACATGAAATATTAATAATTAATATATATATATATATGTAAAACGTTATAACATTACGTATATAAGAAGTGAATATTCGGTTTAATATATTTTTAAGATATTTAAATATTGCAAGACTAATTTATAAATATTATTATTGTCAAAGTCAAAAGCATGAATGAATCTGTCACAGATTTATGTGAACTAGGTTTGTCAGTGTGTGTTACTGTTATATGGGGCTTACATGGTTTATCATACACATGGCTAAAAGAAATTAATAATATGAAATCAAGTTTTGGGCTTGCTGATTACTCACCCACTTTAGAGAAACCCACACATGTGAGCCGGCTTTGTTGGCTGGCGCGTTCGTCTAGCAGCTTTTTTCGTTGAATGTTTTTGGTTTTGTTTTTGTTTATTTATCGCGATAACAGAAAACTACTGAGAGTGTATAAAAGCAATTGGAAGTAATTGCGCCATATGCAAAAGAGCGCACTTAAATACACTCACACAAAATTAGAAAACAACAAACTTAACACAACATACACACACTCGCACGCACACACACACACTCACACACAGAGTCGATTAAAAAAGAAATATTTTGAAAAACACACGCAACCATTGAGTTTGTTCTATAGATATGCAAATTTGTATTTATATGTGTGGCTATTTAGACCACAATTGGTATATTTATAGAGAGCGCACTGTTTAGTGATAATTAAGAGCGAGCTGACACTGAAAACGATTTCACTTCAAATAAACCAAATATAATTGGCCGAGATGTTGAATTACTTTTTATCGAATTAAAGGCAAACTGGGTTCTGCTCATGGGTCTCCTTTTATTTATTTTCTTTGTGATTATTATTTATAATTTATTTTTATTTGCATGTATTTTATGCGCTGTTGGCTTTTGTAGGGGGCTAAACACTGCGCACGATACACGAACGTGATGAGAGGGGCGGGCGCCTGTAAGAATCGAAAGAGAACAAAACAATTTCGATATATGAGACACGAAGTTTTTGTTTTTTATTATTATAAGCAACATTATTTCGGAAAAATGGGAGAAATATATATTGGATATATTGAGAGTGGGTAAGCATAAGCGTAGCTGAGCTCGAAAAGATAAAGAGATAGAGCAGGAAGAAAGACAGGTACAGAGAGGAAAAGTGAAGAAATATGGAGAAAGAGTAAACAAGGAAAAAGACAAACACACAGACATAAAGGAGAGAGACAAACAAAGACACATATATATATATATAGAGAGAGAGTGATGAAGATCGAGAGAGAGAGAGAAAAAATTTCATTTCAATAGAGACAGAGATAATGGGGAATAGGAATGTATGTAAAGTAAGATTTCAAAAATATACTCTAATTTTCAGTAACCAAAATAAGTTATTGAGATTATTAGTTTAGACTTTAAAAGTGGGGTATATATATATATATATATATATATATATATATATATATATATATGTATGGGTGTGATTTTGTGTGTGAAACGTAGGCGAATGCATACTCAACGGGCTGAGAAAGGGACGGACATAATTGCATGTATAAAGTTATAGAGAGGATCCAATATTTTATTGTGGAAATGTCATACATTATTTCTGTATAAATATGTTTAGAAAACATTTCAAAATAACAAGCACAGCGATTGAATGTGGTGTGGGAGGAATGAAGACAGTTAGACAGAGATAGAGAGAGCAAGGTAGAGATAGAGAGACAGAGAGAGAGGAGAGCTAGAAAGTGTGAAACAAAAAAATAGAACAAAATTCACAGCACAACAAGCGCATAAAATAGAATAAATACATAAATATATAAACAAATATATATATATAGTTTTTTTTTTTTTTTTGTTTATTTGTATATACATTTCATAGCTATTTTATTTAGCCTTATACATTTATAGTTATGGTAAATAGATGTGTATGTAAGGTAGACGAAAAGTATTTTATATTTATTAAATGTTATTTCAATTTCAATTTCCATTTTTATATGCAGTTTATTTTATTTGATCATTGCGTTTAATTTAGTGGTTGTGTGGTTTACAGTTGAGCGTATAAACAAAACAATAGAGTCATAGTGTGCGATAGAGTTGGGTTCAATGGATACACACGAGTACACAATATATGAAAAAAGGTAACAAAAAATACAAAGTTTTTGTTTAGTTATTATTATTCCAATTGGCAGACAATTTGCATGAGATACCAGTAATAATTGGTATATAATTCATAGGGATATAAATACATTTATATGAAATATTAATAAGTCTTAAATGCTTTAACATGCCAGTCATAAATTTTTAATAATTATAAAAAAGGCGAAAATTGAAAATGAAACAAGTCAAAGCGCATAATATATCCAAAGGAAATATAGTTTTACATACATTTTTTTAGACGAAAATGTACTAAAATAATTTAGAAAATATCAGAACGAATGTTACACTGAAATAAGAGGTCACCCTCCATGAATCAGTTTATCGCAATAGAGCTAATTTTCTTCTTCGCCGATAGACACTCTGGGAAACCCGACAAATGCAACCCTAATTACACATTCATATTATTCTGCTAGAGTCTGCACAACCCCTTTTCCCTTTTCTTTTCGGTTAAATTGAACAATTTATGACGTTCTCAAGCCCAACAAAGAAATAAAATTAAGTAGGTAATAGAAATTATATTTAAAACGAAACCAAAATACACTTTAATCAGAAGCGATGTATGTTCGAGCAACAATTATTATTTTATAAATACAAAAACATAATATATTTATAAAAGACAAAAATAAACTTCTTAAGTATTCCCCAGACTATAAAGAGAAAACATTTTCGGAAAAAAATTAACAGCAACATAAATATACCCCACTTAAAGTGTATCAACAAGCGTATTAGAAACAGTTAGCCGGCATTTTCCAAACAGCTGTCGCATCGTTTTCTTATCAATCAAGTACACAAAACACACACAGAGAGAAACGAACAGAAATTCCCTGTGATATTTTAAGACCGCGGGACTTATGTTTGACATCTACGTGCGTGGTGATAAAAGCAACGCACGACACTTCCAATAGGTGAGAACGAAAGACCTCAACGTGCTGACCAAAGCAACAGTCTGTTTAGGGGGAGTCACCGGCCCCCCTTTCCATCACCTTTAGCTAGCTGAATGAACACAAATCAGCCAAAGCGTAACGCCACATTTTTCTAGCCACAAAATATGACAGACCAAATCATCAGCTACACAGCAGCAGCAGGACATGTCTCATTTGCATATTTCAACAGCTCAACAAATTGGCTCATCAACGAGCCAAGCATTTAACACTTTCCCACCCGATGCTTCCCCCTCTCTGAATGATCGATCATGTCAAATATCAATAAATATTTATGCAGACAGATGCTCTGCATGTGTGTTATTATTATACACTATTCTTTTTTATACCCTGAATCCATTGAAAATGGAAATTTCAGGGTATAATGTTTTTGTGCAAATGTATGTAACAGGCAGAAGGAGGCGTGCCACACCCCATAAAGTATATATATTCTTGATCAGCTCGACGAGCTGAGTTGAACTAGCCCTGTCCGTCTGTCCGTCCGTCCGTCCGTCCGTCCGTCCGTCCGTCCGTGTAAACACCTGGATTTCTGCAACCACAAAAGCTAGAGACTTCAAATAAAAAGCAAAATGCTCGATAATACCATACGCTGTACGAGTTTATTTTTTTTTTTTCGATAACTCATCCCATTTCTTTTTTATCGATAACTATCGAAAATATCGCTTTGTTTTTGAGGTCTGGCGTGCACACCGTTAAAGATAGAATCGTGCACTAAGTTGTGTTTGATTGCTATATTGAATCCGCACATATTGTCATTTTTGGATTTTTGATGCCACACCCCTTTCGCCCACAATTCATCAAAAACGATAACTCACGTATATCAAATACTAGAGACTTGAAATTTGGCAAGTAGGTACATTTGGATGTCATAATAACTCCCCGAAAATTTCATTAAGAACATAGGTCGAGAAAAAAAGTTATTAAACAATAAAGTTTCCATAGTACAGCCTCTGCTGCAGCCGCAATACTGCGCAGTGAGCATATTACGTGATTGCATATGTTTGTGTGTGTGTGTGTGCATGTGTTGGTTACTATTAATTAATAAATGAAACTTTTTATGATTGGTATTACAGCTCAATGGATTCAGGGTATCTCTTAGTCGAGCAGTCTCGACTAGAGTTTAGTTACTTGTTTATTTTTCAAATCCCACAGTGCGGGCTGATTAGCTTTTATGGTTTACGACCATTGCGTGAGGCCAACAAAAATAAACAAAAAAATTTTTAAATCAATAATATAATTTTATATTAAAGCTCCTTAAGTTGAAATCATATAATTCTGATCAAAGTGTTCGCATGCCTATTATAGCCATTATCAGTATTCTTATATTTGTCTTCTTAGCAATTGAAATAAATCTATTTTGCGTATTTACGTAACTATAATTAATAAATTGATTCTGCGATTGGCATTCAGATGAAAAGACGGACAGGTATAGATCATTGAGGCTATTAATGTTTAACCAGAATATGTATATATTTATTTATACTTTAAGAGGTACGATTTATATCCTACAACTTACATAAAAATATTTTTACAATTTAAAATGAAGGAACTATTATCATATATAAGAAGGTGCGCTCGCAATGCAAGAGATTGATATTATTTTTTGTTTAAAAATTTAGTAACAAGCCTTTTTGATATATGTACCCATTGCATATAACTATGTAAAGGTATTGTATAATGCCTCTCTCTTTCTCTTTCTTTTTTATCTCTATTTGTCTATCACTACCCGCTGCTCAACTCTCATTAAATTTGATGGTAAAACCGGTTTACAATTGACTACCTACCAAGAGCAAGGGCAATTTATTTCAGACATTAGAGCCAAAAAGTAAAAAATACAACAAAAAATATACTAATAAAAAAAATGGCCAACACATTAATCATTTTTGAACGAAAATCACAACGCGCCGAATGTTGCTTGAATTTTTTTGTATCTGAATCTCTATCTATTTATCTATAAGTTACGCATGTGCGTTAGTTAATTTGTATGGATGCGCTAATTAACCGAAGCCCAAGACTTACGCACTTGCTGTAGATTTTCACTTCCCAGTCATGGGCAACAGACTGTGGCCAGGCGACAGTCGTAACGCATCAAAGCTCAAAGAAACTACAAGCTAAAACGAGACATACACGCAGTCAACAATCGTAAGATATACGAATACACACATACAGACAGATAGCAACTGTATACATATAGAGTAGAGCCCCGAGACCCGAAATTCGTACCCAAGGTCAAATTTCGAAACTGGGCATTCAACTTGATAATTTATTAAACGCGTTCGTTTGTGAGAGGGGTAAGTCGAGCGAATGTCGTCGCGCAAGCGTATTTCACACAGAACTTTTGCGCAAATACAGAAACAATTTGTGTGCCCAGTAAGCATTGCAAACGGGTAGCAATAATTCGGTGTCAATATACGTAATGAATAAAAAAGGTGATACCTACACACTATAAATGTCAATATATCATGCCGAAATTATGTCTTTAGAAAGAATTTTGAATATTTTGGAGCCAGAGACTACAGATATAGACCATTAAAATTTAAGTGTAGGGTATGGACTAGTCGAAAACTTTAGTTACTCATTGTTTTTATGCCTCATGAGTGTGGCCAAATATAGAGCAAAGAGATGTGTGACCGCATTTTGGGCCAGATCGCTGAAACGATAAGTCAGCTACAAGTTTAACGAAGTAAGCATAATTTGTAGCCAACATAAATTAAGTTTTAAATGATTTGAATGCAATGATGGCGTTGTTGTTATTGTTGTAGTTGTTGCTATTTGTTCATTGGCAGCAATACTTATTACAGCCCGAGTCCAATGAGTTCCTTCAACTCAATTCAACTCAAGTGTGACTCATACCAGGTACGTGTTTTTCTCCATATTTCTTTGTCTCTCTCTTTCTCTGTCAATTAACTGCAAAAACATTGAACATAAATATTTCCTCTCAGCCCCCTTTTTAACCACCTGCCTAGACAATGAAGAAGAGCGCACTGTGCCACATGTCAATTCTGTTATCGGCAACATTTTTTTAACCGATAAGCTAAATAGAATGATAAAAAAAAAATATATACTGGCTTGTCGAATGTCAAATGCGCTTTCAATAAGAATATGTCGTAACTTTTTAGTATTGGAAGCGAAATTTAAATTTTCTAGCGAAAGCCTCGAAGAGCTTTTCATAATTCGACGAGATCTTATCTATCACTAAGCATAGTCAATAACCTCTGCGATAAATAGATGTAGCCAAATAGAAGAATATATGCGGTACATTATAATAGAGTACATTTTGTATTAAAATTGAGTAATACATTTGTCCTATTGGGACAAACTATGTGTTTGTTTTTCGATTGGATATAAAAACTGCTAGTTTCACTAATGCATTAGGTAAATAAATACTATATTATTTCTCAATTCTCTATTGAGATAAAGAATAGAGATAAAAACTACAATGTGTATTTTACTACTCGTAGAGCTTTCCTAGTTTGTTTAGTTGTGGAACTTTTAATGTTGTGACCTCCTAGCTTTCACTTATATACTTATTTATATGGATATACATATATAATTATATATACACAACTAGAGTATAATCAGCAAATTGAGCTTATGCGGGTGCCACATTGCGTTTACTTTCCATTTTTCTACACAAACACACACACGCACACAGAGGCACACACACACACGCACACAGAGGCACACACACACAGATAAACGTACACACATATATTTCCAGACATTCTCAGTTATTTCATAGTCAGTCGTTCAGCTTACAGTCATCGAGGCACAACTGGCGTCAACATCATCATTGGGAAACTTGACTAAATCTCAACGCCAGACGCTAATTTGATATTTTAATGACTTTTGTTTGCAAATTACGCGACGCTGAGTAGTTAATTTTTCTCTTGTTGTTCTTGTTGCCATAGCTGGGCAATACAGCTGTATAGGTGGGTTAAATGAACGGTAAAAACAAATAATGGCTCTTGTTGCGCTAAGTGTAACTATATAGTGTATGTGTGTGTGCGCGTTAAACAAAAAACAGATTTTAAAAATAATAATACAAATTTATTGTTAAGAAAACATATTAAAATATATTTTTAATACTGTAAATTGTTCAGTGCTTTTCAAATAAAAGATAAGATACCAATTCTGATTGTTAGCAGACAACAGAAACTCATTGATCAAATTCAAATTTTGAGGTTAGGATGTTAACAGCTGACCCTGATAAAAGCTCCATTACGCATAAGCGAAAATGTTAAACTGACTGTCAGCGCAACGAAAACAACAACACAATCAATTATATGTAACTGTATGTAGTATGCCTGTGGTCAAAACCCCGACGCGACTGAGAAACACAAAAAAAATGCTACCAAATCCAAAATACAAAAAAAAAAGAATGTTAAATTTTGATCGTTGTGCTCAGCACTGCGATGCGTCAGCAAAATTATGCAAAAAGGAAGCGATGACCATGAAGTTGAGCAAATGAAAACGACCGCGCTGCCAGAGCGGCAAAATCATAAGCAGAGCAACAACAGCATCGAAGGCAGCGTTGCCAATAAGGGCACTACGCAGCCGAAATACGATTAAAGATGAGCTGAGCTGGGCTGAGCCAACGTGAAGTAAGGTAAGCCAAAATGAAATGGTGGTTGGAATGTACAATAAGAAATAAATACATGCATGCAAACGTACATATATCCATGCGCTTGTATTTGTTTGCATGTAAGTGAACGCAACGCCAGCAACAACAAAACAAACTAACAAGGCAAGAGGTAAAATGAAGACAACAAAGCGCAATCATGAAATAACCGTTGACAATGAATGTTCAAATATACTAGCATGTGCAAGCGAGATAGACTGACGGACATGGTAAGAGACAAGAGGGCAACAGGTATTATGTATGTTTATGTGTATATAACATATTTGTGTGAGTTGTGTTCTTGTGTGCATACATTCAAACGTGAAGTTATGTTTAGGTAGACGACATTTGAATGCATGCATAAGTAGGCAAAGCAGCTCTTAGAAATTAGATGAGATAGTGATACGAAATAAAAATAAAATATTAAATATAAATAACAAACAAAATTTATTAAATAAACTTACAATACAGCGGTTCAAATGTTGTTCTCGTTGCCGATTTTTGTGCCCTTAAACTTGTGGCCTGATTTTTAGTAGTTGTTTTTTTTTTTTTTTTTTTTTTATTTTGTTGTCTTTTTAACAAGAACTTTTTTAGCACGGTTATTAAAACGAAATTTTACCATGGATCACTAGAAACGGTGAAACGAAAGGGATTCGCAAACAAATTACACCAATGGAAATATTAACAAAAAATTTACTTCGATTACGGGAAACACTTACGAGACGATACAATACGATACTAGACGGGACAAACAAAAACACGAAACACACGTGGAATGCAATAAGAATGCCAAAAATGTCACAAACACAAAATAGGGAGAGGTGGGGTAAAGGAGTGAAAATAACGCGCGTGTTCACTTTGTTACTTATGCCTCTTTCTTAACATCGATGTGAGGACAGACAGGCGAGTGTGACCAGATGAGGACAACGCGAAACACGCGCGAATTGTATGATAAAAGGATAAACGAAGAGCTTTAAAATAAAACAAAACGAAAAAGACAAGACGAGAACTAATGCACGAATTTTTTAATTAAACATCAAACGAAACAATGTGACCGAAATTGACACAAAAAGCTAATTTAACTGATTTTGTTTTTAAATTTGTATTTATATTTTTATATATTACGTCTGAGTGACTATTTTATGAAGTCGCTTCATTTGGCGGCTTTTTTTCTATTATTTATTTTTTTGGCTGCTGCTCACTTCGATGTTGTTAGGTTACTGTTGTTGTTAATGCAATTAAGTGGTTTTAAAAAAGTGCCCAGCGGCTGTTGCTGTTTGCTTAAACAATTGAATCACACGCAACGAATACAACCATACATACATACACTACACACACGACGAGATGACGGCCGCAAATTTGTTTATTTGCTTGCGCGTCTTCTTTTGTGATCGCTTTGTCGCCACAATTAAAATATTTCAAATTGATTTTAAAAGCTGCTATTTTCTTTTTAAAAAACTAATTTTAACGGCATTTATTGCTTTAATGCACACTGCTTCCGCACAAACTAAGTCTAAAAGTTAAAACTCGTCAATTTTGAATTTCTTTCGCCGTCCGCAAACATGTGTACGTACAACAACATTAACAGTAAATGAGAGAATTTGCCGATCGCTTGCCAAGGAGAGGGCAACATCAAATAAATAACATAACAGAAACTATACATTTATTTTTCTGCGCTGCTAATAACAGCAGTTAATAAGATAAACAACCAAAATGAGTTAAGATACTCATTCACAAAAAAATGAATGAAATATAAATTAAAGTAAAAATTAGATCAGCTCCGGGAACTGAATTGAGTTATCGTTGAAACGAAACTTACCAATAAGCGATTGGGTTTAAATCTAACCGCCGTCAAAAAGGTCTGTTAAAAGGACGGGCTGGCTTAACAATCGATAAGCAACGCGCTATGTTAAAAAAAAAAGTAAATGAAAAAAGGAATGAAACGAATCACAAACAAAATTTATTTTTTAGCTGAAACGACATATTTCAAAATAAAAATAATCAGAAATTATTGAATCTTCTTATCGATATCGGTTGAATGAATTTAACCTGTTGATTTTTAAAAGGCTGTTAGTTAACAGAAAATTGCCACCATTCTGTAACGATCAGCTGCTTTGCAGCAGCTTTTATAGCACCCAGTTTTCGACAGTGTGCACATTTGCTTCCACTTTCGAAATAACCCCAGCATGAGGAATAAAATGTAGATTTTGGACAATATCAACATGATAGTAAACATGATCAATTAATTCCAATTAAAACAAATGATAAATGATTTGAATTGAGAAAAGAACCAATCAAGACAATACATTTACCACTTTTACTCAACGATACGCATTTAAGCCAAGCTGCCTAATCAGTTCGTTTTCAGATTTCCACAAACATTTCCATTCCATTCGCAGTTTACATTAGGAGCAGAGCAAAGCAGACTGCGGGGATAGAACTTTATTAAGCGAGATTTAAATTGGTTGGCAGCGAGCGTCTAAAAAGTTATTTGCATAAACAAAGCGCAGTTGACGGACGCGCTAAACGATTAAACGGAACAAAAAATAAAAAAAAATAATAGCGAAAAAAAAATTTGTGAATAGTACTAAAATTGGATATTAATAGAATACACTGTGCGAAGAGCATAGAACCGAAATGAACGTGTAAACAAAAGTCCAAAGTTCATTTGGAAATTCGGGTAATTATTGCCATATCCCAACAATTCCAATAAGAATCTCTGACACTCTGAGAGTTTTCTGTTAAGCTTTGCTTCTTTCATCATTCATTTCATAAAAATTTGTTTCTCTTTCAATACATAAATACATACCATGTGTATGTATATTTGTATAGATATACACACTGTGTGTATAAATATAGTATTTGAATTGTTGTAGCTGCGCTGCGACCTAAAAGCTTTATAAAATTCTTACAATAAATCGGAAGATATTTTAAATTAAAATAACACAAAATGCATAAATGCATGCAGTATTACCATATGTATGGGTGTGTGTGCAGGTGTGCTGGTGTGGGTGTGAGTGAGTCCAACATGTGTGTAGCCTATATGTTTTTAATAAAACCAAGCCGCATGCTAGACATTATTATAGACCCAGTTCTCAGAGGCGTAGCCGATTAGGGGGTGCTATTTACATATACAAAAAAGCAAAAGAATCTCATAAAATTTCTAATTGTCTCAGACCCCTTTGGCGACGCCTCTGGCCCGATGCGCGGCACATGTCACAAATTTAGTTAAATTAAATGTAAAATAAAATAAAAATATAAAGCAAAATAATATATATATTAACACACATAGCGAGCGCATTTGTGTGTGTGTTTGTCCCTCGGGGGTGGGCCATGGTGCGTGCGAGGGTTGCCAGACTGTCAAGCAAGTAATTTGCGAAATTTGCACTAAAATGTAAACAACAATTCGAATGTGCAAATATTTGCACGGGACCCAAAAATTTGAATGCTGCAGCCATAGTATTTCGCTCGTTGTCGTTGTTGTTTTACTATTTGATTCTAGTTGCATTAGTAGGCTGTAAGCGCCAGATCAGAGACGCCTGCCCTCCCCAGCCCCAGCCACAGCCCCAGCCAACTAATACACGTTGTCCGATTTGTATTGACAGCTCTCAGAACAATTGAAATAGCATTTGGAAAGAGATGGCTGCCAATGCCACTGAAAAAGACACAGGCGCATAGTTTGGATTGCAAATAGATGTGTGTGTGTGTGTGTGTGTGTGTGTGCATGTGTGCAACTGTCAATGGCACTAAAAGTATCTTGTTAGCAGCACAGATATAACTATGTATATTCAGACATTTGTATTATTTCGGCTGCTTGTTGACAAGGTCAAGTTGAGCATATTGGCTTTTCATAATGCTGTCAGTTCGTTACAGATTGTGTCCAGTGTACCGCCTCTACCGTACGCTCCACACCCTATCCTAACTTTGAAAACAATTTTTCCCAGTTATTGAAAGAAGTCTCGTATTTTCAAATATATTTAGCACTATATACAAGCTATGAAGATACGCCCATTGATAGACTATGTGTAAGGTTACAAATTTATTATTTATCAAGTCCATTTCAATTGCTTCTCTTCTCTATAGATTCAATATAAATTAAGATATTCGACGCGCGACGAATTTATGAAAAGCTTCAACTTTACACCTAGAATCTTTAAATTTTACTAGAATATTATATTATATTGAATATTATAATTTTATTATATATATATATGTTTATTTATAAATATATACAAATCTTGACATCAAAAATAATTTATGTTTTGCAGATATTACATCTGAGAAATATATATATTATATTTATCCATTCATAAAGTATCTTACGTGTATGATATCTCGATTGAGCTCTTTGTGTAGAGTGAACGCGTGTTATGCAGTCGTTGATGATCGCTCGTAAAGCTCTTACTTGTGTTTCATTGATATTGCCGACCGAATTTTCGAGCACAACCGAAAAGCATACAAAATACAAAACAATAGTCGAAACAATGCTAGAAATAAACAAACAAATAAACCTTCTGCCTCCACTAATTCCCAGTCCAAGTTTCAATTTTCAATAACGATCTTTGTGCAGTAAACAAATGTTGCAACAGCAACTGCCACTTGCAACCTACAACGTAGGCAAGAATTGGCCGAAATAATATTATTATTATTTTTCTACCCTAAATGTTTATTGGAAATGCGATGGTCGCATATAAAACATTCAGAATTTGACGGATGGCATCCGAAAGCTCTTAATAACTGAATTTTACTCATGCGCGCCCCTTGAGCTTCTCTCTTTAATACGAGCTAACTTAGCAGGACTAGGAGTCTTAGGATCCACTAAATCTCTTGTCAGAAAATATAAATTAAATTAAAATGAAAAAATTTGAAAGATCAAAATGATCCGGCTTTATAGGATTATAACAATGTCCATTGGAGGCGTGACACATCGGGTAAAACACTTTTTTCTACAGAGACTCCCAAATGGGGCGTGTGAGTTAATATTACGATTCGCTTTAATGTATTATAGTGTTTTCTATAATTCAATTTATTTGCTATTGGTGCTGTGGATTATATCTAAGAAAAAACAAGTAAGAAAACTCTAGTCGGCGCGCCCGACTAGGGGATACCCTAATCCCACCCCCCCTTAGTTTTCTAATATAGTCCATAACTCGTATGTACAACCATATCACGCGACTTAAATCTATGCCAATGGTACTAAGAATTTCGATCAAAGAGGAATTATGCAAACAAATTCGACACACAGATTATGCCAGCACACTTTTGCAAGCTCACAAGAATTGTTCCGTTACTATTAAAGAAGAAGAATCGAAAACATATTCGCACAGCGACACACAGCGCCTGCGACTGCGACACACAGCGGCGAGCGGCAATTGGAAGTAGGTAGCAAAAACAATTCGAACACAATTCGACCCAAACTCAAAGGCAATTGCGGTTCTTAGAAAATTTGTTCGCGAGCATTTGTATGTATGTGTGCACATGTATACAAATTGAACATGTATAAGCGCCACCTGGTTGTGTGCGCTTTGCAGTTCAATCGCTGTTGATCTAGCCAAACATTTTGTTTAATAACTTTTGTGTTTATCAACGGATTTTGATGAAACTTTCACCATATGATTTAAATAATTGATTTAGTTTTAAAAAAGACCAAACACCATATATATTGCATCTGAAAATAATTTTCAAAATTGTGGGGAAATTTGGGCCGGTATCCAAATGTAACAAAAACCGAAATTGGTAAAAATACACATAAAGCTACATGCGAAATTTGGAGTCTCTAAGATAAAAAAGATAAAAAATCATAACTGATTTTTCTTAAATCGATAACAAATATTCAGGAATAGTTATCGATTTTCTGAAACAAACTCGATATGCGCGTCCAATATACGCGCCTAACAAAAAAAATTCAAGTCTCTAGCTCTTATAGGTTCTGAGATCGACGCGTTCATACATACGGACGGACGGACGGACGGACGGACAGACAGACGGACAGGGCTCAATCAACTTGTCTTGTCGTCCTGATCAAGAATATATATACTTTTGGGGGTGTGGCACGCCTCCTTCTGCCTGTTACATACTTTTAACAAAAACATTATACCCTTTTTTCCCATTTTCAATGGGATCAGGGTATAATTATGTGTCTACGACCATTGAGCGCGTGACCGCAAAAATCTAGATCTTCCGAACTATCAAAAAACTTCTATCGACATTTTATTTATTTATTTAAATTTTTGAAAATACCCTGTAATTTATACATTTATGGAGTCTACATAACAGATGCATTTACACGAACAAAGTATCAATATTCTCACTTATTTAAGTTTATTTATTCACATACTAAATGTTATTTTATTATTTTTTGCCATTGAATAAAAGTGAAAATTCGCAAATCTCTCAACCCCTCTAAAACCCATCCAAAAAAGAAGAAGATTGATATTCAAAGTCATTTCTAGCATTAAAATAATAATTTAAATAGTTTTTAGCACACAAATTAACAATCCATGAAAAATGAAGTGAGAAAATAAAAATTTGCAAATGTGAAACGAGTTTATGTCGTGCGAATATCGAATATCAAACAAACCGTAAAATGATCGCGCAGCCATCAAAATATAAAATCTAAATATATAATATCAATTATATGTGATAATTGCTCAACTAATAAGTGCGCTTTTTTATTACGCCTATGATTTATTTATGGCAATGAGTTTTTAAGCTTTGTCAACTCAATTAAACTTTTTGTGAATTATCGTATTTTGAGAAATAATTTGGCAATCAATTTTAGGGTATAAATATAGAGGAAGGCGTGGTCCAGTCTTTAAGCTTCCACCTCGAAGTCCCTCTGCCTGAAACCCTTAGTCCATTCAGACATCCGAATCTTTAGCAGCCTATCTGCCACAGCTTAGACAATTCAGTACCTTCTGTCCTTAGTATCTGTAACCTAATCTGCTTATCTTAAAGGCTAAAGATTTCAAATGTCAGTACACAAATTATAATTGTTGCCCAATTTGGATCCTGCCTAGAATCTCTTAAGCCAGCAGTTATTCCGCTCGCTCATCCATCCGAGTCTCTATTAGTCTGAGTTGCTTGGGCAGTTAATAGTAAATACTTGAGCTTGAGTACATTTGGCTGACTTTCAATTGGCTTCGGGTATCATCTCGTCGGACACTTCCGACTGAAGCACTCAAAACTTTTAATACCACTTAACTTTTTTATTTTATTTTTGTAGCTAAGATAAAAAGACAAAAATTGTTGCATTTGGACTTGACGGGATTCCGTAATATATTTTTGCCTAGCTTTCGAATTGTTATTTTTGTAGCAAAACCAAAGGACGACAGCACCAGGAACAACAACGACGCCGCCGAAGCCTTTCAAACAGCATGGCTGACACGGACGTAGACCTGGAGAAAGGTGGGTGACGAACCAAATGGGTGAAGTGGAGAGCACGTATCTCAGTATCTTATTTGCATTTCAGTGCCACGCCTCGGCCTGCGTCATCTGCAGGCTTTGCTGCTGTTTCTGGGCCTGGTCGTCAATACCACACTGCAGTTCAATGTGGGCGTGGCCGTGGTGGCCATGACGAACTCCACGTCTGTTAATGCCGAAGTGCCCGTAAGTGCGCAATGCCACGCCCCCTGATGCGTTCCGAAATAACAACAGCATATTTACACTTGCAGCACTACAACTGGACGGAGCCACAGAAATCGTATGTCCTGTCCAGCTTCTACTGGGGCTCGGCGCTGACACAATTTGCCGGCGGCTATCTGTGCAAGCGCTTTGGCGCCAAGTCGGTGCTCTTCTTGGGCAGTTTTGGATCGGCACTGCTGAGCGCCCTGACGCCTCAGGGCATCTATTTGGCCGGGTGGCGCGCCTACTGTGCGATACGTCTGATGCAGGGTCTGTGCCAGGGCCTGACGTTGCCCTGCATCCATCAGCATCTGGCCAACTGGGCGCCAGCGGTGGAGCGCACGCGCTTAGGCGCCTTCGCCTACACCGGATTCGATTGCGGCAACGTGCTGGCCATGTACGCAGCCGGCATGCTGGCCAGCTCCCATTGGGGATGGCCGGGCATTAGCTATGCGTCGGCTGCCGTCGGTCTCGCCTGGTGCATGCTGTGGCTGCTGCTAGGCGCTAATCGCGCCAGCGAGGCCCGCTGCATTGGCCGAGCCGAGCAGCGGTACATCGTGGGCGACCTGCAGCGCAGCGTGAGGCGGGAGCGCAAGATGGCCATACCCTGGCGCGGCATATTCACATCGGCGCCATTTTACGCGCTGCTCTGCGCCCGCTGCGCGGACACGTGGGGCCTGGCCACCATGCAGGCCGAGCTGCCCGCCTATCTGAACGGTGTCCTGGGCCTGCAGATGCATAGCAACGCGTTCTTCTCGGCCCTGCCCTTTCTGCTGATGTGGGCCATGTGCTACGTTTATCTGATCATTGCCGATGTGCTGCTGCAGCGACGCATCCTCAGTCTGACAGCGCTGCGCAAGACGTACAACAGCATTGCGCTGTGGACGCCAGCTTCCATCATGTTGGCCCTTGGCTTTGTCGATGCCACACAGAAGCCGCTGGCCCTGGCCCTCGTGACCCTCAGCGTGGGCGTCAGCAGTGCGGCGACCATTGGCAGCGAGCTGAACACAATTGATCTATCGCCCGTCCATGCCAGCATACTGTCCGGCATCCTGAGCACCTTCACCAACTTGGTGGCCATGCTGACGCCCCTGGTGGTGGGCGTGCTGGTCACACATCCCACGGAGCGCAGCGAGTGGCAGGTTGTCTTCAGCATTGCCGCCCTCATGCTATTCAGTGGCAACATCGTCTACCTCATCTGGGGCACCGCCGAGACGCAGCCCTGGAATGACAACGATACGGGGAGCGACGCGGGGAGCGATTTCGAAGATGCCAAGCTAGAGATAACGGCGAAGCCGACTTATGAAAAGACCCAAACTTCTATCTAAGTACTTAAAATGTGCAAAACAAAAATATTTTGCAGACGTTGGAGTATCCTAGGATCAGACTCAGAAGGCCAAAGCTTAAACAAATATCACACAGGCTCAATAAATCGAAGCTTGTGAAATGAGAAGACTTTAAACCCTTTCACGCTAAATACTTAAATCTGTAAATTGCTCAAAAAAGTTTCTTAATAAATATAAATATTTATATATAGATATATAAATCCATTCTTGCACATAGACAGTTCCTAAATAAGTTAAATAAGCAATTTTTCTATTTCACTTAAATCAATTGAATGATATTATGCAAAATTTTACTAAGTAACATAAATAATATAAAGTAATACCAGAGAAAAAACTAAATAAAAATAAAGACTTTTTTGATTCCGTTTTCATAACTGATTTCAGAGTATATTGGTTTTGTGGAAAGGGTAAGTAATAGTCCTGTCTGGACTGACAGTTCCTTTGGTCTTCCTTTTATACCTGTAAATGCAGTTTCCTCGTAAGCGTAAGGCGGAGACTTCTATAGCTCCAAAAAATAAATGTCAATATATATAATATAAAAAAATATATATAATGTATATAAATATATTATATATATATAAAATAAAACAATCTATTTGCCTGAATATATATGATATAAAAGAAATTATATGAAATAAAAGAAAATATATTTGTTAAATTATATTTTTGAATATATTTAATGATTCTTAGACTGGCTGTTTACATGTTTTATTGGTTTGCTTATTGTTAATTATTTGTTATTACACTTTACAGCTCTGTTAAAATTATTGCAGTTATCATGAGTCATCATGAGTCATCAGACAGAAGCGTTCACTTTACCTTGGCAGATTTCTGTTCAGTAACACCCATATTCTGGATTTCTTAGGATACCAGCTTAAATTACCCTATATGCATAAAAGATACAATATTGATAGTTACATCAGCTAGAAGGACCGTTTTGACTGGTTCAGTGAAAATTGGTTATAAGCAAGTCAAGATAACTTGCTAATAAAACCTAAAGCCATTTAAATAGAACATTTTTGGCTTCTAGCATAGATGAAGTCAAATTGATTTCATTTTCGCTTCTAATTTATCAGAATGTACTCATAGCGGGAAGACTAAGCGTAACCTAAGCATGCCAATGTCACTCTTTAACTAATTAGATGGATATATCTTATATATACAGTAGTCGCTCCTACAACGTCCTGAGCGAGTAAGTACCTCGCCAAATACAGGTATCTCTCACATAAGCTTGTCTTTTGAGTAGGCTTAGTGGATCAGTGATCATGTACAAATGCATACATACGTGCATGCATGTATCTAGAACACATGTACATACTCACATACACATATATGCATACACACGAACACCACTCAATAATGCAACTCTACCATTCAAACAGGGAACAGGGAACAAGGAACACATTAGTGATGATGAATAATTAAATGCACTCAACCAGATACATGTGAAATTTGTGAAGTTTTAAGAAAAAATATTTAAATGTGTAAACCAAACTCTCTTAAAAACCATAAATCTAAGCTCTAATATCAATTAATAGAATGCACTTCTTATAGCTATAGAATTAAGTTTAATATTTTATTTGAATACCTAAAATAAATTGATGACTAAAACAACGTTTGTTGGCCCGGCATATTTTATGATAAATATTTTATTCTAATCGAGAGATTATAAAATAGCTTTTGTTTTTACAATTTATGGCTTTAGCATTTTGTTTATGAATAGAGACTCTAGCCACACACACATACACACACACACACACACACACACACACGCACATACACATTCATTTTTCTGTGGCGCTAAATCTCTGCCATGGTCACACCTGTGTCTGCCAGGCAGTTGTGCTCAGCAAACTTTAACTCTAACGATGTCTTACATAAAGAAGACATAAAAACAACAATTGAAGCAACTACAACAACAACAACAAGAGAAGCAGCAGCAGCAACAAGGAATAAAATGGCAGCTGTTCACTTTCCGTTTGCCGGGGACAACATTTTGTGCGTTGCATATTTATAGGCGCATAAAATATTGTCGTTTATTTTTAATTTAATGACGAGCATTTTGAAACGGGTGGCAGCAGCCAGTGTCCACGCAGCCTATGCCGCAGCGAATGCGTCTATTCGTATTTGTTTCTCGCATTCTCCATTGGTAATGGCCTGAGGCAATTGCAATCTATCTTCGCATTTACGACAACAAAACAATTACAACAACAAATATCACATGGGGTCGCGGCGATAATAAGCGTAGCCTGAGCCCCATACCCCAACGCCCAGTCGACCACGCAGCGCATTCACGTGGTCAAAGGGCCATCATTCAGCCAGCGGCTTGGTCGGCCGGCGGGGAGCGCTCTTTAGTGCGCTTGGCACGTTGATAAAACATTTCATTTAATTTCATTTTATTTACAAAACTCACGCAGTTTTGCCTACCTCCTAGAGGAGAGAGTATTGGGTATATTAGCAAAGCAATTGATTTATTTTTCACTGATTCTTTCAGTTATTAAGACTTCAAATTGTTTTTTTTTTTTATACTTTTCTGATTTAAGAAGTCAGAGAAATTATTAGGAAATATGAGTCTCTAGTAATAAGACATAAAATTCTATAGTCCTTAAGCATAATTTAAGTAGAGAGAGCCTTTCTTGTATATTTTTTATTATATTCATTTATTTATTAAAAGTATCTGAGCACAAGAAATTTGTTAAAATTTAAGCTAAAACTTAAATTTTGTATCTTATTTCTTCTTGACAGCTGTAAGCTTTGCTAGTCAACCAATCATAGCTCACGTAAAGTACTAATCCAAATAGGGTATTTCCTAGTCGACTATGCTGCCTTCGATTGAGTACATGTGTTTTTTATAAGCACAATGTTGGTCATCAGCGCAGACGCTTCATTTGAATTAAACGCCATCATTTTGGGTCATTATTTGGATACGTGCGCTAAATGAGACGCGACTCAGCGCTCAACAGCGCCAACACACACACACACACACACACACACAAGCGCCCATTAGTTGCCATTTGAATTACGTGCGTGAAGATTGCGTTATTTATAACAGCTCTTCATCTTGCCCCACCAGCCGTCATACGCCAAGGGCTCTGCGGGCATATGTTTTTAACAAAATTAAAGGCAACTTTAAAATGTTAACACCTTGCTGGCACCACTGAGGCAGACGTTCAGCGGCAAACGCCAGCATAGTGCAACTGGCGGCGCTAGACTCAGACTCATCTAGTAGCAGCTGCTTAGCCAAAGTGCATGGGCCATGACGCTGTCGGGTGCCTTAATTAAAAGCATCTAGCCGAGCATTTGCCGAAAACGGCACGCCAGGCAGTGCTTGACTAGCAAATACCCTGTAGCTGTTGGCCTTGATTGAAAGTCTTTGAGATCTCTCTGGATATTTAATGAGTGCAGCTGAAGCTCAACTAGCCAACAGCCAGCAGAAGTTATTGCAAAGAAGACTCGCTTAAAGATCAGATAAAGAAAGCTGTGAATGAGCTAAAATAGAAATATCGTTGCAGCCAGCTATGATATTCTAATTGAGAATCTATTGTCTCTGAGCGTAAGTCGAAGTTGATAAGTCCCTTGCGCATATATGCATATTGTAGTGCAATTTAATGGCATCATAATAGCCATATACCCTGTGTATGTGAAGAAAATGGAAACTTAAATTCAAACTGCAAGAGCAACTCAAACCAAAACTTGGTGCGTACATGTTGCACTTTCCGGGGCAGCCGCTGGCAACTTTCTGGCGACTGAGCGCGTGTCTGCCAAGCGTGGCAGCTTCTAATTAATGTGCGCTCAAAAGTTTGCCGTGAAAAGCGAAACAACAAGCAGCTAGCTGAAAGAGGTTTTGTTTTTTTGTTTTATTTATTTTTTTTTTTTTTACTTTTTACTAGAATATTTTTTACCAAAATATTTGCCAATTTGGCAGGCAGCAGCTCTCTGGCAATCAAAATCTCAGCCAAGGCAATGAGAAACGTTTTCTACATATTAAGTTAAAAATTTAATTTACTGCATGTTGCCAGAAGTCACTAGTCACTGGCCCACACCTCCAGCTCCTCACGCTCCCAGCTCTCAGCTCTCAGCTGCCAGCACCCAGCCCCAAGCTGCTCAGGCATGCAGAGTGTGTAAACTTTTAAATTAAATCGCTGTAATTCCTTTGACCAGCCAGAGTGGACAGCGACATGACCAAGTGGCCAAGTGGCTAGGTGGTTGGGTGGCTGAGTGGACAACTTGCCGAGTGCAACTGACATCTGGTCAACCGGAAATGTGCAGCAGAAACAGTTGAAAATGAAATTTTAATTGTTTTAATTATTTCGTTATTGGCAAATTGGCCAAAAATATACAAAAACCGTTTGCAATGCATCTGGCAAAATTTATTACTAATTGCTCTAATGTCAATTTGGCACTGCAAGGCTAATAAATGCCGAACTTTATATTTATAAATTAGATTTCATTAAATGCATTTAATTGAAATGAAAAGGAAATAAATAAGAAACTTATTTTGATTGGAATTGATAAACGACATTAAGACAATTTTCAAATTGATTTAGACACAACAGAATTTATGTTTGTCAAAGTAAAACAAAGGTAAACCATCAAAGTTGATTTAATATGGTATATATGTAAATAGATTTCATAGTTTCCTATTTATATATATATATTTACTGCAAATTGTATAGTTATCAAGGAGAATGATGATTATGTTTAGAAAATACTAACATTTACCTTAATATCAACTGGATAACATGCTGTCTGTCAGCGCTGACAACGACAGACAGGCAAATCAACTCAGCTTATAATATTGATCAATAATATAAATTAATATTTTACTCAGCTTATATGCATTTTTATCATAATGTAAATTGAAACTTCTCTTGATATTAAATTCTATATGCTATATAATCCAATCTATTCATAGTTAAACAAACACACACGCAGTTAGCAGAAAGCACATACATACATACATATATAATCATATTTTCGACTGAGACGGGTTGATTTCAATTCGACTTTAACAGTCAAATATAAAGAAAATCAATATAAAGCTTCAATTCTAGCTGCATATGATATATGAGATGCGAGATAATAACCAAACTTTGATAACATTATCAATTGATTACATTAAATAATTAAGGGAGCGAATTTTTGACAGGACCTTGATTTGAGCATATCACAAAAACATATTGATGATCTATTAGGGCTAGAGACAAAACTGAATCGAATCAGCACATGATAATGAGCAATAATATTTATAATAAATTGGTTCTGCCTCGCCCTCTAAGCATGCTACAAGCATTGAGCTCTCACTTCCCATGGAGTCAGGGTGCAAAACAGATGCATGTTTGCAATATATTCCCGCATTAATAATAAAACAAATACACTCTAGTTGTTTTAAGTATTGTTCTTAGTTTTTTTAATTGGCCGCAAATACTTTTATAATGATTTTATAAAAGTGTTGTAACAGGCAGAAGCAGGTGTGTCCGACGAATACATTAAAACCTGATAAGATAAACGAGCCGATTCGATATAACCTAGCTTGATAGTTTTATTTAATTATAGTTATATATCGATAGTTAAATTTTGCTCTCCAACTAAATCCTATTGGGCTACTACGATCGAAAATTTGACTATGTTTTCTTCGAGTAGCTTGCAAGGAAGCATTTAACCTGTTTCAAATGCTATCGAATTAAGGAGTGGCAAGTATATAAATTATCATTATTATCATTATCACAATGAATATTGCCTGCGTGTCTCTGCATGTGTGGAGTACACGGTATCTTCCAGTCGAGCTGGCTCGATTTATTCTCTCCCACACGCTTTCCTGAAGCTCCAGTATAAATATAAATCATATGAGAAAACACAGAAATATATTATTCAATTGA
Source organism: Drosophila mettleri (assembly GCA_035047625.1). Taxonomy (NCBI): domain Eukaryota; kingdom Metazoa; phylum Arthropoda; class Insecta; order Diptera; family Drosophilidae; genus Drosophila; species Drosophila mettleri. The sequence goes on from JAWNPI010000035.1 coordinate 17,136,487, forward strand.
ATAGGAATAAATAAATAAAATACTCCGTCAAGAAATAAAGAGAACTTAAAATTGTAGAGCTCTTAGCCTTGTGTTAAGTAGAGCTGAACCAGTACTGGGACTTGTTAGCTGCATTTTTAATACTTGAATATATCTACACACGTGTATACAATATTTAGTTGAATATTGTTATACATTTATTTGTGTGCGTGAATTGAAGTGAAAAGAATATATTCTGCATTCATAAACAGTTCCACAAATGTGGAGCAGTTCGTTTGTGTGTGTGTGTGTGTGTGAATTTGTAATGACTGAATATTTTATAGGATTTGCCTTTGCGTGGCGGCTGCCAATTGGCAGCATTGTCAGCGTCACTCAAAGGCATCAAAATGTGAACAAGCAGCCAGGACAATGCCAGCTCGCCCCCACATGCACCCCGGCCAGTTGGGGTGGGAGCAAAAGGATTTATAACGCACGCGAGCATCAACAATGAATGTAATTCAATATGTAAATTGCTGACAGCCATTTTCTACTTGTTTTTTTTTTTTTGTATTTGCCTGTTGCTTGGTATCTGGTGTCCTTTGGCTGTTGTTGTCCGCCTGATTATAGAGCTGGCTATGCGATGTCGCGCACTGGATTCAATCGTTAATATTCAGCCGCTAACCAAATGTCCAAATATCAATTTGAACGTCACCATATTTCCTCATTAGTTGGTAGGTAGCAGGGCAACTGCAACAGTTGCAGCTGCCGTATGTTGCCTGACAGTGATAATGATGTTGTTGATGGGCTGGGTGGATCAGAGTGGGATGTGTAGTGAGTACTGCGGCTGGTGCAACCACAATGCTAAGATCCAATTGCCAGTAGCCCATAATTAATTAGACTCGCAGCCATTTTATATGTGAGCAGAGTAGGTTCGGCTCGGCTCGGCTCGGTTCGCCTGCACTAATTGAACATAAAATGGCATTCTGCAGCGCTGCTGCCTACTACGTCAACCACAAACATCATCATCGTCGGCATTATCAACGTCCTCAAGCCAATCGTACTGGCCATGGACCATCTTGCCTTCTCCATTTATCGAGGAGAGCGCTTTGTGCGCTACCCAAAATTCATCAGCACGAATTCCAATGTAGACTAAGTGCAGCTGACAGCACTTGAAAACTGCACAGCGTACTTGAAAGCAGCATGTTGCGCCTTAGGCTTCCCATTGCTCCGGTGCTGGTGTCATCCATCTAAATCAGTGCACATCCGATCCAAAGTAGCCTGCACAGTTATATATGCCCCCACACACACACACACAGACACACACACACACACACACACGCACACACGTCTATATCTGTGTGTGGTCTGCGGTTTTTGGATTTGACTGTGAGTCGGGCTTTGTGCGACAGCCTCATGGATGTGGGTTCGCTTTCGTGTACAAGATTTCAAATTAAATAAGCACAAATCAAATATTTTGCAATTTCTGTCACTGCATGCCATTGCCATGGCAATGGTTGTGCATGCAGGGCTGGAGCCCGAAATGGGCATGTCCCGGCCACCCAGAGCAGCTTTGTGGAGTGCTCGGTGCTCGGTGCTCGGTGCTGGGGCCCGGGTGCACAGTTTTGGCTTCGGTTATATTGTGGGTTCATTTAGACATTGATTTATGTGGTTTTAGCGGCCCTGTTAGAAGCGTGTTGCTCTGAGTATATTTTGTGTGCGCAGGGTTTGAATGGTTTATTGGTTGAAAAATTAAGTCGCTGCTGGCAAGTGTTGAGTGTGGCGGAAGTGATGAGGCATCAAGATTATGGTTTCATGCAGCACTCCCGGATTGTTGATTTTGATGTCTGAAGTGTGTGCGAGTAAGGTGGACTCATTGTGTTGTAGGTGCCAGAGTTCACCTGGTGGGTTGCATACAAATGAGTTACTTCGATTACTTCAAGCAGATATCGAAAAGGCAAATAAAGCGAATTTCAGATTGTTTATTTTAAGTAGTTTCAGCGAACGTTGAATTTCAGTACTCGAAATAACTATAACAAAAGTATCTTAATAAATGGGGAGAATGCTTAAGGGGTTTCTGCCTCACCTCACACATAAACGGATCAGTATTACCAGCAAATACCCCATTGTGTAAGCAAATAAATTAAGAATAATCAAATAATGATTTTATCAATACGGTCTTAATTTCATGCCAAGCGAAAAATCTTGTATATAAATAGACAATAAAGAAATATAAAATCAAATAATGATCTGATAAAATTTATTGTGTGAGTAATGAAATTATGGCATATATAAAAAATACGAGTTTAATTAAGAGCTAAAGAGTTGTATTTACAAGATGATGTTGTATACACAAAATAATATATTCTCTATAAATAATAAAATTTTAGAGTAATTTTTTTCTGACTGTAACAGGCAAAAGGAGGCATTGCAAATACTCATAGAACAATTATATTCTTAACGACGAGCTGAGTAAATCTCAATTAGCAAAACAGAAATCTGGAATGATCGGTGTAATAGTTTCAAGCGCTGAATTTGTCTTCTAGGCGAGACTAATATTTAAAGCTTATTATTTCATTTACTTTCATATTCATTTTTTTATAACTTCTAAAACTAGAGTTACAGATAAGGTAAGAAAGCATAAGGTAAATTAATATCAGTTAAGATCAGCTAGGAAGAATCCTAAAATTTTTATGAATGCCGACAGAATAGAATTAAAATAAAATCTTATTTATTTATTAAAGGCCAAAGACTTCCTTTAACGGAATTCAAAGTTGTAGCCGAGTAACTAATTCTGCAGCTGATTCGCCGGGCAATCGCTTAGCACGACTAAGAGTCATTTGTGGGACACATCAATAAACAACTTTTATTATGATAAGAAATCGATCAGACAGCGATATTTGTATGCCTCAACGAGAAATAAACACAAACATGATCTATGAGTTTGAATTTCTGGTGTTTATGTCGAAAAACGCTGAGCAGTGATTAAATTACGATTTAGTAGAGCTGGCAGTGTTGCAAGGCATATAATGCAAGCGAAGCCACACTCTGTTCTCAGTTCTGTGCCAGATTCAAGTCAAGAGAGTTAGGTAATCACAAGCCGCCCCATTTTGAGTCAGCTGATCTGGGCATTGACTGGGACTGAGTGAGCCAGTGGAAATGGACGAGGCACCGTCAGCTGGTGAGTGAACGCAGAGGGCCGCTGCTGACTAGCTAATTAGCCAGTGAACGAGCAGAATTATGACAAATTAAAATGCAGCCAGGCTGGGGCACACTCTACAACCATGACAGGTGGCACGAGTGGGCAGCTAACACATGCGCACACGTCCGTAATTACCCATGGCCAGTGCAATAACAAAAGGCAGCCAAATGGCCGAGCTGACCAGAGAATGGCCGAAAAGGGTGATGAAACAAAAGGCTGTTGCTATAGCTAAAGCATGGGCCAGAGCCTGGACCTGGGCCTGTTTCTGGGCCTGGGAATGGGCAGGGGTGCGTGTCGCTTGGCGTTCGTCACGGCCGTTTGTGGCTCATTGGTTCGAGCCGAGGTCTCGCAGTCGGTGCCGGGCAATTTTTCATGGCTCCATCCGTCGCACGGTCTGGGCGGCAACTCGACGTTGGCCACGGCCCACATAAATTAACCGAAACGTATTAATTCTTTTTATTTGACTGCCTGCCCGACTGCCTGTCGCGCGCCATGCCCTTTTCATTTTATATGCGTGCAAAAATTTATGCTTGAATTAAATATGATGACCAAAAAAGCAGTCGCAGCAGCCGACAATGTTGTGCTGCTGCTCTTATTTACACATGTACAACACGGCGTATGCGCGTCGTAATGTACGACAGCGTGCACAATTAATCTTGCAACGTGTTTTATGTGGCTCCTTACGATGGAGTCACCGCCGCTCCGACCCCAACACTGTGGCCATCATGCTGCGGCTGCGGGTTATAATTGAATTTTCATAGCCATTACCAGACGTCGACGACGTCCTCATCGTTCTTGCTGGCTCGGTCATTATTTAAATGTAACGACGCTTTATTATTACGGCAATCGAAAGCAAATGATTCCCGGCTTTATAAATATAAATCAAATTAGAACCAAGAAAACAGCAAAGTTGAGCAAGACGATGAGGATGAGGGAGCCCAACCTAACCAACTAGCCAACCAGCCTGCCAGCCTGCCAGCCAGCCACATGTTGCACGGCCATTCGGTCAGCCTGGCGTGTGGATAATGTGCAAAACGTTTCCTCAGCTAGGGGACAATATGAAATGCCCATTTATCGAGCAAACGGCGGCTGGCGGCCGGCGGCCATCATTAGCCAGTGCCGCCTGGACTACACCAAAATGACATTTAAGTACACATTGAGTATGCTAATAGGCAGCAAGGCAGTTTGACAACTTGGACTCTCAGCCAGCATGGTTGATAACGAAAAGTAAACACAAATAAAATGGATGCGGTAATGAAATGAAAGAGAAATCACTTCGAATTATTAACTCAAAGTCTTAATTATATTGAGTCTGCTCCATCAGTCAGGCTTGTCAGCTTACCGTCTTTACTAGAATTCAAATTAAGCTGTAAGCAAACAGAGAAATATTATAATTATTGAAGTATATTATAAAATCATAATTAATATTTATATTGAGAATGTCGATATGCAGTGGGCCACATATTAATTCAACTAGCATTTTATACAAATGTAGGCATGCCTATTTCATGTGTGTACATTTGTACATGTATTATATTAATTTCTTTTTTTTTATGAATTTACCTACTAATGTGAAGAGTTCTTCGAATTATCTAATTCTCTCTTTGCTTAAGTTACCTTTGTTATCGCGCAAATTCGATCACACTTACACATATCGCACACATCTGGCAACCTTGTCAGGCCCACGCTAGATTTCAGTGTTCACTAACATTCCACACAAACAACAGCAAGCAATACTGTCTCTAGAAATTCTATAACTATCGATAATAATTTGTATACAAACAAAAATCACATCTCCGACATGCATATACAAAGGATCAGTTTATACTTCGTTACAATTCTTTAAACATCCAATAAGACGTACTATTGTTTTCTGCCAAGTACAACTGATTCATTCCACAAGAGACCAATGAATACAATAAGTTAGTAATGAAAAATTTGCCAACGTCACGCTACCAAATCTTTCTGCATAAGAGTCTTGCAGGCGTTAACTTTTATTTTATTTTAATATATTTCGCTTACTACTGTTTAGATGCCATCGAGGTGAATACGCTCGTGTTTGCAAAAAAAAAGGGGTATGTACACTGGCCGGGCAAGTTGATAGACAACTCAGATAGCCACTATGGACTCGTGCAGTTCGTGTTAACCAACGACCGTCATCTAATTCCATATGGCAAAATATGGGTCTATAACGAAGAGAACAAACAGCTATTTATCACTCGCAAGACAATGGACTATGAAGATTTTCGTAATGCTATATATGTAATGGAATATCTGCAGGAGGCAAAGCTGCAGCAGAACCCCTTGGGCAATAAATGTTGGCACAGCATCTACAACACGCAAGAGCTGCAGTATTTGCATGAGGTGCGACAACAGCGAAGCACTCTGAACGTGGAAGCAAGTTTTATTGGTGAAGTTAACAAACTGCGCAGCAGCCTTACAACGCACCAGCAGAACTATGCAACAGCCCAGCTGGCTTTTCAGGAGCTGCTCAAAATGCCCATTAGTCAGCTGCTGCTCGTACGTAACCAGGAGGCAGTGGGATCCATACGGCTGCTCTGCCGCTTTGTCAACTGGTCGTCCGAGAATCCAGAGGAGCCGGCGCTTGTGCGAGAGATGGCCAACCGGCTAATGATGCGATTTGCGGATGTCTTTAAGCAGCCCTTTACAACGGGGGATTTCTGGTCCGAATATTGTATGCTGGCCAGCATTTACAGGCGGCAGACAGTGAGCATCGGCAATCCCTCAAATTGACGCTAGGCCAAAGCACATGCACATAATGTAAACACAAATAAAAGCCTTCGGTTTGTACAAATTGCCAATCATGTCAAGATATCTGTGATTTCTTTGCTTGCGCAGCCAAAGCCATTTGTTTAAGTGACAAATATGATTTTGGGTCTAGCCCTTGGAACTGTCTCAGGCATTGTTCGAGCTGTTGATGGCAGGTAAACAGCAGAAGGCGAGATAAACAATCGATCAAAAAATTAGACAAATCATCATGCCATTGTCTTTGTACAATAAACAAAAGTCAAATGTATTCACAGCGTGACGGGCTGCCGACCATACCCTGAATACACACATACACGCACACACACGCTCACACACGCTCACACACGCTCACACACTCACACGCATTTACAACATGGCGCGTCGAGCAAACAAAATTTCACCTGGACGCGAGCTGGACGGCCAAAAGGCAAAGGCAAAGGCAAAGGCAATGCCAAAGGAAAATTCAATTTGAGCTGTCAAAAATCTAACCAATATTGGCTATGTGTGTGTGAGTGTGCTTGTGTGCTTTCAGGAGGCGTGGCTGTGAGCGCTATCGCCGAGCACAATCGATTGAAAACATAAATGAAATTGACAGCCAGGTGACCAGCCTCCATTAGTGTGTCCATGCACTGCCCCTTTTGGCAGTGTCAGCCCTTTGATGTTGCCAATAGAGCCGCATCCGTAGCATTGTTGAAAGGGGCGGCCCAGCTGGGCGAGAGGCGTTCATGTGTAAGTAAAGTTTCGAATTAATTTGACATTTGCTTTGTCACTGCCAGCTCAGCGTGCGAGTTTAAAGCTTGAAGGGTTTTCCGGCCATCCATACAATGCCAATGCTCATTGTCAACAATCTTCCATCTGTACAATGATATGTAGCATTGGACTGTTGCGCTTGTCCATGTGTGTTCAGGCTTAAAGTATGCAGATATTTACCAATTGGCCAATGTAAGTCGAGGCGCAGGCAAAGCTTTTAAAGAAATTAGCATTGATGTTGACGATCTACACATATGATTCTAGCATCTTGTTTTGTTTGAACTAAACAAACAAAATAAATGCCCGAAAATAAAAATAAATATGAGCTGCAGAGCACTTAGTGGATATATCCGACTGCCACCGACAAAAAAAAAAAAAAATAAATGAAATATAAATGAAAATAAAAATAATAACTAAACATGAAAGTGAACTTTGAACATGCTAAGAAGCAAATACCCTAAGACTAGACTAGACTAAACTTAGCTAGAGTTTCATATCCGGACTAAAATAAGTTTTTAATTACAGCCAATACAATTTAATTTCACAATGCTTTCGGCATTGAATAGAAATTATAATAAAAAAGAAAAGCCGTTTTAATACTATAATATTCATTTTAATATTATAATATTCATGTTCATATTCAAATAACTAAAGAAAAATGCGAAATGAATTAAATTATTGAAGTCTCATGGAAAATCTGTAATTAACTAATTATTTAACCAATTCAGACTAACTATAAATTAAATAAATAGAATTTTTATCTAAAAAGCTTTCTATAGAATATTTTAATTATTTATTTTTAATAAATCAAGCATACTGTGATAAATTAACTAAATTACAGGTTCGACGGACATATGAGCACTTTAGGAATATATCAACTTTGCCGTCGGCTGAGAAAATTGTATTACCCACTTGAAGTGGAAAAAGTGGATGTTATTTTTTAATTTACCTAAAATGTTACTAACACACAGGCAACACTGCCATTAATGTGACCAAATACAAACAACCAAAATAATAATATAGCAAATGGGCAGTGGGACGCTGAGTGCGGCCCGTGGAGCATAACGCATTAGGCAAACATGTACAGAGGCAACAAAGTGGATCGGAGAACTTGCATACTGCTTTATTTTAGTTGTTTCCAGCGTTTGGTCATGTTATACTGCATATGTAATAACAAGTAAATGTTATCCTTACATTTTACAAAATGTGATTTATTTTTTCATGATTTTCTATTTTATGTTTTAAATTGAATATAATTGATTTTATTTTTTTAAGAAAATTTACAAAATAAGAAGGGAGAAAAAACTAACATACATATAAATAATATAAAATAATTGTATTTTCATTTTCATTGTTTCCTAACCACTGTGCATGACAGCTATTATGTCATACGCACCGCTACTTAGTGGCGGATTTTGTTTTTATAGCAAACTGTCTCCCCTCAAGCGCCGCCTTAGTGCGGGTCTGCACTAAGACCTTGGAGCTGTTTGAAGTTCTTTGAATTCTGTGAATAGGTGCGCTGCCTACATAATGAGCGCTTGCCAGCGCAATAGAAGTCAGAAACTAATATACCTATGGGAATATGTGTATGCAATGCTGATTTCGTTAAGCTCGCCACTTGCCACTCTAATGAATTGATTTGGTTTTCTTTTTTGATAAAGCAGGGTATGATAGTTTTCTGGAAATGTATATAACAGGCAGAAGAAGGTGGGTCTCGATCAGGACAACTATTTGAATCGACTTAGCCTTGCGTGTTCGTCTATCCGTCTGTTTATCTACTCGTCCGTATGTAAGAGCGCGTCAATCACAGAACTCATGAGAACTAGAGAAATTAATAATTTAATTTTAATCCTGTGTTTCATTACAGCACGCACTCCAGATGTAGCTACTTAAATATTACATTCAATTTTTGATTTTATATTTTGGTAACCGAATAATTTGCAAATAGAGCACATATTAAACCGAGCTTGCATATTTTATAAGCAACAAATATTCTGCAAGAATTTGTGGATTATATGCTGAAAAATGCATTAAAATTCTTTAAGTAACACATTTATTAGAGCCCAGCAGCCTCTTACAATTCACATTTAAGCTAAAATTCATTATGATTGATTAAAATATCATCAGGTTTTTATTTTAAATGATCCTTGAACTCCAAAATTACGATCTTTCGGTGAGTAGGGTATCTCCTAGTCGGACACCAAGGATAAGAGTTTTCTTACCGAATGTTCTTGTTTTATTTTCTTGTTTTGGTCATCAAATAATCTTTCCGCTGTGCAGGTGTGAGTAATTTATGTGGCAGCGGCTGATGCCTATCAAGAGAAATCCATTGAAGTTCCTATCGTTCTCATGGTATTTTTTGTCGACAGGCGAACACATTCAACAGGACAGCATCCCGCTTGATAAGGCAACAACAGCAAGAACAACTGTTGACTCGCTGCTGTGATTTATTTTGTTTTTCCAAGCGCATTTTTAGTTCTTCACACACATGCTAACAGAAAATTGTGCTGACTTTTATAGGCGTTCATAAAAAATTTGCTTTATTCCGGCCGCAGGCCTTAGCTCTTATTTACGCTGGCATTTTTCTGCAGTTTTTTTACTAATTAAAAATGTTGTATTTATCAAAGTTGGAGCGTCGTCACGGGCAGCAAAGCCATTTGCTGAAATAACCGACAAAACTAAAAACATATGCGGCTGGCAAACGCACATGGACATAACCCAAACCCAAACCCAAACGCAAGGCCAACCATAACCCAAACCCAATACCAAACCCGAGCTCAACCGCAAGCGCAAGTACACACCCATATTTCGCATACACAGAAATGTTTGCGGGCAAAAAGATTTTGTTGACAGAACTTTACAATAAAACGAAAGTTTAATGCACAAGTTTTTGCCCAGCAAAGCTTAGCTCTGAGCATGCAGTCCCCTAGCCGGCGGTGTTTGGTGGTCTGTTTGCGCAACTTACAGCCAAAGTAAACTCATTACCAATGCAAACAAACAGGCGGTGGAACTTTTTAAAACCGCCCAGAAACTATTTGGCTGGGCGAGCTTCAAACGTAACTAAATGAAAATCATAATAAAACATTTATAAACATCTATATGTATGTATATTACGAAGGGAACAGAAAGAATAATAATTAAATACTCGTGCTGAGGACAAACTACGTATACGCCATGTAACCCTTAGTCTGCAACTTGACACTCGGCTATTTGTTTGGATTGTTCAGTGAATGCATTATGCAAATATTTTGAATATTATGCCTAAATGGCATACAAAACGAAATGCAAAAACGCCTCTGGGCGATTGCGGTGTCTTTGTATATCGAATTACATTGAATTTATTGATGAATTTATTTTAATTAGTTTGCATTTGACTGCTGCTCTGTCGCAGTTAATTAACATGCATTTGGCCAAATGCGCAACGATTACACGTTAAACCTTGTACAATATTCATTTTTAACAACGTTTTGTTTATTTACAGAAATAATACAAAACTTTTTATTTACGCACGGCGTTAGCAAAAGTCGATAACAATTTTTAATCTTCGGTATGCAATTGGAAATAGATTTTACTGTAAGTTATAATTAACACTTGTCTAATATATCTTAAAATATAATAAATATATATATTTCAAAATATAAATATGTGATTAGATTCGAAAGATTATTATTATCATGAAAGAAATGGGCGTGGACTGAATAAAAAATAATTCAAATCGCAGCATCATTTTTTGGAAAGTTAAGCAACAACTTGGTGACTATTTCATCATATAAATATAAATAATAAGAAAAAATGAATAAACATTAATTTAATTTTATTTTATAACAGAGTACATACATGTCGTCGTTGGCAATGGCTCCTGAATTTTAATTTTTATTGTTCAGCGGCCAGGTTGTAGTTGTAAGACCGCGGAGGACAAAATGCTAGTTTTGTAGTCATTTTCGTGGGTCGTTGGGCAGAGTGTGTAATGTGTAATTAAAATGTGGCAGATAACATCATGGGGACATGGCCGCATTTCCGCTGCCCTGGCAGCACGTGCTGCACCAGATGTTATTGCAGCTGGCAAGGCACTCATTAACCACACGGTAATAATTAATTGAGCTATGTATTACAAGTGCCTGGGGCAGGCGACGTAGTGCTCGGCGGCTGGGCCGGACAGTTACAGAGATACTGCTGCTTGTTAATTTATTAATAAATTTGATTAATGCACTGATGTTCATCAAGTATACGCTAAATGGAACGACGGCCATTAAGCCGACTGCATTTACAAACCTCAAGCTGTACCAGATAATCACATTAACTTTTCTACTTAACAAATAATGCGATTAGCGCCAAGCTGCCACAGTTTGGAGTACAAGTTGGGCGCTGAGCAACAGTTGCCATAATGGTGGAAACAAAGTGATTCACAAACTTTGGCCAATGACCACGAAATCCTAATCCCCGGAGCACTCGGGGCAGCCACTCCGCAGCTGCACAATTTCGTCGGACCAATTAAGAACGCATTTCATGCTAATCGCCCGACTGGCTGGGCGCATTAACTGCAGTTGAGTGCATTTCATTTAAATGAATTACAAGCAAAATATGAATGCCACTCGGCCCGACCAACCATCCCTCCAGCGCAGGAGCACGAGTCCAGCGGACGCTGTCCGTGACCGTGGCAGGAATTTGCTCAATGCTCATTAAGCAACAGCCGGATGAACGCCAAATGTTAATCAGTTCTTCCTTTCTATTTACGAGTGAAGTACCAAAGCGAAAATCACAAAACACAACAGCGCACAAAAATTGGTAATTAACGCTCTACACTGTGCTACAGTCCTGACAATGAGACTGATGATTCTGATGATGATGATGATTGTAGCGGTACCCGGACACAGCAAGCTAGTTAAAATCAGAATCAGGGATTTTTTTTCGTTAATTGGGAATGAATTAAATTAATTAGCGTTAAAAACCAAACTGACTACCAAAAATCTTCGCATTTACAGCACGTTGCCAACACAATCGATGCCTCGGCCAGGCTGTCGAAAGCTTTAATAATTTGCTAACTGGCCATCTGTCGTCGCAGCAACGGTCTTAGCCAATTTGCGGCTTAGGCATCAGCATAAGCAGCTCGATATTGAAACAATTATTCCAAATATTATTGTGCCTCATGATGACGTTGACGTTGACGCTGACAATGGCGCAGCTGCTAATGACGTTTCAACTCTAAGCTCATAAGCGGATATTCGAGTAGGAATTATATACACACAAACAAACAATGTGAATGTAAATACATATTTATGTTGAAAATTAGTAGGCAAAGTCGTGTGTAGAAAATACATATATTTTAATTAAAAATTGATTGGGTCATTTGCATTTTATTTATGAATTCATTTCAAGTCGCACAAGGGAGAAGTGATTAGTGGGCCATAGATTAATTTTGATCTCTTTTGAAGCAATATTCATAGTATAGGTAATTAAATCTATACGAAAGCCTATAAGAAATATCCATACATAAAAAGGTTTCAATAAAGATAAAGGCAAACATTTTTATAGAATAATTATAGAGACTAATTACAATAGAAGCTGCAACTAAACAGAAATCAAAAGCTTATCAAACAGAAGTCAAATAATTGAAATATAACAATTGAAGGAAAGAAAAGGAACATTTTACATTTAAAGTGGGCGAGGCAACAGCTTTAAGTATTAAACAATTAAATTTATACTCTTTTAATATATAAATAATAGTCCTCAGTACAAATAATATATTCTTTTATGACTACATAGAATTTTTCTAAAAGGCCTATAGAATAAAGAATAATGATTAATAAAAAGTGAACATTAATATTATATGGATGTATAGAGCAAGAAAATTCTAGTGAGCTTAGTATTAATTAAAGTCTTACAGATATTGGCAAATGTGGATATTGGGTATCCAAGACGTAAAAATAACAAAATTTTTTTAAAATAATAGATAAAAAGGTTTTAGGGAACGGTGGAAACTGAGTATCTAAGATGTAAGAATACCAAATTTTTTTTTAAATAAAAATTCATCAAAAGATGTATGAAATATAATTTAATGACCGTATTTAGATACAATTTTCATAGGTAACTTTAAAACGGGTTTTAATTTCGACATGTTCATGTAAACGCACAAACGGACTAACAGACGGTCAGGGCACAATCGATACAATTCAAATGATTTAAAATGTATATTGAAACTATTTTAAAAAATTATTTACCTAAATTGCCTAAAGCACACGTCTAATGGGGCTCGATAAATGAAACATTAACTTATTACACCTGACATCACTTTAAAATTGAGCCGATTACACAGCGGATTTATTTCCGGTTTTTAACAACATTTTAATTTATCAAAAGAGCAAATGCTTTGGGGGTAATATACATACATATGATTTTAATAGCTTGGACTCACTTTGATTGACTTTTGACTTTTTTATTTTGCCTGAAGCACTTTGATTGAAATTGCGAAAAATCGAATTCATAAATAATTTCATATATTTATTAAATGAGAAATCGAAAAAATTGAGAAAATCAACAGATGCAAATAATGCATATAGGATGTATTATATTTTATTTTAATTTTCGCTATAAGTGCTAATATTGCACACGCATTGAAACAAAAAGCAGCTGGCAAACAGTTGCTGCATAACAAGTTTTGTTTTCAGTTCGACAAGTAAAGCAATAAAGACAAAAATCGATAGTAAATATTCTGTGCATTGGGAATGCAATCGAGATATGTGTCACACAAATATGCACATGTGTGATTGGGTATGTGTGCGTGTGCACATGATGTTTGTGCAACTGTAAATGCAACACAAAGTAAACTGAACTAAAAAAATAAACAAATCTACTTTTGCGAAGATTAAATACTCTTTGAGATGTTTTTATATACATGTAAATATATATGATAAATTTCTAGTCATGAAAATGTGTTTAAAAACTAAAAATTAAATAAAAAATACGTTAGAGTCCTGCAAATACTATGCAGATATATTTCTGTAAGAAGTGTATTTTATTTATTTTCACCTGATAAATGAGTTATATTCGTGGTCAAAGAAATATATACATTTTGAAATTATAACAAAATTGGTTTAGAACATTTATAATCAAACCTAATGCTGATTTGCTTTACTGTAAATATAACATAATACAAATAATATGGTGTAATTCTATGGATAAACATTTTTTTATACAGAAATTTAATTTATGGAAATTGTTTGCTATCTATTATAATGATATTTTTATATAAACTCTTAACTAATAAAAGGTGAGCATGAGATAGTTGAAAAAAAAAAAGCTACAACTATTGGATATGACCATCTGAGACTTGCTGTTGTCAAACACAAGTAACAACTTATGTCCTTGAATAAGATGCAAGTAACGATTCACTCGGCAAGGGTATAGAAATGTGGCAGACAACGTTGATGAGAGAAGCTTTCAATGTGGCAAAGCCAGAGCAACAGTGTTGCAAATAAATAAATGCACACAGGCATAAATAAAGCCCTCTAATAGCTAACAGAAAAGAACTGTTAAATGTCATTATGGGCGGGCTGGTAAAAACGCCATGTTTGCTATTGACAATTAGTTTTGGGATAGCCATAAAGAGGGCCAATGACAAACTCCAATAAATCGCCTAATTTAATTAACAAGCACAAGGGAAATAAGTAGGCGAGGTCTTAACAGGTGTCTCCGACTACAAGATGCTCTTTGTGAAGTATGCCTCTCTATGGATTTGTAAGAAACCAAAACAGCCGTTCAGTAGTTTTCAATTGACAGGGTATACAAATTAAGCAAACAGTCAACAAAATAAATAAAGCTACTGCTTTCAATGGCGCAACAGAAACGGCGGCATATGATAAACTGAGCATATAATTGATTTAAGTATATATATTTATATAAATTCACACACCCACACACACATACCTAAGCACATGGATATATACGTTTGTATATATCCTATCTTTGGAATAGCTGATGTTCCGCGACAGTTCAGATTGTCAGCTGAGTGGCAGACAGGCACGAAATTGATTTCCAATAAGCAGCTTGCCACGTTAGATTGTGTTAATTTTACGCTAAATCTGTTTTAGCCCAGACTTCATTGATAAACTTTGACATTGATGAGTTAATGATGATGGGGAATACACAAACACACAAGAACACACACACACACCCACACACACACACGTGCGCACAAGCAAACAAAATGTCAAACGCTCGCATCTGAGCCATGGCGGGCTGCTGCTTGTTAACTCGATATGCTTGCGGTGGTGTTGGTGCTGCTGGTGGTGCTGCTTTTGATTTTATGGCTAAAGTTAGCAATGACTTTGTCATTTGTCATGGGCACAGATATGCCAAAAATGAAGTCAACCAGGGCACAGTTCTTTTACAACTTTTTCTTTCTATTGTATTAGCTCAGTAATTCTGTGTGCTCTTATGTTTCATAAAAATATATTTTTATTAATCACATTGGAGAGCTAATGGCTAAAGGTAATTAACTATTCGATTTGTCGATAATTATGATAAATGATTTGGCTTTAATTGATTGGGGCTTTGGGAGTGATGAAAACACATTATGAAACGCATCAATTAACATTCATAAAAAGGTATGCATAAAGTATTTAGAGAATGAAGCGAAACTAAAATTTTTATTAATCTTTTTTTATTGTGCAAATAAGAAAATATTTTAAATTCCATCAAAGTAATGTTTATTGATATGTTCATTGCAAATATTTGCATTGCAACATAGTTTTTTCAAACATAGAAATATTTGATTTTTAGCTAAATAAAATTGCACAATGAAATGCCAGCTGAAATTCTCGACTGAATGCTTCGATTAGGTAATCAACTTTTTTCCCTAAATCAAGGCCACTGAGGGAAAAGTGCATTACATGTCGAACCAAAAGATACTGAGATATTTTGTGCTGCCATCCAAAAGAATTCTGGTTAATCTGTGGAAGTAACACATACTCTGCAGATAGCGTTGAGTAATTTCTTATATTCTTGTATGCACTATACAGAAACAAGTTGGCTCGCACAACCTGAAAAAAAAAATGCTTCGCTTTGCCTCTGGCGGGGCAGAGAAAGTTTCTGCCAAAAATATATGTATAAATGGAAACAGAGTGCAAATAACCAGCCTTTGGTAATGTTAACCAAAAACTCAATTTCCGTTTGAAAACTCATTTCGCATTTTTGGTTGTTTTAAATCAACAGCAACAGAAACAGAAGTCGCTCAGGCCAGCAGACAAACAATTGCGTAAAAACAATAAACAATGCCGGCAACATCAACAGCAATCAAGTGCACTCGTTGGGCACTTTTGAGCAGGGGCAGAGGTGAGAGTTGAGTGGTGGGTGAGAGTTGGGGTGGCTGAGAGCTCAGCTCTACCTACAATGGGGAACATATTGCTCATGTGCATGTCCACAATTAATTTACAATAAAACAATCAATTGATTACCATTACATCCGGCCGTGTAGCGGAAATTGTGCGCAATATCCAATTGTTGAGCATGGGGGCATGAACCCAACGTGGACTGTCTGGCATCAGTATCAAGTTTCAGAAAAACTTTCGACCGCAACAATAGGCAAAACGACGAGCACGAAATTTAAAACCCAAAACTGACAAGCCGTCGGTTAACTGTATTGACGGGCAGCAACAACGGCAGGTGCGGACAAGCCAAATAGCCACGACCCTTAGTGAAAACTAGCCCCCTTACAAACAACTACACCGCTGCCTCGTCAATTGCAACTGATTAGTGGTAAAAACACGGTCGCGTGCGTCGAGTCTAACTGTTTTGTAACACCTTGGGGCTTAATGAATTCGTTATGTAAATTCGAAAGCATTGCGCTAGAGAGCACGACGCAGCAATACCCTCGGACAAGAATGTGTAATTAATAAATAATTTAGTTGTATATCCTAGAATAGGCTCAGAGTCCAAGGCATTATCTAACAAATCGATGATCAAGACAAGTTACGGCGATTTACTCTTATCGGAAAACTTTAATTGGGAGCTAAATGCAGTAAAAACAATATGTCCACTTAACTATGTCCACAGTTAAACTCTTATCTCACATATTGTTATAAAAAATGACAAATAAGTGACAAACAGCTTAATTGGGCGCATTGCAATTGTGGTTTGAAGAGTGTGAGTGGCGAGTACATGTCAGCAGCAGACAACACAATTGACATAAGAGTAGATGAAGGTGATGGGCTGCTTAGGTTTTTTGTGGTGCAACTCGTCTGCCTAACTTACCTAGGCAGTAACTTTTTATGCAAAGCATAAGTTTCGCTGAAACGATAGGCGCGACAGGCGGCAGGCGGCAGGCGACAGGCGACAGGCGACAGTCGGCAGATGTGGGTGGCGTTCAAAAAGTTAACACTAGTCAAAGTTAACCAAATTTGTTGCATACTTTGCTGCGCCGCTTCACAAAACACACTGAGCGAGCGACTGCACAGCCGTCGACAAGGCACAGGCTGCTGTATATAACGAGCAGAGGCTGCCACCCACTCGTGGCGCCACACAACTGGGGCGCTCTGAATGGATGTGGATGTGGATGTTGAGCTGCTGAGCAAAACTAGCGCCAAAATACTCAAACGCAGCGGGCGCCCATCATCAGCAGCAGCAGCCGCCACAGCATCCGCAGCATCCGCAGCAGCCGAGCAGCAGCCACAGCATTATAATGAAAGTGGAAAGCGAGCAAAGCACAATGGCTCAACCACAATAATAACGGCTTAAAATGCAAACTTTTTCATTGTCTGATAATAATTTGCATTTCGCTGTTTCGATTACCAATAAACATTCTTTGTAGACTAAATATTTTTTCAGACTCTGTTCAAGCGCTGGAGATTTTTCCTGGCGGCTGCCTGCTTTTGCCCACGTTTGAAAATTTGAAAACTCTTCGAGCCCTTGTCAAGGGCATTTAAGTTATTCATGAGGAAAGGACAGGTCACTATCGAGCTTGACAACTCAGCATATTCTACTTTTTCTTGTTTTATTGCCATCATACAAACTTTAGCTAGTGAAAGTTTAAAAACAGAAAACTATTGATGTCCATGTGTGATATATATTGGTCGAGCTTGACCGCTGATTGTGATTCAGTCAAGTAGATGTTGATATAATTATAAATATATATAATTATAAATATAATATTATATATTATATTATATTAACGTGACTTTTGGCTCATAAAATATATTCTAAGAAAGAAACGTAATTTTTTTTTTTGAGAATTCATAGACTTTAATGAAGTGTGTTAAGCAAATCGAGAAGTATGAGAAGTATCAAAAATCACAGCGAAAACAAAATTAAATTAATAAAAAAAAACCCGAGTTTACATATTTTACACAGTTATAAAAGATTTTAGCTAGACAGTTCATTTATAGCAACTAATTACAAATTAAAATGTATGCTTTCGTATTTATTTTCAAATAAATTATATGTTGTTGTTTATTTATATTGATATATAAAGAGATATGGCAATGAGCAGCAGCGTCCACAAGTCTGGATTAGACTTTTGACTTATAATTATTTATAATAAAACTATAACAATTTCAATTGCAAACATATATATTTAGAAAGTGCGGTTTATTTACCCGTCTTATTTTATTCATGTTTATTTTTCTACTCTTCATTATTCATCAGATTCCATTGTAGCGTATTAAGTTTATTGGTCTTACCACCCGGTGGTAGGTAATAGCATAGGGGCTTGCATACATATATATATATATATATATATATATATAGTGAGGTAGTGTGTGTGTTGCCGTCTTTGTGCTAAACATTCTTTGGCCCGAATACAACTTAATTAACTGGCGCAGTGACGTCATCACACGTCTTCGAGCAGTGGCTTATTGATATATGGAGGAAATATATGAAATTCATTTTTCATATACATAGCGCACAGCTGTCAGGCATTTAATCGTCAGCAAAGCGCTTAGTGCTCAGTGCTCAGTGCTCAAGTGCCGCTGGCGCCAAAAAATTTGACCCACTTAGAAGACCAAGAAGAAGAAATAGCTAAAACATGAGCCGTGCCATTTGGCAGTCTCCAACCCCGTTGCATGTGGCTCGGCACTTAACTCAATTTGCAGTGTAGCTCTCGTCTGTGTGCCGTTGTTGTTGCTGTTGGTTTTACCGCCAACTGCAGCAGAACGAAATTGCTGGCATATTACGAACGACACTAGCGTATTGTTATTATTGCTGGTGCTGCTGGCATTGTGGATGGCGTTTGTTGTTGCGGCTTGCGGCCTCCACGCCGTTGTCGTCTTGACTGTGTCATCAAAATCGAATTGAAATGAAACCACAATTGAAATGTCAGACAAACGTCGAGAAACATTTTATTCTCTTTTTTTTTTTTGGCTCTGACAGACGGCAGCTGGCAGTAGGCATCAGGCAGCAGGCAGCAGGCGAACAACCCACATAAAATTCAATTCACATTGAAGTTTCCAGAGCTCAGAGACTACAACACGAGCAGCAGCCGGGCCCATTGATGCAGTAGTGGCCTCCGTGGCAATGGCAGCCGTGGCAAACGTACACGCGCCCATTGCGCGCCATTTTTCGAACTGATGCCTTCAATGGAATCATTGAACTGCCATAGCCTGCTGCGCGCGAGCACAAGGCGCAACAGGAGACGACGCCATGGCCAGACACACGCGCAAGCACACACCCACACACACACAGACACGTATGTTGTTAAAAACAATACAAACAGCAGGCGGCAGGCAATATTTGTAGGCCCTTTTGCCGGCATCGCGTTCAATGCTATCAGCTCTCGGCCAGCATGAATTTAACTTTGCACTCGGCATCACCTTCCACTAGGTGTCACCATGTGGGCGTCTTTGTCAATAGTTCAGAGCCGCCTTTTGACCTATGTGAGTGAGTGTGTGTGTGCTCAGTAAGTTGCCAGCCAAGTTGAATGCATAAAACAGTCATTAGAGAGTTTGTCAAATGAGCTGCGAAAAACTGTTAGGGCATGGGACAAATTGAATTCTAGTCACGTGCAGACAATGACGCACCAATCATGCTCTAAAGTACATGCAATAGCAAAAAAATAAGTAAAAGAACAAGAATGAATAGTATGACGTAGACCAATCATGCTCTAAAGTACATGCAATAGCAAAAAAATAAGTAAAAGAACAAGAATGAATAGAAGAATTACTTTCTCTGCGAAAAAAAAATACCTCTTGTAACTACAGCGATATAGAGATAAGATATGTAATCTCAAAGTTAGAAGAGTCTTCGAAAGGGTATAAAGAGATGAGAAGGATGGGGTTAGTGCGAGACGAAATCCATTAGCCGCTGACCGGGCATGCAGCAGCTACACGGCCATTATCGAGTTGCGGAAGGCAAATGTCGAAGCAGGAAATCAAAATTGAATTTGCCATGTAATCGCAATAGCAATTGCAATTGAAATGGCAATCACTATGCCAATTGCTTCGCCAGAGAATATGCAAAAAGGGATACGAACTGACTTGAACTCAAAACAGCTAAGCTAAGCGCCATTGAGCTGTGGGCCGTGGTGAGTTTCCCTTTGAGGCCGCCACAAAACCGAAGAGCGAATAGCAAAAGGCAAATGCTGAGCCCACGAGAGCGAGTGCCGACATCAAAACAAAGAAACCCACGCGGTTCAGCCCGAAAACTCGTTGAAGCTCTAGCAGAAAAAAAAACCCCATAATATAACGCATGCTTTACGCTCTGAATGACTAACTCGAAGTTCGCTAAGATTCAACAAATGACGGAACCCACGGACCAAGCAACAGAGCGCCACGAGCAGAGGGCAAGCTATGAAGAGCAGTAGCGGGAACGAGAACAGTTTCAGCTGCTGGCTTGCCAGCCAAGCAAAAAACGTAAGCGCTTTGTGCCTCAGTGGCTGGCTCTGTATTTGACATGCGTATGTGTGTGTGTGTGTGTGTGTGTGTGTGTGAGTGTGTGTGTGTGTGGTTTGGTGTGAGCGCAAATTACAGACTAACAAGTGGTCGTTGACTGGGAAGCTAGCGAGGCAGACAGCCCCAACCACGACAGTTGATTTGATTTGACAGCAAGACATGACATTTGGGTAGCAGACAGTCAGCCAGGCAGTCAACCAGCCAACCAGCTAGGCAGCTAGGCAGCTAGGCAGCCTGGGTGCCAGGCGCAACTGGAGTGAAGTGAAGCTGAAGAAATGCCACGAGTGCTGTCTCTGCGAATGCCCCAAATGATGGGCAGAGATGTCGCAGCTGCTCGTGCTCCGACTACTGCCGCTGCTGCTGCTGCTGTTGCTGCTGTTCCTACTGCTGTTGGCAAGTGCAAGTAACCGCAAGCCTTCAGCAAGCGCCGCCCGCGCCCATATAATGAAGATGGATATCTGCGACCAAGCGACTGGCATAACAATGGGTAACCGGATGTAGCACTCGGAAGGGGAAATGAATAGCAGGCCATGGGCATGAAAATACATACGAATGCAAAAAAATTGAGCATTCTTTGCCTTGACTAATGTAACCTACTCTAATTTCTATACATATCTATGGTCTGTTACATCTATAACCGCAATGATCGAATGTCAAGCAACTACTATTTTATCCTAGACAATATAAATGTTAAGGTCAATTAAGTTTGCAGTCAACAGCTGTGGGGCAAAGTCATGCACAATAACCAAAATTCCAACATCTAGTCGAGGAATAGCTAAAATTAAATCAAGTTATTTAATTATTTCAAAAAGTTTATATCAATTTATGAATAAATATGAAAAACAAATGTATGTTTTTGTCCGCCCCGTTTTCCATGGAAATGGCTGAGATAAAATTGCATGATAAAATACAACAAATATTTTAATTTTTAATTCAATAAAATTCAGGTTTGCATATTCATGGTAAGGAAACTAAGTCTATTATGTCATGCAAACGATTTTAAAAATACTCTGGTTCGGCTGTTTTATACATTCGCCTGATTATTTAGTCAGCCAATATTGCTCAAGGATCGTTTTATGCCAGATTAAATTATGAAGCTATAATGCGGTTATCGCAGTAAAGAGCAGCAAGTGCAGTTGCTCTCCTTATAATCGCTCTCCATCTGATTGTTCATCTGTGCTCGTTCGTTGTCTGCGCTTAGTACAAATTTGAGTCTTAAGCAGTCAACAAGTAAGTAGGAGTGCTAAACTTGGATGGAGACTACTTAACAAATTCACAGTCTTAATATATTAAATGACCCAACAGGATCTCTATAAATTACTATAAATTACTTAATCAGGCAAAAACTACTTTAATAACATTTGCTATTCTAATAAATAAATAAGCAAGAAATCTTGAAAATGAGTTAATGCTGCTCGCTTTCTATGCCGTTGCATAGGTACGCACATAGTATATGTGTGTATCTGCTTAGAGCTGTGCATAGTCTTATATCAATATGCGTGGCAAACAGCTAAACGACTCGGCATAACTTAGCTCACCTCTTTTGTGTTTCACGCTATGTGCGGATAGCTGGTGCGCTGCTGTGGGGCGGTTAACGGAGCCAGGAGTGGGTCAGGTGGGTGGATGGGTTTTATACTGTTTGTGTTTGCTCGACTGCTCGTCACTCGTTGGGCGCAGCGGGCGGTATAAGGCAAGAATGCAGGCGCTCGGCCTGATTGTTAGCAATGTCGTTGGCCGTGTGAGAATATTGCAGACGACTATGGCAATGACGACAGCGCCGTAGCTTAACTACGCTTCACTAGTCAGCCTGACGTGCTGAAAAGTCACTTTCGAGTGTTTTCACTTTCCTTGTGGGTGCCTGCGTGCACGTTGCACGTGCGCGTTAACGTTGACGCTGACGCTGACGCTGACGCTGGTGTTGCCGTTGCCTTTGCCTTTGCCTTTGCCGTTGCCGTTGATGCCAGCCAAGTGCCACTTGGCAGCGTTGTAAGTATGAATTTGGTTCACAGGTGCACACACACAGATAAGCGACACGAGCAGCAGCCTTGAAACAATGCGAGCCTGCCAAGCCTGGTGGGTTTAAGACAGACAATGACTACCCATTGGAGGCACTCGAAAAGTTTTTAGTTTTTGTTTTTTAATTTGCCTCGTTTCTGGCTATAAACTGTGCAGGACGCAGCGCGTCGGTGGCTTCACAAGAGTTTCGGGTGCATTTAGTTGGAAGCGAGTTGAGTAATTAAGTTCAGTTGCATGCGTTGAGTGCATATTTGCCTGGCATGATAAATGCTAAATTATGCAAGCTCTCGCATATGGCGAAACTGACCCGTTACTAGAATGACGTCGTCGACGGCGGCGACGCCACATGCTAACATTTCGACAGCGCGGCCGCGGCGGCGTATGAGTAATAACGATGTTGCTCAAGCGAAATTGATTTAATGGCGCGGCAACTGGAACGGGAACGACGGCGACAGCAAATTCGGAGGCGGAGACGATACTTGAGTGTTCAATTAACGTGCGCCTATCCAAATGTTGTTGATATTCCTGTTTGTAAATAATGTCACACTTTAATTGTTGCTAGTTTGGCTTTCTAATGGTATTATTTTGTTAAGCAAGTCGAATGTTTTGCCACGCGCCACGTAGCACGTTGTCGTAGCCACCAATACCAATGCAAAACACTCTCGCGCGCTCTCACTGAAGGCACACACATACACGCGCACACACACTCGCACACCTAGCCAATGAGTGTAGCATAGGACGCGTTCCTCGCGTATATCTTGGCCGATGCCGTAATTTGTAAAGCACGTAGAGGACTATAGCAACTCGGATTTGGCCAACGCACTTGGATGCCAACACATTCCGGCTATCACTATTAACAATTTGATGGAATCGGCGTTTAGTTTGATAATTTTTAGAATTTATTTTTACTATCACGCTTTATGCAGCGTGCTAACCGCGTTGATTTGTTCGCACCTTGACTATTCGTTACTAAACTCAACTCACAGCGAGAGTTGCCCACAGGCCGTGAGCGCAGCGCACACTCGTTGATTTCTCGGCTACGAGGTGAATTTCTTCCGAGAGCGTGTGCCACTCGAGCCGCACAACAGCTGTTGGCGGCATTTGTGTTTTTCAAAAAGGACTCGGCTCGTTTGTATAGTCTGTGATGACAAATTTGTGTAAATGTCGATTTATTTCAAAATCTCATCAATTGCATTTGCCAATTAATAATACGACGCTGGGTATATAAATGTACTTCGTCATTAAATCGAAAATATGACCGACAAGGGCATAGAGAGCGTATTCGCGCACGCTCTTTGCGAAAAACGCTCTCGCGCCTTTTTCGCCTTCGTTCTCTCTGACGGCACAGCTGTGTTGCCGTAAGGAAGCGTTTCTGGGGGAGTGATAGGTGTGTGTGTGTGTGTGTGTGAGTGTGAATGTCTTCATGTGCGTGTGTGTGTGTGTGTGTGTGTGTGTGTGTGTGTGTGTCGATGTTTGGGTAAACGTTTGGCATGGAAATCTGTTGCATGAGCACGATTTGTTATCCTCTTTATCTCAGCTGAGTGTCGCCCAAGTGTCAGTAGTGCTTCTTGCTACATAAATTACTTCGTGGCTTTCTAGCCAATGACCACTTAAGCCATCAACAATCAAAAATTGAGCAATGCAATCGAGTCGCAGTGCTCAAACGGCGCAAAAGAATAGTCAAAGACATGCTAATAACAACAAATCCAGAGATTCCAAACGTACACAGAGTGCGACTTCATAACTATGATGCAGCAAACATACATAGATAAACACATACTTACTCATGCTTAGGCACACATGCATAACACATATATGCAAAGCCAAGCATTTAGCATTTACCAGCTCAGCTCTAGACTAACCCTTGTTGTTATTGTAATTATTTCTGTTGATTTTGCAGGTGTATCTTTCGCTTCGGTTTTTTGATATCAAAGAAATCTGAATGCCACTAGAAATAGTTTTAATAATTAAAGTAAAAACAAGCAACTCTTTCGTAATGCTCGCTCAGCAAATTTATTATTAAACTTTATTATGCGTTTGGTGATTTTACAGTTGTATAAGATTGGTGAAACTATTTTCATTGCAAAATATCAATCAATGATTGTGATCTATTCATGATTCATGATTCATGATTCACAAATAGTATATATAAATTTTAGTTTGTCGACATGTAGCACCCTTTGAGAGTGTACATGAGCAGCAAGATTGACAGCCCGGAAAGCTAATATACTTTATTTAGCCTGCAGAGTAATATCTAAGGATATGCGTCACTAACTGGCGCCATCTATCGTTTGCTGGCGCCCGTAATTTAATTGAATCCCGCAAGCGGTTCCATTTATACTAAATTGATTTCAGTCCTTGTGCAATAACCGTTAGCACAAAGCACATTACCCGTTGTGCGT
Source organism: Drosophila mettleri (assembly GCA_035047625.1). Lineage (NCBI taxonomy): Eukaryota > Metazoa > Arthropoda > Insecta > Diptera > Drosophilidae > Drosophila > Drosophila mettleri. The sequence goes on from JAWNPI010000035.1 coordinate 17,161,458, forward strand.
CATCAAAGCGATCCGTATTGCACGGCAGGAAGCCTGTCGCATGTCAGCAGCTCCAAAGGAATGTGTGCTCAATATTCACCTGCCTCACAGTCAACAGTTATAGCTGCCGCCTTGACTACGTTATAGCATATCTTGGCTATTAGAAACGTATTTAATTTATTTTTATCAATTGATGTGCACCAGTTGCCAGCTGCAAGTTGCCAATTGCAACTGGCACGCAATATGCCAACAACTACCTGGACGCAATAAACTCAATCAAAAAATGCAAAAGGCGCTCAAAGGAGCTTAGAGTTTTCAAACATTTTCCGACTTTTCTTGCAAATTTGCAAGCTGCTTACCAACAATTCAAACTAACATGGTGCTACAATTAGTAAGACGTTGTAGTACGCATACTCAAAGCATCTATATTTTTAGGGATTCCATACGAGTCAGACATACATTTCTAAAGGCTTTGTTGGTCGACCTTTTGACTGACTAAAATAGAAAGGGGAAATCGAAACGCAATAACACGCATATGAAATGTGGAATAAAAATTGGTAATAAATAAAGTACAAAAAGTTGATTACATTTGATAATACCTGTCTAATAATCAAATCTAGTTAAAGTCACGCTTTAAATTTAAATAATGCTAAAAATGGCTTGAATAGCAATTAAAATAGGCTGTCAACAATTTTATACGTGTATGAAACGTTGAGTGTAAATAAATATATGGCAAAGTGTACGTGCCCCTTTGGAGAGATAAAACTTTAAAATGTGAAAAAATATTATGGAAGACTGTCGAAAAAATTTGAAAATGGAATATACATGATAAAAATATATCGATATTCTTACAGTAAAATGAGTATATTGATTTTGTGCAATGTCTGTCCAGCTCTTCTGCTGTCTGTATGAGCGCAAACTATTATGGTGCCAAAATCTGACTAGTCATAATATTATCGCATTAAGTTCTATTGGGACGTGGTCTCCTATAGTTTTGATTCTGTTGTGGCTAACTATAAAGTATTTTGCTGAAATATTTTTTTTTTTATGAGCTCTATTATCAGTAGAGGCATGAAATTTAAGGTATATAATAAGGAGAAAATCCCACATGGAGAAAGCTGCATATATGTATATATTTAATGGGGGCTCAGAAAAAAATCTAAATTTTCAATAGTTTTAAAGCTATAATAAGATTATTATGGTACTGTTGATTTTTCTCTGTTGATCGCTCTTTTGGAGGCATGGCATATCGGGAAAACCGTGTCGTTGGCACAGTTTTGAAGAGATTATCACAGTTAATAGAACCTGACAAAAGGTTTTAAGTTGTGTTACGTTCACTTCCATTGAAAATGGAAATGCTTTTACGAACAATTGCATTAAGCAATGCAAATTTATTTAATTATTCAATTAACTTGTTACATTCCCTTATTTTTGTTGGAATCTGTCTATTTTATTTCTGTGTTTAACATTAACTTGAATACCTTTAAATCTGGAATTTTAAATTTACTCTTTATGTCGTTTTTATGTGCTCTGACATTTTTTATATTTCAGATTTTGGATTCGTCCCCCTCAACTCAAGCTACACAATTGGATTTGATGAATACACATTCATGCGCTCTCTGACTTATTATGCGTAGTCTTCATTCAATTAAGATACTCTAATAAATGACGTATCCCTAAAAATATATAAAAACAAGTGTCACTTGTCCTAAAAAGGCATGTACAGCCTATGTCGATCAAATATGAACCCATTTACACAATAGGAATGGTCCAATCCTTTGTGCCCGTGAAACAAGCACAACTTAGAAATAACAAGCCTCGTTTGGCCTCTTTAAAAATTAAAAGAATAATAATTTGTTGCGAGTTTCACATCGTCAATGGCAAATGGCCCTCGAGGCCCACACAAACGAAAGCCGCAATTAGCTGGAACATCAGGTGCAGGTGGTAAGGTTGATAGACAGAGTGGCAGCCAGGCAACGAGGCAGCCAGGCAGGCAGGCATGCAAACCGAGGGCAGGCAGTATTCTTTTAAGCATTTTAATTATTTTGCAACTGTCGTTCGATTATTCAGACCCTGCGGCAATGGCAGGTTGCGCGGCATTGCCATGGCGCTCATCAAACAACCGATGGCAAATGTAGTTTGCAATATCATTAATGGGACGGCCGTGGCAAACGAATTTGCGGGAATGCTGAATATTGAAATGAGCCAACGACGACGGTGTTGGCAGGGGCAGATGGCCATGGGGATGGGGACGGGGATGGGGATGGGGGCTGCACTTAAGAGCCGCTTGTTATGCACTTTTTCATATAAATTACAGAGTTTTGCACTCCTGCTGCGCTGCAATACTGCATTGCCGCGTGCTGTAATTTTACAACTTTGTCAACGTTTTTACCGTTAGCCAAAGTAAACTCAATTAACTTTTTGCTGCTTCAACGCTAGCTGCGGCAACAATAAACAATTTTTTGTATACCTCCTGGCCTGCCGGTTGGCAGAGAGCAAAAGCGTAATTACGCAAGATAACGGCCAAGTGCAGCCGGCTACTCGTATAAATTGCTTAGAAATGGTAAAGTGTTGGGCTAAATATTGCTCTGGGTATTTGTCAAGACGAACTGCAGCTAGTGTCGGCTGACATTAACCAAGATTTGTGGCCGGCCATAGCCGAGACGCGACGCATTAGTCAAGGTTTGCGGCAACAGCATTTAATTAAAAAACTTCCGCTTGCCGCTATGCAATTAGCGACCAGCACTGAGTTATGATCGCAATGCAGACTTATTAATGCTTATATGGATTTCGCAGATTTTCTTACATTCATTTAAGTGACATTTTACACCAGCATGCGCACAAATATTAAGTGAGCAAAGCAAAGCACACACGCAGAACATATTAAAATTGTATTACGTATACGCACATAGTTTTCAGTTGCTGCTGAGGCTGCCGTTTTGTCTTTGTTGCATGCAAGAACAGTATAAATAGCATCAACGATAATATATGCAGCACCCACGGCAGAGTCCAGGGTAAGCAAGAGGAAGACGAACAAGAGGCGACGTTTCTAAAGCTTAAGCATGTATGCAAAGAAAGCTCCGCACATAAGACACTGGGCGGTGCTAAGAAACCCACCCAGGTATGCTAACACCTATGCATAAATAATAAGCACATACACACACACGCGTTGTATGTCGCCGCTAAAAGCGTCAGGGTAATAGCTAAAATAATGGCAAAAGTGCAATTGTGAGTTCAAGTAAATAAAAACTATTCAAATATGCAAAATACAATTCAACAGACAGCAAACGCCAAGGGCCACACACGGTGTGTATGTGTGTGTGTGTGCGTGTGTGTGTGCGTGTGTGTACGTGTGTGTTTGCAGCTCAAGTGCATAAATTTAGTTGTTAAATCCTGATTGATATGTCAGCATAAGTCACAGGCCATATCCACATTGAGAACTGCTTTCAGCAGCTACAAAATAGAATTATTGTTATATTGCAGTCAAAGCGAAGCGCTCTGTCCCGCGTGCTATGCACTAAAGTGCACTATAGTGCACTATAGTTTCCATTCTATGCTCGCGGGTAAGGCAGTGTATGCGATGATCACATCTCATCTATCAGGTATATTATCCAATAAAAGCTGAATTCTTTTCTACTACATTACTAATGAGATACGGCAGTGCCGACCGCTGTTAGATTGTAACCCATCAGCTAAAACTTTAATAAAATAACAACAAACAAAGTTAAGTTTAGCCGTGCTGACTTGTAAGCTTTAGGGCCTACAGGGTATTTTTTAGTCGTAGCTACAAGGGCAGAGAGCTTCTTTGTTGCGCTAAGTTATATTTTATAAGATTTCCTACTGGAATTGAAGCAGTCACAATGCACTCAAAGGCTTTTTAGTCATATTCTCTATTCTTTTGAGATTAAGCTAGCTTCGTGTTGTCTTAAATGTAATAAATTTAAGCTTAGCAAAGGATATAATTAAATGCAGTTGCTGATAAATTGAAATTGCATGTAATCATTATTCTATTTGAGCATGGATCATCTTAATTAATTCTATATCTCTCAGCTAATTCATCACTTCAAAAACAAACATTGCTCTCTTGTTGATGAACACACAAAAGAAATTTCAATCAAACTGATGTATCAAAGGCCATCACCTGGTTGACTACTTTGAAGAAGGTACTACAAAGGCGTTAAAGCAAAAATTAATTAACTTTTCCTGTGTTTTAAGTTGGGGACTGAGCCGTAGAAGCTGACCAAACCTGATGTTGACCATATCCACTTTGCCAGCAATGCCCGCAAAGAACCAATTACAGTTCTTCTGCTTGGTATTGTTTTCCTCGTTTTTTTTATTTGTAGTCAGATGCCTTAAAACAGCTTATTACAGCGAGCAGCAACGCCTACAAAGCATCAAGTATGATGATGACAGCGCAAGGATAGAAGCGGATCATAGAGAACAAGTAACTAAACTCTAGTCGAGACTGCTCGACTAAGAGATACCCTGAATCCATTGAGCTGTAATACCAATCATAAAAAGTTTCATTTATTCATTAATAGTAACCAACACATGCCCACACACACACACAAACATATGCATGCACGTAATATGCGTACTGCACAGTTTTGCGGCTGCAGCAGAGGCTGTGCTATGGAAACTTTATTGTTTAATAACTTTTTTTCTAGACCTATGTTCTTAATGAAATTTTCGGGGCATGATTATGACATCTAAATGTACCTATTTGCCAAATTTCAAGTCTCTAGTATTTGATATACGTGAGTTATCGATTTTGTTGAATTGTGGGCGAAAGGGGCGTGGCATCAAAAATCCAAAAATGACAAAATGTGCGGATTCAATATAGCTATCAAACACAACTTAGTGCACGATTCTATCTTTAACGGTGTGCACGCCAGACCTCAAAAACAAAGCGATATTTTCGATAGTTATCGATAAAAAAGAAATGGGATGAGTTATCGAAAAAAAAAAATAAACTCGTACAGCGTATGGTATTATCGAGCATTTTGCTTTTTATTTGAAGTCTCTAGCTTTTGTGGTTGCAGAAATCCAGGTGTTTACACGGACGGACGGACGGACGGACAGACGGACAGGGCTAGTTCAACTCAGCTCGTCGAGCTGATCAAGAATATATATACTTTATGGGGTGTGGCACGCCTCCTTCTGCCTGTTACATACATTTGCACAAAAACATTATACCCTGAAATTTCCATTTTCAATGGATTCAGGGTATAAAAAGGCACCCTTTGAGTGTCAGACAAAAAATTGCGCAAAGCCACTAACGATGCCGCTTTTTGTTGGCATTGTTGGCGGTTACGGCGGCTGCTGCTGCTGCTGTTTTGCTGATGGTTGCCGGCAGCCAAGCAGCGTCAAGAGATGATGCAATGATTATGAAAGCAATGTTAGTGTGCAAAAACTGCTAACATGTGTGCAGGCACAACTCTGAGGTGAAGGTGTGTGCGTGTGCTTTGGCAGTTGTAGGCACTTTGCGGATGCTCGTGAATTGAACGTTTATTGACACACAAAAGCTGGAAAATTGAAAAATTCTGCACTGCCTCGCCCCCTTTTTTAATGCGCATCACACCTTTCAGGATCTCTGTTGTTGCTGCCGTTGCCACCTCACTCGCAATCTACCCCGGCAGCAGCTGCCGACCTGATGACAACGACAGCGCGCCGCTCTCAAAGGGCCGCTTTGTGTGTGGTCGTGCAGGCGTGTATTAGTATTCAATAGTTGGCCAAGTTGCTGGCAATACAAAAACGAAAGCATTTTATGTCTTATTGCATATTCGTTCACATATGCGACGCCGGCAGTGCCGTCAACGCCCCTGCAATGCCTGTGCTTATGATTGCGCGCTCAACCATAATGGGTTAATGGCAAATTGAATTCAATTGAATTGCCCGCCCACCCGACAGCACTCGCCGCTCAGGGGGTGGGCAAAGATGCGTTTTCAAAAAATGTTTATATAAAATTGTTATTGAATTAAACTTAATGGCATTTTTCGCATGCCAGCAGCAAAAAATGGGCGTGGCTGGAAGTGTGCGAATTTTTTAATTTGCCTTAAGTGCAAACCGGCGACGGCCGTGGCGCCGCCGAGAGCCGTAAAGTTTGATCAAATTCAATTTTATTTGCCCTAAGAATGGCCCTTTGTATATGGCTAATACGACCGACGTGTGCACAGAATATAGTAAGTATGTAATAATGTAATAAGAAACTCGACGAATAAGCGCAAGCAATTTATAAAAACTTATTAATATTTTAACATCAACTTAAATTACTAAAGTTAAACTTAAAATTTATCTGGAATATAACGATATTTGCATTTATATAAATATTTATTCAACACTATAAAGCCCACAATTAATTTATTTTTTTGTTTTATTTACGAGGTCCATAAAAACCACCGCGTTTTAAATGATAAATTTTACTTGTTCAATAAACCATAATTTATTTAAAATTATTCACCAAAATACATAATATTATAATTGACCAAAACATACAAATACTTAGTAAAAGTTCTTTGAACAAATATGTACATTATAATTGATAATTGAGAAAAGTAACAAAAATTGGGATAATTTCGCAATATTAAATTCCTATTTATATATATACTCAGTACAACCTTGCCTCAAATTTAACAGAGCAGTATTTGCATACATGTAAAATGAAGTCTCAAGACAAAAGAAAAAGTTTCATATGAAACTATATGAGTGAGAAAGCGAGCGAATGCCATTTGGCCACGCTGTGCCGGGCGACTACAAAAGTTTTTGCCATTATTTTCTTTTGAGGGTAATTAGAATAATATTTGATTTGAAACATTTTATTTCAATTACAGCACGGTTCTACATTGAAGCAAACTAAATGCGCAGGGGAGCAATGCCCGCGAGCGGATTGTCCAAAAAGAAGATGGCAACAACGAAACCAGCAGCTGCTCAAGTTTGCTGAAGCCGAAGGAGCAACTGTTACAACTGTTGAAACGAAAAAAAAATTTAAAGGAAGAAGGATAAAAAAATGTTAAAATAATAAGAAATGAAATGACAATTAGGAGCATAAAATGAAATTAAGTATTTGATGAAGTGCAGAGGACCGGAAAAATGATGAAATGATAACACATTGCGTATACGCCGAGTGCGCAGTCGACAGCAAAAGATAAATAAGTAACAACTAAATTAAATGCAAAGCTCATCAGGTGGTGCTTGCTTTTAGCTGCTGCATAACTTAGCCAGTTAATAGCCTTAATTGTATGCCATAGAGAAAAGCGAGAAGACGAGATACGAGAGCTAGCTGCCCATCCAAGGCACAAACACAACTTTTAAGTGCACTTGACTGCCAGATAACTCTCAGAGCTAAATAATTGAAAAAGTTATTGCAGCTGTTGCAGATGCTGCCGCAAGATATGTAAAGGCACATGCATACTTCCAGTGCATCTGGTATTGAGCTATGCATAAATGCCTTCAAAATATACTTAAGACAAACACACACACACATAAAATGAGGCAAGCACAAACACTAATGCCGCACACACACGTGCTTTCACACATTCAAACTGCAACTAATCCTTATGTTGTTCTTCAGTTTAAGGGCTGAGCATTGAGTTTGCTTGCTCTTGTGTTGATTATCAGTCTATACATGTATATGTGGATGTGGATATGTGTATAATCATGTACGTAGTATGCAATTAATTATCATTCAATTGAAATTACAGATTGCATACACGCAAATTTATGGCAGTGCTCCCCAATGAGCAGAAACAGTCCCAAAAGCGCCCACGAGACAACTTCATAATCGTGTTTCGACATTTCTGAACAGTTTATTTGGCATGTACAATAACTTTATAGCAATTGCTTAAAGGAATGCATTTCTAATAAAGAATCGAATATTTTAGTTAGTATTCAATTAGTCTATTCAAAATATGCGAAATAAATTTCACACCCAAAAGGCACTTCAAAAATGTTATGATTAAATATAAATTGTAAATAATTTGCAAATAATAGCAAATTGCTAGCTTTACCTTAAGTTCGAAATTGATAAACTTAACAAAAGAAAATACAAATTCTGAAAATTATAATTTACATTTGGCTAAGCACAAATCTATAAGAATATTCAAGTCAATTGTTTTGTGTTGACATGAACATATACAGACTACATTCAAATAACTTTTGTTATATTTATTTTTCGAATATTGAAAGCGTAAGCTTAATAGTGAAGTTGAGTTTAGCTCTTAAATAGAACTTGGCTAATTTTATAATTGAACTTAAATATATATAAATAGTAAATATTATGCACAAATTGCTAGCTAACTTCAAGTTATAATTGATAAGCTTGACAAAACTAAGTCTAATTACTGAAAATTAAAATTTATATTTAGCACAAATCCATGAAAAAAGTCAATTGTATTAAGACTACAATAAAATATTTTCGGTTATAATTCTTACGTATTTCCATTCTCTCTCAACAGCATTCAAAAACCAACGGTACCCACTCACTTGAAGCTTTATAAAAACTTCTTAATCAAGTAAATTTCATGGCCTGTCATAGCAAAGAATACATACACAAGCACAGCAACAACTACATGTAATCGGCTGTCAAGATAGTTAGTAAGATTCACTTTGACGTTCTTTAAGAACTTTATTTCGCAAATATTATAAGATTGTTTTAAAAGTTTTCGGGCTCATGAAGCAGTAGCTACAGCATATATTATAATACGAAGCATGCCACTTGCACCAGAACATCGTGGCTTAAAAAACAAAGCCTTGGGCCCAACCAGCGCAACATGCATAATGGAAACAACAGCAGCAGTAGCAGCAAATGCAACAAGGTGCTCACGCTTTGTATGTGTATGTGTATGCTCTGGATGGATAGATTATTAAGTATGCTCTAGTTAATTTATCTGGATTTTGGTAGTACTGAAACAGACTAAAAAAACTCGCACGTCAGACTTGCTCAACTTTTACAGTCTCTATCCAGGTACTTCATATACATATATCCTTGGCATACTCTTGTTTAAGTTATATTGATTTCATCATTATCTGTGTAACACTTCAGTGTTCTCCTTCAAGTGTCGCAACTTTGGGCATGACACCCATTTAACTGATTGTGATCAGTATTGAGTGTTCATGCAGATTATTTCCAGTTCCAGATATGATAATTAGTTCCAGATATGTCAGTCAAATCTTCAGTTTTTTTTTTCGAATACTAATCAAAACAATGAACCTAACATTTGTAGTAGGGGGTAAATATATCAACTTAATCTTATCTACAATATATATATAGATACACATATATTAAAATTTGGTATTTAAATAAAAATACCATTTGTAATTCATTGAACACCATAAATTAAATCTCAAAATGCCATCCATTAAGTATTGCAATAAAAATTCTTTTAGATTCTTTCGCCGGATAGCAGAATATATTTTCTGCAGCAGATAGGAATTATGATCATAATGAAGTAATGTTAAGGTATCTAATGTTCGTCCTGGCAATGATGTCAGATTTTACATGTTTTAAGTTTGGCGTATAAGTTTTTACTTGCCTACTCAAACCCGAAACCAACTGGTCCCCAATTGCTGGTTGTCGTTGTCGTTGCCACAGCTCTTGGTTTTGTTTTTGTTTTTGTTTTTGTTATGGCAAACAACAAAATTATATAAACGATGTCGGTTAGAATTGAACGCCTTCGGTTATTTGCGCGAAGTTTAATGGAATTTTCAACAGTTTTTGCAACTGTGATTTGCCAACCGCAGAGAACAACAGGTCCACCATCAACCACCCACAATGACATCCTTCACAAACAAAAATACAAATTGCATGAACTTCGTTTATTTACTTACATTTTTCGAATTTAATTCCGCTTTTTTTTCGTTTCGTGACGTTTCTTTTTTTTTTTTTTTTTTTTTTTTTTGAATAACCCGAAATAAAATTCATTTTTGTGCAACGAGTCAACTGCTTATGTAACTGACATATGCAATTTGTGAAGACGCGGGGGAGCGGGCGACAGTGGGTATGCCATTAACTTTTAGCACTTAAAGTTGGAGAGCGAACCCGGCTGTCAAGCAACTTATTAAAAGCTTGCTACCAATTCGGACTACATTAAAATTTCACTTTAATATGCTAAATGTGTACGACTTGAGGCTGAGGGCAGACTGAAGCTTAAAATATATGTCACATTTTGTGCCATTTGTTTTGTATTTTAATGAGATGAATTAGCATAAAATGCGAATGACAGGTACACGCCAGCCCAGGATCCAGCTTCCCCAGATCTCCCATACCACATGCATTCAATTTGTCAACGAAATATGACAACGTTTTCAGTAAGGCACTTTAGGGATTTGCGAAAAGGTCGCAACTACAACATATATACGAGCAAAAGTAAATATGTAGATATAAGAAAATACTTTGAAGTTTGTGTTGTTGCTTGCCATATAATATGATTTCATAAATATGTTTTTTTTTTTATACTCGTTTTTAATTTAAAAGGAGATAACTTATAAGTCATGATGTGTGTTCAGCGATCAACCCTTTGCCCCCACAATCATGTGGCCATCAGCAAAATATGCTCGCAGGCCGTTGACCGGCAACCCTTATCAAAACATTTATATGACTTTGTATATGTTAAGCGCAGAAATTGTTCACCCCAGCATCATTTCAGTGAAATTGTATAAAAAATGCTTAATGGTCTGTAATCTGCTTAAAACTTGGACACGAGTTCAATTTGCCAAATGGAAGGTGGCTTGAGGATGGCCTCACGATTTTAAGCTGTCCAATCTGACCAGTCCACCTCGTCGCGCCGCTGCAGCATTCGCCGAATGAATTCTTATTTATGAACTTTCATTTATAAATATGATATGCGTATGTGCGAGTATATGTAGTTATAGAATGGTAAGAGAAAACAAGCACGAACCTTTTAATTTTACTTTAAATTAATGTTCGTGTGAATACACCATGTGGACAGGGGTCTGTGCATGGGGATCCGTGTGGCTGGCCAGCAGCCAGGCTGAAAAGAAACGAACTGGCAACGCAGCCCGACCCTGGATTCAATTTGCATTGTTGTTTTTTACCCCGAGCATTTTTTCTCTCTCCCTCTCTCTCTCTCTTTCTCAGTGGCGAGTGTGTGTAAATTTATTTCTTTTCAAAGTTAAAACTCACATACACAGATGCATATTCAGATACACGCGCTTAAACCTTTTTTCCAAGTTTTTGGCCATGCACAAGCCTTTGGCGAAAAGACCGGAAAAGTGGCTTGGGACTTTTATTTAAAATTGATTACGGCTGTTTCTATGATGAGAATTAATTGAAGCATAAAACTTCTTTTTACACTTGATGGATTAGAGAGCGGTTCTTAATTAATTTATATAAATACGAGCATTTCAAATTAAGTTTAATGTGCCTGGTTGACTGTAAATGGTCATAAAAAAGGGTCAGTCGAAAGCAATTTGAGTATCAGTTAATGCATAACATGTGTATGCCAATATATAAGGCCAGTTTTATTTTAATTATAAAATATATAAATATTTGTATATATTTATTTATTATATTTGCAATATTTTTATACGTAACTATTTCCATGGCATTTATATTTGTGCAATAATCATGACGAAGATAGACCTACTTACCACCTGTAATCATTAATGTCATACCGTGACTAATTCACAAATACATTTACAAAATGCCTAACAGCAATTTAACTCATGGCCTCCGAAAGAACCGAATGACTGCGTAATTTGCATACAACTGAAAAATTATAGACATAAATCAGTTTAAGCTTTAAATGTAATCAAAACCAAAAGCAAATTAATTAGAATTCAACAACGATAGCTGCATGCCTCAACGGCTGGGAGACGTTGGTATGCCTCCGCCAACAGATCCAGTCAAAGCGTGTTGCAGCGCCAAGGGATGACCGCAAGAGGTACATATTGATATCAATATGACGAGCTGCTCAACAGTCTACAAATGTTCATGTCCGTAAAGCAACATTCATTATACCGCCGCAGTCACCGCCATCGCCGCCCACTTCGCCGCCACAGCCACGGACAGAGACCACGAAGACATCGAATCCTTCGAATATATCGACTTTGATGAAGCACCCAACGGATTGCACATGTTATCTGATATTAGTTTACGCACTGACAGCTAAGTGTGGACTGATGTTCTTGTTGATTTTCGTGCGGCTGCCCATGTTACTCTTAGTGCACACGATATTGGTCAAAATTAACCAATTATTAAGCAGAAATGCATATTACAGGTAGTTGCATCTAATACTCCGCTTAGGCAATGCTGAAATATCAATGGCTGCACACAATATTCAGACTGCAAATTAATATTGCATTATATACGCATGATAATTCAGACGGAAATTGCATTAAGGTTGCTAATGAGTAAATCTAACACGATGCCTGTGTAAATAAGCAAGGTGTGTGGCAATGCCAGAGGAAGCGCATGAAATTTCAATCATTGAGTCATTTGAATTTCTTTAATATAAAAATAACAGCAATGGATTTTGGTTTTATGTCGAATCTAAACGAAACTCACTACATCTATACCGGAGGATAACCATCGATTGAATGCACATGAAGTATTTGTGAACAAGCAATTGAAGAACATAAACTAGGGAGGCGTGCCGAGATTGTTTTGATTGCTCCAGCTCCTTTAATTGTATAGGGCTGACTGCCTTCAATTAACGCTTAATTATGCAATAGAAACTAATATTTACGCAAAGGTACGTTTAGGTAATTGCCATGTATCACTGTCTACATGTTCACAAATTACAATTGAAACACATTATTAACTGCAGTAATTGTGGAGACTCAGAGCAGGAGCTCGACTTTTAGAAGTGGATGTCAAATGGAGATGATAAAGTTCAGGTCGCTATGCTGCGTGTAGCCGGCAGCGAATGAAAACGTTGACGAGGCCAACTAAATTAAAACATAATTTTAGCTGGAACAGACCGTCCCGGGCTCTTTTCACTTAGCATCCCCAGTATGCAAAAAGAAATCTCAAATATTAAACAAACATAAAACAAATTTAATGTTGTTGTTGTTGTTGTCCTGGTCGCAGTTGTCGGCGCATGCAAAACAACGCAAATAAAACATGCGTATTAATAACGCACACAAAACCATGGGCAATAAAATAGGAGCGCTCTAGACTCAATGCTCGTGACTTGGCGATACCCTGTACCTACTGCACACGTTTCATTGCAAATATGCAAACTTTCCATGATTAAGATATTCATTAGCTATTGAGCTATGAATAAGTTTGATTTATCTAAAGACTTTAAGGATCTCGATCTTCTCAGTTACTCAGAGAGAGAGAAGAAACCCATGCAGCCTATACCAGCCTCTCTTATATAAGCAACATATACTGCCCCCGATGACCATCTTTACTCATTTGCTACGAGCCCAGAGTACACAAAAAAAAATTAAAATTAAAAAAAAAAACACACAAATGGGAAAAGCAAAGCAAAATGCTGGTAGCAATATTTCTAATCTAATTTTGCTAAAGACGACAGAAGTAATGGACGCAAAAAAAAAAATTAAAAGAAAATACTCAGCAGGCACAACACACACACACACAAAATGAAAGAAAACGAATAATAACAACAATGCAGGCGAGCCAAAGATGAGGCAAAGAAATGTTTATCAAAGTTCGAGCTACCTGCACGGGCGACAAGACGAGGGCGAATGTCGAATGTCGCTAAATGAAATTAGAAACGCATAAAAGAATAATACAATGCGCCGAGGGGTTGCCTCAACTTGGCCTCTCCTCGTCTGCTTCTTCTGGTTCGTTTGGAAAAATCTGCCTTATGCGGCAAACAGATTTGCTTAAGCTTTCGCCGGGGGTTGGCCAAGCCAGAACGCAGTGAAGTTGACAAGCATTTGGCATTCGGTTGCCCGCCCAGGGCCAAATGATTTGCATGGCTGGGAAAGGTGCGACTCCTTCCAGCAATAAGTAAAATTCCAGCCGAGTTATATAAAATAATAAACATAATCTCGTCGGCCTTTTCCGTCGCATTTTATTATTAATAGCCAAATTCGTTGTATTTCATTAAAAGTTATGCACGTTACGTTGTTCCATTTGTTGTTTTTTGCAAGAGTCGAGGCACGGCATGCTTTCATTCTGCCATCGCCGGTATTTGATGTTGTGCTGATAGAGATGGCCTGTCCTTCAATCCAAATCTGCTAATGATGACAAAAAGTGATGCTGCAGCTCGAGCATTAAACTACAAAGCAGTATATCAATGTTGGCAATTGACAGTTTACCAATTACTGCAACAGGCATGACAGTATTCCGATGGGCTAATTGGCATTAGTACTATAAATTGATGTACAAAGGAATTGTCGCACGATAGTGGTAGCCTGCTGTTTCACATTAATATGGACTAAAGGCAGGCATAAACAAAATGTAAAGGAAATTCATATTTTCTATAATTTTATATACATATATATATATATAACAAGTACGAATTCGAGGAATAGTACAATACATAAAGATACAATTGACACAAAAACGATTATAATAAAAATTAATTACTTACAAAATTAAAATGAAATATAATTAGATTTGAAATCAGATTAGTCTTGACTGTATTTCAGCTCCTGTATATCAATACGAATAATTAAGATATTGCAGTACAATTTCATAGGAAAAAATATTTCGAAATATGCCCATTATCAGTATATCATTTTGATGTATGAAACATTTCTCAATCCTCGTCACTTTAAGGTGGCTTGGAAACTGAAGTCAATGTGATGCTACTGTGCTTACGTTGGCTTTTGATACAGCGCTGGCTTTCAATTGAACCGGCTCTCATTGTTTCGATCGTTTTGAATAGCAAATTAAAACTGCAAATTCAATAAATCCCGCAACGGTGCCCTAGCACTCTGCAACAGCTGCAAAAAAGGAAGCGAGACGCGTAGCACATTAAAAGGCAACAATTTATTTTACTTGTTGGCTATCGCAACGGCGACTCCAACTAGGCAGTCCACAAGCTGGACAACACCTCACCCATGCTGTTCAGAATTAACCCGCTGCTGGAGCAGAACCAGCAGAGCAGTCGAAAAACATTTTACGAGCGCATTTCAACTGTAACGAATGTCCTGGGGCCAGACTGAGAGCACACGGCAACAGTAAAACAACGCACTCCGAATGGAGGTAGCATGCAGGCACTGGTGCTGGCGTACTCAATTGCTGCCACTCATGGACTCCCGTATAAGCAGTCCGTATGCCATTTGCAAACACACAGGCATCAGAATGATTCCTGGCTAACAGCGGGCAGGTAGCTCAGACACAAAAGCTGACCTCATGTACCAAAGTCCAAAGCCAAACGTAAGAGCGACGGCGACTGCATTCGTTACGGACACGGACGACGGTTGGCGTTTGAAGTGAGAATCGGTTTGGGGTTTGCACATCATGCGCTTCGTTGGCTCACACGCTCAGATCAGGCAACCTCGACCTCATGTGTGTGGCTGTGTGTGTCTATTTAGTATGGCTCTGGGTGCAATTACCAATGAACGTAACAGGTGATCAATTGTAATAAAACTCCAAGGCTGCTTTCGCTTTTCATTATTTCCCTTGAACTGTCGCACTAGCCCACGAGGCGATATGTGTAAATTTGAACGTGGATCTTGCCTGCTGTCCAATCCCTGGTCGCTGACATATCAGCTGCTGTCATTGGCGTTTCGTAGAATTATGTGAACGCCGCATATACTTGATTTCGCTACTGTTGCGCATGCAATGGCAACTGTTCCTGTTGCCAACCATCGAGCAGGCGATTAAGCGTGACCAATTGCTCCATCACCTTTCAGATGCCATGTTTATGGCATCTCGCTGCTCACATAAAAAGAAAACGGCAACATTTAATCACAGTCCAGCTGAAAAATACATCCTCATATCCCACTCGATCTCCGCATGGCTTTACTTTGTTTAGTTCATTGCTGCACTGCAGCATTGACAACTTCATATATATTAGCTGCCTTAGCTGAGATTACACTCAGCCATAGATTCTGCCTGCAATTTACTACGGAGACTATTCACACATTTATTCAACAATCGTTACGATCCTTAATTTATGGAAGGAAGCTTAGTGCAAGACGAATGGAATGTGTTTTAAAAAAAGTTGGAATAAACTTCAATTGGTATGATTTGATATTCTTTAAATTTCATTAATATGTCTTGGTTGTAATTATGTTATTTATTTCAAAATAAAAACAATCCCCAAACTTTATTCTAAAATTACATATAAATATCTCACTAGAATTAAAATGACTGCTGCTAAAATAATATATATATATATATATACATATATTTAGTCGATTACTGTATGTACATATCTAACACTTAATGAATTTTTGTCAAGAGGCAAAGTTATCATTAAGTCTGAAAACGTATAAATATTTTGTAATATATATTATTAAATTTAAAATATATAATGCTTGTCAAAAATCTGGTTTTTAAAATTACAGAATGACAATAATAATTAATTTTTGAAGAGAGATGCGAAACATTCTTTTCATTGCATATTCTTCAACTCACTCATACTATCTGACGATCTGACTGCTTGATTTACAATTCATATCGGAATTTCTACATATATTATTATTATACCTCTCTTGTCGCACACCTGTTCTTCAAAAGCTTACTAAATTCTTCAACTCACTCGTACTATCTGACGATCTGACTGCTTGATTTACAATTCATATCGGAATTTCTACATATATTATTATTATACCTCTCTTGTCGCACACCTGTTCTTCAAAAGCTTACTAAATTCTTCAACTCACTCGTACTATCTGACGATCTGACTGCTTGATTTACAATTCATATCGGAATTTCTACATATATTATTATTATACCTCTCTTGTCGCACACCTGTTCTTCAAAAGCTTACTAAAGGTTATACCACTTTTTTTAGTACGTATTTCAGCCTGAGCATATTTTCTCTCACAAAACTTAACACACGCGAATAAACGCATTAAATAAATATTTCTTAAAATAAAACCATCAAATTCAATTAAACCAATGTCAAAATTATGTTTTTGTTTTTTTCTTTTTTTGCAGTCCAACTCTCAGCTTTGACATTTTAAATGCAGCAGCAGCAACAACAACAATAATTACGTTTGAAAATGCTAATACTTCAGCGTACGCGTAATTACTTCAAACACCTTGCCACACGGCAGCGCAGGGCATGGCCATTCGTCTGCTTAATCCCAGTGCTGTGTAACCATGCCACATGGCCTCAAACCAGTGGCTGCACCGTAGCTCATTAGCAGCGCAAAAGCGTCCCCAAAAATACACACAGACAGTCAAACACAGCTACACATAGACGCACACATACACAAATCAGACAGACAATGTCAGACAGACTAACACCCAAGCCAAAGCTAACTCGTGTCTCAGAGTGCGCTTATTGGATATATATGTGTCTGTCTGTGTGCGTGAGTCTGTATCTGGGTGTATGTGTGTATGAGGGTGGGCAGCACTAATGTGTCATGTTAAATTAACACTTTAATTTATTCCGCGTTTTCCGTGCTGCAAAGTGCATATTTAATCAGTTTTGTATTTACGTTTGTTGCCACCGCCATATCCTGCTCCTGCACCCAAAAGCGTCGCATCACTGGGGGTGTGGCATGCAGCCTGTCGCCACTTTTGTCTGTATTAACACACACACATAATATATATCTATATATATCTATATATATATATATATATATATATATATATATATATATATATATATATATATAAATGTTATATATATACATATACATATATGCGTGCTCGTATATATTGGGGCTCTGTTCTCTTTTGTCTGTCTGTGAATTTTGTAAGCCATTTTAATTCATGTTAGTGTTATTTTTTCTTGCTTTTTTAATTGCTGCATTTAACACAACAAACAGAATGTTTAATTGCGTTTACTACTTTACAACAATTACAAAGCTAGAAAATAATGCCAGCATATTGAAAATTGCATATTAAATACATTAAACACCCTTTTGCTCGCCAATTAGCAGGCAGCACAAATTGCAAATTTAAAATAATTTTAAAAGCATTAAGAATTTATTGGGAAACATTTTAAAGCACACTAATTTACTGGATTCATTTGTGGCCAGCACGCTAATTAAAATGCAACCAAACTGCCAGCATGAACTCAATTGTTGTCATAATACTTGAATCATGTTGTCAATTTGGCCAGCTTTTATTTACCCTGTAATCACAAGATATAACCGATTGGGTAGTCTTGCCTAGTTGGAGATGGGAAAAATCAATATTTAACTGCAAATTATTCTTTCTTTTTGCGGGATCAAACTATCTTCAGTGACATGGCAAAGTTGTAGCAAATAATATGGTCGAGTTCTTGTCGTCTTGAGTATCTTTTCCTTAAGCTTGCATTTCTATTTAAATTTGTGTATATATTTATGTTAAAAATTGAAAATGTTAATGTGATTTGGAAAAGTTAAAACTTTCTGGACCTCAAAATTCGCAAAGATAAAATTGTAATTATTAATTTTTCATGATAATTAGAAGTATTTGGTGTCGATTAACAAAAGCAAAATTCAAGCTCTTTGCTAATGAGCTTTACACACACAATTTTTATCTATTTATCACTAGTGCCCAGACTTAAATAATTTGCTTAAGAGACTGAAACTGGATTCCATAGATTGGAAAAGGCTATGAAAGTCTTAAAAAAGAGCTTGATCACAGTAATACCTACCTAATTAATACTTATACTGACTGAAAATACTCAAAAAGCTTTCGGCTTAATAAGCCTAACAAAGATCAGATAGCATAACTTACAGGGTATCTATCAGCTGGACGAATCATCACTAACGCTCAGCTTTCTCGTAATTTTATGACTGCAACGCATCTACCAAGAGGCAATAGAGTGGACAATGCAGTTAGTTCAAAGCAAACGCTGCCAAAAAGCCAGTAGCCAAAGGGCCAACATGTCAAACCCATTGTGAAAGGGCTCAGAAGTGCAGCACCCTGCGCCACAATTTTAGCCTCAGGGTCGCCAACTCGAACAACGGCAGTTGCAACAGCCCGGCTAATGCAATAATAAAGTAACCTTTGCCGCTTGCGTAGCTAAGGCCAAAGGCAACATATGTTAACCATCTTGATGTTGGTAAGCTTTTTCTAAGTCCTACACACGACCATACTGCGAATATCCTGACAAAAGTGAAGCTAATTGGGTGCATTCGGCCAAAGAGTGGCCATTCTTTCTACTGACAGCTGATAAGCCGAATTAAAGAGCGATAACTGTGTGTATTAAATTAAATGTGCAATAAAAAAAGTCTTAAAAGGGCTTTAGTCTAGTTCATTTAAATAAACTGAAGTAAGGAAACTGATAAATCGAAATGCAAGGAATTTAACACAAAGGTAACAAGGGGACTTTCATGTCTTTATTAAAATCTCCAGTCATTGTTTTGTAGTAAAATATGTCTTTGACAAAGACTGAATACAAAGGCAGAGGAATGCAATTAAAACACAACACATATCGAAGGTATTTTCGTTGTGTCATAAAAAGGTTTAGTCAAAGCTTTCATTTGTTGTCAAGGAAACTGTTTATGGTCGTGATACTAAATGCCATTTAGGATATGATAAAAAATTAATTTTCGTTTAAAATATTTATGAATTAATGTGGTAAAATTAAACATATATTATATATAAAGCAACTAAGATGACTTCAATCGGACATGGACGACTTGCGTATATTCTGAACCTCGATTGACCATGCTTTTTGAATATTGTATGTCATTTGAAATAATGAAATTAAATTGTAAATTTATCTATATTAAGTTATAATAAAAGCTATGTGCGCGGGAGTTTGGATCTAAATATTGCTCTCCTAACCTAGCTCTCAGAAGTTGAATACGTATAAGAAAGAACAATATACAATCTAAGAAACTAATTTAGTACTCTTAACACTTCTCTGCGCCTTCTACCAAATACATTTGACAGCCCTTAATGCCTGATATCCCATTTTGAAAGGGGTATAATTATATTTGTATGCAACTTTAATAAAAAACTTTTCCTTAAAAAATATATTGCTTAGTGGCTACTTATATATATATAAAATAAAAAAAAATATTTATTATAAATCATCGCTATAATCTAGAAGTATTTGCTATGCAACACATTTAAGCGGAATAAAAATAATTAACTAACAAGGCTCAGATAGCACAGCTTAAGAACTCTGATGGTTCTCTTTTGCATTTTTGTAACTTAACTTATTTTTTAAGCCACAAATCAAAAGCACTCCTAGCAACAATAGATGGGGTACTCCAGCCCAACTGCCAACAATTTCAATTAAGGCCTGACTTACCCGCAGACACTCAGTCTCTAAACAGTATGAGAGAGCAGCAGAGTGGCAATCAGCTGAGGTAGCGCTAAGTAATTTACGCAATTGAATTAATTTGCCAGCGAAAAGAGGTTGGCCCCAAAAACACGGCGTTTGGCCGGATTAAAATAACGAAATTTACTCTTGAATGTTGGGATATCAATCAGAAATATCGCTGAGGTGCCTGCGCGTGGTTGCACTAATTAGAAAGTAAATTGTGTTCATTTATTAAGCTCCCGTTGATGTTACAGAACCTTTGTGGCCCCATAGGATACCAACAGCTCCATAAGAGATGTGCCAATCAAACTGCAAGTTGTTAGCTGAAAGTTTTTAATTCTTTTGGCACTCGGTCGTTAATCAAGAGTCTGCGCAGCTGCGATTTAAGCACCATTTATACTTGGCCAGAGCAGGTGCTTGTTTTTGTTTTTTACTTTCGGGCCGCATCATTTACACGCAATCAAGGTAAACCAACGCTCACCGGCACACCGCACACCCCTCTTAAGACATGTGTCATAACTCAATTTCATGTGCAATTTCATGCACCTGCGACGACACGTAATCGGGCTGCTTGCCACACCTCATCTATATGCGATGGCCATGGTGTGCACTTAGCGCCTTTGTGCTGTCTGCTGCATAACCAAGTAGCCAGTAGTCAGGCGATGGCCACAATTTTGTAATCAGCCGGCTGTCCATTTTATAAAAACACTTCAAAAGTCAACTGCAATACAAAGCAGCAGTCAAAGGGCTGTCGTGGCGCTCTCAAGAGCGTCCCCCCCTTTGTTGACAAGTGTGTGGCTGGGTGCGTGTGTGCATGAATGTGTGTATATACTAGTCGAGTGGTAGAAAAAATGGGGTACGTGCGCTCAGTCATGTGCATGAAATGAGCAATTTTAAAACAACGAGCGGCGTAAAAAGTCAATAACCAATACCCTAGCACTCAGCACAAAGTAAAGAAAAAATGATACAGGCGAACATAATATATCCAGGGGGCTTGGAAAGGATATGGAGTGGGCAAGGATATTGCTTATGCCTAACACCAAGCACGCCTTGAACTTTTACCAAAGTGCTCTAATCCTGTCTGGCACAAACAACTTTTTGAATGCGCTACCTTTTCCATTGCCAATCTGTAAAGATACAAAAATATTCATAATTAAGAACACACAAAAATGTACAATACTTTACAGCTTTTTAATTTGTATGAAATATGGAAGCAGAAAATATAACAACAAATTAAGTAGTTTTGGAAATAGCTGTTTTACGTAAAGTTTTTTAAACAAATAAGTAGTCTGAAAATTGGGAAAATATTCTTTTAAGCTCAAAAGCATTGAGTCTAATGGAAATCTGAGATTATTGCAATTTCTAAGATGCACTACAAAATTTAAATAAAATTCGATGCGCACGTTTGCACAGCATATTATCTGTTCGAGTGACAGTGAGATGAGCTACATCCATTGCCAATGACAGCGACTCCAGTCGATAACAAAAACAAGTTATCAACTCTTGTAGAAAATACACAACAAAGTCAATAAATACAAAATACAAAAAATATTGAGCTACGCATAAATATGTATATGTATATATATTAGAGTTCAGAAACAGCGGCGATATATAGATGCACTTTATTGGCATGTCATTGTGCCAATGAATTGCAATTATTTTGCTCAATAGCTCTCTAATATCCGGTGCCTAAATACATAAATTTATATATATATATATAAATATATGCATGCTGATATTTATATATATATATATATAAATGCATATGCAGCATACCTGGGGCACAACATCGAACCAACCGGAAATTATTAATTCTTACGCATGAATTCGCTCGATTTAATTTTGATTTTTATCTGCCTACACACAAAATTTTGCAATTGGTGAGGTTTGCTGTGGGTCTGTCGAAACGTTCTGTGCCATGTGTACAGATAATTGAAATGGACAAATGAATGACTGTGGTATGTGTGGAGCTCCACTGAAGTGTATTCTTGTGGGTTGTGCATTTTTATGATTGCCCGCCGGACAAACAAAATAATATAATAGAATAGTTTATTTCGTATACCCTTCAAACTGCATCAAATTAAAATGCTGCAAAAGTCAAAATAATATATGTTTATATGCATAAAAATAAAAGCTAAAATTGCATTAAAATGCATTTTTCCCCCGGTCGTAAAACACGGTTAATATTTAATGCGTGTGGCTGTAATGTGCACATAATTAAGATATGCCGAAATTCAAATTTCAAATATGCACAAGCGCACAGAAGTATGCTATGAAATGAATATAATGCATACTAGGCATGCATGCAGGTTTCGAGTTGCGTCTGCAGTCCTATCAGCAATGCAGTGACCACTGCTATGCCCCTAACACCCAACCACACCCACTGCCAGCTCACTGATGGTCTTGCCTCATAATTAAATCACGTCGAATGCGAAACTCGCCATCGCGCATATGCGGCTGTTGCAGGATTTATTAGAAATACAATCGCAGCTGTAACAGGCAGAAAATGCTGAGCACATGCTACTGTTACTTGATCTATGACATGCGAAATTAATTAATCTGAAAATCAAATTACAGCAGAAGATGCTTCACGTATATTTTTCCAACTACCTTAATTTGCGCATTGGTTACACCGTAAACTAAGCAAACTTAAAAATTATAGCATTTTAACTCTGAGTAAAATAATAAAAAGTAATCAAGATGAAGAAAATTGCGACACAAATAAATATTTTGTATATTTTATGAAAGTTATCAAAGAGACACTGAATATTTGTAAAATTGTCATAGGTTAAGACCAGACTTTTAAAAATTGATTGTGAACCTCGCAGTCCTCTTGGAGTGACGCGAACACTTCGGTAATTAAGTTAAAAATTCTTTTCATTCGGAAGATCTTTTTTGAGCATTGAATACATTGACATTGATTGCGCTAAAATAAAATATTGTTAATTATTAGAAGCTTTGAGCTTACTATTGCATCCGTATATATTGCTGAATGCAATGGGAAATTTAGAGTTCATTGTGGCTTGCTTTTGACGTGAAATGAATAAGCCAAAACTAACCAGAAACCAAGAGCTCTAGAGTGGATGAATTACAAAGTGTGTGAGGGTGAGCCAGAAATGTTTGTTGAATGGAAAATGATTACGTGGCTAGGAAAACGCGACCAACACGTACAGCAATTAACATAATAGACGTAATCAAGAGGACGCTACATTTGTTGCCAATTTGCAGACGCTGACGGTGTGCCCGGCCCGTGTGTGTACATAATTGGCGTTAAAAATAATGCGTTTGAAAGTTAAGAAGAGCTCAAAAAAATGAGCACATGAAATATGTGGGCGCTTAACTGCAAGCGTCATTGCCGTTGACGACAATTGTGGGCACACAAATGGACGTCGATTGCACTCACACATGTATAAGGCTGAAATGGTCAGCATTAAAATTTAGAAAATCCCCCATTCAAATGGGCGGCACGTAGGAAAGAAGGCGCGTTGTAACAGGTTAAACACTGCAACACGTTAATTGCGGCGCTTAATTGCGCGCAATTTGCAACTGTTGCATGTGGTGCACTATGTGCAATAAAAAGATAGAGAGAGAAATACACCCAGAGAGAGAGAGAGAGAGAGAGAGAGATAGAGAGAAAGAGAGGGAGCAAAAAAACGAGAGTCGCCATTTTTATGCAATAACAATAAGGCTGCATGACAATGCAATGGCGACTTTTTGAAAAATTACTCTGGACGACCGAAACAGCAAAGGGCCATTTGTAGCTGCCACAAAATGCGACCAAATGAACAGCACACAACGACACAGTCCCGGGATTGCTATCTAATAGTTTGCCCGGCTACAACTGCCGCTCGACGCCTCTCCTACCGCAGTAGCTAACGACTGACCAGCACACAATGGCCGCTCTAATTGCCATACATTTTCGGGCTTTCAATGGTTTAGGCCGTAGCGTTCAGAGACCACTACAGGGACACTGGGAAAGCTTGTGCTTGCGCCAGCATTCTAGCCTCCCCCACCATTGGCCATAACGAAGTCACACGCTCGCTCCACAGCATAAGTGTAGCCATGGCCACCCAAGATTCGTGCGCAATTGTGCATGCAGAGAAAAACGCAGCATTTAAGTTAATTTTCGGCTATGCAAATTGCACAATTTGGCAGAGTGATTAAAAATATAGACAATTTTGTGGCTGCCCTGGACACAAGTGCTCCATTCTTATGGTAATTGCAGTTGAGTAAGTGTGCATATGTGTGTGCCCCATGTAAGTGGGCTCTGTGTGCGGGACTTGGACAGGTTAATGTTTTCAACACCTGACAAATTTATATTCCAAATATATTGAATTTCATTTATAGATTTTTATTGTTATATTTTTGAAAGCATAAAAAAGCTTACAAGAGATTTTGCCTTTATTACTTTATTCAGCCAAATCTTAAGAGGTTATTCTTAATTAATTGAATTGCAGCTCAATATTGGATGTATAAATCTTTACATTAAGTTTAATAATATCCTGAGATATTCTAGGTTTAAATAGGCTGACAACTTTGTCAACTTGGGATGAATGAGACAAAGAGAGAGGGAGAGTGAGAAAGGAAGGGCACATTCTTGTATCTAAGCAAAAGATTAGCTAGAGAGGCAGCTACACGCGCATTAAGAGATAAGCCTGTCCCAATTTTAGCTTCAATTTTCGGCACATTTACTATTCAAAGGAATAATCACACAAAGACTCATTCATTAATGCTTTTAGCATGGACACAAGCATCTCAAAACATGGCTGAAATGAAATTAATTAAGTGATTTGTAGAAAGCTTTTTTTATTGTTGTTAATTTTGTTATCATTCGGGTGAAAATAAACATCGAACACTGCCGCTGGCCAGCGCAGCGCACCAAAGCATGTTACAACAATGTAGCAGCCACGACAGCAACAGCACGAGACAACAACATGCAACAACAAGGGCAGCGGCAACAATTACGATAACAAGGCAATTTGGTTACCAAATGATAAACTCAATTTTAATTAGCTAATGAAAACGAAAAACGTAACATGAACGTCCTGAGCATGTAAAATAATTTTGGTTACAATTCGCTACGTCAAGCACTCGTCCAATTATGCGATGCGAAACAATCTGTCAGGGGGCGTGGCAGCCACATGCAGTCGCCGCGAGCAGGTGACTAATTTCTTATTTCTGATAATATAATTTGCCGAGTGTCCTGCCTACAGCTTTTGCGGCAGTCTGGACTACTGCGACCAAAGCCAATTAATTTAAAAAAGAAAAGCAAATGCATAAGCTGTCAGTTGGTAAGCATCGATGTATATCGTCTACATTTTCTGTATATACTGTGTATATGCGCTGAGCGCTGGCCGTGGGGCATCGTTGGTAGCTCGTCTTGATGCAATTTGGGGCAGCAACAGAGCTGGTTGATGCCATCTGTTTTTGTCAGTTCTCGAAATTGCCAAGCCCAAAAATGTAATGAGCTTTTCGTTTTGAAATACAACCGAAAGCGGTTAGTTGGCATCGAATGTCAGTAAACGAAAATATGGTCCGTTGTTCAGTCCTCATGCATTATGTATGTCTATCGATGGCTGTCTGCGGAAAGGAATCAATGCAAGTTACGCAACGGACTGATCAAATGATGCTAAACAAAAAGCGGGCCTTGATTTTTTACTTTCCAATATCTAATACCCCCTGCGGCGGCTACTTAAATTTAATATTGCGCATTCAAGCGTACAAGCGCACATAAGATGGGAGTTAAATCGTCCTGTTAAGCCAGAGGCCGCATCCTTCATTACTTGTGCTTGGATGACCCAGAGGCTAAATCAATGTGACCCCCAAACACATACTCAACTTGGCTGCCCTTTTTAACCACTCTCTCTTTCTCTGCCACACACACACACACACTCATACATATGTGGCTTAAAAATTAATAATTCAAAGGTTTACAGTTCAAGAGCCAACTGGCCTTTCAAAGCAAGGAATTTAGATCTGGGCAGGCTTAAAGCATCTGCAAATCATTTTCCATTGATTACTTCAATTGAAATATCAAATATGACTAGTTCATAACAAATTTAATTAGTTTGCTGCTTGCAAATACATTTTAATTAAATTCAATTTGCACAAACTACACAAAGACAGACATCAAAACACACAAAAACACAAACATATGTAGATATATATATATATATATATATATATATGTAGCTGTATTCAGGTGAACATTGTGAATTGGTTAAGATTTGCATATTTTATACACAGAATTCTGACAAGACCAACAACAGGCGCATCAACGAAAGACAACTTTGACGTTTGCCTAACTTGTCATAGAAGCTATTATTCATAAGTGGCAGCCGCTAGATTGTCATGGTATTTATAGTGGGTGTGGCATACACACACACACACACCATACATGTATATAGTAATCATTACACGGTAATTAGAAGTTTTCAACAAACTACTCTCAGCAGCCAGCTGTGCGGCGTTGGCAGGGGCACCCTGTGCTGCAAACACCTTGTGCTCATGCCAGGGCGAATTTGTAAATTTCTCACAATTTGATTGTTCCGAGGTGGTTTAATTTATTTATGAAGCCGAGACACATCAATCTTGTGCAGCTTCTTAGATTTACCATATGCCAGCTATGAATGAGTGTGTCGGTGTGTGGGTCTCTCTGTGTGTGTGAGTGTGTGTGTGGCTGTTTGTGTGCCTCTTAGTGTATGTCATCCCTAGACGCTGTAACATGCGATGCCATGGTTTGCTGAATTTGAGTTTAATGACGTGTAAAAATGTTTTTCACGGCTTTTGATTATATTTTACCTTGAGCGGCGCTTAAGTTTTTGGTGAATATACACACATACCTCCCACATCCACACACACACACACACATATATATATATATACTCGTAAAGTCCTGGCTATAGATCCCTTCCGCTTGCCATTTGCAATGAATAATATCGTCAGCGCCCTCCATCGCGACTCTTTTGCATATGAATACCTTTTAGCTGCGCCGCTGATTAGCAACGCCAGCTGACAATGGTAGTGGCCCAGCGCCGGAAACATTTTAATGACATGCGACCGGCACGCACCGTACACACCTACACGCCCACACACCAACACACACGCACACATATGCGCACACACACACCCCACATACCCCTTTTGAATTGGGCTGACAGTTATCGTTTTCAAAATATTGTTATTTGGTTTTTAGGGGTCGCTGCGTTTACGCTACGTTAAGCATATTGTTTTGCAAATGCTCCGATTTAAGTTCGGAATTTACTTTAGCATTAATTTTGATTGTCGCACAATGAAAAGGTACGCTTATGACTATTAATTATATGGTACAAATGGTTCATAAATAAAGCCAATAATTGGCATTCGTAAAGTTTTTAACAAGGCAATCTTGGGTGAATAAAAGCGGGACTATGTGAAGAAATAGTTTAAATAAATATCAATAGCAATCAATATTAATGACCTGCATTCTACGAGAATACAATTTTTCAACATGACAGAAAAAACATTGAAAATCTAAATTGAAATTTCTGTTACAGCAGCTTAGAGGCTATTACAATTTCAATTAAAGTTTGTGGCATAATAATTTGCCAGACAATGTTTAATTCTCACAGATGTGTGCGGAAAGTAAATACGTCGATTCCTTTGATATATTTGGGCATGCCAAACGAGTGCAGAAACCGCATGCAATTAAGCTTTGGCATTTGATGACATTCCAATTAAGACACTACAATTGCAGCATCGAAATAATAAACTATTAAAAACAAGCCCTGTTTACATGATTCAACTGACCAAGAAAATTGTTTGAAATGTTTTTTTGCAAGGGTAAAAGTAAATCATAAAAAGGAAAGCAAAAGAAAAGTTTACCGTTGTTAACAACAATGCCCACTGTTGACAATTGTTCCAAGCGCGTCGAGCATCTGGATATTGTTGCCTCTCGTCTGCTGCCCCCTTCACTGGCAGGCCAATCCTCACCTTTGCGCCTTGGCCACTGTGCACGCTTTGACTTATTTAATGCTCGAGTAAATCTCTAAAAAGCCCCAACAGCTGCAAAAACAATCCCACAAAGTCATACTTAGTAAATAGCAAATACGCTTTTACTTGTTGCTGGCTGGCGCTTGGTCCCTCATTGTTGGCCCATTGTCTGTGCAGTCAGTGCGAAACCTAAGCTAGCTGCAGCTTAGTTTTACTGTTCGCTGCCTGGCGACCCAGGTGATATTATTGGCCAAAGTTAAACAATTGTAAACAGTTACAAGTCACAGCAACTGCAATAGTTTTTTGCTTTCCAACTCACTGCCCACTCCACTCCACTCTATCTGCTCTCGGGCTTATTTATATATATATTTAATATATATATATGTGCTTTTTGTATGCTTGTGTTGGCTGAGTTTTTGTCTGGTTGCACAATACTGAAATGCGGCTAACTGAATAAACATTTTTATTGCTGAGCACTAAAATGAATAGTCCTGCTTAGGATATGAATGAGTAAATTACATTTTACTGCTGCACCATCGACATTAATAGTTAAGCTTATAGCTACTCAAGCCATAAATATAACTTCAATTAGAGCTATTCGGCCAGTTCCGTATCGGATTATCAGCATTGTACAATATCCCAGCTATAGAGATTACAAATTTCATAACGTGCTGGTTCTATAGTCCAACAGAATTACACAAACACGCACTGAACTATTGAGGGAATTTCTACAATTGTAACAATGAAATGCATGACAAGCACAATAATCGACTGCAGTCACTAAAGCCTCATAAAGGATATGGCCAAATGAAAGCTGAGCATGCACAGCCCGAGCTTGCAAATGGGCGAGATGTCTGAATGCAATTGTCGTGGTATGAGAATTCCTGTGCATGAGCCACAATTCTGGGCTTTTTGCCACAGCTACAACTTATTGTGGTTGCAAATTGTGGCAAAAGCTATCAATGATATTATCAGTGCTACCACCGAACGGTCGCCGGCGGTCCAACCATATGCAACCCTAATTACATCCGGTTGCAGTTTCAATTTCCATTTACCGACACTGCTCACAAAGGATACGAGCGAGGGGCCAAGGCTGGCAAGCCATATGCCATGTACTATGTCCCGTATTGTATATGCCGTACACTGTAAACCGTATACCGTATTCCGAATGCCGTGCGCCGTGTGCCGAGTGCCGATGGCTGCAGCTTGCCATAATATTAATTTAAATTAGACATATGCTGGCCAAAGCGGCCCAAGCAGCGACACGGATGAAGCATCAATTTGCATGGCGCTATCAGATTGAGGTCTGGCAACTAGCTTATGGCCAAGCTTGCGGTGGCCAACAGTAATGCCATAATGGTAGTACGCTTGGCTTCACCTGTGTACTAATCATTTTACAATCGGTTTAGCGAATGCGCTCCCATTGTCAGGCGAACCGTGAAAATTGCAAATTCGGCAACGAAATTGTTGCATCCCAAACACATCAGCAGCGAATTCCAACTAACACGGCTAATTAGCCATCAAATGCAGTTAATAATACAACATGTTTTGCGCCAACAAACAATAAATTTTATTATATTCATATTCCTCGTTATGTTATGAACTAAGCGCCTCACGTAATTGCATTAGTATGCGTTGCTTACACCTCACGCTTCATATGCAAATTTATGGAATTTTCGCAAAAAGCCCGATATTTTAAATTTCGTTCTAAAACATTTTGTCTGGCTATTACAACTATTTAATGTGCCCATTTCTGTTTACCCTGTTTCCAAAGGGATAGTCGGATAAACTGTTTATCAGATTTTATATCCGTAAGGCCGTGATAAATTGGAAAATAATAAATCTTGTATATCAAAAACACTATGAAAACCCGCATCGGAAAATATATAGATTATATATCTACGCCCACAGATGTGTAATAATTGGCAAAAGTCTATATATTCTGAATTATCAGGACTTCGAAAAAAAGCATCCAATTTTGAATTAATGTTTAACTGCTCTTTCGATGCATAAGAAAAATGTCATCTTGGAATGGTAATATCGAAAAAAAGCATTGGTTTTTGATGCAACACGTATATTTGAAGATGTAGATGTTAAAAGGATACGGCCTTTTGTTGCAGTATTGTAATATTTAAACTTTCTTAGCACACGTGCTGCAGAATTCAGCTTTTGTATAGGAAAAGAATTCTTCATTGTTTAGGGTAACCGCATAAAATATTCCTTTAACTTTACGTGCCTAGCTCGAAGGGATCAGAGTATCTTGGCCGAGGCGTCTCGACTAACGTTTTCTTACTTGTATTAACTTATTACGTTTATAGAGAAAACGCGCCTATGCAAAATTAGAAAACCAAATTATTGGCAGCGACTCATATGTAAATTTTTCTATTACGGTCTTGACAATTAACATAAATGCCCACACATATATCAATATATATTTCAATATATATATATATATATAGACTACATATAAACATATAGACTACATATACCTGTGCACATTTGATGCTTTCGGTCATGGCGGCCGCACATATTTCCGCTTCCGTTGTGCATTAGTCGCTTCGTGCAACGCTATGCGGCGCAGTCGCCAATGTCGCCGCACATAAATTATAGCAAATTGTTTGCATTTAATTGCATGGTTTGCTAGCCATTATTGTTGTTGCATTTCATGCAGATACAGACACATGAGAATGTATGCGACTATGCATGCTCGCTGTAAGGTCATCCGGACATTTTATGGTTTTGATAAAGTCTCGCTAATTAACTGCTAGTCCTCGGCTCGTTTATCTTATGTCGCAGCTGTCGGTCAGTCATTTATCGAGTTGAGACACTCTGCCCCACACTGGGTTGGAAGCCATTGCTCAGCAAATATGACAAACGTTGACAGCATTTTCATGCTAGAATGCTTAACACAACTACTCCGGGGATTGCATAAGTAGATGTTTTGCAAGACTTGCAAGTGGAGAATGCCTGTCTAGAACATTTCATGCAGCTTCTTTTTCAATGATTGCCGAATGAACAATTGGAGGCCAGGCGAGTAGCAAGCTTTTAATCAATTTTAATCCATAATAAGGATAGAATATATAATTATAAATTCAAGTCTCTAGCAACACATGCCGATAGACAGAAGGTCAAACTAACCCAGTATTTTTGACGTAGAGTAAATGTAGAAGTTCATGGAACTTTAGGGGCCTCCTTTGAGTTGTTACACACAGCTGTAAATGATAATTAATTTGAAAGGTAAACTCCAATGCAGAAGCTAAGCTGCCAATCTTGTGCTTAAATACGAGAAATACGCATTTTACAAAACTGTATTTATCCACTTAGTTCTGCTAAAGGGGGCATTAGTGTTAAATGTACCACAATTATCTGAGAATGTAGTGGGTGCTAAACGAGAGCAGCAAAAGCTCACCTAATTGAGGTATTTGTGCAATTTACACTTCAGCAAATCATCTCGCTGCTGTTTGTCTTTTCATGTGTGGCCGCCGTACATAGTATAATCGTGCTCGGGCTGATATACCATTTGCGATATACGTAATCGGGCTGCCGCATCAGCATGTAAATTGCATTACCTTTGGGTGCGTGGGCCCCGAGCATCAACTTGCGTAATGCAATAAACAGCTCGTAAATATTTTGATACCAATTTTCCAGCGTAATTGACTCAACGGTACTTTGAATGTCAAACAATAAATTCAATTACCAATACACATGCGTTCGGGGGTACTGCGCCACGCCCTCGCTGGCAACGAACATCCCCATGCCCCCTTGCTGGATGGGCCCACATGTCAGTGTCGGTGATGCTTAACCCTACCGTGCACGTGCTACGGCTAAGGCTGCAGCCACGGCCACAGCAATGGATATTCCGAAAATCTCGCAAGACGCGGGCTCTGTTAAGGCAAAGCAAGCGGAAAATCAACGCACAAGTCGATAAGCATTTGTATGAACAGAAAGCCATGGTGGGAGAAAGAGAATCCTAAAGAAAATGAAATAAAGGCGAAAAGAAATAAGTTTCTAGTTGGTAAGAAGAAGGCGGCAACAGTCGTCCAGCCGTAAGCCAAAACAACCAAAGGGATACACGGGTAAAAGGCGTAAAACAATTTCAAATAAAACCAAATAATGTTCGGGTCGGCTGAGGGTGCACCTTATGCCACGGAAATCATTTATGGCACAAAAAAAAACTGAGTAGAATTTAAACGTTGGCATAAATGAGCAAAATATAAAATGGAAACTCTGAAAATAAAGCTGCAGAGTCCTAAAAAGGTCTTAAGACCAAACCCAACATATATACCAATAAGTTTTATTTTTTTTTTTTGCTGTTTTAACGAACAAATTGTTTTATCGTAAATAGATCATAGAAGTTACTTCTGGGAACGAAATGGTATAATAATTAGAAATGATTTCCATTTGGAAATTCGATAAATACTCCATTTGAAAAATACTCTTATTTATGGACTATCTATCAAACATATAGTTGCATGGATTCTGAAAGTGATCTGCTCTCAACTTGGCTTCTAAATCAGCCATGGATACATACATGTATCTAGCAAGAAGGCCACTTGGAAATACATAGAATGTTAACACAACCCATTCCATGTTACTTTGCCCACATTTATGGCGCACAAATTGAAATTTATAAGAATATTGCGGATGTGTGGGACGCAGTTTAACAGGGCCACAAATAAAAACAAAAAAAAAAAATAATAAGGAAAGTATATACTGTATAAAAAATAAAGCGAAACCACCCCGAAGACGAGGCTAACAAAAGCAACAACAATGACAGTCAAACAATGCAAAATCAATTTAAATTTTCATCTCACACTCTTGTATGCACACTAACACACACACACACACACACACTACATGGCAAAATAAAAAACACGAAATGGGTGAGAAAATCAGTAAAGCAACCGCAATCTTTTACCAAATTGTTGTGCCGTGTGTGTGTGTGTGTGTGTGTATGTAAGGGTGTCACTAGCGCTACTGCCACGCAACTCAATCATAAGTAAATATTACACAGGCGCACACGCATGCGATTGCTGGAATAAAAGGGGAGTGCAAGGAGCGCAGGGTGCACAGGGAGCGACAGGATCACAAGGAGCAGTCAGTGGCAAGCTTATTATGCCCTCGGGTAAAATATAAACAGGCAGGCGGGAGCGGCTGGCAAGCAGTATCGGGTTGGCAGGCGAAACACGTTCTAATAGATTTCCAGCCTCTCGCCTTTTGATGGCTACGTAGACGTTGGCAGCCCGTACAAGTTACACATGTTGCCTTTGTTTGGCTTCCTGTCACACACGCGCACTCACTCGCACACATGCAGGCACGCATTTGACATGACATTTGCTGGGTGCTGCCTCAATTGAAGACCGTAAATCCTTTATTCAATTTAAGTCCTGAGCGCCTAAAAGTATGCAGCGCGATAAGCGCGTCACAAACAAAGCCCAAGGATTTTAAGCATAAATACGCCTTGATTAAGTTAAGGCGTCGCTGCCAATGGCCAAATATACATATAAATCAGATAGAGCGGCCATATATATGCGGCTCTCCGACTGCAAATCGTTGGCAATTTGACGATCCGCGCAAATATGAAAATTATGCCATTGGCATTCAAAAAATGGCTACAATAGGACCATGGGTCCACCAGCCAGCACGTAGTGAATAGAAAAAAAAAATGAGTCGAACTGCAATTGACAGGCAAACGATACGCATTGATGGAAAATCGCGGCGGCTGCTGCCGGAAGCTGGCACACAACTAATTGGACATCCGTTTTCCGTGCGATTATCGGCATGGGCCCCAAGGTAAGCTAAGTATTTCTATTTAACTGCTGTAAATTTGTGCCACGTTATTAACGCCACTTTGAGTGCCGGGCACGGCGCTGCGTGGACGCCAGGAAGCGACGCTAAAAGGTCGCCCGGGCCGAGCATAAAGAAATAAAGAGCAAAGCTACAATTCAGGCAATGGATTCATCTACTATTTGCTGCTTTTTCTGCTCTCGTTCGTTCTCACTCCTTCTGTGTTTCTCCTCATCTCGCTAGGTACGACTGGCGCATTAGTTCTGACTCTGGCTTTAGCTTAAGCTGTGCCAGCGGACTTCCACCCAGCCCGCTTGGCCACGGCCACGGCCACGGCACAAAGGCAACGTACAATTGTCGGTGTCGTTGGCTTTATTTAATTGAAGTCAATTACACAGCTGGATATGCCAGGCGAGACAGCGTCTTCAGCCAGCTGGCGGCCTCATTAGATCAATATGATGTCAATGTCGCCATGTCCAGTAAATAAACGTTGCCCGTAGCGATGAGAATAGCTCAGATTTTCTTATTTCCTTTACGGCACGGCACAAATCGCATGTGTTAAACTTTTAAGTGCCCAGCACTGATGAGGCTACCCGTTAAGCCGCTTACGACGGGGTGGCATACAGCGATGACAACAAAGGCTCGTCAAGATCAATGGGCTTTAAGGAACAGTCAAAAGTTTCGCAACCACTTCAAAAGCTACCTTTAAGTGGTGTGTACTGATTGTTTGCCACCTGATTCCAGGTTATCCATTCAGACATTCATTAACAGAAGCACCGCACGTGTACCTGCTCCTCGTTCCTACCCACCCTCGGTCAGCCTCACCCATTCTGAGCAGCAACCCGCATGCCTCCCAGCTGTAGCGGCTTTCATAAGGAAGCTGAAGTGAACTGAGCTTAAGCTAAATTAAGTTTTGATAATTCCTAATAATCTATTCAAGTAAGTTTTCAGAAATGTTTGTTCCCTTCTGTGGAAAATCAGGTGACGAACTGGAACTGGGGCCAGGCCTCGCCGCAATGCAGCTTTGGAGGCGTGGTCGAGCTTCTGCTTTTGCCCTGTGGTCTCGGCGTCTAGGGGCATCAGCTTTTGTTGTTCTTCAACACAGCACATTGAATTTCAAATTTTCTAAGATTTGAATGTCAGATAGCTTGCTACTTATTAGAAGGGGATATGAAACCTCACCAGCACACACACCCACAAACGTAACGCTGAAAACTTTTGCGGTATCGCCGCAAAACACTGCAAAAAATTTGCGTATTAATTAAATTTGTATAAAGGCTTGTGACAACTAGTTACAACAAGTAAAATTCGAGGTAGAAAAATAAATCACATTAAAATAATATAATAAAAACAAGTAACTAAACTCTAGTCGAGACTGCTCGACTAAGAGATACCCTGAATCCATTGAGCTGTAATACCAATCATAAAAAGTTTCATTTATTCAATAATAGTAACCAACACATGCACACACACACACACAAACATATGCATGCACGTAATATGCTCACTGCGCAGTATTGCGGCTGCAGAAGAGGCTGTGCTATGCAAACTTTATTGCCTAATAACTTTTTTTCTCGACCTATGTTCTTAATGAAATTTTCGGGGAATGATTATGACATCTAAATGTACCTATGTGTCAAATTTCAAGTCTCTAGTATTTGATATACGTGAGTTATCGATTTTGTTGAATTGTGGGCGAAAGGGGCGTGGCATCGAAAATCCAAAAATGACAAAATGTGCGGATTCAATATAGCAATCAAACACAACTTAGTGCACGATTCTATCTTTAACGGTGTGCACGCCAGACCTCAAAAACAAAGCGATATTTTCGATAGTTATCGATAAAAAAGAAATGGGATGAGTTATCGAAAAAAAAAATAAACTCGTACAGCGTATGGTATTATCGAGCATTTTGCTTTTTATTTGAAGTCTCTAGCTTTTGTGGTTGCAGAAATCCAGGTGTTTACACGGACGGACGGACGGACGGACGGACGGTCGGACGGACGGACGGACGGACGGACGGACAGACGGACAGGGCTAGTTCAACTCAGCTCATCGAGCTGATCAAGAATATATATACTTTATGGGGTGTGGCACGCCTCCTTCTGCCTGTTACATACATTTGCACAAAAACATTATACCCTGAAATTTCCATTTTCAATGGATTCAGGGTATAATGATATAAAACTTATTTGAAAAGAAAATAATGTGCTCAGATACGCTTAATTAAAAATTGCATTTAAATACAGATAAAAAGCATGAGAATTGCATGGAACGACATTCTTAAATTTACAATTTAGGGAATTTTTATATAGGCATTCAGAAACATATATCTATATAAAGGCTGTTTTTGTTAGATCAAGAAAATTCGAAAGCGTCACACTAATACTAACTGCTTTAAACCTTGTGAAATATGACTTATATACCCTAAACCCATTAAAAAAATTCATTTCGTGTAACTAATATAAAATAAGTTAAGAATAAGTAAGGTTTCGGTGTTTAGCATAAAACAAAATATAAAGAAGCCATGACTGCTTACTTTAAATATATATTTTTATTTCAATTTAATAGATTATTTATAGTTAAAAGTAGACTCATATTCCTCACTCAAGTGGAGCTTCAAAGGTGGATGGTTAAAAAAATTATTTATTTATTTTTATTTTTGAAGCTGCTCTGCTAATAAGTTAGCTGACCGGAGGTTTCTGGCAGTGTAATAGCTTTGAAAAACTTTCAGCGCCAACTATTGTTGAAAAGTTTTCAATTGAGAATATTAATTTAGTCAATACATGTGGGCGAAATGCGAAATGCGCAAAGACGAAGTGGCAGCCACAACAAAACCCAAACAAACGTTAAAAACTTTTGCGGTAACACAACGCAAATCCAAAGAGGCCAGTAGTAGCAGCAGCAGCAGCAGCAGTAGCAGCTTAACAGCTCAGGTACTTGGCCAGGAGTTTAAAGCGACAACGCGCCGGCATAATGTGGCTTTTGTGGCGTAATTTCTATTTGGCAAGTTGTTGTTGCATGTATAATCAAGAGGTCGTGGCCTGACCCCAAGACTTGGACCCCATCCACAAACCCTTGGCCCAATTAGCATTGTCTCTAACGCAATTGGCTGTGGGCAATGCTTTGTTGTGGCCACGTTCCGTGGAATGGCATCAAGTACCTGGCCGTAATAAAAAAGAATATATATATATATATATATATATATATATATATATATATATATATATATATATATATATATATATATATATATATGGCAACACACAGACACAGTTACGTGCAGTTACTTTGAATTTGTATGAAAATAATTCGGTCAGTTGTCACTTTGATGTACCCAAAAATGTTGGCAACACTTGTTTAGCCGCGGGCGAACTTTCCACCCATGCTCGGTCCCACACTCACACACCGTGCGCTCGCATGTGTGCATTTGTATGTACATAGATAAGCGAGCTCTTCCTGCTGGGAATTAGCATACCGACTGCATCTCTACAGACTCGCTGCGTCCGGCGCACAACATCATCAACGGCCTCGGGGCAGAAACAGCAGCGGCGGCAGCAGCTGTTGTGGTCCAACTACCAACTACCAATCGTCGTCCGATTCATGGCGCGCACATCATCCCCTAGTCGTAGCCACCTTCAGATTTGTGTATCAAAAATTTTTTTTTCTTTCTGCTTTTTTGGCATTTGCATGGAAAAACGAACGGCAAACGTCGTCATGGTCATCGTCGTGCTGAGTGCTGCCTAACATTCAAAGTCCATTCAATCACACACATGCAAGCTGCGATGGAGACAGTGGGATCTACCTGCTGGGATCCAACTAGCCAACCAGCCAGCCAGGCAGTCAGCCTGCCAGCCAACCAGCCATACATTCTTGATGTGGACGTCTTTGCCCAGCGGTAACAACTGTCCGCTGCAAAAGCTTCTGTTGCTTTGTTTCATTTGTGTTGGCTTGGGCCTCTGTGTGCGTGTGTGTGTTAGTGAGTATGTGGATAGACGGAGGTAGAAACACAGCTTTGTTTCCGGAACGGCACGTAAAACAACACGACGAAGGAAAGCAAAATGACGCCTGCAGTGAATTGAACTTTTGCATTTCAAGTGAAAACTCATACAAAGCAAGAGCAAGTTATAACAATAGCCAAACATGCAGAAAGAACAGCAAGAGCCCATCGAAATGAAAATTTTGAAACAAAAGCAGCCAAATAATACAATCTCTAACCTCCCAGCACACAAAAAAAAAATTATACCCAAAGAATTTCTTCTACCTAAATGGGAATGAGTTTCTGATTTCCACTGACCATTGGCAGTATTTTGCCAACTAACAACAAGAAATATTATCCAAATGCTCGCACACACACTCAAACGAGCTAACGTATACGAAAAACATTGATAAGTACCAGACCTCAACGTGCTTTACACAAAAAACAAAATTTATTTTACATTGTTGAAATCTTCAATATTCACTTTCCACATTTTCAAGTCTTATTTGTAAACATAACAATATGTAGATCTAATATCACAAGATTATAATCGATTCTTTATTCATTCATTAATACATTACTTAAATACATCATTCAAAACAATGTGGTCTTTATCGATGAATCATTTAGAGGAACATACTCTTATTACTTTTTTTTGAGTCAAATTATAAACGATAACGGTAACTACATAAGACTTACTAAATCTGTCAATTGCCATACGATCGATCAAAATGCTCGTTAAACAATTTGTAGATAATGATAACGATTCGACTATAAAAGACAACGCGTGCAATCCATTCCTCACAGAGTTCATTCTATTTTTAACCAAGCAAAATTATTGCTAAGTGTGTTCTATTAGCGCTCCTGGTCGCCTTCGCCAGTAGCTCCTCGTCACTCACGATAATGGCTTGGTCAACTATCGTGAATCTCTTGACACGTGAATCTCGATGCCTGGAAGATGATGTTGCCCTGTGGCGTCCCTGCCGACAACATTCCACCCATGGCCCCACTGACAGCCGACTTCTACGCCTTCGACTACGTCAACGGAGAGACGAACCTTGTGGGCAATGTGAGCAACATTCGCATTTCGGGTCTCAACAACTTCCAAGTGCTGAGCGGCAGCTACAACCAGAGCACTCTGCACGCCACCTTTGACGTCATGTTTCCCGCACTCCAAATCTTGGGATCCTATGGTGGTCTTCCCATGCCCATTCGCCAGAGTATTCTGATCAACAAGAAGATCACAGATTGGCGTTTTGTGGGCAAATACACTTTTGTCCAACTCCAATGGACTACGTATCAAGGACTTCAACCTACAATACTTTGTTGCTGATGTGAAGGCCGATAACTGGGATCAGTTCATGGACATTGCCGCTAACAACTATCTAAACTCCTTCATCAATTCCTTATCTCTGTTGTTCACTGAGGAGATTCAGCCTTATATCAACCCCCTGTTTGAGAAGTATGTGTTGCCCTCCATCAATGAGTTACTCTCTAACTTGAAACTCACCGAGCTGAGCATCTTCTTTGTTCTGCAAGCCGGAGTTTGGAGCAATGCTGATTGTAATGCTCAAGCTTAAAAGCATTTACTTCTGCTGTTCATAAAAATAAAACATATGTACCGAACTTAATAAAAGTTTTTCATTTCAAGAAATACTTTAAAATGATTGTATCTTAATAGTAGAGTCTTAATTATATAACCAAAGATATTTAATGTACAATATTTCATATTTTTTACAAGAAAATGAAAACTGTGTAAATAATTGATTTTGTATGACAAACGTAGGTTAGTAAAATAGAGTATTTAAA
This sequence comes from Drosophila mettleri, assembly GCA_035047625.1. Taxonomy (NCBI): domain Eukaryota; kingdom Metazoa; phylum Arthropoda; class Insecta; order Diptera; family Drosophilidae; genus Drosophila; species Drosophila mettleri. The sequence continues at coordinate 17,201,307 of JAWNPI010000035.1, forward strand.
ACAATATCTCTGAGGGCATTTCCTAGACTTGCTTCATTCATTTATCTTAGCCATCTTAGGAAATCACTGCCTCAATTTAAAGTAAGTACGCCAGGATAAAGAATCTGTTAGCTAGAAGATGAGTCTAGGTTTATTTTTATGAATCCATTGAAAATGGAAAATCAGGGTATAATGTTTTTGTGCGAATTTATGTAACAGGCCGAAGGAGGCGTGCCACACCCCATAAAGTATATATATTCTTGATCAGCTCGACGAACTGAGTTGAACTAGCCCTGTCCGTCTGTCCGTCCGTCCGTCCGTGTAAACACGTGGATTTCTTAAACCACAAAAGCTAGAGACTTCAAATAAAAAGCAAAATGCTCGATAATACCATACGCTGTACGAGTTTATTTTTTTTCGATAACTCGTCCCATTTCTTTATTATCGATAACTATCGAAAATATCGCTTTGTTTTTTAGGCCTGGCGTGCACACTGTTAAAGATAAAATCATGCATTAAGTTGTGGTTGATTGTTATATTAATTGCTACATTTGTCATTTTTGGATTTTCGATGCCACTCCCCTTTCGCCCACAATTCAAGAAAAATGAGAAATAGAGACTTGAAATTTGTCAAATACATTTGAATATCATAATCACTCCCCAAACATTTCATTAAAAACACAAGTCGAAAAAAAAAGTTATTAAATAATAAAGTTTCCATAGTACAGCCTCTTCTGCAGCCACAAAACTGCGCAGTGAGCATATTACGTAATTGTTCGTGCACGCATATGTTTGTGTGTGTGCATGTGTTCTTTACTATTAATGAATAAATGAATCTTTTTATGATTGGTATTACAGCTCTATGGATTCAGGGTATCTCTTAGTCGAGCAGTCTCGATTAGAGTTTTGTTATTTGTTAATTATACCTTTTGTTTATTTATCAGCAATAAGATCAGAGTGGTGACATTTTCACAATACTCTCTCTTGGATTAATATTATTAACGTTAATAAAATCACTAATACAAGGAACTAAAATTATTATTGTACACGACACAACTTTTAATATACTACAAACTCGATTTCTTTTATTTCTACTCAATTTTCATATTTAAGCATCAACATTACAATCAACTTTGTTCCACATACTAGCTTGCATAACGAAGTAGTTGCTCAGATCAGTGAGGCTTAGGTTAGAGAGTAGCTCATTGATGGAGGGCAACACATACTTCTCAAACAAGGGGTTGAAATAAGGCTGAATCTCCTCAGTGAACAATAGAGAGAAGGAATTGATGAAAGAGTTTAGATAGTTGTTAGCGGCAATGTCCATGAACTGATCCCAGTTATCGGCCTTCACATCAGCAACAAAGTATTGTAGGTTGAAGTCCTTGATACGTAGTCCATTGGAGTTGGTCAAGCTCTGGCCAAAAGTGTATTCGCCCACGAAACGCCAATCTGTGATCTTTTTGTTGATCAGAACACTCTGGCGAATGGGCAGGGGAAGACCAACAATGTTCAGCACGCCCTCCACTGCATAGGATCCCAAGATTTGGAGTGCGGGAAACATGACGTCAAAGGTGGCGTGCAGAGTGCTCTGGTTGTAGCTGCCGCTCAGCACCTGGAAGTTGTTGAGACCCGAAATGCGAATGTTGCTCACATTGCCCACAAGGTTCGTCTCTCCGTTGACGTAGTCGAAGGCGTAGAAGTCGGCTGTCAGTGGGGCCATGGGTGGAATGTTGTCGGCAGGGACGCCACAGGGCAACATCTTCTTCCAGGCATCGAGGAACATGTCAAGAGATTCACGATAGTTGACCAAGCCATTATCCTGGGTGGCGGGGGAGCCACTGGCGAAGGCGACCAGGAGCACTAAAAGAACACACTTTGCAATCATATTGCTTGGTTAAAAGTAGAATTTACTGTGTGAGGAACGGATCGCACGCGTTGTCTTTTATAGTCGTATCGTTATCTATGGATTATTTATAAGGTGTCTCTGATAGATTGCAATAATATTCAATGTCATTTTGTTACTCCAAAGACACCATGATGTATTTTCAAGATAATGGATATATATGAATCATGGACTATACATATATGTATGGTTGTAGCTGCCCTGTCCGTCTGTCCGTCCGCCCGTCCATGTAAACACCTAGATTTCGTAAACCACATTTATTTTTTTATTTTTCGATAACTCATCCTCTAAAATATCGCTTTGCATTCTAGATAGAATCGTACACTAAGTTGTGTTTGATTGCTATACTGAATAAGCATATTTTGTTATTTTCGGATTTTTTATGCCACGCTCCTTCGCCCAGAATTCACAAAAATTCACAATTCCCGTAAATCCAATACTAGAGACTTGAAATATGCTTAACTATATTTTTCCTTAATATTTTAAAAATTAATTAGGCGTTTTGTGTATCCTAAATATTACGTGTATGGCAATGTTCGTTCGGCTATTTAAGAATTCTTTTTAATTTGAATTTCGAGTCAAAAAAATTGCCTTGAGCCCACAGTAAGTTGTTGAGTCATATTGAGTCATATTCCAACAGTCCTTCTCTAAACTAAGTCTTTTAAGTCGTCTAAGTCGAATTAGTATATCGTGTTGAGTCATACAATAAATTGGCCAGTTCAACGTGATAAGAAATTATGTAACGTGATAAGTTATGTCCAAAACAGCCAATTTAAATGCGATCGATCAAAGTGCCGCAAAATCAATTCAGAGATAACAATTCGACTATAAAAGACAACGCGTGCAATCCATTCCTCACAGAGTTCATTACACCTTTAGCCAAGTAAAATGATTGCAAAGTGCGTTCTATTAGCGCTCCTGGTCGCCTTCGCCAGTGGCTCCCCCGTCACTCAGGATAATGGCTTGGTCAACTATCGTGAAGCCCTCGATATTTTCCTTGATGCCTGGAAAAAGATGTTGCCCTGTGGCTTCCCTGCCGACAACATTCCACCCATGGCCCCACTGACAGCCGACTTCTACGCCTTCGACTACGTCAACGGAGAGACGAACCTTGTGGGCAATGTGAGCAACATTCGCATTTCGGGTCTCAACAACTTCCAGGTGCTAAGCGGCAGCTACAACCAGAGCACTCTGCACGCCACCTTTGACGTCATGTTTCCCGCACTCCAAATCTTGGGATCCTATGCAGTGGAGGGCGTGCTCAACATTGGTGGTCTTCCCATGCCCATTCGCCAGAGTGTTCTGATCAACAAGAAGATCACAGATTGGCGTTTTGTGGGCGAATATACTTTTGGCCAGAGCTTGACCAACTCCAATGGACTACGCATCAAGGACTTCAACCTGCAATACTTTGTTGCTGGTGTGAAGGCCGATAACTGGGATCAGTTCATGGACATTGCCGCTAACAACTATTTCAACTCCTTCATCAATTCCTTCTCCCTGTTGTTCACTGAGGAGATTCAGCCTTATGTCAACCCCCTGTTTGAGAAGTATGTGTTGCCTTCCATCAACAACTTGCTCTCCAACCTGGATATGACCGAGTTGTCTAACTACTTTGCAATGCAAGCCGAGCTGTGGAACAATGCCGACTGCACTGTTCGCGCTTAAGAATTTGTATATTGAATAATAAATGAAAGAAGCAGATAATTTATCAATATTTTTACTATGAGTATATTAATGTTTCGTAAGAGCTTAATTGACTATATGTGAATATGCATGAATAGTTGTGTCTTCAGTAACTTATATTTGATAGAAAATATATTTTTTACCCACGTACAATAAGCTATTATTACCATTTAAGCCTCCCATGTAACAAGCGTATGAATATTTTTATTTAACTTGGTAGGAAAAAGTAAACTTAAGTTCGAAAACTCAATCAAGGTAGCCTTTAGCAATGCAAATTAAATTATCGTAACATATCACAGTCAAATAGAGTTAGTAAGTTGTTCGGATATGTATATCATTATTAGTCAGCTAATAAAATACTTAAAAAAAATTATATGAAAACATCTAACAAATAATAGCCTTCATTAATAATATAGGCATGGTTTAGTAAAAGACTGACTCAATGGGGTGGTTTCCTTAAGAAAGAAGAAGGAAGAGCTATGGAGGCAATAATAATAATTCAAATCCATTTTATTTATTGTATACTTTTTTACATTTTTTATAATCAGAAAAATTCTCTAGCATAATTTTAAAAATTTTAATTAATTTAAGGTTGTGTTTTTTAAAAAATTATCTCAAACGGTAGAGTGACTCTAATTTTATATAATCCCTAAAAGAACGCAATGAAATTTTGCAGTTTGTAGTAGATAAAAAAAGTAGTAGACTCAAATAAATTAATTTCACATCAATTGAAATGACAAATTTAGATATATAAGCAAGGACAAATTCAATAAGGTAATACTCTAGCTCAACAAGGTGAAGATAATGTTTTTCTGAGCATTTCGACATGTCACAACCACAACAACAAAAACCATATATTATATATATATTTAAATACCTTTCATTAACATTTTCTGCGGATCGAATTAATTTCATATGTATACACATCCACTGATACGTAGTACCTTAGCACTGTGCAAAATTTTTATTTGATTTGCAGTTGAATCAAATAAAATATGTATTGCGCTCATTGGGATTGAAAAAAAAAATTAATCTTTGCATAACTGAACCTATTAATATTCTAGGCAAAGCTATTAACTGTCTTAAACTTTTTTTAGATAATAATGCCTTTTAACCTAATCGATTCATTTAAATGTCACAGCTGAAATACTCGATAAGCTGACGTTCACTTTAGCTCCACAAAAACTATACAGCATATCAGTAATACGACAATAAGTATTTCCCAGAAAGGTAAAAATTAGAGTTTCATCGTAAAAATATTCAATCAAAACATTTTGAGTACTTAGGCCGAGACGGCACGACTGAGAGATACCCTGAATCCATTGAGCTGTAATACCAATCATTAAGAGTTTCATTTATTCATTAATAGTAAACAGCACATGCACGCACACAAAGATATGCATGAACAAACATGCACGTAATATGCTTACTGCGCGGTTATGCGGCTGCAGAAGAGGCTGTACTATGGAAACTTTATTGTTTAATAACTTTTTTTCTCGGCTTATGTTCTTAATGAAATTTTCGGGGAGTGATTATGAAATTCAAATGTATTTGCTAAATTTCAAGTCTCTAGTATTTGATATAGGTGAGTTATCGTTTTTGTTGAATTGTGGGCGAAAGGGGCGTGGCATCAAAAATCCAAAAATGACAAAATGTGCGGATTCAATATAGCAATCAACCACAACTTAGTGCATGATTCTATCTTTAACGGTGTGCACGTCAGGCCTCAAAAACAAAGCGATATTTTCGATAGTTATCGATAATAAGGAAATGAGACGAGTTATCGAAAAAAAAATAATCTCGTACAGCGTATGGTACTATCGAGCATTTTGCTTTTTATTTGAAGTCTCTAGCTTATGTGGTTGACGAAATCCAGGTGTTTACACGGACGGACGGACAGACGGATGGACGGACAGACGGACGGACGGACGGACAGACGGACGGACGGACAGACGGACAGGGCTAGTTCAACTCAGTTCGTCGAGCTGATCAAGAATATATATACTTTATGGGGTGTGGCACGCCTCCTTCTGCCTGTTACATACATTCGCACAAAAACATTATACCCTGAAATTTCCATTTTCAATGGATTCAGGGTATAAAAAGGAATTAATTTAAAATTTTTCGCAACTCAGCTATAAAACTGTGAAAGTATATTTTGCATAAGATACAGACATATAAAAGATTAAAAATTGTAAATTCGAAATGTAAAGTTTATTCCATCAAATCATTCATTTGATAATGAAGTGAACCCCGATAAATATCTAGCGTGACTCATTTATTCATGTGAAAAGTGGCACCAATAAGTCTTTTTAAAACCTTTCCAAAAACAGCCCGTTTTGACAAATTCAACTATATGTAATCAATCAAATCCACAATTGTGCAATACATTGATAAGGACACAGCTATAAAAGAGTAGCTGAGCGGGTTCATTTTTACAGAGTTTTAAAAACCATAGAACGAAATGATAGCAAAGGTGTTACTGTTGGGCCTTCTAGTGGCCACCACTAGTGCCTCACCCTTGACAAGCACGATCAACTATACGGATGCCTTTGAAATGATGATCCAGGCCTTTAAGGCTATGGCTCCAAATGGCTGCGCTTCCCAGGATATTCCAGTCCTAGACCCGCTCACTAACGGATTCTCCACCTTCAACTACACCAGAGGAGAAACAAGCATTGTGGGCAACGCTAGCAACATCCGCATCTCGGGCCTTAGCAGTGTTATCATTCTCAATGGCGAATACGATCCCAACACATATAACGTCAATTTCGACATCTTATTCCCGGAGATTCAAATTTTAGGCTCCACAATAATGGAAGGTGTATTCAATATGCTCGGTTTCACTTTCCCCACTCGCCAAAACACACTGCTCAACGAGCGACTGGAGCAAATACGCTTTGTCGGTGAATACACATTTGCCCAGAGCCTGACCAACTCCAATGGACTGCGCATTAAAGATTTCAAGCTGCAGTTTTACATTGGTGAAGTGAAGATCGAAAACTGGGACACACTATGGAATATTTCGGGCAACAACTTTTACGATGGTTTTACCAGCCAAATGATTTCGTTCTTGGCTCAACAGATACAGCCCAGCATAGATCAACTTGTGGCCGAGTATGCAGTTCCCCCGATCAACGATATGCTCTCCGCTATGAGCATGACTCAGCTTACCACGTTCTTTGTGAATACCGCCAAGGCATGGAGCAGTGAGAACTGCAAGGCATCTACCTAAAAACATGAAAATAATCAAGAGATATATATTAAAAATCAAATGAACATATTAAAATGACTAAATGAGGTTTTGAATATAGCTCGGAAACTATATATATATAGACATAACTTTGTTCATCCGTAGCTATGGGACACTCTAAGTAGAGCAAGCCTCCTTGTACTCGAAAGCTACTTAAATAGACGAAACTGGACCTCTTTGTTTTTTAGTCGCTTTCTTTGCTGCTGCTGCTGCTGCTGTTGCTGCTGCTGCTGCTGCTGTAATCCGCTTAAGTAACTCAGCAACAACGGAAACCGGAAATGAAAACCATACAGTGTGTAAAGCACATGGTGCGTGGGCGGCCTGTGACGGTTTCGGCTCTGGGCTGGGCAGCCGAACGACTTCCGCTCTGTGAAGCTGGCGTAGCTGGTCGACTTTTTGTTTGAACCTGGCAATCGCAGCCATATGCTCGTCGTCCTTGCAGATTGTCGACGCGTCCTCGTACAGGTGCATGGATATGAGAGAGGAGCGAGGCAATGGGAAGGAAGCACGGCTCTTAAGCTTCACCGGAAATGAAGAATTGTTCGACTTGCTCGAGCTCCTGTGACAATGTCAGTGGTCGCCACCTGACAGAACCCCCAAGACAAAGACGCCATGAATCAACCAAAATGTTACGTGCCCTCCCAAAGCCCTTTATTGTTATTGCTGCAGCCAGTTTTAAGTGCTCATAATAGCGCGGACTAAACAAACAACAAACAGTAAATGGCTTTTTCGTATTGCGGTTTTCCGTTCTATGGTTTATACGCTCACACACCCGTGTATCCAAGTCCCGCCAGAGTCTGACGGGTTCATCATCAGTCACCCAGTTCCGTCTCCGAGTCCGTCTCCGTCTGTCTGCTTCCGGTGCACAGTCTAAGCCACAAGGCCGCTTTTCAGGTCCATTGTGCATTAATAAATTATTAGGTAATGCGAAGTGCATAAATTATAATACCTTCTTTCTGCCCACACACACATTTGGGGCCTGAAACTGTTTCACGGGTGTGTAGCTACGCTAATTTTTGGTGAAATTCACTCTGGCTATTAATGGGTCAATTTGAATGCCAGATGAACGCTCAAATGCTCTGCCATTCCTGCTTTTTAATTAATTTAGCAATTTAAATACATATATACGATTCATATACACATGCTAATTGCTTTCAATTAGGCGGCAGCACGGTTCGATTAGTGGGGGTGCTCACCTACCCCACAAGTCTATTAACATTGAATAGTCATAAAAAAAAGGCATTTATTTCTGTATTTATTTAATCGGCTTGCATTTCGTTCATTTCGTTCACAATTAGCAATATTTTGTTCATATGCTGTAATATTTATAATTCCATTCAATTCAAGCGCTTTCATGACCTAAATCAGCCGCACTTTTTACTAGATTCACATATGGCTACTTAATAAGCGAAAACCAAATGCAAATTATTATTATTTAATTTGCAAATCGTCGCGCTGTGCTCTCTGGCCGAAGCACATCATAAATATTTCATAATTCATTACATATTCTAAAGGGTGCAACAACAATGACAGTTTAAATATAAAACTATAGGAGTAATGTAATTTATAGATTAGCGCCGAGCCGAGCCATTATAAATCTGTTGGATCTGTGAGCTAAAAAGCACACTCAATTTGGTTACACAAATTGCATAAATGTATTAATAAGTCCGACCAATTGGGCAAGCGTGACCAACAGATTGAGGAAATTGATAACAAGTTTACATACATTATGAAAAGCTGTTGACACTCTTACACATTACTCATGCGGAGACAGCTGCCACGCATCTGTATAATTATATTAAAACGTTCCCGTTACTCTTCACATTTACACATACAACATTTAGTGTCCCTTTGTCATTGAGTATCCACAGAGATTGTATATCTTGATATCGTATGTGCTTTATTTAGCTGCAGGCGTAGATGCACCGCACCATAGTTACAAATTTTTGTTGTACATTCTAGATATAGAGTATATAAACTGTATGCTTCATGACACGCGTGGGTTAGTTTAGCAATATTCAACCAATTTTCGATTCTTTCGTTAATGATATTGTACATAGAGTAGATGTGTATATTTATGTAAATATATACGTATATATATGAATGTATGCAAATAGCTATAGTTTCTGGTTAGTTATTTCATATATTTATATAAACGTGGGGGCTCTTGTGTGGGCTAGGTAACAGCTCATAATACTCTTCACTTCACATATCTAATAGCTAATATTTATATGCACACTATGCACACTTACACATTAAACATTAACAATTATCAAATTGAATGCATTTTGGTACCAGACAAAAATGTACTTAAAATACAATTAATATCCTTGTTTTGTGCAGCAACAAACATATTTCAATCCTATTTTTTTTTCTTTGTATGTTTGTCATTTTGTATAAATATAAAATGTATTATAAAAAGGTTTAAAAATAAGTATGAAAATTTTTTTGATAAGCTGATTTAGTGGGACATTCATTTAAATATATATTATTATTTTATAATATTTTAGACATACATACATAAATGCTTTATATTTGCGCTATATATGTTGGGACATACATATTCATATTTAAAACATATTCATATACATTTACTAAAGCTATATGTGTGTATATAGATATATAGATATATACATATATCATTTATTTTTTGTTCACATTCATTGACTTATCTAGATAATATTTTGAATTGTTCTATATTGTATCCATTTTACCAGTTTTTAATGCACATTTATGTTAATAATATATTTATGTTAATAATATATATTTTTTTTTTCTCATTTTTGCTGTTGTTGCTGCTTTTTTTTATTTTAAAAAATGTTCTAACAAACTTATGCTATGTATGTATGCATGTATATCTAAATATACGCGATATAAAAATGCAATTGAAAATATATTTTCCATCGGTTTTCACTATTATGTTGCTTTTGGGGCACTGAAAACAAATTCGAGCTAATTCCACAATCGCGAATGTTTTTTAAAAGCCTTAAGCGAAATCATGTCCGGAAAACAAATAATTTGATCAAAAACTTACAAGTACATTAATAGTAATTAGAGCTAGGGCAATACAATATTTCCTTACTCATTTGTAAGCGCCAAACAATATAAAAGGAACTAAAGTGTACACTGCCTTGTAATATTCACATGATATATGAAATAATGTCAAAAATATATATTTTGCTTTGTTCATTTTTCTTTCATTGTTTTTGCATTCAATATGTGAATTCTGTGAATTGAATATTGATGCGCATCTGATAGATAGATAGATAGCTAAATATTTAATATAGTTTATGTATGTATATATAAATTTTCTAGTTAAAAATTGCTTTTCTTATTCGAGTTCAATTTCGTTTCCTCAATTTCGATTCACAAAGCCGTTTTGTTACACATTGACAAGTATTCGAGTACACAATCATACGTGATATCATATAGGGTTTCGATCCCTGCTCAACTCCTCTCCACCTCTGCCGCTATCTAGCAATCTAAATATAAAACGTAGCGTGCTGGAATGTTAAATAATTAAAAATGATCGACACACACTTTCCAAACAACTAACAGACGTTTCATGATAAGGTTTCTAGTTATCTAATAGTACGATTGTCCCGATGATAACTATAATTCTCTTATCAGTTGCTCGGTGAAAATTACATTGTAAATGCGAAACTGAGCCACAGCAAAGCATAATCAATTTATTGCGGGCTATGAATTAAAGATGAACAAAAGTCACTCAAAGAGCATTGGGGTTTAGTCTCAGTTAAGCAAAATTATTAAATTAGGCATTTGTAAGTCAACAGACTGCGTTTAACTGGATGCAGCACATAGCATTCAAAATCTATTTATGTCCGTACTTCAATACATTTATGTGCATTTTTTTGGAAAACCTTGAATTGGATTGTTGCTTCTGCTGGTTGCAATGAACATTGTAGTTGCTTTATTATTATGTTACAGAAAAGTATTTGGATTATCATTTTATGTATATCTGTATCTGTTAGCATGTATATTTTGGCATATGAGTAAACTGTTCATTTATTGGAAACTAAATACAAAACGACTCTCAAATTGAGTGTAAAAACGTGACGGAGTAACAATAATAAAAAGAGCCAAGCTAAAGAACTCCTGCTTACTGTCATAGCCGTTTTGTATGGCATTTAACAAAGATTTGCGCGCGATTTCTCATTTTCTATTTTTAATAAACATTTACAATAAGTTAAAAAATTTTTGTGCATCGTTGCCATTTCTAGAGGCGTCTTAGTTGGTCGGTGTATTTGTGGGCTTTTTCTGTGTGTGTGTGTGTGTGTGTGGTGGTGTATAAATGTGTATTTGTTAAACAATTTCACATTTTCAAAAAATTCGTACACTTTCAGCTTAAATACTAGAGATACTAGAATGTATGGCCTACACATACCAATAGCAATATAAAACTATGTACCGTGGCTATGTTTTCAAAGTTTACAATCAGAGGCTGCGCATAAACGTCATATGATACAAAAGCCATATTTTCGGATATATATGCATATATGCATATATACACATAGTTGGACAATAAATATTGCGCGTACGCATGTCTACGGGTCTAAAACTGTAGTTGCTCGGAGCAACGCCACAATGGGCAGACATTGACTGGCAATGCTTAGGCCTCGGTCTCGGCGCCCTTTAGGCGCAGGCGCGCAAAGTCCTCGAAGATAATATCATCATCTTGGGCCTCATCGTCATCCAACTGAATGAGGTTTGTGGTGGTGGGCACATCCTTTGAAGCTTGACCAGCTGCTGCAGCAGCGCCGGCATCAACAGAATCGCCCAGACTAACCAGCGGCGCTGCTAGACTAGCACGCGGCGATCGGTCTCCCAGCACCGGGTGTTCCTCCTCCTCGGGCTTGGGGTGCATCAGCGTGAATGGCAGCTCGGCAACCAAGTCTCCGCCCAACAGTGGTGAGCCGATGAGTAGCTTCACCTTAACCTTGTAATGCACCAAAATACCTAAACTTTCGCGCTGTGCGGGATTGGTGATTAGCGTACTTGAGGCCAGATTTGTGTCCTCATGCTTCAGCTGACCATCCAGCGCCAGCCCCCATTTATCCTTGTTGTTCGCGAGCAGAGGGCACAACTCGAACACCTTAGATAGCGTGAAGCCCGGCGCTACACTGCAGCCATCCTCTGACTCTATTTCGGCTACCACGGATTTGTACTGGGCCGTCGAGAACAGGCAAATGTCGGCAAACTGGCGTACGCACACCTTAATTTTTTTGACTGTGCGATTGGAATTGTTGGCGACGTGAACGTTGATCGATATCTTTTCGCCATGATGATACAGCTCCTTGTCCAAGCTCGCCTCTAAATGTATTTTATTCGGCTTCATCATGAACTCCTTGCTCACCTCAATCGAGGGCTGCTCCCCGGCCTTGGATGGTGCATACATCACCTTCCGAATCGTCAAGCGTACGGAATTGCGTTTGTGCGGCTTGTCCTCAATGTGCTCGCCTATTGTTAGATAAATATGCAAATATCATTAGCTTCGGACTCAACTTGTTTCAATGACGTATTTGCATAGCACATTCATCACAGCCACACACACACATACACACACTCATTATAATTGACAAACTCTTTTTTGTGTGCCTCACAATTGGGAGCCAGCTTAGCAACCAGATGATTCACGGAGTAAACTATCGGCATATGGGACTAACCCGAGAATGTGTAAGTGTAAAAATAAATGACGCATCATTATCTCGGTAGTGGGAAGCTGCTTAAAAATGTTCATTTCTTTGCCTCAATTTTAAATGAAATGAAAATAATTTCAAATACTTTCCATTTTCAGATCATAAATATCGCCGCTCGTTGGTGTCTGTCGGGGACCCAGAGGCATGGCAGTGCAGGGTTTATTGTTTATGCCAAAAACATAGCAGAGAACATAAAATAAACAAATCAACAGATGCCAAGTAAATAAAAGCATCTAGTACCCCTACCAGAGACACGGATGCCCTTACATCTGATCGACAAATAGAATCCAACTGTTATATGGACAGCTCAGTACGATTGAGTCGAATCAATTAACAATTATTCAAATTTAGTTTCAATGTAATTTCAATGTCTGTTTTCATTCACACGTTAAATAAAATTAAAGAAATCGGATCCATTGCAAGCAAACACAAGAGACTTAAATTCCGTTGAAGTCAACTGAAAACTGAAAACTGAAAACAAACTCAGATATCATCCAGATCAAATATCTGTTGAATACTCAGTAAACAATGTAAACATTCTGCACAGCTCTGCAAATTATTTTAACTTGACCCCTCAGCTGAGATTATACAGTAAGAAATAATGCTAGCATTGAGCATTGAGAGTACCTATGCCACTTTACGCCTATTTTCTGTGTAAAAACTGACCCAAGGCCTTGACTACAACATTTTCGAGACGATCGTACTAGTCAGTCGGCTAATTTTCTGGAAAACTTTAGGGCACATTCAAAAATTGTTTATTTATAATTTTAAAGAGTCTATTTTTATGGTAATGTACATACATGATTTATAGTTTTGCAAATTCTGTATAGATTCTGCTCAGCAAGCGTTAATGTGTGAGGCGTGCTACAAATTCGCATACATTGGGCGAAAGAGGGTGGCCCAATCAAGCCCACCCCATTGGCTTTGGCTCAAGTTTGCTTTCAATAATCTTTTTATGGTTACACCCAAATTGACAGTGGCAGCAGCGGGGACAGCGGGGGCAGCGGCGCCGCCAGAAAAAGCTCAACTGGCAGATAAGAATGTCGACGCCGGGCAATAAAACCACCAAAAATTAACGGACAAAGCAAAGCGGCCTCAATACTATATACACACACATATATATATATATATATATATATACAAAACACACTCTTATTTGTACATAGATATCAATTTGTGGGCAATAAAAACAACCAAAAATGCAAAGGCAAAAGCCGCTAAAACGAGACAGACTGAGTGAGAAATGCGAATGCGCGTGCGAAACGCAAACATGCGCGCGTAACTCCCAATAAATCGCTGCTAAATACGGTGTATACTTCTTCTTCTTCGTCTTTTTTGTTGTCAATTTCATTATTGTTGCAAAATGAGAATGAGAGGTGCAAGACGAAAGATAAACACGGGGCAAGAGAGCGGATAGAGCGGGATCGGTAATTACGCTTTTGGGTCATTGCTGCTGTAGTTTCTTATTTTTTTTTTATTTTTCGCTTATTTAAGCACTGAAAAAACAAAGATACCCAGCTGCGTCGAGTTTCCAAGAAGCATTTATGTAAGTGCTGAATATAGGAAAAAACGTTGAACGTCAGCGGAAAGACGCCTAATTAAAGCAACCGCGACTGCGAGAGCAATAGAGTCGAATTCCAATTAGAAGCGTCGAATTCCAATTAGGTGGCTGCGCTGCGTCATCAACGTACGGCATACAAAATGACATTTTGCGCAGTCGACGCAGTTGGATTAATTAACCCCGCGCGTGACACATGCGCCAACTAACAAAGCCTTTTTATAATAAAAATATTTACTACGTACACACATTCATTATGAATTTTAGCTCTCTCACATACACATATGTCTATATGAATACCCAAACCCATTAATGCCTCCAAAAACTTACCGACAAAAGCCTTTAGTTCATAGTCCACACCACAAGATTTTCCAACATCGCCTGGTGCTGGCTGCAGAGACACCGAGGCCGGGCAATATGGCGGCACTTCGAAGTAAAAAGGATGCGCGTTGGGTCCCAGCTTTTTGATGAGCCGCTCTTGCAATCTGGTCATGGGCCGGTCCAATTGCATAGGCGGATAGATCTGTTCGTGGGCTAAATACAAATCCTTGCGAAACGTTAGTCCCAGTACATCTAGATCCTCACGACCGTATCGAAATGCAGCCAGTACCTGGCCAAACACTTTGCGGTCCTTCACATACTCCGGATCGATAAATACAACACCGTCAATGGGATCTACGTGCGTGACATGATCCACAAAATCGCGTTTGCCCAAATAAACTGTGATTTTTCCATTTGATGAGCTCTTCTTGAACACTCGCGTCGCTTGTCGACGTGAACTGGCATCACCACCAAGCTCATCAAGGGTACCTACTCCGCTTCCACCGCTGCCAGCACTGCCGGCTATTGTGGCATTGACAGTGGAGCTGCCACCATTACCGTTGCCATTGCCATTGCCACTACCGTTCCCATTCCCCGTTGACCCAGCTCCGCCACCGTTCGTGTTAGCGCTCAGTGTGTTCATTGTCGTCGTCGTCGCCGTCACCGTCAACGTCGTTCTGGACGTTGTGATACTGTTACTGGTGCTGCTGCTGTTACTGCCTCTGTCTCTGCTGTGTTGGTGTTCGTAAACGCTGCTGCTCACTGAGTGCCGCCACTGCTGCTGTTGCTGGTTTTGCTACTGCTGCTGTTAGTATTTGCTAATGCGCTCTCTTTGTTTTCAAGCACTTTTAGTAATAAATATGTGTGTAATTTAATTTTTTTTTATGTATACTTAATGAGCAACAGCGCCACACAACTTCCTCTGTCGCCATCTAGTGTTTACAGTGTTGCATAATACATAAATGAACTAGTTCTTATTGTCAGTAACCAACACTTACACAGTGCTGCCACTTGCTGCATGTAAATAAACATTTTTCTCTCTACTTACGACGGTCACACTCTACGTCAATTCCTTTCCACGTGCATTTAAGCATACCGTAGCACGCGTTATTCACTCGTTCCTAAATATATAATCACAAAATCTTTAAAAATGGCATTAAAGAAACTGGGTGCCAAGAAAAATGCAGGCAACAACAAGCGCGGCCCGAAAGCAAAACAAGTTGAAGAGGAAAAGCCCGAAGTTAAAGTAGAGGAGAACGAAGACGACTCAGACGTCCAAGAGGAGCAGAATGGAGATAACTCTGAGGTGTGTAAGATATCAAATACAATTCAAGCCGTCATTGACAAAAGAACGGGTTCGTAATTAAACTTAGGCTGAAGACGTATCAGGCATTATTGACTCTCAGGCAGAGGAAACAGAAGATGATGAAGATGTTGACGAAGATGATGAAGATGAAGAGGAAGAAGATGATGATGATGATGAAGATGAAGATGAAGATGAAGATGTTGATGGCGATGATGATGAGAATGATGCCGAGCCTGGTGAGATATCAAAGATCGCAAAGTCAGCCGAAGAATCTGATGATGAGGAAGAGGATGAAGAGCCAATTGTCAAGAAGAACGATCAAGCAGATGCATCCAAGAAGACAGGCATACCAAAAGTTATGACTGGTCGTATTCCGCTTGGAACACCCAGAGAACAAATAGTCTACATTTCTAATCTCCCAAATGGTAAGTGTAATAAAGTCCAATAGCTTTGTGAAGTATCTAATATAATCAATTTCTTATTTCATGTATTTTAACATCCTTAATTTTTATTAGAATACAAGTATTTGGAATTGGTTGGCCTGTTTACTAAATTCGGACCGATTGCCATTATCAACCGCATTAAATCAAAGGCTGGTGGCAACAGCGTCAGGATTGCTTTCGAGTCCCCTGAATCCGTTGATGCTGTTCTGACTGCTAAAGAGAAAGCTCTGATGCTCGATGGCCAAGTCCTGAATGTGTCTCGTCCGCATAACTATACAGAAATGAATGAACGCACTGTTTTTGTGGGATTAATTGGACCCGATGCAACCATAGATCAAGTTATAGAACATTTCAAAGGTTGTGGTACTGTTGAGGCTGTTAAACTCACAAACAATCGGATGCTACGCAGTGCATATGTGCGGTTCGCTTCGGATAAATCGATACCTGAAGCCTTGAAATTGAACGATAGCACGTTCCATTCGCGCTACATAACAGTTCGAAAATCGGAGCACAAAAAAATATATCAAAAGACCTCAGCCCGCACATTGACTCTCCTTAACATAGGCAATCATGACTCATTCAAATCAGGTACCATTGAGAAGATCTTCAAGAAATGCGGCGAGATTGAAGACGTTGATATTGTATGCACCAAAAGTGTTTTAGCCTTTGTTACATACAAAACAGCTGAGGAGGCTGAAAAGGCGCTGCAGGAGCTAAATGGCAAGACTGTGTGCGATCTGGAGATTAAATTGGAAGCCTACAATTACAGTTCCTCGCCGCGCACGCTTCTGGTGAAAAATTTAGCTCCAGGTACGTAGTGATGCGACTATCTCATCATTTACCAATTTCTGAATACATTTTTAAATATCTTTAGGCGTTGAAGAGCAACATCTAAATGAAGTGTTCTCAGAAGCTGGAGAAATTGAATACATCAAAATGCTGGCCCATAAGGCGATTATTAAGTTCAGCAATAACGACGGCTTCTGTAAGTCATTCCTGTTCAATGAGCGTATCGTGCAGGGAAACCCAATTTTCTTGGAGCCAAATTCTCTGCTAAGGGTTAAAACGTTCGCAAAGAAAACGCAATTTAGTCAGAGAAAAATGCCTAATAACGCTGGAGGTCCATCTAAATATAAGAAGAATGGCAATAATCCATACCAGAAAAACAAGCCTTTTAACAAACGCTCATGGCAGAACAATGGCTCCGAGCCGAACCATTTTAAGAAGGCCAGGAGGGTGTAATGCTCTTCGCCAAGCCGCCAACATGCCTAGTTTTAAGCCTTTAAAGTAACCAACAGCCAAATGCAAAATTAAACAGTGCATTGATTTTAGTTATATAAGCTGGTAGTAGGTCTATGCGCCTCCCACTCAAGATGTGTGTTTGAATATATGATGACATGCTTATAAAGTCGAGTATAGCTAATCGCTATCGTTCATATTTGCCGGCAAGCGCGGCTTTGCCCTAATGGACAGCTTCTCTGCCCAAAAATTAAAACCTGTAAGAACCAACGAGAAATAAATTGCAAATTTTCAGCACGTACAACAAAACAAAAACCTGAATATTATGTGTATGTGTTTCGAGTGTTTGTGTTTAACCACTTTGAGTGCCGGCTCCCATTGGCACATGATTCATTACACTTTGCGCACGGTGTCGCCGCTCGAGACCCGGATGATTCATGCTTTGCCCAAGTCAGCCAATTTCACACGCAACCACACTTCATTTCTCTTTCTCCCAACATGTATAGCGGCGCTCCCATTGCACCAGAGTCGTCCTCGTCTTGTGCTCGCATCTTAGTTAACTGGGATCCCATCCTCCACTTAGCTCAATGCGAATTAACAGAGCGGCCAAAAGGGGTGCGGCTGACTCACAAAGCGGTAACGAGCGCAGTTCATGGCGCCGCTCCTTGCAGCTACCTGTGGCCATGATAACAGCACTCCGCCTCTAGCTGTACAAACTAATTGCAAAAACATACTTAACTAATTATTAAATATAAGCCAGCCAGCCAGCTGGGAAAGGCCAATTTAATTATCATTTCATGTTTTATGTGTATTTTAAGGATATGAAGCAATTCACTGCATGAAGTATACGGAATTATACAGATATATCTATGCTTATCACCGGATTGCATCGCACTGGTGTCACAGCATACATTAAATCTTTTTCATATTTTGGTTCTTGGTATTTATGGGAATTATATTCTTATTATATCCTATTGAAAATGAAAATATAAGTGTAGCCCAAACTATTTGGTCTCATTGTCATTTATAGTTTTATTCTATTTTTTTCTAAAAATATTAATTACTTTCAATTGACCACATCCTACTCATGGGGTATTTTCAACATAGTTGCTTGAAAATTAAAATGATTCACTCATTAATTTTTTAATAGCAGTCTAAGGGTCTTTGCAAATAAGTATACTTTTAGATTCACAAAAAAAAAAAAAAAAAATTAATGAATGTTTATACAACGTTATAGAGGCTTTCAAGAATTGGAATAATGTATTAAATTTAAAAAAATTGTATCACTCATTGATGTTAATTCTCGGCAAGGGAAGTCGTGTTTCTGATTTCAACCAGAAATATACATTAATTTTCACTTCATACAAAATATTTTGGCCATGAAATTCGCTTTCCCAATTAAATACACAAATTTAATTAAATGATGATAATGACTAATTAAGCTGATAAACCAAATTTAATAACCTTCAATTAAGCAAAGTTCAGATAATGCTTTTAATGACCTCCTATACCCTGAGTAGCTTTTTTTTTACCACAAATAACATTCATATTAAGATTTTACTTACGCCCAGTTCTCCACATTAAGAGAAAATTCTCGATGATAGAAATAGAAATATATTTTATTTAAATTTCTATGGAACTATATGGCACTTCAAAGTGTCAAACTGTCTACTTTAAAGTATAATATTGACATGTTAAGAGCATTTTGATCTGAATCCGAAGATTAAATACTTTTGGGAGACGTCTAGGTCATTTTAGGGATGAAAACTATCTGTAGCCAGATATGAGTTAAGTTTTCAAATCATATCGTATGTATCTCGCATAACAATTCGTTCTTAGCTCTACCCGAATCCCAAAGAAAATAAAATGTTTGATTTTTTGTTGATTTTGTATATTTAACATTTATTAGTGATAAATTGTGGTTGGAAAATCTGTTCATTTGAATTTGGTTTATCCATTTGCGGCTACACGTTCACAATATGTACTGGTTGACTTGATATTTGATGTACGAGTATGTATGTATGTATGTATGCTACGTACCATAGCTAGAGGGGTATATGATGTATCTATGTATGCACGTGAATGTATCACTTAATGCGCTTCTCTCGTATATTTTTGATAATATGTATTGATAATTATAGTATTCACTTAGTTTTGCTTTCTTTATCAACTTGTTAATAATACACATATATATATTTGTAATGGATAATATTTAGAGCTACGTATATAAGTCGTTTTGGGATATACCATATATTGATAGTACGTTCAGTTTGTCGGCAACCCAGTTAGTATAAATGCTTCAAAAATGTTGATTCGATTCGAGTCGATTTGATATCGCCTAAATGCAATGCTAGAAAGTAATCAAATGGCTAACGGTAAAGGGGCCCAGAGACAGAGACCCTGCCCCGAAGCCCGATACAAGGCGGCAACTGTTGGCCCACGAATGAGTCACTTGGATCAGTCTCTCTCTCCGAACTTGACGGGCTCTGGGCCAAGTCAAGCTTAACAAATTACGGCCGTGAATGCTCGTTGGGGGGTTGTCAATGGAGAGCTGGAGGGCTGGGCGGTGCGGGGCGGGGCGGGGCTGGCCACTTGGTCTACAACTCTATTACTCATATATATATATATATATTTTGTTTTTCCTTTGGACTTATTGTTTTTGTCCATATTTGTATTTAGCAATAAATGTAATTATAATTTAGCTTACGCTTTTAACTTAGCAATTTAGTCATAATAAGGCAAACGAAAGTGAAGGGCACTGGGGCGGGACTATGCAAACCATAACGCGAATTGAATAAGTACGATTATTAACTATTTAAGTAGGTGTATGTCTGCTTGCTTGTATCTTTGCATATAGCAATCGGACCGTTGGCGCATGCAAACGCAATGTAAATTTCATTTATGTATATGTATATATATAGACAAACTTTCAAATCTAGCAACTTAACGTCTAAACATGTTTCCATTTGAGGGTTTTACTTTAAGACTCTTACAAAAAAGCAGGCAAAATTGGTATCTCAATGCATATAATAAAGTACGTACAATAAATTCGAATCGTTGACGCTTTTTGGTAACTCTTCATAAACCTCTATCTCTCTCTCTCTCTCTCTCACACTACCTATTCAAAATTATTAAATCTATATGGGACTTAAAGCACTTGTTAGCAAAAATAAAGAAATAAAAATAATAATTGAAATTAAACAAAATAAAAAGATTTTTATAAGGTTTTGTTTGAGATTTTTTTTTGTTGGTTTTTGTTTTGTTGTTTTTAATTTTTAATTGGTAATATCGTTTTAAACATAAAGTATAGAGTGTGCAAAAGTTACATTAAATGTTCAGCTTGTGCTTGATCTTTTCGCTGCATAATTAACAAATTAAAAATTAATAATACAATACAAAATCAAATTCTGTGTGTGTTTGCGCGTAACAGAAAAGTCTAAAACCAATTTCGGGTCTCTCTCCAGAACACTGGGTGTAATGAGCTGCAAACACTACATTACAAATTTTCAGTTTCATAAGTAAATTGGAGGAACGTATAAATGTATATATGCTGCGTATACAATGTGTGTATGTAAGTGTGTGTGTTTCGTATGGGGAGTGCACTCAAAGGAAGCACCCTAAAAAATGTTGACAGTAAAAAACACATCAAAAGTTTATCATCAAAATTTTTTTATAGCGCACAGTGGTTCAGTTCAAAGCATTTCTGACCAAATTCTTGCAGTTTGCGCATTTTCGATTTTTTAATTTTTTTTCTTCGTTTTTGTTTTTGATTTTTTTTTTGTTTTTTTTTTTTTTTTGTAGATTAGTTTTGATATTTCATATATTACGTGTTAGAAAGCCAACTACGAGCTACATTTATAACTTCTCCTTTTTTTTGGCTACTCTCACACCACATGCTCTTGTATAATAATATTATTTTTTTTCGATATTTTCATCTTTTTCTTCTTTTAATTTTTGTAAGTTTCATTTAAAAACACTTTTATTGTTTTGTGAGTGTTTTTTTTTTTTCGTTTCGTTTTTGCGCTCCAAAGATTCTTTCTCGGTTTTAATTTGGACACATAAAAATAGTTCGTTTAAAATATGAGCAAAAAAAACAAAAAACTGCGTGAGGAACAATTATGATTTAAAAAAATAAAAAGAAACTAAACAAAAGTGTATGTAAATGAGCAAAGAAGCGAGCACACTGAAAGAAAAGCCTTCACAAAGTAACACAAAACACTAATCGACTTTGGGCTTGGAAAGATCGTCATTGTGCCACACAAAACATTGTTGGAGCTGTTTGTTGGTGTTGGAAAGGGAGGCATATATGCATATGTGTATATATGTGTATTCAAAAAATAAGTGGACGCTCCACTGAGCCACAACTTGGAAATGGAAGAGGAGACGGGGGTCGCAAAATTTCGCAAAATACTTTTTCATAATATGTTTATAATATTAGTAAAGTAGTTTCTTTTTTATTTAACTCCATTATTGATCAACTCATCCTCGGCTGCAGCTGGGCTCGGTCCATCTAGAAATCCAGCAATGCCACCTCTGGGGCTGGCTCCACATGGGTTGGCATTGCCTCTTGCGCCGACTCCAATGCATCGTGCAAGCCGTTGCCATTCTGTTCCAGTTTGGTTTCCGACTCGTTCAAGCCATTTGCAGCGGGAGTTGGCCCTGCGTCAACTGGTGGTGTTGCTGCTGCTGCTCCGACTGCTGCCTTTGCTGGGGTGGTGCCCGTTGGCCGCTTGATTTTCATGCCAGCACCTGGTGACGTCTTAGCGATTTCTTTGGCTTTCGGTTTCAGCGGCGAGCTGGAAGCACTCTTCAACGGTGACGACTTGCGCTGGGCAGCAGCAGGAACGCTGCCAGCGGACAGCTGTGGGCGACGCGCGCTGCTGGCACCACCAATTGGCGCCGAGTGTGTGAATTTGGGCGCCGGACGCGCCGTGAAAGTCTTCGTAATAGTAGTGGTTGTTGTTGTGTTGCTGGCAGAGCTGCCGTTAGCTGTGGCCGACTTGATGCGGGTGGTGCTGGTGCTAGTGGTGGTGGTGCTGCTGCTGGGCTTGGCCACGCCGTTGGACAGCGGCTTAGTGGGGCTACGCGTGCCAGACAAATTGCCAACGGTGGTTGCCGGCTTCCGTAGCGTCGAGGAGAGAGTGCTGCGCGGTGAGAGGGCCTTCGGCTTGGCAGCCGACGTGGAGCCAAGACTGCTGGAAGTGGTGGCCGGCTTGCTGGCCGTCTGCTGCTGACGCGACTTGGTGGCTGCGACTGATCCATTGCTGCACGCGGTGGCGCTTGGCTTGCGGGCTGTAGTTGTGGTCGTGGTGCTAGTAGTGGAACGTGCTGCGGCCGTTGTTGCAGGCTTCGGGGCCGTCTTGCTCAGGCTGCCAGCGGCCTTGCTGACCGGAGCGGTCGCCGGGCGTGCGCTGCTCAATGTGCTGTTAGTGGTACGTGGTGCCGGCTTACCAGCCGTGTTGTTGGCAGTAAGCGGCTTGCGTGCGGCTGTGCTGCTCGTCTTGGCTGTTGCTGAGGTGCTTGTAGTAGTGGAAGCACTGGCCTTGACTGCACCAGTAGCCGGTGCTGTGCGTGGGCGTGCAGCTGTGGCTCCTAAGGTGGTCCTCTTCGTTATTGGAGCTGGTGACGACCTCTTCGCTGTTGCGCTCGTTGCTGTGGGCGCTGCTGTCTTGCCGGCTGCCTTCTTGACTGTATCATTGGGGCTCGCCTTGATCTTGGGCTTGGGGGCAGCGGTAGTAGCTACGGCGATAGCTCCTGCCGCAGCTGCAACGGCTGCAGTAGCAGCGACGGCAGCAACTGTTGCATCAGCCACTGGTGTCACCTCGGCTGGTTGATCAGAAGCTGCTGGAGCCACCTCGACTGGCTGTGCCACCTCGATGGGCTGTTCAACAGCTGCTGGCTCGCTGGGCTCACTTATGAGCACGGCAGGTGTCTCCTCCTGCAAGGGCTCAGCCGGCTGTTCCACAACTGGATCAGCCTGAATCGACTGCTCCACAATTGGCTCATGTTCTGCAACAGGCTTTAACTCTTCCTCGTTGATTGCTTTGGGTGTTGGCTCTGGTGCCTCAATGCTGGCTAGACCATTCGTGTAGGGTGAAGCTTCGGCATTGAGCTGATGCGAGAATGACACCTCTTCAACGAGTTCATCCTGCAGTTGCAGTTCGTTGTAGTTACCTTGGGTTTCCTGTACGATAGCTGGTTCATCCACCTGTTGCAGCACCTCTTGGAAATGTTGGTCCGGCTGTTGCTGCTTAAAGTCTTCTTGTTGTTGCCGCTCCTCCTGGAAGGTCAGCTGCTCATCCTGCAAATGCTGCTCTTCATGCAAATACTTCTCTCGCTCATCCGACAAGTACTGCAGTTGCTCTTCCTGCAAAAGCTGCTGCTGCTGCTGATTCTCATCCTGGAAGTTATGTTGCTGCTCTTCCTGGAAATTCAACTTCTGTTCTTCTTGGAAGTGAAGCTGTGACTCCTCCTGGAAGTGCTGTTGCTGCTGCAGTATCTCTTCCTGGAACAGCTGCTGCTGCTGCTGCTGTGTCTCCTCCTGGAAAATCTGCTGCTGTTCCTCGTGGACAGGTTGCTCTGGCTGTTTATTCAAAAACTGATCGTCCACGTCGTTTAAAAAGTTCGTTTCAGCATTAAGCTGCTGCTGCTCCACATCCTCTAAGCCAAATGGATTACTAACTGGAGCAGGTGCCTCTTCACTTTGGACTCCATAGCCGGTAGCTGTATTCAATTCAGCATACTCCACCTGAAAAATATAAAAGAATTAGGAAGTTATTGAATGCTGTATTTATGGATTAAAAACATGAAATATAAATACGAATGAGCAAATCTCTTAGGACAACATTTGGAATGCATCATGCACAATAAATTTGAAATGTTAATACCCTTAGCAGATTATGATGGCGTTGATGATGGTGACGATGATGATGACTAACAACAAGCTGCCCAAATACAAAAGGCACTAAGCAATAACGACAAGAGCAACAGCAACAGCAGCATTTGGCCTCTGTCTGGCTGTCGTCTTCTTCACGCACAGACAATGTCGACATCGTCGTCGTCGTCATCTGGTCTCCCCTACCCCAAATGCGTCAATTGACGCCCCACCGTCCCCTGTTAAATCGATAAATGCAATGAGCCGGCACATGGAGCTAAAATCCCTGGAAATGTCTTCATTTTTCGGTCTTTGCGTTGGAAAAATATGGTAAAGATTTGTTATTTCTTGTTCTCATCTCGTTATTTTGTTGGTTTTTGGGCTTGTTTGCAATTGTGCGTCAAGAAAATGTTACTTCTGGTGTTATATGTTACGGCCTGTTTCCCCCAGCCTGTCAGTCTGTCGCTTTACCAAGTGAGCTCCGAGTGCAAGCTGTAAAAATAGCAGCGACCACAAAGTACAAACCGTTTTATATACTTATATACACTTATGTATACCATATACTATATACGTGTACTTGTGTATTTATGGATGTGGCAAATGCCAGCGAAAATAAAGGCAGCCAGCCGAACGAATTTCCAGCAAAATAAACGAAGACTCCCCTTTTACCCCAATTTCAGATGGGTATCAATACAAAGGATGAACACAAATCCAATTCATCTGGATTCGAAACTCATTAAAAGTGTTCACACAGGAATATTAAATATAACCAAAATATTTACAGCTACAATTATTTGAATAGTATTGAATTTGGCTAAGTTAAGAGACTGGTTTTGGATGAAACTGTTCGCAAAGATATTAAATTTAATAACAATAAATGTAAGAGATTACATAAAGTTAATGAAAATTTTACCATTCGCATTATTCCATAAAATAAGTATTGTCTACAAGTTGTGGAGGACCCCAAGAAGCGTGCTATAAAATAAAATCAAGTAATGTGGGAAATGCTCTTCCAGGAATTAGAACAAGTTATATACAGAGAGTAAATGGAAGAGAAAAGCTCAGAGAGCGTGTGCAGGGCGCAGTGCAACATCCCCCAAATAAGGCACGGGCCAGGGCAGTCAGCAGATTCTGCTGTTCGTCAGCTGTGGCTGCATATCTATGCGAGGGTTGTGTACAAACACACATACGCAAACACACGCACGCACACACACACACACACGTAGAATAACTCAAATTACTAATGCACACAAATTATAATAATGACATCAGCAGCGCTGGAGCGAACTTGTGAAAGTGAGAAAGCAGCAGTATAGCGGCTGGCAATGTCATGACAATTGCTAGCACCAGCAGCAGCAGCAGCAGCAGCAGCAGCAATGACACTAACGAAAAGAAACTAAGCACAGCTAGTGATGACATAGCGCGACAAACGCACACACTCAAACAGAAAGCAAAAAGTCGGATGGCAGGAAGCGTGTACTGTGACTCGGCATTAGTTTTGGCGGCGCTGTCCAACAGGGTACAAATGTAGCGTTAACATTTTTTCCGGCACTTTTCTTATGGCACGCAGCGCGAGACCACGGCAGCAATCGCAATCGCAGTCGCTGCCGACGTCACCGTCGCCACCGTCGCCTCCGCTGTCGCATTTGTGGCCGCTTTAAAATGTCATTGACCAGCAAATGCCACTAGTTGGGGCCGCTGTTGCTCGATGCCGGTGTTTTGTCGGTTTTGCTGCCCACTTTTGGCCCACTCGCTCAATTGCTGGCTTTCTTTTGTTGCTCAAGCGTAATGGGGCTAAAAGTGAGCTGAAGCCGAAAAAGTTGAAATCAAAATGAAAATAAGGTAAAATAACAAAGAAAAGTGAGCCGGTTAAATCGCAACTTAGTCAGCTTCTGAGTTCAGATGAGTCATCAGCGAGAGCTCAAAGAATTCATTATTTAATTAATCAGTGGTAGTATTAAATTATGCAACACCAATTGCCATTTATAAATAACCTGCATTTCACAATAACTCTTTGTCTCTTTCTCTCTCTCACTCTCTCTCCAATAATGCGTCAGTCTCGAACGGGCTGGCAATGCTGCGTCGCTGCCAAATTTGCCGGCCGGCCTGCTTGGTTGCTTACTAAACGTTCAGACTTGTTTTGCTCTTGTGCAAAATAACATTTTTTGCAAGCTTTTACTGTGTATGTGTGTTAGGTGTATATGTAAGCGTGTGTGTTTGCATTTAGGTTTCACTTAAGTGCATAATCTTTTCTATTATTGACAAATGATTTTGACACTCAAGACGAACAACGGCACCGGGCAAATCTATTCGGTAGCGACTAAACAATGGACGATACTTATTCATTGAAGAAGGCCTCGTTGTTGGTGGGTGAATTACGTGTGTGCTCACAAATACATACGCATGTGCGTGTGTGTGTGTTTCTGCTTGTCTCTCTTTCTTGGTTGCTTTTGCACAAAAAAAAAAAAAAATAGAAGAAAAAGCAAAACAAAACGCAACGCAACTATGACATCAACATTTTTAGTCTCCACTTCTTACAAGCACATACACACATATACTCACACACGGCGAATTTTAATACTGATGATAATTGTGAAAAGTGCGCAGCAAAAGAAGAAATTGCACGAGCGTTGCCAGCGCTGACGTCAACTATAGGCAGAGAAAAAGAGGGCAGACGTTGCGAGTGCGAAGAGGAGAGAGAGGCAAGGTGATCAGCATCAGCACGATGTGGGGAGAGTTGTGCTTGTTCTTGTTTTGTGTGTGGCCGTGCAAATTGCTGAAAATCAGAAACCAAATTGTGCCATAAACAACAGCAACAATAATAATAATAATAACAGCACACACAAATCAAGTTCAACAGATGGCGCACATTTGCATTTCGACTGTCCATGGGGCGATGTGGTAAGCAGTGGCCAGGGGCAGGTGACGTTTGGGTTGCCTAAAAATATTCAACTTATCCCAAACACACAGCAGAGCAAACAACATGCAAAGACAATTTATAGAGTCGCAAATTTTGCGCAAAGTCAACAAATCACTTGTATTGAGTCGTCGTTGTTTTCTCGCATTGGTCGTTAGAAAACCAAACTGGGCAACAGCCGACAGTGGCCATTAAGCGCATACAAATATGGTATGCAGTTATGTAGTTGGCAGCAGGGTCTAACTGTTTTTGGCCATACGCACACTTACATTATGCACATTATAATAACAATAAAATATCTAAATACTCAATAATGCGTAGAGAATGAGAAGGAGAGACAGAAATGACTGCGCGGCAGCGCAATGACTAAGCACGCGCTGGGGCGGAGGCAAAAGACATCGACCACAAGCAACAAAAAACAATGCCAAATTAAGCGACAGCAAAAGACTTCTCATCAAATCAGCACACATACATAGAGAAACGCGCACATTCACAGAGCCACAATAAACATGCAAATAAAATAACGTGCGTCTATGTATGTAATTTCTATTTATAACTTGGGCACATATTCAATGTAGTTGACACAAGCAAAGGAGCCGAAAACCATTCAATGAGTATATGCAAACTGCACTCTCAGTTTCTCCATCTCTCGCTCTCTCCCTCTCTCTCATTGTCTACCGCTGATCTGCTGCTTTTCTTTTTGCTGCCGCTACTGTTGTGTTGCGGCTACTTAACTGTGCAATAATAATAAGCAGTGTGAGCTGCTCTGTTACTGTTACTGTAACTGTTACTCTTGGTACATAATGCTAATGATGTTGAAATGGCCAAGTGGATGTGCTTGTGTGTGGCAAGCAACAGCAACAAAGGTAGCGCACTGACTGCGCGCCACATGCAACTGCAGCACGCAACATGTTGCCAATGTTAGGGGTCTAGCAATATGGTTTTTTGTTCCACTCTTCTTCTTTTTTGGTAGCAGCTCATGCTGCACATCATTAATCTTCCAATGTTGATTAATGCACAATTTTATGCTATTTTCATTATTTTTCTACATTTCGACAAAAAAGTTGTTACAGCTGAGGCATGAAAAAAACTCCAGGAGGCGCCCTTTGTTGGTTTAATTTTTTGCTTTATTATTTATTCTTATTTATAATTGATTCTTTTTACTTCTGTTCGCTGAGCGGAAATGATACAAGTCTAGAAAAATGCAGCTCTATATATTAGTCTTGCGTTCATTACAAATAAAATGAATATTGCTTAGTCAGCGACAAATTCCTATCAATTGGGAACAGCTGGTGCAGCACTAAGTTGGCCAACAGACCGGGAAAGTCAAAATATATGTAGCATGGGCAATTAGTGAATAGAGCTGCGACAGTTACGCCAACTCACTCAACTGGCTCAATGAATTATGGCGACGCCATTAATGAAAGAATTAATAAGCAATAAAAAAAAAAAACAGATACAGCGCGAATTGTGTAGGAAAACCGGCGAATGGCCATGGCAACAGATTTTCGCAAACAAGACAAGACAAAATAATAAAAAATGGGACAGACTCAACAGCAACTGGCAGAAATTTGCGAAAACCCGTCATATAGATGATATTTCTTATGGTGCGATGATTATAAAGCAACCCAACTAAAGTAATTCACTGGGGCCAAAGTCACCAACGGCAGCCGCACAGCTAGCGTGGCACGCAACATAGTGTTGTAAGTAAAAAAAAAGTACAGTGTAATAACGAAACAAAAGCTATCTTCGGCAAAGCAACCCCAAAATACCCTTAGAAATAAAATATTGTTTACATTAAATTAAACTTAATTCTGATCGATTTTTCTCATAAAATCTTTATGGCAGAATACTCTATAAATATAACTACCATAAAACAATAATTAGCAATAAAAGTACAATATTTAAATAAACAATAGTATATATTTTAAATTATTAAAAGATTGTAAATAAATAATAAAATATATTTTAAAAGATGATTAATTTTAATCATTCATATATTATTAACATATTTTATGATTTATAGTAACAAGTATTACCTCATAATTAGAAGTTAGTCGGTTCGCTTTATGATATCATTATTTCATTATGATACACTTCAAAATGCTATACCCGTTTTCTAGGGTATTAAGCAAGCCAAAAGAATAGAAAGTTAATTAAATTTTATTTCGCGCCGTTGCTTTTTGGGCTCTTGAGAGTTTATTTTTCGTACTTTTCGCAGGTTTCAAAAGAAAAGCCCAACGCGACGTTGTCGTCTGTTGCTAGCATTGGCGATGATGATGTTGCTGTTGATGATGATGATAATGAACAAGCGGAACCACGTCGTTTGTTCTGCGGTTGGGTTTGGGGGCCTTTGCTCGTTATATGCAGATTGACTGTTTGTCTGCTCGGGGAAAATTTGTGAAAGGCATGTCCAAAATAAATATGAGAAAATACCTATTGTAATTTGCTACAGAAACCGCAAGGCAAAACTTGCAACACACAAACATTTGCTTCAGACTTTGGATTTCAGCTGAAAGTTATTCAGCGAAATCTCATAATGGGCTTATATAGGAAGATACCTAACTTAAAGTTAGATCAAGCCACAAAGATGCATTTATAGTATTTTTAATTGGATATTTGAATAAAAAATTATAATATTTCTAACATACTAAGAATAAACAGATTTAAGTCTTGGATTTTAAGCTAAAGTAGTAAAACTGAAATTTTATTATACCCTACGAATAGATATTTTGTTTTTTTAAAGGTCATAAAAGTAATTATAAAAGAACTAGCCTGTTCTCAAATTGGTATTCCTGGTTTCTATGACACATAGACGGCATTGTTGCGCCTTATTCATGTAGTCATATACTCGCCTCTTCATGAAACCCAGGAGGCGGGCACCCCTTAATTTAAAATGTTTAAAAGTTTCATTCAATTAATATGACTGGGGCAATCTATAGAAGGAAGTTGTTTTTGGGTCTGTTAAATTTATTATTTAAACGACTAGCAGATAATTGGGTTTGGGAAGCGCTTCAATGTACCAGTAGAAAAGTTAAAGGCGTTTTTCGTCGAGTGAAAGGCCTTCTTAAAGGGGGCACCGAATTGTGCTTATTGCCCCTTTCGGATATCGATGCGCGCTCATAAATCCATTGTCAATGGTGATAAAGATGCGGCCACAAAAGCGTTTGAGACTGCAGAAGCGATTGCATTGAAAGGTTTAAGAAAAAAAAGGAAAACAAATTATAGATATATATATATATATATATATAAAGAGAGAAAGAGAAGAAATGCAACAAGAAAGACAAAAGCATATTAGCGCGCCGACATGAAGCAGATTCAGCTGCGCTTTTGTGAAAGTATCCAACGGATACGTAGCGCACGAAAGAACCAAAAGATACAATTACAATATGACTTGGCCGCGAGTGGCTAGCCCAGACCACTAGACCACATTGCTGCAAGTGAGCGACATGAATGGTTAGTTATACATATATATATATATATATATATACGTATATAGATACATTAGAATGGCGTCGGCCGTTGCCATGAAATTGACTGCTTTTGTTGGCCAAGTTAGCTGATTGTTGGCTGACTCACGCGGCGGCAAAGTGAATTAGCTAAACCAAGATGGATCGACCAAAACGTACAACGCATGTAGAAAAACTTCATAATAGTGCAAAATGTGATATACAGACTTCAATAGATACTATAGCGGCTGGCTACGGCTGCTTTACAGGCCAAAAGAAATTGTTAATAGCGCAAATGGTAATGGTAATAAAAAAGAGAAAAAAACAAAAAACACCTGGCCAAGCTAGATACTGCTGCTGCTGCTGCTGCTGCTACACACGAACATTGTTTCGGTTTGGCAACACGACTCAGACCTAGGACGGGCCCCTCTCGAAAAGCCTTCCCATGGAGCCACGATTACCACCTCTTCGTCGTCTTCTTCTTGTTGCTTTACGAGTTCTTTAGCATTGGCCGTGCCCCGCGGCAGACAAAGGCTGGGCAAATGCCTGACGGCTAATGGCCAGCGTTACTTGCGGCCGTTGTCTTTCGGCCAAGTGCTTTACACACTTTTGGCCAAATCCAGCAATTGCAGCAAACCAAATGCAATCAGCTCTGGACAATTTGAAAGGCAGTTAGTTTGGTGCCGCAAAAACTCTCTCAAGACTGTCAATACCTTGCCCATATTTTTCACAACCTGCCGATGGGCGGGACGTCCATTATATTATTTGACAAACGCTTGTTTTTCCTGTGTGTTCTATCCTCGTATAGGGCATTACGGCTTTACGACAATGTAATGTATTAAAGTCTCTTGGAGACTATGTACCGTATAACTGAAGTCACAATATAGAAAGATTCTTATTTTTTAGCAGCAGCCAAACAATTTAATACCCAGACAGATTTATTTATATATAGATAAACCCTTAGTATATATATTAAAAGGGTATTTAATCTTCGACATTACGTACTTAATTTGTCATTATTTTTTTGTTTTTATGTTATGTTTTACGTTTTTTATGATTAATTAAACTAAATTGACCTGCAGGTTGAGCTGTGCGACAAAACCGGTTCCGCGTCATATTCATCATTCCTAGAAAATTTTGCACATATCTTCATATTTTAGTGTGTGTGTGTGTATGAGTGCTTGTGGCCAACATGAGCCGAGCTTTAAAGCCTAGAAGAACGTCGGGCTGGACGGAAGTCACCAGTTCGCCATATTTATGGCGAATATTTCACAACTAATAGATACTTGCCTTTCCCAACAACAGCAATCAACCTGTGCGGCTTTCACAAGTTATTTTGCTAGATAAGTCGGCTAAAATTGGAGCTGCTTTCTTTTCATTATATCATAGTTCAATTTTATCAAGGAACGCTCGCCAGCTCGACTATGATTAATTGAATTTTAACTGCTCGCCAAACAGTAAATTCCTAAGAGCTCATTTTTTTTGGAGATATGAGAGCTCTTAGCGAACTATATCAAGCTCTTAAGTACTTCAAAGTGTTGCCTGCATGAGCTCATTATGGTGCTGTCATCTAAATTAGTCATATTATTATGCGAATAACTCAGTTAAAATGTGAAATGTATACGGCTTGTTAAACAAGTCTTTAGACTATTCTATCTTTTAATGAATATATTCAATATACGTATTGCACTACTCAAATATAATGCGAAATAAAATGAGATCTCTGCAGTCCTGTCAGTTACTGCAAGTTGACGGCTCTTCACGAATTGCTCGAAGCCTTATGCATAGCCCCTGAATGGCTGTCCGGGACGCACAATCCCTATTAAATATACAAATGGCCAAACGTTAGGGAAATTACTGAACATCGTCTTGCTTTAGCTCCTGTGGCATATCCATTCAACATGAGAGACAGAGTTGCTCGAGCTAAAAACATTGCCTGTAACCAGTTGCTGGGACCCTGACGATGGATCACCTACTGGAAGCAGCTAGCGATCGTTGTGCAAATCTGGCCAGCGTAAAATGACTTTCAATTAAACACACTTTTGAAGCACTTGGCTGTGACACCCCAGCAACAACGATTAAAGCCTATTTATATGACCAGGGGCCGCAACGGCGGCAGTCTTTTCCAGGCAATTTTTTGTCAAATGGGGCAAAGGGGCCGAAAGAGAGTGAGAGCTGCTTTCGTACAGCAGTCGCTCGTCAGACGTCAACGCTGCAGGGGCCACAAAATGCATTGCGGCATTTTGTCGCCCATTTTAGTAATTATTTTTACATCTATCTTTTTTTTTTGAGAAGCTATTGAACTTGGCACAGGGTTTGCATTTTAAAAATAAATTTGAACTCGTAAATGCGGAGAACATGCATAAATTGCGAGCGAAGAAGCAGGAAGCAAATGAAATATATATATAAAAGAAAAGTATCTACAAGTGTGGCTATCAACGAGAGAAGCAAGCGAAAGTGTCGCCTACAAATGCAAATAAATTTCTTATAGATGGATGTGCAAACGCATATATATACAGATATAATATATATATATATATATATATATATATATATATATATATATATATATATATGTACCCATATAAGATACCCAAAGAGAGAGAGAGAGAGAGAGAGAAACAGGGAGGAAGAAAGGTCATGCGATTGCAGCAAAGGCGGCCGCATGCAAAATGAGATATTGTATCTGCAAGATAAAAAGTACTTCAGCTGATGCTGCTGCTGCTGCATGGAGCCTCATTTCTTTTGAACTGCAAAATGTAAAATGGTGCAATTAGACGCCGCCAAACGGCTTCAAGTGGCATGACTCCAGCTACAGCCACATCTTGTTCAGCTTCTGCAACATCTTCAGACGTGTGCTCTTACCATTTTGGCAATCAGACTTCAGTCAACCCACACAATGGCAATAGCAATCATATTGCAGCAAGATTTCTGGCCGTCGCTGTCGTCTCGCAATTGTTCTGCTTTTGGCTTTTGGGGCCTCCTCCTTGTTGAGAGACCGCAAAATGAAACTCGTTTTGCACACACACACACACGCACACTCACACGCATACACTTATGCACAGTTGGGCAACTCTTGTACATTATTTACCAACTCTGTCTGACGCCTGAATTTTTTAGTTTTACTTTTTTTTTTTTTTAGGCTGATTTTGGGCGTAAGTCGAGCCACATATACTTCTCGTACTTTCATACTTAGGTGGGCAGACAAGATATGTATAAGCACACTCCTTACACACAAACACACTCATAAGAAAAGAGAAAAAGAGATAGAGACAGAGACAGCAGTCGTATCTATATCTCTAAGCACTTGTCCGTGTGGGCAGATGAGGCTGGGCGTAGGTTTGGCGTAGACGTAGACGCCAAATGCGCTTACATAGAGCTCGAATTGGACCACCCGTTGCCCAAACTGCATGCAATGCCGCCAACAACAAAAACAACAAATGTGGCGCTTATAGAAAACACAACAGCAAGCAACAGCCAACTGTGTCTTGTGAACTAAATTACAAAAACAAAACCAAAAATATTTGCGAAGAGGCAACCAATTTTAATTGAGTTAATAATCTTAATGGATTTTCAGACTTAATTACGAGTTGGTGCGCCTTTATTGGCGTGTTGTTGTTGTTGCTATTATTTCTTTTTATCTTTCATGTTCAATTTGTGTAGTCATTGGATTGGCACACTTTTTCGTTAAGACAAAATCAACCTAACATTTTGCTGTTAACTGCATGTTAAGAATATTAACAGAGATTTTACTTAACTGAGCGTAATTTGCATCTATTGAAAATTGTCTTTTTCAATGAAATTTAACATATAAATATAATATTTCGATGTTAGGTGCATGTTAGGAATATAAACAGAGATTTTACTTAATTGTAAGTTATTTGCATTTTCAAAAACACATTTCGAAGAAGAATGATAACTCATTATTGCTTTTTTACTGGAATATTTAATCGTAATATTTAATCGTCAAAGATAATTTGATGATATATTAGGTTGATC
Organism: Drosophila mettleri; assembly: GCA_035047625.1. Taxonomy (NCBI): domain Eukaryota; kingdom Metazoa; phylum Arthropoda; class Insecta; order Diptera; family Drosophilidae; genus Drosophila; species Drosophila mettleri. The sequence goes on from JAWNPI010000035.1 coordinate 17,235,954, forward strand.
TTTTGAGAGTAAATTCAATAATATAATCTTCTTTAACACTAACTTCTATTTCTAATATTTAAATATATATATATATATATATATATATATATATATATATACATATGCATATGCATATATAGATATTAATTTTTTTTTTTTTTTTTTTTTTTGTATAGCATTAGTAAAATTTATTTTTTGCTTTGTTGGCATCCATCAATTGTCAGAAAAATCGTAATAATAAAAAGAATTTGCATTGTTATGATACGGGGCTGGCGAAGCTAATTTATGCAAATTGTATAAATTTTAATTGAACACAAGTTTAAACAAAATGTCATGCGAATTGCGGCGAAAGTTTCAAGCTGAAACAAAACCAGCCACAAAAAAAAACTAGAAACAATAAAATTTATAATTTTTTTGCAATAGTTTTATGAATGTGTGGGAACTGGAGAGCCCGGGCCCTGTTGCGACTGAGTCATACTACGGACGCGTGAATTTTAATATCAGCTTGTTTTCGTCTGCGCTCTAGAATCCGAAGTGCACCGTATATACATATATTATAGGTATAGGTAGTTTGACGCCTGATAGCGACGTTGAAAATTATAATTAGAATTAGCGATAATCTACTGACAGAGTGTGCAAAATGTGCCTGTAAAAACTCGGCGTCTATATTTGATTAATCGCGAAATGATCACTTGATTATTACAGTACTTTAGCAGAAGCTGCCTAGCCATCGGCAATGAAAACAGTGTGCGATAAAAGCCTGGCCCTTTCGTGCTAAAGAATCAGCCGTGAAGCCAATTGGTGACAGGCTGTCTGCCTGTTATTTATTTATTTATTTTTTTTTTTTCTTATATTGGAAACGCCAAATAAACAATGAAAATTTGTGTCAGACATGAGAGAATAATACTTCGAACAGCATGTAAATGAGTATACCTTTGTTTGGACAAAATACAGCAAAATGTATATATGTATGTATAAATAAACATAAAACAGACAGACATAATGTTGATAAAAAAGAGTATGCAAAAAGGCGAAAACGAAAACATCGACACGGACTGGGCTAAAGTGGGGCGGTGGAAGCATGAAGAAAGCGTTTTGTTGCAGGCGTAAATTATACACACAACGAAACTCCCACAGGAAGTTCGATAGCAGCCCAAACAATGCCTAACAGCAGTTGTGTCGACTGCTGCTGCAGCAGCACTGTCGGCGGCGGCGACGGTGCAAGACAAAGCATATACAAAAATCATAAAAAATTTTATTAGTATGTGTCTATGTCCATATATATATATATACTGTATATAGATAGGTGTGTGTGTATACGCCATGCAAGCGAAAACCGTATATGACCCAATTAAGTGAACCCAAGCGCTTGTGTAATTATGAAAGCTGTGTCTGAGTGTTTGAGCATGCATGTGCATGTGTATATGCATGTGTGCGAGTCTGTGTGCATTGGAGCTGGAATTTGCAACGAAGCGAAAAGGTTGCCACTCTTGCCGAAGTGGTTGTTGTCAGTTGATATTGTTGTTGCTGCTGGTCATGCAGATTGCAGACTGTGGGGAGAGCGCCACAGCCAGAGAGCGAGTCTAAGTTTGGGAGTTTGTCAGACGCTCTCACTCTTACACAGATACTAATACAAGAAATGCATAAAAGCGAATCGTTGACCGCAAGCTCTGCCAGCAGCACAAAATCCAATTGGAACGGAAATCAAATACCAAAGACAACAAAAATAACGCAAAACAAAATGTAACACGATGGCAACAATAATACCAACAACCAACTGGCGACAATAATATTTTATCTTAGAGCCAAGAGGTCAACAGCATAAAGTGCTGCCATACAAAAGCCGCAATAAAGCAAGGAAGTGGCATAGGCAAGAAGGCAATAAAAATAACAGCAACAACCCTTGGTTTGCCCTTAATTATTTAAAAATGGAGTTTAAAGTACACACATTTAAGTACTTCTATACTTGCTTTGAGCGTGGTAATAATGAGAGCCCCACCCAAGAGCCGCTTAAACTTTGCCACCAAACACCTCACACACACTCGCATAGCATATGAAAAGCACTTGCGTGTCCTGTTGACTGTGCCAGAACGGAAACGTGTAGAAAGTGAGAGAGAGAGAGAGAGAGAAAAGGGAGCGTAGCGAGCGAGTTAACGGAACACACCCCGGCGCTGATGTTGTAAAATTGCATTAGCACTCGAAGAGAGAGGGACCGAAAAGGGCACGAGAGCGCGAAATGAGAAAAGTCGAGTAGAGAGAAACGCCGAAATGCATGCAGACAGCTGTGTGCACAGAAACAATGAAGTATACCAACAAATTTAATGATTTCTCGTGGGCCAGGTGAACAGACACAAACACAGACACACAGCACTCATGACAAGGACATGCATATGGAACGGCCGATGTGGCAACAATAGCGACAGCAATAAGGAAACGCGTCGGAAACTGAGACGTCAGCACAGACATACACATGAGGGTGCAGGGCAAATGACGAGTGCATAAATACATTTTTGACAAATACGTAAGGTTCTAGAATGAGTCATTCGAGTCGAGTCCAGGTATGGGCGCGGCTCGCCACTTTTCTGTAGGTTGACGCGAGATCAAAGCTTCACGAATGATTTAAGTGTCATTAAAGAATGTTTTAGATGTATTGAAAGAAATATAATGAGAATTTATCAATTAAAACTATATATATATATATATATATATATTCCACTTGGAATTTACAGAATGAAAGGAAAATACATGGCGTTCGTAGCCTATTCTTATTAGATAGTTTTGCTTATATACTAACGATTGATGAAACGATTTCAATAATTATTTTTAATATGGGATCAGCTTTAAGGATCTGACGGTGTTAAGTTTATTTGAGATCTTACCTTAGGCGGAGCACCGACATCGAAATTGTTTTCTATGTTGTCCGACAGTAAGTAAGAGTCTAGCTGCTGCTGCTCCTTTGTTTCCTCAACAAGATGCTTCTCTTCGGTGGAAGAGGAAAGCGGGGATGGTGTTATGTCCACAATGTCTGCCTGTTCCGGTTGCAGCTCAAGTGTTGTGGCTGTTACTGCTGGTTCTTCTGCAAGTGGGCTGAACAAAGGCGCACTAGTATCCATTAACAGACTCTGATCCTGATCGGCAACCTGTCTAGCGAATGCATCACTGGAGGTGTGCTCGAGATAGAATGAGGCCTGCATTGGGTCGATCATCTGATTTTGATGCTGATTTAGCTCCTCAATAGAGGGAGATTGGGAAACAAGCTCCTTCTCCTCCACATTAAGTAGCTCCTTCTCCTTGAGCGGCTCATCGCCGACTATTTGCTGTGGCAGGGTCTGCACCGAATTCAGAATGTCCTCAATGGAGGCATTCGAATTTGTTTCGCCATAAATAGACTGCTTCATAATATCGTCCTGCAGCTGGGGAGTCTCCAAATCTGTGTCTACATGTGGCTGGGCCAGCTCCAAATCAGCATCCAAGTCAACGCTAGTCTCTGGTCCATGATCGATGCGCTGCTCCAACTGCTGATAGATCTCACTGCCATTCTGCAGATTTTCAATCGCGACCTCCGTTTCGACAGGGAACGTGTCATCCTCCTGCTCCAGTTCATGTGGACGCTTATCGGCCCCATTATCGAACTCACACTCGTCGGGAAGCGCAATTGTGTCCATGTTGCAATCGCGTGCGCCCTTGCGTGGGCTTTCTGCTACCAAATCATCTCCAGAAACCAACAGTTGACGGCCCAGTGCTTGAATTGGTACACTGGGTGATGGTGAGGCAGGCTGTGAACCAAAATGCGGTACAAACTCAACGGCATTAGGATTTAGCTGCGAGTGCGACTCCAGCTCGAGATCTATTTCGCCCTGATCTTGGCCAGTAGGATGGACATTCTCCTTGTTATCAAACTGATCTACTGGAGCATCGTTGCCCAGTTGTTCTGGCTCATGTTGTTGTTCACTGAGGCTGCTGGTGCCGTAGGTGGTTGCTACTGAGCTGGGCTCATCCTCTTCATCCACATCCACGTCAACATCATCATCTTGTCGCAGTTGCTCTGGTTTTGGCAGCGGTGTCTCCTTAGGCTGTGCCTCCACTTCACCCGTGGTTGAGGTTGTGGTCGTATTGGAGTTGCTTGAAAAGTCGCCATCATGTTTAATCACCTCGACGTCCTCTTCTTCTTCAACAGCAGCTGCTCCCCTAAAGCCGACTGCGCTGCCAACGCCATTGCCCAGGCTCAAGTCCATGCCAAGCGACATGTACGCGTCGCTGCTGCTTCCAACAGCGCTGTCGATGCCGTGGCCATTGCCGTTGCCGACACCAATACCAATACCATTGCCGACGCCAACGTCAAAAGCGACGTCGACGTCAGCGCCAGCGTCGCTAAACTTTTCGCCGTAGAATTGGTGTTGCTGTTGTTGTTGCTTTTCGCTCTGCTGCACTTCGTTTTGATACTTCCATTCTTCGTCGTCATCGTGCTCACCAGACTTGGGCCCAATGCTAGGCACCAGCTCAGCAGCAACGTCTGCAGCAGTGCCGGCGCTGCCAGCATTTTGCAGATTCTCAGCGAGACGATTTTGCAAGAAATCGAAGTGCGCGTTATCCTCGTGTTCCATTCTGATACAGCAGCTGTGTCTCAACTTTTGCAATAATCAATTGCCGCTGTTTTTTTTTGTATATTGTATTTTACTTTATATTTATTTTGTGTGTGCTATTCGGTTTTCGTATTTTTTTTTTATCTTTCTAAAGATGCCAACAATAAAATCTGATGTGATTCAGTATGTGCTCTCACTCGTGATTCACACGCAGCTTCTTGGCTCTTCTATCTTGCAAATTCTCCTTTTGCTCTCACGCCGCACAGCCGCTGGCATACACACACACACACTCACAATGAGAGAAAAACGAACACACTCAAACGACCAGCCGCCAATCACGAAATGCTTCTTCTTTTTTGCGCAGTCCTGCTTCCCAAATGTGCTCAAAAATTAACAAATTAACACGCACGCAAACACATTAATTTCAATTTTAACAAATAGTTTAATATTGTGTAAAGCTCAAACAAATCGCAATTTAAACTTCTCTGTATTTTCGGTTATTTTTGAAAATTACTTTGCCCACCGATTTTTGCGCACATACGACCTTCCAGCTTTAAAACAGAATTCACAATGTTGTGCGCGATTCAAGATTCCGATTTTCCAGAGATGGTAGAAAGCTATCGAGCTTGTGTCAGACTGGTGAATATATATTGTGTTGAATACAGAACGAATAATCGCAGGAGTCTACAATATATCGATATCTTAATCGATTAGCTCGATGCGAATAAATTTAATATAATTCAGCGCGCCGCCAACTCAACTTTGTTTCGGATCTATTCAAATTAAATGGTTCTAGGCCTGCGTTTATATATCTAGTTTTACATATATTACATACTAATAATGTATTAATTACACTACAATTTATAAAATTAAGCACTCAGGAAGCAGAAGTATATCTGAAATGTAGCTGATACTTTAGCTCTTGATAATTTAACATTGTGGCTCGAAGCCAGGAGTCTTTCATGCAGAACCGTTGAAAAGGTTTGCCGTTGCTTAAGTAATTAATATAATACTTATCATAAATCAATTTAATAACAGCATTTTGTACAGTTAAAAAAGGTCGATTCGTATTTTTCCACCATTGTCTACACAATACCTTGCCCTCGGATACACAATTCACATCGTCGTTGATCAAATCGCCATCGTCCCACCAAGGCGGCACGCCTGGGACGTTTTGGCACTCTTGTAAGCGTTCTTCCTCTTTCTTTTCAAATTCGAATAACACTTCCATATACTTAACTCCCACATTGCAGCCAGATCCTGATGGTAGACTTAATGCTGCTGCAACATCATCCCACTCGTCGACATCAAGAGCTCCTCCCCGGGCTTGTACCAACGCGTACAGTCTTGAAAAATAAATTGACTATTAATTTAAAAGTTATGTATGTATGTGTGTATTTGCGATATTTTTACATACTTGAACAGATTGACGCTGCGCTCTAATATCTTGCATTCGTTTTTCAAGCCACTGCGCTTTATAAAATTTTTCTCCTGTTGCTGCGGCGTAGTCCAAAACCAAAGCGACGTGTCCACAGGTTCATCCACTGCCTGTTGCTCAGTCTGTTTCGTCTCAGCTCTTGAGTCGACATTCGGCAAAGGTTTCTGTAGAGGAAGCACCTCATTTTGCTGCTCAGAGGGTTGTGGTGGTGCTCGGGTTGTTATAACCTGTTGGTGTGTCTTAATAGTAGATCCTGTGTGCTTTTTACTTATATGGCGCATTAAATTGTGAAGAGATCCAGCGGCATATGTGCAGTGCGGACATGGTTGGCACTGCGATATTGGCACCTTGCCCTTATCATGGTTCCGTTCGTGACGCTCCAAGTTGTACGCTCTGTTTGTTGTGTAGCTACAGCCTCTTCGGCTGCAGTGCAGATGATCCCGCGGATTGTTCATTTAGCGCAATGCTTACATATTCATTCCGTTTGCCATGTCTGTCCCATTAGTTGCCAACAATCGCCATGAAAATAAACAACATATCGATATATAGCCCAGACAAACTGTGTTCTGTTTGAAGGATCCAAACAGATTTGAATCCATGGAAGAATTTTTGATTTTGCATAGTCATATTTTAAATAAATTAAATGAGAATAAACAATTTCTGAAATTTAAATTATATTGATAGCATTTATTACAATATACAAGATAATTATTTTGAAATCAATTATTTTTCTATTATTGTTTTATTCAGATATCAGTGTGACTATCGAACTGATTCGATTATTCACTTGTCTGATGACCAAATGCGACTAGTGAAAATAATTGTTTTGAGTTCAAAGCGCAATATACACCCAATTAATTATAATTGACCAACAAACAGGTATGCAAGCATGATTACACACCTAAGTGCAAAGTTCATTGTCAGAAGTCAATCAATACAGTAAGGCTTGTAAGTTTCTCGTATTTTCGCTGCTTATTTGAGCAAATCAGTGACGAGCAATAGTTCAAAGTTCTTCCTTTCAGCAACATCCGAGCGCAGAATTCTGATAACAAACACTATTCCTGTTACTGATACGTTTTATATTTTTTGAAGTGCGACATTGACCTTGAAAAAAGAATAATGGCAGCTGAACGCTTAGATGTGATTATTTTCGGTGCGACGGGCTTTACGGGCAAATACACTGTCTACGAGGCAGTAACTGTACTGAAGGATCTGAAATGGGGAATCGCAGGACGTAATCGTGAGAAGCTTCAGGCGGTGCTGAAGGAGATGGGAGCCAAGGCCAAGAAGGATTTGTCGCAGACGCCGATTGTGCTGGCTGATGTGAATGATGAGGCATCCTTGCTAAATATGGCCAAGTCCTGTCGTATCGTGGTTAACACCACAGGTCCATATCGATTTTACGGCGAGAGCGTGGTCCGTGCCTGCATAAACGCTGGCACCCATCACGTTGATGTGAGCGGCGAGCCCCAGTATATGGAAACAATGCAGCTGAAGTACAACGAGCTGGCTAAGGAGCGTGGCGTGTATGTAATCAGTGCATGTGGCTTTGATTCCATACCCGCTGACATGGGCGTCGTGTTTGTGGAGAAAAATTTCGATGGCGTCGTCAATTCAGTGGAAACATTTTTAGTAAGTGGGGTTAAGGGCGACAAGGATTCATCCGATAGAAAGGCTGGTATCAACACTGGAACATGGGAGAGCGCTGTTTATGGACTGGCACACGCCAACGAGCTACGTGGTATACGTCAGAAACTCTACCCGGAACGTCTCCCCAAGTTCTTTCCCATTTTGCAGCATCGCCCGTTGATATTCCGTTCAAGAGAAGTGAACAAAGTGTGCCTGCCCTTCCCCGGCTCGGATCGCTCGGTGGTCATGCGTTCACAGCGCTTCTTATATGAGCACGACAAGAAACGTCCGGTCCAGATGCATGCTTACATTGGATTCCCTTCATGGCTAGCTGCCATTGTCGTGGCTCTCTTTGCCACCTTCTTCGGGCTGATGTGCAAATTCGAGTTCGGCCGGAAGTTATTACTCAAGTATCCGAGTTTACTTTCTGGTGGCTTCGTCTCACCCGATGGTCCCAGTGAATCACGAATGGAACGCAGCTATTTTAAAATAACGATGAAGGCAACAGGCTGGCCCAGTTCGCAGCGGCTGGCCGAGGGCACAGATCAGTACACGGAACCACCAACAAAAACTCTTATGGTCAGAGTTTCGGGACCGAATCCTGGCTATGGTTCCACGTGTGTTGCATTGCTCTCCACAGCGGTTACCATTCTACGGGAGAGCAACAAAATGCCAGGCACCGGCGGTGTGCTTCCACCAGGAGCCGCATTTGCTAAAACCAGCCTTATTAGCGAATTGGAGAAGCACGAGCATGGCATCAAATTTGAAATTCTGGCCAACAAGTAAATATTGCTTATCAATTATATTGCTCGAAACATTAATATGCATATATATATATATATATCTGTATGTAGTTTTTAGCTTTTATCACGTTACATTTGATTGTATGTAACAATATTACGTGCAAATAAAAATAAATTGATGGTGTATTGAAAATACTTGGTAAGAAATTAAATTGAAAAGGTTGCAGTATATTTTAGTTATCGATAGTATCGATGACTTGCTGCCATACTATTTGACTAGGTGGCAGCACTATAGAGGTTTTTGTTTACCTATTCGTTTGCAGAGCTCTTCGTGTTATTTCCATTTTGACCGTCATCATAAAAACAATAATTAAATCATGAGTGCCGAAATATCAGGATTCCGGCGTTTTTTACATTGGGGTCCAATAACCGCACTGAGTAAGTATAACTAGAAGTTGCAATTTTTATCCACTGAAATCGAAATGTTGATGCTTGGGTCTCGGAGTCCATGCTTATCAGAACTCTATCAGCACAATCACTTTAGCAGTTAAAAATTAGTGGATGCGCAAAGTGAATGAACTGCTTCAAAAGAGAACCAGCAATTGGCCACTAGAAAATGTAAAACGCTAAGCGCCACCCACCTACCCCCCTAGGCAAAAGTATTTGTGTGTTTTGTCTGCAGCGTAATATCGTGTTTCATATTTCGAGACGGTCAACGACGGCCATGGCGCCATAGAACCACCCCACCGCCTACACACACCAATCGTTAACTGATGAAAGCCGTTCTTAAGGAGTGGTACGTCGTTTAATTCGCGTAAAATGCTGCGCTAATTGCATTTTAGTTGCCGCTTGAATGGAAATATCCCTTGCGCGATGAGTACCGAGCTTTATACAAACTCCAGCTGGAAATGGCGTGCGATTAGACTATTTTGGCCAACTGGTCAGACGGTAATGGGGCCATAAAGCATCCGGTTCATGGAGTTACCACGTTAAAGGCAACCTTGATATTGAGCAGCGATATAATTGTACATAGCTTAATTACTGAATTTCGCGTCGCTTGTTGCTGCCCCTTGGAGTTGGGGTGGATGTGGATGGATATGCCCCTAGAGGGCTGGCCACTACACTTATGCCAACTCAGTTAAAATACAATTGCCACCCTTGTGTTAACGCTTAATCAAGGCGGCAAGTAAAAAACGAATGTATACAAATAAATGTATTAATTTCCTAGGCACGCAAACACCGAATACCATTGGATGTTTACATGTTAGATGTATGAGTGCATGTGTGTTAGAAATATGCAATTAGAGTTCTCTTATTAGTTTAACCGTGCGCATGATATTATAAATGGCATTTTGTTGTCTCTCAATCTATTTCAGGCGTCATTAAGTGCGTAACTCTGACAACGCTGTACATGAACTCGATGTGGTGGCCGCCAAATGAATCGTTTGCAGCGTTCGCTCACCAGGCACTGTTCCTGCTGCTCTCCACGCTGGCCACATTCAATTACATCATGGCCACGCTGACAGGTCCGGGTCTGCTGCCAAAACAATGGCAGCCAAAGGTAAAGAACGACAAGCCCTAAGTGGCGCCCCCACGCTACGTAGCCCGCTCCATTGGGCAGCTAAAACGGGGGCAACACAATAAAACAATAAAACATTTTGTCGTGACATTGGCATGCATGAAAAATGCTTGTCAACTATGGTCGGTCGCATGTGCTTCACTCTTCCAATGTTTTGGGCGTGTCACCTGCAGGAGCTTTATAATATGTAGTATACTGTATACGCTAGAGCAAAACCACTTGGATAGGAATAAGTTGTAGGAAACTCAGATCATTTTCTTATAATTATAGTTTAGTACAACATATAATTGGTATTTCTATATTTGTAGATCCTAAGCTAGTCCTCAGATTGTTTGTAAACGGGGAAACTTTCCCTTGTAGCTGCGCTGACATACGCTCGCCGTCGCGGGCCGTCCATTTGTGCCGCGTCACTTCTGTATCGGAAATCATTGTTTAGCGCAACAAAAAAGGACGTGTCAGCCACTTGTTCGCATGTCCTCGGACGGCAAATCTGAGTTTGGGCTACTGCAATCGTCCACTCGGTCATGTTTGATGCGAGAACACGCATTTGCTGCCAAGCAAATGGGTCAGCAAAAGTTAATGGCATCGCGTGCTCAACCCTTTATCGCCAGCTGCCGCGTAATGCTGCAATTAAACGCTGCAATTTGCTTCAAATAACGTCGTCCAAAAATGGACGATAAGCAGCCCTGACAAATACTAAGACTGACTGCTGACTGCTGGCCGCCTGGCCGTTGACTGTTTGGGGCGTTGGCAGTTTTTCGACACCCATAATTTAAGGGCCGTTGAGCTTCACCCCCATCTAGAAATTTATGGCACAAAAAAGTTCTCACGCAAACTGAAACGCAGCCGCTACGGAGTCGTGCCCGTAATGCAATTACCTAAATTTGCATAAATGTTTTGTAGACCAGACGCTGGCTAGCTACTTGGGCTGGTATTAGCTAAAGAGCTGCGCGCTTTGTGGGAGTCGTTGGCATATATAATAAAATTCTTATTAATATTACGCATATTTTATATTTGCATTTTGCCAGGACCCCAAGGACACGGAATGGCTGCAGTACTGCAAGGAATGTGAGGGCTACAAGGCTCCGCGCTCGCATCACTGTCGCAAATGTGGGTGAAATCTAATCATAAACTATTCGATACCTGTAATAATTCATATGCTTGTGCAGGCAATCGATGCGTAAAGAAAATGGATCATCACTGTCCTTGGATCAATCATTGTGTTGGCTGGGCCAACCACGCCTACTTCAGCTACTTTCTGCTCTTCTCCATTCTGGGCAGTCTGCATGGCTCAGTGGTACTGAGCTGTTCCTTTTATCGCGGCATCCACCGCTATTACTACCTGACCCATGGTCAGGCACATTTGGCGAGTGTACAGTTCACCGTCACCAGCATTGTCATGTGCATTCTGGGCATGGGCCTGGCCATAGGCGTTGTCATTGGACTGAGCATGTTGCTCTACATTCAACTGAAGACAATTATCATGAATCAGACGGGCATTGAGATTTGGATTGTCGAAAAGGCAATCTATCGCCGATACAAGGCAGAGGTCTATGATCCCTTTGTCTATCCATACGATTTGGGATGGCGTCTGAATCTGCGACAGGTTTTCAACGAGGAGTGCCAAAAGTACGGCGAGGGTATCGAATGGCCCGTCGTCCAAGGCTGCGATCAATACACGCTGACCGTGAGTGCCTAGCCGATTATCTTATATATATTACTTATACAATAAACGTTCCCACTAGCGCGAGCAATTGGCACAAAAGGAGGAGAAACGCGCGCGGACGCGTGTCTACAAATGCATAAGCCCGGTAACGGGCCGATGGCTGCCTATCTTCTCACAGGGCTGGCGGGTCTGTGTCAATGCACCCTGCACAGACGAGCCGCGTATTCGCCTGCGGCCCAATGATATAATCAAGGTGACGCGTTTCCGCCGCCACTGGTTGTTCGGCGAACGTGTGCCCAGCGACAAGGTGCAAACAGCTGGCACCCAGAGGAAGCGGCAGCGTAGGGGATCCATACGTGGCTGGTTTCCGCGTCGCAGTGTCGTTCCCCTCACTGAAATACCGGATTCCGAGAGCAGTGAGGACATAAAAAACGTCAAATCCAATACTAGCAATGGACACACTCATGGAAAGCAACAGCAACGCAATGGTCACGCCAAGAAGTACATGTAGTTCCCAGAAAAGGAATTAGGCTGAGACAACTTCAATTACAATATGTAAAATGGTCGATAGCAGCTCGGCGTGTAAAAAGCAATAGAAACACTTGAATAACTCGAATTCGTCATGCGATTTCAGGTTTACATTGTTAGCTGAAAGCCAATAAATTATATACTTATTTAATATTTATACATAGAAATTTACTACAGTTTGTGCATTCTGTAATATTTTTTTGTGCAATTATCTAATTTAGACAAAGATTTTTGATCAATGAAGATCTGTGCTCACAGTCCAAATGATTGAAACGGCGATTAAAACCGAAACAGGACATCAATTCAAGTACTTACAGGAGCTGAAAAGTCTTTCTTTTGGGCATGCCAACCTAAGAGCGTACATGAGCTAGGGCTTCCGCATTTGTACCGCTCCCAAAAATCTTTAAAGGTAGCGAAGAAAACTATCATAACTTTGTTTCAAATATTTTTCAACTTTGATATGCATATATTTACCTAAATATTATATTTTAAGTATATACATATGTACACAACGAGTAAAATTTATAATACATCCTTAAAGGTTATGAAATTGTATTCCATATCCATGCTCATATGTTTATTTATATAGTATATTGACAATATTAAAAAAAAATTATTTGGTAGCCATTACTGCCTCGATTTCCTCCACAGTGCGTGGCACAATTGCAAAGTTCTCGGCGCCTGTCTTGGTGATCAGGACATCGTCCTCAATGCGCACTCCGCCAAAGTTGCGGAAACGTTCAAAGACCTCTAGATTGATGTATTTCCGGATATGCGGATCAGCAATTGCCTTATCCATAAGTTGCCTTATGAAATAGCAACCGGGCTCAATGGTAACATACATGCCCGCTTTAAGGATGCGGGCAAAGCGTAGCTTGCTTAGCCAGGACTCGCTGGGACGACGCGGCTCCGTGGGCAAATACCCGCCTACGTCGTGCACATCCAAGCCAATCAGATGGCCCAAGCCGTGTGGCTGGAACACACCAGAGACACCAGCCTCAAGCATCTCATCCACATCGCCGGTGAGCATGCCACCAGCCTTAAGACGCTCGAGCAGCACCTTGCCGGCCAGTTTGTGCATGTCAACCCAGGACACGCCGTCACGAGCTGTTTCCATCACAGCGTTGCGTGCGTCCAGCACCGCATTGTAAATAAATTTCTGGTCCTCTGTAAATTTACCGTTTGCCGGAAAGCTGCAGGTGATATCCGCAGCATAGCCACAATAGTTGGCCCCCATATCGAAGAGACACATTTCGCCGTCTTGAATGGGTCGATTGTTGGGTGCGCCGGCGTGTCCATAATGCAATATAGCCGAATTGATGCCACTACCGCAGATGCAGGTGTATGAAGCGTGACGGCAACCGCCTACCGCATATGCATGATGCAAGAACACAGATTCACCCTCGTATTCCATTCGTCCAGGTCGAATGAATTGCATTACTTTAATGTGTGCGTCTGAAGAAACTTTGGCCACATATCGCAAGACTTCGATCTCCTCCTGTGACTTGATAACGCGGCACTCAGAGATTATTGGATAGAGCAGATCACAGTTCGTCACGTATTTGTCTTTGCCCGCAAACTCTGGCGGTTGCATTGTGAGGCCACTATCGCTGTTGGTGCCGCTGAGCGTTAATATGAGCTTGGGTGTGGTCTTTTCCAGATAAGCTTCGAGTTCATCGACATAATACACCTCATCCACTTCGTACATAGTTTTGAACTGCTCGGGCTTCAGCAATTCACCCATCCAGGTCTCATACTCTTCGGGCAAACGTGGCACAAATAAAACCGAAATCGATTGAGCCGTCTTAACATCAATGCTCACTATACCGTAACAGCCCGGTTCTTTGGCACCAAACATGTACTGGAAGTAGGACTCCTGCCGGAATACATAGTCCACATCAGTGTTGTATAGACTCTGATCCTTACCACCCTCGAGTAAAATGATCAAGTGACCAGAGCTGGGCCTTAGACTCTCCTGTGAATTCTCTAGAATGGCTTTGCAGACTTTGTTTCTATTATTTTTAAACAAAGTCATCGGCACCGCGTGACAGGATCCCATTTGAAAGCAAGCCATTGCTTAACGTTACGATTATCAAAGTCGGAGAGCAACTGGTGTTTTTTTCCCCTGATTAACTGGTAAATATCTATACAATACAGCAACAAACGATACTTGAGTGCAGCAATAAATAAAAGCTTTATTATCTCTGCTTTAAATGTATTATTGTATTGTGCTCTGCGGTTTGTTGCGATTGTAGTAATCCCCACGGCAACCGACTTTACGTTTTGTGTTAAATAGTACTAGTTATATATATATGTATGTTTGTATTTGTTTTCTTATTTTGCTTTATTTACTTCCACTGTTAAGTTAAAAGTTTGCTACACTGTTATGAGTAGTAGCTGTAGCAGAATATCCATTGTTATTAAATTATATTTTTGAATTTACATTCATTTAAAAACGGGGTCGATGTAAATATGTGCAATAACATAATTAATGGTGAGATAAGATAATAAAATTCTTTTATAATAATGACAACATCGATACACATACAACAAACATCGATATCGTAAGAGTTTATTATAGTTGTGAGGTTGATTCTTGGCGGTATATTGATAAATTCAACTTATATGCTAGAATTAAGTATGACGTTAGAAAAACTCTTTATATTTTTATTTATTTATATTTAAGTTATTTAAATATTTAACATGAAACTATGTGGCTGTTTATATAAATTAATTAATGTTAGTTATTAATAAAGTTACATAAACGGAACGTATACCATTGAGACGCTATTAGCTGAAACTGGTTCATGTTCACACAGTGATACAACTGACGCATCGCTCTTGGTCGCAGCTGGTCACACTGCATTCTTTCATTGAAGTAGTTTTTTTGCAAATTCTATTTTAATATTTTTGAATAAAACATTTTTAAAGTGTAATAGAGCGTTTTTAGTTTGTTGGTGTGAAGCTGACAAATTCCCTGTTGTCCAACTCTATTTTTAGGTATTTAGAACTGAATTGCTCTTCGCAAAAAGTCCTACTGGTTCCAATGTCGGCGTCACAACGCGGCAGCGGCATGAGCAAACAAATTAATTTCAACGCTCACAAGTAGAAGTAGAGCACGCGAAACAATTGGAAAAACGGATCTGACCTGGACTTAATGTACAGTAGCTGATCCATGAGGCATTATTACTGTCATGTCTAGTTCGGTATTTAGCGAAACACCAAGTGCCCGACCCAATGGCGCCGCTGGAGAATCCAATCTGGTTGTCGTATACACCAAGAATGGCATCTCATTTGACGAGCGTGCCATCGAAAGCATCATGGGTAACACCGTTTGATTTCTGTGCCTTATATGTATAAAAATAATAATATATTTTCAGAGGAAAAATCAATTGCGAGCATTAGTGTAGTGCGGCTTACATCACCTACGCCAAGCATGGTCGATCAAGAGGAAACCGAACGCCTGGAGGAGCTGGAGCGTTTTTTGGAAATGACATCAGATCTCGAAGAATCCGATAACGAGACAGATAACGACAGCCAAAGCGGCTGTGATGAGCTGATAAGCGAAAAAGATCATGTTACCGGTGATGACAATGACAACAGCGGTTGCGAAAACAATGGAGACTCTACGGAAACCGAAGCTGAAGTACCGAAAGTTAAGAAGCGTCCCGGTCGCAAGCCTAAAGCGCCAACAAAGCCGAAAAAGCGCCGAAAGCCAAAAGAACGCCCACAAATTGTAGGCCTTAGTGTGGAGCAATTCTACGCGGAAAAAACAGCCGATATTGTGGTGAAAAATGCTTTGAGTACGTATATTAACAAAATGAATTCGACGAATTGATGAATATTTTTAATATTTGCAGAACTGGCTGGGCTATCGATATTCAAACGCACTGCAGAAACAGATGCGCTGTTGGAGATTATTCGAAACGATCACAACTACACGCCATTCACCTCGCCTGAGCAAATGAAAGCGAAAAAGATCGCAGAAAAGGTTGTTATAGAAAGGCAAGGACGTAAATTTATTGTGCAGTCCCAATCCAACATCAAAATGTTGTGCGCCAAGAAGCGAATCCACGTCGTGCCGTTAGCCCAGGTACAAACTACAATGCAGCAACCATCCAGGCATCTACAACAACTGCATAAGCCACAACGGCCGCAACAGCAACAACAGTCTCTACAGCAACAACAAAGGCAACTGCAGCAGCTGCCCAGGCCAGCACCGAATTCACACAGGCAGCAGCTAACTAACCATCTACAGCAGCCTCCAGTAACGGCCTCCAAGCATCAGCAAGTAGCGTTGTCGGGGCCACGATTGGTTCGTAATAGTGCCAAAATTATCAGGCCTGCAGAGGACTTCGTGGATGATGACGAAGATGCAAATAGCTCAGCTGATGAAGAGAATGTGGACACAGAGGAGCTAAGCGAACCAAGTGATGATTCTCGTGAAACAGACAATGACCGCGACAGTGATATTGATTTCAAAATGAACAATAGCCGAAACTCGAACAAACGAAAACGACTGAAGAAGTTCTCCAAACGATCCAATACGCAGCCTGCGCGTGGACCAATTTTAAATACACCGAAGGTGCCTCAACAACCAGTACAGTCACAATTTCCATATCTTAAGCGGCGCAAGGAGCAGACGGATGACAATTCGACTGCACCAGCTATCGGCCAGATTGTTCAGCTCAATACAAAAGCGCCACCCTCAGTGATTGCATTGGGTCGTGGCGTATTTAGCACATCATTTTTAAAAATGCGTGCCACAAACAAATCACTGCCTTCGACAACTGCGTTATCTTCTGAGGTAAATAGAATAAGTGCCGCTGCAGTCGCTAATAAGCTGCGCAGAACACCAATCGTTCAAGTGGGTCGCGTGGTGAGCGTTCCACCGGGCGGATTAGCGACGCCGCCTCAAGACGTAAAGGAGATTGTTATAAATAAGAATCTGTCGAGTCCCAAAGGGGTGTTCACAAATCTTAACAGTTTGCTGGCTGAGAATAACAATACGACAATGATGACATCTTCACCGAATAACAGTAAACAGCCCATAGTAAACACGCCCATTACTCCCAAGTCCAGTCTAAACTCGCTTTCCACATTGGCATCGACGTCGCCGTCTTGCAAGGGTTTCATGCCGATTGGCGTGGAGACTGCTTCCTCTCACAAGTTGCCTGCACAGATTGTTATCGAAACACATCAGAGCTCTTCAGAGCTGGCAGCCGAACACGATAAACAACTTGATCTCATTAACTCGATCGTTCAGGATGAGCTGTTGAATGCATCTGTAGTTGAGAAGCCGCCAGCCTCGGCAGATGAGACCATACCGAAACTAGTTAAAATGCTAGAGAGCAGTGCCGCGGGGCTGAGTCAAGGGACAGAAGCAGTGATTAACCCTCTCAGTGTTCCACCACAACAAAGTTTTGATGCTAGCCTGGCAGCAAGTGTTTCTGTAGATAACATTGACATAGCCAGCGCACGATTATTAGAAACTGCAGACGATGAGATCACAGCAGATTTCTTGCAACATGTGGTTGGCCTCATAGAGGAGGACAAACAATTCGAGGCTGAGGTGGTCAAGCAGGTGCTAGCTAGCTCAGAAAACGGCGGGCTAGATGCAATTGCCAATGCTGTGACTCAACCCATCTTCGAGGTGGCCAGCCAGTTGCCAACAGTTCCCCAAGTAAGCTATCAACATTAACTGATAAAGGTCATAAACTAATATTTACTCCTTCACAGCCGTTGTCCACGGATTTTGCTGAAAATACTTTAGCCAATTCGCCCATGGCATCCAGCACTCCAGCGCGTACAATGGGTGCGCTGGCCGTATCAACGCGTCCTGACACCAAAGTTGTGCGCGGCAATGGGCGTGTCATTTATCTGCCACCAATCGAAGCGCCGACTACCCGTGCCAAGCGTCGCGCTCAGAATTTTCCTGTGACAAACCAAACCTCGTCAGACGTCACATCGCTTACAGAACCAACTTTCGACACCAGCCACTTAACTGGCAGCAGCTTAGATAGCGACAGCTTTTCGTCGCAACTTGCCGGCACGGAAAGGAAACAGTTCACCAGGGATTCAGCTGATGGTGCTAGAAGGCCAAGAAGATCAAACAATATAAATATCAGCAGCGAACTCAATGATGCTGAAGCTTCAGAATCTCTGGAGGACGATGATGATCCTAATAAGTGAGTTATGTTTAATTTTTGATGTAAATTACTAAAACTATACTTGTCGCAGGCTCTGGTGTATCTGTCGTCAGCCGCACAATAACAGATTCATGATATGCTGTGATCTATGCGAGGATTGGTATCACGGCACGTGCGTTAGCGTAACAAAGGCAATGGGCCTAGAAATGGAACAAAAGGGTATTGACTGGAAGTGTCCAAAATGTGTTAAAAAGCAAGAAGAGAAGGTAACGGCCCGATTTCAATAAATTAGATTTTAGTTTGCAATGATTTCTTCCCATTCTAATTTCAATCATGTCTTTATAGAGTCAACCGCGTATTACAGACATGTTGTTACCCAAGCAAAGTCTTGAAGCACCGGAGCTTGTGACGCTACCCAAACAACCAAATGAAACGAAACCCATTGACGAGCATCAGCAGCTTACGCCTAAACGATCGCAACAAATTGGCGCATCATCCACCAGTAGCCCAACAAAAAAGGAACAAAAACAGCAGTTGCCCCCGCGACCACAGCCAAAAATGCAACAGCAACAACTCCATTTTATAAAACTTGGAGGCAGCAGCGTCATATCGCCGACAGATGCCACTTGCGTGGTATGCAAGCGTCCAGCCCGCGCCAATTCGGTTTACTGTAGTGATGAATGCATACGAAGGTATGCACACACCGCGATCCAGACCCAAACGGTGCCAAAGACGCCTGAACCAGCGCAGCAGGCAGCATTGCTACCTTCACATGTGGGAAATGCACTTGAAGCCAAAAAGAACAAAAAGAAGGATCTGTTCGAGGATGTACTGCGTCAGGCTGACTCATTGTCCAAAGTGGAGCGGGTTTGTTTTAAGATTCAGATATTAATTTGATACAATTATTGATATTGGGACCTAATTTTGCTAGATAAACGTATTCGAGCGCCGAAGCGGGCGTGCCATCACTGGACATTTGGCGCCCAGTGCTCATCAGCTAAGGAAATGGCTGCAGGAGAATCCGAGCTTTGAGGTAGTGCAGCCTGGTAGTCAGCAGGCGCTGGAAATTGAGGTATACAACATGAAGCTATAATATATATCGTTGCTAATCCAATCATCCACAGAAACGTCAAAACAAGCGCCTGTCGGAACAAGCCACGCCAGAGGTGAACACAGCTAAAACGTCTTTGCCAGTGCAAAAGGCATTAGCTAAAATGAAGTTTATACAAGCTATGTCCAATATGGACAAAAAGGAGAAACCTGCCACTAAAGCACCGACTACAGTCGCTCGCTCACCCGAAAAGAGCACTGCGGAAAGACCTATCAGTAAATCGCAGCCCGAACCAATACGCGTCAATGTGCGCCGGACACTCAAGGACCAATTGATGTCGCGAATAAAAGAGGCGCAAGCAGCCGAGCTGCCCACAGAGAAGACCGTATGGCTGACAGCAGCCGAGGTTGAGAGCTTTGTAAAACGAGTGGAGTCGGAAATGTATAATTCATTCGGGCAGGATGTGAGTGCTAAGTACAAGTCGAAATATCGATCTCTTATGTTTAACATAAAGGATCGTAAGAATAAGACGCTGTTCGAGAAGATATGTGCCAAGCAGGTAGAGCCTAAGCAGCTGGTGAGAATGACGCCAGCTGAATTAGCCAGTCAAGAGCTGGCCAAGTGGCGTGAGGAGGAAAACCGCCATCAATTGGATATGATTAAGAAATCCGAGCTGGATTTACTGTCATGCGCACAAAACTATGTGGTAAAGACACACAAGGGCGAGGAACTGATTGAGTCCAAGATGGATGTAACGCTGCCAGATGAGGAAGAGGCAGATTTAGAAAAACGCAAAGAAAAATCAGATAGCATCGACAGCAAAAAAGGATCCCAGTCTATCGACAGCTTGACGACTACAGACGGTTCCAGTAAAGAACATGACAACGAGCGACTGTCGTCTGCTAAGCAAAAGACTTCAAAATCTCGCGAAAAGGATCACAGTCGTGAGCGCGACAGAGAGAAGCGACATAAAAGTCACAGGTCTCATAACCAAAGTGGAGCCAAACGAAGCCGCAGTCGATCGAACAGCCGCGGCCGAAGCCAAGAGAAGCGCAGTCACAAAAGACACCATTATGAGCATGATCTGGACAAAGAAAAGGAGCAACCATCACGCAACAAGCAAATAAGCAAAGAGCATGCCGAAAAGGTGCAATCCCCATCGCACAGAAAGCCAGCTGAAAAGAAAATTGACACTCCCTTAGTCGCCTTTAATTTAATTGATCAAATACTAGAGTCTGAGAAAACGGTTGAAGAAGCTGCCAATCTGTCACTGCCCGTTAGGCCCACATTAAAGTCTGTGTTGCCTGCGGCGCCAAAGACAACCGGCAAAGCTGATGTGCCTGCGCCCACTCTGGATAGATACGCTCGATATTTACAGAGCTTGTCAAGTCCAGCAATTTGGACGGGCAATTTGAACATGGTTGATGTGACCAATTTTGATGTGGTTATTCATTGCGTGCATGGTAATACAAGCCAACTGGATAAATTACTCCCCATCAATTTGGATGTGATTGGTCGCATAACGCGCGTGAACGTCTGGGATTATCTCAAGAAGATAAAGAAGAGTCCAACTAAGGAAATAGTTATTGTCAATTTGTTTCCAGCCAACGTCTCGAACACTGATAAGTTTGACAGTTTCTTCGAATATCTTGATTCACGGCAGCGACTTGGTGTTTTGGGTGCCGATTCAGAACAGATTCGAGATTTTTACATATTTCCCTTGGGCACCAATGACAAGTTACCCACTGTGTTACGTACATTGGACAGTGTGCCCTTTTACGAGGACAGTCAACGACCAAATACGCTCCTAGGCATCATTGTGCGCTGCCTGAGCAAACGGTTGGCCAATTTAACCCAGTTATTGCCCATAACATTGCCCACTGCCAGCAACAAGACTGTAAGATACGACAAAATCTAAATAAATGTATTTCTATAATTCCCGCTTTTATTTGCAGATACCCGTCAATACACGCGCTCGAACAACGTTCACGCCCCCGAGCAGTCCGAAACGCAAGCCTAGCACACACTCAGGAAGCTCAAGAGATGAAGATTTTGATATTGATGCCATTATCAAAGCGCCCATTGCAAAGCTGCAAAATAGTGAGTTTAGATTGGCTAACCATAATTCTTTGCTAAATAAGAGCCTAAAAAAATTTGATGTTTTCTTAGAAAATGTTTCGATAGAACCAATGGCTGGTATAGACGATCCGAATGCGCCTTATTCGCCCGGCGGAAGCTCTGACGACAACGATGATTTGCCCACATCGGCTACAGAAAACCAGGATTTTGATCTGGAGCGCAAAGTGGACGAAATTAATAAACAAATCGCCGCCCAGCGCATGGAAATAGCTGGTCTCCTAAATGTAGAGCCTTCGGTCAGTGCATAACGAGCATTCCAGTTTTTCATTTTATTAATTACAGCCTGTTATATTTCGCAGATTTTAGACAAGCCCTCCTCCTCATCAAATGTGTTGGCCAGCATATCAATACCCCCCAATCTGACAAAGATTCTGGCTAGTATAAAAGAGAAAGAGTCTAATGTCAGACCAACATCAAACAACGACGATGAGTACAATCCTGAGGATGCAATCTCCAGTTGCTCATATGACATGGGTAAATCAAATTTTCGATTGTTTTCATTCAAAAAAAATAGTTGATATTTAACATGTTTTAGGAAGCAAAAGCGCTGAGGTAACGACAAAGACTAAAAGTCGCTTGGCGCAGCTAAGTGAAGCAGAGCTTCTTAGCATGGTGCCGGACAATCTGGTGGACCTAACGCCGACAAAATCCACTAGACATGAGGAGCCCCCACCGCCTGGTGTCTAGGCTAAGGCTAGGGCTAAGACTAAGCGCAGTACGATTACAATAATCATAATGTAGAAATTACATATGTACTTGACTAGCGTTGATCTACCTTATAATGTTAGCTTTGAATGGAATTCAATTTACAAGTTTCTTTTAATTTCACCTTTCATTATGTACATTCACGTTCAACGAATTGAATACCACTTCTGTATTATACCCAACCATCGAAACAATTTAAAAGATAATATCGAAGGGATCTAATTGGTTAATCTCTTTATTCAACAAACAAATTCAAAAATTGTAAGGTTCTCTTAAGGCATACCAACTAACCTTCCAAGTTCTTGTACATTTTTCTTAAATACAAATAAAAATTGCTACGTAACACTTCTAATAGGGAATACTATATTGTATATTGTCATATTTATTTTATTGTATACTTAATTGATCTCACAGGGATCAAATTGGCTGTCGAAGTGAGCGCAAGATATTTTCGGTCCATTATGTACGCGAGGAATGGCTATGCGAAAGAGTATTCCAATAGGCATGCATACGCAAATCTTGTACTGCACGCTACCAGTGCGAAGACCCAGCTCCGAACTTACAACTGGAATGCGATCCATGTCTAGAAATATTCCTTTGCCAGCTTCCAGCACGGTGGCACCCTGAGTTGAATTAAGGGATACGTGATGTTCGACCTGCACTTCTATGGTAGTCCCATCGAAGAAAACGCCCTCTGATCCCTTAATGGCAATGTGTCCGTCGCTATCCATAATTAAAGGCACGTCAATTGGACTGGATACGCGGCTCGCACTGGCCACCTTCGTCTGTAGCACACCTTCCACTCCATTAGGTATGTTGTATTGCGGGCGGTGGGTTGTAAAAAGAGTCGATTGATCAGCAGGATCTTTAATTTCAAACATATTGGCTTCGATGGCGATTCCCTCCTTATCGAGCACAACCAGTTCACGTTCATTTAAGGCACTGGCGCTATTCACGTTACGAAAGACTCGCAAATGCACGCCACTATAGTCTCCATCGCTGCTGATCGATACAGGTACATCAGAAAAGCCATGTATTCCAATGGAATTTGTTTGAATGCGATCCAAATCGGTTTCATCATAAAATTTAATTAAGTCCACTTCTGGGATTAGTTCCATGCCCTTTACACCTTTTCCCAGCTTTAACACACTCATAATTGTCAGCGTCAAGATCAGGTTGCCAATAGTCAGCATGAGTAGGACGACGACCGCAGTCCAAAATGCGTAGCTATTACGATTGCGACGATCGGGATGTAAATGCGAAAAACTATCATCGTCGTAATCAGAATTAAACTTTTCGTCAAAGAAATTCACAGTATCCGATTTAGAATCGTTGCGACCTAAGTCCATATCGGCAGCTTCAATGGGCAGTGTAACAGACAAAGCAGTTTCGGAGTTTGCTTCGTCTGAGTATGATGGCGAGGGTCCTCTTACAAAAGTATTTTCAAAAATGTCCATTTTTCGTTTTAGAATTTTGTGGAAATGTTTTTCGCCAAGTTGACCGCTGTGTGTGTGCGGTATTTTTCGTTTTAGAATTTTGTGGAAATGTTTTTTGCCAAGTTGACCGCTGTATGTATGCGGTATATGTACATATATTTTTATTTATGAGACATGCGCATTACACAATTCAAATAAATTTAGAGCCAAAATTGCATATTCAACGCCAGGAAAGGAGATTTTATCCTGATGGAAATTTAGGTTATAGTATTTAAATTGTTCCTTACTAATTATATTATTTATTCACTTTTTAGATTAGGTAGACATTTTTAATTAACCGTTAGAGCTTTTCATCCGATAAAATTACTGATCCGAATAGTTTTATTTGGTGGTCACACTACAATACTACGATACATCGATAATAATTATTTTTCGTTTCTAATATAGATGATTTTTTTATGATTAACGTGTTATACACAAACTACTTTTATTTTTAATTTGGTATTTCATGATTTTGCGATTATTATTATAGCTGTTAAAAATATATTCCTGCTGTACCAGACTTTAAAATACTTGCGACAAGTAACTAAGAACAAACGAACGAATAACATCGATGAACGAAAATCAGGGATTTAGCTCGCTCTTTTATTTATCAAAGTTGTTCGATTGAACTTATTCCGAACGATTTTCAACAACTTTAGTTTTGCTCTTTCATTTTCTCAAAATGTCCTTCAAGGTAAGACTAAATTTTATTGATGATATTCGTAACTTGCTTATCAGCATTTTATTTGAATCTGATGCAGCCGATTGATCCTAAGCGCGATGAGATTCGTCGCTATCTAGAACGCGGAAGCGTTTTGGATTCGCTTACAAAAATATTTATACGTGTGATTAAAGAGCGACCAGAAAACCCAATGGAGTATATAAGAAATAACATTGGAGTTGTACGACATCAGCATGATAAATACGAACGCCTGTCGCAGGATCTCCAGGAAGCAAATGAAGAGATTCAAAGGTTACGTGCCATAATAAATAGTATTAACCCCGATGTGCTGCGTGGTCAGGGAACTTACATCGCCGGCGAATCCGATTCCGAGCCAGTGACAGCTAGCGAGCAAGCTGAAAACTCATTCGAGTCTGAGAATAGCCAAGAAGTCCATGAGAAAGTGCCTAAAGCAAACGGATTAGATAACGTAGAAGTGGACAAAACTGATGATGCTGCATTGAATGCCACACTAGAAAATTGTCACATTGACGAAAAAAACATGGCCGCTGCTGACATCACAATTGACAATACAACGCAGACCCCATCCGTCCAAGCTGAACCCAACCGCACTAACAATGCAGAGTAGATCCTATTGGTCAGTCGCTCAACTACTTCATTAAACATCCCATTAGAATGCATCATAGAAATGTTACCAGTTCGTAGGGCTAAATATGTAAAGTATTTTCTTAAATGTTAATAAAAGGTGCGTGAAAGTACGCGCACATCTATTCCTCAATAAGCTTTGAATTTATGTTGTTTTCTTAGTGGGTTTTTCAAGTATTTATTTAAATCAGTTTTTAATTTCATACACGTGGTATATCGTTTGTTTATTAATACAAAGGATTATTGATAATACATATTAATTATAGTAATTTGTTTGTTTTTTTCATTTGTTTTTCAATTTTGATTTTTTGTTTAAACACATCTTAAAAATGATAAAGATGAAAAAATAAAATTGTACAAATAAGCGTGGATCGAATTACAACAAAAGTTGATCATAATCGGGAAATGATACGGACATGCGAAAGTTAAAAGACATGCAACATTGTTACCAATGTTTGGGGTGCCTCTAATGTGGACGAACATAAACTGATTTGTATTTCCAAGGTCAAAACTTAGTATTTACTTTTACTTTCTTGGCAAGCGTGTACTCTTTGTTTTCTTTCTCTCTTCCACTCTTCAATTTGTTTGCTATAAAGGCCAAATTGATTTTATTTTTTCTTTTTTACAAGATCCTACTACGCTTGGTGACCACCTGCTATAGTCGGCTTGCTCGATCGAATTATAATTTTTCGCTCTTGTACTAACACTTATGTCTCGTTGGACAAAACATATATGTACACTCTATGTCTCTCTGTGTGTGTCGATATAGAAGTGTGTATTGTAGGGCTTAATGTTATCAAAATAAATGGATTCTACATAAGTTATGCCTGTTTGAATGCAAGCGAATGTTTTGTAATTGAAGCAAATCTCTTTATTATTTAAAGATCATATGTTGTCCAGGATTGGGTTAAATTTGTTTCTTTTGTTTTATTTTAAGATTGTTTTTACTTGACGCAGAGCGTTCAGTTCTTCCCTCTGGCCGCGTAGTCGGTGTTAGGTAAATTAGATTTGCCCCTGCTGACGATAGAATGTCGATAATAGCGTGAGATACGAGAGTTAATATTTAACTTTCCATACTTACGTTGAATCATATAATTTCTTATTGGTTTTGTTGCCTGCTTTGTATAGAAGATTGTGTGTGTGTACGAAGATTATTAGTGATATTACTTTTTACGCTTGTCTGCCGGTTTCAATATCTGGAATGAGCACATTAGAGAGTCATCCACAGACATCATTGCGCCAGCATTGTCAAATTCGCCACAGTAATTGGGAGCCGAGAAGAGTGTAACAAGTTGGCGCTTTGCAAAAAACTCATAGCCATCCTCGACGACCTGATGGGCGCGGCAAATGAGATCGAACTCGTGCTTCTCTAAAAATTTGGCCACAACTTCGGCGCCAAAGGTGAAACTGACGCCGCGATCATTCTCGCCCCAGCCCATGGTGTCCTTGTCCGGATCGGACCACAGCAAATCGCACAGTAGACCTTGATCTGGCACATCAGTGGGACGCATTATGCGTCTAATTTGCTCCATCGACGAAAGGTCTGGACTAAGACCGCCATGGCAACAGAATATCTTCTCATCCACTATAGCTGCAACTGGCAAGCAGTTAAAGCAGTCAGTGAATGTCTTCCACAATTTGATGGTATAGCGACGCTTGCATTCATCGTAAAAACCATAGATGCGGTTTATGCTGGCGCACTCATGGTTACCGCGTAGCAAAAAGAAGTTCTCAGAGTATTTGATCTTATAGGCGAGCAGCAAGCAGATGGTTTCCAGAGACTGTTTGCCACGATCGACGTAATCACCCAGAAATAGGTAATTTGATTCCGGAGGGAAGCCACCGTACTCGAATAAACGCAACAAATCATAATATTGGCCGTGTATGTCGCCGCAAATCTTCAATGGTGCTTCCAGCTCCAAGAGTATGGGCTGCGAAAGAAAAATCTCTCGCGACTTCAGACAGAGGCCACGAATTTCGCTCTCGGAGAGCTGAACATTTTTGCCTGGCCGTGCCCCACGCACTTCCAGAAGTCTTGATATGATGCTGTCGATATTCATAACATCACCCATGTTTGTGTTTTGTTTTTTTTTTCTTTTTAGCTGCGCAACTACTGTGCTAAATTTTTCCACCTAAGAATGGCAAGTAGCTTTGATGTAGATTT
This sequence comes from Drosophila mettleri, assembly GCA_035047625.1. Lineage (NCBI taxonomy): Eukaryota > Metazoa > Arthropoda > Insecta > Diptera > Drosophilidae > Drosophila > Drosophila mettleri. The sequence continues at coordinate 17,263,115 of JAWNPI010000035.1, forward strand.
TTCACTATAAATATTTTTCACAGCACAGCTACTACAAGAAAATTTCTCCAGTGTGACCACACTTCACACAAAAAAAAACAGGAGGAAGTGAAATGGGCAGTTAGTCACACTTTTTACTAGTAGTTTGTCTCTTTTACACTCCCAGTGCTGCTCGGTTGCCCGCCATTTACATCGCTCGGCTTGTATTGGCTTGGTGCAAGCAGAACAAAAATATGTGTACTTATTAACACCATGCCAACTTGACTTAATATCTCTATACAGCAGTATCATATCATTTAGTCAGCTATACAATTAAATCCGTTTCAGTATTTGACAGTTAAAAATGTACTGACTAAATATTTGGTCACCCACAACTTGTGAATCTATGACACAGGGGGTAACGATTCACTTAATTAAATTCAATTGATTTTATCTCTGAAAAAATGTTGCTCGATATATTAAAAAAAAATAAAAGTAACACGGTATATTTAATAGCGGAAATCGGTCAAAATCATCAAGGCTGTATTGAAACAGCCAAAAAGATGATACTTGCAGCAAAGAAAGCAGGATGCAATTGTGTGAAATTTCAAAAATCCGATTTGAAAGCAAAGTTTACGCGCACTGCCCTAAATCGAGAATATATAAGTGATCACTCCTGGGGCCAAACGTATGGGGAACATAAAGAATACCTCGAATTTTCAAAGGAACAATATCGTCAATTGCAATCTTATAGTAAAGAAATTCAGATTGATTTTACAGCATCTGCTATGGATGAGGTACATAAATATTCTAGGGTGGCTTCGAGCAAAGGCATTGCATGCATGAGAATGTATTTATGACTGTATTTTTATTTGCAGCCATCTCTGGACTTTCTAGTCGATTTAAAGGTACCTTTTATAAAAATTGGCTCCGGAGACGCTAACAATTTTCCACTCCTTGCAAAAGCTGCTAGTCTCAACGTACCGTTAGTAATATCAACAGGAATGCAGACAATGTCGACAATTGATCGGATCGTTGAAATTATGAGGGCGGCAGGCAATGATATGTATGCTCTAATGCATTGTGTGTCGGCCTATCCGACACCACCCAATGACTGTAACATACGTATGATCGCAACCTTAATGAGACGCTTTCCCAATGTTACTATTGGATACTCAGGACATGAGCTGGGTGTAATAATTTCCCAGGCAGCGATCTTGACTGGCGCGAGGATAATTGAGCGACATTTTACACTGGACAAGGATCAAAAAGGGTCTGATCACCGTTGCTCCCTTGATCCCAACGAGATGGCGGCGTTGGCCCGTAGCATAGATGAATTTAAATCAAAGGATTACCTTCACATTCCAAGCTTTTGCGCTGCTAAAGTGACTTCAATTTTAGGTGGCGGAGATCAGTTGGAGCAAGCGCTCTGTGAATCTACAGCTAATGGAAAATATATTTTAGAGAGCGAACTTCCTTGTCGCCTCAAATTGGGCAAATCGATTGTCGCTTCCCGGAATCTACCCAAGGGACACATAATTCGAGCAGCTGATATTTCAATAAAGGTCAGCGAGCCAACCGGCATTTTTGCCGAGAATTACTTTCAGATAATTGATAAACAACTGAAGGATAGTGTTAATGAAGATGAGCCTATAACTGAGCTTGCATTGAGCATATAAAATGTGTTGATTTTTTTTTTTTTTTGTATATTATAATTATACGTAATGAAATTCTTACTGTCTAGATTATTCGGCTGCATCGTCGCTACCAACATCCTCATTTTCATTTTCAATCATCTCAATGTCTTCTTCAAGATCACCCTCTTTCTTGTCTGTCGGCTTTTCATACACAGGCTTAAGCGGCGACACAACGACTCCATTCCATACTGACATTTCACGCACAATGCTCGTATTACCTTCCAATCCAAGGATATGCTTGTATCCTCCGTGAGCTAAAACACGCAGTAACGTCTGCGCCGTATAACAGCATACGTCTTGTTGCTCGAGCGTCATCGCTGTGTGGACGCGTATATGACCTGGCTCAGTTGGATCAGTTATTCCCGCTGATCCCGGTAGAAATAGTCCAGCAGACAGTAATTGAAATACACGACGAAATGCCAAATTAATGGGCAGTGCCTGGCGCGATGGATTATTCATGATCGCCAGATGAGCTATTAAATCAAGCATCCATGACGAAAGAGGTGAAAAAGCATCAAATCGCTTTGTCAAATCCTTTAAAATACGAATGAGGACTTTTATAGAAGAATGATGAGCATTCTCCTCGAACCAGCGAGTATGACGTATGGCAGCCAAATGACTTTGCATCAGCTTGTGGTCCATATGAATTTCTGGCTCCAGTTTTCGTAGGTTCTGTGGCAAAGTGGCAATGAGAATACGAACTTTGGCTTGCGAGTTGGATACATCAAAACCTCTTTCGTGTATTTCTAGGGTGTGTTGTTCACCCTTAGCCAACACTTCCGTTTTCATGCTAGCTTTTAGATCCGCTTCCACCTTTTTAGCTAGTGCCTCACAAGCTTCCTTCGTCGGCAGGGTTTTTAGAATGACTACCACATCGGCTACATTGTTGCCACTGAGAATGGTGCCTTTTTTGAAGGATCCAACTTGACGCACCTCTTCTAGTTGCTGTGTATATGTGAGTTAAGTCAGAAGTATATCTAAATAGGGTATATATTGCTGTGACAACTTACACAAGTATTGAAGTCGCCGGGCGCAACGACTAAATTATCCAAGACTACCTGCACTTTAGTAACCAGGTTACCAATGGCTGCCTGCTCAGTGGGACTCGGACTAAGGTCTTGGTTGCGCTTCAATAGAGCCTTTTTTTTAGTAAGAAATAATCATGTTAAACAATTGTTTATTTTTTTCATTTTTAATTTATTGATTTTACCGCAGTCAAAGCAGAATCATCGACAACCGGCGAGACTTTGGGAAACACAACTTCAGTCAAAGTCAAATCAAAAGGATGACGGGGTACAAATGTTTTTTTAAACGGCGGACGAATGCCGCCTCGCATAGGCCTGCTGCCTCGAATCACTCCACGCACCATACTTTTATTGTAATGAATAATTTTGATGAATTATAATTTGTATTTCAACCACCAAACTCCACACTACGGCTAAGCAATTTTCGATTGATATTATATACGGTTGCAAACTCGATATATGTTGTAACTGTGTATGTAATATCGATACTATGGAAGCAGTTTACATATTAATAATTATTTTTAAATATAAGTATTACTAAATAAATGTTTTATTGCCCAATAGATTTCTCACAGAGCAAAATAGTTTTTGTGGGTTGTTTGATTACAATTCAGTCATACAATCATAAAATCGATTTTGATAATTAATTAGTATATAATGTTTACTCTGCAATAGTATTTTTTACTATCGATACTATTTCGAACATTGTCGATAGTGTCATAGCTTTAATTTCTGCTTGTCATCTTGTCATTTTGGTAAGAATTGTCGGCATTTATTTGAAAATTATTGTAATACAAATTTAAGCCAACAATTATGGCTACTGAACGTTACAGTTTTTCCCTAACAACATTTAGGTAAGTGAAACGTACGATAGCTTATCGGGCAATGCTTCACTCAAGCCAAAATCTTCTACATGACTGGCATAAACATTATTTTATTGTTAATTTGCAGTCCTTCCGGAAAACTTGTACAACTAGAATATGCCTTGGCAGCTGTATCCGGAGGCGCACCTTCTGTTGGGATAATGGGTAAGTGACTATCATTCATTCGACTGAACAAGAGCTGTATAAACTTTCGGCTCCTGTAGCTTCCAATGGCGTAGTTATTGCCACAGAAAATAAATACAAATCGCCGCTCTACGAGGAACATAGTGTGCACCGCGTGGAAATGATAAACAAGCATATTGGTATGGTCTATTCTGGAATGGGTCCAGATTATCGTTTACTGGTGAAGCAAGCACGCAAAATCGCTCAATCATATTATCTGACCTATAAGGAACCCATACCTGTGTCACAACTTGTGCAACGTGTAGCAACCTTAATGCAGGAGTACACTCAATCAGGGTATAATATAAATATATATATATATATATATATATAGATGTATATTTTACAAATCTACAAATGAGTTTCAATTTTATTATTCTAGTGGCGTGCGTCCTTTTGGTGTGTCACTATTGATTTGCGGCTGGGACAATGAACGCCCATATCTTTATCAATCGGATCCCTCTGGTGCATATTTTGCCTGGAAGGCAACTGCCATGGGCAAAAATGCTGTTAATGGCAAAACGTTTTTGGAAAAGCGGTTAGTATGCAATAAATGGATACATTACAAATGGGCATATTTACGTTCGCTGTAAATTTTCAGTTATAGTGAAGATCTTGAACTGGAAGACGCTGTCCACACTGCCATTCTGACTCTTAAGGAAGGGTTTGAAGGAAAAATGACTTCAGATAATATTGAGGTTGGAATCTGCGATCAAAACGGTTTCAAGCGCTTAGACCCAGCAACAATTAAGGACTATCTAGCCAACATCCCCTAAATATAAGTTCAACTCCAAGGTAAACCAAGCTAAGCTTATGTATGCGTAAATAAACAATTAAACAACTGTACAAGTTGTGGGTTTTGAAATGAATATTCAATTTCTCTGTTTTTTTAGTTATTCTTCAAGCTGGATTTAGTACAATGGGTTGGTTTTTATATTGTTTAGATTTCTTTTTTATTTTTTTTTTAATTTAGTTTCTTATTGGACTATTCATATTTTTGGGCACTTCTGTGTATAAATGTAAATGTGTGAGATATTGACGCGACTTATGCACTACGAGAACTTAGTCAATGCTTAAAATACTAGTATCAGATCAGTTATCGAGAGTAGTTCCTGCTTACAGTTAAGGCTATGGTTATTTACAATTTAAAGAATACATATGTATAAGTCATAGACTCTCGTATCCTACGCTGGTTACTGATATTGAATTGCGAAAACTTAACATGTATACTCTTTGTGGCCGAGACCAATTCCACAATCAAATATTCAGACAGCGCAGCTTTGTGTCCGGTATTCGAGAAGTGAACTCGAAGGAAGGCGGTCTGCGTACGTCCTCGTGAGAGTCGCGACGTATGCGCTCAGGATTGCGTCCCATTAGAGATGACAGAGGTATTTCCTTACGGTAAATTTCCTCGAGCAGCAGTCGCTCCAGCTCAAACAAATGTTCATCCCGCACTCCTGGTATTTCCTCGTGCATGAAAAGTGCCAATCGCAATAAATATTCCGCATTGTGTCCACTAGGACCACGGCAATTTGCGATCTGTTGGGCTATAACCTCCAATGGTGCATCACCCAGCCAATGACTGTTTTCCGGTGTAGCCACATAGACTAGCACTTCAACAGCCTCGCCACTGAAAGGTGTGTCATGAGAAGCGACGCGGGGAAAGAATTTCGCTTCGAGCGTTGCATAGCCGCCTAATAAAAAATGTTATTAAAAATATTATTTTTAATCTGTTATTTATAATTCCTTAAATTATGTGTTTACTTACCCAATGTACATTCACGTTGTTTGAGATACTCCAGTGCTGTTGAGCCTGTTATTCTATATGCACAGCCCCATGTAATTCCCTAAAATTAAATAAAAAACAATAGAAAATTAAAAAAAAAAAAATAAAATAAAAAAAAACATTTATCTAATAATAAATTTTATCGGCCGCACGCTTTTCGTTTCGTTTGATTTGTCATTGCGAGTATTTTTTTTATGCTTAGAATTCTCAACTCATTTTTCGGCCTGTGGCACACTTAAATAGCGGCGCGCGATAACAGTTTCAGGGCGTTTTGAGTTTTCCTTGCTTGTCTCTCGGGGTCACAAACGAGTTCCTGGTAGCTCTCACATGTTGATAATACCCTGGGTAAAGTCCCCGGGCCTAGGATAGAAAGTATCAAGGCGTGAAATAAATTGTACAATTTTCGCCTATATTTCGCGGTATTTCGCCTTGCGTACTCCAATGAAGAGAGACCCGCCCTAAGGGTCTCGAATTGTTGCGCTCGGTTGACTGCGGAAATGTGCCAGAGATTACTAAGATATGGACGAGTAGTGGGCGTGTTCCGCACGCCTATTACACGGAATGGGGCTTACATAGGGAAATTCAAGCGCAATTCACTTTTTTCTTCTCTTACATGCAAAATAATAATGTGTATGTAGATATATTGTGAGATCTCTTACCTCTTTGTCCTCAACAAGTGTAGCAACACGGCCAGGCTATGAAAGAAGAATAAAGAGAGCTGATTAAATATATTATATAACTTGTACAGTATAGCATTGAAGGGAATTAATGCTGATTTGCAGTTTGCACGCTTTGTTTACATGTATATATAAATAATATATGTATTTATATAGACCTTGACTTATTTTTACTTTGTTCGCTAATATATAAAGACATAAATGAAATTATTCGGCAGTTTATAAACGGATTGTTAAAGTGTAATGCCTCTTACTCAATGTGCATATTCATAAACGAGAAGATGAAGGCATTGTGTTATTGCGACAAGTGTCTTATAAGCCTTTTCAGAAGTTTATTTATTCTCTATATCTACATGTTAATGGCTGTATGGGAATAGTTGTAGAACCAGTTGGCTACGCTAAAAACATTGACAGAAGTATTTAGATTTGTTTAGCCGTCTTACGTCTACGTTTAGTTTGTTTGCTGCTGATAAGGCTGGTCAATTAGATAATGAAATCAACAGAGAATTGACAGTCGGCGATTGTCATGTGGGAAAAGTAGTAAGCAGTTGCTTGGATTAACTGAGTCCAGATATCTTGGGGTAGTTGGAGACAATTGAGTGACACTTACCGCCTCCTCGGTGCCGCGATGAGTGACGTTGCCCTGCCAGAAACGACGCACGTAGCCACGTATATAGCCCGTTATGCATTTGGTGTAGTTGAAGCCCGGATACCAGCAAAGCGAGCCGTAGCCGAACACCCAGCAGACGGCCTCAGACTCAGTATTTGCATTATTTGCTCGATTCTCCTGGTTATTGTTGTTATTATTAGCATTGTTATTGCCGTCAACGTTGTCATTGTCGTCGCCGAGTTTGCCATCCGTGAACAAATTTTTAAAGTGCGCGGGCACCGCGGTGGGTGCCCGATGACCGCTGAAGTGTGCCATAATGTGTCCAAGAAAATTGCTATTACACTGTGAATTTGAGCACTTATCCGAACGAAGTTGCTGGTGTTGATTTAATTCTGATGTGAGCTATGCTAAACGTGTATGTGTGCGTATGTGTGCGTTTGTGTGCGCGTGTGTGTGTGGATGTGTGCTGTTTGTTGCTGTTTAGCTTTAGCGGCTATTAGATTGGCATACTGGAGGTATATTCATTGGGCTGCTAGCAACGTAATGCTGTTATCTCTCGCTTTGCATTTTATGTAATCCTAGCTGCTATCCGACTGAGATGCATCTGAAAATGAACAAAATTTGCCAACTTGAATTTTTTTGTTACATTGAACACAAAAAGAAAGTGTGAAAATATTTTTCTAGTTGAAATTAGCGGCTTACTTGATCGATCGAATCGAATGTGTCGGGCCACGCGATCATTAATTACTATATCTCATGTATAAATATGTGTGTTTGTGTGTTGTTTTGATATATGTAGTTCTCGTAAATAGTTCCGCTTGTGGCCGGCAAGTAACGATCCTAAGTTTAAATTAAACAGCCGAGCGGCCACTACGAAAAAACGAAAACATTTCTGAGCGAGAAAACAAAAATTGTGGGAGAATAAATATTTATGACGCTCCGTCTGGCCAGAGTCGTCTGCGACGTTAGCGCAATAGACTTATCTGCGAATCTACTCACAAATTATACAAAAGTAAACATATGTGTGTGTGCGTGTGAGTATTCAAATTGTTCTTGTTTGGCAACCTCACTCTCTCTAATTTTTACTCTTCCTCTCTCTTTCTCTTTCGTAGCTGATAGTGAAACCAAATCGAACAAGTTCTTTGCGTTGTCCTAGGGTAGAGTTGACTTGCCTCAAGCACGATCCATATGAAAAGTCTCCCATTGGGCAGTACTTATTATTTTTATGCATACTTAATAAATCTTAAGTAAAATGACTCGCCAATTGATTAACTACTTAGCACACACTCTAAGCAAATTAAATTTTAAGTGGTTTTCGTATTGGCGATTATATAAATGGAAATTAATTGGTTGATAGTGCAAGTTGATTTAATTCGAATTGCCAATGTTGCAAATCATTCAGGTGAATTATGTATTTATTTTTGTACGAATATATTTAATAATTATTACTCTTTTTTCTTTGTATCTTAAAGATTTCGCTGACTAATTGTATAGTTGTGCTATCTCCAGAAATATATAACAGCGTCAGAAATTTATATATATATATATATATATATATATATATATATATATATATATATATATATGTATATTTATTTATATATATTGTCAACATGAAAGAAAGAATGATTTCTTTACTGATTTAAATTTAGTTCCAAAAAGAAATTATTCATTTTATTTAAATTTCTCATAATCGAAAAATACATTAGACATTGGCAACCTGCTTTTACGGTATAGAAAATATTTGGCACATAAACACATACACACACATACTCACACACGCACATATTCGCACAAGTAAATAAACCTCTGCTGAGCCAAAATACGGAAAAGTTAACGTTTTGTACCCTGAACTCATTGAGATTGGGCACTCAGGGTATACTGGGCTTGTAACATTTTATGGAATATATATTTACTCCTGTGCGTTTGTAAGTGCTCTTCGATGTGGGATCTAATATTAGATAAGGTTTTGAATTAATTGTGAAAGTCGTCATGCTATAGCATGCGCAGATTATAATTTTCTCTCATGCAAATCATTAAAATCAATATTTAACTTCAGTTACTTGATATTAACACATTGGTTAAATCTTATTCTATGGAATCAAAGTCTACATTTCACTTATGTATAGAAGTTATTCAAAAATAATTTTCTAAGGACTTTATTCCTAGGAGGAAGCGATTTACCCACATACATTAGGTCAAATTGCTTGGAAAAACTTTGCAGCACATGTTACAGGGTATTTCCAAGTGAGAGTACTCTTACTTAATTTGTTGTTAAGCTAATAATGCTTAGAAACTAGGTATTGTGCCTAGGATTGGAGGCTTTTCTAACTACGCAGCTGTTAAATAATAATTGGAACGGGCAGACAGAAGCATTATTAATCGTGTTTCGCTATTCAGTTCATGTGTCCCTCCTGTCTGGGTGTCGTCACACTGTCTTTGGCATATCTAACATACTTGCATATGTGTGTGTATGTGTGCTTGGTATTTTTAGCGCTTTTATGGCGTGTGTTCATGCATATTGAGTGTGTTGTGTATGGGTGCATGAATATTTAAACATTTTGCACACTTTGTTTTGATTATCGTCTATCTCACGGAGCGAGCGTTATGGATGTGTGTGACTTCTGTTTTAAACACGCTCTTTCTAAATATTAGCGTATTTCCATTTGAATTTTTTCTTTCATTTGTTGTTTTTTGCTTAAGTAACTTTCAGGCATCCATTCGTTGACCCAAAAACAAAAAACGCTCATGGAAAATAACCAGAAGACTTTTGTATATACCTGTAGGAGGACGCACACGCACAGCTCGGAAATTACTGACATACATATGTACATATGAAAATGGTATGTATGTAAATTTTTATATGCGAGCGTCTTTGTTCTCTATGTTTCGCCATTCATACGTTACGTATACGCAACGTTGATGCCTTGCGTGCAAAGCGAATAAAGCAAACATTTTGTTTATACCTATACATTTATATATGCCTTGGTATGTACGTGTGTGCATGTACTTGCAAGTGTCTAGAGATACACGCTGCTCGTTTCTGGGTCCTTGATACTGAACTTTTTTCATTGTGAAAGTTTTTTGCAAGCGGTTCAAGGTTGCCATTTTCTCAGTGCACTGCGGCATAGATAAGGGGCACATGTGGGAGCTAAAGGGGGGGCTAATTGCTTGCTTGTGTGCCACATTGCTAAACATTTATTCAATTTTGGTTCTTATTTTTGGGTAACAGGCGCCACAGCAAAAGCCTAAAAGCAAGCCAGCTGCTCTCACAGTATACGAATGTTTCTCAATTTACAAGGCACTGAACGATTGTGTGTATGCATGTATGTGTCAGTTTGTGTGTATGTACTGCGCCGCTTAAATTCGTCAACAATAATAAAATGATATTAAAGCAGAAGCAGCCATGTGACAGGCACATGAACGGTTCGTGTGCCAGCCTCTTGTCCCACTACGTGCATTTGCATCTAAAGTGTAAAATTGTATCTGATAGTTTGTCACTTGTTGTGCACAATATATTTATGAATTAGGACTGACGTCGCTTAACGAAGTGTTCGACCCATCTGTCCAATTGTAACGTGTAGCTATGCCAGCGGATGCTATGCCCCTCGCCATCCGGCCATACTCGTGCGCATGGCTAAATGAAGGCACTTGACGAATGGGAATAACAAAACCATATGCATTAGCAAGCTCAGCAATAAACTATTAAATATATGTTTGCTATAATACACGTAATTAAAATGACTTGACTAAAAATAAACAGTTAATTTTTATTTTAATGCCAATCCACTTGAAGCGCGGCAAAAGTGATTATTAATTTAATAAAAGTGCACAGCCTATCACTGCCTACACTATCACTATCAACTATCAATCGAAACGCTTCTAGTTGAATATTAGATTAGATTAAGCTAAACGACTCGACGTGGCGCCGATAGCCCATTAAAGTTGCAAAATCAGGGTATAATGGCTTTGTAAAGGAGTATGTCACAGGTAGGAGGAGTCGTAGCATAAAGTAATATATATATTCTTTATCAGGACGGCAAGCTGAGTCGATTTAGCATGTCCGTCTGCCGTTCTGTTTGTCTGAATCTGAATCTATAAAAGCTAGATACTTTAAATTCTTTTAGTATAACAAACCCCGCATTGTTGGAGTGATGATATTAAAATATATCTAGTATATCTTTTGAGCTAGATTATTAAAGTTTTGCAAGTTTTTCTTATTGCTTATATAGCCAATATTCGACGGACGTTCCTTTAACCAAATAACAAAATATTCTATAATCTATAAATCTATAAATAAACAACTATGCAGCTCATATGCAGAAAATTTAATCTGAATCATATTCTTTTATATTATAGTTCTCAATTGAATTTAAACTACTACTGTTATAAACTGAACTCATTGAAATTGCAAAAATTAGCAGCCAGCTCTTGCGCATAAAACGACGTAACAGATAACATAATAAATATATATCATCTTGGTAAGGAACGCAGAACACTATTAGAATAGAGACTTCGATTTGAGCTCCAAAATGATTGAAATATCAGCTCTGCGCATGTTTAAGGCATCTCCTAACCAAATACTCCCGACTCTTGTCGTGATAGTCGTTAGAAATTACTTGCTTGGTAATTTCTTGACGAAAGCGTAAAATGTAGCATTTGTTAGGGTGATTACGATCGAGTGTATTCATTGCAGACATTTGGACTCGTGTAAACACTAAATGTAAACAACAAATAGACGTCAAACCGAGTCTGTGGCTTTTCTTCAGTTAACATATTCGGCCTAATTCAATGGATTGATCTTTGAATGGAATAAATAATTTAATGAAATAAATACTTTTACTTTTAGAAATTTTAATTTGAGTATTAATTGAACTGATTAAGAACTTTATTCAGCCCATTAGGAATAATGGGTCAAAGACATAGAACCGAACCTGTTTAATTAGCTAATTTCGCTGATAACAATAACAAGATACTAATAATTAATTTGCCAAATATATCTGTCAGACAGGTTTTTTATAAATGTCGGAATATTTATAGATAAACATATTATCTATGGACATGTTTCGTAATATATGTACATATAAAGTTCGATAATATCAGCTTTTTATAGCTTTGCTGTAAGTACTTAAGGAGCCACACCTTGAAAGCCCTACAAGTCGTATGTAATATATATTATATTTATGTAAATTTGTTAAAAACAAACTCGAAATCGAAAACAATAACAAAAGTGTTGACATTTGCCGCTGAATACTTGGCATGCCATATGTGATGAAAGTAAAACGCATATGTATAAAGCACATGCATACACAGCTGGCACGAGCATCGGCCTGGGCCTGACTGATAACTGATTCTGCTACTGTAATTCACTTTTGCAATTCTGTTAGCAGCCGCATTCAGATAATGACCTTGATATGTGATACCCTTGACTAGGGTTATTATTTCAACATCATGTTCTATCTGATCGGAAGTGTATTTACTGCTTGCATGGATGCCTTGCATTACTTGCCCCAAAAATCGAACTACTTATGTACAGGCACACGTACATATATATGTGCATATGTAAATATAATTCTATAAAATTGATTTTGAATCGTTTTGATGCAGCGACAACAAATTGAAGTGTTGACAAGCAACAGCAAAGAGATAAACACAATGCCAATGAGCGAGAGAGACAAAGAGAGAGGAGTTCTATACGTGTGTGCGAGGCAAACAAACGGCGATAACAGGTGAGAGAGTGTAAACAGGAGACAAAACAAAAAGCGCTTGCACAGCTACATACATACACACACACACACATTGATAACAGTGCGTGTAAATTACAAGAGTACGGAGAGTTGTAAGGCAGAAGCAATGTCGACACACTCACACACACGCATAAACAGACACAAGAAAGCTCAGCTGTATACATATATAACATATATGCATATGTATTTATGTGTGTGCACAACTGCGTTGACACTGAAAGTTCTGTCTGTGTGCATTGTTATTGTATGACTGTGTGTTTGGAGAGCTGAGAGTTGTAGGTCCAACTTTTGACATGCTGACACACATACATAAATATGCATGCACACAGAAACTTATAACTTATAAATACGTACATATACTTGATTTACTGTCAATACAGTTGAGTTGATGCTGCGCCAGCCGCTTGTTACCTGCGCATTTGCTTTAGCTTTCACAGTTAATGTTTAACGGTGTTTTGTTACTTGTCGCTGCACCTCACTTATTACCCGTCGGTGCCTATCAACTTCCGTTCAACTTTTGCACTGCACTCTTTGCCTTGGCCGTCCTCTTTATCAGCATCTTCTATGCTCGCCGCGCTTTGTTTACATGTCGGAGCAACATGTTCACAATCTACTAATGTATATGTTTGTGCATAGGCGTGTATGTGAATGCGAAATTGAATTCACAATGGAAAATACTCTCGCAGAGCCGCGCGCCCAACCGTCTCGTGCGACGGCTTCAATGTAACTGCCTGCTTGCGGTGCTTTTGCGCGCTCAAATATTGCCACGCAATGAATCTTCTCGCTCCGTTTACCCCTGGTCTATGAGCATCTCAGCATTTTTGCTCGTCTCATCGTAAATGTATATTTAGCTGACTTAACTCAGAAATTAATGTAAAGTGTTAGTGTTGTTAATAACGTGTGTATAAATACATACATGTTAAATTGCGCATATAAATTTCTTTGGCTTGCCACGTTTTGTGGCTCATTCACAGCTGTAGCGGGTAAAGGCAATGTCCGAGATTTGATTCAAGTTGTGATGAAAAAAATCTACAATGCTTGGATTCTAGATGACATTACCTATATCGTTCCCTCACTCTTTCGTTCTCACTCTCTAGTTGTTGTATATTTTAGCACATGCGCCTTACCTACTCTCACTTTCATGTCATTCTGCATCTCTCTCATTTACACATTTGTTTGGCTGACGTAATTTGTTATCACCATTGCCGCATGTTGCACATTTTTATGAATGGAAAGCAGAAAGCGCTTTGCACACCTCGTGGCAGCAACAACAGCAACTGCACAACAATTATTTATTTTTAAGACTTTGCGTTATCAGATAACGGTTCTCAACGAAATTGAACAATTGAACGTATGTGACCTCGCCTAACTTCAAATAGCAGAATGCTTCAATTTCTGCAGAAAGTTTCATCAGTAACTTGGAGACGTTCCCTTATGAGGCAAACAGCAATTGCAAGATAAAAATCAATTCAGCGCTGGCTCAATTATCTAAATTGATTTAATTTAACATTCTCTTAATTGCTTAGCAACCGAACAATAAAATAAAGACTATGTTTTTTATAGTAATAATTGTATTACTTTAAGATATGAACATATTCATCATTGAATAAAATATTTCTTTCTGAGTTTGCTATGAATTTTATCTGATTTATGTCATTAAAGTATCTTATCAGTCTTAGGGTCTTATATTTACGTCAATCCGAATAATCAAACTAAAATAATTGCTCCAAGATAAATGGAGTTAGTCAAAATCTCTAAAGTTTATATCAGCACTGCCTAAGAGTATGCAAGCATTTACTTTAATCTCAATAATAAAACTATACGCATTTATTAAACATAGAAGGCGGCAATTACAGAATTATATCAGCCCAGCCAAATCCAAGTGTATTTCTGAAATATAGATGGCGATAGTAAAAAGTAAACTGTTATATCAGCTAAGCCTAAGAGTCTGCAACAATTTAATAGAGAATCAAATTCTCAAACCAATTGGGAAAACATAGATGGCGATATTCAGAACGTAAAAGTATTATACCAGTGCAGCCTTAGAGTATGCAACAATTTAATACATCCAAAACCTTAAACTAAAAGTAACGTTTAAATATAGATGGCGATAGTCAAACTTTAACGTTTTACTTCAATGAACATATTCAAACCGAAACTATTGCTCAAACAGGAAAAGCGCAACGCAAAACCTTATGGGTTACACTTAAGTTTACATGTAAATATAAATATAGCTCGATTAGAATGAAATAAACGTATATTACCTTATGGGTTACACTTAAGTTTACATGTAAATATAAATATAGCTCGATTAGAATGAAATAAACGTATATTACGAATATAATTTGTGGATAGAACCAGACATATACAGAGAGAGAGAGAGAGAGAGAGAGAGAGAGAAAGAGAGTTGTGAATATATGTACATACCCAAATATATATACAAAGAAATAGCAATTAAACAATTACAAAATTTTTATAAAAAAATTGTATTAAAAAATTGTTGAATTCGAAATTTTTGAGTTGCAAAAAACGTCTTAAAAATAAAGATAGCTGCCTAAAAATATAACATTACTATGATTTTTAAGAAAATATTAAGAGCAAACTTTAAACAAAAGAAAAATAAAAATTAATGGGAAAGTGAATGAAATTTCTGTGCATATAACTTAATTTTCTAATGGGATTATCTTGCCTTGCTTATAAACAACTTTCGACTAAAGCCGACACCTGAGTGTGTTCAAAATAAAATCAGATGAAATCAAAACAAAACATTTGTCAATACGAAACTCAAATGAGACGAAATCGAAAAGAAAACAAGAGCTAAAGCTGCGACAGTATAGAAATGGAAAATAAAGTGGAATGCACAAAAACCACGAGCCTTAAGACTGAAGATTTACAATATCATTCAAGAAGATTTAGAGGTGATTTCCAAAGATATATATTTTGTTTGAGCGGCAATAAATAAACAAATTATATGTGTGGGGAGGCAAAGGCAATTTTAGTGTTTCTCGCTTTTTTTCTGGTCAATTTGACGCGTAGCCAACAAAACGAAAAAAGAACAACAATGAAAACGCCGGGAAAATCTCAATGGCAAGGTGTGGGACGATTGGGTGGATTGGGCGGAGGGTCTGGATTGCTGCCTCCATTAAATGTGTCACATTAACGAATTGTTTTTCGTCTTTAATTTATAAGCGAGGCGCTAATCGCTGGGCAGGTAGATTCGAATTTATTTGACTTCTTAGTCGATCGTAAATATACCAAATCTTCTAAGCCTTTCACAAATACAATTTTCATTGAGCAGAAAATCCAAATAGCTCTCCACCAGCAGCAGCCACATCCACAGCCACAGTCGCAGTCGAGACGGGGCGTGGCTTGTGTGTTGGCAGTACGCGCGTCCTTCTGTGCCTAATGCCAGCGTCTAATGGCGGGCCGCGTTATAAATAGAACCCACTCGAGAGCAGCAACGAGCAGCCACTCAAAACGCAGCAAGATCTGAGCAGAGCAGAGCACATGTGAATCTGGGAAAGATTCGCCCCACACACACAAAACAGTTTTGAAAATTGTCAGCCAAATGAATTCCGTTTGTTGAGGGCGTCGGTTCGTCTCGTTCGCGTTCGTCTGTGCGTAGCGAGATTTTCCGTATCCGTTTTCATAATCGATCGTTTGATTTGCCGTGAAGTTATCGGTGTGGGGTGAAGTGAAGTGATGTGACGCAAAGGCTCCTCTAGCTGAATCTGTTTGTCTAATCTCCAATCATGACCAAATACAACAATGCTAACGGCATGCTAACGGGCGCCGTAGCAACCAATGACAGCGTCATCAAACAGGAATACAATAACTATCTACAGCAGACCAATTCCGCTGGCTTTCGCTACAACAACAGCAACAACAACGATAACAATCACTTGTCACATGGAAATATGCATCAACATCCCCAACAAACACTGCAGCATTTTTTTAGCCGCTTCAATGCCGTCGGCGATGCCAACAGTGCCGCCTGCAGCTTCAGCAATAGAAATCATCAAACTGCAGATGCCAGCAAACAGCTCTCCATGACATCTTCTCCCATATACACCACGGACTACGACGACGAAGACAGCAGCTTGAGCTCCGAGGAGCACGTGCTGGCCCCACTCGTTTGCGCCTCCGCCCAGTCCTCGCGTCCCTGCCTCACGTGGGCCTGCAAGGCGTGCAAAAAGAAGAATGTCACCGTGGATCGACGCAAGGCAGCCACAATGCGAGAGCGACGTCGTCTCAGAAAGGTGAGTGCGTTATTCTTCTCAGGTCGCTAAAAACTAGAAATAGTCAACTAAATAGAGTTCTGTTGAGTAAATTATCAAATTATTTCAATTCAAATTGAACGGCATTAGCAAAATATTACTTCATTTGCATCGAAGCTTTATACCCTGAACTTGAAAATTCGATTTCATGGAATACCCTGGATTAACACACCCCATAAAACATATATATTTACGATCGAGCCTTCTCCTTCTGCTCGTCTGGCTATTCGTCCATCCGTTGTTTAAGCGCAGTCTGAAGATAATAAGAGATAGAAATTTGTTCGAAAAGTCCACAGTTCAGGCCTATGAATTTTTCTCCCTAGATATATATATATATCTTACAAAAGTATAATTTAAAACGTTTTAATATTTTTTATTAAAATGGGTTGAGGGATGGAAGGGAATGTTGAAGATGAATTTCAAGAATTGATTTTGACTGATTCTTAGCTAGCTTATAAGACATTTTTCTATATATTTGAACAAAGTGGTGTAACTGTTTCAAAAATAGATATGAAAATAAAAATGTTGTGTGGAGTTTCTATTAGTAAATGATTATTTATGGTATAAGTCCTTAAACAAAAATTAATTATATACATTTACGTGGGATTTATTTTGATTCGCCATAAAAATTCACAATTATATAACTGCGTTTCAGATCTGAGTTTTATTTTTTTATTTTTACAATAATTATAGATTGAAACTAGACACAAATTAAATATCTGCTTATTAAGCTCGCTCTTTTAAGAGTCTGGCATAGAGAATAGGCATTGACTGTGTATTCTTAAGGATTACAGATCACACTTTATAGAAACAAGCTGCCCGAATCTTTCCGTTTGCCTGCAACTTAGTTGCGCCCCAGAAATTAACACATCGTGAACGTAAATGTCACTTGCAATCATTTGGCCCTAAATTCCGTAAACCATCGCGGCTAAAGTGAAGCCACCCAACAAGCATAAAAATACAAGATTTGCCAAACATTAAACGAGAACATTAACGAGCTCGAGAGTGGGCTAAGGAGAAGAGCGAGTTCTGTGTTCCGCTCGTAAAAACTATCGAGTTTTCTCGAGTAGTATTAATAGATTGACAAAACCCCCGCGGCAGGGCTATTAACTTTATGAAGAAAGGGGGGAAATGTCTTATGACACTGGGGCATCATCGTCATCATCATCATCAGCCACCCGCGCCACACGATTTAATTGTTTAAATTTTATGCGCGATTTAATTTAAAATATGTTTTATTAAAGAGCCACTTAAAGATGAGCAAGCCGCCGGGTGGGTTTTTATGGCATGTCTAATGGATTTCTATGATTTCGATTATGAATTTTAATTGGCTGCCATTTGCCTTTTTTCTAGGTTAACGAGGCCTTTGAGATCTTGAAGCGTCGCACATCATCCAATCCCAATCAGCGTCTGCCCAAAGTTGAAATCTTGCGCAACGCCATCGAATACATCGAGAGTCTCGAGGATCTGCTGCAGGTATACCAAAATAAATCTGTGAATAGGGTTGCTCATGGGCTTGCTAACTGTGTTGCGGTTTTGTTCCTTTTAGGATTCCACGCCCACTCGTGACGGCGACAGTCTGGCGCCCAGTTTAAGCGGCAAGAGCTGCCAGTCCGATTATCTGGTAAGTTTTTGCTGAACGCCAATTAATATTAAGCCCAAAGGCAAAAAACGTTCCGCAATTATTTTCTCGTAAAAACCTCATGCATGAAAAACATTTTCGTAGATTTTTCTTTCGCTGACGCGCACATTCATCAAAATCTCAGTCTCTTTCTCGCTCTCTGCTCAAGTGAAAATAGAACAACATGATTCTTCTTGGGCTTACCTTCTGCTCCCCATTCACCAAATCTTACAGTCCCCATCTCCCAATATCTAAAAGTCATATTCAAAAGGCGACATCTACGCTGCAAATCGCCCAAAAACCGAAATGCGATGAAGAAGAAGAAGAAGAAGAAGAACAGAAATATTTATGCGCTCGCTGACATGCAGCATAATAAGCTTGTTCCCAGACGTCTCTACCTGGAAACGGGAAGGGCGCTGCCACTCTTCTAGGCTTTGGCTGTCCTGCTCGTTGGGGGAAATAATGAGTTATGATTGTCCGAAAAGAGCAACAAAAACACAATCGGCTAAGTTGCCCAGAAATTATAACACACTCCGCAATCGAAATAGGCTCTGAATTTATTTTTGTGGGGGGGTGCTGTTAGTAAGGATCAATAAATAAATTTTCTTTTTATGCGCTGCATTTTGGTTAAGCGCATCTGCCGTAGCCCACCCAACTCTAAACTAGAAACGTGCTGTAAATTAATTATAACAAATTCGAGCGCCACGGCTGAGAGCTTACGACGGGGAAAACTTGAATTTCATTTCGTAAAGAGTGAAAGTGAGAGGGAGTGAGAGAGAGAGAGAGAGATAGAGAGAGGGAAGGGTGCCGTCTCTTCCAGAAGCATTTCACAATATGTTCGAGTCGAAATGTTCGAGGGAAATGTGTCAGTTGACAAATTGCACAGGAAAAACATGACAAGCTCGCAGCGCTGTTCCTCGAAAGGTGTTGCAAGACATGGGCTACAGCCACTGGGCCAGCCGATAGCTTGCAGCCAGCAGCTGGAGGCCGATCTGACAGCTTAACAAATTGTCAACAATTATGCAAACATTTTTGCAATAGCCGCTGCTATATGTTCTTCTCTTTTTTTGGATGCCCGATCGCAAGTCGACGCTCGGCTGAGTAATTTCCATGCAGTTTGTTTGAGTTTTTCAAATTTTAATGTACAAATTTGTTAATTTACCATAAAACCTTGCATATTTGTTTTGCCGACAGTACGCGCCCTCAATGGCAGATATTAATGTGCGTCCATAGTTTGATTAAAAACTGGCGAGATGCCAGCGGGCGACATTAAAATGCACTTCAGCCACAGCCTGACAATCCATCCATCCATCCCATTTGGGGTAGCAACTACCAACAGGCAACTGGTAAATGGCAAATGGCAAATGGCAAATGGCAAATGGCAAGTGCAATCTAGGGAGGCTGGAATCGTATTTTTAAAGTGCTAAGCGTTGATAACAAATGTTTTATAAATAAACATAGCAAAGAGTTGCGCCCTCTAAAGTCTGCAAATTCCCTTAAAATTTTGGTTAACATTTTCTTTTTATTTGATAGTTCGTATCTTTTGTAACTTCAGAAATCTTTAAAAACATTTTAATTTCAATTTACATAGATATCAAATATATTTATATATTTGTTTCAACAATCTATGATTTGAGAATATCCCATACCAATCTAACGGTTTCAATCCAATAGCAAATAAATAACTTCAAAATTTAAGTACATTTCTTTTCCCTAACAACACTGTTCAGTTAGCCATATTCTAATCACAAACAAATTTTATTTTGCAATGCACCGCAAATCTTTGAAATAAAGTTCACCTTGGGATTATGACCGATATTCTATCAAACAATTGCGATCATATCAGTTGAGTAGACACTTCAAAGCGTAATCACATCAGGCTATATACATACATATATACACACATTTCGGTGCAAATGACTCACTCCGAAGGGTATGGGAATTTATCGCACGGCTATAATACGGAAGTAAACTTTTTGTCTGCTTACTCATTCGAAGTTATCTATGTTTTGTGCTATGTAATTGACACACGACTTTAACTATAACAGTGTTTGATTAAAAAAAAACACAACCAAAGAGTAAGACGAAGAACACATAATTTTTAAGGTCATTCGAATTACTTACACAAATTTATTAAAGAGTCGTGCCGCATAATGCGGCGTATCCGTTACGATTCGAATGATCTTGGCGTCTCCTCTGAGACGAGGCACTTCTAAGAAGCACGCGCCAAAAAGCGGCTTAAAATCTTTGCGCAACTCATAAATGCTTAGCGAGTGATAAGTGGCATTTCATTCAGATATTAACATGCTTACATATACTATATACTTATGTTGTCTGCGCCAAGAGGAATGAAATTCAAATTTCGCTTGCTTACTGTATACACAGACACAAGTATATATATGTTATATAAATATATGTATGTATATATATAGTACAAATTCATATGTGTGTCGCTTATATGGAGCGCACGCTGTCACTAAACGCTCGAGAAATGATAAATCGCTTTATAAAAGTGCAGCCGTGAGTTGTTGTGTTCAGCGTTTTGTTCTTTGCTTGTTCGGCTGCTGTTGCTGCTGGGTGTCGTTTTCATGTCACATTTTGTGCCTATAAATACAATGACTAGCCACAGCCCCAGTCCTATTCCTAGTCCCAGTCGCAGTCGCAGTCGCAGTCAAAGTGCTCAGATCCTTGCAGACGCTGCGACGACACAAAAAAAAAAAAAAAAAACACAGCGAGAAAATTGAAAAGAAAGAAAATTCCGCGCAACTCGATGTCCAAGCTTCAGCTGGGAACCCACCCAGAATTGGCAATTATAATTTGCTTGGCAAGGCGTTAAAGCAAATCTTTCTAGTGAAATCTGCGTATCTCCGCTAACATATCAAAAGTCCCTCCGTCCATCCCTTCTGTCGTCTGCGTATGCAAATATTGCAGCAAATTAACTTAATTGCTAATAAGTGGCCCCACTCTTGACTCCTGACTGTTCGAGACAATGCTCGTGCTCCGGTTGCAGCCATAGCATAGGCTCAATTCATTTTAATTGGCTGCCTTGTGGAATCTGTACAGGTCGCATGCATTTTGGGTAAGTCTCATCATTCGAGCGCATTCTGCCTGGCATTGGGACACAGACAAATTCTGACACTGTCATTTGGGGCGAGACTGTTGCTATTTTGTGGCATGCGGCCAAGGGAAAGCGCTAACAAAGTATCTCATAGAAGAATTTCCAATTACAATTTCAGAGCTCTTATGCGGGTGCCTATCTGGAGGATAAGCTCATCTTCTACAACCGACACATGGAGAAATATGGGCAATTTTCAGGTAAATATACATATGTCACCATGTATCTACAATATTCATAATTTTCAATTAGATTTCGATGCGGGCGCCAGCGCGAATGGCTCCAGCTTGGATTGCCTCAATCTCATTGTGCAAAGCATCAACAAGAGCACCACGAACGCTGCTCAAATGCAAGCTAGCGCCTGCAAAGTTACCGTTGTCACCACCAACAATACCAGCACCACCACCAACACCAACACCAACCCCAACACCAACACCACCTGCACCCCAACCACATCGTCGGCTAAGCGTTCGAGCTCCTCGTTGAACGCAAACTTTAAGCAGAAGTGTAGCACCTAGCATTAGCATTAGATTAAAGAAGTCAAACTAGTTAAATGTAAAGTTAATTTTAAGAGCCAGCCAAAGGATACGCGCTATACCCCAAAGGACACACCAAATGCCAGTGAGAATACATGGATCTAGTTAGTATTTTCTGTTTAGCTTTTAATACTACTTAATTAAAGACTACAATAAAGCCGACATAAGCATGCATTCCAACACTTTTCAGTCCACTTCCAGCTTGCGAAAGGAGCCGCTGGTGCCGCTCAGTTCACCACTGGCCCATGCCTTGGCCAGACCCACGCGCAGCTTCTCGTTCGTACAATATTGCGAATCCTCTGCTAGGTAATCTTTGTAGGCTTCCAGCTTATCGCGCCAGTAGTCCAGCGCCTCTGCCTGGTAGCCATTGGTGCCGCCATACTCAATGGTCATCGCCTCGGTCGGTAGATGCTTGTACAAGTCCTCCGATTTCTTATGCACTACAAACTATGAGGAAGAGCGCATAAGATTAGTGGACACTGACGATTTCGGGCTTACACACCTTAAAAGGCAGTTTCGCTGGCAGAAAGGAGGTGACGAAATTAAAAATTTTCTGCCCCGAGGGTATCATGTTCACCAAGTGAATCTCTGAGAAACGCAGAGGCAAGCACTGTTCCACCAGCATAAAGGTCTTCTTTAGCAGAAATGGGTCGTATTGGAGCATTTGCTCCATAGTGACGTCACGTGCATCAACTACAAAAAATACACCCGCAACCGATGCATTATCGCACTCTAAAGCAAGCAGCTCCATCAGAATGAAGAGCAGCTTGAACGCCTCGCGGGGATTCGATTGCTTTGGATCGATTTTGCAGAACTGTGAGATAATAACGCGAGATCCTGACGGGCTTACGGGACGTGTGGGTATGACGTGAATGCTGTGAATATATTGATTCAGAAATCAGAATAACGTAGTACAGAGATATGATGTTTCGACTTACCCCCGATCGAATTGCCGCAAGAGCGCCTCATCCACCTGCCTGGAGCCGAGCACCTCGGGAAAGTCGTTGCGCAGGGAATAGTAGTTGTCTATGCGTCGCTTGGCTGCCTCCACACTGAAGCGACAACGTCGCAAGAATGCCAGGATAAGTCGCTCATCCGTCCGTGCCTTTAGATACGGCGACTTCTTAATCCATGTCTGGAGTGTTACGATAAGCGCCTCCCGCTCCGTCTGCTGCTCATTGCACTCCGCAACGGCGAGTGCAACTAGTTCTGGCGCCAGTGGTCGCAGTCCGGCCATGTTAGCGCACTGATGCCTGAAGCACGAATGTCAAAAGACAAATGCCAAAGGGCTGACGCACTCTGCTTGGCCAATCTAATCAGTAACAGCGACCAGCTAATAGCTGGAACGCATTCTGTTAGATATTCAACAAGAGAAATACACACAAATAAATTAATAAACACACAAACGTACATATGTACTTGTAGATAGTGCGCATTATGCGATATATTGTTTATCTATCTGGTGTACACAAGTTTAATTGATCGGCGACAAAAGAGCTTTGAATTATGAATAAGGTCGCGCTGGCCCAGGTCGCAATCAATCCCAGTTTAGCGTGCGAAAGGAGCCGTTCACGCCAAACTCTGCCTCGTAGGGGGCCACCTCGCTCGGTCGCAGCTCCTCAATGGTGCCATACTTGAACTCCTGCTCAAAGTAGCCCCGATAGCTATTTAGCAAATCTTCCATATAGGCGATACTCTCGTTCATGTGGCCATTGGTGCCGCCATATTCCTCCGGCAGAGAGCTTTTGCCAATGTGGTCGAACAGTTCTTCGGCGTTTTTCAGGACGCGAATCTGTTGCATTTTCATTATTAATACTTATACTCAGCACAAGATATTAGCTATATAGCTCACCGGATAGTTTATCTGCTGGCTGAGCATATTGTAGAGATACATAATGCTGCCTTGGATGTCCTTGGGCATGTTGATCACGTAGACTTCCTTGACTCGCAGCGGACTGCAGTCATGCAGCCAGCTCCACCATCTGCGAAAGAATTGCTTATCGAAGCGACGCATCTTATCCGAACTGACGCCTTCCAAGTCAATAATCTCGCAAATTCCCGCCACAGATGCGTAATCATTCTCCAAGGCAACGATTTCCATAGCCATGGATGTGAAATGGTATATCTCACGCAAGCTGTACTGATTAGGATCGAGCTTGCCAAAGCGCACTATGAACAGAGCCGTGCGGTTATCACACTTGGGCAGATCCGGATAAATGAAAATCCTAAAATGAGTACACGTAATGAGCTTTTCAACGCTTCCCGAGTACCTACCCCAATCTGTTGATATCCAGTAGTCGCTGTGTGATATATCGATTGCTCATAATTTCTGGAAAGAGATTATAGTATGAGAAGTAGCGGTCGAGACGTCGCTTAGTCTCCTCCAAGCTATAGCGACAGCGTCGCAGAAATGCAATCAGAAAGTCGTCCTCAGTGCGTGCCCTCAAATGTGGCTGCTGGCGTATCCAGACGCGCAATATGATGATGTCTTGCTGTATCCTATCGGGTGTTTCATTCAGCTCCTGCTCGGCCAGCTGGGCCAACGTTGGTGACAACGGACGTCGCATCTTGCTGACTGACTGACTGTAGCGATTATGGCTCTGATTTCTGATAATTGGGCCACAGCTGGTCTGGTTGATTAACTAATTTGATTATCTTATCAGGCGAATGGTGGGGAAAATCTGCATAGTCGAGCTCTCACTCACATATTTACGTATGTATGTATGTTCTTTGCGGGCCAGCGTATGGCATATCGCATGATATATGTATAGAAAATAGTCACATCCGGCGCCTTTGTCCCGCGGGCCACTTAAGTGCCTTAAGTCCCCCTTCCATCCGCCAACCATTACCGCGCTGCTCTGAAATGTGATCGCCGTTTTATGCTTGAAATAAATCTGACACTAAATAGTATCCAGGCCGTATGTGTGTGTGTGCGTGATGGTGGGTGACTCTATGTTTTGAGCAGTCAATTTGAGTGCCCGTCACAGAGACGACATGTGTAGGAGGAGGTGCTGATGAGGATGAGGAGAGCACCTACCTTCAGTTCAGCAAATTGCTCTGACATGGCGCTGTCAGCTGTTGACAAGCACGCGACATGGATGTGGATGTGGACGTGGACGTGGCTTGCCTGGCAGGAAGCGGATCAGCTAGCTGGATCTGCATTTGGAGTTGTCGTTGCCGCTGTCTCTTTGCTCTGCGTCTGCCGTACTCCAATAACTCATAACACATTATGGCTCTCTGCACCATGGGAAATGGTAATGTACTTTGATCTTCTGCCTGCGACGAGAGCAGCGCGTGTAAATTCCCTTACTGCATTCTTATTGCTTGTGACACAAACATATCGCTGCCATATTCATAATGAGGCTCATTAACTTTATGCACTGCAAACACCAAAGCAACTCAAATAAATACTCAACACTCAACACTTTGGCTGGCATATCCCACATTGGATACTTGAAAACAACAAAATTGTATAAGCCTCGCTGCGGCTGTTTCCAACTGTTTGATGCTCTGTGTCCAGAGTAAGTTATGCCAATACAAACTTAGCGTTCTCTTTTCTCTACTCTATTGCTCTACATACTTGCAGTAATTCAGATAGTTGGGCAAGCTCTCTATCACACTCTGCACAGTTCTAATATACTATTTTTCTCCATATTTAAAGGGAGTAGTCGAGGAGCAAGCGTGTGGGAAGTATGTAATGGAGACGCTGCAGTCTGATAAGTGCATTTTGTTGTAAACTTATATATTATATTTCCCAAGACGCATTGACATGCTGCTGCCACTTGCTACTTGCCACTGGCCAAGTGCCACTGCCACATGTGATGAGCGCATTAAAATGCATTTACCCCAATATATTCCATAGTTGGAATATGAGAAATGCTGCGGCATCTTTAAAGTAAAAATTTCAATCAGAATTCATGGATTCGTGAACTGTCGTTAAAGGACAAATCTGACATGATATATGAATTAGTCTAATCTCCCAAAAATGTATTAAAAGCAAATAAATTAAATGTACGTTTACTTTTCCTTTCCTTTCCTTTCATTGAGCACAAATTTTGAATATCTGCCGACAGAGTCTCTGTGGCGCACTCATTGGTCATATACACATTATGAACGTTTCATATATAATTTATATATTTACATAAAACGCCCCATTTTGTCGGGGCCAGATGCATATAGGTGCAGCAAATGCATTTGCTGTGCGCTCAATTGATAATCATATTTATAGAGTACATAAAAAAATATCATTTGAAGAAAACTTAAGAAAATATTTATACGAAAGATGTTCTCGGCTAGTCGTTCTCGCCGCTCGACTGCCAGTTGTCACTCAACTTGATCTGAAATTGCGTTTATACTTGCCGTGACATGGCTAGAGCCACGGGGTGTGGCAGAGAGTAAACGGCAAATGAAATTTTATTGTAAACAGACGTGCTACGGTAAATTGAGCAGCTTAAACAAATTTCCGTTGTCTTGGTCGTTGTGCTTGGGCAATTTTCCAGAGTCTGTGCATGCGAGCATCCGCATCCTGTTAAGGGACAATTTATTGGCTTCATTTTGTTTGTCACTTGAGTGGCTGAGTGGCAAACATGTTGTCTATCCTAATTGGTCCTTGGGGCATCGGCTACATGCAACGCCAGTTGGACCCTTAGCTACATATATACTATAGATCATATCCTCGAGTCCATGGCAGCCAGCTCATTTGTAGACGACGGTGTGCCAGGAGCGGGCGGGTATGCGCAAATTGAATGCACCTCGTTGACTGTCATTGAGCGCCACATTAACGGGCAAGTTTTCTCTGTTGGAATAAAAAGAATTCATTGTACATATTCATAAAGTGAAATAAATGCTGTCTAGCTCTCTTCTCGAGTGTCATGCACAATTAAGAGGCAACCACTTTAGCGCTGATGCCGCCAAAAATAGCACCTACTTCAGGATGTGCAGGCACTCGAGTGGTAGAGGAGACGCGTGTCACATACCCATTGTACAAGATCACCGCCACACTGCCATCCGGCCTTTGAAAGCCTACCGCGCTCATCTGCGCAAAGGACTCCGTTTCATTGGTTCTCGTCTCGATCCGCACGGACTGCTCTGGCAGAAATTTACTAAAGTGCCCGATGGCATAGTATATGGGCTGCTTGTAGAATTCAGTGCGACTTGTTGTATTCACAATCACCGGGGCATCCACATAATTGTGCACATAGTTCGGACCGCCCTGCTCGTCGAGCACCAGATTCCAGTCCAGCCAACCGTTAAAATTGTGTTTCAAGTCCTGTAAATATGCGCGCATGTAGCTCTCGCCACGCCCCCAGCTGCCCAACTCCGGACCATGCGTTTGCCAGGGCTTGTCGCCGATGCAAGACTCCGTATTTAATAACAATTTGTTTGGCATTTCTGCATGGGCCTGGTCTATAAGCTGTGGCCCGAAGATCTCATCCCAATACCAATGCACGGCCAGACCATCGAGATAGTCGAGTGCATTGGTACGAGAAGCGCGCATCTGAAAAAGATAAGCATTATATATGTACATATATTTCGCTCATTACGTATATCGGATATTTTGATCAAGTTGATTTCTTACTTTAGATTATTACATTATACATATAGATAATTATATTCACTATTCCGATTATATTTAAGATATTCATTAAGATATTTAATTAAAAATAATTCTTAAAATTTTCATATTTTGAAAGAATTTGTGAGCAACTACTAATTCTATTTATTACTATTTTATCCATTATACTTTCAGGAAGCTAATCATTTTTTATAGCCTAATCTTTTTTTAGGGAACATTTCTTTTTTATTCGTCGATCATAATTTTCTCATAGCTCTTAATACGACAAGTAAACTGGAAAATACCCTGTACTTTTTTCTATTGAATATTTCACTACTACTTCACAAATGATAATACTGAAAAGTTTATCTAAAAGATCAAACGTAAAGTAATCTGACATTTATATATATGATATGGGGCCTTACCTTACGAAACCAGGAAGGATACGTATAGCGTTGATCATCGTTACCAAAAATGAGCACTTGGCTTTGCTTGGACTGCCTAATGGTCGGTCCCAGATAGTCGTTGAGCCAAATTGCCTGTTATAAGGAAGCTGGTTTATAAATCCATATAATTATTTTTTGCAGTGCTTACCTGCTGCCAGGGAGTCCAACCCATGCTCATAAAGTGTACGAAAAAGAAGCCGATGACACCGTTTAATGGCTCATTGCCAGTGGATATGGCCCAGACAGTCATATTTTTAGACTGCATCAGCTCGAGGAATCTGCAAAGATTGCGTATTAATTCACATAAAGTTGGCCATCTATTGGTAAGCTTTGTCGGACACCTACTTTAAATGGTAATCCGCCCAGGTTTGATAGTATTCCGATTTCAGTTGACCGTAGCCAGTCCATCTGTTGTTGCTCTTCATCCAAGTAGGCGCACTCCAAGCGGCGGCCATAATTTTCAGATTATTTAATTGGGCGATTGCTCTCAGACGCTTTAACTGCTCAATCTTCTGCAGATCCCGTGGGTCCAGTGTGGTAAAGTTGCTCAGTAATGGATCGTTGCGCGGCAACTGGTTGTACGCCCAGGGCTGCAAATCAAAGTCCGAGCCACCGATCGACAGGCGAACCGAATTGTATCCAATACCATGGGCATGAAAATAGGATCTACGTACGAAAGAGCATTTGGCAATAGGCTTAAAGTGGACTTAACATACACTTACTTATACACATGATCCTGCAGTTCCTTCGGAAGCTGTTGCAAAATGTGAGAGACGCTGCCCGTGAATGCGCCTCCGAAATTTGTTATCTTCTGATAGCGTACTTCGCGCTCAACTGTAAGCTCCACAGTCTTTATGGTCACATTGATGGCTGTGCAGAGTTGCAATAGAGAGAGATCGTATGATCTTAAGTTTTGTATAGTTACGTCTGCATTTAATTACCAAAGCGTTGAGGTATGTTTGCAAATTGCAGCCATACTTTGTTTTGCTCTACAACAACCGTATCAGTTACAAAGTTATTATCAACCCATTGATGATCCTCCACTACCAAGGACTTTTTGTCTAAGAAGCTGCCATCCGACCGTATGAAACGCAGTCCATTCTGAAGCATTTATGTAATTTTGTTGTTTATTCTATTTGATTCAAGCATATTTAGCATTCTTACCTTGCTTGAGCTAATCACTACAATCTCATCATTATTACTGAGCACTGGCTGCTCCAGATAATCGCAGTAGCTGCTATTGCAAACGCAAACGTTGCCATAGTGTGTTTCTTTGAGTTGGCAAGGCGTTGATAAGGCAGCTGCAGCAAGCGAACGCATAGGCAAAATGTGGTGGAATAAATATAAAATCAATGGCACAGAAACCACTTACCTCCCCAACTGGCCCAAAAGGCCACAGCACACAGGATGTACAGCCAACACAGATTCATGGTTGCCCTAACAGAAGCAAGTCTGCAACGAAATGCGCGCTTCGAATGCACCCGCTCAACTGAGTCGAGCCGGAGTGAACCTAGGCGTATTGAGCTGGGCTATGGAAATGCTTGCGACAGCAGCAAACGCGTTTCTCCTAATCAATCGCCACCGAATTTCGCTCAATTTCATTTTAAGTGAGCTCAAGTTGTTTATATTTGTGGCTGCTACTTGACCTGCGCCAGCTGTTGAATTGATAAAGCAGCAGAGGCAGTCGCATAAGCAATTCGCGGTAGACGGCGCCGCTTTAAAAACGTCTCACGGGCTTGCCAATAAAAAGTAAAAGTTACGCAAAAGGTAGCGAGAGTGTCGAAAACTAAACTCTCTTCTCAAGAGTCGATCCACTTTCAATATTCATTCTCTGGTTAGTATGCGAGTTGCTGAAGCACTCTTGTTTTCTCTCTTTCACTCTCTTTTCAAAAATATATATTTATACTCTTTTTCCAAAGGGAAAAAGAGTATATTGGTTTTGTGCACCGCTATTGAAGCTAGATACTTGAAATTTAAATATATACTCGACCACTAGAGGCGTGGCATGATTAATTCTGTAATTCAGAATTATTAATAGTTAATGTGCTAGAGAGTTGAAGTTTGAAGATCAAAAAAGATATGACGGATATTAGTACGTACATTGGGAGCATGGAAATACTAGAGCGTGCAAAACTGTTATGGGAGTTTATGCTAAGAACCTATATAGATTGACAAAAAATGATATATTAACACCTTCAACAGTTTTAAAATTATATCGATAAATGTAGGATATTTAAAAATGTCGGCAATATTTATAAAAAAAAAAAATTATCAAAATATAATATAATATATATATATAGAATCTAAACAGCTGTATTAGATTCATGAACAAATGGAATAGAGTATCTCGAAGTCGGTTGCGCCTGACTGTAACGTTCTTAATATATTATTTTTTTTTAATGCAAGTATTTCCTGTTTTTTTTTTTTTTTGCGTTCCGGGTATTGTAATCTGAACATGTTAATGATTCAAAGAGTTATATAATATATGAGGGAAAGTGTTTCTAATGCAACTCGTTAAAATATGCTTTTTTATTGCTCAATCAGTTATAGAGTAGTGTATGTATGGACCTAGGTGGCACATTAACCAATAAGTTTCCACGGATTGTGTCCACGATATTGATATTCAGATCGGCACGTCCACTATTGAAGAGCACAGCGACAATTTTATTGTCAGGTCTTATGAACGCCACACAGTCGAGATTGACGTTGCTGACAACCGCCTCAATGTGTACAGAGCCTTCGGGCACTAGCTTGGAGAAATGTCCCATGATGTAGAACATAGGTTGCTTGTAAAACTCGGTATAGGCTGTCGAAAATGTACTGATAAAAACGAAATGTTATTTATGTATTCCATTGCTTACATGTCGTATTAGCAACCACTGGAGCATCAACTGTGTTATCAACGTAGTTGGGACCGCCCGCTTCATCCAATATGATATTCCAGTCAATCCAACCATGGAAGCCATCCTGGAGATGTGACATGAATGAACGGGCGACCTTCTCTGCGCGTTCCCAGCTGCCAAGTAGAGGAGCGGCTTTCTGCCAGGGCTTGTCTCCAATACAAGACTCGGAAATGATCTGTATTTTGTTGGCCATATACTCGTTAGTGCTATGAACAAAGCTATTACCAAATATTTCATCCCAATACCAGTGGAGTGAGACTCCGTCAATGTATTTGAGAGAATTGGGGCGAGTGCGGTTCATCTGCAGGTGAAAGCCATTATACAAGTTAAGTTCAGACGAAAAAAATTACGTGTTACCTGCTTGAACCAGAATGGACTGGTATAACGCTGATCATCGTTGCTGAAAATGACCAGATCCTTGTATTTTGAGTTACGAATCGTAGGTCCTAAGTTCTCGTCCACCCATATTGCCTGTGTTTGTGGTGTCCAGCCCATACTCATGAACTTGACAAAAACCATGAAAATTATTCCGTTCATTGGTTCATTTCCAGTGGAAATGGCCCAAATCGGAACACCATTCTTCTCCATCAAATCGACCCAATTAAGATGGTAGTCTGCCCAGGCTTGATAGTATTGTCGCTTTAGGCGCCCAAAGCCTGTCCACCTGTTGTTCGTCTTCATCCATGGCGGTGCGCTCCAGGCGGCGCCCTTGATACGCAGATTTTCCACGCCTGAGATTTCTTTCAGTCGCTTAATCTGCTCCACTCGTATAACATCCCGATCGTCCAGCTTATCCATGCCAGTCAATACAGTTTCATGCTCGGGCGTCTCGTTATAGGCCCAGGCTTCCAGGTCGAAATCACAGCCTCCCATTGACATGCGCAATAAATTGAATCCCAACCCATCAGCAGCATAAAAAGATTTGTAGAGATGATCTTGAATGTCTTGTACTTTAAAGTTCTCAAGCAAATAGGAGACGGCACCAGTAAAACTGCCACCAAATCCTTCAATCCTTTGATATCGCTTACTGCGATCCAATCTGAGCGATACGGATCGAGTTATGCTGCTAGTCGTTGAGGCTGTTTGGGAGAATATGCTGGCCAAAGCTTGATCCATTAGCTGTGATAAGATCGTGTTATTACTGGCAGCGTTTTCGGAAGCAGGCTCCTCATAATAGTCCTTTATGTTAAGCCTATCGTTTTTTCCAAAGTAACCCTTGCTTAGTTGAAAGCGAAGTCCCTTCTTACTGCTCGAAATCAGCGCTAATTCATCATCGTTGCTCAAGGTAGGATTGTCCAGATAGTCACAGTATTCCGCCGTACATACACATACCTTGCCATACTCTGCTTCTTTTAGTAGGCAGGGTACGGTTTTCGCCTGGCCACCTGGTCGAGTACTTCATAAAACAGGTGTTCGTATTGATAGCTAAATCTGACTTACCGATTACAGCTATCAGCAGCAGCAGCAGCAGCAGCAAAGGGCCAAGGAGCAAACTTTTTTTGCACTTCAACATTTATTGACCGATCCAGCGACGAGAGGCGCGTTAACTAAATAAATTGTTCGAAGCAAAGCTGACCTAAGCTGTTTTTCTCTAACAACTAATCTTAACAGTAAGTGGGGTAACAACTTTGCAATTAACTGGCTGATTACGGCGTACTTATATGCTCTTCACATATGTACTATCGGCAATAATCAGAGAGGGCAGAGTGATTCGCAGGGGAAAGCCAGATTAGTATTTTCATTCCATATTAAATTTATATATATACATATATATATATATATATATATATATAATGAATGCGCGACTGATTATCCATTTAATTGATTATTGGGTTAAAGTTAATTTATTTGGCTTTGTTCATTGCGAATTGCCTATCTAATCGGAAATATAACTATAATGCAGATCAATTAAATCGTTTGAGACTAGGGACTTTGGCAGACAGACTTTTTGTTTAAATGACATTAAACAAGTGATTAGATTAAACGTAGTACCAAACTAACAAGAAGATAACAGATCATATTTGAACTAGCTTAGGATCCAAAGAAGGATTCTCGTTGTTCAGTTGCTGAAAAACGTAGCGACACAGAAGCCACTATCGAAAAATAAGACATAGAAAACTGGGTCACACTCAACGCAAAAATAAAAACCAATCTCGAAATGTCAACCTCGTGCCGTTTCTCAATCTCCTGTTTTGGAGTCTCCATTTCCTAAATGTGGTCTATTATCGAGCTAGCAATTGAGGCAATTCGTGAGAAATTCATGTTGCGGCGGCAGCACCTCTTGTGGGACTAAATTTAAACTGTGAAATGCTCAATGAAGTGGAAAATGATTCGAAAGTCTGAAAAATCTATAGCACGCTTATCAGGGACAAGGCATGGCCGCAGGCCTTCGAGTCGTGGGAACTTGATGCGGTTTTTGTGGCTTTGGCATCGAGGCGATGGATGTGAAGAAACAAGCATGACAACACTTTGTTAAGCACCAATATGACATACAGCAATAAGAGCAACAGCGTTAATCAATGATTGCACGACTAAAACTTACCCTAATTATCGAATAAAAATAGAGTTACTATAAATGTTTATGTATTATTTTATTTGTAATCATCTATATCTAAAACTGAATATTTTTAAAATACAATCTAAATTCATTTCCATGATATGATAGGCTAGAATGCCGCATATACTCTGCGGCCATTGCGTAGCACATGCTGAACTCAGATGATTTACTTTGCAGGCTTTGCGCTCGTTAACGGGGACTCGTTTGCTCACTCGGCTCCCTCGGTTCGGGCTGGCTGTTGCTTTCAGTAAAAGTCGTCGGCGGCTTGTTGCAACCTTTCAATAGCCACAAACACGTTGAGGCAGCAACACCACCTGTTGGTCAAGGGCCGCTTAAACTTTGTTCCTTATTCAAGTAACTAGAACGCTGAGTGTGTCGGTGTGTGTGAGTGTTGCCGCATTATAATTGTGTAGCATATTTTGTAGCGCTTTAATTTTTGGACCATATGGCAGTGTAACTTTGTTTGTGTTCGTGTTTGTGCTGCAATCAATAAATTTAGATAGTTGGCGCGCGAATCATGTCGGATAAGTCAACAAGTGGCGAGGCTGCGGCCAAGTTAAACGTTTCCGCCAGACGCAGTTCGACCCAGCCTTCCAATGTCATTGAGAGTCGGTGCCTCATTGCGATAATTGTGTATATAGCTCTGCTGCTGGACAACGTGCTGCTGACCGTAATAGGTAATGCCAATTATACGATAAGATCAGATAAGCGTTGATAAAAACCACTCACTCATATTGATTGCAGTGCCCATTTTACCCGACTATTTGGTCAGCCTAGAACCGCCAAAATTGGAGGGCTACCTTGTGGAGGAGGCTATCACAACCCCAGCACCAGCCCAAGTACATCAGATGGCGCAACGCAGCGAAGAGCAGACACAATTCTACATGACCAAGCATCCAATACCTGGCAAATCGATGGTTAACTTCACAACGCTGCATCTGCTGACGTCCACAACGACGGCAACGCTGCTGCCCAGCAACCATTTGGGCGGCACTAATGCGACCACAGCCACAAAGGTCGATAGCCACAACATTGTCAACAGCAATTTCAATAGCAATAACAACAGCGTAGGCTTGTCGCGCGAAAACGGTTCCATTGGACTGCTGTTGGCCATGAAAGCGCTGGTTCAATTGGTTTTCAATCCCATTGTTGGCAATATGTCGAGCAAGTGTGGCTATCGACTACCCATCGTGGTGGGCACTTGCTTTCTTTTGATCTCCTCGCTTGGTAAATTTGTGGAAGGAAGCCTACTTAAGCTTACCATATACATTTTAATTACATGTTATGTTTACTTATCAGTGTTTGCCGTGGGCGAATCTTATTGGATGCTGTTGTTGGCACGCGCTATTCAGGGTGTGGGCTCCGCTTGCATTGGAGTTTGCGGCATGAGTCTGGTGGCGCAGCACTATCCGGAGGAGGCGCGTCGCTCCAAGGTCATGGGCATTATTCTGGGCAGCATTGCATTGGGTGTATTAATAGGCTATCCATTTGGGAGTATTCTCTACGACATGGTGGGCAAGTCGGCACCCTTTATAATACTCTCGACTGTCATTTTTCTGAGCCTAGGTCTACAGCTGCTCACCATGGATCTTTCGGTGCAGCCGGAAGTCTTAGCCCTAGAACAAAACACCAAGTGGCGCGCGCTGCTCGAGTGCAAAATGATATTGGCCATTGTGATCGCCATTTGGCTGTCCACTTCCACAATGGCCATTCTGGAGCCATGTCTGCCCATCTGGTTGATTCAGTATCTTCATCCAAACAAATGGCAATTGGGCACTGTTTTCATACCGGATTCCGTGGGCTACTTTGTGGGAACAAACTTTTTTGCTAGCGTCGCCTTTCGTTACGGCCAGTTAAAGATCTCCTGTCTCAGCCTGCTGCTGGTAGGCCTTGCGTCTATTCTGGTAAGAATCTAACAGCTAATGCTCAATTTCTTTAATGTTAAATACGTGTTGTTCAGATACCCAGCGCTACAACTGTCGCCCAGCTATTGTTGCCCCACTTTGCCTTGGGCCTGGGCATTGGGGTGATCGATGCGGCCTTGGTTCCTCTCTTGGCTACTTTTGTGGATGCTACGCTGGCGCATACTGACAACGGCGAGACTAGAAACACTAAATCCAGCTACGGCACGGTCTATGCCATACAACAGACTTCCGTTAGCTTGGCCTATTGTCTTGGTATGATTTTCTATTTCCTCTTTTATGGGTAATATTTTCACAATAACTTTTCGTATGCTTAACAGCGCCTTTGATGGGCGGAGAGTTGGCTCAGAGCTTTGGCTTTGCCTGGCTCATGCGTATTGTGGGTGTATGCAATATTCTGTATGGTCCAATATTAGTCTATCTATATCAGAAATACGATCCGAAGGTATGTGGTTTTTTGAAAGGGTTGGCTATCTAATATTTACTTTGCCTTTCATTTCCACACAGCGAGTTAGAGAGCAGCAAAACGAGCTGCTTATGCAGAGTAGTGCGCGTGGCTCGCGCTATAAGCAGCTGTACAACTCCATCGATCTGGAATAAGCATTGCAATCAATTTAAGCCGAAGCAATTAATCAAATCATACACTAATCAGAAAGCACCATCAGTTAGCATTAGCATAGCAAAAATAACCGTATATAAATGTATTTTCATTTTATTTTCTTCAAATTACTTGGCCTTGACTTAAATATCATGTGGACCCGCCCTAAATGCGTGTGAGAGTCTTGTTTCTCCTCATTACACTTTTGGAATTGATTCGGAACACAACTCGAAAGAGTTCAAAATTTTTTGGAAATTATTTTTCCAATATTGCATTAAAGTAAATAAAAAATAATGGCTCGTGTACCTTTAGGTAAGAGTTTCTGAATTAAGTGAATAGGCACAGTTAATCCTGATTGTCTCTTTTTAACAGGCCCTGGTCCTGGCGCTTACGGATTGCCCACAACTATTGGCTATGAAAAGCATGATAACCGTAAGCAGCGTATGCCACAATATTCCTTTGGAGCCCGTACAAATTTGAGGGACAAAGATGCAGGGCCAGGACCAGGCGCTTATCAGGTAGACAAGCTAACGCGCTACGGCAAGGGTGGAGGCTTGGAGTACACAATGGCCCCATTGACTAAAGTTATTGGTA
Source organism: Drosophila mettleri (assembly GCA_035047625.1). Taxonomy (NCBI): domain Eukaryota; kingdom Metazoa; phylum Arthropoda; class Insecta; order Diptera; family Drosophilidae; genus Drosophila; species Drosophila mettleri. Next base: position 17,299,784 of record JAWNPI010000035.1, read on the forward strand.
AGCAAAATAACTCTTTAGCTTGTTCTTGCTTTTTAGTATTTCCTTGCAGACAAAAGTTTTGGTCCCGGCCCCGGCGCACACGATGTTCATTTAAAGCCAATCTTCAAAGGCACTGAGGCACCTGCCTATTCGATTAGTGCGCGTACCGGCATAAATTTTAAAAAATGTGGACCCGGCCCCAGTGCTTATAAGTTTGATATCAATACCATAAAGCACTCCGCTCCAGCATATAGCATGTATGTACATTATGTAGAACAGCATTTCTTCCGACAGACTGAATAATAATCATTTTCAACAGGGGCATACAAACCAAGGTCCTTGGAAAGAACAACTCTCCTGGTCCTGCTGCTTATGGTGCGGGTGATCTGAATCTCAGACTGAATCGTGCACCTGAATACTCAATAAGACCCAGGTGCAATATAAAAAGCACATCGGTTGGTCCCGGTCCCAACTATTATGACCTAATGTACTATCGCCCTGGAAGAAATAGGGGCGCCTATTCATTCGGCGTGCGCCATTCGCCATTTGCTCCACCCATGATAGTCAGATGTGATAATATGTAAATGCTTGCAATATTGGAGAAAATTATTTTAGTGTGTAATTATAGTATTAAATTATATTAGTGTGCGTCTACAAAATAAAAAAATTACTAAATGTTCATTCAGTATGTTATTAATTTTTTGTAACCAAACCAGTCTTTCAGATAATAAATTTTTATTAAAGTACTAGGTCTGAATGAATCTAGAGAATTGCATATCAGAACATATACTCAACCAAGTAGTTCCCTTTTCAAGCATGATTACTGGAATATGGGCAATTGGGAATTACAATATCTCGTAACTTACACAATTATTTTCGGAGAAATCGCACTGATGGATAGACGCATTTTATTATCTTTTGAGTTTAGATGTATATCAATTAGTATATCGTTTCGCAAATCAAGTAGTGCAGACTTGAGATCTTTCAATTATTGCCATCTCTGATTCAAGTCGTCTCGACTATGAGATGATTATTAATTTTATAACAAGATAAAATTAATTTTAAAAAAATATACAGTTTTGTAGATCAAATTAAAAGAGAATTTTTCTACCGATCTGCTCAAAGATTGACCACAAGATATCATTGTAGGCGTCCACATATTATATATAGAGCTAAGATCTAAAAATGTTTTAGGCAAATCAGCCTTGATAAAAATTTATATAGTAGGCAATGATTTCAATTTCTTGGGATCCGAGCTCATTGGGTCAGAATGCCTGAATAATGTTTAGTTAGTATTTAGGACCCGTCCAGACAGCAACTCAATTGAGTTTCAAAATTTTAGGTTTTATTTAATATTGCAGGAGACAACATGGCGCGTGTGCCTTTAGGTGAGTGTCAAAGACCTTGAAGGTTGCTAAATAATCATTTTTTCGATTACAGGACCTGGTCCAGGAGCTTACGGGTTGCCACCGACTTTGGGATTTGAAAAGCATGACAACCGGAAACAGCGCATGCCGCAATATTCGTTTGGGGCCCGCACAAATATGCTGGGCCCCGACCCTGGACCTGGACCAGGTGCCTATCAGGTAGACAAGCTCACGCGCTATGGCTTAGGGCGGGGCGCCGAGTACACTATGGCTCCCATGACAAAAATTATAGGTAAGCTGCATCGCACGCGAATGCGATTGACTGAAGACAACGCAATATGGTTTAATTACAGACAAGAGAGTTGGTCCAGGCCCCGGAGCACATAACGTCCATACAAAGCCGTTTTTTAAAGGGGTTACTGCACCAGCATATTCGATGGGAAAGCGTAATGAATTCAGTTTTAAGAAACAAGGACCCGGACCCAGTGCATACAAATTCGAAATCAGTCCTATAAGGCCAGCTGCACCAGCTTATAGCATGTGAGTATTATCTCCCATTGCACGGATATGCATTTACCCATTCAATTTTTTAACTAGGGGAATCCAAGCTAATATCAGTCGTAAGGCAAATTCACCTGGCCCAGCGGCTTATGCTGCAAATGACCTGAATCTGAAATTAAATCGCGCACCAGAGTATTCAATGAGGCCGATTTGTAATGTACGTAGAGAGAATGTTGGTCCTGGTCCAAATTATTATGATTTGATGTATTATCGTCCTGGAAGAACGGGGCGCGCCTATTCATTTGGTGTGCATCACTCACCTTATGCACCACCTATGATTGTCAGATGTGATAATATGTAATTGCAATATTAGAAAACTGTATTAAGAAATAAAGTTATTATTAACTTAATGTTTGTTAGTTGTATAGCATTCCAATGTAAAGTTGCTCGAACTTATATTTTTATAGTTTGCTAATGCCCTTAATGTGTGTATTTGCGAGAGCGCATTGTTTCTATTTTGTATAATCACGTAAAACTTAAAAACTAAATTGAATTTTCGATATTTAGTATGTTCAAGTGAAACTTAAAAACTAAATTGAATTGTCGATTCTTATCGATAGTTATCGAAAAAAGATAACTCCTTAGTGCGTCTGATATACACGAGTATACTGTTAACATTTTTCTTACTTTTGTGGCTCATTTATTCGGACAGACAGACGGTGATGAGGATCCTTTATACATATTCAGATTAGCGATTAAGACTAAACGTTCATAGTGTTTAACTTTTTTAAAAACAAAGTGTGCCTTGGTTTCATTATAATGTATCCTTATTTGTTTTGATGTTTCGAATTTTATATATCTATGTATACACTTTTGTGAAAAATTTTTGTGAATGCTACATTACACTGTAAAATTTGTGAATACGCGCAAGTTAATATAGCAACAAATTTCTTGCACAAAGTGCACTCATTTTTTAATAAAGGAGTAAGTACATTTTTTTATTGCATTTGTAAAGATTATGACAGTTACAGTTTCATAGCGAAATTTATCATGAAACTATGTACCATAGCTTCAATAGGATATATATTGATAATGGTCGCTCTGTTAGTGCTAATCATTTTGATTGCACTGCATTCATTGATGTCTAAATGGGTGTGTAGTTGAAAAGCACTGACAGCTTTATTTTCGGCTTTGTTCAATATTTTATTTTTATTTTTATAGAAAACCCTTAAAATTTTTCCGGGCTGATAAAAGCTCGCAATAAAAATGTATGGAACAACTTGCAAAAATATAAAGATATCGATATATTTACTATCCCAACAATTTGCTTTGCAGTTCAGTGAAAAAACATTGATATATATATATATATATATATATATATATATATATATAAATATATATACATATTTATGTATATTTATATATATATATATATATATATATATATATAAATAGATTTGATACTCCTTAAATAAAAATTATATGTCTGCACGAGTCTTATATTTTAAAGTATAATGACCTGATATTCTAATAAAAAAATTTTGTTTTATATTGGCGCCCTCTGCTAATAAAATTATTGTCTTATGTTAACTGTATTTCTGTTAAGAGCATGTATTGGGCCCAACTTAACTAGTTTTCAGCTGTTGTATTTTTAGTTTTTTTTTTAAATAAGTTGGCAAAATTGTAATAAAATTCAAAGTTCGAGTCATTGTTCACTTTAAATGTATTTGCTGAGCAATATTAGAAATAAATGTGAAATATGCTAAGCGTCTCGCCCTATTCTCGGTTGTAAATAAATTTAATTGTTTAGCGTAAGCGATACCATTCGCCATTAAATTCATTATTGCTAGGAAGTCCAACTTCTTGCCGTCAGGCGGTTAATGGTATGTACAAAAATCCATATAGGAATTTTATAAGTGATGCAGCGGAATTAGAAAGAAAATTAGCAGATGGGGCTGAGGAATTGGCAGCTAAGACATAATCGACCAGCCTTATAAAGTACCCTCATAATTAATTTCGCATTTAAAATTTATGTACTGATTCACACAGTTCACAATTGGTAATATGTTGAGTCAAGTCGCGGGTGCTGCCAATTCGGGCGGCACCCCTTTGGAGGCTGCGCCGCCATTACCATGGGCCGCAGCAAACATAGAGACTGACACGACGATGTCACCAACATCTGAATCTCGACCACTTGTGGCAAGCGGTAGTCCAGGCAATCGTAAGGCGGGCGGCGGCACTGCTGGGTCGAAGAGCGTAGACAATCGGGAATTTCAATTCTTTTTCGAGGATGAGGTATTTCGTATTGATCGCAAAGGTCGGGTACGATTTGGAGTTGTCACTGGCACAGCCGAATCATACTCTTCGGATGATGAGGAGGAGGAAATTAATGAAGCGCTCGCAAAGGGCGAGGTTCGTGTCGCTTTCTATCCGGACAAGGAAATTGTGAGAACTGAAAAATCGGTAAGTTTATTGAGGTTATGTAATTGGTGCACGTATATATTGTATGCATAGTTGTTGGTGTGTGTGCATAACTGTGAATAACAGTTTCTTCTGTTTTGACAAGTGTTTTGTGTTTTAGGCAGTTTGGCATTGACACGTGTTGTTTGCCTTATGGTTTTTGATTCTTTCAACTTGAGTTCTAAAAATGTGATCACATTTCAGATTGGCCTCGTCGACCGCACCCTAATGCCAGGCGATGTAGTACGTCGTCGTCTTCCTGGACAGAAGCATATGTCTGGTCAGGCTGGTTATGTGCGCGATGTTAACGTCCGCGCAGATGTTAAGGTATTAGGCACCAAATATGTAATCAGGAATGTTCCCTCGGAGCGCTTGAAACCCATTTCAGAGTGGTCACGTGATGTGCCCGTGTGTTTAGGAAACTGGATCGGTTACACTGTGAACGTAGATGAGTCTGCCGTATTAAAGTGAGTAACTAGTCGCAGTTCGAGCGTGGCTTGCAATACCTGTTTTATGACCTTTTGTAGATCGAGCTGTGGCACTCTTATTGAAATTACTTCGAACGATTTTCATAAGTTCAAAGATGCTTATGGACCAAGTGAGCGTGAAGTGTTCAGTCCCAGTGTTTACTATCCAAAAAATGTGGTTGTTGGGCGTTTGCCGCCTTTGGATCGCGTTGTCAATTTAACACCGGACCTTCCATTGCCAACCAATCGCAAACGTCGCTCTATGGTTCGTAGAATAGTTTTATATATCTAGTATTTTGGTTTTTATCATCCGCTATACACGTTACTCCAACATATAATTTTTATATATTTTACATTGCTTTTTAGTACACTGTGGAATCTGTTAAAACAACTGCCATAACTGTGGCTTGGACATTTAAAGCTACTCCACAATTCGAAAGTGGTACTGAATTGGATCCTCTAAAGCAACCGAAGAGCAGTATAAAGGGCGATGACTTGGCAAAGGTTAAACGTTTGAACATCTATGAATCTTATATGTTGCAAATTCACGATCGTTTCTACCTCAAATATTCGAAATGTGATAAACTTGTAAAATATTCCGTATGGGAACAGGAGCAAGGTATGCATGATGCAATTCCAAAGGATTTTGTTGTGACAGTAAACGTACATTTGATTTATTTTCTAGCCAAGTTGTACCAGGCCATATACCAACGCCAAAAGAGTGAGGAGAATAAGCAAACTGACCAGATGGATAACTCAAAGCAAAGTTCAGCTACTGGAATAGACAACATGCCTTCGCCGTCAACGGCATCCAGCTCTCGCACAGCTAACATTTTTAAGGTGCGACGTCTCAGTAATAAACCAAGCAATCAACGACTAAACCGCTCTTTGACTGAAAACGATACGAGTAATGTATCCATCAAGCTGTCTACCTCATCTAATTCAACTGGGAAAAAGACGCGAGCAAACAATGATGAAACATGGGAAACTGCCGATGATGAGTGTGATGAAGAACCTCTACAGGAAACTCAAGACGTAATAGAAGCAATGGAGCCGACACCAACGTCTGTAGCGACAGCAGGAGGAACTCTAAATCCTTTAAATTCATTTGCATCTCAGGCAGCCCGTATTGTTACACGGAATTTTAAACGTAGAGCAAGCAAGAAAAAACCACGCCCCCTTAAAAAATCTGCAATACCAAGAAAGGAAAGCGATCCCAAAGATGGCGATGACATGGTAGTAGAAACTTTGGTTGTGTATAGTTCGTTAACGGTAGTGTGGCAGGATGGATCTGTAGAATCTGGCATTCCTTCAACCGATCTGTATCCTATACACCATTTAGACAATCATGAGTTCTTCCCTGGAGATTTCGTTAGTAAAGCTAACGACTACAGCACGTCGCAGGTGGATTACGGAGTCATACAGTCCGTGGATCACGATGAACGCATTGCCAAGGTTAAATGGTTCAACATTTATGGCAATATGGATAATCCAGTGTAAGTATGTGACCTTAAGTGAGTGTTCAGTAATCATTGAGTTATCATTCATAGTCCATCATGCAAGGATGTTGAAGAGCTTAGTGTCTACGATTTGAAAGATCATGCTGACTACCAATACCGCCCAGGCACCATGGTCATACGAGTATCAAATTTCACAGGAGATGATTTAAATTCAACTGCCGGACAAGTTATTGATAACTTTCCTGATGGCCGTGTACGTGTTTGGTGGGCAAAAGGTCATATCACTATGTGCTATCCTCAGGATCTCTTTGAAATCCATCAAAGCGATACTCAAGAAGCATATGAGTCTGACGATTCAGACAATTCCTGGGAAACACAGTCTGAGAACAGTCAGACTATGAATATGAGTGCTAGTATCGAATCAATGGATGTAGAGGATCACATTATATCGGGAATTGATCGTGCCAAGGAAGCAATTCAGCGCCTCGAAAAAATTTTTCACGTGCTGCCAGAACAGCGCAAGGCGGATGTTCTCAAGGATCTATTGGCAGTATACAATAATTGCCGGTTCCTCGATCGTTTTCTCAAAACTGATTTCTTTCACGAAGATTACTTTAATGGTATTCTATGCTTAAAGAAAAAGGGGCAGCCACAGCAGCAACAGCCTGATTCGAAAGTTACACCCAAAACGAATACAAGTAATACACCGCAGGCTACCGCGGACACAGCTAATCTAATTGTTGAAATTAACATACCGGATAAGGCTTCGCCAGTTGTTCGTCAAACAGTAAAACTGGAGATACCCCCGGTTCCTCAAACTCCATCGACATCTACTCCAAATAAACGAAAGGCCTCTACACACGTGGAAGAGGTGCAGTGCAAGAAGTCTAACAGCAGCGAGAAAATTAATGTTGAGGATTCCGCAGAACAGTCGGTGCTACTGGACAATATATCTTTGTCGGAAAGTGAGACCCAGCTAACCTATAATGAGCTACTTAGCAAGTACCGCAGTGAATATTCTGATATGATTAGAACGGCTCGTGTCAGTATTGCAAAGGCCTTCGAGAAACATAAGAACAGTAAGGTACGTATTCCAGAAATACTCGTTGTAATTGAATTGAACTAATTTTTATTATTTAAAGAATGATTCTGGAGTTCATTCGCGAGGAGAAAATAGCTCAAGTGAAGTCACTGCTGGCAACGAATCAAAGGACAATAGCCAGGGTGAAAAGAAACAGTCGATTTTGAGATCGTCTTCCAGCACCAGCATTGAGTTGGTTGCTAACCATGATGCAGATGTCTGCGAAGTATTCTGTTATCTAATCAAAGAACAAATGGCAAAGTGCCGTGAAGCAATAGTGGAGACATTTGGGAGAAATAAAACTGATGGCAAAGATGCAGATGAGCACATAAGCGATGTGGATGTAGATGATAACGAAATTTCTGATCATGGTATGTCATCAGCCTTTAATAAGGATAAGGACCTGGATCAGGATCAGCCGATGGAACAGCCGTTGAACCTAAATGGACTCTCTGAGTCATTACCCCCTATCGAAAGCCCTACTGCTTGTTCATCACCCTCGCCCATGCAGGCTATCGTATCTAACAATAATTGTTTTGAGGTAGTTCCCAACGCACCACTGGGTCACTCTTTTATTGGAAATTTTATACATCCGAACAATAAGGCACATTATCAACGCGCCGTCCAGCGTGAGTATGCTATGCTGCAAGCATCGCTACCTCCAGGTGTTGTTGTGCGTGCCTTTGAGGATCGTATGGATCTCATATCTGTCATGATGGTGGGTCCCCAACGCACGCCCTATGAAAATGCACTATTTTTCTTTGACTTTCAAATGGGTTGTGATTATCCGAAGAGTCCACCCACCTGTCATTATATAAGCTTTTGTACTGAACGTCTTAATCCTAATCTATACGAGGAGGGCAAGGTGTGCGTCTCATTGTTGGGTACTTGGTCAGGACGTGATACTGAGGTTTGGTCGCCACAAAGCACAATGCTGCAGGTTTTGGTCTCTATACAGGGACTCATACTTGTGGATGAGCCCTACTATAACGAGGCTGGCTATGAAAAGCAACGTGGTAAGCTATCATGTAAAAAACTCTGGCTTCCCTGTATTTTATTGATATCCATATTGCTCTCAGGTACTCAGCTGGGTAATGAAAACTCGCGTGTCTACAATGAAATGGCTATTATTAAAATTGTCCACTCCACTGTAAAACAATTGCAAAATCCTCCAATCATATTTCGCAAGGAATTGATTGAGCACTTTAAGGAATTTGGTACCGAGTTACATAGCCGAATGAAGAGCTGGTCTGATTATTCGGCAGATGCACAGCGATTAAAAATAACCAGCATCAATGGTTAGCTTTACGTTCATTGCATTAAATATATATTCATTATTTTAAATTTAATTATTTCTACAGACATGCCCAAGGACTACAAAGCACCATGTGAAATGCCCGAATTTCCTCTGTTGCCGTGCAGTCGTGGCTTTTGTATTGCCGTCAAGGGGATATTGGAAACTTTACAAAACGAGTTAGCTGAGCTCGAAAGAAAGCAAGTAATCGAGGCGGCTGTTCCTGCTGTGGCCACAGCACCGCGTGCTGCACCCGAAGATGTGTGATTTAATCGAATATTCGCGTTGCTCTATGTTTGTCGGCCTTGCCTTTGTTGTGGTGCCTATTATATAAATACAAGACTATCACCACCTGCTCTTGAAACTGAGCCTCTAGCAGGATCAATTTCTTTTATATTTAAGTAATTACTGCTCGAATACTATCTACCTTATTAACTTGGCTTATCAACCGGCTAACAAACTTTATAACCAAAAAAAAAAGATATTTTTCTTAAATTTTTCGCATATTTGTAATTTTTTTTATTTAGTTAGTCCTTATTTCTGATTTCTATGTTAACCCAAAGTTCATGCGTATACAAAGCAAGAAATTTTGGCTTGGAATAAGTACCGTATATAGAGCTTACTGCTAGCATACTTTTTTCTGTAAATAGTCTAGTTTCCCCTCAAGTTATCGAATCTTGAATAATGTATTATATTTGAATGTTGTTCAGTTCTTATCCAAATATTTGCAAAAATTAATTTTCGTGTTCACCTGATATTTATTTTATTGTATTTATCTTAATTTCGCATAAGCTTGGTAGTGGTTAGTTCTAAAATGAAGCTCCATCTGTTAAGGAGCCTTTGCATTCCACTGATTACAATTTAGTGAATCAAGCAATTGGTTATAGTGTTCAATTAAAATAAGCTAGAAAATGCCAGATATTATGTGAACAATAAATTACCAATTTTATTTATTAAAATGGAGAATTTGGTTAGGGTTCTAATTTGTCCAGAACCCAGTCAACATACTGCCCCACTCGAGTGTAGACACCTGGCCAGCCTTGCAGACCGCAGGGCTTGGGTCCGTATGATGTGACGCCAGCCACAAAGAACACCTCTTGCATTCCCTCATTGGTAGCTACCATTAGTGGTCCACCGGAGTCACCTTGACAGGTGTCAATATTGACTTTGCCACCAGCGCATAGCTGGGAGCTATTCAAATGCATTTGGTAGCTGCGGTATTTATCTTGACAACTTTTTAGCTTCCACACATCGACAGTAATCTTAAGCTTCACATTGCTGGGCTTACCATCCTCGGTGACACCCCAGCCTGCAACATTCATAGCATAGTCTTCGAAATTGTTGTTACGTACGTCGTCGCCAACCGGCAGGCATATGGGCTTCACATATTCGGTAAAACTGACGAATTGCTTGAGACGCAGCAGAGCAATGTCGTGCATTTGGTCAATTGAATTCGGTATGTAAAGCTCGTGCAGAATATGCTTTTCAATCTCGATGTCCAAGTGCATAGGTGCGCAAGTGCGTTGCTTATTGCTTAGCTCGATGATACAGTCTGGTGCAGTGCTTACGTTCCACTCACCCAGGCGAACGCTGTGCAACTGCCATCCATACGTTTTCAGCTGGTTGCTGGCCAAGCAGTGGCCGGCTGTCAGTACGTAGCGTGAGTTGATCAGTGTGCCGCCACAATTGAACCCCAGCTCATTATTGGCTGTCGATTGAAAAACGCGTCGTCAGCCTGATTTGATTGGGCACCAGATAATGATAATAATGCTAGATCTCACCCTTTTTGTATTGCAGCAGCGCCATCCAGGGAAACTCGAAGAGCTCCGTCTTAATGCCGCCAATAATGCGATTGGCAAACATAATCCCACAATTACCAATACTTGGCAAGACATTGCCTGGCTCGGGCTCCTCTCCAGAACGATTCACAATAGTTGACGCGTTCTTATTGCCTGCGCGTGTACCTTGCATCCGGCGTTTGCTATCTGGACAGCAGACAAGAATACGCTGAACCAGGCCACTTTGACGTGTATTATCCAAGCCGCATTGGCTGTCGGAGAGTAGTTGACGCTGCTCTGGTGTTGTCTGACTTGTGTTAAGTATCTCAAAGAGAAAGGGACAGTCTCGTATTTGTATGCATAGGCCTCGTTCCTTGCTGCCCTTTGCCTCGCAGCTTCCATAGCTGAATTGCGTAGCGGAAACAGCTGATAAAGATTAACTCAATGTCAATATGTTAACAAGTATTACTACCCCATTGCCACAACCGGTAAGACCGGTTGCAGTTAAGAAGATACTAAATATTGAGAGGCAGGACTTCATAGTTCTAATAATACAACAAGGCAGCGTCAATGACCTTACCAGTAAAGCCTATGGCGACCAATGCACCAAGCAATGTCAGCTCTAGCCTTAATGCCGACATTTTTGCCAGATTACGTCCGTAATACGTACGTGAATCAATCGCAGCGAGCTTCGCTTTGAGACTAGCTTCGTTTCAACTCAAACGACCAGTTGATAGCTAGATTGATGCTGCGCGCTATCTCTCTCAATAAATCGGCCAGATGTCAAGGGTGATCGATTATTGACCAGCTCGTACGGACCGCTATAATGAACTGCCAAGCGACCCAGCCTACCACCCATAAAGAACTCAAAATCCACAACCTTACAAGTCTGTTTCCAATCTGTGCTTTACTCGGGAATCGTTGCACTCGCAAGTGCAGCCAACTTAAAATCAAGTGATTAAAGCTAATGCCAAGAACAGCTATATTAATGTGTTGTGGCATTGTTTAACCGGTTATTGTTATGATTATACGAGTTATGTTTGGGTGTGTTTGTGTTTATAACGTTATGATGCAAACAGAGCTAGAATTGAATTTAAATCTTGGTGCTGTTGTTGGCATAGTTGTAGACCTGCTGGAAACCTTCGCCGTCATCTCCCTCGCCATCGTCCGAATTATCTGATTCGAATGTATTATCGGGAATATCGTACAAGCGTATAATTGGCTTGTTGGGATCCTTCATGATCAGATATTTTCCGTCCTTCTGCTTCATCACAAGGTCAATGATGCAGCGCAAAATACCCCAAGCGTTGTCCATGCTCAGATTAATCTGCGTAGCAAACTCGTGTGGCTTAAACTGCTGGGTACCCAGGATAACGTGACGTGAATGATCACGTGGATTTATACGAGATACATAGCCCAGTTTCAGCTGATCAGAGCCGGCCAGCACAGCTTGAACCGTCCACTTAGCCAATTTGCAGGCATTATTTCTCAGTTCGTTAGCCAAAACTGCACCACGCTGCGTATCTAGCTTCTGGCGCCATTCAACGCCATTGGCCAGCTTAGAGTCCCATTCGTTCAGTGCCTTGATGGACAAGAACTGGGGCTCTCCACTAGGCGTTTGCAACACACCATCATGTTCGCACCGTGCCACCAAAACCTGTCAAGTGTACAAATTAATGAAGCTGTGGGAACATTAAATGGAAAAGCTTACAATGTCGCTTCCTAGTTCCCATTTCTTGTAGCGATAGCCAACACTAGCCACCTGGATATCCTCATCTTCGCTTATAAATGGATTGGTTTCCTCAAATTTATACTTGGCCTCCTGGTCCCCGGTCTTGAGCACTTGCTGGCTAAAGTTGTGATTTATAAAGGTTGCCTCAATAGCCAGATTACGCGGAGAGTTGCACGAGCTGTCGTCATCGGTAGGTGGTTCAACGCTAGTTTCATTCACAGTTAGCAAATCAAATTCAGTATGGTCGCGCTTGTCCATGAAGATTTTATCGCCTGTAATTCAAAGTATGGTTTGAAAAGTTCTTATTCTTTTGAGCACCATTCACCTTACCAACTTTTTCAATGACAATATCCCATGAATAGTTGGACCGCGTCGAGCACATAATGGTAGCCAATATGGCATCCGTGGCAAATACATTACCAACCGTTTTGGACAGACGACGTATGACCGGATCATCGGTTGTTGTAACGGTATGCACAATTCGATCAATCTTCTGCAGAGGCTTCTCGTTCTTCACGTTAATGCGATCGTACGTCTTATCATAGTATTCCAGAGTGCCGCAAGTTGCAATATCTTCACCCTCCTTAATGTTCGGCAAAGAAAGCTTGATGAGACGCGGGAAGTCCATCTCTTCAATGGAGGCCCAGTCAGCGCGCACAGCTACTGAAGACTCACGCATCTTAGGAGGCGGACCGCGGTTACCAAATCGCTTGCCCACACCGCGACGAGGATCGCGAGCCTTTACATTCTTACTGTTCAGGGTAGTCATGCCATGACCGTGCGTATTAAGACCGCCGCGTGCATTGCGACCACGTCCTGACCGTGAATTACGCATGTTGCGGAATCGTCCGCGTTGATGCGGCGGCTTCTGAACTCGTGCCGTATCCACTAAATGGAAAGTTGTCTCGTCTTCCTCATGATAATAGGCATATTGGTGACCGGTGCCAAAGGTAGACGCATACTTGTCTGCAAACAAAAGTCTCGAATTAGTTGCCACGACACACACACAAACAAAACGAAGGCACTTAAACATAACCTCACTTTCTGCATATGCCAGATATACATTTGGAAGAAACTTACTCTGATACTTCTTGTCATTATTGGAGGTACTTGTCCAATCGCAGATCTTGCCCAGACGATCATTCTTGCTGAATGGCTGGTACGGAACATCCTTAAACGTGTCCGGTAGCTCGCATGGTCCCCAGCCCTGTTCGTTAAACTGCACGGTCGGTTTCTCGAAACTCGGAAACTGGGCCGCAGTGTTAATAGTTTCACTCATTTCACCCTTGTAAGTAAGACTAGTAAGTCGACCTTTACTTATTTATTATATGTAATTAAAAATCCGTATGAATTAGACGGCCAGTGTGAAAAAAAACTGTGTGACGGACTCGCAAAATTGATGCGAAGGAGAGAGCGATAGTCACCGCGATAGCTCTTAGAGATGTGCGATACTCACTCACCAGTAACTGCTACTATTTACTTTTAAGATTACGATAGGACATACTTAGTGAAGCATATTCATTAATCGAATAACAATTTTTTTTAACGGAATAGTATTTCAATCATGCACACTTTACCCAATTTCATGTCAATTAGCTCACAGTTAATAACAACAAATACGTATAGATTCTAATTTTTGTCATACTTTCATTTAACGATTTTTTGATTTTTGAAATGAGAGTGTGTATTTATATATGCTTTACTTGCTGTTTACAATATTGAGATTATAAAGCAATAATTATTTATATTCCAATTTTCAGCTCTAGTTGTATTGAATTAAATTGAAATTAAGTTAAATATTTAACTGCTTTTGTGAAAACTAAGTACATAATCTCTTTAAAAGGTAGATTGGCGGGTCAGGTGGGGAGATTTCCTACTAATAGTATCTTATGTTGATCAAAAATTCGTTTTAAAATATAATGTTTATCAGTGCTCTTGCATATAAATCAATTAGCAATTTAAACTGATTATAAATACATTCAAATTTAAATTTTACTATATTGCTTGGTACTTACTTTGTTACAGCTGTAAAATCTGTGTTCATTAACATCGCCATCAAGATATTCAGTTTTTGTATTGTTTACGCATATTTGCAAGTCAGCCCTTAAGCATGCTGACATTTTAATTCTGTAGGTCGTTTATAAAAGCATTTAGGACCCATAGTAAGTCCAACAGTTCCAATCAAAATGTGGGTGGAGCAACAAGCCGTGAACGAGTGGCCAAGTTCCGAGCAGCTGGCTAGCTTCTGGTTGCATTTGTTAACTGAATTAAACTTCGGGACCGTTTTGTATTATAAGTCGGAAAAGTGTGATTGCTGGATCGAAAAACTATCCAGTGAAGGCAACATAACTGTGACCAGTTTAGTATGGAGCAACCTTTTTCATGTGCCCTATTTAAAGGCACACCAGGATGTGAATCTTCTCGTCTTGGTTTGCGTGGATGCAGCTTTGTATGAACCCGTTCTGAACGCACTGAGCATAATGCTTAATCAAATGAGGGAGGTGCCGCTACTAATACAACTCTACGGAAAGGATTCAAGTAAGCAAAATGTGATGCAAGTGAGCCGACTGATTCTTAAGCAATGCCACGATCTACTGATGCCCAATGTGCTCCTGCTGCTAGGCGATTTTTTCAACAGTAGCACCTTTTACGGCTATCGGGTGTTTCCCACATTCCGGTTCCTATCGAGGATCTACAATTCTACAGGCGATTCGCTCCTCTACCCTTATAAGCTGGCAGATCTACATGGACAGATTATAAGGACACGACCAGATCTCTCGCAGCCGTATCTCATTGTGTACGAGGACCGCAATGGAAACGAAACAATAACCGGCATGCTCTGGCGGGTAATGATGGCGTTTTCAGGCTACTTGAACGCCACCCTAGAGCTGCGTTTAGATCCCACTTCGAGCAAAGCCACCTCAATTAGGAATGGCTATTTCCAATTTCTGCAGGAAACGCAAAATGGAGAAATTGACATTACTGCCAGCATTTATCCAATGGTTATGTCAACGAGAAGCACCTTAGCCATGTTCAGCTATCCCGTTGCCGTTAAAGGGTTATGTACTATGCTTCCAGTTGAGCACACGGTAAGTCCTCGTGAGGCCATGCTTGGGGTCTTAGAGTCGCCTTGGATGTGGGTCTATATAGGCCTAATCTACTGTTTGGCTCGATGGTTGCGTGGACTTCGTTTGCTAGGACGACCGTTCCTAAAAATAATCCCCACCCTGATTCAACTCACTCTGCTCTGTTCGGTGGTGGCGCAGTTATCGGCTCTGTTTATTCATCCACACAGGCGTCAGATGATTTCCAATTTAGAGCAATTGCGGGCAGCCAAGTTGCAGATAGTTGGATCACGATCTGAATTTAATGACTATCCTGACGAAATGCGAATCACATACGCGTCGTCATTCATATCATACGAGAACTACACCGAATTCGTATTGTTACGAAATAGTCTGAATACGTCATATGGCTATACGATTTATGCTCTCAAATGGAATTTCTATTCGGAATTGCAAAAGTTCTTTAAACGACCAGTTTTTCGGTACTCCAACGATATTTGTATTTTTCAGAATTCGCTTAACTCTGTTCTGTTTCAAGAAAATTTCTTACATCGCCATCAGTTTAATTTATACATGCTTTGGTTACGTCAAAGTGGAATTCTTCGTTTATATACTCAACAGCATTTTTTTGATATGGTTCGTGCTGGTCGCCATAAGCTAAAGGACTTAAGCAGCCTGAACGAAATAGCGCCACTAACTTATTTCGATCTCGACTTTGTTCTGCTTTTATATTTCTACGCAATGGCAGTATCCACATTCATATTTATATTTGAGCTACTTGTGCACTATATGAATTGTTCCCTCGATACAATTTGAATTTTAGTTGCTATATACTTTAATTTACTTGTTCTTGATTTTTAAATGGGTGCAGCACTAAAGTAAAATTATTAAAAATTATTAATTCAGGGTATATAAATATGAATATATACTAATGTGGAGCAACAATAGAAACACGCCTTTTATAGCGGCGCTGGCATCTCTGTAGAGCCAATACACCGTAGTCTTTCGCAAACATTCATGTTCGGGATGAAGATTCCCATAGCATGGCGTCGGCTTCCCAAGCGCTGGGTAAACGAGCAAAGCGTATGTGTGCATGTAGAACAACACAGAATAAGAGTCTTATATAATGATAAGCAGGGTTCATGGTATCAGGACCTGTAAGAAAATTAAAGAATTTAATTATTATTTAATTGTAAATTGATGTAGCTTAATAAAAAAATAACTATGAAAATTACAATATTTTTTGTAAAATGTTTTGGTGCAATGTATACAATGATATCTATTTCAATTAGAACTAAAATCACAATTACTAGCTTCACTACTGTTCCCCATTTCTAGATCTAAAAACAGATAACTAAAATATAATCATATTTTCTGCATGTTGGGTAGTTACATATTTAAATATGTTGATTTTTGGGTCAACTGGTTGTAGACCGTGAAGGAGTATTCTGTCGTAATAAATAAGCTCATGCTAATGAGCTATCAAGATATTCCATTTATTATTAGACATGCATTTGCAAGTCAGCCCTTAAGTATGCTGACACTTCAATTCTGTAGGTCCAATCAAAATGTGGATGGAGCAACAGTTAGTGAACGATTGGCCAAATGCCGAGCAGCTGTCTAGCATTTGCTTGCATTTTAACGCCACCCTAGAATTGAGCTGAGATCTCAGTTATATCTAGTCTTTAGCATAAACAAATGGATATATCTCCCGTTGCCATGAAAGGTTTATGTAATGAGCTGTCAGTTGGGCATACGGTTAGTCGCATTGAGGTCATGCTTCGAGTCCATTGAAAATGGAAATTTTTTTTTTTTCGATAACTCATCCTATTTCTTTATTATCTATAACTTTCGAAAATATCGCTTTGTTTTTGAGGTTTAGCGTGCACACCGTTAAAGATAGAATCGTGAACTAAGTTGTGTTTGATTGCTATATTGAATCTGCACATTTTGTCATTTTTGGATTTTTGATGCCACGCCCCTTTCGCCCACAATTCAACAAAATCGATAACTCACGCATGCATATGTTTGTGTGTGTGTGCATGTGTTGTTTACTATTAATGAATAAATGAAACTTTTTATGATTGGTATTACAGCTCAATGGATTCAGGGTATCTCTTAGTCGAGCAGTATCGACTATAGTTTCGTTACTTGTTTTTACTGTTTTGCGCGTTGTTCTCTTGGAACATTGTTGCCTATCATCTCCACAGTCCAGATTTTCGAATCACATTCTGAACTTAATAAATGTCCTGGAAAGATGCGAATCACATACGTGTCTTCATTCATGTCATACGAGAACTAAACCGAATTCGTATTGCTGAGATATAGTCAGAAGAACTTATATGGGTAAATATTATATTTACAAAGAAAAAATGGTACATCGCCATCAGCTAAATTTTGATTGCGTCAAAGTGGAGCTCTTTATATGCGTATGTAGTACGCCTGGACCTTCATGAACTGAAGGGGGGTTAAACACCCGGATAGATTTTGTTTTGCTGTTGCCTGCCTACGCAATGAACATTTTTGTTTGAGTTTCTTGTACATTATATCAATGTTTGCCTGGATATATTGTAAGAGTTCTAGTCGAAGCGAATCATTAATACAAAAGCTCCAATCTTAATGGAAGTTGCCGAATACTCTTCTGCATGCATACATATACTTATGATATAAATGTAAAAACAATAAAATTATTTGAAAAAAGTTTTAATTGTATATTTGAGGTGGTTGAAGTGGATGTTGGCGATGTCAGGCAATATTTCGTTATTGGGAAATAACATAATAAAATAACAACATACCCGAAACGAAAGAGCATTCAGGGCAAGTCCTGTATAGCTCTAATAGTGACTACCAGATAGTACTTAGTTAGCAGTTAGTTGCTTTGGGTACTTAGCCATGAATGATAGTCTTAAAGTCTACGCTGAACTTCTCTCAGCCATACTGCGTTTCAACAGTATTGGGACAATAGTATATTTTGATCCTGAGAATGGAAAGGAACGCTGTCAATCGGACAGTTTGCTGTCATGGATGGGAAAGAGTATGCCTTTGCTGTTGTGGCGGTCAATGGATGCTTTGAATCTAAACAGTTTGATCAACGCACAGCTTGTGGTTGTGGCTTGTTTACCTGGAATCTATCGTCTCGATCTGTTAAAAACAATTACAGCCAGTTTGCGTTACATGCGGCAAGCTAAGGTGCTCATAGAATTGGCCACCAACAACGATGTGGCCTTGGTCAGCCGAATTTTGCAGTATTGTCTGCAAAGCCAGATGCTGAATGTCGCCATAATCTCGGGAAACTTTGTCGACACCAAGATGTTGTATGTCTTCGATGCTTATCCTGTGTTCATGCTGAAGAGCCAAACATTTTCGGATGACGACAACATATATCCGGACAAGACGATTGACTTAAAGGGTTTTGGTATTCGGACGATGCCTGATCTCTCTGAGCCGAATACCATACTCTATCACGATGAGGCAGGAAACACTAGGCTGCTTGGCTACGTCTGGAATATGGTGGTGGAGTACTCACGCAAACATAATGCCAGCTTGAAACTGATCGACCAGGCTAGAGAGCACAAGTACCTGACACACATTCAAGTGTTGGATCTAGCACGCGATAATATCGTCGATATAGCGGCCAGCGTGCAACCATTAACACTGCGCCATCTGGACCGCTATCATGAGTACGCATATCCAGCAAACATCGCCAGCTGGTGCACAATGCTGCCTAGGGAGCCGCTAGTTGATGTGCGCGAGGCCTACATATGGATGATGCCAGCGGTCACCTTCTGCTTTCTGGCAGTGCTTTGGCTAGTCCATGATCTGTTCAAAAGTCGTTGGTACCGTTACAGACGTCAACTCGCCATTGGGTGGAAGGTGTTGGCCGTAATGTTGACCTGCAATGTCCAGGGCAGACTTCTGATGTTGTTTATAGCACCTCCCGCCAAGCTAGCCATCCCTAACTTCGAAGCGCTTTCTAATTCCAAACTGCGCATATTCGGCTTACGGTCTGAGCACAACTTGTATGACTTCGATATGCGCACGAGGTACTCTCAGGCGTTTTACCTCAGCGACAAGATGGCGGAGCTGCTATGGCTGCGCAACTCTCTGAATACAACCTACGCTTACACCGTAACCTACACCAAGTGGCAGTTGTACGCGGAGCAGCAGGCATTCAGTGCCCGGCCGTTGTTCTACTATTCAGAGAAGTTTTGTTTTTATCAGTATGTGCCCTTTGCCTTGGTCATTCCGGAGAACTCGCCGCATCGGGCCACGCTTCATCATTTCATCCTGCAATTGAGTGAATCTGGCTTGCATAACTATTGGGTGGCCAAGAGCTTCTACTACATGGTGCAAGCGGGCAAGCTCAAAATTCGAGAACTAGGCGAAGTGCGTAAGGCTCATTCGTTAGTGACTCAGGACATATACGTCGTCCTTCTAGCGTACCTATTGGGTATCATAATTAGCCTGACCCTCTTTGGCAGCGAGCTATTTATATACCACGCTACATATTGGCTCAACAATTAATAAGTTAACTTTGAAAGCTAATTTAGCTTTGTCAGTAGTAAGCTGTTCACTTGAGATTTTACAGGAAAATAAATATCGACTAAAACATGCTTGAAATAGAATTAATTTGATGGTAATTTGGGAAATGTCACTAACAAATATATTGTTTTTTTGTTGACGGCCAGACAGACGGACAGGATCAAGAATATATATACTTAACGGACTACGTATAATTCGGCCAGTCACATTTATTTTAGGAAATCCTGAAATCACATAGGAATTTCAAAGGGCTTTAAAACTTTAAAACTTCGCACTGTTAACTGTTAGCAGACTGCTGAGTATAAATCACTTCAGTTATGTTAAGCCTAAGAATTTAAGTCGGAACAAAAAATACTTGCTCAAATGAACTTGTTCGATTGATCTACTCGAATATTCAATATAATTGCTTAATTTTTTTGATAAAAATGCTTAAAGGTGTTCTTCAGCATTTAAAATACATTAAATTAGTAAACTGGGAGCGACTCATTTTTTGTTTAATATTTTGCAAAATAATATTAATGTCTGGCAGTTTATCACCGTACCATCCCTCAGGGCAGAGTATGGCCACCTGTGGCATTTGTTTTTGTTGACATGAACAAAAGAAAGTTTGGCAAATGGCAAATGGCCTAAATATATGGTCAAAGGTAAGTCTGGTTTAAGAGTCGTTAGATAATTTAAGAGATATTTATTGGAATATTTTCAGACCAATGCTTGGCCAGAGCAATGAATCCGCGCACTTGTTTGGCCACGGCCAATGTTTTTGTTGGATGTTGTTGTGCTGTTGTGTTTCTGGAATTGATCGTCAAATCAGATCCGGGAGCAGGTAATCTTATTACCGCTGGACAATTTGCTTTTATCGCTTTGGAGGGATTCGTTTTCACCTCCAAATTCGGTACTGTGAAACGTGTAATAAGTCTGCGAGACTATGGCCTCCTGGTGGCCATGTTCTTTCTGACAAGCGTGTGCAATAACTATGTATTTCATCTGAAGGTGCCCATGACGCTGCACATGATAATTCGTGGAGGTAGCCTCATATCGAACATGTGCCTTGGCACTATGATACTCAAACGTCAGTATCGAGTTAAACAGTATATAGCAGTTATCATGATTACCCTAGGCATTTTCATCTGCACCTACTTCTCTAGCCAGGAAGTGGGTCTAGATGATGGGCGTAGTGATGTAGGTGACGATGAAGCAAATATATTCTGGTGGCTAGTTGGTGTGATGCTACTGGTTCTAGCGCTATTCATTTCCTCGTATATGGGCATTACCCAGGAACTGTTGTATCGCAAACATGGCAAGTGCGCACGTGAGGCACTCTTTTACACTCACCTGTTGCCATTGCCTGCGTTTTTGTTCATGCATGACAACATCAAAACGCATTGGACTTTGGCTATGGAAAGTGAATCGTACAGATTTGCATGGCTGGGTGATGTGGGTATGCCGCTGCTGCTGTTTTATCTGCTTGGAAATGTTCTAATGCAGCATTTATGCATTAGCTCTGTCTATGTTCTGACTACCGAGTGCAGCTCCTTGACAGTCACGTTGATTTTGACACTTCGCAAATTCGTATCGTTGGTTTTCTCAATTGTATACTTCCGTAATCCGTTTACAATTTACCACTGGCTGGGCACTTTACTCGTGTTTGTGGGCACTTTGATGTTTGCCAATGTGCTTAGTCTTCCAGATGGTCGTTTGAGAAGATATGCTGTGAAAAGTGACTAAGCATTCCACTAAAAAATAAGACTCGAGTTTGAACAAATTATGATTATTTCATTTACATTTAAGTACAATATAAGAATATACGAAATAAAAGTACCGGATGCTAATACTTCTTATCAAAAAGGACTTTACAAATAAAAACTTTACAATGGATTATTTCATATTTTGTGAGAGTCGCCCTATGATCGACTACCCATAAAATAGTTTGTTCAGTTGTTCTTTGGCTCTGCGATGATACTCGACATAAATACTAAAACATACACATAAATACATAAATGCACTGGTTTCCCGATGCTGCAAATTATAAATTTCACTTTTGTTACAAAATGTAATACTGCTGCAGCTCAGCCGCGAACTAGGGAGAGGTCTGTGGCTTGTGCCTATGTTGGTTGTGTTCCCGCCTCATGCTGCAGCCATTTGACAATCGACTTGTAGTTGCGGTTCATCCACTCAACACTTATTTCCACTTGTTCCAAAATCTGTTGAATAGGCCTGTCATACGCCCAATGCGCGTCCCGGACCAATTCCTCCAGCTCAGCCAGTTGGAATTTTGAATTCATGCGCTTACTAGCAAATTTAAGCAGTGTGTGAATGTTGGATATCTGCGAGCCCATGCTAAAATTAAATAACAATTATTAAGGATTTTGTTCTAGGCATTCTGCAGCTTACTATGTGTTTATCTCTGGCCAGTTGTCACGCAAATAATTAAACGCAATCTGCTGACCCACCACTGTGTTGGAGACGGCTGCAAAGACCCGGAATACATCCTGCTTGCGTATGTGATGGCCGGTAATAGCGCGACGCAGATATCTATAGAGCAACCAAGGCTCTTTGGAGCAACCCAAAGCGCTCAGCAAAAGCTCCTTCTCCGCCGGTACATTCGTCTTCAAATAGCGCTCAAATGCAAAGTCCCATTCGTATTCCGTTCCATACTGTATGGCAGCGCAGTAAACGATGCCGCGCATATTCGGATTGATTCTGGTGTGGAAAATAACAATATTTTAATTAATAACGAGCATTATCCATCATATTCTGTTGATGAAACGTACGGGTTATAGGAATCGGGATTGGGAGCTTGCACCCAGTTTTGGAATTGCTTGGTGCTGTCGGAGATGCATTGCTGTTGCCCCAGATGACAGGCCATGCTCAGTATTTCGAAGCGCTTCAGCAGCAGAGGAATGTTCTCATTGTCCCTCTGAGAATCTTTGTCCACAACCTCATTGTATACCCTGTTCAGCAGTTTTAGAAGGTAGTTCTGAAAAGGTAATCATTATGAGTTCCATGTTATCCGTGAATTTAAGCTAATACTTTACATACCTTAAGCAAATCATAGTCACCAGCGTTAATGAACATAGAATCGATAAAGTTAAAGTTTGTAATTGCTGCCTTCCAGGGTACTCGGTTCGTTTCGTATGCCAGATACCGAGTTAGATTTAAGGCCGTATTATAAGACAGATAGGAGCCTCGGGCCAAATTCATGACGTCATCAATCAACTGGGCTCGATTGGCGGGCGCGATTTGAACGTGCTGTTTAGCGTCCATCAAATGTTCAGTCACTGCACGCCAGTTGTCCAAATCGTAGTTGACACGGTAAAAGCCCGTTTGTTGTATATTGAATATAAACCATTTGGCTGTGGAAAGGTTGCGATTTTCCAGCTCGTACGTTTTAGTGCGCGGTATCCATGTGGTGGGTCGTGTATTATCGAAATTAAGCTCATCCGCGGTTGTAAAAGTGATAGGTATCCACCACAGCGGATGGCCATCTGTTTTGCTGCTGTTACCGTAAACGAAACGCTCCTGGTCGATGCGTACAGCATCCGAGTTAGGGTGTCGTGAGATCTTGAGCATTGGATAGCCAGCTTGGAGGGTCCAAGTATCCATAATTGCCTTCACACTTGTGCTGCTATCCAGCAGGCCCGAAGTTTTAGCTTCGTCGGTCAGGAAGCGCCACAAATCATCCTGGGTGGCGGATTTGTATGCCATCTCGCTCAGGTACTTGCTGAGTCCTCGCCTGAAAACTGCATCGGTGAGAAAGTGGCTCATCATGCGAATCACAGTCGAGCCTTTGGCATATGAAATACGGTCAAACAATTCAAAAATCTCTTGTGGATTGCCGACCTCCTGCGAGATCTTATGAGTGGTGGTAAGCGCATCCAACTGAAATACAGTTTGCATTTCATTAACTACAAACTCGTCGAGCAGCTTCCACTCTGGCGCCACGGCATTTGCTGTTAGGTACTCCATGTAGCTGGCAAAGCCCTCATTTAACCAAATATCTGACCACCAACTGGGCGTGACCAAGTTCCCGAACCACTGATGGGCCAACTCGTGTCCAACCACAGAGGCAATGTGTTGTTTGTTGCTGGCTGTGGCCACGTCTTTGTCGTACAGCATCGCCGTCTCTCGGAATGTGATGAGGCCCCAGTTCTCCATCGCACCAGCCTGAAATTCCGGCAGCGCTATCATATCGATCTTCGGCAAAGGAAATGGGATACCAAAAAAGTTCTGTAGAAAATCCAGAATCTTAGGACCCACGCTTAGCGCATACTCCGCTGATTTTATGGCATCGGCTCGTGCCCAGACTGAAAAATTGCCCGATGAGATGTGCTTGAAGTCGGTGATGGCATAGGCCACCAGGTAGGTGGACATGGGCAGAGATTCGGCAAAATGATCCCACACATAATTGGCCAATGATTCGCTAAATAAGAAATGGTTTAAATTTGTTTTTTAAATCAAAGGGTGAAGGATTTTTACTGGTTGTTGCTGTAGATGATAGGCATGTTGGAGACGGTGGTCAGGTGACGAGGCCGCGCTATATGCAGTGTAAAATTGGCCTTAAGTGCAGGCTCATCGAAGCAGGGAAAGGCGCGTCGGGCGTCTGTAGCCTGGAACTGTGTGGAAGCCAGCCACCTGGGTGTGACAGCGAAAAACAAGGATTAGCTGAAATATATAAAACAGTTTATGTATGGAGAATGTTGCTCACCTGGTCTCATTAAGCACCTCGTAAGAGCTGCGATAGAAGCCCTGTAAGTAGTCTTTTATGATGCCGACAAAGCGAATGTGCACCAAGTATTCAGTGCCGCGATGCAATTTGTCGTACAGCTGGATGATGAAGAATTGCTTGGCCCCGACCAGATACTGCTTATGGATGCGTAGGCTGTTTGTCTCCCACTCGTCCTTGTCACCAGACAGCGCACGATAGACAGCCACGTCGTTGCGTGTTATATTCAGGTCCTCGACGTGCATGGTTATATTGTAGCAGTCCTCGAGTACTCGCACACGTATCTGAACGCTGCCCGTGAAGCTGAAATTGCCGCTCATCTGTGGCTCCAATGTGATGTTGTACTTCAACGGCTGTATGGATCCCGGCAGGCGAACATCCCGATCGTATTTGGGCCCATCGCTGACGCCTTTTGAATGCTTCGAGTTACGCAAATGGACACTGGTGCAGACAATATCCTCGCCGGGGGCGGCCTCCAGCTGAGCGCAAGTCGCAAAATTGTAGACGATAAAGCCAACTGCCAGCAGCGTGCACACAAAGAAGGATGTCAGCAGCACCGCCGTCGTTAGCGAGACGCTATAACGTCGTCCCATGCGGGAGAAGGTGCTTGTCGTTGCTGGCCCGCTGCTACTAGCAGGCATTGCCGTTGCGTTGCCATGGCGGCTCTCCAGACTCAGATTCTCATGCAGGGGCATTTCCTTGACGACCATGTCGATGCTTTAACCTGGGCAGAGGAAGATGTATCGACTAGCTGTAAGTGAGGACTACACCACTTCCGTTTCCACTTCCGCTACAGTTTACAACGCCTAAACGAAAGCTTATGTTGTGGTTGCAAATCATTCGGTAACTCGATATGCATCTGCAGGTTGCAGTTGCACGTTATTTATCAATCCCAGCAACGACCACTTCAGTGGTTTCCTGCAACCCTCGCTAATCAAATCTTGCATACATGCACGCTTCTCGTGGTCAATATAAAGGGTTGTAAATGATATTTAATGAATATATGTGCGCATAATTATATAATTTAGCCCTTCACAAAAGTTCTAGTTGAGTAGGTTTCTCAAGTTTCCCCAATGCACTTAGAAACGAGAATTTCTCAATATGAAAGCAAGTAAGAAAACTCTATTCGAGACGATTCGACTATGAGATACCCTAAGTCCTTTGAGCTGATAACCAATTGATTACATTTCCTCTTATTAATTTCTCTTATTAATATATGACATTAATTTCATTTTTAAAGGATTCATGGTATAACAATTTTCTTATTATATATATAAGTCCTAAGTAAAGGCATCGAGTTCTAGGCGAATGTTTTCCATTACATTCATATTTAACTATAAATAAATTTTATAGGCGTTCGGTTCAGCATCTTCACAAAGTGATCTACCTGATCATAAAACTATATAAAAAAGGCCAGAATAAATACTATTCTAGGAAATAATGGTTATCATTTATTTCCGCTTTTTAATTTTCATATTATGTACAAACATACAGATTAGATAATCAATAGATAGTTAAAAAACGCTTTTATAAAACATTTTCTCTATTAGATTAAGGGGATTGGTTTAACCAATTGGTAATTAGACGAAACCATTTTACATATAAGTGGGAATTAACGTGCAACTAAATTCCAGTGTATGCAGAATAATGGGAAAGCCATGAAAAAAATTAATTTCCATTTTATATGAATTCTAAGATGGTTTTGGATTTACGCAAAACTTGTTTAAGTGCTATGACGTACGAAGATTGTCAGCAGAAAACGAAGCTAAAAACTAGAATTTTACAACCGAAACAACCATTCATTAGACAATAATAAACACAATCGAGCTTAACAGCTTTTCGTCTAATACTTGTTCACATACATGAAAGGCGTTTAAATTAGCTATTGTCGGTTTTGCTTATTTCAGTTTGTAAATCATATTTGTCTACAGATACTTATAGATGAAAGAAAGCATTACTTTGTTAATATTACGCTTGACGAAAACCCCCATTGTATCAACTTGATTATGTATGGACTTTGGTAAAATGAATTCCATCAGTGCTCTATTATAGATAGAGGCTCCTGCTCATTGTCACTATAATTCATTATTGCAATTATACACCTGTCAAGTCAACTAGGGACGAGCGGCAAGCTACATGAAAAGTCCCCAACGATAGATAATCGCATCTTATATCGAGTATATGTATTTGTCTTCATCTGTATAGACGCACTCCACCCATTTGCATATGTGTGACCGAATGCCGGCTAATTGAGTTATGACATTAATTTGATCTGCTGCTCGTTGCAAATTGCCACAATTAAACGCTGGTCACTCTGATGGCGACGCCGACACTCTGACCTTCATTAAAAAAACCAAAAACAAAAAAAAAAAAAAAAAAAAAAAAAATTGAAATGATACAACGCCTCCGCATCGTGAAGCTCATATGTCTACTCTCTCCCATTGGGGGGTCAGTGGTCCCATTGCGAAGGTTCAAATTTATAGCAATATTTTATTGATCAAATGCGCAAGCCCGATGGTGATTATCATAATGACGCTGATGATGATGTTATCTGTCAGTCTGGCTTGTCGAGCAATAATTAACACAAGGACATGAATTGCCAAGCACTTTCAGTTGGGCATATCCAGAAATATACAGAGCGAAGATTTGTCAATTAGCTTAAAAGCTGTTTCGCCTTGTTATTGTATATGAACTGTAGATTTTGTAATTAATTGATTTGTACTAAATCTGCTGAAGTTGAAGCTTTATTTGTATTGGTTTCTTAGTCAGCATGATTAGAACATCAAAACAAATGTACTTCGTTGTCGGTTGCTATCTGTGGCCCACACGAGACGATGAAATGTATAATTTATTGCACGTTGAGCAATGATTATGATAATACGAATAACTGTGCTTGTGTGAGAGTGTGTGTGTCTGCCTGTTTGTGCTCGTGCTCCCAACAACCCCGCTAAATGAAGAAGTGATCAGCGCCAGGCCAGTCCAATTTGCACTTGGGCACTAATTAAATTTCGGCAGCTGGGTGAATTAGAAAAATCACTAAGTTAAATAGAATTTTCTTATTTTTATTGTGTATTTCTTAGCCAAGACATGTTTATAAAGCTTTTTATGAGGGCAATCTATGAATTATTAAATCATTGCCCGACGGAAGGAAAATTTTAGCAAGTTTTTTATGTATCCTGCCTATGAATATCGAAATACACACACTAATAGACGCATATATTTTGAAATACACACACACATGGACACACACATATGTACATATGCATGCATGTACATACAAAGATATCAAGTGTCTGGAAGCTATAAAGCCGGCATCCAGCCAAATTGTGTTTATCTCTAACAGATGCAAAACTCAAATTGATACTGGACGATGTGTGCGAAAACATGAACAACTAAAATGGATATTGTATACAAAATAAACAAATTAGAATGGGCAGAAATAAAAATGAAATTAAATGAAGTGCTGATAAGTTCACGGTTTCACCACTGTATACAAATGTGCACACCTGTATACAATTGTGCACATACATATGTATGTATGTACAAATACACCAGCCCACATATGCATGTATACATATGTAGCGATTCGGTAGCACAATTCATACATGTGCAGATCGCATATTGGGAACGACGAGCACATTATGCATTAAAAATGAAAATAATAATTAAATTATCGGCGCAATAAAATCAAACAGACAAATATTGCGACAAATTTGCGTCTTACCTCTTCTGCAGCCGACTATGCTGGATCGCTTACTTCCTATCAGTTTTTCTTTCAATTTAGGCTATTCTGCTGGTTTACTGTTATTGCAGTTTGTGTTTCGTGGCGTAGCTGCAAATAGTAGAAGGCAGTAAACACTAACACAGATGCACAAATACACAAACACCTTCATACACTGTCATGCGGTAGGCATTGATGGTCACGAATACAATGGCAAATTTAAATTCGCCTAGATTTTTAGCGGTCAGGGCAACACTTTCACAAGCACACGTTTTTTAATTTAATAAAAGTAAACAAATCTAATATTCAGCAAATATAAATTTTGCTTTTTACTCTGGTGTTTTTATTTTATATACGTAAATGCAATTTATTCAAATGTCATATCAGCCAGCTAACCGAAGCAACACAAGAGCAAGCACAACCGTCACGTGTAACGGCCGACCAGTGACTAAAAGCGCAACAGCAGAGCAACAACATAATTGTATCCAGCGTACGTTCAGATCGAATACGAATCAAGAGAGAGACAGTGAGAGTGAGAGTAAAGGCTTTGACCGATGTGTAAGCGAATTACGAACAGAGCTAGAGTAAAGAGTCCCGCAATTATGTAAATCAATTATGTAAATCATTGAGTTATAGAACTTAAGTAACAGAACTTAATGTGATGAGAACATTTATATTTATTTTTTACCATTCAAATATATAAAGTAATTATACAAATCAATTGTTAAAAAATATGAAAATATATTTTAATACATAATATATATATTACAATAAAATACATTTAAGTCAGTCAGAATTCATTTAATATTAACAGTTCATAAAGTACATACCGCAACATACAAATTTCAAATAAGTAACGGTTTGGGGTATTCGCTTATCGGATTAAGTTATCGATATAAAATATTCCAATTTAAACATTTTACGATAGTCTACACTTGTCATCTCTAAACGGATTTGTTATTCTTTCGAGGTGTGTAGAAAGTTAGACTGGTTAAAAATGCAGTTGAATGTTGTATACGTAACCGTTGGTACCACGAAATTTGATGCACTCATTGATGTAATGGCCTCCATACCAGTTTTGTGCGCACTACAAAAGTTAAAGTGCCAAAGACTTGTGTTGCAGCATGGCAACTCTACGCCAATGGCTGACGCCGATCTTCGGCTCATCCATGAGAAATATGGCATTCAAGTCGATCAATATAAATTTCGACCAAATACTGAGGATATTAAAGCTGCTAATCTGATTATTGGCCATGCGGGCGCCGGTACATGCATGGATATTTTGAATAACGGCAAGGCTGGATTAATCGTTATTAACGACGAACTGATGGACAACCATCAGTTGGAATTAGCTCGTCAGCTGGCATCCGAACAATATTTGTACTATTGCAAGGTAGAAGAGGTGGAAAAGAAAATTGCTTCATTGGATTTTGAAGCTCTAAAGCCGTACGAACCGGCCACAGAAAATATGCAAAAGTTTATAAAAGCATTAAGTGTATTGATGACCCATTGACATTAAAACTATTTTTTTTTTGCGCTGACGCCAGGAGCGTGCGTTTTGGATATATGTATGTATATGTATATATATTTATATTTATATTTATGAGTAAACACGATAAACGACTATGAAGAACGTTAGACAATATTATTGGGCTATACGTTGCATAAATTCACGATTATTAAATATTAATAGAACGATTACTAAGCAAATTTCATTTAAATTCCATTAATCTTGTATATTGTATGCATCTATGTAAATTGAATAAACGATGAGACTCTCGACAAGCTTTGGTTGCTGTTTACATTCCGCGGACCGTCTATTCGGCCTCACCAGTGGCTGCTGCGCCATTTTCAATGATGCTGTCAAATGAGAAGGGCTGAAAAGCATAGCCATGGCCCATATAGAATTTGCTCTGGAACTCCACCCTGCGAAATGCAAAATGTTTTAATATATGTAAAACATCTTCCATTTTAGGCTTACCAGTGTAGACGCAACGTGTGCAGAAATGCGGAAAGACCCTCCATCAAAACCAGAATGCCAACGGTCAAAACAGCCCAGAACGCAAACACAACGGTCAAGAATATGCCGCCGAGCCAGCCCTCTTTATTCAAGCCCAAGGACAACACCATGCTCCACAAGACTTCGGCAAGTTCTGTAAATAAGGGGAAGCTCGATAGGATGTAGCATTGAAATCAGTATTTGAGTTGACTTACGGGCATGTGCCAATGAGAGGGCCCACAAACGTAAATAGGATGCAGTGTGGGAAACCGAGCCAAGGACATATTCAATGGTATGGATGCCCTGGTGTATGAATATTTCTGACATCTCCTCCTCGTCGTGGTGTTCACCGCCTCCGCCTCCGCCATTTGACATTCCGCCGACTTCAGCATCAGATGCGCCAGTTATGGGCTGCACCTGTTTGAATACAGAAATTGATTTATTGGCCAGAGGCTCGAGAAATCGTTGTTAAAGTTTGTGGTACAACAAGCGACTCGACTAACCTCTTCCTGTTGCATTTGGATTGGTGTTTAGTTTATTCGTTTTTCGAGTGTTTTTTTTTTTTTTATATGGTTGGTCAGTTTGTTAGTAGTTGGGGGTAAAAACAAGGGTAAGGCATAAATAAACAGAAGTGCAGACACAAGTATTATCTGTTAATGTATGCGGATGTACCCAAGCTTAAAAGAGTCTATGATGTGATGTGATGTGGATTGAATGGTGAAGGATTCGCAACGATGACACAAAGCATTTAACTCAAAATTGTATGTGGCGCCATGTACTTACGTTAGCCAGTTTACGTGCTTGCATGATCTTGATGGGCTTGCCAAGCAGCATGACCGGAATACAGGCGAGTGCAATTAAGACAAAGGTGGTCTGGAAAAAGGATTGTCCAGCGAACATATGTAAGTCGCAACCTTTGCCCAGCGACTTGGATTCCTTAAACAGCACCATATCAATGAATGTAATCAGAATGGATGGGGCGCATCTCTCGCTCAGGGCCACTACAAAGAGATAAATATGCTAATTCGTGGTCGAAATGAACAAATTAAGACTTACGATTGTTATTGGCTGCATAGCGATTCCATTTAATGAACATTAGCAACACCAGATAGAAGAAGAGCACCACCAGGAAGACGAGCTGTGGTATGAACTCGTAGATAAGCGAGAGGCGATTGCGGAAATATGTATGATTGTGCCAGCTCATGACGACGCCAAATATCATGTGCAACACTCCGAATATTATGGAGATTTTCATTTTGTAGGCATTTTGGAAAACAATCTTATTCGACGAGGCCACCTGCCAGATGGGATCCATTCCAAATGGATATGGTGTGCCCTCGTAGTCGCTGGTCGCGGGACTCAATTGTAAATAGTTGTTATTCCAAACAGTTGACTTGTTGTACGAAAGATGCCAATGGGAGCCAAAAATATTAAGCGACTTGGAGAAGATGTCATTGTAGATCAAGCCGGTATACATGGAGAAGACGCCCATGAGAAAGATTATGTAGCGGCCACCAAAGAAAATGTTCCAAATCTCATTGTCCGTTTTCTGTGCAGCCAAGCCTTTCTCCTTGCGTATCATCCAGAGTCCAAATAGTGCCATTATCGCTCCATGTCCCAAGTCACCGAACATGACAGCGAACAGAAATGGGAAAGTTATAATGGTATAAGGTGCTGGGTTCATCTCCCGATAGCTGGCAACGCCGTACGCATCAATTAGTGCCTGAAAGGCTTTGGTAAACTTGTTGGTGCGATTGTATGTAGGAGGATTCTCGAACGTTTGCATTCGATTCAGAATCGGCGGCACCGACGATCCCGAACGCTCAGTGCCACGTCGGAGCGCCAGCTGTATGGTCTCAATGTCCAACAGCGGGACCCAGCACTCAGCGATCAGACACTTCTGAGTCACATCCAGATTGAAGAGATTCAGCGTATGATAAATGGCCTTGATCTTGCGCACCTTGACGAACCAGTTCTTCAAGTTCTTGGCCGCTGCAACCAGGACACGATGCCGATGATCCTGCGTCTGCCCAAGCACCGTGTTTAGATCCTCAATGCGCGTCATTACGCCCATGGCCATTTCTCGACGATCGGCTGGCGCTTCCGGGCACGGATACAGTGTGGCCCGAAAGCCTTCGCAAATCTTCTTCACACGCGTCTTCAGCTGATCGCCTTGAAAGAAAATGATGAACACCGACTTGTACACTTGATCACCCTACGATAAGCATTGGAAACCGTCAATTATTAGCTGGAACTATTAGAGTGCATTCTACTTGCATTCGTTGGATCTTCCAGTGGCGATTCAATCATGGCCTGGCGAAGAAACACATTGCCACGGCAAGCACGCCAGAGCATCCGCTCAAAGGCTGGCAGCTTCTCCCTCGAAATGACGCCGGCCACAAAGCTAAGATGGAATAAGGATTAATGCGAGGGAGCGATTAAGTGATTGATCGTTCTCAATCATTCCAGTTAGTTACGGCAACAAGGAAAACTAAACTCTCAAGCACAAATACCAATGAGCGCAGCATGGAATGGAACGAGGCGACAATTAAAAAGTATTAACAAGGAACACATTCTTTGCGTAATCTGATATTTTGGGGGCGTATGCGGCGAGCAAAGCTAATGACCTCTGAGATATGTATATATATACAGTTGGTGAGCATGAGCATTCCTAATCTAGATTTTGAATTGTGGGATACCAACCATGGTAGATAATCCTCACGTTCAATAGATTTTTCCATAAAACTATATAATTGTTAATTTGTACTCGATGTGTGTGTGTGTGTGTGTGTGTGTGTGTGTTGAACATGGGAAGAGAGGAACAGAACAGAGAATGGTGTTCGATTTAGTTTTAGTTCTATTCCTTTGTTTCACTGCACAGAAAATTATTGCTTCGAAAGGGGTCATTGAGAGATAGAGGAGAAATACGCCGACTTCGATTTGGTTTTATCATTTGATTTTTAGTTGTTCTTGGTTGGTTGGTTTTGTGGCACGTTTGATGTAGTTTCAGTATGGCCTAAGCGCAGCGGCGTCTTTGCTTGTTTGGTTGGTTAGTGGGTAGCGTTAAGCAATAATTTTTTGTTGCATATAATAAACGACATTGGCAAATGGCAAATGACATTTGCCAAGTGTGCGTGCAAAGCTATTTGCATGCCTGTGGCTCGATACATACCCAAGCTGTACGGGACCCATGGAAGCACCGGCGGTGCGCACCTCATCGGTGATGAGGGCGCGTGTCATCGACTCGGTGGTGTAGTTCAGGCCGCCCTCCTGCTAAAAATGGTGTTAAAAGTGGTTTTTGTTTGCTTTCGTTTTTCATTTTAACTCTTAATAATTTGCACATATATATATATATATATATATATATACATATATGCTACGCTTATGCAGTTAGTAGCTTGTCGAGTTAATTAAAGCTTTCCGCCTCCGAGTCATTGTGGTTTGATTAGGATAGATGTAAATGTTTCGGGTAAGGGTGGAGCGGGAGAGTCAAGCCAACACCAGAGCAACCATTGACCTTAGCCTAATACACATACACGTACATACATAGATAAACAATCACAGTTACTTAGAGTTCTAAAAACGTCCCCTGAACAGAGCCTAACGCCCAGACGACAGACAGATGGGCGGTATGCGCGGAGCTATATTCAATGGATAACTATATATATATATATATAGAACTGTACATAGATAACGACACGCAAAATAGCCATGGAGAATGAGAGCGAGCGAGCGAGTCGGGTGTGGTTTTGGTTTTTTCTTTTGATTTTAGCTTTTGAATCGTGTTCATTGGGCAAATGCGCAGGCTGAGTTTAGTTTTCCATTGGATCTGGCTGGTTGATCTTGATTGGATTTGTTGCTGAGTGATCGATCGACTAGTTCATTGAGGTTTCAATATTTACCCAAGCTTTAAATTCTGGCCCGGTTGATTGGCGCGCACGACCTCCTCGCCCAACAGCTGCGCTTGCTCATCCTCGTTCTGGTTGTCGGCCATCTGCAGATAGCGTCGATATTTGTTGGATGAATGTGTGGACGCGGATTTGTAAACCATTGGCACCGACTGGCAACACAACCGGGCGGAAATAACGTGTTGTGGTGGTGGTGGTGGTGTTTGTATATATGGGGTGTTGGTATTTTGGGTGGTGCATGGCATTGCATTGCATTTGCAGGGTTTGCAGGGTGTTTGGTTGGGTATATTGAATTGATTGGATTGGTGTATGGAAAATAAAACGTAAAGACAAATAATAAAATAAACAACCAAATATATGCGTAAAACAATTAAAACTAATCATATTCGTATGTACACACATGCATAATATACAAATACGTAAGAGTAAAAGTAAAAGTAGGCGAAGCATGCGCTGAGAAATCGCAAAAGAATAAAATAACTAAACTTAAACTAAATATAAACACAAAATTTACGAGTGTATATACAGTCATATGCACGTGCATATACATATATATACATAGTAAGTATACTCTGTATATGGGCTTGGACGTGTTGGCGATGGTAAGTGCTGCATGTTGTTCTCTTCTGGTTTGCGGTTTCAATTAAATAATAAATACAAATTATTTTGAAAAAAACTAAAAATATTAATATAATTGTGATATCAAAAACCAAAGCTGCACCATTTGTGTTGTCAGAGTCTGGATTATTGGTTAGCAAGTTATTTTGCCATATGTTAATTAGAAAATTTAGTGCCGAATTCTATTTTTTTGGAAAGCTTTTGCCACGTTGTTGTAGTTTGTATCTTAATTATCTGTTAGCCGGCGATGCCTATAAAAGATGTTAGCCAATAGCTGCATGCATACCTCATCGAAGAAGACCTGCGTCTTGCGCAGTATGTGCTTCAGCTCTGTCAGCTCCAGAAAGTTGCGCTTTAATGCCTCCGCATTTTGGTTGACCTCCCGCAGCTCGTTCTCCAGCTTCTCGAAGGTGGCCTGCCGAATGTATAGATAGATGAGTAAAGAATTTCAGTAGAATTCCAAATGATTGCTTGCTTGCCTCCAAGTCAATCATTTCGCGTGGCTGTGGCGCCTCGGGACTCTCGCCGGTATCCAGCATGGGTATACCATCTTTTTTGATCTCTTTCTCCAGGTAACGAAGCTTGCGCTCCATCTCATCGCAGCGACGCACCTCATTTACAAATTTACGTTGAAATGCATTCACGTCCGGATTAAGCTGTTTTTACCATTTATCAATATTTTTAGTGGTTTTAGTTCCATTTGCAATCTCACTTTGAACTTACATCACGAAATTGAACCAATCCCAGTTCGCCGAGCTCCGAGACGCAGGCGTAGGCCGCCTCGCTCTGTAGGAAGAGCTGGCAGAGTGCCATCTCCTCGCTACGGAATAATGAACCCATTTTGATAGATCACCAGTCGACACCTAATTAGCAGTTGCTGCAATTGATAAAAACTAATTTTATTTCCATTATTGAATTTGCCATGAATCACTGAATATTATTTTCTCGCGTGAACTTAAATACGAATTCTTTGTTTTATATATATATAGTTTTTGTTCGTTATCAACAACTCTTCTGTGGTGGAATGCATGAATGTAAATGCTTTATCGAAGAACTTGATACGCCAGCGCTATACAGAAATCTCTATAGCGATTTATTGATTTTTCATTTGTGTGGCAGATGTAAAGAAATTGCTACGTCGTATTTGGCGCTTATTGTGTTGAACTTTGCTCGTCTGGGGTCGCCACTTATTGCAATTTATCGCAAAGTCATATTGTCATTTCCATGCGTTTGTCATATAATTAATTTTTACCTATTAAACCCTTTATTGCACAGCACACACTTTCTAATCACAAATTTCCTTTAATTTTTAGTTATTCTCCGTTGCAGTGTAACCGTTTTTAGAAACAGCAAAAAAGAATATTGATGAACTGGCAATAAAATACCAAGATACTAAACCGTATTTTATGTTTGTAATCACATACAAGGGTAAGCTTACATGAGTCGTGCTAAATGAACTTGGTTCCAACGATATCTATCGATAACTAAAACCTATACATTTAGCGGCTCCAATTTAAAAAGATGTTTAAAAATTAACCCCAAAATGAAATGTATTTACATATTTATTGAAATAATCTCTTTACTCACGAGTTATATTTAAAAATTGAATAAAGTTAGATAATCCGTCAGACAATTTACAATTTATCTTTCATGCTAAGAACAAAAGGATTACACCATAATGCAATCCAATTAGCTTTTGTTTTAATTAGCATTTATTATGTACTAATTTAATAAATGACAAATATTGCAGCTTCTAAAGTGCTTAATAACAGTATTACACCTACCGCCCCTTCAACCCGACAACCTTCCGCATTCCGCATTACGCCCTTCCGCTCTTTGCAGCTCGCTCTTAAGCACAAAGAGCGAGTCCTTGGATTTACATTGACGAACTACCAACAGCGTCAGTACCGACAGCATCCGATGATGCGAAGAAAGTCCGATGGCGATATTTTTCGGCTGAGCCACGATTCAGTGTGAATTTGTAACTCGTGAGCGACAGAGTGATAGCGGTTAAAGGCTCGGTAAATGGTTATGGAAAATATACAAGCAAAAACAGCAGCAGAAGTAACAACAACAATAACAAATGAATAGGCATAGCGAAGTATAAAGTGGAGATGGTCAAAGCAGAAAATTGGTTTGCCGCTGTTTCAGCTACTATTTAATACTTGCCTCGTGCGGGATTGTGGCTGTGAGTGTGTGTCTGTATATGTGTTTGGTAGGTGTGTGTGTGGCGTGTGCTTGATGTGTGTGTTGCTGGATGTGTGAGGGTCAGTGTGCCATTTTACGATCCACCAAAATGAATCAGACAACAAAGGCAACATTTTTGTAATTGAAAAATTTACTGCTGGTTACATATGCGCGAGTTGGCGTTGTTGTTGTTCTTGTTCGTGTTCGTGTTGTTGTTGTTATATCTTGGATTTTGCCAGGCGGCGCACCGCACCGAAACCCCCAAAAGTATGCCACATAGCACAGCATAACCAAAAAAATACGAACAAAAAAACAAAAAGGACAAGAACGAAAAAAATCAATCTCTCTCGCTCGCGCATAAACAGCAGCAGCAGCAGCAGTAGCGGCAGCGGCAGCGGCAGGAGAAGCTAATTGTCGTCTTAGAAAAATTTTATAAACAACATTGAAGGGCCATGCTCGTCAAGTATAGAAATTGAAAAGTTGAAGTCAACAATTGGATAACAAATTTAACACAAAAGCCGCCCACAGGCAAAGAGAAAATAGTTAAGGCTTGCGCTGCTTTGTTTTGAGGCCGCTCCCAAAAAAAAAAGAAAAAAAGAAGATATTGCGAGTTTATCAACAACAAGCAGCGAGAGTAAAATAATTGGCTAAATAATGTCAGAGGAAAATACAAATTTTGCGTAAAATGAATATAAGATATTTGTCATATAGAATCTTACAAATATCTATACATTTTTACATCTAGTTCAAGTTTAATTTTTTTTTTATTCGTTATTGTCGACCCACTTAAAGTGAAGGTCTTCTTTGTTTTTGTTTTTTTTTTTGATATTGGTCTTAATTAGCTCAGCAAACTTTTAAGTATTTATTTTTTTTAAATTCTAAATTGAATAAATGCATGCGCAATGAGGTTGTTATAAATCAAAATGTAGGCGGCTTCTTAACAAGCGCTGATTGCCAGCTTTACAAATAGATGTACTACAGTTATTTAAATGATCTGATCTGTTAGATCTAGTTAAGGTGAGCCCGAAGTAAATCTAAATCGGTCCATTTAGCTGGCTCTTGATTCAATTAAGAAATATATGCAAACACACACACACACACACACACGTAAGTGCGCAAGCTGACACTTGATTGTAAAATTGGTTTTATTGTGCGGACAATCAATTGAAGCGGTCGCATTCCTCTAGGTGCCCCGCCAGCTGTCCGGCTATCCAACTGTCCAAGTCGCCAAGTGATAATATCTGCGCCTTGACGGAGCCTTATCTAATACAGGTTTAGTTGCAAGCTCTCGCGGCTGGCGTGCAGATGACATTGTTGCCATTTAGCCAATGCACATGAACAAACACATACATACTTACATTTGCAAATGCAATTCATACACACAAGCATACAAACATGTGTGTATGTAAGTACATGTGTGTAGGTGTGCAAGCGTTAATGTGTGCTAAATTTCGCGCAGTGCAGTGCTAATCGTTTTTTATAACGGCTTTATCCTTACATAAGGATTTGCGCAAATAATCGCATAAAGAAAAAGGAAAAGCAAAGTGCATTCACAACAATAGCATTAACAATAAAAACTGTTCAGCAACACCAACAACATTTCACTCATCCGTAACAGTAATAAAAGGATAAAGCTAAAAATAAAATAAAAAAATAAATAAACAGGCTGCATACAAATGCAGCGCCTTTCATAGGTGAGTATGAAAAAAGAAAAATTACATGACAAATATTTGTAAATATAGTTAACGAAATTCAAAAAATTAAGTTAGACAAAATCCAAACAGCAGAGAAAGTGACAAAAATACATAAGAAACTGCGAATACAAACATCAAAAAGGGCGTGTTGTGTCTTCAGCTGCTGCTCTCAGTACCACTATATGCATGTGTGTGTGTGTGTGTGTGTGTGTGTGCGTGTGCGTGTGCGTGTGTGTCTATATATCCGTGAGTTCGCTTTGTTGTTGTTTTTGGGCTGCTACATCATCAAGTTGGTGCCTTTGCTTTTACCGTTAGCTTTGGCTTTGGCTTCGGTTGCGCCTCTTTACTTTGTACGTAATAAAATTGATGATAAAATAAAAATGGATAATGGGCGATTTTCGGCTGTGGCTGTGGCTGTGGCTATGGCTGTGAACTGAGAGAAAGAGAGAATGGAGCACAGAAGTAAACTGTGCGGTGCTTACCGCTGCACCCGCGTTACGCTCAACTCGTTATACACCAACTAAGCAGCGCAATGCTGTGGCTTAAGTATTCTCTTCATCCATTTGGCGTCCGTTCTGGTTGGCGTTCTCTTTCATAGCCGTATTGTGCTCTTTGTTGATAGCATAACACGACGAGGCTGTGAACTGGCGGACAGGCGACGAAAGAGGGCGTAAGTCGTACTGATAAGAATGCTTTAGTTGTGGCGGGTGCGTTTTTACCTTAACTAAAATCGCGATAATAGGTAATACGAATTAAGAAAATGAACAACGTGGAGTTATAGTCGAATACTAGATACCCTTAAACACACATTAAGTAAATTATGATGATGAAGCACAATAAATTTTGAATTGAATTGTGATGGGTTATCATTATTCATTCGACTAGTTGCAATACCTAAAATACTATTAGAGAGTTTTTCTTTTGGTTTCTAATCTTACACTAATTATTGTATATACTGTTATCTGTATTTCCGGCTTTAAATTTGATATTATAACTGGGAGATTGTAGCTTGGAGATATTTTAAGGTTAATTTAATTATTGTTCTCTATTAATTAGTTTTAATTTGTTACTACACTTTGCCCTTA
Organism: Drosophila mettleri; assembly: GCA_035047625.1. Lineage (NCBI taxonomy): Eukaryota > Metazoa > Arthropoda > Insecta > Diptera > Drosophilidae > Drosophila > Drosophila mettleri. The sequence continues at coordinate 17,339,445 of JAWNPI010000035.1, forward strand.
ATATAAATATAATTAAATTATAATTATATATTTATAATTATCAAAGCAATTTCGTTAATCTCTCTGAGTTAGAATTTTATTATAAATCATTGATTTTCGTACATTTTATAGGGTACAGGGTATTCAGAGGCAGTTACAACTACACAACTTTTGATGATTTTATTGTCTAGGTGTAGAGCCATTAGCATAGAGTACGTCGTTGCATGGAACTGGAAGCTGGCTTTCGAGTGGCTGGCCTTATTTGGCTGGGCTAATTACTGAATATCGTGTCGATAAGGGCCGCCATAATTGGCCAAATGCATCCTGGAGGCGCTCTCTTAAGTGCCGCCACTGGCAACGAATGCAAAGTGGGTCATAGACGGCTCACGCCCATTAATGACTTTGATAAGGTTGAATATTAAATGGCTTTTCTAGTTTGTCAGTAAATCAGTCAGTCAGTCAGTTAGACAGTTAGACAGTCAGCGAGGTCGTCCGTCCGTTCGTTTTCATCTCTGTCAACGCTTTGCAAAAGTTTTTGCTTCTTGACTGGATTCCAATTGTCGTTGTTGCTTCGTCCCTGGCAATAAAGGCAGTGGCAATGACAATGCCACAGCGCCAGCTCTGTTTAGAAATAAATTAAAATTTCATTCAAGTGCTTTTCTGACAAAACTTTCTTAATTACAAATGTATTGCTGCTGCTGTTGCTGTTGCTGCGGCTGGTTTTTGTTGCTGCCTCAAAAATTGTTTGAAGCAGTTTAGGCGTCAAGTATTCGCCACGTGGGCTGAAATATTTTGTATTTACGCAAATGCAAATTGCAATTGTGACTTTTGCCATTATTGTTGGAGAAATATTAAATCCTTAGATAACAATTGCCTGCAAATGACGGACACATTGTTAGATTTGATAGTCATGTGCAGATTCCGCTGCCACAACATCAGCAAAGACAATGAAAAGTATTCGCAGTTTTAACTATGTGAATTGTTGGCCCATTGCCCAAAGGCACAGAGAGTCCTCGCGCCCACACAGCGGGCTATGCAAAAATAATACACAAATGGTGCAGAATAAAACATAAAACAACAACGACGACGACAACAGTTGCTGCAATAACCACAGGGTGCCCAACGAGAGCAACAAGCGCAGCGCACTCACACAATTGCTTTAAAAACAATAGGGGGACTTGAATAAAGATTATGATATACTAGCAAATACCCTGCCATTAATCATGTCAAGGCAACTCTCCGGCTGTTCCTTGTATTCGTTTTACTTGTGATGTGAAAATTTCTTGAGAGTAAGGTAAACTATATGCATATGATTTGTGATCAAGAGCTCATCTGCGTGAGCATACCATTTGCGACTCTCACGGAAGGGTATTTAAAGCCACAGCAGCACAGAGACAAACAAAAACCTGGTCGCTTTTGGAGCGTACTTGGTGTGCACTTAGATGAAAATGACAGCAGAAACAACAGCAACAACAGCAACAGCAGAAACAACAGCAAAAACAGTCGACCATGTCGAGTAATGACAGCAGTCGCATTTAACAATGGGGGCACTGGCTAAGCAGCGGCCACGCCCACTCAGGCTAACAGAGGCGCTACTGTCATTCATCCATCCATTCATGCGCTCCACTTGTGCAGCACTGGACGCAACCAGCTGCCGTGTGTGTTCTCTGGGTGTCGTGGTGGGAGGCTGCAGCTGGGGCAGACTCGCAGTCATTGTTGTTGTTGTTGTTGTTGTTGTTGTTGGGGCAACACACTTAAGTGGTCGCTTAGAGTGCGCCACGTTTTGTGTGTAGTTGCTTGTTTATGAATAAAAAATAGTTATTTGCAAAACGTTTAGCAACAGCAGGAGGGCCAGAGCGTGAACGCTGCAGGATGCAGACCCAAAGGCGATTTGACAATTTCGCATATCTAAGTAAATATATATATATATATATATATATATATATATATATATATATATATATGATATGCACACATAGATACAAATATATGTGTGTAGAGAGAGAGAGAGAGAGAGAGACAGAGAGACAGAGTTGTTTAGGACTTTTTTAATTAAATGTCAAAAAATGACGCTGCTCCCAACAAACGACCATCTTTTTAATACGCCACCACGTGTGTGTGCGGGTGTATGTGTGTGTGTGTGTGTGTGCCTGTGTGGCAATTCAATTGTAGTCTCCGGCCACAGAAGCGCACCCGAGAGTGCCATAAGGTGGCCTACAGCGATGAGCCAAGATAATTGTTACGTCATTAAGCGCTGTCTGCAACTAACAGTAAACAGCACAGTCCACTATGCGAAAGCAAAGCGAAACGAACATAAACTTAAAAGCAATTCACACAGTTTATATCATAAAAATAAAAAATATTATAAATAATAATAATAAATAATAATATTGAAGATGCCACATGTGGCAAAGCGTAAACAAGCCAAATGAATTAGTTGCGAGCAGAAATGTAAAAGGACGCTGCTGAGTGGCAGAAAGAGCAGTGGCAGCGGCATCGCAGCAGCCGTACCATAGACAAACTCGCGTCACGCTGGACTCGTTGAGCTCTTTTCCTCTGCACTCTTAGTCATATGGAGAGCAGCGCAAGCGCGCTCTCTCTTCCTTGTCTTTTTCTTCTCTCTGCCTCGTGCTCGCGGAGGAGGCTTTGCTGCTCTTACGCATCGTTTGCTTTTGCTCGTGGTGTGTGGGTGAGTGGGTGAGTGGGTGCAGTTCCTCATTGGCACAGCCAATGCTGGTAATTTTTTCTTCTTTTTTTTTTTTTGGTATTTTTGGCAATGTCAGTGTAACTTTTATCCAACTGACGCTTCAGTGGTTTCTTTTACTGCATCAGCAGCGCCTCCGCCTGCTTCTCAGTCGTTTGTGGCGCTGATTTAAATGGTGCTGATAAGGCGGCATTATGATTCGAACAGTTCCAGCTACAGCCGTCACATAACACGTTCCACCAACTCTCTGGCTGCGTGCGTGTGTACAAGTGTGTGAGTGAGTAGTGCTGCCGTGCCTTCAGGCGCATAAGTTTACAATTGACTTTTAACGATATGGCAGACACATGTGTATGCGTGTGTGGGTGTGCGAATTTATGCTTTATCATTTATTGTTAGTGGAACTTGCAGACGTCAGCCCTGCGCCAGCCACGCCCCGTGTCGCCCATGCTGCGTGCGGCCATTTTGTTGCCATGTTGCCATTGATTGCTGTCACTGTTGTTGCTGCTGCTCTGCTGCTCTGATAATACGCTGCGCCTTTGTTTTCTTAGCAATAAAAATTGGCTCTAATTTAGTCGCACGTGTGTGTGTGTGTGTTGGGTGGTGTGAGGTGTGGGTTTTGATACGCGCTGCGCTTTGTTTTGTTGTTGCCCTGCCTCTGCGCCTATTCCCAATTAATTCCATTGATATGCGTGCTTAAGCAAGCGTTGGCTCTGTTTATGTTGCATACTTTGCGGCTGGCCGCCATTTGCATAGTCTTATGGCAATTATGGAGGCCCTGTTACGTGAGCAGCATAATTGACCAGGGCGGCCAGCTAGTTGGCCTACGGGTCACAGCTATAGCCCTAATACGAATCATAGCTATATGTTTGGCGTGCTTTATATGTAAATATATAGAGGAGTAGGAGTGTGCATCCAAATATTTATTTTGCTGTCAGTTACAAATGTATGCGAGCATTGCATCGTGTTGGCAAACACATAAAATTTGCAAAAATTACATTATCCCCGACTCGGCAAAGGAGCAGCAGCAACAGCATCTTCATCATCAAGGATCGCTGGCAGACATTGCCTTTTGTGCGGCGCCCATTTGCATTTGCATCCAACTTGACTTGGCTGGCAGCAGTCGGTCTACTTCGTTTATCTCGACTCACATTTCTCAAGCTGTCTCCCTCTTTTTCCATTTCGTTGCAGGCACCAATTTCAACATTGAAACAAAAGACTTTTTTCTGGTTGCATTCTGTCCTTTTTGGTACCACTGAAGCAATTAACTGAAAATGTAGCGCTGGCAAGGACATGGCCAAAGTGAAACAGCAAATACCATGCGATGCTACGAGCATAAATGTAAGTATAGGAAGAGCATGTGCGCCTGTGTGTGTGTGTGTGTGTGTGTGTGCCTGTGCGTGCATCTTGGCTAATTGCCTGGGTTATGCGCAGCGGCTAGAATCAATAGTGAAAGCTGTGAATCTAGACATGGCGCCACATCTGAAACTGTTTGAAAGTACAATTCAGTTTCATTTGCTTTCCATTTGCTGCAGCTATGCATTAAGCAGCCGCCCAGAGCTCTTCAGCTCTTCCGCTGCCCGCAATATCAGTCTTTTATAAAATATATATGTATGTGGGTGTGTGGCGTGTGTGGGTGGATGTCTTTGTTTGTATATGCGCTGGCATTGGATTTTGCTATCGCTGTTCCGCCTAGCCCTCCAGGCATTTGTCATTCTCATAGCTTACACTTGCAATATATGCAAGACAGCCTTTGTTTGCTGCACTAATCAACTGATCTGAATGCAGGACACGCCCCTCAAAGGTCTACAAAGAATGTATGGGTGTGCGGAATGTTGGCTAAATGACTCCAGGGCACGTTCTTATTGAGTAACCGCGCGGATTCCAACACAATGAATCAGAATAACAATAAAACGTTTTGCTCTCAGGGACTGCTTTTCGTTCGCTCTGTTGCTCTATCTAGGACCCGCTCTCTATTTTAAGCCAGTATAAAGATATTATGAAATATCGGCGCGAAGTTAGCAATATTTGAAGCTTTCGTTACGCTTCTGAGTAGCTTTAGTCAAGAATCATAGAGGAATAACACTAAACACACCCACTCTCTAAAGGTGCGTTGCATTATAAATATATATTTGTAAAAGGAAGAGAAGAAGAAAAACTTTTTCTTTTTTTGTTTTATCGATTTTAATCGATAATACGGAAATGGGTTGAATTTTCAGAAGGAAAATATGAATAAGGCGTAGGGTAAGAATGGATATATATAAGGCATATATATTTAAAAATGAAGTCTCCAGCTTTTGTAGCTTAAGTATTCTTCGAACGGATAGACGAACATGGCTGTGTCGACTGGGCTCGTTCGCCCAACTAGTCACAATAGACTTAAAAGCTTTGAATTTTTAATAATAAATATGCCCTAGGATTATTAACATCTACAGTTTTGATCAATTTTATATCGCTTAAAGGATCTTTTCTTCCTTGGCTTAAAGGAAACTATTGCTAAGCCAACAAACTTTAATATTAACTTTAAAATTCAGAAGTACTCAAGGCATCAACTTTGGCGATTAGAAAAGCGGGCGGACGCATTTGCTGTGTCGCTTAACACTTTTATTGTAGAATTGAAATTTGATTTGCTTTTTAATACAACGACAACAGGAGTCGGGATATCGTTGGCTGTGTGCAGGGTCCTGTCCCAATCATTTTTACAACTTTTACGAATATCCTTTGACTATGCGGCTAATGCTGTTGTCGGGTCCACAGCAGCAACAACAACAATATCTGACTCTTTGCGACAACAACGATGTCGGAAATAGTGAAGCACAGGTACAATATTGTTGGCAGACAAGAAACGTCAGGCACTGCAGGACACAACAGTATCAGGAGCAGCAGGAGCAGTAGGATAACAAAGGCCAAACACAAATGCACCACATTCTTATGGGTGGTGTCGCTATTGGTGGCTTCTCAACGAGCTCAGCAAGCACCGCCTGCTGCGGCAAAGCAGCTCGTTTTTGAATTTGCGGTGGCGTTGCCTGCATTTGAAATGCCAGGCAATGAGGCATTTAATCGGAACGAGCTAAGCAGCATCATGGGCCGTGGCTAAGGCTGTAGAGGAGAATGCGATTGGGGGCAGGACAGCGGACAGGACAGCATGCCCAGCAGCAGCGGCTCAAAGTTTACACAAAGGCAACTGCAAGGCTGAGGCGTTGGTTTCTATTAGACGCGCTAACATGCATCAGCTGATAATGCAGTTGTGCATGTGTGTGGGTGTGTGGGTGTGTGGGTGTGTGTGTGTGTGTGTGCAAGTGACCTTCTTTGCATATGACACACTCGGCCCACACGTGCCTTGGATACCTGAGCCAGCATTCGTTGGCCAAGACTTCAGCTCTTTGTTGCCAAGTCTCTGGTATCCCGTACAACACATGCATCATGTAACACGGCACGTAAATCCGTAATAAATTTGGAATTATGTGCCCATTTGGTGGGAGGGCGAAGGCCAAACAATTTGCAACTTGCACTTTGATAATTTATGTTGCATACGCCCAGTTGTAGGCATACATCAAATGTGTGTCTGTGGCCCATGGAGTTATGGATTACCTCCGTCACTCTTGCAGCTTTTCAATTTGTGCCAACGACAGAACTTTCAAACAGCATGCAGCATGCAGCGTGAAAATGGATTATGCTGCACGTCACGAATATCAGCAGGCTGTTTATATCCCGACAGCCGCTGTCAGCACAGCCAACTGCTGCATGAAGTATTCATGATCCACACATTGGTATCCATATCACACACCATAATCCCTACCTCTTTTCACACCGAGTGCTGGCTACCATCGGCTAATTGCTCTCATTAAGGCAGCATTCATCGATTCGAGTTGCTGTCAACTCTATTGGACGACTGTCGACACACACACATGCAATTAACAGATGCAATTGATAGACGTAATTGATTTAAACGCATGTTTGATAGTCAGTCTGTAAAGCGATTCGAATTTCGAATTTTAATTTCATTGGTCGCATTTCGTTTCAATTGGAAATCATGAAAATAGATTCCGCTTTTCTCTTTATACCCTGAATCCATTGAAAATGGAAATTTCAGGGTATAATGTTTTTGTGCGAATGTATGTAACAGGCAGAAGGAGGCGTGCCACACCCCATAAAGTATATATATTCTTGATCAGCTCGATGAGATGAGTTGAACTAGCCCTGTCCGTCTGTCCGTCCGTCCGTCCGTCCGTCCGTCCGTCCGTCCGTCCGTACTAGAGACTTGAAATTTGGCAAATAGGTACATTTGGATGTCATAAACATTCTCCAAAAATTTCATTAAGAACATAGGTCGAGAAAAAAAGTTATTAAACAATAAAGTTTGCATAGCACAGCCTCTGCTGCAGCCGCAAAACGGCGCAGTGTGTGTGTGTGTGCATGTGTTGTTTACTATTAATGAATAAATGAAGCTCTTAATGATTGGTATTACAGCTCAATGGATTCAGGGTATCTCTTAGTCGAGCAGTCTCGACTAGAGTTTCGTTACTTGTTACTCACATATCTACTGAAGAGCTTGTATCTGAAATATATATATATATTTTTATATTCAGAACTTCCTAAAGCTTGGGGAATGTGGTTTATCTTGACCATAAGGCCAAGTATTGCCCATCGTTGAATGGGCATGTTCTCATAAATTCAATGTAAGTCTATAATCTTATGGACCCTGATTATCAAAATATATTGAGTCAATACGTACGGGTTAAATCGATTTTAATCGTAGATTGAATTAGTGTAATATGAAATAGATAACATAGCTGAATTAAGCCAACACATTGACCAGTGTTTAGTATATAATTAATAAATGCATGAATATGCAAAAATGTACGAAAATTTTGTCTGAATCAGTATTTTAGATTTGATTGGAAATTTCCCATTTAAAATTGTTTTTGAGGCTATATAAAAATGTACGAAGCAAAAAAAGGAGGCGAGCCACACCTCAAACAGTATATGGCTGAATTGAAGTAGCGCTGTCCGTATAGTAGTCTTCTAAATCACAAATACTCGAGACTTGAAATATTTGCTGTATATGTTATATGTAGTCCGATCTAATTTTTTTTTGTTGATACCGTGATTCTATTGAAAATGGGAAAACAGGGTATAATGTTTTTCTTAAAAGTATGTAACAGGCAGAAGGAGGCGTGCCACACCCCCAAAAGTATGTATATTCTTGATCAGGACGACAAGCCAAGTTGATTGAGCCCTGTCCGTCTGTCCGTCTGCCCGTATGTATGAACGCGTCGATCTCAGAAAATATAAGGGCTAGAGACTTGAATTGTGTATATAGCGCGCATATCGAGTTTGTTTCAGAAAATCGATAACTATTTCTGAATATTTGTTATCGATTTAAAACCATATGAAAATCAGTTATGAGATTTTATCTTAAGAGCTAGAGTCTCCAAATTTCGCATGTAGCTTTTTGTATATTTTTACCAATTTCGGTTTTTGTTACATTTGGATACCGGTCCCGAATTTCCCCAACATTATTTATTTTCAGTTGCAATATGTATAGGGTGTTTGGACTTTTTAAAAACAACAATAATTATTTGAATCATATGGTGAAAGTTTCGTAAAAATCCGTTGATAAATTTCCTAAGAATCGCAATTGCCTTTGAGTTTGGGTCGAATTGCGTTTGAATTGTTTTTGCTACCTACTTTCAATCGCCGCTCGGCGCTGTGCGCCGCAGTGCGAATATTTTTTCGATTCTTCTTCTTTAATAGTAACGGAACAATTCTTGTGAGCTTGCAAAAGTGTGCTGGTATAATCTTTGTGACGAATTTGTTTGCATAATTGTCATAGATTTAAGTCGCGTGATATGGTTGTACATGCGAGTTATGGACTATATAAAAAAAACTAAGAGCGGGTGGGATTAGGGTATCCCCTAGTCAGGCACGCCTACTATAGTTTTCTTACTTGTTTATTGTCAGTAATTTGAATTCGCTTTAAAAGTTAAAAGTTAGATTATTTTGGCAATCCTCCCCTTCCCCACTGATTCGTAAACAAGTATTTCAAATGCTAGAGACTTAAGCTTTAGTAAATACACATAAATAAATGTGAATATCACGCTCTGCAAATTTTATTCAAAATAATTCATCTAAATGAAATCTTATTGAACAATTATGTTCCCATAGCATTCCCCAGTCGACCTCAACTGTAGTTCTATAATTTGTTTTTCTACCTTAATAATATATACATATATATATACATATATGAATTTAACTGTATGTGTGTATTTGATTCCCTTGACTCTGACAAATCGCCTAAAGCAGTAAAAATCATTCGGTTTCCTGAATATCCAAACAGTTGTTATTAATTATAAATGTTATTCAAACATATATTGTCAATATTAACACGTAGTGGGAAATGCAGCTGGAAGCGTTTACGTTTGTATTTATTTGCGTATATGTGTATGGGAAAGAGTATATTTGAGTTAAACTTTGACTTGGCTGAAGGACAGCATTCATTGTGGATTTATGCATATTATGGACTATGCAGTATTATTTTCTCCGTTTTTTTTCATTATAAGTCGCATTACGTTATCAATAATTAAATAACCGAGCTGAAGTCATTTTCATAAGCGAAACATTTGAATCATCTTTCAAATAATTCATTGTGCATTCGCAAGTCTTCATGACAAAAATTATTTTGAATTAAATTGCATTTTTATTGTAAATTGAATGTAACTCTTAGTTTATTGAAATTATATTATATTATATTATTTATATTATATTAAATCTAATTAATTTTAGTTGATCTCTGCAAAATTCGTATACTCATTTTTCTTAATTTCTTTATTTATTAATTATTGTTCGTTATGATTATTGTTCGTTAGTAATTTTTGAAATTAATATAAATCAGCCTTTTTATTTATGAAAGAAATTGAGAAATTCAAAGAGTATTGCAAGTTGAGTCAATTTTCTCTAATTTATTTATTTTTAAATAAATTTGGCTTAAATACTTTATTATACCCTGAATCCATTATAAAAATGGAAAATCAGGGTATAATGTTTTTGTGCAAATGTATGTAACAGGTAGAAGGAGGCGTGCCACACCCCATAAAGTATATAAATTCTTGATCAGCTCGATTAGGTGAGTTGAACTAGCCCTGTCCGTCCGTCCGTCCGACCGTTTAAACACCTGGATTTCGTAAACCACAAAAGCTAGAGACTTCAAATAAAATGCAAAATGCTCCATAATACCATACGCTGTACGAGTTTATTTTTTTTTTTTTGATAACTCGTCCCATTTCAATTACAGCCTCTTCTGCAGCCGCATAACTGTGCACTAAGCATATTACGTGCACGTTCGTGCATGCATATGTTTGTGTGTGTGCATATGTTGTTTACTATTAATGAATAAATTAAACTTTTTATGATTGGTATTACAGCTCAATGGATTCAGGGTATCTCTTAGTCGAGCAGTCTCGACTAGAGTTTTGTTACTTGCTTTATTTTGTAATTTTAATATTCTTAAGCTCTAAATTTGCATTGCTAAGTGGAGTGTTACGAAATTGAAATATGCTTCAATTTCTATAATTCTAATATTTATATGTAATTTTAACGTAAATTACTCAATAATTTGATATTTTTTTTTACTATTACAGTTTAAAAACTGATTTTGCTTTCATTCTGTTTTATTTACTTTATAGAGTGTTGCCAAGTTGAGCATAATCAATTTAACACTTGTAAGTGCATAGAGATAGAGTTTTACATGTGCTAGAATTATTTTAATGTAAATAGAATTAAATTGTTGATACGCAATGCAGCAATGCAGTTCAGATTTTGTTCCCGACTGAGAAAAATATTGAAAAATCTATATCAACGGTGAACAGGCAGCCGCCCACACCGCGACATTGCCAATGCCACCCCATTCGTTACCTGGCCGGTCGGACACATGACCTTACTTCAGCAGAGAAATTGATTTAATTTGACGATGGAATTGCATTAAACTTGCTGACTTGGCTCTGATTGCATTAGCGCGATTTAATGGAAACCAATTTGAAAGCTGGTCAATAGAAACCGCTGGTTGGCAATATATTCGCAATTTTATCATAATTATTGCTGGATTCAAATGCTGCATGCGGTAAGCGGTCTCTATTGATTTGGCACTGTATAGCTGGGTTGCGGGCATGGACACCATATTTGGCAGCCAGTGAATGTGGTCGTTCTCTGTACATTGGGAAACAATAAAAGAAAAAATGAAAACAAGCCAAAACAGCAAAAATTGTAAACAATTTCGTTTGTGCCACACGGCAAAAACCTTTGGAGTGGTGTGGCAAGCAGAATGCGGGCTAGGAATAGCATTCTAATCGGATTTTGTTGCAGCTGTGGCCAGAGCTGCCATAGCTGCCAGAGCAAAATAAAGCTTTGCCAGGGAAATTGATATCGAGCGCAATTTGGCACCGTTGTGGCAGTCGGCGTGGGGCTGGGAAGAGCGTTTGATTTAAGGTATTTCAATTTAAGCTGCCTGGCAATGGCCTACGCTGCGTATGCGCAATTGCATAATCTTTGATGCTAAACTTTGATCACAGGGCGCTTGGTTAGGAGCCAGGGCAGTGCAGCCTGACATTGATGAATACAGTCACGGCGATAAATTCAATTATAAGATGCCAAGAGCATGGCCCATAACTCAGTGCCAAGCTGACAATGTATAAAAGGAATGAGTCGGGAAGAGGCGTCAGAGCTGGGCGAAACTCTTTACTTGCCTCCTAATATAGACCCGACTATGGGTTTTAAAGTGCTGCCTGGGAATTGTTAGGGAGCTGCAGACACGCTCAATGAAATGGCACATGGAAAGACAGTTAAAAGGCATTGCGGGCCAAGAAAAAGGCAAACAACATGAAATAAATGTAATAAATTTTAAACATAGAGATGATATATTGCTCTGGGATTTCAGCTCAGCTCAAAGTGCTGCCAATGCCGAGCAGCTGTCTGAAGGAGGACCACGCTGCCAGCTAACAGCTACCAGTTAACAGCTATCAGCTACCAGCTCCCAGTTACATGCTCAGCTTTCGCATCCTGCTCAACATTTTTACAATTTGTTTGCGGCTTCACTTGTCCCTCGCTCGTCTCAAGCTCACTGCCAGGACCTGAACCACATGTGTTGGTCTTTCTCTCTCTCTCTCTCGCTCTCTGCCTCTCTCCTTGTGTGCGGGTGCGTGTTTTTTTGTTTTATCTACTGGGCCACATGCTTCGTTGTCGTTATTTAAGTCTCTTTCGCTTTGAAATTGATTTGACGCTTGGCTTTTATTTACTTCGGCTGCCTTTGACACGAGTCCGACTGGTAATTTAACTTGAGCTGCGAGTTGCACAGCAAATGCTGCACTAAAGTTTCCATTGACTACTGTGGGTCTTGTTTGAGTTATAGTTGCCTCTTGCTGCATTGCAAATGACAGCTTCAAGTTTCTTATGCAGTTGTCAAAGCTGATTGATTGAGTTACATTTGCCATTTGTATCCTTGCAGAAACTTCAAGTATTCCGTGATTAGGACGTGGTGTACCCGAGTGCTCTAAATGCAGACGATATGGTGAGTACAACTTGAATATATACAAACATTTGTGTGCATCTAAACCAAAATAATCTCTCGCCTCAAAGTGCACATTCGTTGTCTACTTTTAGGGGCAATACTCATCTGGGACAAAAGTGAGTGAATTAGCTGCAAGTTCAAGTTGCTGTTGTTGCTATCCACACAGCCAACACAGAATGCACAATGCACAAGGCTCTCATGCAATACGCATACGCCGCATATGCCCCAAACGATTAGCAAGCCAAGCGCATTGCATATTTATGCATTGCATTTTGGAGTTCTCAGAACTGTGTATGGTACAAGAAGCGGGCATAAAGAGCCCCACACACAGCTGGCGTATAGACAGATATATTGACACAATTATATTTGTTGACAGATACGAGCATCAGTGTGGGAGCTGGCAGAAAGCTGCAATAAGTTTTGTAATTAAAAACTACAAATTATTTTGTAGCATAATAAGTGGCCTTACGTGTGCATACCCAGACGCCCACATAGCCAGAACACACAGTCAAGGACATATGGCACGCAGTCATATTCTGTGCATGTTGAGCTCTGTGTAGCAACAAAAGCCAAATTTAAATTACCATTTGTCATAAAGGCAGCAGCCAGTGGCAACGCATCCACGGCTCTGTTACGTCTCGCTAATTTCCACATACTGTAGATGCTGATGATGCTGCTTCAGCTGAATGTGATGATGTCGTTCTGTTTGGACTTTGATGCCAGCACATGCATATTGCATATGCATGCAACACGACACACTCGACTGACAGTCAGACAGTCAGACAGCAGCCAGCAGCTAGCAGGCAGCATGCAGTCATGCGTGCCACGCCCACTTGCTGATGCCCCATCGTAATGCATTTTATATCGTGCTGGAAAAATAGGAGCAAAATGTTTGCGCAAAAAATGCGCAAAATTTGAAGCAGTCGAAAAAAATTGTATTCTTTCTTGTATGCGCTGACTATTTGTGACTATTCCGAAAGTAGAACAGTTTAAAGGCAATGCCTCGCGCACATCGCAGAGCGCCAGGCAGATTGCGCATTCATACGCACCGCTGTCCTGACAGCTGCTAATTTAGTTACTTATGCAGTATTTAACACTTGGTTGCAATTCACTTACGGCTGCAGCGAACATTTTAATCCAGTTAAACAGCAAATGGCCTGTCAGTCCGCCTGCCAGTCGGTCTTACAATTACTCAGTTAGTTAGTTAGTCAGTTAGCTGTTTGAGCTCCTTCTTCAGTTGCCAGTCACTGTCTACTTGTCTCTTTGTAAAGAACCTGCTCTAGTTATTGCTGATGCTGATGTTCATGTTGATGTTGAGGTGGTTGCAGCTGCAGCTAATGCTGCTGCTGATGCTGATGCTTTCTTTTTGCTCAGCTCCTATTTGTTTCAGGCACTCACCATATTCAGTCGAGTTACCATGTTTGTCAACAATGTTAAATACACAAGCGTAAATATTAAATCTAAATGAATCATGAGAGATTGTCTTCTTTTCTTGTGCTTGGCTCTTTTTATTTCATGACTTGGTCTGTTTTTTGCTGTACTAATTAATGATGAAGCACTCAGGTGATAGGTCTTGCTTCAATAAGTTCCTTCTCTGGCAGTAATGGTAAGCATTATTTTTTATTATTTCCTATATATAGAGACACACTTAGCGGAGCTAACAAAGTACTTTTACTTTACGTTCAGCAACGCTTAAAAGCATCCACTGCTAAAAGCCGTTTAACCCGCCAGTTGCAAGAGATTAAATTTAACTTTCTCACCTCGTAAGTCGTTAAGCCAATGACCGAAGCACCTCTACTATATTGTAGTGGCCATCGCTACAGAGTTGCGAGCACTTAACGCTGTTGTCCCTGCCCTTACGTCTATTCAATAGGGTCGCTCAGTCGAGAGTTTTTATCCCACATTAGCTACTTTTGTTTTGCTGTTTGCCGTCCACAGTGAGTTTTTAGATCGGCAAGCATAATGACGAGACTCATAATCACTCTCATTCTTTTTCCCCAGTCAGAGTATTAGTAGCTCGGTGTATTTTTTTGTAATGCCCCTTTCTGTTGCGTATTTTGCAGTCTCTGTTTTTATACCCTGAATCCATTGAAAATGGAAATTTCAGGGTATAATGTTTTTGTGCAAATGTATGTAACAGGCAGAAGGAGGCGTGCCACACCCCATAAAGTATATATATTCTTGATCAGCTCGATGAGCTGAGTTGAACTAGCCCTGTCCGTCTGTCCGTCCGTCCGTCCGTCCGTCCGTCCGTCCGTGTAAACACCTGGATTTCTGCAACCACAAAAGCTAGAGACTTCAAATAAAAAGCAAAATGCTCGATAATACCATACGCTGTACGAGTTTATTTTTTTTTTTCGATAACTCATCCCATTTCTTTTTTATCGATAACTATCGAAAATATCGCTTTGTTTTTGAGGTCTGGCGTGCACACCGTTAAAGATAGAATCGTGCACTAAGTTGTGTTTGATAGCTACAGTGAATCCGCACATTTTGTCATTTTTGGATTTTTGATGCCACGCCCCTTTCGCCCACAATTCAACAAAAACAATAACTCACGTATATCAAATACTAGAGACTTGAAATTTGGCACATAGGTACATTTGGATGTCATAATCATTCCCCGAAAATTTCATTAAGAACATAGATCGAGAAAAAAAGTTATTAAACAATAAAGTTTGCATAGCACAGCCTCTGCTGCAGCCGCAAAACTGCGCATTGAGCATATTACGTGCATGCATATGTTTGTGTGTGTGTGTGTGTGTGTGGGCATGTGTTGGTTACTATTAATGAATAAATGAAGCTCTTAATGATTGGCATTACAGCTCAATGGATTCAGGGTATCTCTTAGTCGAGCAGACTCGACTAGAGTTTAGTTACTTGTTTTGCGCTTACTTTGAAGAGGTTTCTGTGCTTTGCTTCCCGCTAATTGGCTGCGGCTGGCTCTTAATTTTTCTTGCTGCTTTTTATTCAACATTTCTGTTTGCTGCATTCCGGACGGGAAATGCATTTGGGGCAGCGAGAACAGCAGCAGCTGCTTTTGCTGCTACAACTTTAAGTGGGCGCGCATTAAAACACAGAACTCTGTCTGACAAATTGCCCGGCTGGACGGAGACATAATTACACTCAAAATGTCTCCATGTGTGTGTGTGTGTGTGTGTGTGGGTGTGTGTATGTGTGTGTGGTAAAACTAATTGCAAAAATGGAAATGCAAATGGCATGGAAACAGCAACGCACAGAATTGCAACAGCAGCCACAGCACCAGCAGCAACACATCAAATAGAAACATTGCGCCACCAGCATCAAAAACAAACAAAAACATTGCGTGTGTGTTGTTTGTGTGTGTGTGTGTGAGTGTGACTATGCACTAATGCAAATGCAGCGTAGCAACATTCGCAATGACAAAACAAATGTCGCTCTATTTGGTTTTTGCCATATTATTTTGTCGCACATTTGCTCTACACTCGCTGCAATTAAAATCCACAACTTGGTGCTTCTAGTTTCATGTGTGTGAGTGTGTGTGTGTGTGCGTGCGTGTGATTCAGCTGCCGGTGATACAAAGTGTTGTGGCGTATCTAAATTAAAGTTGACACGAACTCTGACAGTCTGACTGCGAAACAAGCAACTGCTGTGGCTTCACTCGCTTGTTGCCCACACCTGTACCCAATAATATATAAATTTATATTATATAAAACATAAATTAATAAATAATCTGAATTAATCCGAACAGAATTATTGTTATGAGGATTCAACTTGAATTTAAGGCTCGAGTCCTTTCTGTTTTTCCTTATGTCCACGAGTTTCCGACTGAGCTTCTTTGAACTATTGTATGCTCCTCTCTTCACTCTTAACTCTCTTAAACTGAAATTTTCCCTGCTGATTAGTGCCTATCTATAACATATACGATTTCGAGTTGACTTCAATTAAACAACTTAAATTCATTTTACTTGATAGACTTTTTGAATTTACTCGGACATCGAGAGTAAACATAATTTGAACAGGATACGTCCCAGTCAAACTGGCCAAATTATAGGGACTCGTCTAGTGCTTACAGGTGCGCTTGTCAAACACACTCGCACATACACACACACACACACACACACACACTGTTATAACTAGTTCTATTTGACATTAACGAGCGTCTGTAATAAAAAGAATGTTGATATGCTACAAGAAGCAGCCGCAGAGCAAAGGAACTAAACAGACATTGCCCTTTCCTTGACACCATCTCCTTCCGGGCAATCAACATGAGCACATACATATAAACAAGGACACACACACACACACACACACACACACACTTGTATATTTACCTAGCTACGCATATGTCCAGCTGGCATTAGTGCAGCATTGCAGACATTTCCACACAGCAAAACGAAAAATTTGCTGAGCAAATTCGGGCAGCTGGGCAGTGGAGGCCAATTTCGGGGCTGGCCTCAATGGTAAAGGACACTCAATGCGTTAACAGCAAGTGACATGTGCGTGCGTCTGCCTGTGCCTGTGTCGGCGTGTGTGTGAGTAAGTGTGTGTGTGTGCTTGTGGTTTGGAATTTTACGTTGATTACGAGCACTTTATGCGTTCGTGTTACGTGTGGGCGTCATGCCCAGTGCTGTTGGTTTTGCTGCTGTTGCGGCTGCTGTTTTGTGGCGATGTCTGTTTACCATCAGCTGAACAGGACAATGACAACTATGCGCTCATTGTTGCAATTTTTACTTTATTATCGGCGTCTGTAATCGCCGCAAGGACAACTTTACATACACATATACACACACACACACACACACCCAGGCAATAGTGAAAATGGGGAAAATGAGTTTTATTCACTGTCTGTTCAGCTATTAACGTCGGTCGGGTTTTGGGCAAAGCATTTTGTTAGCCACGCGCAGTTGATATATGTATTGCGGCCCAAGAATGTGGGCGTGACCTGTTCGCTTACCTAATCTAATGCACTTGACGATAATTTATTATTATTCACAGCGAAAGCGTTATGATGTCAATATTAGTTATGGGCCCAGAACATGTTCTAAAAGCTTCCAGCAGTGAACAAATTTGTGGAAAAATCAAAAGCTATGACAGCAAAAATATCACGAAAGCTTTGCCCAGCTTACACTTGAGAAATGTGTGGGGAACGCAACTAAAAGCTTTCCATGCAAAGCTTGTGTATGTCCTGAAGAGCTTTGAAGCTGCATCATAACAGAAGGGGTTTCCCTGATTTAGCTTTACCTGTTAAGTGCACCTGTAAAGCAAGCAACAGACTAAGAGAGTCCAATGCATATAATATAGGTCAGTTCAAACTAAATCCAGAATAAGAGCAGCTTTGACACTCCCACTCAAATGTAACTTTTAGCTTTACTTTTAATACACGAGTGCAGCTTTAGGCACTGCTAGCGATCCCGGAGAGCGACCACATGAAGAGAGATTATAGGAAAAGCCACACTCCAGCTGAAACTGCAAATGCAAATGCAACTCAACAGCTGCTGCTCTATACAGTGACAACCGCTCAGCATAGACTAATTTCCAATGTCATTTTATTATTTGAAGAATTTACTAAAACGCAATAATTGAGTTAAACTAAATTATTATAGGCAGAAGTGCTCAGTATCCTTATTGTATCCTTCATGTGAAACATGTTTTGCATATCGCATCGAGCACACTAGCTTCGAGCTCTCAAAAGGACCACAATATGACTTCTGTCTTATGTTGGTTAATTAAAACGTCTGACAGCAGCTGAGATGCATGATTATTAATATCACAAATGAACCGCACAATTTGCCAGTGCAAAGCAGTAACGCAGAACACAAGTGAATGCCAATTAAGTGCTTTACCCTCCACTTAACCTTTTACCTGCCTAATTAATACATATGGTATAGTAGGCATTGTAGCTATATGATAATAATATCAATATCCTTGCTCGTCTGTTCTTGAAATAGGTTTTTTATGCCTGTGGGTACTCCGACTACACACCAAATCTTAAATATATATATTCAATTTCACACAAATTTTGCATGATATATGTGTATAAAGACATCCATACTAGCAATAAGATGGGACGTCATAGGACGACCGACTGCACGGCTCTGCTGAATACAATTGGACTTTGTGTATAAAAGCGCCATTAAATCGATTTAATAAGATGAGCTCTAAATCACACATAAAAAGAAGCCGTTGGCGATTGCAAATAAAAAACGTAAAGAGGAAGAACAACGAAATGAACCCTCATTTGAGATTGGTTAACAAAACGTCAAAGGATTGTGCCGCCGGCGAACGCCAGTGGAAATTGATTAAAAAGTAGCGCAGATGGCAGCGATAGCCTAAATACACAGTGGATTGAATGTTTTTGCGGGACTCTTAATGCTTGCAACACGAGCAAAGGAATGCGCTCTAAGTAGCATGGGAATCGATTATCTCAGCCCGAAGAGAATCGGACTGCTGGCTGTGGACCTAACCCATA
Organism: Drosophila mettleri; assembly: GCA_035047625.1. Lineage (NCBI taxonomy): Eukaryota > Metazoa > Arthropoda > Insecta > Diptera > Drosophilidae > Drosophila > Drosophila mettleri. The sequence continues at coordinate 17,358,138 of JAWNPI010000035.1, forward strand.
AAACTGCCATCAATGAAATTTGGGTATTGGTCAACTGATATATATATATATATATATGTATGCATATATAAATATAGATAGATAAATGTATGTGTGTGTGGGTGTGTATCTTTCGATTGCTTCGGACTCATTTCTCTCTGCCTGGAGTTAACGGGGTCTTTTTATTTGTGACATCTTTTTAACATATTATGTATTCTGCTCCTTCCATTTCCAGGGCACAACATGGCCTCAGCACAGATACGACATTTCTATAACACACCAACAACAACAAACAAGTCTCCTTCTTCCACAACAAGCCAACTCTTACAACAGCAACAACAACAACAACAACAGCAGCATCATACGGTCAACAGCAGCAGCAAACGGAAACAATTTGAAAGTGAAACGTTTGTGTGTCCTACAACAACACAAAGTGAATTGGAAGCAACAGCAGCAACATGGCAGGTTTTTACACCGGGAGCTCTTGGGGCAGCCACAGCCACAGCCACAGCTACAGCAACAGCAGCAGCAACAGCAGCAGCAACATCATCAGCTGATGTACAAACGAGCGGAAGTAAGAAGAGTGCGTCAGATTGGCTATGGGCAATATATGAGATCGCTATCAGCAGCAGCCGTAGCAGAAGCAACAACAAAAGGAACAACAGAATGTTACAGCATGCTGGCAAGGAGTCTGAGCAACAGCAACGGCATCAGCAATATCCTGTTGCACGTTCATATGGTGCTAATGGCGGTGACGGCGACAACGATATTGGCGCTGGCGATACGGGAAGGCAATGCATTGCTGTTGCATCTGTGGCTGCCACTGCTGCTGTTGGGCATTCTAAGCAGGCTGCCCCTGACAACAGCAGCAATACAACAGCTGCGACAGCGAGAACCAGCAAGTGCAAGCCAGCAAAACAATCACGCTTATCTTCCAAAAACAAACACGGCCAAGGTCAAGACTCTAAAGCAACAGCACAGACAGCAGGCGCAGAGGCAACAACAACAACAACAGCAACAGCAACAGCAAAAAAACAACGAAAGGTCTATCAACACTGCACAAGCGATGTCGCCGCAATTGCCCAGGGCTCTCGGACTGTCAAATTCTTTATGGATATGCAAAAATTTGCACGCACTGTATTTCCGCTTGTCATTGTCTTCAATTTGCTACCTTTGTTCTATGCAGGTAAGTCCCGAGGCACGTTCACTTAATTAAGCTAACAAAATTTGCCCATTCGCTCCTTGGCCAACATTAACAACATAAGATAACTTGACTCTACACTAATTAAGGCCAAGTTTGCTGTTTGCCACAGCTCATTGTTCTCGGCAAATGTCCTTTGAATGCCAATCAAGTCAAGCGTTGTCGTGGCTCCATTGATTGGCGGCTGCATTAGGTCCAAGCTGCCGCCTGAGTAAATAAATAAATATACGAATAAATGCTAGCATAACTTTAAGCGCTGCCTAAATACATTTGACAATATTTGCAAATTGAGCCCCACACACTGACCAAACGCGGTCAGGAGCTCATTATTTATATCGACATGCTGAAAAACCAAAAAAGAAAAAAACCAAAACAAAAACCAAATGAAATAACAAAGAAAAAAAAAGGTCACAAATTTAATGACCTACCACAGCAGTCCTTGCCCCAGGATGTTCGTTCAAGTTCTTTGAGTCAACTTTTTAACATCTTTTTTTTTCTGTGTTGATGCTCATTTTTCAAAAATAAAAATCAAATAAGTTAAAACACGCCAATATCCGCCGATTAGATACCCTGTAACCAAAGCATGCTCATAAAAAACTAAGCCTCAAAAGGTAAGAACTATGGATGTCGTACTCTGCGCGAAGAATTAAATATAATTTTAATTTTTAACAATTTAAGCTCTTCATTTTATTGATAAGCTTATCTAGTAAATGAACAGAAATATAAATAATTGTTTAGCTTTGAATTATCACTTAGTCAGATAGATTATTATGGCTATGGGGCTCGGTCTCTGCTCTATCGTTATACTTATTAATTATACCTTTTTTCGGGGGTACCCACTGCAGGCTGTTACATAGCTCTTCTCATAGCGAACTCTCTCGCTTTCTCACTTATGTATAGATAATTAAAAACAACTTTATTATAAAGTTTGGTTCGCACTGACAATAGGCTGAGACCTTTTTTTTTGGCGATTTGCTTGCTGTTGGTGTGCGCCAAACTTATTAATTAAAAGCGAACATAATTATTTAAGACAATGCAGCAGGGCCAACAGCTGCTTGAGAAAATTCAATTTGCGATCCTCAGTTTATGGACTTACATTAGCGGCTTGGCGCACTGTGGGTTTTGTTCAACAATTGCCTAATGTACCATAACCAAGAGGAAAATAAATAATATAAGTAAAAAAACATCAATACAAAGCCAAACAAAAGGAAATCAATGACAATTCCTTAAAGGTCCCTCATTATTATCGCTAGCCGCATCCGAGCAGCGATTTAGGTAAAGTCAAGCGTCTGCCTGACGTGCTCGTTACTGTCTTATCAGTTGAGCCAGTTACGGCCGCTCTCATAAAGCTCACGCCTGCGCACTGCGGATGGTCACCTTATCAGCTCCGGCATTTATCAGCGTCTATAGGAACTGTTTATTGAGCAATGCGGCTATTGTTTGGCGCGCAGAAACTGCTGACTAAATATGTATTGGCAGCATAATGGATTTTCTCTAATTTGCCGGCTAATGAAAGCTAAGCTTAACATTTAACATCGCCCTGGCTGACCACTGGCTGAGAACTGGCGTATCAAGTGGCAACTTGTCCACTTACCGGGATAGAGGACACGAATCAAATGAAATAAGCAACTCGCTGAGCCGTAGCTGTAGCAATCGTAATGAAAATACAAAATAAACAACTTACGGATTCTGTCTAAGAAAGCTAAAGCGTAAGCCAAACAGAAGCTGTGTGGAGCGGAAGGAAGAGGGCAGGTCCCCAAAGCGAAATGCTGGGCCCAAAAAAAAGTAATAAAAGAATCATAAATTCAATTTGATTCAAGATTTATTGAATGTGAGTTGCGTTCATGCGATTGTCGAACAGCAGCCAAGCAGTCAAAGTTATGGCAAAAGCTTTTGCTTACTCAGTCCTTGCTAACGCTAACACACACACACATACAAACACATGTATATATAAATCATCGACTCTCATGCTTTCTCTTGCGCGCTCGGCTCTCTGATTGCTTTATATGGCGTTGCCCGTAGCCGAATCCACTCAGTCGATGACAGTCGGCCAGGCACGCCAGTCGCTTCAGCCAGCGCTTCAGGAACAGCAGCATCAGCAGCAGACGCAGCAGCAGCAGCAGCAACAGCCACAGTCAAAGTCATATTGCAAGTCGTGTCGTGTGACAAGCTTCAGCAGCAGCTTAACCGTTACTTTTGCTTCGTGTTTCGGAAGAGTCGCTTCGACTTAGAAGAGATTGTGTAAAGTCGTGCGTCGCTATTTTTTAAACGCTTTCGTGTCTTTTTGTGTTGCAGATTTAAATTTATTTTTCTTACGCATTTTCTTTTGTATGCTTTTTCGCGTTGTTTTTTGACAACTGTTTTTAACGCGCGCCAACGACGATAAGATTGAGAAGAAGAGCTTAAGCCACACAATCAACTGATACAGGACATCATCTATTTGGCAAGGTTTCGCACAAATAAAACGTAAATATACTTGAGTGTAATTTGATAAATATATAATAAATAAGAATGGGTCTGTGCACATTTGAGATGGAAGTGGCGGACAGTTTAGATAAGATCTTAATATAAGCAAAAGCAACTAAAGACTCAGCTTAGCCAGAGTGTATTACGAATACGAAAGGGGGATTTGAGAGCAGATACAAGTTGTTATTTATATGATGAAACATCAATAATGCAAGATATTGAGGTGCACTTCAATTCCCACTAATCTCGTCTGCAAAACAATTCAATTTTCTGCTCAATGTTTGCAATGCATAAATGATGCACTTAAGAAATACTTTGATTATTAGTTGACTCAGTCGAATGGGCACAGAGATTTCCCTTTTGTTGTCACTGATTTCCATTTATTCGTCCTTTTCATAATGGAAACGCACACATGCGAACGTGCGATTGCGACACAAAAGCAAATAGCAGAAGCTTAGCTTGGCAGAGGACAATTGTTGTGGGATTTGTAGAGTGGACATAGCGAGCGCAATGTGAAATGTAAAATTGTTTTACAGCTGGCTCAGCACTAGCGTCCAGTCAGACAGTAATTGACTCTTATCCAATTGGAGCTGCCTGTTTGTGACTGCTGACTGCCGCTGACAGGCGGCAGGCAACTAGCAATAGATTTGATAACGGTTCTTAAGCAACTAATTAAAATGCTCGAGCGACACTAAAGAGCAATCGGGTCGTCGATTGTTTCAGATCAGGATACGCTGCGTGAGCATCCTTCTATGACCTGGCCTCAGAGCAATTTGCCAACCGTTGTAAAGATTGAAACGTGCCAACTGTGCAAATAGACAATCAATAGCCAATCGTTGCTTGTTTTGCGTTTGTGCTTTGTGCTTTGTGCTGTTTGTATAGCCGGCCAGGTGATAAGCAAACAGCATATCGAAGTGATAACCTCAACCCTTTAGCATGCCGCACAGAAACTTCCAACTGCTGCCACTTTGGTTTTTTGCCAACTTCTGTGTACCACCTTCAGCTCCACCTTGCCTGTTTGGTTTCGCAGCTAATGGAGAGATAAAAGTTGCTACGTGTGGTAAATGTTAAAAAGAAAAGGCTGAGCGACGACGACTATAAATGATGCCTGACTCTGCGGCCTGTCTGAGGGCCTTACGAATAAATTATTTATTCATTTGCTGTCGCAGGATTTTTGTGTGCATCGTTAAAATTGCTTTTTGGCTGGGATGGTCCGTCGGCTCCAGCGCTCATCAGCTTTTAGCCTGAGCGATGCTTGACGAACTATATATATTTCATTATAAGCTGCACTCGTTTCACTTTTATGCAGACTCATGAAACTCTTTCTTCTGGCCACGCCCACACCCATGCCCACGCATGCGGCATGCCGAGGCGCGCCTTTGCCCATATGTCTGGCCGTATTTAGTAATTTTTTTGCCTCATAAAAGCGAAGAAATATGCTAAATATTGGGCGTTTGCCTGCCTGAAGGGTGTGGCCAACGGCAAATTTTCCGTTTTGCTTTTATTTTTTATTTTTTGATTATTTCCGGCGCGCTGCGCTTTTTCATTACTATTTGCGAAGGAAAGAAAAGGAAATTATTTTAATTTTGCCTATTGGCAATGGGCGCACGTTGCGTATGCGTAACTTTGAAAACCACCAACCCGAAATTAATTAGCCTTAGCTGCACATGAGTAAGAACCTTGTTGTTTTTCTATTTTTCTTTTTGCTCGGTCCCCTGGTCCTATTGTGGGTGTTTCTTCTCTCTGCCAGTGCGAATTTCCGGCCAGTTGGCTCAGTTGAAACACTTGCTGGCGCTGTCATGTGATATGAAAAATATAGAGAAATATTGCAACTTTTTCATTACATCAACTTGATGCCTGTCAAGCAGGAAACTTTTTAGCCAACAAACTTTAACTGCGCACAGCATGCCACTGGCTCTGGATCTGGCTCCGGCACTGCCGCCGTCAGTTTTAGGTGATGGGCGCCTGGTCAGGCCCCCTCCACGCCAAATTGTATTTCACTTGTAGACGGCGCTAATGAGTTCTCTGATTAAAATGTAATAGGCCCCTATATTCACTTTTGATGTCCTCTTTCAATGTCAAAAGATTCCTAAGTGCCTTATGCTGAGTCCTTATTAAAGTACGCACAATTTGTTAATCGCAACGCTTGAAAACGGCGTCATTGAAAACAGGCTAAGGACCAAAGGGCAAACGTTAAGTATACGACACGTATATCAGCAGCCTGTTATGTAAATAAAATGCAAGCAATACGGTTTTGACTCAGGCATATCTTTGAATTAAGATAAATATCTTACATATTTATATTTTATTGATTCCTTTTCGGCTAATATCATAATTGCATCCGACTTTGATTTATAGAATTAAAATCAAGCTTCTTTGATAACTACTTAAACATTTATAAGCGAAGGCGATCCATGCCATTTATATTTATTATTCACGCAATCCAATCAATTAGCCCACAAGTTGGCAGAGCCACTTTCACTTGGCTGCAGTCAGTCAATCATAAAAGTGCGAAGGATACAATTTGACAGCATTACAGGGCACAACTTGTCGAACAGTAAAACAAAAAAGTTGTTCTTTGCCTCGCAATTGGCAAAAACTTAAGCTAGGATAAGTTGTATTCGACGAAAACTGCCTCGGGCTATAATAAATATTAATATTATAAGCATATAATTAAGGCAGTAACAATGCCTCTGTCAAATAAATGAGTTCTGAACTTAATTTAATTTAATTTTCATCAAAGCTATGAATTTACCTAGAGGCTATAATTGACAACAATCAGTAGTCGGTCGAAATTCACTTTAAATTTAATCACGCATATGTAATACCAATTGACTTATAATTCATTTGCATTTTAACATTTCTGTAAATTGAATTCATTTATGCAAAACTTATTGCCTTGCTGCATTCGTGACAAATACCCTACAGAGATTGAATCATGCGGGCGGAACAACAAGGACTCTACACATGATACCAGACTATCTCAATTCACATAAAGACTCTGAATTGTCATAGTTAAACGTTTTCATTCATTCTTAAACTATATATATAAATCATATATAATATATATAATATATCATATTCTGCACGCTAATGAAATTGAGAATATTTATGCCTCAAGCGAGACTGAAGTACTTTTCAATAGATTACTTATCCTGATGATCTACAAGTTATAAGTCTTATAACCGAGATACGCGTTTATTTATGCTCTTACCCAACCATACATGTGATAAAGAGTTCATCTAGCTATGATCTAGATTATATATCACCTTGCCTGAAGCTAATTAATTCCAACAAGAATATTCAGAATTACCCAGATGAACAACATCAGCTTATGACAGCTGCTTTTCTTGCATCGATGACAACGAACGGAGCGGCGTCAGCAGTGGTTGATACTTAAGTGAGAATGTCATTTAGTCGAGAATTTCATCAATCTTCGTTGGGCGCCCGCGCTGGCGCACAAAGCGGCCAGGACATTCTCGCTGGCCTGGCATACAACGATATCTTTTGAAACATAAAAAAGGCCTTTGTGTCACATTTGCGTAATCTTTAAAGCATCCGCATAAAGCTAACGTGAATGCGAAGCATGCAACAGGACGGGACAATGCTGTTGGCAAGTGGATGTAGTGTAGGACAAGGAACAGCGTGGCCTTTGCGCCGAGGCTAAGTTCCCCTCCGCCAGCCCTAAAGTCTCTCCTTCTCTCTCTCTCTCCGTCTCTCTGTCGGTAGCTCTGCACTTCTCTCTTTGTCTCTCTTCAATATTAAACGCCAGACGTGCACTTAAAAGTCAAGACAAAAGAATTTTACCGAGTTCTTGCCTAAGTGTAGTCAGTTGCGGAAATACTTACGGCGGGCACATACACCCACACCCACACCCACACACACGCACACGCACATACACGAACATCCACGCACACATACACCTGGCAGTGCTTTTAAAAAATCAGAAATGTTCGCCGACTGCCTACAGCTGGCAGGTCTGCCTCAGTACTGACTAAACAAGTGCAATTATTTTAATGCACTTTTGACTTTTGACATTGCAAGACAACAGCTGATGCAGCGACTGCAGATGAAAATCTTGGAGCACTTTTAAAGCATTTACGGCCGCCTTTGTTTGTCTACGGGCGTAAAACACTTGGCGGCCCTGCCTCAAGGTCGCCTACGGGTGAACTTGCCCCCAAAGCAGTGCCCATTTACTGCGCCTGCAATTACACGGCATTTACAATTTTCCCTAGCTTAATTGTAGTTTTTGCTTACTTAAAGTCCTTCTGTCAAACCTGCCTGGCGCTGTTGCCACAAAATTGATGTCGTGTTGGCTTCAAGAATTCGCTAACGTCACACGCAGCAGCTGATGTCAATGGCGATGGCTACGCACCATCAGACATTGCCTGTGCCTTTATATTCCGGGCCCGGCTCCATTTGCGGCATCTTGGTCTACGCATTCAGCCAGCATAAACAAATTTCTGCGAATGCTCGCATAAAACTTACGAAATTGCAAAATGTATTTTTCGGTTTGCCCGCCGGGGAATAGGAGCGCCGTAGTGTGTATTCTTTTATTTATTATTATTATTTTTTCTATTTGTTTTTTTTTTTTCTTTTTCCTGTGTCTATGGGTGACGCGCTGTCATTTGTGCGTAGTCTGGCCGCCATGTACCATTGTGACGCGCCGTCTTCAAAGCCAGCTGCTGCTGCTGCTGTTGCCGAGGAAGACTCTAATTTAATTAAGATCCGCAGAGAAACCGACTGCCGATATATGTCAGTGAAGTGTGCTGTAAGTCTTTGAAGTGCCCTCCACTCCGCCTATGAGACGTTTCTCTTTCGGTTCAGTCACTGTTCACATGTGTCAGCACAAAAGCAAAGCATGAATCATGTTTGCGTTTATTATCGTTTGTCATTAAATGCTGGCAACAGCATTACGTATACGCAGTGTCTGGCTGCCTCTAATTCCGTTTAGCATATTTTTATTGTTCATCACACTTACGCATGCTTCCATGGGCAGTCGCATGCTATACCTGTGTAAGCTGAAAATAAACTGATAAATTGACTTGTTGCAAAATAATCGACTCTGGCAAATATCCTGCCCGTCAGGCCCTGCCTGCTTTGTGACACATTTGACTTTACGATGTAGTTAAATTTGAAATTTGTCGGACCACAGACAGTGGCGCATAAATTATGCCTGGCCACATTTACCGCGCAGCAGGGCGCATTCAGTTGAGCCAGTTGCTGCCGTTTCATTAATATTAATTGACCAATTCAAAGGGAACAGCCGCCAAAGGAGAAAACAAAAAGTTAACAGGTTCAAACTATGCCTGGTTTGTTTATAATATTTCACAAAAAAGCGAGCCCGAAACAATAAATTTTTGGGCTGGGCATTGTACACAAAAAAAGATATTAATAAGGGCGGGCATTAAGCCCACGCCCAGCCCAGCAAAATAAAGCAACGAAAAAATATGTAAATAGCAGCAGCTGGCAAATCGGAGGTTCAACTCGAAAGCTTGAATAAGCAAAACTTTTATCCTTACACCAATTCAACTCCATATGAAATAAGTCTACAATAATATTTATGTAACTAGTCTTAAAGATTTGCTAAATGTCGCTTGAAATTGAAATGTGAAATGTTTTCGCTATCTGTCGAGAGCGAGCGAGAGAGTATCCCAGCTGCCTCGGCGCCAATAGCCCTGTCCAAATATTCAATTGAAAATGTTGTCTGCTGTTATATTTATATTTTGATTTTTTCTCCCTCATTTTTATTCGTCGTCGACTGCCAGCAGCTGTGGCCATTCTCTGCTACTGTTGCTGCTGCTGCCGAGCTGCATTAGTTTTTATGCTCACCTTTGGAGGTAGAGGTGCGCGATGTGAAAAACTTTTCCCAACTGTGTTTTTCTCTCTTTTTCACTCATTCCGATATTTATTTTGGCGTTTGCTTTTCTTGTTGTAGTTTAGCCTTTTCCCATTTCTGCCCTGAACTGTATATATATAATTTCCCAACACTTGAGCTAAGCACATATAGGGCACAGCGTTACCCGATATGTACATTTGCTTCCTATCGTCGGTATTAACTTGAAGTTTTCAAAATAACTCTGCTGAGAAGTTGGCAAACATTTGCCTTGCCTCGTATTTCTGTAAAGTGCTGTACATGATTGAATGCTTGTGGCTTGATAATCGAATTATTTCTGCACATTTAATCTAGTTTTCTTTTTTCCACTCGCAATATGCTTTTAACATAGTTTTTAATAGAGTTAGTCAGGCTTTGCTTTGCAATAATTGAATTTTCCTGCTGTATGCACTCTGTCCACTCAGCGGGAAATTAAGCGAATGTCTTTGTGTCAATTATCGAAAGGGTTCGTCGCACAACATCCCATTACGAGTACTGCGGCAGAAAGCGTCATTGTTGGCCGAGCAGCATCAGCTACTAGTCGTCATTGTTGGCCGAGCCGCATCAGCTATTGGACAGGTAAATAGACACTCGCTGACAGAAAATGCAGCACTCAACATTGCTATCTGGGTTCCGCAAACCGCACACAGACATTGTATTGATAGCTATACTGACACAAACGCAAATAGAGACAGAGATGTTAATAGACGCCTTGGGTCAGTCGTGTAGCTCACTATTATTGGCTCTGATTTTTGGCAAATTTCCACTTGTGCGCCTCCTGATAAAGTGCCTGGACATACTGAAGGACATCCACACACACATACACAGACAACCACACACAAATTTGTATCTGCACAATGTGAACAGCGACGTATGACAAGTTTTGGGCTGTCCACAACTGTCACAGCGCACACTGTTAGGTGTGGGAGTCTGGGTAACCGGAACCTTAGCAGAGGCATTTTACGCACAGTCAAGCGACTGATAGGCAGTTCTCGAAATTTATGGCTCGCAATTTGTTTTGGGCCGCCTGCAGCGATGTGTGGGCATATATCAATGCCTGCAAAGGGCACGAGTCAGAAGGTTATGACAAGTAATTGGTCATTGGAAAGGCGCTCGGGTTAGTCCCCACGGATGATCTCAACTGTGCACAGAGTAGGTAAAAAAAAAAAAAAACGCGGGAATAGGGAAAAAGATAGCACAGAGCACAATATACATAAGGTCTCTGAATCTCACACAGCAATTAAACGGAAAATAAACGCAGCTCGGCATAACATCTAAGCCCAGCAAAGATCTACAGGCTCCTGTCGAGGACAACGATTTCTACTTAGACGTCCGAATGAGTAACAGCGCTATGGTGGCAGTGGCCATTTGCTGCATCTTGGTGCTGCTGGCGGTATTCATTGTCATTATAATTGTTGTTGGGCAGCAGTTCGAAGAGCCCAAGTGAGACATGCTCCAGCTGGGACCTGGCAACTTCCCAGATGGATAACAACGATCGACAAACTGTTAATTGCCAACCAAAAAAAAAAAAAAAAAAAAACAACAACATAAAATGACAGGATGAAGAGAAGAAGTTTAAGCATTATACCGCCGTCGTCCATCGATGTCCACACTATCCATACGAGTCACATCTAGAATCCAATGTCACCCAACGTGAGGCGAATGGGCTAGAGAAGAAGAGAATCGTCCGAGATATAGAAGGAGAGCGATGCAGCGATACAGCGATATTAAGCGAAAGAGAAGACATCCCAACGTCAGAACCCATTGGCTGTGATGTGAAATTTTTAGAAAAAAAATCAAAAAAAATTTGGATCATTCCTCATGCCGCAACACATCTATCCGTAGCAGTTTACCTTGTGTGTTTGTTAAATGTTGTTATGATCAAACCAATATGAACCCCATTTTTACATAACATATATATATATATATATATATATATATATATATATATATATATATATATGGTTATGGGTAACCTAACCGTCGTATTATCGCGATTTTATACAAGTGTTGTTAACAAATTTTTATTGATGTTTTATTGATGTTGCATACAACTAAATACACAGACACACAAAAACACTCACGCATTCACACACACACACACAAAAAGAACAGACCCACACACAAAAAGACACAATGGCAGACGCACACACACACACACACACACACACATATATACACACTCACATATACACGCAAGCCAAATAAAAAATATGCAAAATATATTTATATATCTACGTCTCAATTGACAACTATGCCAAAGTCCAAGCACGCAACATGTGGCCACGCCCACAGGCGACGACGCTGGAGAGAAACGTATGAGAAGCTCCTGAGAAATGCGAGCAGGCAACTATTGAGAAGCAGCGAATGCATCAAGACAAGGACAATAGCAAGCGCAACCAATGAGCTCAAGGGAACTGCTCAAGCCTAGGATACTCGGAATAATGTAGATTTGAGAATTAGTAAGAAATGTATATGGAGTTATAAGCAATCGCACCTATTAATAGTAGCATATGGAGATTGAATGAGCATGAGAATCAGATATAAAACTGTTGGCATAGTTCTAGTACATGATATGCATTTTATATATCAAATAACTTTTGGATAAGTTTTATGTGTGTGTATTAACTCATATTCAAATATATATATATATATATATATATATATATATATATATATATATATATATATATATATATTATATGAATGTGTATTCAAATATAAATAACAAAGCAAAAAAAAAAAAATCCAAAAAAAAATACATTTGGTTACATGTACGTAATTAATTAACTTTCGATGTATACCAAAGAGTTCTCTATGTGTCTGTTGAATCAGCATCCCGTATACCCGAGATAATTCAATTTTACCGTTATTGAAACAACAACAAAAATAACCAATAAATTCAAAATAAATACAGTTTATGCGAAACGTACGCGTGTTGTAAACCAATAAAATATCTATTCAAATAAATTAATCGAACAAAGACAAGCCGCTATTTTATTACCATAAACAAATGCATATTTGGTGGGGCCTAACTAGCTGGGCGGGCAATACGAGAGCCCGCGTTTTGTGGCAATTGAAAATAATGTGAGAGTTGGTGGCACAGGTTGCAGAAAGAAAGAAGAGACTCAACTAAAAATGCCATTCCGTTTGAGTGGTTGCAGATATACAGGTGTTAGCATAGGTGTACAGCTATGCAGCCGTTGCAATCCCGCACATACACCACAGTTCACAGTTTTAGGTATTACATCGTTATAAATTGCTGTTGTCAGAGCAGCCCCATAAAAAAGAACGAAGCTCTAGTTGCTGCCAGGAGACTGAAGCAACTGCGCAGCGACAGTAAAGTTTTATTAGTGCAAGTCCTGTCAATGATGTTCGCCCAACTGGTTGATTAAAACGGAAACGTTCAACGTTGCTTGGCTGCGGCATTAAACTGTGGCGGCTCTGTGGGAATTGGCCATGGAGAATACAGTATACGAATCGTTGAGTTCACCCACAATTTACTTATAAGAAAAGGCCAAATAATGAACTGGGAATCACTTTGTATTTATTGAAAATACAATAAAATTCTGCTAGGCCTAGGCAATTGATATCTTCTAGTCAATTAGTTTTCGAGTTTGAATCTGGCACAGCAACAAATTTGACTTGAAAGGCCCCTTAAGTCCAAGCAGGCGTCTTCTTACACTCAATACCTTATTCATCAGCATGCCTCAAATAAAGCACATATATAAACAAGCTTAAAAATATATATTTTCACAGTCTGTCCTTAGCCGAGTTACTCATCCACGTCACATATGAATTCGAGGACAGCCTTCTCTTGTACAATGGTCGAAATTACGATGAAATTTTAATTGTTTACTTCAATAATTGTTATTTCACAGAACTGCCAATTGGCTCTCTTCTGAGGTCAGCCAATTAAGATTAATTAAGATGTTGACATTGCCACAAATGCCACAACAAATTAAAAATATAAATCAATCTATGATGAACTCCATTTCCAGAAAGATGATTTATCTTCTCGTGAAAAACGTAGTTCTTCTAGTTCTTCTAATTTAAACGCATATTTTATTTTATATCCAAGTATTTCTGGCTATACATAAAGTGTTGATATTTTCTTTCTGTTTGAGCGTTTTTGCGTTTCTGCAGCTTTACAGCTCGTAAATGACATTTTTTCTTTCTGGTATTCGTATTTCTTAGAACTGAAGTCAATTGAGTTGTGTTGTGTATCGTGTCGTATTGACTGGGGCCGAGGCGCTTGTGTCCGTTAGATTTCCGTCGGAAAACATCAAGTAATCATAAAGTGATGGAAATTCAATTTACACAATATTAAATATGGCAAGTGGGCAAAGTTGCCAGCTTACAGAACCAGCGGGTAAGGGCTGCGAGGCTTCGACTGTTAAGGTGGCAATTTGGTACTTTTTGTAAGCTGAATTGAGGTGTGTGTGTGTGAGTGTGGTTTATTATTATGCAGATTAGGCTTAGGTCGCTTGGTTTACCTTTACAACACTCTGATGAGACATACTAACAGTGGGTGTGTCAGTGCATGCGCATGTGTGAGTGTGCATAAAAATCTACACACTCGGGCGGTTCTCGATTCTCGTTTCTCGTCACCTGTCACCACCTGCACTCAAATGAATATATGTAAATTGTGTTTCATTTTGAGTTTGGCTGCCGTTTCTACAAAAGTGTATATATATGTGCGTGGGTGTAGCAATATTCACATATATATTTATGGGCAGCCGATGGCTTGGCAAAATTCAACCTCACGTCAAATGTCACGTTTTACGAGTATGCGTTTGCATAACAACAATTTGTGCATTTGCTCTTAACGCACTCAATGTCCTCGACGTGCCCAAGTATTCCAATGCTGCTCAGTTTAGTTGGCATTATGCAAATATCGAGGTTTTTCAATTTGCTTGAGCTTTGACATCAAATCTCACATTACACACACATATGTAATTGCGAATGTCAGTGGCTTGTAATTAGCTGTCGACAGTCTGAAAGAGGCCTGCGCTCAGCCTGGGTTTCGGATTCGATTCTCACAGTTCGACCCAACTGGGTTAGATGCGAAAACCAATTACCGAGAGGAAATTGCACAATTAGAAGGCAAAATCGGCAAACAAACTACAAAATAAAAGAGTGAGCTAAAAAGTTAAATATTCAGTTAGCAACAATGTTTCACTCGTGTCTTTATCTCCCTTTCTCTCGCTCGATTTCTATTTTGAAATTTTATTCACATTTCTAATTTAGCTCATTTGCATGGCCAAATTGCACAATGTTAATTTACAAGCGGCGATAGCGTCAAGAAATGCAGTCACTCATGCGTAAACTGCAGATAGAAGATGTCCAAGCAAATTTAGGCCAGTTATGCGAGATGGCAAAAAAATGCGACATGGCTAATGGACTGAAATTTAATGCAGTTTTGTGTAATGTGCCAAAGTCGAATAGACGCATTGCCATTATTGGCATATAAAAAATGTTGGGCATTACGCAAAGCTAAAGTCAAAAAAAAAAGCCTACACAGACAGACAGTCCATACCATCAGAAGCGAGAAGTGACTGTGCGCTCTCCAAAATGCCGCTGAGTCAACTGTCAATTAATCAATTCCGGCTGCCTGGCAAATGTTGCCGTTTTGGCCATCAATTTAATGTGAACACGTTACGGCACGAGGCTGCAGGAGCTGTACGCGCCTGCAGACAGCGGCTAGCAAATAGGAGCTAAAAGCGCGACACAGCTGTTGACGGGGCGGAGCTGTAACAAATATTTGGTGTTTCAAAAAAAGAAAAATATATATATAACAACGTTATGCCGCGAAAATAATACACAGATTTACGAGGCTCAAACATCCTCGCCCACGCTCACACCCACACATACACACATGTTTATATGTATGCACAGCTGAGAATACATAAAAGAGCATATTTTACTTTTGACATTTGTCTGCTGCCTACCTTGTGGCATAGCCCGGCTCTGTAATGGCTCGTAGTGGCGCGTAGCGCGCATTGTGCTACAAATTTATGGGCATCTATTGAGCATAAGTGTTCACGGCAATTCGTGGAGCAGCTGCGTGCCGTTCATTATAAAAGCCAGTTTTAAATTGGGCGACGTCATACAGATAGCATTTTAATAAGCACGTCTACTGCCTCCACATCTAAGCCCGCTTGGCAATGATGTCACTCGAAGCTGTAGCTAAAGATGAAGATGTGAACCGACTTAAACATGTGTATAAATGCGTGTGTGTGTGTGTGTGTTTGTGTGTGGAAATGAAGATTTATAAACCTCTCAGCGTGGTTTTGGTTGTGGGTCTAACGTGTGGGTTCAGCAAACCCATAAATCTTTTGCAGAATCTTGTTTAGTTTATTGAATTATCAACGGGACGCTGTTTGTGTGTGTAAATACACTTGTGTGTGATTGCGACTGTGCGCCTAGTTGTGTCTGGCACAAAACTAAGCGAAATATCAAACACGTGTGCCGGCACTTATGTAAATAAGTTCTGCCTCTCAACTGACGAGCAAGGACAAAGAAATAAGGCTGGAGAACTCCATATTTATAGTTTTATTTGTCTTCGTATTCCACGCTTTGTCTTATCAACATTAAATATCTAGGGCGCTGCTTCTACTACTACGACCACGACTTCTGCAGTTACGCTTAATTTTCATGATTCATTTAAATAAATTTGTTGTGTTGACTTCGTGCACCTTAAATACACTCCCCCACTGGAATAAAATAATATGCTAATACAATCAAAGAACCCACAATTTTTGAAGCATACTTTTCAGCGCCAGCGAATAGCTCACAGAAAAAGTAGCCTGAACTTAGAGCATTTACTTTGAGTTGCTGTTTGCGAAAACAAAAGATTCCTATAAATATATATACGATATGAGCGGGTTAAATATGCGAAAGTCTTGAGGTACCTTAGTACCTTAAACAAAGATTGTTTGAATGTAAAATGTTTTTAATAGCAATATTGGCTATATAAATCAATCAATTGCGTGATACTCTGCTGCCATAGGCGAATCGACCAATTTAGCACCGAAAGCCATGCCAAGATGGGCTTACATATATACTATGTATGTTTTTCCATACAATTTTTTCCCCATACAACTATTTCTTATGTTCAAAATTTAAAAATTCGAGCATAAAAATATAAGAAATTGCAAAGCGTTTTTGATATGACTTAATACAATCAAAAAATTAATGCTTTAACAGTCTGTGTTTTTTTATACCCTGATCCCATTGAAAATGGGAAAAAAGGGTATAATGTTTTTTTATCTTGGCTTGTCAACTATGTCATATTTCTTAATAGTGTTTCTAACATATGATATTTATTTATATTCATATTTGTATCAGAATAATTTTGACATCTTATCAGACGAAGATACCTAGTAGTATATTTTCAAAATATCAATATCTTCAATGGAGACGAATGGCTTACGGATATTGCAACCAATGTACTCTTTTTGCCTTTGGGTGCGGAGTAGATGTATAGATGGCGCATAGAGAGTAAATCTATATGGTCATCAATAAGATAAGTGTTGCTTTGTGCAATTGGCCAAAATCATATACTTGCGTTCGGCTTAAAGAGCAAACAAAAACTTTAAGCTTTTGAGCCATTAAAGGCAGCGAATGCTGACAAAGAAAGAAGAGAATAATAAAATAAAAAAAATAAAAAACAAAGCCTGTAAAGGAAATTTTCAATGCCTGAAATCTTAACATTGACATCGCAAGTCGCAGTCACTGCATTGACAACAGGCCCAACAGGCCCAAGATTCCATACAAAAAAGGCCACTAGATCAGGGTTACAAGGCAGTGTTGGCCACTTGAACGACGCCCCCAAAGCTCTCTGCACTTGGCATCAATCAATAATTGCCCATTGAGAGCAGCAGCTGGAAGAGCAGACGCTCTAACTGCAGCTAAGCCATGATTGATTAGCAGCGTGCAACATGAGGTGCTTCAGCACACACGAAAGAACACGAGCAGAATGCATAATGGCGCCTATTGAGTTGCTGCCGTTGCCGTTGCTGTAACTATATAGCCATTGCCATTGCGATTGCTCAGCTCAGCTCAGCTCAGCTCATATGTTGGTGCAGTCTCTGTCTTATATTTCTGTTTTTATGCCAGGGCCATAGTCAATCGCCTGGTTTGTCTGCTCTAAGACGATCTTTATGTGGGCGCGTAGCTGACAATGATAGATGCTGGGTGTGGGATGCAATTGTATCTGCATTTAATGATGCACCCACACACACACACACATACAATTTGTATCTTTGAAATCGCTATTCAATGCACTTATCTCTCATTGCTTAGAGAGAGAACTTTATACATGATTTTATTTAAATTCGAGTTCGCCTTTTGCTATTGACTTTCAACGCGAAACTTTAATTAGCTTTCATTTACTTCCTCTTTTGCAGGTACGTTTCAAGAAGCCATCCAAGAGCGTAAGTAGTTTTCAAAATTGCTTTTATTATTACCCACTTATCGATCAAGTTGCCTTGAACAAACTGAAAGTTGGTTGCTTGAGGTGCGCCTCCATAGCCCTTCTAAGTCATTTAGTGTTCGCCAGTAAAGATTTACTGTATACATAGCTGTATAGAAGTGAGCCGACAGCCTCGACAAAAGCAAACACAAAATTGCATAAGTATGCATCCTTCCAATACATATTTTCTTCTACTGCTGCCGAGCACTGAGTGGCTTTCAGAAACAATTGAATAAAAATAAAATGCGAACTTCAAATCAAAATGAAAAATATAAACGTAAATGTAAATATCCAGCTCAGAGACAAATTGAAGCAAGTCCTTTCTTTTGTTGCCCTGTTTGCCCTGGCCAAGTGTTCTCAAGCCTTGAGGGCCGGCCGAGTCGGTCGGCCTGGCCGTTCTCCGAGCTGAAAGTTAATTAGCTTGTCAGTGTCTGAGACACATTAAAGCTGTGGCTAGGAGCCACTGCAATGATTTGTGAGCGTGCTGAGCAAATCGATTTGCAACACAAAATATTCATTAGTCGCCATACGAGTGGTGTGAGTAGTCCTTGGTGCAACCAGCTACATTGAATGCTTATTAATGT
This sequence comes from Drosophila mettleri, assembly GCA_035047625.1. NCBI lineage: Eukaryota > Metazoa > Arthropoda > Insecta > Diptera > Drosophilidae > Drosophila > Drosophila mettleri. The sequence continues at coordinate 17,376,719 of JAWNPI010000035.1, forward strand.
GCAACTGATTTTCGTGTAATGCGTGCGGCTTAGATGCTAATTAATAGACGACCATAACGTAAGCACTTGAGCGAAATTATCAAGCTAATGGCCAATGAATTAAACTCAATTTACCTGTCCTTCCAGTCAACACGTATAAGCGCCAAAGCCGCTGTTACATAATATGCTTAATATTATATGTCAGTGCTTAAGATTGAGATTACGTGTGGGGGCAGCAACAGTAGAAGCAGCTGCGGCAGCTTTATCTATGGCAACATGATTCTTATCCTTGGAACAGCATCATGTTTGTCTTATCTTCAGGGCTATGCAGAGTGTCGGATCACATGCAGTTGGCGGCCTGGGCTGCTCTGCGCTATGCCGCTCGTCTTTTAATCAGAGCATTTTACCGCCATGATTTTATTTTTGGGCTAAATAAACTATTAGGAAAACTCATTTTCATGAAAATCCACTTTAATTGCCGTTGCCGCTGTTACGCTGCACGTCAACGGCAACGGCTTCTGCTTTGGCTGAGGCTGCGGCATCGCAGCGGCCTGGCATTTGCCAAACGGCGTTACTTGTAAATTTAACGCAAATTGTCTGTAACATGAGCTCTTCGACTGAGGTGCGATGCGGTTTGCAGGGGGCTGCTCTGCGGGTGGCCCTGTAAGTGCCAACAGCAGTGGCTGTCATTAAATTTGCAAGAAGTGAGTGTTTGTCTGTGTGTTTGTTGTGTGCTGGAGCAGACATTTTCTCATCAAAGCTGTAGACAGGCAGCATGGCGAAGTAAAGCTTTATAAGTGGCGACAAAATTGTCCCTAACGAGTTGGCATCATCGGATAACTCACCTAAGTAAATATGCAGAATAGGTCTAAATGAATTGAGTAAAAGATCAACATTGAAATTAACTAAAGCTTCATATTATATGTTTTCAATGAATTTTCTGCATACTTTAGGCTTAACTTCTTTTGTCTTTTGTTGATATTGCGGTTATCCTTTGTAAGAAAAATTCTAAATTTCTGTCTGCCGCAGGAATCTCACACTCGCACACTTATCAGCTATATTAGTGTGTAGGCTTGAGGTTATTAGCGTAATGTTATGTGGCTCTTTGGGCCGTTTGTACAGCGCCAACAGAAGGAGTATTGATGTCGACATCATCGCCTTCGTCAAAGTTCTCTGTCTCAACGCCGTTTTGTTGTACGAGTAGGGATCCTTGGGGAGCAATTTGTAAAAGACCAAAGCTGCGGCTGCTGTTTGCCGAAGTCGGTTACACCTGTTCGGTGCGCCATGTGTTTAGGCCGCACTTAACTTTGAATGTGTGCACACACATATATTGGCAGACAACTGGTTTACGCGGCAGTTGCGCGGATTATGACTGCCATATTGCGGTTTTTGATCGTTTTAGTTGCACAATGTGTAATTAAAATGTTCATTTAAATGTGGCAGCCGGAAGACACAGCCGCGCAGACCACAGTTATTTGAATCGTTTAGCGTGGAAACAAAGTGCTGTAAATTAACATAATGTCTAGGCAGACAAGTGAACAATAAAAACAACAATGGCTGAAACAGCAACAACAACAATTACAACAACAAGCTGCAAAAATATTTATGCCAATGCAAATGGCGTCTGCATAAAATTTATTGACACTTTACGAGTGCTGCGCATTTTCGTTGTCATGGTTAGCCGCCGGGAGGCAAGTGCGAGGGGTCGTGGGCGTTGGCGTTGGCGTTGGCGTTGGTGTTGGTGTTGGCATGGGCTTGGTGGGGATGCTGAATGCGGCATTGTGCAGGTCTCTTCCGTTTGTCAGATTTCGTTGCGGTTGACATTGTTATGCTCATGGCCACGGCCGGGCGGTAGCTCCACCCTGCACCACAGAACCAAGCCAAGTTCCACGTAGCGATTGCAATGGCAATGGCAATAGCATTTATCACAAAATCCTAAAAACGTGTCCTGGCATCCTTGACAGTGCCATCCTGATAGTTGCTGCAAATTTTTGTTTTCATTTTAATGAGCAAACTTTGCGCATGTTCGCTATTTATTTACAGTTTAGCAATCAGCACGCGAACCAGCAGCAAATGCAGATAAAGTGCGACGCGAGTGCGTCGCATAAGAATTAATTTGCAATGCTTACACATCACGAACTACTGATATAATTAAATGAAACACCAGTAATGCCATTTAACACCGCAGTTTACGGCATCGCAACATTTAAATTGACTGCGCATATATGTATGCATGTATGTACCACTCGCCACTCGACGGATTTAACTTGAATTTAAATTTCAAGTATTGAACCTGCTCAAGAGTGATCCATGAGTTCAGCAGCTCAATTTGCTAACTCTTTAACTCGTATTGTCTCCTATATATATAGATGGATGATCTCAATTAAATTTTTATTATCTATTTCTTGATTGTAGTAGGCCTTAGTTAACTTCCGATGCTTATCAATAAATGCAATAGATCTGTACTTAAGATCATCAATAGAAAAGAGAAGTAGAAAAGTAGAAGCGTCAATGCTTTAAAAGGAAGAAGAATGAAACCTTTAAGAAATTTAGACTAGTAGTAAATCGTAAACTTATATTTAAATAAATTCCGATATTTCTGCGCAAATAATTGCTTTAGTAGAACAAAAGAGATCTTAAACTTACATTCTCAGAATGTACCTAACTTTAGTCTCAGTCATTTGCATTTATGCTTGACAACTTACATTTTTGTTATATATTCATATTTTCCATCTATGAAAAGCTAAGAAATTTAGATGCCTGAAGAGCAAAAGAAGAATTGTAAGCTGAACAGAAGCCAACGAAGTAAAATATTAGATTAGTGTCACAAGCTTTGAGGCAGGCAAGCTGACAACCCTCTCAGAAAGCAATAAATATAATAATTTGATTATGGCATCAACACTAAAGAGTTGTGCACAAAGCTGGAAAATTATATTAGTAGACTAGTTTCGTATGCGTTCGCTTCGGAATAAAAATTGAATACAAAATGTAAATATTTCTCAGGCAGCACACATCAGGCAACATTAAACTATACCGCAAAAGTTTGGCTGGGCATCAGAGCTGGAACGCAGCAGCTGCTAACCAAATGAGACCAAAGCCAGCAAAACCGAAACCTCAAATATGTTTTAGAAGCACTGCCCATTTAATAAACATATACACATAAACGACATTGAATTCAATTAAACCACAAACTACGCTTGGTTCACTTTGAACTTGATTGGCTGCAAGTGACACCAAATTCATAATCAAAAGCAAACTGATGTTGCGAGTAAATGAGAATAAACCGACAAAGTCAGCTCTAGTCGGGAGTAACCGACTAGTAGGTACATAGTATCTTCCTTCTGTACATCCCCACACACAAATACACACGCAAACACCGACGCACCCACACACATAAGACTGATGTAATTACTGTATTTAAATTTAAGTTGGTGGTGCGTGGGTTCAGCAACTTGAGTCTTATTATATCATCTTTAAATATGTTCAAATGTTTAAGATAAATAGCTTTGCATACAGTATAAGACTTAACAATATCAAAATTGATATGTATAAAATGTGAAAGTCCATATAAGTGAACGTCTATATACTACGTGTTTTTCTATGGTACTTAAATCGAGTTGCTTAACGTGTATATTGAAATTGAATAACAAATGTAGATATAAATATTTAATTAAGTACTTCAATTATTTTTTTTATTATTATTCAATTTAAATTTATTTATTGGGCTTCTTTCTTTGAGCTAATTATATGGGATTAATTTCATTGACTGGTTTGATTGAACAAAAGAATTTAAGAAATATTATCGAAAATCTCTAATTCTTTTAATATGTGCTGTATTTAGAATTTTGAGTGAGCATAGGGTATTTTAATTGTGCATAGCGGATCTGATTCATTGACTAGAAAACTAGTTAACTGGGTAGGCAAAGCCGATTAAAATGCGCTCAAAGTTATGAGAATGCTGAAGGAAGTTTCGACTCACCTTGAAAACGTCCACGATATGTGGGTTGTGTGTGTGTATATATGGGTGTAGTTTAGCGTTACCAAACTAAAACTCACAGAACGGAAAGCTGCTCATATTTGAAACACAACATTTTGAAGGCTGTGTGGAAATGTTTTTGTTTTCTGTTTGTAGATAGATTAGCTACAACAGTTGGCTCTTTAGATGCGAACATTTGATTATGGGAAAAACATGTTGAGTCCCAGCACCTTATCTCAGCTGTTGGCCAGACTAACTAAATCGGGCAGCTGTCATAAACCTAGAAGCGATTTTCCATGTTGTACGTCAGGCTGATATATACAAATATAGTACAAGCACACACACACACACACAGACACACGTACTCGTAGCAGCTCACATGCATATACAAATCATTAACATCATGTATTTGTCTTTCGTCTATATCCACAATCCCCTATTCCTACACCTACACCAAAAAAAAAATGACACCGAACTCAGTGGCCGCCACTGCGCACTTGAAGTCGCCTGGCATTGAGGGCGCGGGCGCGGGCGCAGGCGAGCCATGGATGCAGCCGGTTGTGGCATATTTGGAGGCGCCGGTGCGGCCCACAAAATCGCCAAGTAGGTGGCGCCACTAACGAAACTCAGTTTCTCTCGCTCTCTCTCTCTCTCTCTCTCTCTCTCTTGATATGTGTGTGTGTGTTAAGCGCCCGTAGTTAACAGTTACATTTAAATGTCTATTTGTAGTTGAACGTTAACTTAGTTGAAAATGAAACCGCTTACTAGTTGTAATTACATATACACATACAAGTAACACACACACACACATACAGTGACACACTGACACACTAGCACACAGCCCTGGCTGCTATGCATACAGTTCAACTATTGTTTTACTGCTACGTTTTGTGTATGTGTTTGTATTGTTGTGTGTGTCTATGCCTAACCATTGCAGCGACTTGTAACAACTTGACTCATCCAATATCAAAAACCGCATACAAACTTTACCCGTTTGTGCGCAATTCTCTCTCCCTCTCTCTCTCTCTCTCCGTTTCACTCTATCTACCCGTAAACAGAATGTGATCAGACGTTTGTCTCGCGCATTGGCGGGCCACAAAATGGCAGCTTTACAGCGCCGCTGCTGCACAATCATCGGAATCATTCGCGCCAATGCCTCTACACATTCCTAGCAGGACCTGGGCAGCGCGTCGAAGTAGTTTTTAAATCCTTTAATTTAAGAGGAAGTCCGCCAGAGTAAGTGCATTAATTATCAATGAATTAATTTTATTTTTATTATTAATTTGTTTGTATTATTCATTCACATTACAGCGGTTCGGCCGTCGGTGAATTACCAAGGTGGGTTAACAATCAATTAAACTGAATTCATGAATATTTCATTTGAGTATGGCTTCCGCTTTTCAGTTGTGTTCATGAGTACATGGATATCTACTCGGAGGTGCAATCGTCCGAACCAGCGGAGCTGATCAATTCGCCATTCGGCGGCCGCTACTGTGGTGCTATACCACCGCGTCGTCGCATTTCCATGTACCGCGCCGTGGCCATTTCATTTTTTAGCAACAAGAATGTGTCCACAGACCTGTTCGAGGGCACATTTAGGTTTATTAATGCATGTAAGTGCCCTGCGAACATGATAAGGATTTGCAAAGTTTAATTGATAATATTTACAGCGGAATATGAAATTGGTATACCCATTGCTGGTTCACCATGTTCCTATACGATAACGCCTAGCATGAGTATCAATAAAACTGGCGCACTCATATCGCCAACCTATCCAGGTGCCTATCCGAAGGATATGTCATGCACATATCAATTTCTTGGTGAATCAAATCAGAGAGTTAGATTAGAGTTTCGTGATTTTGATCTGTTTTTTGGTGGACCACAGTGAGTACCCCTAATGCTGTACAAATTCACAAACACACTCGCCTACCGACCTACCCACCCACACAACACGCTCAAAACAGTTTCCAGTCAAAAATCAAAGCAAATTCTCGATACTTTGAATTTATTTTGATCTGCAGCTGCCACAGCACTCACACTCGCACACGCACACGCACATACACATATACACGCGCACTCACATATTGCATCATATCTGTGAACTATCTAAAAGAATTATTTATTTAAATTCTATGTAAATTCTATTCTATCTACGTTCTGCTCCAATTGCTATAACAATTTATTCGTCTACAACCAAATTACTGTTTACTATCATCATTGAAAAATATATAAAAAATCAACAACAACAACCACAACAACATGAACAACAACATACAAACAGCTGCCCATTTGACTATGTGAAAGTGTACGATGGTCCAGATAATTCGTCAGCATTAATCGGTACATATTGCGGACAGCAAAGAAACTTAGTATTGTATTCGAGCGAATCGAGCCTTTTTGTTCACTTTTATACCCTACCGCGTACCGCAAATTCCCAAAATCGCGGCTTCAAAGGAATTTATGAATTTAGCGAAAGTTTTGTTAAATTAGATTTTATACGTAAGTATTACTCAGCCATAAATAAAGTAATCTGTAATTATATTTCAGTTCAACAACCATTGTCCCAGAATGACGGTCATTTAGTGGCGCTGCCAACTGCGTTGTGAGTGCAACAGTTAGTCGGCAACGCCACAAAATGGCCGCCATGCACGCATTTGATGGCTCAGTGTATGTGTTTGAAGCACATTTTCACTCATTTGTTCATTTGTGTTGCATTCTATCAGCTAATCTATTTGATCTATGACTTAACCCATTCTCTCTGTCTCTGTCTCTGTCTCTATCTACAATCTGAAATTCATCCTACAATTCTGACAACTGCTTTAAAATCTGATGCAAATTGCACTCTCTAAATCTCTACAAATCATCTAAAAATGCAACAATAAATTTTAAAACGAAATCCAACAAAATTGCGTTCATCAGGTGAAAATGATGGCATTCACATACGTGGCTCAGAATGTGATCAAAAGATTTTATCAAGTAAAGAATCGACAGGAGTCGTGCTCTCACCTAACTATCCCTATCCATATATTCAAAAAACTGTGTGTAGGTAAGTGATATCTGAATCTCGGAATCTGTTAATGAATTAAGCCTAACGAATTGCACTTCGCAGATATTTCATCTATGGCATGCAAGATGCACAGCATCTGGAGCGTGTACGTCTCGAGTTTATCTCTTTCAACATACCCAAGGTGGAGCACAAGGACAAGGGCGAGTGCGTGAATGAGATTTCGTTTCGTTTTTGATCAACTAAAATAAAATTCTATTGATTCAAGATCCAACTGCACCGATGGCTATCTTAAGATTTATCTGAAAGGCCAGGAAACTGCCGATGCTTACGACAAGTTTGACTACGAGCTGTGTGGCAATGAGACGCAGCGAGTGATCAGCGATGGGCCACGTCTGGCCATGGTGTTCAGTTCGGGTGAGCTGCAGGGACGCGGTTTTAAGGGCAAGTACACATTCGAAACGGAATATAAAATACCCGGTACAGCGGCCCCAGACGGCACCTGCAGCTTCACGTATGTGAGCAGCTCTAAGAAACGCGGTGAGCTCAACAGCCCGCGTTATCCCTCCAACTATCCGTCAGACACGAACTGTTCCTATTTATTCTTGGCCGAGCCCAATGAGCAGGTGACCATTGTATTCGACCACTTCAAGATCAAGGCGGACAACAATGTGAATGCCACCGCCGGATCTTACGGGTGAGTACCGAGTGGGGCAAGTGCCAACGGAAAGCAACGAACGCTAACTCTATCGATTGCAGCTCCGGTGCCTGCTTTGAGGATTGGCTGGAAATGTATGTCGTCTACCGGGACAACAACGATCGCTTACTGGGTCGGTATTGTGGTTTGACAGCACCCGGACCAGTTGAGAGCCCACGAGGCGCGGTTGGCTTACGCATCACGTTGCACACGGATCAGGAGAGCGTAGCCAGTGGCTTTAAGGCTCGATACTTTTTCGAGTCGGCCAAGTCCGATGCCGGCGACTGTGGCGGCAATTTTAGCAATGAGGACTCCGGCATTATTACCTCCCCGAACTATCCAGCAGGATACAAGGCCCCAGGTCGGGGCATGGCCTCCAATGCGTGCAACTGGGTAATGACCGCACGTGCCGGCTACAAGTTGTCCATCAACTTTGAGCAATTCGGACTCGAGGGCGATCCAGCGAGTAAGTAAAAAGCATCCAAACATCTACTGACTGTACATCCATTGAATGCCGAATCTCTATATTAGATCGTGGATGTCCTGCCGCTGTGCTGCGCCTGTGGGTGAATGTTGACTCAGATCAGCCGCCCCTGGAGCTCTGTGGCGAAAAGCCTCCCATTGAGCATTGGCACTATATATCCACTGGCCAAACAGCGCGCATCAGTTTTACCACCAGCGACAAGACCGTTGGTGCACAGGTGAGCATTGGGTGGTTATTTTTGGGCTGCAGCGGAAGTGCAGGTATTCTGGGTTAACCATGCGCATTTCCCAGCTGAGCGAATTCGCAATAAATGAATAATTTAATTTGTGCAGGGCTTCCGCATAGTATGGACTGAGATACAGGACTCTGGCCCGGGACCACCATCGATTGGGCTCCTCTGTGAGTCCACATACCACTTCCAGTGCGCTGCAGGCTACTGCATATCGGATAAGCTGCGCTGCGACGGCGTCAAGAACTGCGGTCCCGGCGATGATAGTGATGAATTGCATTGTGAGTCGTGAGTGAGTCGAACGGTTCAGTTCAGTTTTTATTTTCCTTCTGATATACTTTAATTTTTGATTTACTTAATATACTCTAATTATTTATCGTTTAATATCGTTGAGTTTGTGATTTCAGTGCGTCCACTGAGCGATCATGAAAATCGTATACGTAATCTTGTATTCACTTTTCATGATTTCCATTTTATATAAATTGCATTTGATGCATATTTCGTTAGTTCTGCTCTTCATTTGATTAAAGCAACAACGAAAACTTGAACCCGACGAAACACTTACTAAAAATATATATTAATTAAATTATCTCACTAACTCAAATTAATCAACAATAATATAAACACAATGAATACTAAGCCCACTCTCAACTCAAGCATATTTAAGGTCTACAAACTCAAAGCACCAAAATTTCAACAGCTCTATTTGTATAATGACTGACATTTTCATGGCCAGAATTTTTGTACATACAATTTTTTACTCTTAATTATGTTTCATCCATCCACCCATGAAATCACTATTAAGCAATGCATAATTATTGTTCTACCTAAACATAGACACATATACACATATACATATGGCATTTTTAATCGTACAAAACCTAACCGAAACACAGAGCTCTCAGTAACAACAACAGCCACGCCCACACTAAAACTATCTCTTTTTCTCACATGTCTTCTTCTATTTCTCTCTGTTCTTTGTCTTTCCTTTCTATACTTTCTCGATGTGATTTTTCCACTAAAACCAACCGAAAACTAACAATCGTTACGTAACATTTGATACTCCTTAACAATAATCCGAATCAATTACCTGAAAAAACCCGTTACAATGACACAGGTGACGCAAACTCCACGCACTTGCCCACATTTCTTCAGACACTTGTTTTATCAATTATGGCACTAGTCTTGAATACGTACAACTAAAACGCTAACTAAATCTAAATCCTTAATGAAATGAACAATTAAATCAAAAAATATAAACAGCTAATTTCAAATTGGAAATGAATTTTCACGATAATCAAAACTGATGATAACTAACTTAAAATAAGTTAATAATAATAAAAAAAAAGAAAAAAAAAAAACAAAAGCGAAAAAATGGCAAAAGTTTTGAATAATTTAGTAAACATGAATTATACGCCAATTAAATGATAATGTCTAAGAATAAGAAAACATAATACTTTGGTCACATATAACACGTGAGTCCTGCATTAACTTGTCTCAAATCGCTGCACACGCCCACAGCCACAATCATGACATGCACACCAAATGTAAAAGAGCCACACAAGATTCCCAACTCTCAAAGACGAAACTTGTCACACCAAAACAGCGACACCAATATAAATAAAGCATCATTCTAGACAGATATTGCTATAAAAAAAAACCCTCAATATGTAATATATCAAATATAAAATTTAAATTTCCACCTATTTCTTCCTTAGTTGCATATTTGAGTTTTTTATTGTAGCATTCAAAGCATGATAATTGAAACATTTTCTTTGAGGTTCTGGCTTTTTTATGTTCTGCACTCAACTTTTTATTTTCCCCTTTCGATTCCCATTTGTGCACTAAAGGCAAACTGAGCTGCATTCTAAAGAATTATACCCAATTAAGCCATGCATAAAAATATGTTAAATCAAATACTTAATGCCAATACGAAACAGAAAATACAGTCTTAACATTATCTGTACCAGTAAGGTAGAGACACATTTACACATTTCCAAGTCACATTTACATTTGCCTCCATCAAAGTGTTTGAGAGCCCACGATAATGTGTATATTATTTTGTACATAAATAATACTTTACTGTGTTCTGTGCTTTGGTTTATTTACCTGTTAATTCCCGAACCAGGTATCACGGAAGCGGCCGAGGAGGATCACGACGTCCTAATTATAATAACACTAGTCGTCGCCTCGTGCCTAATTTGTCTCCTATGCACACTCTGTCACTCCAGAAGAAAACGTAGAAATCACGCGCGTCAATTGGGTTTACATCGAAATGCACACTATGATTCACAGACGAGCGCAACGGGTAAGCGAGAGGGGCCACAACTGGATATCAGTTACATTTTGTGTTCTATGTTTTATGTTCTTATATTATTTTAGGTTTTCTTTGATTTATTATTTGACTCCTTTGATTTTTTGAGGTAATTTGCATAAACGTTTTAAGATACTTTATACTAAACTAAACAAGAACTAAACACTTCTCAGCTGGTCTTAGCTCCAGTCGACGTCATTTGCAGAGTGGTGGGGCGAGCATTGCGGGCAGTTTACACGGCATTAATAGTGGCACGCTGATCATTCCACCGGCACCACTGCCGCCCACCAGTGTGCCGCCGCCACCACATATATGTATAGCCGGCGTTGACATATCGCACGGTCTGATGAACGACGATGACGACGATGAGGATGACGACGATCTGGAACTGGATGAGGATCAACTGGCAGCGGACATATTTATTAATGACGTGCATTTCGACGAGGATAATATCGATCATGTAAACCAAATGGCTAACGTTTAACTGAGTTTACGTATTTTTATCGCTAGCTTCAGCTATAAAGCGCATTAGGTTAAGTCGTAGCCCAGTTGAAGGACGCACCAAACTAGTGAGTCCGAACAGCTGGAGCAAAAAGAACTTGAACAAAAATTCAAAAGTTAACAATACCTAAAAGACGAAAAATTATGCAAAAGTGCGAATTGATTAAGACATATATTTAATAAGCTATAAAGGAGGCGCAAATAACGTAAAAAGTACAGTAGGGCGTAAGCATTGTAGTAGCGATAAATGATAAACGATTATCGATGATCGATTAACGATTTACGATTTACGATGAACAAAGAAGACAGACAACAAATAATAATTACATTTAATTATACATACATACTATATTATACATATTGCGACTACGGATGACGAAGGAAATGCGAAAATGGGAGAATTATCCACAGAAGATTCATATATGGAAAAAACCAGGCGAGCATGACAAGCATTTTCTTAGCCAGAAGAGGCCGCGAAAAGTTGTTGATTTTTATATTTGATACGAGTAATATTTAGGTGAAGCGTAAATTGAATGAATTATACAACAAAAAAAGGAAACAAAATAATAACGAAGAACAAATAATAAACATTCACATAAATAAAATAAATTTGAGGGCAAGCAAAGTAAAGAAACAATTCTACTTATTAAAGGGCATAAAACAATAAACATAAATATATCTATAGAGGCGCCTATAATTTTTATTTACAACCTTTTTTACACACCCGAGGAACCGACGAAACTCAAGTTAAACATGTTTATAAACTGAAGTTTTTAATAAATGCATAAACAAATACATAGGATACATACACGAAGAAGAAGAATGCATAAATAAATGAATTAGTGACTATCAAACCTGTATCTTCCAGCAAAAGTTAAACGCAAAATCCCTTAATTGAGAGTTTTGTATAAATAAGTAATAAGTAAATGTATTAATACAATTAAATTTTAACGCGCTAATTGTCGTTCCACACAAATTCCAAAATTGATAAATTCAAAGATTTTTGTCTATTTAAGCACGTTTTTATAGGCATTTAAAAGGAATAATGCAGCGACATTAAAAGAAAACAAGTTTCTAAAAATCTACACGCTAAAGAGAAAGATAATAAACACTTATACAGTAAATTAAAAAAAAAAAAAAAAAAAACAAAAAGCTAAAATCTAAAAATAAAAAATAATTAAACACAATAGAAAATTATTTGTGCCAATCGTTGAGTATTAATAATTAATGGTTATTAAATATTTTTTTAGTTCTGATTATGTTTACAATATACGCCTGCATTCTTTCTTAAAGTAACAAGCTTACAATTAGAAATCAAAAGATTATTTTTGTCATTATTTCAAAATGAGATCTTTGATCATAATACTAAAAAAAAGATGAATATTTGAGGAAATAATAAAAAATTATTGGTTTCATAGTGCTCGTACGTTTTGCATAAAAAAAAAAAACAAAATTTTAAAAGCTTAAATAAATGAGAACAATTTAAACAGTTCAACCTAAAACCCATTTTTAATAAAAGTATGTAGGTGTTTAATAAAAACATAAATAAATTGAGTACATTGAAAAAAATAAAAATAAAACGTTGTTAAAGTGTTTGCTAAATGCATAAAGATCAACTATTTTATAAGAACTAATTAATTATTTTTAAACAATTGCAAAAGAAAAAAAAAAGATAACTAACTCAAGATATTCAGTTTAAGTGTACAAATTTTGTTGTTGTATGACATTAAAGTGAACCACAATTAAATTAGTTAATTAATAAAATTGAATTTGTGTTCTAGCAATAAAAGATAAACATAAATTTAAAACCTATTTACTAAACATATAAAAATTAAAAAAAATGTTTGACAAGCAAACAGCAAATCCCCGTAAAATGTTCTAAGCGTTTACTAAACAAGACACAACGTTAAATTAAACAAGCAAGTGTTAAATTTACATTTAAATCTAAAGTTAAGCAAGGCAAGCAAATGAAAGATAAGTTACACTAAACAACATGTAAATCCTAAACCAGAATAAAAAGCAAAAAAAAAAAAATAAATAAATAAAAACAAAACCAACACAAACGAAAAATGTAACCCAAGCGTATGCATTGGCATTGAACGTTACGCTTTAGCAAAATATAGTTGATTAAACGCAAATTTTAAAATTGAACAAAAACACCTACAAAAACAATTCCATGTTAACATTAAATATAAATAAAGGTAATTAAATAAACGAATACTAAACCAAGGCACAAGATGAGTTTTATTTAGATAGGTAAGGCAAAATAAGTGTCCAAAATATTCAATGGGATCAATCACCTCAGATATTTGTGCACACATAAAACCCCAATAGTCACACCATTCCATAGCTAGACTTTTTATATATCGAAGTGAGCACTTTTCATATAATCGCAATCTTGCAGCATAGAAACTTTGTTGAGTGAGATGCAGAATACCTTAAAAATGAACCGAAAATGCGTCACGTTATTTGCATAGTTTATGCAATACATTTCATTGCAATTTAATCAAGCTGGCCAGCTTTACGCTGTGTTTCAGTAACCGTTAAAAATATTTCGCGGTTAGCCATCGGCGCCATGTAGTGTAATGAGAACCTGAAAATATTACGAGTCAACAACAAGCTCAATATTTGGTCCTGGCAAAAAGCATTCTAATTGTCATCCAGCTATTTTCACTTCGATCCAGAAACACATAAAATTACTTTGTTATTTTATTGCAAATTACACATTAATATAATTTGAAGTTTTCTTTTGTTTATTTTTGTGAATTTATACGAAATTTATCCAGCATTTTATTAATAGCATCCGCATCACCATCAACTTTGGCCTTATCCTGTTCCAACATTTGCTCAAAACTCTTTTGTTTAGTACCGACCAAATAAAAGTCCTCATCTGTTATTGTAACCCGGCCATCGGCATCTGCCGCGGTGCCTTCATAAATGTCCAGAGCTTTGAAATCAAATACTACAGTGAGATGGTCAGCAGGAGGTGCCAAACTAAAGCAACGGCAATAACTCACCCATGCTCTTAATGAGTTTGCCATCGGTATCAGTAAAATTGAACTGAAAGGTGTTGACCACAGTTCGTTTGTTGGGATCCGATTCCTTCAGCTTGTTGCGTATTTTCTCAATGATCTCGTCGCTTTTCATGCTGATGGAGCTTGGCTGTGCGAGGAACAAGTGGTTCACTTGAATGCAGTTGCTTGACTAATTCAAATATAAAACCCAATTGAAACGAAGACTGCGGATTACCGCAGCCGTTCTTGTTGTGACTTTGCATAATTCTTAATTAAAGTCAATTTGTTTGATAGAGACATGATTGACAATATTGATACAGGGCATGAGAAAATCTAAAGCAACGACTGGCCAAACACAGTATTACAGTGCTGATAAATAAAATACATATATTTTGATACGAAAATCTATTGCGACTAAATAAAACTTAGTATGCGAGCAGTTTATAAGAAATTAATGAAACTAAGGCTTCCATAACTTTAGCAGGCCGTCTTCACTATAGCTGGCCAGAAGATTCTGATGCGGGTGATGCGATAGGCCAATGACGTCTTTTTCGTGCACCTAAAAACAAAGGAAATGCTTAAGCCTAGTTACAGAGCAAGACCTACAGAATCACTTACATTTAGAGTACGCTCCAGTTTGCCCGAGGAAACAGAGAAGCAATAGAGCACTTGATCTTCACCAGCACAGTAAATAAATTCGCCTCGGGGTGAGAGGGTAGCTGAGATAAACGCACCACCCTCGCGCTTACCCGATGAGAATGACCGTACAATTTGCCCCTGCATGTTCATAATGACAACTGTATTGGATCTATTGCAAACGATAAAGTGTTCCGGATTCTTTGGCAATATAAGCACAGTGTTAACAGCCAGTTCATTTCCTAAGGGCTTGTATGTAGCTACGCATTCAGTAGTCTTCAGTGACCAGACCTTGACGGTGCCATCGGAGGAAGCGCTTAGGATACTATGACCATCGGGTGTGAACGTGGTCTCATTGACAAATGAAGTGTGACCCTTAAACTCCTTAAGCATTTTACCAGACTTCAGTCCGTGCAGACGCACAGTATAGTCAAAGGAGGCACTGAGCACTTGACTGTTGTCGCGGGAGAACTGTAGACAGGTAATGCCTTTGGTGTGCGCCTTTTCGAACTTACGCAAACACTGACCGGTAATGATGCGCCAAACCTTTATTTGCCCATCCTGAGCCCCGGATGCAACCATTTCAGAGTCACGCGAGAAGGTTAATGCCAGAACAGCTTGCTCCATCATCATGAACTGGTCTTGCGCTTGGTACTTCAAATCCTTACGTACTTTGCCGGTTGTAAAGTTCCAAACTTCTAAAAAGCCATCTACACTTCCTGTTATCAGATATTGACCATCTGGTGAAAATTGAGCGCACTCTACGTGCGACTTTTCACCAAATTTGATTTGACGGAAAAGCTGCGTGGGATACATTTCCTCCTCTTGATCTCTCATGGCTGCCTTACCACGGAACAAATCGATGGTGGTACCAGGTGGAAGAAGACCTTGATGCTGTTGCCATTTAAGAGCCTGGCCGAGCAGCGCCAAGAGCCTTGATGAGGGCACCACATGCACCTCTCCACTCAACTCCTGGGCTATCGCCGTTCGTCGTTTTTCCTTGCTGCTGCCCTCCGCATAAGCCTCGCGGGGATCAAAATACGCACGTTGCAACATGTTCTCTGAAAGACAAACAGCATAAATAAGATTTATGGATACAAAACTGTTGACGCTCACCTAGATGTATGTATCGTTCGGGTTCGTGCTGCTTTAGCATACTCATTGGGTCTGTTTGACGAAGTAACGATCGGGCAGCACCCAATTCTCGTAATTCTATCAATTCCAAAACAATTTGTTCATAGAGGTTGAGCAATTTTTTGTCAGGCAGCTTCAGGGATTGCGTTACTTTAAGTACGGTATCCCAGTGACCATTAGAGATATCTTGCACAAAACCATCGACGCTATCTACTGTATTGAGCGAAACTCCAGTTTCCTCCTGTAAGGCGCCACAGTCATATATGAGGTTTATTTCAAAACTATAGTCTTACCTGCAGGGTTTGCAGTGTTTTGAGCAGATTCGATTCTTTCAGGTATTGTTGGATTAGACGAATGACGCTACAAATGGTGTTCTCCTTAACCAGATTATTTTATAAGCAATTCATCATACTTACTCTGCTGATTCTATTTCGATAGACATGTTTTGCTATTATATTAATTGATTTATTTGTTATTGTTTGTTTTTAATAATAAAAATGCGTCTTTTCGGTAAGTCGGTACTAAACCATTTGGTACAAGTTCCTTTGAACCATTAGTCGTTCATCCATGTTGTGCGTTCATTTCGGCGAGCTGTAACAGTTTGTTTACCTGTTATTAACAGAACGGGCTTATGTTTTTTTTGACGTTTTTCGATATTTTAGAATACTTTTAGAAGTGAAACTTTTAAATATCGATATATCGGATACACATACAGCTCGTGCGTATGCCGAAAACATCTGTTTTATATGCTTCTTCTTCCCAGTCGCATTGGATCTTTTTGCATAACATCCGAATTCTGAAAGAGCTCGTTAAATCAATTAAAATGTCTAAAGCTGCGGGAAAACTAAAATCATTAAAAAAAACAGTTGAGCGAGTAACGCATACGACAAAATTAAAAACCAATATACCCGCTGGAATGGCAGCAGCAGGCCCGCCATTGGGTCCCATGTTAGGCCAGGTGAGTTAATATTGAATATGTGCTTACCATATAAATAATAAATGTATTCTGACAGAGAGCTATTAATATAGCCGCGTTTTGCAAAGATTTCAACACGAGAACTGCCGAAATGAAAGAGGGAGTTCCACTACCATGTCGGGTCTCAATGAACAGCGATCGTAGCTACGACTTGGTTATACATCATCCGCCAGCCACATTTTTCCTTAAGCAGGCTGCCGGCATCCAGCGGGGAACAATGACTCCGGGACGAGAAGTTGCAGGAAAGATCACTTTAAAGCATTTGTACGAAATAGCGACAATCAAGATACAAGATCCACCCAATGCCATGCTGACCATTCAAGTATGTTGAAATATGTATAGTTGCATCATTTTTACAATGTTTTATTTCATTAGCAAATGTGCGAGATGCTCATCGGGATTGCTCGAACTTGTGGAATAAAAGTAGTCCGCGAATTAGATCCCACGGAATATGCTCAATTTTTGGAAGAGCGCAAAGTTATCGTCGAGGATCAGCGACGGGAGCTGCAAGAAAAACGCGAAGCTAAAATGTTGCGAACGGGCTAATTTATTATATGAATCGTTAATATATATACATTTATAACTAAAACATTTATATCTATTCAATGCTTATACGCTTTCGATCCTTTGCAGCGTTCTTCTTGCGTCGCTTCTCCAGATGTTTGTTAAGTTTTCCAGTATTTTTCAAGTGCTCAAATTGCGCAACCAACTCTTTTGCCCGCCTTTCCTCTGCAATGTAAATTGTTATTATATCCAGGTTGTGATACTTTCTCTAAAACTTACGTTTTGTCACATAGTGCGGTTGGCGTCCCTCGTCGTGAGCCTTTTGAATCTCTTTACGTTCCTCTCTCAAAAGGTTTTGCTTGATGTGCCACCGCTCATCCTCGACATTCTTATTAACAAGTCTTTGCATGGTGTGCTTTATTTTGAGCTTTTCCTCGTCATCATGGACATTGTCTAGACGCCTTTTCAGCTGGTTCACTTCCTTCTCGCGAATTTTCGATATAAACTTATAGTTTTGCTTGAAAGTATCAACGTCATAGGTGCCCGACTTCTCATCAAAACGTGGATCACGTAGCTCAGCTTCTTTCTTACGTTCTACACGCAATTCAGCGCCTAAAAAGGGCACCGGACGCTTTGAACTTATTTCCCGAGGTCGATTTTTGTTCAATCTCTTGAGTTCTAATTTTGATTTCGGTTGCTTACGCTTGACACTTTTATTGCCAAGGACGGCCTCTTTGTAGACTTTTGCGCCAAGCTGTTCCTTAAGCTTCATTATCTCTTCAAAAGACATGGTTTTAAGGTCTTTGCGCACCTCACTCTGAAAAAATAAAAATAAATCATATTTAATATGATTTTTAAATATTAGGCCAATTAAGATACCTGTGTTTCGTCATCGCTAGTCTCATCGTGGTCGGAAGCAGCCAAGGACTCGCTTGAAGACATTTGTTATAACCAATTTATTTGTCCAAAGCACAACAAATATTTCACGTGTCTTGTTATTATTATATTAATAGAGAAGAGTGAACACTCTATCGATATTTGATAGTTCTATCGTTTGCAGGATGCTAAACGATTGACAGCGTTCTGTTGACTTTCACATACGATAATTTGTTCGAATCGCTCATAAAATTTGTGAAAAGTATCTAATTGATCGAGCTGCGAATCATCGATAAAGTAGTTGACTTAATAAGGAGCTGAATCGATAGCAACATTCATTCACTTAGCTGGCAACACTATACAAATCAATGTTTCCAACTGGACTAATAGGCGCGAAATAAATCATTCAAATGAATTGATGAGCTGACCAACGTATTTAGAACAAAGAAATCAAAATCGCCTTTCAACAGTTGGTCGCATGTTGTTCTTTCATTACCCGCATGATGTTTTTCACGTGCAGAAAATAATTGACTGAACTCTCGCTAAATCAACGTAAACATTGGTAAAATTGTTGGGGGCAGTTTAATGACAACCATAAGTTGATCATCTAACTGGACATACCCACACTTTTGATGGCCAAGGCTTAGGATTCTGACTCTCGCGACTTGTTTGCTTTGCATTGCAGACAGTCAAAGGTAGTGAAAGGCAGTTAAAGCAGTCTAAGCACTAAGCGGTCATGTGACTCCTAGGTATAACTAGTGTGAGCTCGTGGTGCATGCCACGCGTGTGTTCAATTTCATTTACCTAGTCATCGACAGGGCCGTACCTGAGCAAGAAGGCGCCCAATGCGAATCATCACTTACAAACTTATATTGAAAATATTTCCAACTCAGAATTGGGTAATTATAAAATATATATTTATAAAACTGAACTTTTAATTAATAAATCGAATAAATAAGTTGCATTTATTGACCAAATCTGATACGAGGTATTTCACTGGCATTATAATTAAACACATTGCTTGGCCTTTACGTTGAAGTATTCGGATTTGGTGGGCGACTGTTGAGAGCACCACACGAGCGCTGTCCATTCACCAATTACTCGCGTTTATGTATGGCGCTATTCGCTGCGTTGTCCTTAATTTCCTAAAAAGCGTTTAAACATCTAATGAAAGCATTTGGCTTGCGATTTTTACTGTCTGTCAATGTCAATTTTAGTTGCGTTTGGAGCTTCGCTGCGTGCGGTTCGTGCTGTCTTACGTCGTCCTGTTGGTTAGTTACAGCTACAGCTAACTGGTTTAGTTAGTAGTTAGCCGTGTCGCTAGGAGATTATGGTACTCATTTGATCATGGCCAAAATAATATCAACGATCAAGGCGATCCTCACGCGCATCATATTCAGCGCCCACAGCCTGCTGGCCATTTGGCAGGTGACCACGTTTAAGAAGGATATCATATACTGGACGCTATGTGGTCCTCTGTTGCTGCTGCTGCTCGAGGGAATCTTCACCATAATGATCAAGAAGACACAAGAATGGCGCTGGTAAGTGGACAGATCCTTCGAGCTACGCATTCATGTAATCGCTCACAGAGGTTGAGCCAATGTAAACAAAAAATCGGCTGGAGCTGACGTCATGTTCGCTTGGGGGGGTCTTTGATTTTCAATTAAAGGTGAAATCATGTGGTTAATGTGTGTGCAAGCAACCACCAAGAACAGACCATCATGACCACACAGACCACAGGCCATAGACTACGGGCTACAGACCACTCCTCCAGGCACCCACCCACGCGGCGTCGTAGTAAAAAACTTTAATGGAATTTCACTTTGGGTCTAGATAGCTTCTTCTGTCTTTTGCCAGTTGTTTACCTTTTGGCGCGGGGCGCATCACTTTGACTTGTTTGTTTGTTTGTTTGTTTTGGACATTCGCTTTAGCGCCAGCTTTTCATTCCCTTCTCGTCTGCGCAGGTTCTGTCCCTCGGTCTTTCTCTATCTGAGCAGCATTGTGCCGGCCATTTGGCTTCTTGAATTGGATAAGATTGAGCGTCGCCTGCTGGTGATAAATGGCTCATTGGTCAATGCAAATGTCAGCAATGCCAGCAATGACAGCAGCCTTACCAGCACAATCGCCGTCTCAAGCGCCTCGGCCACCGCCCGCAGCAGCATCAATAGCAGCGCAATGGTGCCAGTGGCGGATCTGTTGGATGATGCAGGGATCACATTGCCAGTCATTAGCCCAGATACTTGGACTACGCTCATCGAACAGTTTCTCATGCTTATTCTGATTGTGGGCCGTTGGCTGCTGCCCAAAGGAGACTTAACACGCGACCAGCTCAGCCAGCTACTGCTGGTCTACATCGGCACTGCGGCGGATATAATTGAGTTCTTTGATTCCTACAAAGATGATTCCATTGCACGGATTGGATTTTTGGTATTCCTCACTCTGGGAATTTGGTCCTGGAGCCTTATGCAGTTCACGATTGTGCTATCAGCCACACGAGGCAGGCGACCGCGAGGCAGCGGCTCTCACCATAAAGAGGAGTAAGTGGACTTGTTACCATTCTACAGAGGCACACAGTCAGTAATATTATATTTCTTGCAGACAGGCGGACTGCTGCCAGAACTGTTGCTGTGGCATTGATGTCTGGGGTAGAGTATATATGAATGAGTAAAAAGTATATATATGATAATATCGCCCTTCTATAGGCATAGTGTTAAACGTGATTCTTCAGGATGCACCGTTTCTTACCTTTCGCTTATTGATTATATTTCAATACAAAATAATTAACTACATGAATGTGTTTTTCACCTGTAAGTCATTGGGAATTGAGCGATACTTAAAGACTTACAGCTATCAATGTTCTAGGCAAGAACTCGTTGGTGATTATACTCCAGCTGTATCGCCTCTATGTGGTCAATGCGGAGTTCTGGAAGAATCGACGCGAAAGTCGCATGGCCAAGGCGCGTCAGTATCAGTCGCGGCGACGAGTGCACGATACGGACCAGAACAGCATTTATATGATATCCAATGAACGTGGCGGCGACGTCAAAAAGAAGATTAAAAAGTGAGTGCTAAAGAATAGACAAATTGACAGATAAAATAGAAATGGACTTTTATCGAAACAGAGCTAAGGATAGAGATTTTGTGGAGCAAGAAGCCAGCTACAGCAAGAAGAAGCGAGATAAAAAGGATAAGTAAGGCGACTCGCCAAGTTGTAGAATTAATGAAGAAATAGTGCTTAAGATTTTTTTAATTTTACGCAGAAAAAAACGTAAGCGCAAGGATACGGGTTACTCCACTGCCAGCTCACAAAATCTGTACTCCACCAAGGCCAGCAACAAGGATAAAAAGGGCAAGAAATCAAAGCGCAACTGCAGCAGTTCAATGAGTGATTGCGACGCGATGAATGCTAAGAAACAGAAACGGGCCAAAAATGCAGAAAAGGCTGAGAAGAAGTAGGAGATAATCGGACAATTAAATACACAAAGTTTGCTAATATTTATTTTGATAGAAAATCGCGGAAAATAGAGGCAGTTATTGAGGAGACCAGTAGCTCAAGCAGCAGCAGTTCGGACTCCAGTAACTCTACACTGCCCAGCTATGAGGTGATTGACGAGAAGAAGTCCCGGCGCCGCAAACATGGCCAAAGCAGCGACTCCAGTTCCAGTGACAGCAGCTCGGACTCATCTTCATCATCTTCCTGAACTGGACATGGATTTTGAACTAACGGCATTTACACGCGGGCTACGTTAAATGTAACGTTAACATAGTTTTTGTAACAGACAAAAGCAAATTTGACGGCGGCACTGGTCAAAGAAGACTCAGATGTCGCTTTTTTTGGCAAGACCATTTGTAAGGTCAAATCATTTGTTAAAACATATATTTTCATATGTTTGCATATATGTATGTTTATATGCTAAAAAAAAAAACAGCGAAAAGTAAAGAAAAACGAATCGAAATAAAATTAATAAAATACCGCCTTGATTTTGAAACAAGTTGACAGCCCTGCTCGCTCGCTTTTCATTTACGCGTTGTTCTCTGTATCTTACTTGCTCTCTCTCTCTCTCTATCTCTGTTTTATTGTGCTCTGAGCATGGAAATGATTGAGCCTAGCAACGGCGCCAGCTGCTTTTGACTTAGCGTACAACACTTTTGTTGACACTCAAAGTAAATGAACATGTGTGTGTATATATATGTGTGTGCGTGGGTATAGGTTTGGGTACGTAAGTATCTGTACGCCTCGGATTTGTATGTAGCTTTTGTAATAATAAATAGTTGCTGTTGAGCGTTCGAGCGGTGTGGACGTGTTAGTGTTGTGATACGGAAAAAGCTTTTTCTGCCCGTCAAGTTTAAAATAAGTGTGAGTTTTTGCTCTATGTCGTACACAAGTGTAAATGTATTTGTATATAGATGTTGTAGACACTTGCGTGTTTGTAAGTTTTATACACTATTCTCGCAAATTTATTTAAATCTTACGAGATCTCTCGATACAATTTCCTCCCGCACAAAGAAAAATAAAAACATCAGCAACAACGTAGCGTGCTTGTTGCTGCTGCCTGCTATCATAATACGGCAATAACAATAGCAACAAAAACAAAGAAGGTATAACAAATTTGTTGTTGAAATAGTTGAAAAAAAAAAAAAACAAAAAAAAAAACTGATAAAAACTTCACTGATAATGAAACAGGTGTGAAATGCTAATTGAACTCTTTAAGTGTTTCGCAAAAACTTGAAAGTGCAATTAGCATTTAAAAATTGTTCTAAAGATATACAACTTTAAATTTATGCAGAGTGCAAAATTGCTTGAGTGACCGAAGCTCGGAATCTCAATCAAACAGAATACATATGCCTACACGTCCATACATACTTATGTATGTATGTATATGTACATGTAAACATTGTGCTTACACTGACACTGCGAGTCAAGTGAGCAGTTGGCGCACATTACCATGCCAAAGAGCTGCGGGCTCTTCTATTCAACTGACCTGCGCTGTGCTACAAAATAGACGCCTAGTGGAGTTATCCAGCTGTTCGGGGCAAACAAATATCGTGTACACAAAACACGTTTCCACCATGCACAACAATGTGTATATATATGTATATATAATACATATATATATATATATATATATGTATGGTATATAACCCAAAGTCAGTCCACACCGACGATTATTTTATTTCTTGTGCTTTTGCTTTTAGCTTTGTTACACCGCTCTTCCCAAGTATTCGAAGGTTAAGGCGAATTGTAACCTGCCCCCACGCACGCTCATGTCCATGCCCTCTTCTCTCGCGTGTCTGCCCTTTATTAGCCAGAAACAAAAGCCACAAGCACCAACAACCACTTGCTGCTCTATTTTGGCATTTGCTATCATACGCTGTGAAGCTCTTTACGCTCTAAACCGTATGCCGGTTTGTTGGATACGTAATATACAAAAACGAATTGTTTTGCTTTGTTGTTGACAGCTGTTAGATTTGTCAGCTACGCATTTCCCTTTTCGATTAGGGAATTGTCTGCTCGCTCAAGCTGCACATGCTGCATATTATAAGTGATATCATACGAACTAAGCGACTTAATCATTCCACTCATTGCTTGACTAAAACCACTTCATTAAGAATTCAGACACAGTCTGTTAGTGGCCCAAGGCTCTGCGGATTTTGATTCTGTTCCTCATAGCAGCTAAAATAACATCAAATCATTATATTTTTCTGAAACGTGGCCTGATGTTCTCTATCTAGTTTGATATAAATGAATGTTCATAGACACACGCTTCTGTGTGTATATTTATATATTTCAATGCTCTCAGATTTTGCATAACTTGTTTAAGAATCTTCTTAGCCCGCCTCCCATGTGTAAGAAAATAAATTGACAAAAGTAAAATGGGTCTATGAATTTAAATGTATAAATAAATTATGAATACATTTGAATATACTTAGGCGTCAACATACCAAATTATTAGCTTCTTGAAAGGATGAAAGTCAGAAATACAATACAAAATGTTTTGCAGAGTCTGAATTATGTTTAAAATGTATTTTCCGTATTATTACAAAATGAAAAATATTTTGGTAGTATTTAAAATGAGTAATGTGTAGTTGACACTCTCAACTAAAATGTTAATTTCTTTTCTTCCTATATTATTATTCCTATATTCATATGTATATATGTATATATATATATATATATATATATATATATATATATATATATATATATATATATATATATATATATATATATAGTATAAATGTATATATATATATATATTTATACTATATATTACCAATTTGATTGTCAGTTCAATTTCCGTTAATGATCTACAAATTAAACAGGATCGCCATTGCTATTTTGTTGTTGATTAATGATTAAAATATTGAACTTTATCTTTATCATTTTGTATTTCAAAAAGGTCTTTGTAATGGATACAGGCAAAATATACATGTCGATGATGATGACAGTGATTTGAGCGTAAAATTTGTTGTTTATTTTTCGATGTGTTATAGTCGATTGCAAACAAATTATTGTGATTCGGATCATAGAACACAAATTTAGATTTTATTTTACGCACTTTTCAGCTATATGCTGTCAAGCGGCGCATGATTATCTTGTCCAAACTGAAGTGGTTATTCATAAACTGATACTCGAGTTCGTCTCTTAATAAACAATAAAAACAGTAAGCTCAACACGCTCTCCGATATATCATATACTTGAAATGTAGAATGTATATCGCAGTTTAAGGTACATAATACAGTGCAATTTAAGATTTGAATGACTATTTTTTATGTGCATACGAATATAAGTATATAGTCACATTCATGAATCGAAATTGTCTGTCGTAATTGGAATCAATTGACGCGTTTGATTAAACTGAACTGAATAATGTCGCAGAAATGTGCTCTGGCGCTAGATTCCGATTTGCTATGGTTCCAGTCTATTGCACACTCGACACCACCCATGAGAGGCTGGCTAGAATTGGCAGGTGAACTTGTTGGCCATCCTAGCATGCGATCTCCCATTATTTAAGGCTCATGTGGCAGCTACATGCGACAGTTCAATTACGATGTTAACTGACTGACGGCTACCTTTCATGCCGCGTTGATTTCCAGTTAATAAATTCAAACATGCTTCCCCAGACGTTTGTTGGCAAGCGAATCAACTTTTTTAAAAAGTTTCATTGAAAACAATCAGCGATCATAAAAAAACAAAAACAATAACACTAATGGCAATGCCTTCTTGTAATCATTTAGCCAGCTGGAAGTGCAGTTGTCTAGTTGCCTTATTACGCAGTATTCTGCGATAAAAGACAGCAAGAACAAAAGGCGAATGCAACTGGGACAGACTCTGCCGTTCAAAGTCCACTTGGCGTATGAGTAATAATGTAAAATACGCCCCGCGTATTCATGAGCTTTGTCAACCGTATATCCGACAAGAAATCCAGAACAAAGTCGCGTTTCACCTCAGCCCTTGCACTTGGCTGAACAAATTTATAATTATAATTATTTATTTATTCATATATTTACGCCAAAGTTAATCGTAGCGAGTTCAGATCTTGGGCAACTGTTGTTCACAACGTATTATTCACACTCTGAAAAACAAATTTATCGATAAGCTCTATGTTCATTACCCGCTACAACTGCTGAACGAAAGCGAATTAAAATAACCTTTTATTTAAATAAAAGCTGCAAGACAGATTGCATTTGCATAACTCAATTACACAAAAGAAAATGTGCTGCCTTCACCTTAGCTATTACACAATATCATTTACAATCCCCAGCGATAAGCTTTTTGTTTATGCTGCTCATGAGCTCATGAATGGCTTATAGACTGTCTAAGTTTCCAATTGTTCTGAAAAATCAATTCGGTGTGCTTATCTCACTCAGTCATAAAATAGAGCCCTGCACTTGAAGTAGCCGATAAATGTCTGCGAAGCGTTTCAAGTGCGCTGCAATTGTTAAAGTTCAGAGACCCCGAATTAGATAAACGAAATTAGTGGGCAAGCTGCCCATCGGATGTGGCTTCTTTTTCTATTTTGTTTATGCACACTGAATATGACATAAATTATTCCAGCCAATCAACTGATGCCAAGTAATTAATTGAAGTTCAACCCGTCAACTGGTAAAGCTGATGCCGTGTGACACCTGTGCCAATGGGTCAGTAGCTGCGGGCTTATCAGGCAGTGACAATAAGTAAAAGCTAAAAATAGAAAAACATAACAGGCTAAAATTACGAATACCCTGTAAGAAGCAACACACTAGTGCTAAATCCATCATATATATATATATATATATATGTATATATGCCTGTCTTATCACAAAGGGAAACTCTAGCTCTTCAAACTGTCTAGACTTTAGAGAATAACAAGTAACTAAGCTCTAGTCGAGACTGCTCGACTAAGAGATACCCTGAATCCATTGAGCTGTAATACCAATCATTAAGAGCTTCATTTATTCATTAATAGTAACCATCACATGCACACACACACACACACACAAACATATGCATGCACGTAATATGCTCACTGCGCAAACTTTATTGCTTAATAACTTTTTTTCTCGACATACGTTCTTAATGAAATTTTAGGGGAATGTTTATGAAATTTAAATGTACCTATTTGCCAAATTTCAAGTCTCTAGTATTTGATATACGTGAGTTATCGTTTTTGTTGAATTGTGGGCGAAAGGGGCGTGGCATCAAAAATCCAAAAATGACAAAATGTGCGGATTCACTGAAGCTATCAAACACAACTCAGTGCATGATTCTATCTTTAACGGTGTGCACGCCAGACCTCAAAAACAAAGCGATATTTTCGATAATTATCGATAAAAAAGAAATGGGATGAGTTATCGAAAAAAAAAATAAACTCGTACAGCGTATGGTATTATCGAGCATTTTGCTTTTTATTTGAAGTCTCTAGCTTTTGCGGTTGCAGAAATCCAGGTGTTTACACGGACGGACGGACGGACGGACGGACGGACGGACGGACGGACGGACAGACGGACAGGGCTAGTTCAACTCAGCTCGTCGAGCTGATCAAGAATATATATACTTTATGGGGTGTGGCACGCCTCCTTCTGCCTGTTACATACATTTGCACAAAAACATTATACCCTGAAATTTCCATTTTCAATGGATTCAGGGTATAAAAATATTGAGAGGAAAAGGGTGATTAAGAAAGAGAGCGTGTGTGAAACAAAGAGAGGGAGAAAATAGATAATAATGTAGAGAGGGGGAGAGAGATTGATAAAAGCGAGAGAGAGTTAGATTGAGGCACAGACAGAGATGTAAGACATTTCTCGCTTAATTAAACATTCATTGAAGAAAAATAAAGGAGAAAACCTTTTCTTGATTAAATTTATTAAATTGATTGAACACATTTGCTTAATAAAATATCCATATTGATTAAACGCTTATCTCAAGACGATCAAAATTAACTGTAGCGTATTAAAATTTAATCAGCAAATGGGTAAAAGAAAGATATTTTTCAATTAGGTGGATCAAACATTTCGCCAGAAATAAGTCGACAGAGCGATAAGAACCGATGAGGACTTTCAGTTCACATTCATTGTTTATTTATAATGGCAACAACAAAATTTGCCTACAATTGTCTACTCTTGATTGCAATTGACTTGTGTGCCTTGAAGCACTGCAGCTGGCACTCGAAGCGCGCCAAGTAAAGTGCTCAATGCGCGATATTTGTGCTAGCCCTGTTTGAATGACGTTTGAGTTGTTTTTCGCTCGTCACAGCCACTCAACACAACCACTCAACCACTGAGCCACGTGCGAGTGTGGTGCGCATTAGCGACTGTTGCCGCTGCTGGGCCTCGGCCTCGGCCTCGGCTGCATGAAAGTGCCGGCCGCAGTTCTACTTTGATTTGCATTGTGTGCGCCTCGCGCGTTTGCTCAAGTGAAACAACTGTGTAAGTCGAGCTGTTTGGCCAGCGAAATACCAGTGTGGGTGGGTGGCAGCTCCCTCGATCAGTTGGGATATTGCAATGCTTTCCCAGCTCAATGATCGCGTGTGTAATTACGTTTCGCATGTAAATTTTAGATCTGCGTTGTCAAAAAGTACAGTTATTCTGTGTGGGCTATTAGTGCAATTTATAGCAACAAAAGGTGCGGCAATAACAAGCCCCATTGTGCTGGACCCACGCGACACACGACACATGCAACAAGCTTTGCCCTTTGCCTTTTTGTTTTCTGCCACATGGAACGACCCTCAACTTGAATTCTTGCCGTTCGGTTGCAACGTAACAGGCTTAGGCCCACTGATTGTGGGTTATCTAACAGTGAATGCAGCTAAGAGTACCCGAATGTGATTGGCCCCTGGCTGACGGGTGGTATGAGTGATATTATTGCATGTGCAGCCTTTGGCAATGACTGTCATTGTTTTATGCAACAAAATCAGTTTTGTTTGTGAGCCAAGCTAAGATGACGAGGAATCCAAAGCGATGACTGCTTATATGTGTCAGCCTGAGCAAAGACGACGAACTTTATTAAATGTAAAAAATAATTTATTATAAATATATTTGTGGCCTTTGACGGTATTACAAAGTCAATATTTGCATAAATATTTTGCATATAACTTAGAAATCTTTTCTACATAGTCAGCATATTAAATAATGTCGATTGAAAGTATTTTAAAACAAAATTCAGTCGTTGAAGTAGTATTTATTTAAGTGTTCCAAATTTCTGTACTTATTTTTTTATTTTTTCTTTAATGCTGTACTGCCTTATCAAACCTCAAAGCTGATCATAGTAGGTGCCTCGTGAGAGTTGAATGAAACATGTAATTTTATGTAAAAAGCTGATTGTGAAGCTTGGAGTAAATTCCATAATTTAGTGACGAAATAAATTGTGAAAAAAAACCAGCTAACTATTAGCGGCGCGAGAGATCTTTTGCCAACATATTTGTGGCGCACAAATTGCAGAATTATATTGATGCAACCCCGTTCTGTGCTGGTGCGTTTACACATTGTTTAGACTGGCGGCTGATACGTTCCTTTGAATGGTAAACAGCAGCAAAAGGCAAGCGAGCGCAAAGTACTTATTGCACTTGTGTGACATTGACATTGGCAACCAGTTGAGTGCATGCGATTAAGATTCAATTCAAATTTATTTTGCAGTTTAGTGCGCAGCTCTCGACGGGCAACATGTTGCATCTCTGCTAATTGGCAGCAGGCCAGCGGTGCAGTTCGAGGTGGTGAATAACCAATTGGAAATACTAAGAGCTATGTTCACTAAGAGCGCCTCTCATAACGAGACCAGTGCATCATGCGGCACTGAACTACAAGTAAACGACGGCAACCACACACAAATTGAACACCTTAAAGGCAACAACAACAACAACAACTACAGCAACAAAGAGTCTCCGCAGTCTGCGATTCACTCACCAGATGAGCGTTACGTCTGCGACATTGCCATGATGAGCCTTGCCGATGAAGTTGAGCAAATGGCGACACGAACCACGGATCAGACGCTTGACAACGCGGTCAGCAATGACAACGAGCTGGAAATTGATCGCCAAGAAGAGGAGCGGGCGATCGACCACTTGGTGTGCGCATCCAGTGGCGGCACTTTGATAGCACCGTAATTATTTCCCCAATATATTTTATAATTATTTGCTATTGCTCAGCTGTTATTAAATTATTTTATTTTTATTTCAGTGGCCACCATAACAGCGGCAGCATGCGAGTCCTCCTCGGAGTCTTGGTTCGCCTGGTGCTGCCCTTGGCCCATGGGGTCGCCCGCGGCATCAAGGGCATACGCGATGTTCGCATGCTACGCATGCTGCAGAACCTGACCTCCAGTCGCCAGGCGCTGACCAACCTGGTGGCCTTTGCTGCCAACACCTTGTCGCTAAATCTATCTTCCGTACAAGGTTAGTTCGTGAAATGCAGAGCATTGCCTCAGTTACCCAATTACTCATTGGTTCATCATGCTCATGCCGAAATCATCACAGCTTTTTATATCAAAATGTTATCGCTCAACCCGCAATCTCTTTCATTGACAGTTTCCAATCGTCTGGGGCCCTTGCTCAATTTACTTAAGTTGCGCAAGTCCCAAGATGGCTTGGAAATCCTGCCAGATACGCTGACCACACGTATACCGATCACACCCATACCGCCTAATACGCCCACAACACCCCGCACACCGTTGCAGGGGCCGCCAATCTACAGCTCAAGCTCAAACTGTTGCACCCTCAATATACTCGCCGAGCCGACACCTGGCACGCCCATACGCGCCGACATCGTGCTTGTGCACGGCCTGCACGGCTCGCTGGTGAACACGTGGCGACAGGGCCTGTGGCAAAATGAGCGCCACCCGGTGGAGTTCGATCGTCCGCCACAGCCACCTGTGCGTCCACCCAAGCGACCTCGTTATTCACGCAGCGCCTCAATACATCCAGCACCTCGAGAGAAGCGCGCCAAGTTCGCTTTCCGCACTCGCAGCTTGGATACAGATGCAACTATTGAAGATGCCGCCTGGCAGCGCGCAGCTGTGCCACAAACGACTGAATCGGATCCCTATAATGCTTCCGACAATGATGACTTCGCGGAAGAGTGAGTAGCAAATTTATATTTTGATTTTTTACTGAGTATTTACTTATCTGTGATCCTCGCACAGTTATGCCTATGTTTGTGGGGAGCCGGAGGATATTCAAATCTGTGAAGGCATCGAGTACAGTTTCCCAACAATCCACCTGCGCATGCACGATGACGTCGAGCTAGAGCCTATACTGCAGGCTGAAAACAGCAACATCCCCAACCTGGATAGCTCTCAAGCCTCCACGAATCAGAAGTCCTCCAACAAAAGCAAAAAGAAACCATCCGTTAATGATCCCAACTATTCCAAGTGCTGGCCCGGAGACTGGTTGCCATTGGACTGTCCTGGTGTAAGAGTCATAGCTGTCAACTATACCACAGACCCCTATCTGTGGCGTCCACTTTGGAAGACAAAAGAACCACGCTCCAGCCTGATTCAGCGTTCACGTGAAATGGCCGAACTGTTAATGCAACATCGCGTTGGCCACGGACATCCCATCATCTATGTGGGCCACTCGAAGGGCGGCCTGTTCATCAAGCAGCTGCTCGTTGATGCTTGGGAGTGCGGTCGTCCGACCATGAGGCCACTCTGGCAATCTGCTCGTGGCTGTTTTTTCTACTCGGTGCCTCATCGGGGCTCCCATTTAGCTTCCATTAAAGCCCCGTTGCTATCGCGCTCCGTGGAACTGCTGGAGATAGAAAAGAGTAAGTCGGAGCTACACCCCAAAAGTTCCTTACACTAAAAAAATTTTATTTGACAGATAACAAGTATCTGCTGGAGTTGCATCGTCGTTTTGCCGGCCTCTATCACTTGGGGCACTTGAAAATTGAGGTCTTCAGCTTTGTAGAAACAGCGCTGACGCTTATGTCGGTGCTCTATTTACGCATTGTGGGCGTGGACTCAGCCGGTGAGCCTCTTTAGTTGCTTAGTTAATTATAAACATAATAATAAGTGTTTGTATTATGACATTAAACAGATCCAGGTTTCGGTGAAGTATGCGGCATACGGCTGGATCATCGTGAGATCTGCAAGCCGCGCAGTCGGGACTGCATTCTGTACAAGGAATTGGTCAAAATGATAAAAAAGGTGTGCTGAGACCTCCTCCTCAATTATCATTAGCTATACATACGTGCAGCAGGACCTCAGTGAATTGGAATCGATATGTGAATAGGCTTACAAGTTGCCCAATAATTGGGCGTACCTAAATATTATATTTAGGATTGTTTTCCTTGATAAGGTGCATAAGATAGCATAGCTTATTGTATCCTTCTTCTCTTTTTTTTTATTATTTGTTTGTAGATTCATAACCAATCATTCAAGGGATATTATTGACTTAATTTGGTTGTTTTTAATTGTTTGGAATTCTTCATGTTTGAAATATAGAGTTCATTAGACTTTATATGTGCTTTTTGTATGCTCTGCAGCAGTCAGTGATTATGTCTCGGGTATATCGCCAATAGATCCAAAATATGGTTCTACTCCGCCTTATTTATAGCTTAGCAGAGCGAAAGGTCTCACATTTCAAAGATTTCTTCATTCAACCAGACACCCAAGATGCGTTTAAGCATGCCATTTAGCACGTAAAATAAATCGTTTATATATATATATATATATATATATATATATATATATATATATATGTATGTAGGTTATGGCAAGTTTTGCGATTTTATATTGTGATCATTTGATAGTTGTGATTTGATCATATATTAATAGTACTGTACAGGTATTTAGCCCAGAGAAAGCTCTATGTTGTATATTTGTGTAAATCGACGACGCTGTTAAGCGTTTCCAGCGAATCAAACTGCATAGGCATTGATAAGGATATTATGCCTATTTGATATTGTATACAAACCTGAGAGTTACTAAAGATTTACAACTAAGACAATTGTATTGTATATACTTACTAATAAAAGTACATTTCACTTTTATAAACAAAACAAATGCAAATTATGTTGTTTCTTTTGTCGTCAAACCTTATTTTTAATATGATTTTTGTTTCTTTCCAATAGTTTCTTTCCAATAGTATTTATGTATATATAGTATAATCATCGTTACATATTATATTAGACTCTGTAGCCGTGTTAATTGTTGGTTGGTATGTTAAATTACTGGCACCGAAAACTTTAACACGATTATATATATAATATATATATATATATATATATATATTACATATATCGCACGCTTGCCAGCTGAGTTTCCACATCTAATACAATAATATATCTGTAGCAATGTACAATGTATATAAATTACATAAAAAATACATTCGATTCTGTTTTCAATTTTTATCTTTCGTCCAATTTCGGTTCAGAATTTAAGCAATTTAGCATTAAATATATATTACAGATGGAGTAATCAACTAAATGCATATCATATAGTTACAATTGAATTTCCACTCTTCTAATGAGGTATACAGAATGAGAACTTAAGACCCAAACTAAAATTACGTACAAACATGCTTAGTTCAAATAATTTTTAGGATAAGCATTATCAAAGAGTTAAGAACATAATTTCTTACAATTTTAGTGGACTCTGTCTTAGTTATTGATTTATATTGATTTTGACAAAGACATCTATGTAAAAGTCGCAATGCGCATTTTTATGCCACCGAATAATTATTTTCATATTTTCTTTTATTGTTATTGCGCTTAAATATTTTAAACATTTATCACATCCACTTACACAGCGATCACAATCGCAGTTATTAAAATTTTTAATTTCACATTCTTATCGTGTAATTTTCTTCTTTCTTATTTCTTTTAAATGTATTTCATAAGAACTACATTTATATATTGTTTTAATTAAATACATTAATTTGCCGTTTGCTGCATAATATAGATTTTTTATATTTAACTTTTGTTTAAAATTTTCTTTTCGTTTTTTTTTAGGAATTTTGAGTTCATTTTACGGAATATTTTTAGCCGCGATCAAAATTTGATTTTTTTTAGTGTCGTTTTACTGAGCTTGTTTTTATTGTTTATCTTAAATGTGGCTTGACGGAACACCTTTGAAGTTTTGTATGTGCTTAGATTATGCTTTATCTGTTGGTTCCAATAATATGGAGACACTTTCAGCTGGCAGATATTTTTGGAAACGTATGGTATGTGCGCCTCCAGACTGGCTCTTCGGGAGATTGGACTGTAGGCTTGCTAAGTATTGATATGGTTTCGTAATGAAGCACATATACCATTGTGGAAGCCACATATTGAAATATATTTAATGTTTCTATGCATGTTTTTCATTTCCAATGGGAAAGGTACTATTGTTTTTTGTAATTGTTGTTGTTTAGATTTGTTTGGTTGGCTGTTGATTGACGGGTTTGTTTATGGTTTAAATAGGTGTTATTGCACTTATATCTAAATACGTATACAGTTACAGTTTTTAAACGTATTCTTTCAATACGGAATCGTACATTGTATATTCTTTAATTGAATTTGCGTGTCTAATTTAACTTTTTGCTACATTGTTGTTTTTGTTTTTTTTTTTATTACGTCATTGTGTTATATATTTTGATGCATGTACTCTATTTAAATACGTCTATGAAAATGGAATGTCTGCGTGTTTGGCTGTATGTCTGTATGTGTGTGTGTGTGCGAGTATCTGTGTATTTTATAACAATTTGAACATTGAACAACAATTCACAAAATACATATTATATATGAGCTCATCTTAAATTCTGCGCTCCATGTTAAATACATCTTATATAACTTGCAATGCTTATAGAAATATAATATCTGTTGTTCTGGTGTGTATGTGCAGGGTGTGTGTGGTGTGCTTGGTGAGTGTGACATAGCTAGAGGTTCTCTTGTTTGTACGAACTAGGTACAGTCGGTAATCGGGATAGACTCGTTCAATACGGCTGCGGTACGTCTGTAATGCCTGTGAGACATTAACAAAAGGTCTATTTATATGGAATCGAAATGCAATATGCGTGTTTGTTTGTTTTGTGTTCCGGTGCTGGAAATGGAAACGGGCGCTTAACGAAATGCAAAATGAATATAATCAGGTACATTTGATATATCGGTTAAACAAAAATTAAAAAAAAAAAAAAAAGAAAAGAAAAGAAAAATGAATATACAAACATATGAAAAATGTTCAAACAAAACGCAAAATGCAGCAATTAAAATACAAAAATTAAATATTTTACTTAAATATGAATGTAAATAATTCTATGCGTAATTATTTGCAGTAAATCGATATGAACACTATTGTGACTATTGTGGTTGCGTGTATATGTGCGAGCTGGGCTATTGCATTTGTTTGGCTTTTGGCTATGTGTGTGGTAATAGAATACTACGGCAGTTAAATAAATTCATATTAGAGAACGTTCACTACGAATTAAAATAATAATTATGATTAGCCTCAATTAACAAAAGAAAACAAACAAAAACTAACTAAACAAGTTAGCAAAACGTTCATGTGCTTAAGACTAAAGTAAATATGCGCTAATGTATATTTGTATATAAATATGCTGCTTATGTACTTATTTTCTCGTATATCTTATCATATTCTGATGGTTCAAGTTTAGCTTTCGACGATGAAGATAATTAAATACATTTATAAAATGTACTTCAATAACTAAGCATATAATTATGTGTCCTTATATTGGAGCTAATGTAAATATAGGGATCCACAATGTTTGGAATGTTTCGAGCTGCGAATGTGTATGTGTGTGTGTAGCAAAGTGTTAATGTATATGCAGTAGTAGCTTCATGGAATACTTTAGCTTGGCGAGGTGACGACGACTATGGCTACTATTTATGTTCAGCCATTTGGATCGACTTGGGCACGACGATTCAGCGCCGCGGACGCTGGCCAAGTTTGTTTGGCCATTGCCGTCGTCTTTTTGCTCTTAACAGACACAGAGTGAGTTTGTGGTCCGTTGACAGGAACTATGGATGCAGAAGTACACTGCTGCGGCTGCGGCTGCAGCTGCTGCTGCTGCTGCTGCTGGTTTTGCTGGCGATTCTTCTGCTGGGCACCAGTTGACTTCTGGTTGCCATTATTGTTGTTGCTAAATTGGCTTTTACTCGGCATTTGCTGTGTCATTTCGGCGGGCAACTTGAAACCGTTCGTGAGACTAGCACACGCGAACTCGTGCTCCGATGTCGGCGTAAGCGTCGCCGCCGATTCCTCTTCGGCCAGCAGGCAGATGCCATCATTGGAATTCGAGTGCCGCGCAAAATTTGTGTGGAATTGCTTCTTGCTGCCATTGCTAGTGCTGCTGGCGCTGCTGCTGCTTAAGCTGCCACTGCGTCGTCCCAGGCCTGGCATGGTGGTCACCAGCGGCAGCGAGTTGGGCGGCACCGCCACCTCTAGACCGCTATCGCAGTTCTTTGAGGAACCTTGCTTTTGACTGGCATTGGAATTGCTGCTGCCGCTGGCCTGCAGCGCAACCGCATTGGGCGGCGTATGGCGATAGGGTATGTAGAAGGCTTTTGCCTCTTGCAGCATGGCATCCTGGACAGTTTTACGCTCCGGGGTACTGGCGCACAGTGGTAGCTGCGATAGATTGTGCACGCCTGCAATTGTCAGCTCGAGTTTGGCTTCCTGATCCGGACGTCGTGCCGCTGTTCCGTTGCCATTGCCATTGCCATTGCCATTAGGCAAAGTTGCAGCATTCGCTGTGCTCGTCTGATACTCGAGCGTGCGCTGCGGCACAAGCTCAATGTGGTAACGGGAGCGCGGAATCAAAGTCTGCATTTCGTGGCAGTCTTGCTGCATTGTATTGCCACTGAGGCCGCCGGCACTGTCGCCAGGAATGCCCGAGGCACTGCTCAAATTACCGAAATTGATGTCGGTGGGCGTGGTCAAATGCGTAGGTCCCGGGGCGCGTGCCTTAAACCGACGCCTTTGAAAAATGATGAACAGCGCAAAGGCAAAAACACAGAGCATTGACAGCAGAGAGCCGATGGCGATGCCGCTGTAGACTTCATGATTCGAGGAGTTGTGCACCGTTTCCAGAATGTGATGATTGATCAAATCAAAGAACATGGGCGCACCCACGCCCGTTTCACCAACAACACGCACGGCCACATGAATTTTGTCCGTTTCCGTGACATTAGGGAACTGCAAGCGACACAGGATGTGTAAACAGTTTTGAGTTCATTAATTCACCCATTGTTCTCGGGCTTACCTTATAGAAACAAGGACGACACTCTAGAACGTTTGCCTCGTGTGTGACATTGCCCAAAGTCCAGAGTATGTTGTAGTGATGGACACGTCCGTTCGGATGCAGTGGTGGCTCCCATATCAGCTTGAGCCCATTGTGTTTGACCACACGCGAGTTGCTAATCGTGCCGGGCGCTAAATGACAGCAGACTAATTATGTAACTATTATCTTGGGGCAATGGGTAGTGCTTACGGTCTGGCAGCGTCTGCACGTCCATTTCGCCATAGAAGATTTGCGGCTTGCAATTGTAGAAATGGAAATTGTAGCGCTGGTTGGCACTGAGGCCAGAGACGAGCAGCACAGAGTTGACTATGGTGCGCTCCTTGCATTTGGGCTCCTGGTTGCGCAGGGGCAGCTGAACGTGCAGATGACACTCGTAGACGCAGGTGTCATTGAGGCTGTCCAGGAACTGAAACGCCAACATGCGAGACTCCACGGTAATTAGGCGAAATGACATGTTCGCCTGGTCGGATGTACCATTCTCGATCTATATTTGGAAGAGATACACATTTTAGAGCTTGCAGAGAGAAGTCGACATGGCTCGGATGCCGAGGCAAGACATTGCAACTTGCCACTACAGTACAGTCTACTCACAATCTTCCACTGTACATAGCGAAAGTCCTGAGCGAGATACTCGTTCTCGCTGGTGATGATTAGGACACGCATCTTAATGCGACTAAAGTGGTGCAAGAGCAGGCCCGTCACGTTGGCGTCCACCACCAGGCTGAAGATGTCCTCTTCTATTTCGAGCGTGAGATCGTCCACCTCGTTGTCGAGCACTTCGTGCTCCGCATTACGCAGCACGGTGGCAGCAGCCGACTGATTGAGCGGCCGAATGATGGTCAGTTGGCGACGCACCGCGTCTGCCTTCTCCTCCACGGCCGTGACAGTGCCATGCAGTGGTCCATCCAGCAGTTGGGCGGGATGCGGATGTGTATGATTGATGGAGAACTGCAGTATGAAGTACTTTTTGTTGTCCAGCTCCGCCTGCGACCACTTCACAAAGGTATCGTTGCCCAGATGTATGAGCCGCAGCAGCACTGCGATAATGACAAATGCGATTAATTCTCAACTTGGATTGGCTTCATCGGGCATTAACTTACAGCCTTGGGTGCAGCACACAACAGCCGGGCTGCGCAGTGAACTAATCATCATCTGCTGTGGCACAATGCTGCCAGAGCGCACCTCCGAGGTTGGCAGGAGGAATCGGGTGATTAGAGCAAAGGGACGATAGATGGGCAGACCAGTCGAGATCACTACAAACGAGGTGTGATTCAGTTTCATGGGCGCAAACGAGCTCCACTGATGCGGATTGCTGCGCACTATGTGCACCACGAACATGGACTGCAAGAAAAAACAGTGAATTAACAAATGTCACGTGGCAAATGGCGAATGGCGAATGGCCAATGTCGAATGGCTGGGGAATTACCTCCAAAGTGCGACTGTCGAAGGTGACATTGATGGTGTGGAAGCTGTGCGGGTAACAGCGTATATTCTGGAGTGGATTCGGCTGCTCTAGCTGGTGCTTGAAGCGCATCTCGCCAGTGACGGAATCCTCGCCAGCCTCATTGCGCGCAAAACACTGATAGATGCCCTCCTCCTCCGGATCGAAGGAGTGTATGTGCAGCTCGTTGCCACTGATGTAGCGTGTGTAGGAACTGTTGAGCGGTGCTCCATTGTGGTACCAGCTGAGAGTGGGCTCCGGATTGCCCTCAGCGCGACAGCTCAGCGTTGTCGACAGACTGATATAGCCCAGCTCCACGGGCAGTTTGCTAACTATACGCGGCGGAATCGTGACTACCACCCGGAACGTCTGCCTGTCCGTGGGCGTGGTGCACATGTAGTGTCCCTCATGTCGGGTCATGCTAGCGTTCATTATTTCCAGCGTCATGCTATTGTTGCTCAGCAAGGACAGGGAGTTGTTGGGATGCTGTAGCCACCATTCAATGGGCACATAGTCCTCCATTGCACGGCACTGTAGCTGCAACGAGCCTCCCGTGGGCACAAACAGTGTGGCATTCTGGAAAGCAGGCAACAGTTGCGTTGTCGTTGTGGCCAGCATTTGTGGCCCGCTGGCATTTGGCTCGACACGCACCAGCCACACGAACTGACGGTGCGTCCTGCTGGCATACTGGTTCTTGGCCACGCATCTGCAATGGATAATATTTCACACGCATTAATTGGCACGGACAGTGCACACAACACAATTATGCCAGTCACTCGGCCAGTGCATGGTGTTAATTAATGCACTGGGCCGACTCGAGCCAGCCAGAGAGGCTCCGCAAGGGTTAGGGTTACTGATGAATTGATGGATTGTGGCTAAGGTGTTGATATGCAACAACAGCACCAATGGCCAATTATAATGCAAGAAATACTATGTAATAAGTTGAGCAACGCAACAGAATAGAATCAAATTTGATTTCAATTCGACACGATTTTCAGCATATTACATAAACATCATAAATAAGCAGTAAACTCATCTAAATTGACGCTACTCAGCATGTTATGTAAAAGAGAAGTTAGAGCGGTGCAGACGGATGAAACTGACTGCCTGATGTTCTATTCCCGTGTGTCCATTTGTGACATTATACTGTGCAAATTGCAGGGTATGTTCGAATAATATTAAATATAGCGATATTAGAGTAATTTTGATAATTTTGATACACCAAGTCAATGTTAGATTCACTATTCATATCCTTTGTATATATCCTATTCGCGTGGAATATATCCTAGTTTAAGGTCTCTTGCACTTTAACCAATAGAGTATTTCCCAATTAGCCGAGTCATGCATGAGAACAGAGTACCGAACTGTATATATTTCAAATTTCATACGGAAGGACAGACGGACGGCCAGCAAGACAGAAACTGCTCAAAAATATGTATCTCTTAAGGCAACACATAATTTAAAAGACTTCACAGACTTTGGCAGGCCTATCGAAAGTAACAAAAGAAGTCTATAAGCAGGTTATACTGATTTTTCGCCCATTTATGATTTCCATTTATTCTGACATGACATTAGCTAAAAAGCTCAACTAACTCAACCTTTGAATTGATTGGCAATAATAAGTAATACTACTCAAGTTTTAATGGAAATCAGTTATCTCAGCTTACTTGTATTTTCCAGCTTGCTCCAGTTGTACTTTGCGCACTATAAGCGTACCGTTGCTCAGGATAAAAGCGCTGTCGGAAATAAAAAGATAAAGAAAGTAGCGAAAACATTATTAGTAATCTCGACTGTCAATCGACATTGAAACTCAAGCATGTCAAGCGTTATTGAAGCCACCAAATTGGCAGAAGGCGTTTTATTGGAGCAGGCTTTATCCAGCTCCAGCCGCTGCGCGTTCGGTGTCCAAACACTGATCTTTACTCGCCTGTTATCATTCGCCAAGGACTCGTTGCCAAAGTACCAGCTGATGCGAGCAGCGGGCACACTGAGAAAAGGGCAGCCGAGCACAAGGTTGTCCTGGGCCTGGACGCTGATATTGCCGTTCTGTTGTTGGCCCACAACAAGACGTTTCAGCACTGTAAGAATCGGATTAATCGGATTAATAATTTCAACTATTGTTAAGATTGTGAGCTAAACTCACCTGGATATTCGACTGTGATGCTGTCGGATATTACTTTCATATCATCCGACTCAATTAGACAATGATAGACGCCGCTAACGCGCTCATTGGGCGGCAGACGCAGCGTTCCATTCTCATAGATGAAGAACTGATTATTGCGTATGGCCAAGTGTTGGATTTCCTCGCCGTTGCGATACCAGATGCAGAAAATGGGTGCGCCGACTGCAGCGAAAGAGGTCAATAAAAGCCTCACAACAATGCGACAAAGTCTCGTTTACTTACCCTGGTAGTCGTCATATGGGTATATGATTGGGATGCAGTGCAGTAAATGGGTTTCATTTGGATTGGTTATGGTCAGTCTTGTGAAGGCGTGCTTCTTGATCTGTATATACGGCCTTAATATTGTTGAGTTTTTCGATTGTGTAGCGGCAGCAACTGCAATAAAAGAGAACAAACATTTTGAGTTGAGAACAATGTCAGAGTGAATGTCTAATACATTCCAATACACAGACAATAGTCGAATCTTTAGTCAGTAATAATTGTTTTTTTTTTTTAGGTCTCATATAAGGATGTTCACTTAGCCAATGCGAGAGACAATGCCAATTAGCAAAGCTCCGTGCTGGGCGCGAGTGTTGATATTTTTGGTGCCGCTGCTGGTGGTGGCGATTCTGGCGGCGGTCATGTGGCACGTGCTGAAGCCTTTTCGTTAATTAATTTCTTTATTGTTGGCAATGCAGCGAGGCGTACTTGTGTTTCCTGGCAAGTAGCACTTGCAGTGCGTATACGTAATATTGTGTAATAGCATACCTTCTGTGCAGCATGGCAGCTGGCAGCTGGCATTTGCATACGTCTGCTATCGGGACAGCTTGACACTGACTACCTGCAATAATTTCTCGTCGGCTGATGCATTCTGAATGCATTTGCAGTGTCAGAGCTAAAGTGGCTGCTGAAAAATGTTGGCACGGAGAGCATTGGTTGCATCTTCAGCAATAACAAATCGCCAGACATTAGTCAAATGCGTTGAAA
Source organism: Drosophila mettleri (assembly GCA_035047625.1). Taxonomy (NCBI): domain Eukaryota; kingdom Metazoa; phylum Arthropoda; class Insecta; order Diptera; family Drosophilidae; genus Drosophila; species Drosophila mettleri. The sequence goes on from JAWNPI010000035.1 coordinate 17,418,345, forward strand.
TTTATGCTAAAAATGCAATCAACTAGCGTTCCGCTCCAGCTATGGCCACCCAAGTGGCAGCCACTCAGCTGCTTAGCCACAGTGCGCACTCACTTGTGGCCAACTGGGCTAACGAGCCGTTTGTAACTGGGCAGACTTCAGCGACGAATTGCTGAGTTCTAGGGAAACTGTGAATTTGTTCAGTGTTTGATAAATGTAGTGAAATAAATAAGATAATTGCTACACACAGCTGAAAATATGGCCAGGGCTGTGATCAACTGCGAGTGGCATTGCTACTTGCCGTTCGTATGTTGCATGTTTGTACGCAATGTGTTGCAATTTTTATTGCTGTAATTACACGCAATGCACATGCGGCAATTTGACGCATGAAAATTCCTTCGACTTGCAAATGCCATATCAGCGATATGCCAGCAGCAGTAGATGCGGCGGCAACAGCAGCGCTAAATGCGCCAACTTTACAGCACATGCAGTTAAATGGGTGGAGGGCGGCAGGGGCGTGGCTTTGCATGTGCATGTGCAGCCAAAACGTAATTGTTATGCCATAATTGTTTCAATGGCAGGGCGTTAAAATGCACTTTATAACCCCAACGAATAGTCAAAGTTCAGAAAATTCGTGTATACCCTAAACGACAGCGACTGCAACGACATGTCACAAAATTTGATTGAATTACGATAATTTATTAATATTGCATACAGTTTCATTGAAAGTTCTTAAGCCATCCTATTTAATTATTTATTACATAAATTTGAATATCAGTTCTATTTTGAGGTTAATGTAAGCATATTTCAACTTCGTTCATACATTGCTGACTTTTCTTTTCCGGTTTCCCTTCCTTTCACTTATTTTCTTTTCGGCCCGTCATTACCTGGCACACCTACGGCCATTTATCTTACCTCAAATAGGCGATGTCAAGAGCAGAGGGCCAAGAATCATTAGCAGCAAGCTGCATAGTTAAATGCGTTCAATATTGAACTTAAATAGCCGCAGCTAGTTATACATATATTCAAGCAGAAGTCAAGTGCAGCATTTGCAGTCGCTCTTCTCAACACATTTATCTGGATGGTATCGAGAGGCTAACTATCAGCGGGACAAGCGATTTGCTTGCTACCAATTGGTGGCCATAACTCAGCTGAGCGCACTGCCAGATGGACAATCTCAGTGATTGAACTGTCATGACAGTCAGCTTTTGAGTGTCGATCGACCCTACCGTTAGTTGCAATTTCCAATGTAATTTCAGCTCATTTATTTTCTAATCTGCTCCGCATCTGGGCAAAGCAAAGGCCAATGCAATGCAAAAATTCTTGGAGTCGCAGTGCGAGTCAACTCACTGGGCAAGAATGTTTCTCAGAATCGTGCTTGAATGCTGTTTGACAACAACAACTATATATACATACTCACACACACACTCACACACACACACAAGTATACATTTAACAGCAAGTTACTAAGTTGTAGCAAGTTGCAAGTCAATGTTGGGCGCCTTCGGTTTGGTGGGGGCAGCTAGCAAAAATTTGCATAGTTGAACGCACGTCCACGGCAGCAGCGCATTCCATGCAGCAACTGTTGCTGCAGTCAATGATGAATGCAACTGCAACCGCAGCCGCAGCAGCAGCAGCAGCAGCAGCAGAGGCGGCGGCGGCGGCGACACATAAATTGCTGATTTGCTGCGCAGAGTTGCGCTTATCAAACGGCAACATCTTGTGCATAGATAAGTGAGGCCCGGCAAACGGCTTTGAGCGGCAACGGCAGCATTTGCTTCCCTCAATGGAATTTCACAAATTCAAATTGCCTGGCATCCTTTTAATGCCCCACAGCAGCAACAGCTCCCAGTTGCATTTAGCGCGCACCAGATTCACATTTAGGCAGAGATTCAGATTCAGCGATTCAGGTCCAGGCTCAGCTGCAACGCGGCGGGCACAGCTGTTGGCACACTTTTGCGGCTGCACCACGGCAACATTTTATGCAAAATGCAGCGCACATGAGAGATAATTTATCGCCTAATGACGTGCTGCTCTAAGGTTGCCCCACGTTACCATGAAATGCGGCAATAAAACGCAGCAGCAAACAAAAACAACAAAAAATAAAAAGAAAACAAAAAAAATTTGAAAAGAGAAAATAAAATAAAAATTAAGATGAAGTTTTAATGCCACGAGGAGCACGGGAGCATAGCTTACAGCAACTTTGCGGCTTACTGCTTACAGCTGCGCCCTCGACCGCCCACTTCACAATTGTTGAACTGCTCAAGCCTAACTGAACGGGCTCTTGGAGCCAGTCGCTTTAGGGGCGCTCAACGAGAATTTATGAATGTGCAAATATATACGACAATTTCGCGCATAAATGTAAGCTACTGCCTGGTTGCCCCACTCTGCCGCACAGCGGAGCACACCCACCGCAACTTGGCCGATGAGGAGCACAGGCGGAGGCAGCGCATCGCAACGCATGGCAATCGAAGATGCGTGTGCACATTCCACAGCATTCCGCACAAGCATGTGGGAAGCTCCACGGTTGCACTGCAAGTATCTTGTATCTCAAGTTGCGGCCGCATCTATTGATTGCCTGCACCACACAGTTCATTGGCGGCGCTCGCTCGTACTCTCTCTCTCTCTGTTTCCCCCTCACTTTGCCCTCGCCCACAGTTTGCAGTTTGAAAATTGCTTGCATGGCCGGGCACCCAATTGAAGTCGCCTTGTTGCCGCAGCCTTCTGGCTGCTGCAGCTCATAGTGTACTAACACCCTAGCTAAGGGTATTAAGACATGTTGATCACGTTTGCAAATAAGCATATAAGTTTCGGCCATTTCGGACCGCTACAAATCGTATACAATTTAAAAAAAATTTATCTCAATTCAATTAAAATCAGGCCCTGAAATAATGTCACACATTTTATTTTTCCAATACATGTAGCGGCAATTGCTCTAATCAGACCAGATATTCTAATACCTGACTCAATTACTCAATGAATGAATGTCTTAGTTATAGAAAAGAGTATTAAATATTCGACTACTGAGATCTGCCTGTCCGCCTGTTTTTGTTGCTAGCATCTACGATAGTTCGCGTCGCTTATTTATTTAGGTTAGGAGCTCAAATAGTTTTACGTGCGTTTTCCAATGCAATTTTCAAATGCCGCGAGAAATTTATGAGAAAGTCTTTGGTGCACCCACTCCACTTGAGCTTCTGGTGTGTAATGCCCATTGTTTGCCTAGTGCCTTTTGCCTGGCAGCTCAATTGATGACTTCTCTATGCGTGTGTGCGTGTGTGGAGTGTGTAATTGAGTGGTTGAGAATGCTCGAAATTTAGCTAACAGCGCTGCGAGAACTAGTTAAAAGCGCTTACCCGACAGACACACATAAGCTAAGCAAACCCACTCAAATCCCAGAGGCCGCCGCACCACACATATCCATGCAGAGGATGTTTGGAACTGAATTTGGGATTTCTGGCGATTGAACCACTTTAAACAATGGCGGGCATTTACTTTGCAAAAGTCAAAGATAAATTGCCTTTTAAACTACAAGCTTCGTTTGGTTAGTTGGTTTTGGCAAAAGTCCTGAGCTTTGTTTGTTTGCAACGCCTCGCACACACCCACCCACCCACACACACACACACACACCCCCACACACAGGGTCAATCGACATATTTGTTTAACTTTTGGCGCAGCAAGCAATTGGAATAAATTGTCTTTGGCAATTTGCATTGTCAGGCCACAGAGTTTGGGGCAGGCCACAGAAAAGGCAATGTTATCTAAAAATAATGCCGAAAGGCATGGAAATTTGCTCAACCAATAATGCCAGCAACTAATCCGTATCCTAAATAGGCTACATAATGCTGGCTTAAAACATAATTCGGTATTGGTTGCCATCGAGTACACAGAATATGCAATCGCTTGCAGTTCGCCATCAAATGTAATCGAATGTAATTTTAAGCCTTTTATTTATTATTAATCCGTCCAATTGGCCAGTGAGTAAACAAAAAATGGCGACCGGTAATTGGCCGCTTCGCAAAGGGCCGTGCAAATACCTTCCGATTGCAAATCATAACTGCACTGGTCGCCTGTCACAACAGCGGATAAGCAAAATACAATATGTTACGCCATAAGCGAATTCATTTCCGTTGAATTTTTGGCAGGCAGCAATATGCGGTGCAAATATTGTGCCCCGCCTAATATCCTCCCTCTGACTCTCTCTCTCTCTCCCTCCCTCTCTCTTTCTCTATATATCTCTCTCTCCCTCTCTCTCTCTCTATCCCGCTCTCCCGCTCTATCGCACATATTTGTACACTCTTTCAATAAATCATATTGCAATATTTCCGTTCAATATTTTGCTCTGGCAACGTAAACAAACAATAACAAATTGAGAGTCAGAGAGGAAGGGAGCTGAGAAGCAGTGCATACAACCGCTTCAAGTATATAATTCCGACAAGTTTTTGTTGTTTATGTTTTTGGCCACATTGTATGCTAAATGGCATTGGTAAATTGGGAAATGTCGAAAATGCGTTTACGCGACTCTTTTGTGCCTTCCAAAACAGCTCCATCTGCTCCTCCCGTTGCCGTCATGCATTTTTAAATGGGTTAAACGTAAACCGTTTACCGATGACTCAATACAACTTCCCGGAATCAAGCACTTTCAGACGGAGCAAGCGGCGTCAGCGGGGCAGGCAACAAACGACACATGGAAGAAGCAAAGTGTGAGAGAGAGAGAGAAAGGAAGAGGCAACATGCATTAAACCGAAATAAATAAATAAACCGCTGAAAATGTGCTGAACGCTGGCCACGGGTATGGATGGTCAATAGTCGTTGGCCAAATGGCAGAAAATAACAATGTTGCCAATAGCCAACGAACCAAACAACAACAGCAGCAGCAGCCACAAGCCAAGTAAAAAGGCGAACAGAAAAGAAATTATAAAAATGTTTCATTTCAAGCAGAGTAAATATTGCGAGACACACGCACACACACACAATGGAGGCAACTGTGTTGTGTGGCCAACTTGCACTTGGCACAACGGAAGCCAAGCGAATTTTCGTCAGCTACGCAGCGACTGACCAGCCAACAGCTAACAGCCATCAGCCATCAGCCATCAGCCATGAGCCATCCGCCATCAGGCAGCAACCAGCAACCATCAGTAGCCATCAGCAGCACCCGCAACCAGCAACACTCAGCAAATTTCTGTTAAAGGTGGGCGGGCACGTAGGCGTGGGCGTTGGCTTCGGTGTAGGGTAGGGCCGCATGGGCGGGTCACAATGCACAAATGCTGAGTAGGGATCGAGTATGGACAACGTCCGGCAACCGTCAACACAATCACGTAAGCCTCAACCATGCACAGTGGAGCACATCTGTTCATTCGAGATATCAATCAAACTGTTGAATCTTTTAAGTAAATAAATCTAAGCAGCACAATTTTCAGCTTTGAAATTTCAATAATCGGTTATCGATTCACAAATTTTATTTAGGATTTATTTTTTCGCTTCACAAATTGAAATTGAAATTTAAGTGGGAAACGTAGTTTAATGATTTAATGACTTGGAAATGTATATAACAATATATCAGAAATCTTATAAAAATACATGTATTTCAAATATTTACGGTTATAACAACATGATATGCATACTTGTTTAGGTAATTTTAATATTATTAAATAATTAAAGGTAACCTGATATTAGACTGAATATGTAATGTAAATGGAATACTCTGCGAGCCCACTGTAATTGTTACTACTAGGACCATAGCAGTATGATTCCTCAACCAACAACCGCATGGCATTGCCGTTGGCCCATTGGGACACTGTCCCACATCCCATCAACGTTCGTTCCCACTTTGCCAGCGAAAGCTCAGCAAGCGCGCTCTCGCTCCCGATTATTATGCATCATTTAGCAGGCAACATTGTTGCAGTCAATGACTAGAGCATGGGGCTTTCGGCCCGCACCCCCTTAACGCCTCTGGCTGTCCATGAGACGAGGTCTGTGGCCGTGCCAGTGCCGGTGCCGGTGCCAGTGCCTGTGTCTGTGGCTGGCTAGTTGAAGTAGGCAGCGTCACGAACATCGACAACGTTGAACGTGCCACAAAATGTTTTACTGAATGCGAATTGCAAGAAAAATTATTGTTATTATGAGTTGCTAATTGAATGGAGTTGGACGCAATGTGGATACAGCGGGAGAGGCGGGCAGCTATGAAACAGAACAGCGACTGTTGCTGCTGCTTCTGCTGCACACTGTGACAAATGGTTGAGCTGCAACATTGTTGTGATTGATTTGTGCAATGCTTTAGCATTAACCCCCCGCTCACAATGATGTCACTTTGCCAACGAAAACACTTTGCATCGACCAACTGTGAGCTGTCAAATAATCAAGTGGTCGATCCATCAGTCTAATCAGACAGCAGCCCCGTGTCACTGCCGAGTCTGGCTGTCTAGTGTTCAAACTAACGGTACAATTGTAAATAAATGTGAAATTTGCAAATTTCCTTAACCTTTGCGGGTCGCTTTACGGGTCGCCGCCTCAACCTGGCCACAACCATTTCGGTATCGCATGTAATCACAATTTCGCATTGCTGCGGAGCGGCCTCATGAATGTTACTGCCAAGTTGTCAATGTCAAAGTCATACATGATTCTCGATACTCGACATGCTAAAGCTAAAAGCATTCACAGTTACAGCAACTCTTGCAGCAACAACATTGACAACAGCAACTGCTGCAGCAGCAGCAGCAGCAGCATCAGCAACAGCATCCAAAATGTAGCTGAGAAAATGCCATGCGCATAATTTACGAAAAAAGATTCTCGAAATTGTTGGACAAACAACGTCTGCAGGTGAAATCTATTTGCATTTATCGTTCAACTGGAAAATTGCAAACTAAACTGGCAGTTGTGGAAATTGAGGAAAATTGTAAAATGAGCTTCCAAACAGCGCCAGGCAATGGCAATCGATAGACGAATTCCACCTAACATACAGCCCCAAATGCATTCAAGTCGACAACGGGAGCAAAAATGTTATTTTAGATTATGTTTTAAGCTAGAAGTGAGTAGAAGCAGAATGTCAGCTGCAATTTCAGGGATAATTAATTTGTAAAGTTCTACAACTACTGCCACAAATTGTGGCAGTCAACACGTTTAATGGCTTTTATTTACCTAAAGAGGCATAAGTGCATAAGCATGCTGTAATCTAGAACAGAGCAGAGTCGAACGGAACAGAAAGGGGAGCACTGGCTGCCAACAGCTGGTCAAGCCTGATGAGTGACCGGAGCAACCACCTAACCAACCAGTCAACTAACCAGACACTCGCCCAGTCAAGCGACGTCACTGGATGCGTTGTACTTGTTAATTGCAGCGGAAGCACTCAATTAAAAGCGCGTGAAACGTGAAACGCCACCTGCGTGTGTGTGTGTGTGTGCGTGAGAGAGTGTGTGTGTCGTTTAACGACAGCGACTGCAACGTGCAAATTAAGGCCACAGGAAACAAACAAATGCGGCGTAATCAAAAAGTGGTAAATAGCTGATACAGTAAATAGTTTATTGCCGATGCATAAAGCTGCAAATTGCCAGTCAGCCGGCGAAACCAAACCACATTAAACCAAACCAACCCAAACCAAACCCAACCGAAGTCAACTAAGCCAAACAGCAGCTGTTTGTCAATGTTTGGAGAGACTAATTAGCTACCAGTTGCCCATTGCCGTGCTCAAATAGAAATGATATGCATTTTATTTTCTGACTGTCTGTCAAATGGCTGAATAAATAAAATAATAAATAAGTGAATTTGGCTACAAAAAGAATTTCAATTGATTGCAAACATTGCTTGGTATCGTTGTGCCTTAGAATTTTCAACGAATTTTTTAAGCTCAAGTGTTTAATTTTCAAGTAACAATTCACAGTTTGGAAGAATAATAATAAAATATGATAATAAATAATATAGAAAAAGTGTGATGCGTAACAAAGAAATTAAGATAATATTATTTAATATTTTTCCTAACTGCATATATAACAATACATAACCAACTATATATATGCTCAAATTACTCTAAAGCATTCGCAGCTGCACATTATAAATCAAACAAAGTGTAATATAATATTATTTAAAAGAGAAGTTAGCTAACTCATATTTTAGCAAACTCATATTTTAGATTTCGACGCGCAACAGGAAAACACCGCCAAAGCTCAGTAGCAATTATAAACTTTATTTTTTTCTTTTTTAATTATTTAATATACTAATTGGGTGCTAAAGCAGATTCATAATTAAAGTAAGAGTTTTGAAATTTTATGTATTCAGTAGTAGCAACGCGAAGTTGAATAAAATTTGTTTGCAAACTATTAATGAGTAAACCTCAAATGTGGTATATTAAATGGTAGATAGGCTAAGAGCAAATTTAATGTACTTAAGGAATTAGCTTATTTGATTGCTCGCATATGTCAATACTCTGCAAGTCTTAAGCTCAATGAGTTAAGTAACCTCGAGTGACTCGGCATGCATTTATAGCATGTATTTAATTATATTTTAAGCAGATATCTTATCCCAGTCAGCGCTGTAATAAATGTCATTGGCTAAATGATTGATCAATTCAGACTCATTGATCAGCTGAAGCCACATTCATCAATATTGGGTCGGCATGCAGCTGGGACACTTCAAGCTGCAGGACAATGCAGCCGAAATTGAGCATGAGTTGAACAAAGAGCCCAGCCACAGAGCGATGGGCCAGAAAGTTGCAGGTTGGAGTGCTGTGCATGCCGTTGTTGATGTTGTCATGACATCATAAGGCGAAATGTCAGCCGTTTTATTATCAGGCACACGCACAAATTGTCGCCTTTGTCGTCAAGCCAAAAAGCAGCCACTGAGGCTGAGACTGAGGCTGTCAATAACAACAGCTGTTGCTGTTTGGAGGTTTTATTTGCCTGCTTGAATTATGATGTGTACATATCGTGTGTGTGTGTGTGTGTGTGTGTGGGTATTGGCACAGTGTGTCGCATAAATAATGCAGTTCATTATGTCATTTAGCAGCACGTTGCGTGCAGTGCGACACTGAACGCAGCTGAGCTGATGACGCCAAGTTCTGTGCTTGAGTTCCCTGATCTTAAACGGATCACATGCCACAGCAAAAGCAGGTTGTTGTTGTTGTTATTATTGCCGTTGCGCACCATGCGCGGAAATGAAGTTGTCAATGAGCCACTTCCACAATTTATGAGCGATGCTGTTGCCGCTGCAACCGCCACAGTCGTCGTCGCCGTTGTGGCCACCGGGTGCCAAGATCTTAATTATGACTTGAGTAATGTGGAATAACCGATAAAGCGTGCACACGCAAATACACTGCAAGAAATGGAACGTTCGCCTTCTACGACTGACAGTCAGCTGGACAATCAACTACATAAATCAAGCCGAGTCCAAGTCGGGCTATATAGGAATAGTAGACTTGAATTCGGTATGCCACAGCCAACGGCAACGATAAACTCGATGGCGACTCATAAAAATGTCAAATGAAAAATTTTTGCAAGCATTTTTGTGCATTTGCCAAATTTGCACAATTTAATTGTGGCAAGAACAACAATAACAATGAAATTTAGCCCAAATTTATGATTATTTTATTACAGTTCATGTCCATTTGCAGATCCATGTCTTGGCATGGGCCCAGCGTAACCAAAAATGCCATTTAACTGGACCATTTGTAGAGCAGAACCAAACGCATAAGATTTATAGATTATTTTGTATCACATCAATTCGCTGGAAGTTCTGGCAGATTATGCGCCACATTCACTCTTTTTATATGCGGCTCCATAATCCGAATAAAGCTCGGGCATTAACGAAATTTTCATCAGACTCTTTCATTGACTGTGGAAATTTGATTGTAACAAATCAATTAATGGCTTCAAGGGGCTTCCAAGCGGGCGGGACGACACAGCCCAGTCGGTGGTCTGATGCCTGCTATTTGGCGCGTTGTTTGCTGTCGGGCAATCAGCAGTAATCAACGTGTCCGGGAGTGGGCGGAGCGGTCAGACGGTTTTGCTCTGGCCCTGGGTCTGACTGTGGTTCTGGCTCTGGCCCAGACATTGCGTCGCACGTCTGAGTGCGCAGGGCAACAACACGACGTGGCGCATCGCAAATGCCGGGTACGTGAGTATCGCCATCGACGTTGTCGTTGTCGTTGTCGTGGTCTCTATCGCCAGGATTTAATCGATTAGACGATTTAATTGAACTAAAAACGCTTAATAAGCAATAAAAGCATATATACGTACACACACATACATGACCATATATGGGTCTCAACTGCGCTCCTATGCAAGTCAACAAATTAAAAGTAACACTTAAAATTACACCACGTAGACGTTGGCTAATGAAAGCAGTCAAGTGAGTGGCCCTGCTGCCCTCTTGCACATCTAATCCGCAGCAATTGTAGAACGGCAATAAAATTTTATGTGCAACACAAATGAAATTTTGTGAACCGTTGAAAACCACTTGCCACACGCTTGGCCAACAACAATCATAACATATATGGAAGCATATATGCTCCAAGCAGAGATTACTTACAATTACGAACAATGAAACCAATAATGTTGGGAATATTCTCAGCAACTAAAAGGTACTCTCAATGCATGTAATGTAACCTAATAATATTATATTTAGTATGCGCTAAGTGACCTCACTTATTTCTAATAGCTACAGGGTATAAAAATATAACAACAAAATAGACAGTCTTTGCATTGATGGCGTCTGCTATACTCGGTCAAAGTTTAAATGCCGTTAAATGCTTTCATTTATCAAATTTTAATTCTATTTATTTCTATTTCTATTTCGCAAGCCAAGTCAAATGTCTGGGCTGGCTGAGCCTTTGTGAAACGCCTTGGATGAAATTGACAGAGTGCCTTTACCCATGTTAAGCCCATATCAGATATTCTATATCTATTTAAGCAGCAGATTTGTCGCCTTCTTAAATTATATTTAATGTCAATTAAAGCACTAAGCAAACACCTTGTGCACCTACATATCCGTACATAAATTAATTATAGATATTCAACACGCAGCGCAAATTGTATATAACTTATAAAATATTCTAATGCTAATGCTAATTGATTATTAATTCATTGCTCCTAACGTGGGCAATAACTTAAGCCCTTTGCTAACAAATTCCAGCTATGTAATTCGTTAGCCAACACAGGTAAAATATCTTTTCCTTGAATCTATATTTAAAGACAACTTAAGCCAGCAAACTAAATACATAAGTCAAGGTTGGGTTGAAAATATTGTTTTTCATGTGGAATTTTAACTGAAAGCGCCAGCTGTTTTTGAGACCTTTTTTAGTCTTTCACGTAAAAAATAACAGCTGAGAATCTCATTACAATATGAGTAATCAAGTGGAATTGAAGTAAGAAAATTCTAGTCAGGGGTGCCCGACTAAGAGATACTATGACCGATCAAAGATCCAATTTTGATAAAAATATACATAACTTTATGCCTGAATTTTGATTTTAGCTTTCAATCGATAAAATTTAAGTGAAAATAGTTATCGACTTTCTGATATAAGTCTGATATGCGCGTTGTATCCACGAATCTATATATATGTGGGGTGCGCCTCTTGGTGACTGTCACATACATTACATGAAGTTATTATACCCCAAATCAAAATAATAGGCTCAGGGTATAAAAAGCAATAAACACAGCTGAAAGAGAAATAGAAACTGAACTATGGTTGAATATATAGTAGTAGCGTTGGCTTCAAATTTTCAATTACATCATTTGAATAACTGTTTGCGACGATTGTTTGATTAGCGAAACATTCTATTGCTCCAGCTAAGCAAGTGCTTAGTCGATTCACTTAATTTCTATATATAAACTAGAAAATTTCCATATAATTCCATGAAAATTAGTAACGCTGCCAGCTGATATGCCATTCATGAGAAAATGATACGAAATAAAGTTCAATGAACGCCATGCGTGTGCGGGGACTTATAGACGATGTCGACGATGACGAAGGCAAATGGCGTTGAGTGCTTTAAATTTAGACAAACAAACACAGACGGGCAGACAAACAAATGTTTGTGTGTTAGTTTGTGTGTGGGTGGGTGACTAAGTGTGTGTATGTTCTCTAACATCTAACATATGTGAATTTTGTACGGCGCGTACAATGCGGCGTATGCGTAATATGCAATTTGTTCTACGCCTGCTAGCAAATTGCAAACCCAAACAAGCTCACACACGCCACACACGCTACACACACAGACACACATTCACACACCCGCACACACATATTTACTATGCATATGCGACGACTGAGTTACTTTCAGGGAACATATTGCCTGCCTAGCAATTTGTTATTGTTTTTTGTTATTTCTGGTAATGCGATAGTCGATATGACATTTGCACAAATGCACAGAAAAAACAACAGGTTTTTTTTTGTTTTGTTTATATTTTTAATAGCGTTCATTAGCCGCCGGTAATTGGAATAGCAGGTATGAATATGCCTACACCAGTGAAGCGCTGTTCAAACAAATTAATGTTAAATAATAAAAAGCAACTGAAGCCGGCAAATTGCATTTATGTGCAGGCTCCTGTTATAAGTAATACGGTTAAAATTTTGTCCCATAGCCACAAGTAAATAATGCAATAAAACAAATAATTCAATAATAATACTGTCAGCGTTTCATCATGCTGGGGACTGAAGAGGCCCCTAACCAATGGAGGATATCCAACAATAGCAACAACAAACGCCACGAAAGGCTTAATGCGCACACATAATTGAGCGCGAGTAGAGGGAGCGTGCTATGGTGGAAGGAACTGGAGGAGTCTGGCTGACGGGGGTCCAGTCCATATATACAGGCATTATTAAATGCGCATGTAAAAAACCAAAAATCAATAAAACTGACTAACGACGAGGGTTCTGATGCGAGTGGGTTACATCCATACGTTTAGGTTACGGGGCAATAGATACCGATAGACGTGGAGCTGGCAACTTGTTCCGAGGCGGAAATAGCGTGCAAAGTGAGCGGATGCTAGCGTTTGGGGCAAATGGGTGCATAAAACGCACCATCGCATTCAAAACCCAGCTCCCAACCCCCAACCAACCCTCCTACCATACACGGGGTGCTGCAGTTGAATAACCTCGGCGCCGACTGCGCTGCTTCTATCTCTGCGCGCAGCACAGCACTGCTCTGCTCCGCTCCGTCACTTCCCCGCTCAGGATCACATATATGCCCGCCCAACAGCCTGACACACTCACATACAGAGAGATTATTAAGCATGAGGCCCAGTCAGGCATGGCCCATATGAGGCTTTGGCGCAGGCTACTTCATTACGGTGCGTGTTGAGTTAACACAAACACTGCAACGCCCACCAGAGCCAGAACCAGAACCAGTGCCAGTGCCAGCTTCAGCTTCAGAGACAGCGCCAGCAAACCAGTACAAACAGTTGAAGGGATGGGGGCGTGGCAGTAAGTCAGTTAATATAGCAGCTAGTTGGTTGCCCGTTCGGCATATAAAAAGCGGGAGAAAAACAGCTCGCAGCCCTACAAAGAGAAACCTGCAAGCACACACACACACATATATATACTAATACGTTCAGAACGTAAGCGCCTTTCAGGCTTTTTAGTTCAGCAACAACAAGCAGAGAGACAACAGCAATGAGGACAACAACACGGCCAATAAGCAACAGCAATGGAAGCGCTGGGTGAAAAGGAGTAAAATTAACACGTGGTTTGAGGTTGACACTCGCTCGATTTGCCGCTGAGCTGCCACGGCTTTTGTATATATATACATATATATCTCATTATGGTCTTAAATGTGTGTGTGGCTTTCGCTCGGTGTGCGTGTCAGATTGAGTCTGTGCGTTGCTCGGTGTGTTTGTGTGTTGTGTGCCTGCGATATTTACGCATTTTCGCCCTGTTTGTGTCGCCGTTGAGCTAATGAAAAGCGGAAATGAAACTTTTGTATTAAACAAGTCGAGGTTGTTGCTGTTTTGCTGTATCGCACACAGCCGTATCGCCCCTTGGGCTGTCCTTTGTCCTTTGAGCTGGATATGGGGACATGTTTGTTTGTCTGCCCGGTTGCTTTTCATCCAGCGTGCAGTTTACATTTTAAAAACAACGCACCCAGACATATAGAGATTGCGTATACGTAGCGTGCGCTCCACCAAATTACCTACCCATCCGTCCATTGTCTTTATAATGCGCGCGGATTAAATGAAGTCCTATTAAAATAAAGTAATTTTTTGCCGCGGCGCCACAAAAACAATTCTGCACCTACGTGCCATGGCGGGAGCCTTTTGTTTCCGCCCTCGGCTAGAAACCAAATTTTTTTTAAAAGTACTGCGCCACTCAGTGTTAAATGCGGAAAATTCGCTTAGTCTTCAGGATTCAACAGAAAATAGAAAGAAAATCAGGAACAACTGCGTGTTAATGTGCGCACCAAAAATCTACAAAAAAAAAAAAAAAATAGGGGAAAGGGGAATGAGAAGACAAAGAACGGAGCACTTTCGGGTGAGCCGACATAACAAAAGGCCAAAAAAATATGTGTATATATATGAATATATGAAAATGTAAAAAAACTTTTGAAATTTTTATGCAAATAACATTTCATTTAGTTGGCTGGAATATTTGCTTAAAAATGTGCAGAGCGAGCAAATATTAAACGAAAACTAAATAAAAATTAATTGAATTAAGCGACCCGTCGTGCTGCATGGGCCACAGCAGCACCAAGACGAAGAAGAAGAAAAATACAATAAAAAAGATAAGATAAAAAAAAGTTTTGTAATAATGTGCAGCAGAGTGAAAATGTTCGTTCGCACAAAATCTGTGCAGAAATCATGAAAAACTGCAAAAGGATGTAAAAGTTTTATAAGATTTGAAAGTTGCGGCTGCGATATGCAGCTCTGATATGAGGAGTGTGTAACAAAATGCAAATAAATTGCGTAGCATATAGAGAAATATGAAAGGAATAATAAAATAAAATAAAACGAAAAATTAAATTAAATAAGTAAATTGCATAGAAGTTTTCAGACATGCTCCCTGGCTAGTTATGCTGCTCTTAAATTCAAACATTTCACAGCCAACCCAAAAATTTTGAATTTTGACGAAGAACTCCTCTGGAAAGGATGCATAAACTAAAACAAATTATGCCCACATCATTGCAATCTCAACAGCTTGTTATACAGTTCCACAGAACAGACGCCAGCTCAAGGTAGCAACTGAATCTGTTTCATTGCTGTTGCAGCATTGCAAATGACGCCATCTTGACAGAGACAACAGCAAAGCACAGACCGCACCGCACACACACACACACACACACACATAAATAGATATATGCTGTCTATCTAGGTAGGAGTACATGTATGTATACTTGTATGCCTGTTTATTTGGATACGTGTGTGGGTTGAAACAGACGCATTGCCAGACAAATGCGCGTCAAGTTGACTGCATGTCTCGAGGCAAGTCATTCACATTCGTCATCAGCCAAGCTAGGCCAACAGCCAGACAGCCGCTGCAGCTCCCTGCAGTCTCACTGCAGTTACAGCTGCCGCGGCTGCTGGTGTTGCCAAGGTGCCAAGCAGCAACACCCACATGCAGCTTGATTCGTTCACCGGCACAGCTTTTGGAAGTCAGCCAGTTCCCAGTAGCAACATCATCGCTGTTATTAATCTAACGCAATGCACACTCACCAACACACACACACACGCACACACACATAGAGCCCACGCCCTCATATCCAGGTGGCAGTTTGAGCTTTAAGTTACGGCTGCTGTGGCGCGTATTTTGGTAGCCACTGTGCATGTTCGTGTGCTGTTGCCAAATGAGTCTTTGGCCAATAGATAGAGAGGGGCCAAAAAAAAAAAAAATAAATAAACTACGTGTAACTTTGGGCGTACTTAAATTGCCGTTTAAGCATTTTTTATGAGCATAATTTATCAAAGTTACGTTAATCATTTTATATGCATATACGAACACACGACGGCCAGAGTTTTTATGTGGGCTGCTGCTGCTGCCTGTGTTGTTTTTGTTGGTTTTATTTTGCTCTTCTAGTGACATAAAAGACATAGCAAAAAAAAAAGACAATATAAAGTATTGCAATTTAATTTGCATAAATTGAGCTAGCAAGCGGAGCTACCTAGCAGCGCTTCCCAAGCAAAATGCCCCAGCAAAATACCGAAAAGCCAAAATAATTTCATAGCTTACTTCTAACACTGCAGCCAGCACTGACAACAACAGCAACGGCAACAACAACAAGGACAACAAAAAGGGTTCTCGTAGCAATTTCAGTTTTGTGCTCATTTTGCCAGCATTAAATTTTGCATACTCCGCTCCGGCAGGCATCAGAGAGACGAAAGTTGAAAGTGGAAAGCACATCATTTGAAGCATTATGTTAAAATATGCGACTCCTTCCTCCCTTTCTTTTTCTGTTTCCCTTTTCCCTTTTTCGTTTTTTTTTTTTTTCCTATGGGGCAGCTGCTTTGGTTGCTGCGGCAGTGCTTCATTTCACCAAGAATGTTCCTGTTTGAAAGTTTTCGGAGAAATTTCATTATTAAAAATCATGTTTTAGGTTGTCGAGTGCAAGGCACTGATAAGCAAAACACCCAATGCCAACAGCTGCCGACCCATCGTTAACTCCAGCTCAAGCATTTAAATCAAGCTCATTACCGTCTTATCAAATTTATGTTTATAAGACACACTTTTCTCTCCATGTTCTATAAAGGGAGTATTATGAATCTGGCAAAGCATGCGTCGTCTAACCTATTAGATATTATGCTTAATATTAAAGTCTATTTCGTGTATATTTTCAAGCAAAGACAATTCTCCGATTGCTACTCCTTATTTCGTTATGAGCTCTAACAATAATTAAAATGAAATTTGTGAAATTTGTGTTTTCGCGCAGCTAGGGTATTCAATGCTCGACGTGCTGCAGATTTGCGTATTTTTTTTTACAATTCTAACTCATCTGCATAAATCGAAAGCTGCTCAAAAAGGAAAGAAAATTCAAGGAGGAAAGTATTTCTAGAAATGTGAAGTTCAAGTTGGCATTAGCTGACGGTTTCCATAGCTTGGAGCAAAGGTTAAGCTCACTTAGCGGACTCTTTTCGCAAATACTGTTGTTAATTTTTGATTTCATAACGCGGAGAGCGGAAAATGTCAATGATAATGTGATTAAATTCAGATACATTCGTAGGATATAATCGATACAGATACAATCGTCAAGGATGGAAGGACTGGCGAACGACAGTCACTAAGCCGCCTATATCCTATTAGTAGATTATATGCACACTGAAGTCTTGCTATGTGCACATAAATCTAATTGTCAGACCCTTGTGCGTATTTGCAGCGAGTGTGCCATCTATTGCCAATTAATCTATGCATGTGTGAGTAGGCATCATCTCGACAGCATCTTAATTAAGAACATGTCAAAATTTATCTTTCGATCTACATAACAAACATTTACTTGATATTACTAATCCGAGCATCAGACAAATTGCAAGCGCCTTCACCCGATGCAAAGCCCAAACCGCATTTTCAGTTTCGTTTTGCTACGGCCATTCGGTTGCCCTGGCGATAGTTTTTTGCCACGCTTACGAAAATGTGATGAGTGATGCATGTAGTTGATGAATGGGCAAATAGCCATTTGGCAGTGTACCTCGAAGACACGGCAGCCACAATTGTCGAATTGAACTGAAAACTGTAAGTGCAAAGTGCAATTACTGTGAGGTGAGAACTCGATGGTTTTTGGTTATCTTGTTTCATGCCAAGCAGAGGACTTGCTGGCTTTACATTTTGATTTTGTTGCTTATAATCGAAACAAGGCGAGTTCATTGGCCTACACACACAGACGCTCATACGTATTAACACGCGTGCAAGCATTTAATGCATCCACTCCAGCTGCCCGTACACCGCAACCCCCTTTTGAAGCTGTGTCGGCACGACACTTATAAGCACATCAAAATGCAAGCATTCACCGAAACCTATCCTAATAAATTTGTGCTTGATGCGCTTTCATGATGTTACCTGCTTCGACAACGTCCCTCTGCACCGTCTTTGTCTCAGGCGCATTGTATGCTACCCTTGTGCTGGCATTATAATGAAATGCCACACACATACAATCGCACATACACATTACCACAGCAAAAGTTTATTGCAATGCGACATTTGAGCTTCAACACTCGACGTCTGAAGTCTGTTACGTTGCAGCTACTGCTGCTGCTGCTGCTGCTGCTGCTGCTGCTGTTTCTATTCCTGCTGCGGTTGCTGCTACACCTCTGCCCCGCTGTTGTTCCTGCCCCTGATGCTAAATTTGTTACGGCAAGCGAAGGGTTGCAAAGCTCGCATTGCATTTGGCTGAAGCCCGCAGCGCTAGCGGGCGAATAACAATCTTCCTTATGTATTATATAACATTCTATATGCGTATGTGCGTGCCCTGTATAAGTATATGTCTCTCTGCTTCTATATATATGTATATATAATAAGTATATGTGTGCGTGCGAACCGGAATCCTTATGAATCCTTTCGCACAGACCATTTTTGTGTGCCTGCTGCGTCGTTTCACTCAATAAACAAGCGACGAGTCGAGCCAAGCCGTGCCGTGCCGTGCCGTGCCAGACTGAACGATCTGAGCGAGGAAACAATCGCAAAGTCCAGCCATCTGTCATAGATACTGTCAGTTGATATATTGATTTTCGCATTGTTTTTTAAGTCCATTTCGGCATTCCGAGAGCGTCCACCAATTACAATACCAAGAGCAGCATTGCCAGCAATGAAGTCTTCATTGTCAGTACTCTGCTGCTCACTCCGCCTGGCGACTTACTTTACCTGAATATTTGCGTTCGACTTGTAAATAATACAAAATGCAAATACACATGTGGATGAGCCCAGCCAAGCCGAGCCAAACCACTTTTAACGCATTAACTTCACTTTAGCACCACACACACACACACACACACACATGCACACAGAAGCACTTAGGGTCCACAAGGACAGCGGTACGCCGGGTCGTGCACGCGATATGGGCAGACAGCCACTGCAAGTAACAGCGACGTCAGCTCGCCTGCAGCTCCATTTCAATGCAAACAATAGCTAATAGTGCTAAAACTTACTCCCACAATACACACAGACACAGGCACTCACACATACACACATATATACACAACCGCACTCACATTGGTAGTGTCAATATTTGCAACAGTCAACGATGACGCTGCCACCGACAACGACCACGACGTCACTCAGTGGCAACTTCAGCTAACAACAATAACTACTACAACCGCAACATCAACAACAACAACAAAGCAATCATATTAGCCAATACAGATGTAGCCAGCCAACATGTTGAACAACATATTGAACAAATGCATTTCAATAAGCCAACGACAGCCGCTGACGCCGCCAACCGCCAACCACCAGCAACAATCAACACAACAACCACAAAACGATTGTGCGAGTGAAAGAGATAGATTAGCAAAGTCGCACAGAGCGCGAGAAAGCGAAAGGTAAACCTGCGCCAGCCAGGTTCAAAGTACCGGAGTCGAACTACAACCTGGAAGCTGAATGTGTGTCTGTTTGTGTGTCTGTACTTGTGTATGGCACTAATATCGAGGTCTAGGGCCCTTCCACGCTTTATGCGTTCTGCACGCTTCAACTTCAATTGTTTGCATTAAAATTGCACTTCAACTTCGATGGCTGCAGCAGCAACTGCAACCGCAACTCAAGCGTAGCTAAAATAGCTTCGTAAAAAATTGTTTGACAACTTGAGAAGAAAACGCAAAGTGAGCAAAAATGACAAGCAACCAGCATCAGCTCCAGCAGGCCGAAAGATTTGCTCTAGCTATGCTTCAGCTGCTGCTGCTGTTCGCTGCAGCTTAAGTTGATGCTAAGTAAATATGCAAAGAAATAACAAGAAGACGACAACTTGGCAGCAACAACAACAACAACAACAACTTTCAGACAGCCAAGGCGGCGTGACATGATGAGTAAATGATACAAAAACTATGAATGCAGCCCAGAGGGAACATTGTGAGAAAAGCGCCGCAATGTTGTTGTCTGAAGTACTCGTAAAACAAAATGTGGAGCAACAATTGCAAAACGGTTGACATTTCTGAGTCGCAGCAAGACAAATAGACATTTTACATATTTTACATATTTTTTTTACATTGTCAACAATGCAAGCTAGACAGAGAGAGAGAGAGAGAGCTCAACAGGCTTATCAAAGACCTGCTTCATAAATTACTTTAGTTGAAAGCTCAAACTTTACCTTGCGTTATGCAAAGTTCAGGTTTTTAAAAACCATAAAGTAAACGCAATAAAAAGTCACAAATACATGACTCGAAGATACTCTCAACACAAAACTGCCTTTTAAAGCACTCTAGTTGCATGCATTGTTTCTAATCAATTTCAAGGTCATAGTCTTATCATAGCTTATACTTTTAAAGCTCAAGTTCTCTAGCTCGTAAAGTGGCCATTTGTAAGTCTGCCGTGATAGACATATTAGACTAGATTATACACAATTTCACCACTTGTTACCACCAAACAGTTTTATGAGCTCTTCTGAGTAGTTTTTCAATTGGCATTTGTCGAACTCGATTTGTAGATATTTATATTTTAATAGAAGTTGAAAGATGAAGAAACTTCAAAAATGCAATCAAACAATTTTTTCAGATGATGTAAACCAAACAAGATAAACCAGCTACGATTGGAGACTATAATAATTAATTGGTTCTTAAACATACATTTTTTCAGCTCCTTTTTAATGTCTTTGCAGTACACTCACTGATGTCTTTGGATACTTTTTTCATTGTACTCTCTGCCATTTAAACTTTAGCCAGGATATAAACATTTTGATTGTGTCAGAAAAAGCGGTTCGGCATGTTGCTGATGTACTGAATGTAACTAAGGACCATTTATCTTATTCAACTTTTGACATTGGCAAACTACTGCCATCTGATTTCTTAGCATTGAGTCGGCCACGGCGTGTATGGCTGCATGAAGCCAAAGCGGAAGCACTTCGCACAAATCTAAGGGAAGTCAATGTAGAAAATCTTAAGCGTTTCATAGAGCCAAAAACTTTTGGCCATGACAACTTCCCCCATTTCCGAAGTCAAACTGTAGACTGTCTCTCTGTCCCTCTGCCCCTTCTCTCTCAGTCTCTATCACTTGTGTAGCTCCTTTCTGGCAGACTCTGATGAAGTTTTGCTAACTGCTTGAAATTATGAAAGTTTTTTCCTTGCAAATGCATTTGGCCGTTGCCAAGATGTTGTTCAACAGTGTTAACGTTTTGCATTCAGTGTCCGCTGCAATGTAATCCAATCAAACTTCATTATTATAATGTCGTCAACTGAGGCGCATACAATGCAATATACTGACAGCCGCACGCAGAGTGGGTAGCGGGAAGTGAAAGACCGACGTCTCTGGCAAAAGTTAAAGAAAATATTGCGTTACACTGTGCAAATCGAATTTGTGATGCAGTCGCTGGTTTGATGGAAGTCTGCTGCAAGTGGCTTAAGCGGACAGCAACAGCAACAGCAACAGCAACAAACTCGCACAACAAACTCTAAAACAGCACGAGCAACAACAACAAGGCGGGCTATAAACAAAAGCAAAATGAATAAAATGCTGAGGATGTGCTGATGATGACGTTGGCGACGCGGCGACCATGGCCTAAGACAACGTGATTTTCAGTAAGTTTCACAGTGTCTCGCAGGCAGAGTATCGTGCGATTGTATGTATGTGTGTGTGTGTATGTGTGTTGCTGGTGGTCTGTCTGTCAATTGAATGTCGGCGGTGGCGACGTCATCAACAACAATGCGGTTGCCACATTGCTGCCGTCTCCGTTGCAACTCCATTAACCCTAAGCAACCGTATAAAACTTCTGCCTCTCTCCCCCATGCTCTCTTTCCTCGTCTCTTATTTCATTTGCGGTTGTCTCTCTCCGACTCTCTGTGCTGAGCTCTTGCGTATTTCACGTTACTTTGAAGCATGACGTCAAATTGTAGCCGACGTATAACAACAACAAAAAATACTTAACAAATTAGCAAGAAACGCAACAAAACAACGACAGAGTATGCCACTTTGCGAGTGTGTGCTTGTGTGTGTTTGAGCGAGACAAGGAATGCGTTTGTGTGCGTGTGCGTGTATGTGTGTGTGTGTGTGGGTGTTGCATTCATAGAACAAACTTTGTGACAAGCTAAAGAAACGCCTTTTATTGGGAGCCCCAGCGCTGACAATGCCTCTTCTGAGAGTTCGCTGCTTTTTGGCAGCACTTTCTTATGGTTTCCCCAAGCGCAGGAAGCACAGACTGTGCACAGAAGAACACTAGAAAGTGGTGGGATGGCAGCGGAGTGCTTTTATTGGCCTTTTGAGTTTTATGGCTTTATTGATGCCTGTAATGTGTGGGCGTGGCCAAGTAACGTAATTTCCATTGAAATTGACAAGCAATCGCTACTTAAACTGCAATACAATACACTAGCTACATTAAAAGAGATTATTTAAGCTAGACAGCCAGAAACCCTAACAGAAGCTCAAAGTTGAAACAACGAGTACAGGAGGCTTTGTGTCTGTCAGTAAAAGTATATACAAGTGGCAAATAGAATTTTCTTTCCATTTTTATGTATTTATTTATTTATTTATGTATATATTAAAATGCAACAAGCAATAATTTAGCGCACTTAACTCGAATAATAAACACAGACAAATGCAAATAGAATTTCCTTTTCTACTTGAATATATTATTTAACAAAATCACTCTTCAAGAAGCTGAACAAAATCTAAAATATTGATGTTTTACATGAATGTATTTTTACAAATATTTAACAAAAAAATATTGAATTTTGTATTTGAATAAGTTTTATTTTATAAATAAAAAGTAGATAAAATAAATGGTAAATAAACCGAACAGGAATGTCTGTTAAAATATATTTTAAACATATCTTTATGTAAATTGAGCAATGTTTTTGATTATGCAAGCCAAAATAATTTCTTTGAATAGTAGTAAAAACAAGCACTGCGTTAGTAAGGATTGCTTGAATAAAACATACCCTATGAACATAAAGTATCACAATAAAACTATCAACTTATAGTGTAAATCAGAGAATATATGCGTGCGCTACTATAGATGGACACTATATATATACATGTTATCATGTGCATTAGCATATAGCCAATTATGCCCTGATTAAGCTCTTTCAGTGGGTATATTTATTTGACAAACAAAAGGCTTGGCAAACATTTAATATAATTATATTAATATTATATTAAATGAAAATAAAATGCTGAAGCTCTTGCGTGTAAGACAAAGGAAACAAAGGCGCCTGCCAATGATCCTATTTATAGTGGCTGGATGCGGGGGCTAAGCAAATGTCATTTGTATGCAACATGAGCAAACAATGCCACATCGTCTACACACTCTGGCAACGCTCGAGTTGTACGGCTTGGCAATTTTGGCAACGCAATATGATTTTGTTTTTCGCTTTTCGCTTCCTTTTAGCCGCTTAACGGCATTTGCCTTTGTCGAGGTCCTGTGCCTCTGCCTCTGCCTGTGCCTGTGCCCGTGTTTGCCTGCTCTTCTTGTCTAGATGCCGGCGAAGGGGCTGAGGGCACGCTTAATGAAGCAACCCTTAAAATTTGGCACGTTTCGTTGGCTGCCAACGGAAAGGAAAACGAAAACGAAATTCACTCGCAAAGTGCACTGAACTCGGTCCATTTGAACAACGGATTATCAGCGTAATTTTTTATTTTATATTCATTTCGGTTTTATTTCTGGTTGCATAAAATTATCAATGCGTTGAAACGATGCCCAAATAAATCATGCGATCCGCCATTAAACTCGTATAAAAATATATATAATAGTTTTTTCTAAATAGACGTGCTGGCTGTGAGTCAACGTCGAGGGCACGAGGCGATTTCATTTGCATAAACACAATCCAAAATCCAAAACTTTTGCATGCCAAAATCTTGCGTAATCAGCGTGCGAGATTTCTTCCTGTCTGCTTAGCTCGCGGCTGCAGTGCCTGAACCTGTTTCTAATGGTGGGAACTTTCATTAACAAATTGCAGAGCCCGTAAAAAAAACACTAAAAAACCTAACCGAAACCGGCCGGCAAATGTTGCTGCAAATTTGTATATGCAAACGACTGCACAATGGGTGGGGAGCCAAGGGCTGGACAGAGCCAGGTCAGAATGGACTCTGAGTCGGACTCGCAGCTACTGCGAACCGGACGCCGGCAATTTGACCGAGTTAAAATATGCGCCGCTGACGCTTATGTTAATTTTTTCGCTATACGTTACCAAAAAAAAGAAGGAGCTGTTAAAATTCTATAAAAACGCCAAAATGCTCGTCACGTTTACGCGGCGGCAGCTGCAAAATATATATGTATATATAACAAATAAACAAAATTTGTTTTTTTTTTTTTTTTTGCTCTGTTAATTGCAGTTGCAGAGCCGGCAAATGGAAATGGCCTAATATTGTCGAATTTACGTTGCAAACAAACCCTCAAAGCGTTTGCATGTGTATACGTTCGGCACAGGCATGCAGCTCCCTCATCTACTTTATTCATTAACCTTATCTACCCTTTGCAATCTTAGAAGTTGTTTTTTTGGCATTTCCAGTTTGTCTGCGCTTCAAGTACGTGTGCGTCTGTGTGTGTGTGTGTGTGCTGAATTCATTTCATTAAAATCAAATTAACTTGTGATAAATGTGGCGAAATATATCATAAGATATATATACTATGCTCGCACTCTCGCATAGATATGGCCACATATTATATGTAGGGTATCCATAGAGACCAAGGATTGCCATGGGCTGCCAAACAATGAACGACGCTCTATTTGATATTTATCTGCATTTCAGTTTTGCCTTGTAAAAGACACATCAGCTCTGCTAGCTCTGGCGAGCTCAGCCCTGCTGAGCAAATAAAACGCCATATCTGATTATATAGGGAATATAAAACGAAAGGGCAGCGTTGAGCCAACGTGGGTGCCAGCGCCGAATGGCCGGCAGCTAAAGCACTAGGGTGGAAAGAGCATAAAAAAAGAACAGAAAACAGAATACGGTAGGAGACGCCTGGCATATTAGCGGAGACATCAAGAAGTAGATAAAGTAATGGCCGGTGCACTGAAAGCAGTAGCTTGTCACAGATAACTCGATGAATTGTAATGTTTGCCGTCTTGATGCTTGGCAGCGTCATCAATATCAATAGCTGCGATAAATAAGCCAGTTCAAATATCAGCTTAAACGACAATTTCCTCGAGGCAATCCAATAATATCGACATGTTATTTAGAATATAACTAAATGCGCATCTGGTTGTCTTACTCAACTCATTCCGGGAAGCCAATTCCACAATCTTTAAGCTGCAACTGGCTTAATAAAATATTAAAAAAGAAGCTGTCAACACTCATATTCGAGCAGTTAACAGCTAGTTGCTGTGAACTGTCAACTTTTTGACAAACTTTGGCAAACTCAGCCATTCGCCGGGCGAAAGTTGCGACCAAGTTCTGTCTCCTGTCACAGCTCAGCGAAATGTAATTGAAATGATTTATAAACTTTTCTAGCTTACGAAACGAACACTTGGCCACAGACACAGACACAGACACAGATATACAGACGGACAGACAAAGAAACAGAGAAGCAGAGAGCGCCGATGCTGGTGCCGCTAAAGAAGACATTACGCATACGACGCATTGTACGCGCGCAAAAATCCTGGCAAGACATTCCACAAGACAACAGACCTTAGCGCGTCTCGGCTGCTTAAAATGCAATTTCCAAAATGCAAAGACATTAAAATGCCAGTTATTTGACTGCTCGCTCGTACTTTGTCATATCAATTTCAAGAAGCGTACGAAAAATTGTGAAAATAAACAGCTTAAAGGGAACAAGGATGCGGGCATAACTATGGCAAATAACTTGAAACGCGAAAACATAATTACAATTTGGGCAACACTTAACACAGATCACGAAAATTTAAGAACTGCTAGGGTCGTCTCTTGTGACCAGGGTGCAGCAAGAGCACCACCACCAGCAGCAGCAAAAACAGCAGCCCCCTGGAACGTTGAAGACAAACCCTTCAGAATTCAAAACGACAGGCAGCGCTGACAACAACGAAAAACAAAAAACGACAACGACAATGTTGACGTTGGCGTGAAGTAAAACTGCCAGTTAAGACAGCTGAGCCCGTTCCCCAGACTCGGACAATGAGCGGAGCGAAGCTGAGTTGAGCCTCGTGCCACGAGTACAACTTGAATTATGTGCGTCCTCTCTGTGTGTCTCTGTGTGTATGCGCTGTGAGATGAATGAGCCAAGGGAAGTGGCGTTGAATATTGCCATAAGGAAGCATAAGCAGCGAATACGGAACGATGCGGACCTAAAAGCCGTTCCGCGCTTTTCCTCAAACTTATGCAAAGTGGCACTCACTTGCTTGATGCAATTGTAGTAGTAGCTATACACACAGATCCAGACACACAGACACATACACAGCTGGTAGGAAGCGCTAATGATGACGATGATGTACTGCAGGATGCGTTAGTCTTTTGCTCTCTCTCTGCTTCAGTTCAACAAATTAAAATCCAGACAGGAAGACGGTGTATCCGATGCAACGCTGCATACGACACGATAATTTTATGTTTTTACGTAATTATGTTAATAGATGGATGCTGGCCCTGACGCGCACAGCTCGGCGACTTTACCAAACTGTTGAATTCTATCAAAGTGTTAATTATGTTGATAGAGAAGACCCAGAACCAAACCCAGACCCAGACCCAGACCCAGACGAAGCCAAGCCAATAGCCACGAGCAACTTTTCAGAGTTTATGTAGCTGCTGATGCGGCCATTTCTGTTACAGGCAGCTGCCACACGCAGTAATCTACACGATGTACCAAAAGTCCTTCAAGGAGAAGTATACGATCAGAAAACACCCTTTAAGCAGTCAACATACTTTCCCAATTAATACGCTGCAAGTTTATGCCTATCGATGTTTTCGAAGAAGAAGAAATTAATTTATTATGAATGATAAGTAAAGACAATTAATATTTTCAACTTCTTTTTTGTGTTTCACCCCGAATCATCAGTACACTCTGTTCAAGAATTTAGAATATATACAGGGCATATAAAAACAAAACTGAGCGCCTTCACCTGAGCCACATGTGTGCGCATAAATTTTGCGCCACATGCGGCATGACATGAGCTCCAAAAAATATTAAGAAAAAACGGCACGAACAAATTGGAAAAATATATAGAAAAAATGCTTTTATGATTTGTCGCAAATTACTTTAGAAAAGTTTTGCGTTCGACAAACAACAATAAATCATAGATGGATTTGAGGGTTTGGGGATATTTGTTACACATACGCAAAAGTTCAGTGCTGCGCTGTGACATGTGGTGCAGCCAAGGCAAAGAATTTAATTAACAAATGTCTGGAGCTCCCCCAAATGCAAATCAAACGCTTCATTAAACAGACAGCAGGTAGCTGCTCACGTGTAAGCAGAATTCCGCTGCTAAACATGTGTCTTGCCTTTGATTTATGACAGACGATCTCAACGGCATTGCCGGGCTTCACTTAAGATTGATTAATTACATGAATTTATCGGAAGAACCTTGCTTACACGTCGAGCATAAGAATTGCCAAAACTGATTTCGACGAACTGTGAAATGTCCGAACTGAAGAAGCAGATTATAATAAACGTAAACAAAATTTGGCCAGGGGCAGGTTTGATATTTATGTCTTTTGCTTGTATACACACATAATGACTTATAATTATAAGCCACATTCAAGAACCAACTGCGACTCTTAGCCAAGCTATTGATGTTTCTTGTAAGTTTTAACACGTTGATGTTCAGATACTCTTAAAGTTTAGGTTTAGCTTTTGCAGGTCTTAATGCCCAATGAGTTAATTTGCTTATGTAGAGTATATTTCACCATTGAAAATATAATAGAGCTTAAAGAGCTTAGTTTTAAAAGCCAACCAAAAAACTGTCATATGCATATTTTTATGACTTCTGACATAGTTAAGACTAAGCTCGAACAAGAATTCTTTGTGATCTCTGACCTATAAGTTGTTGGTTAAAGACAGAATGTTAGCGATAGCCAAGAGATAAATAGAGTAAGAGACAAAAAGAGTCAAGCAACAAGCCAACAAGTACTAATTTCATAGAGTATAAGTAATTACATAGTTACCAGTTAGCTATAAGCTTATACCAGCTCAAAGTTATGAAAAAAGATAACAACATAAAAATAATTATATTTTCAATAAGAATCAAATGCTTATGCATATACAAAGCCCGGCAGGCAAATCTATTAAATCTGGTTTTTTATGTCTTCTGGAGGAAGGTCAAATAAAAATTGTGCACGAGCCACACGCAGCCAACCTTGGGCAGAAATAGCTCACTAAATTTCAGCTTTTAGCAGAGTGCGAGGGCTACTTGAGACAAATAGCCCGGCAATTTATATGCTTTCGTTGCCAGGACACATATTAAATTCGAGCAGCGTCTTTAGTTTCTATGACAGCTAGATTGAGTGCGAAAAATAGAAATAGAAAAGGGAAAAATATGATGGTATATAAAAAGCTTATGTGTATAAAACTTGTCATGTGGCTAACTGCCACAGCTCGGCCCACATGCTGACAGGTGGGTGCAGTTGTCGTTTTCTTTTTGCTTAGTTTGCAACTGATGCGTCAAATCAACAGGTAAAACACCTGTTTGGCATTTGATTTGCTGTCAAATTCAGAGACTGCACACGAAACTAATTAAATACAAATATACAGAAAGATCATCCGAGTATCAAGCGAAAGGAACATTTGTGGCGAACGCATTCATTACGCATACCACATGTGGGCCGGGACATCTGCCCTATTCAGCCAAGCCATGCATTAAACGGCTTGCATAAATCAATGGCAAGCTCAGCAGCACTCGGAGGTCATTAATTATAGCAACGGACTACATTCAATATGGGAATACGAAACGAATATGAAGCAAATTGTGTGGTGTTTTTTTTTTACTCATATTTCAATTACTGCTGCATATCCGTTTAAACAGGAGGAAAGTATACCGAGAGTTAAATGCTCTACGAAAATTAAAATATATATATATGTGGAATATTTAGAAGTTCCTTAGACATATTTCCATATATATTATAAATATTATTAAAATAGAGATTCAACTCTACAATAGATATGAATATAAGTAGAATATTCACAGTGATGTACTTAAAGATATATCAAGCATCGATGCACCGACAAAGTACAATTTACAGAGAGTGTAACTGCCACAGCAATTCTGTCCCTTGACGGCCCCATTTTTATACCCTGAATCCATTGAAAATGGAAATTTCAGGGTATAATGTTTTTGTGCAAATGTATGTAACAGGCAGAAGGAGGCGTGCCACACCCCATAAAGTATATATATTCTTGATCAGCTCGACGAGCTGAGTTGAACTAGCCCTGTCCGTCTGTCCGTCCGTCCGTCCGTCCGTCCGTCCGTCCGTCCGTCCGTCCGTCCGTCCGTGTAAACACCTGGATTTCTGCAACCACAAAAGCTAGAGACTTCAAATAAAAAGCAAAATGCTCGATAATACCATACGCTGTACGAGTTTATTTTTTTTTTTCGATAACTCATCCCATTTCTTTTTTATCGATAACTATCGAAAATATCGCTTTGTTTTTGAGGTCTGGCGTGCACACCGTTTAAGATAGAGCCGTGCACTAAGTTGTGTTTGATTGCTATATTGAATCCGCACATTTTGTCATTTTTGGATTTTTGATGCCACGCCCCTTTCGCCCACAATTCAACAAAAACGATAACTCACGTATATCAAATACTAGAGACTTGAAATTTGGCAAATAGGTACATTTGGATGTCATAATCATTCCCCGAAAATTTCATTAAGAACATAGGTCTAGAAAAAAAGTTATTAAACAATAAAGTTTGCATAGCACAGCCTCTGCTGCAGCCGCAATACTGCGCAGTGAGCATATTACGTGCATGCATATGTTTGTGTGTGTATGTGCTTGTGTTGGTTACTATTAATGAATAAATGAAACTTTTTATGATTGGTATTACAGCTCAATGGATTCAGGGTATCTCTTAGTCGAGCAGTCTCGACTAGAGTTTAGTTACTTGTTTTACATTTTTTTCCTATTCTTTTTGGTTTCGAGGAGAAAGAGTACCTAGGATGTGTATATGTTTTTGTGCCGCTTTCAGCACTCTCCGGGGGCAATATGACAATTAGTTACCAAAGCAACAACAGAAATACCTACAAATGACAGCAAATACACTGGAGACAATGTGAAATGGACCAGGAGGTAGCTGGAGGCACAAGGCAAATGGCACACACCGCATAACATGGCCGCACGGCAGCCATTTTGATGCCAGGACTGAAAAGGCGACAAGCACAATGTGTAGGCAGGTGGTGGCTATTGAGAGAGTGACAGGACTAAGAGTAAGGGATGCCCTTGCCAACACAATGGCACGTGCAGTTGTTCAAATTTCAGCGAGGGCAGCTGGGCTCGCAGGAGTGCGCGTGAGCTAGCGTTTAATTAGAAAATACGTATACGCCGCCTGGTACGTGCCGACCACGGGCTTCAAATGCTATTTGCACGCTCCTTGTCAGGCCAATCATCAATTTTACTTTTACATTTTACACTGATTTCTGAACCGATGTTGCCCGATACAATTATTACAGCACCATAACTAGCCCGCGGCTCGTTTTTTCACTCACTTTTCGCTTGAAAAAGGTTCACCAGATGTTGCCACATTGCCCCCAACATGTTTGTGCGCAAATCATTTGACGTCTGCAGGCGCTTCAAAATATGCCTAATTCGCATAAATTATGGCAAAACTTCAAAACTAATTAGTCGCGTTATTTATTACAATTACCTGTCAACCAGTTAGAATTGAGTGCCATTACATATACAGACAGCATTTGAACTGAGACACAGCACCTTGAAACTATTCGAAAACTATGCTAATTAATGCGTTGGCATCTAGTTAAAATGTCATATGGGTGGTACAGTGGGATAACGAACTAATGAACATCTTGCTGCTTGGCAAATACCGAGAACTAAAGTATATATATCACATTTCATTAGCATATAGAGTATAGATTTTATGTTAATTCAAAGATCAAAAGCAGCCAAAGTGATTTTTGTGGTAAGTGTAGCAAGTCTGAAATAATTGTCAGCTTAAGTGTTACCAATCATGAAATTCTTACCTTAAGCTTAACCTCAGTTATTTGAAGTTTATATCAATCAATTGTACACTGTATGATAGTCGAAAACTTCACAGATCATTTACCACACAAGTTAAAAGCAAGTTAAATATTTTTAACAGATCAAAGTTCAGTGTCACATAACTGGCAAGCCACACTGTGACAAGCAAACTGAAATGTTGAGGATAAAAAAGACTGAGCACTTAAGCTGTAATGTTAATTAAAACTTTGCGTCAATCGCTATCTATAGCCGTGAGTTGGCGTCGAGGCAGCCAAGCTAATCAAGTTGCAGCAGAGCTAATCACGTTATTGAAATGAAATCAAATTCATCGTATTGGAAACGAATTCAATTCACTTCGCATATTATGCAAATGAGCTGTGAGTGAGCTAATTGTGTATTAATTGAATAATCATAAGCAGTACATGTGTAATAGTGGGTTTATGCCCTGCCCAGGCCAATAATAAAATAGTCTACTCATTGGCATAGAGTCAATAAATGTAACGAGCTCTGCCGATGAGTTGCCTACATATAATATACAAACTATATATATACAGTGAGCATTTATCTCCCCTTATCCCTCTCTTCCTCGCTCTGTATTTGCCTTAAAAGCAAACATCAATTTGCATAAACAATTAATCATGCAAAGCGCGAAACGTGCACGAAATTCTAAAACCTAAATATAGATACGAAATAAAAACAAAAATATAAAGAACAAATTAAAAAAAAAGGGAAAAACTAGCCAGAAACTGGAGAATTGAGACAAAGAGTCAGTGCCAGAAACTGTAGCAGGTAAGACTCGACACATCGAAACACATATTCATAGAAACTTGGCCATTTTTTTTTTTTTTTGCTGCCACTGCCGCATATGATTCAATTTTGTTTTCAGCCAAACAACTTGGCAACTGAGCAAAGGCGAGGAGCCTGCTTTGAGCTGGCTGGCTGGTTGGCTGGCAAGCCAGGCTAGTTGGCTATAAACGTGGCCCAAAAGAATGCAGTCCGAAAACCAGTTTGGCGTACAGCCTGTGTCTCAAGCGTGCAACGTTTACTTTTTGTATTTTTTGCTGTTCGACTACAACAACAAGTGAACCAAATTCTTTTTAACGAGCTTGCGCCAACATTTGATCCCCTACGCCCCTCAGGGGCAGTCAGCGCCTAGGGTACGCTCAACGCTCTACGCTCCTTGACAGCCAAAAAAAAAGGCTGAGAGAACAACACACCTAAAATTAATATACCCTTATTCGCATCTGATGAATTTTCTAGAAATATTCGTATTGAATGTGAAATTTTAATTGTACTTTGTTAAATGAAAAAATAACTGAATACATATTTTTAATTCTTTCCTAGACGATGAATAACTAATTAGAATAATATGTAGAAAATATTGTATATCAAGGATAAATCAGGTTGTATACGTTACATATTTCATAGCAAATCTTTAGTACTCTCTAAGAGGGCACACACACACATATATATACAAGAAACACCAGTGCCAGGCAAGCCAAGCCAAGAAGTGTTAAGACCAAGCCAAGTTGCCTCGCTTTTTGCCCGTTCGTATCCATGTCCGTGTTCATATCTCGTGTCAATTTGCAAGCTGACGTTTTTTGTTTAAGTTTCATATTATTATTTTTTAATTTTTATTATTATAATTTTTTCGGTTCTCTTCTGTAAGCGATTTATTTTATGCTTTTTTAGTAGAGTTTTTGCTTTTGTTATGCCAATTTCTGTTTTATTCGGCGCATTTATAATTGCAGGCGGCCACACCTTTTGCACTCACCTCGCTACGAAGTTTGCCTTTATATATATAAAAATTTTGTATTTTTTTTTTTGGCTGCTTTCAACGCTTGGTTAGGTTTCTAAAAAACGCTCAGGAGACATGCAATCTGTTGAGCCTGGCCACTTAAAAATAAATGTAATTATATATTTATGAAATTAAGTTAATTATGCTAAATGCATTTTATAATGCATTTAGTTGACCAGCGCCTGCAACAATTTCTGGGGCTTGTCCGCCAAGCGTATCACTGAAATTAATAAATTATTTATATGCAGCTTACTTTGTGCTTGGCTTTTTGCATTTATTACCGAGATTCCACCTGTCAAAATAGTCCCAGTCAATAATTTACTGCAATATCCGACTTACTTGTAATCGAATATAAATAGTAAGGACACGAATTCAATTTCAATTGATATATATATATATATATATATATATATATATATATATATATATATATATATATATATATAAATAAATAAATAAATAAATATATATATATATATATATATATATATATATATATATATATATACTTGAGATATGCCTAATTGAAAAGTATATATTAAAATCGTATTTATATTTTTTTCCAATTTTTTCTTTTAATGATAATTATTGTCTTCAGTTGTCTGGTAAGCTATCCTATTGCCGACTCTGACTATGACTCTGGTCATAGCAGCGTTATGGAACGCATGTTTAATGGAAAATCGTTCAGCTTGCAACATGACCTGGTGCCACAATACGAAAAAAAGTAAGTAGAGATAGAGAAGAGAAAATAGGAACGAAAATAAATGAAATTCTAAGTAGAATGGCAGAAAAATGTTTTCAATTTGGTTGTTTTCATGGTTTTTGATTTGCACGGTGTCGTGCGAATGCGGCACTCCATTTTTGTCAATTGATTCGCCTGTCTGGGTCTTTCAAATACGCATTAATTTCATTTATTGCAATCATCATTGTCGCAGCGACATGGCAACCATGGAGAGTAGAGCAAACACCAGCACAAAAGTTAGAACGAAGGCAAGAAAACTGTGTGAGTGACTGTGACTGTGAGTGGGGGTGTGGGTGTTGGTGTGGGTGTGGGTGTGAGATGTGAGCACTGGCAAGGAGCAAGTGGGACGAACGGGACAAGCGGTGGGTAGCTAGTCGGAGCATGCCTAGGCTCTGATTGCGTTGATTACGCTGACCCACTTTGAGTGGCAAGGCGCAGGCTCAGAGCGGCAGGAAGCGGGCGTTTGAATTCAATGAACTCGAAACCTGCTGATAATACGCACAATAAAAATAACAATAATAATAGTAGTAATAATGTTCATTTCAAATGAAGCCAACGCCAGCAAGAGCAGCAAAACAAAATGCTGTCAGCTTCAAAACTGAATAGTTTGCAATTCCTCTATTTCCTCTCGCACTCTCGCACTTGTTGTCCTTGCGAATATCATTAGGGAAGCAATAGAGGCGGGAATTGAAGCATTCAACTGCGACACTGACATATGAGTAAGCTAAGCTAGCTACCAATTCGACTTATTGACGTACTTACAGGATATATACAGTGTGCCAAGACGCTTACCTGCACGAACTAACCATATTACCTAGATAGTCTTATTTAGGCTTTACTTGCTTTTGGGCTAAATACAGACCAGACAGGTGTCACAGTGGGCAACGCAGGTCAAGTTCTTTGAATTTAATGTACGATATAGTCTGGAGTGTCGCGTTTTTTTAATGTCATCAAAATTTAATTTTACTTTCGGCCCCAGACTGGCATGACGTTGCAGAATAGACGAATAACAAGGACAAGTAAGACACATAAAAATATTTTACATTTCGACATGATCAGAGAAACAGTTCAACTATTTTCCATTGGCAACTTTACGAGCATTAAAATGTCTGCAGTGGCTATTATGAACCACGTTCCTCTCACTCTCCCCTTGCCCTCCTCACATGCCAATAATGTTCGTCATTCTATGGCGAAAAATATCAAATAAAAACCAAAAAAAAAAAAACACCCGAAAAATAAAAGAGCTTAACAACAACAAAACAAAGCTTCTGTCGGCTTACATAGGGCTCCACTTCTAATGGATTTTATTTGTACTTGTTACCACTGTTACCTCGACTGATGGTCGAGTGTGACAGGGCGGGGTGATGGAGGCGTGCCTGCTGGGGCTTGTTTTGTCTTCATAATTTTTATGAGAACAAGCAGACGTGTATACATACACCCATACTTATACGAACGAGTTATACTACAACATTCAAAAATTGAACTGACATTAAATTATAAACTTACATTTATGCTCACAGCTATATAGGTAGTGGGTAAAAGCTTATTATACGGAATAATTATAGATTGATTGTCTGAGAAGAGCTTTGGCTATAAGTCAATATTGTGCATTGTCATTCTACGGTGACGCAAAGTCTTACACAGGTTCTACTTCGATTGAAGTTGGTCTCTTCTAATACTATAATAATAACATTGCGTTATTAACTCCGATTCCACATGCGACACAAGCCACAAGCCAGTTTTGTGTGTATTGTCATGTGGCAAACTGTTCATTTTAAACACCGACTGTCTATCACTATGAATTATAGGCATGTCGCTTTTGAGGCAAGACACTTGAAATTTGGAATATATACTTGAAAATACATAAATATATTTGCGTTGAGAGCTCGTTTCTCAAAAGATATTTATCGATCTAAAAACTCCCCTTCGGAAGCGTGAGATCCCCTTAAATTTACTTTCTAACAAACTAGTAATATTCATGTGGATTTTAATAATTTTACTTTCTGGAAGCTATGTTTTTCTCACTTAATATTAACACCTCACGGAACCTTGCTCCCAGGCACACCTATTTTGATATATAGAAGCTTTTCGATGTATTTATTTAAGGCTGCATTTAATTAAAGCATCTTAATTAGGCGTGCCGGTCTACTAATTCATAAAGTTTATAAACTTTTCTAATGTGGCGCGCCGACCACTTTAATTTCTTCCAACTAACTTCACATAATAAAAACAATTTTAATTGCCAGCACTTGCTCTATTATGCCGTTAGCGCAGTGCGAAGTTCACAACTCACTTCTTTTTTATTATTATTATTTTAGGTATATTTTCAAGAAGTTGGCGCTCATAACTGCTCGCAAATAGCAGTTTATAAAATATAAAATTAAATGCGAACATCATGATGACTAAGGGAAATTTTTACATGTGGTACTTTTCTTGTTGCCACTTTGCCTAGTCGCAATGGGAAGAACCGAACCTTCTATAGAGTCGACGGCGACGATGTGCTGATGACGCTTCAGAACCACTGAGCTTATAAGGTATATTCAAAAATAATTTATGTGTAAACAGACTACTTACCCCAATTCAGAATTTCTATTCTATATACAGATTTATGATAACTTTTAAAATAGTTATTGTTGGATTTGGTTGAGCATAATCGTAAATTATAATAGATTATCATAAATAGTTCATCAACATCTAAAAAGGTGACTTTAGAATACGTAAGCTTTAGCTTTGACATACATATTAATATAATAACATTCCTTATACATTTCTAATGAATCTATTGATTTTTGGCAAGTGGCATAAAATGGCTGCTCAGCCATCAATTCCAGCCACAATTTTATTTTTTATGATTTTCATATTCCAAGCTGTAAACAGCAATAAAAATAATCGAATATTATTCAATTATAATCTGACAATAAATTTTGTTCCTTTCCTCTATTATTTTCAACAAAATACTAAAAATATTTTGATAATAAAACTATGAATGTATATGGAAATATTGTTATGGAATGGAGTAGAGAGAAGTGGAATCAAATGGAATTAAGCACATGAAATTTTCACAGAGATTTTCCTCGAGACATTTTATTAATAGCTGTATGAATTTTATAATTATTGTAATATAATTCCATTAAAATACACAAAATATGCCTGATAGAATTCTTAAAAATATATATAGAATGTAATATATAACAAGCTCATTAGCATGTGGAAATGCTCTGATTGCTTTCCAAGCAATTGGTAATTGTTCATTCTGACCTGGCCGGCAACACAAGTTCTAAGAAAATTGAACATTTTCGAAAAGCGTCTAAAAGCTGCCTGGGAAAGCGACAGTTGGCAGCTTTAAAACGAGCTGCGACATAAGAGACAATGACAGAGAGAGAGAGAGAGAGGGGGGAGAGGGAGAGAGAACGAGAGACCGACGAAGCTGTCTAATTGAACTAATAGAATTTGTTTTTTATTCACACCCGCACGCGTCAGTTAAGAGCAGCTTTACATGATTTTTTTTTTTTTTTTTTTTTTTTTTTTTTTTTTTGGTGTGGGTCCGGTCCGTTTGTGCTTGGAGCTCACGAAAAAATATGCTGCTGCAAATGGTCGCTTTGCCGCAACATGCCAACATGCTGCTCGCATTAAAAATTATGATTTTTCTTGCAGAGGCCAGTGTCGAAATGATGCCAAATGTAATCATTGCTGCTTTTGGCTGGGTGGCAAATGGCCCCCGGCGCAGCTCCACGTAGCCGTACTTAACTGATTTCCTGCAATCCCTAGCTGAACACACAGAACCATATATATTTATACACACATTTACTGTGTCCTTTTAAAATTTAAGCTGCGATTGAGCTCACAGGATGTTGCCCCCGCAACCAGCAGAGAGCAATCAGTTTAAAGCTGTCAAGGATTCTGAGAAGAGGCAATAAAACGAAAAAATTGCCAGCAATAATGCGTTGCAGCTAGCTATTTGGTACATGCATGTACATGTTAGTAGGGCCACTTTAATCAGAGCAAATATATTGTGTACTTAAACGCAGTAAAAGTTTCGTGCGGCTCAAAAATCGGCGAGCCTAAGGCGAGGCTTAAAAACCGCAAGGGCGCCACGAGGCACTGTTGCTAGCAGAAAAATCCAAAGACCCAAAACGCCAATGCCTCGCATAACCCAACGCAGCACTTGGTGGTCTGGCGCCTTCGGCTCTTTAAGGAGGCAGCCGCAGCTGAGCAGCAGCATAAGGTCGTCATAGGCACACTCGAGCAGTCAAGAGCAGCGCCAAATGCCGGCGCATTTGTGGCAAGAGCAGAACCGATTTGCTATTTGTGTAGTTAGTGCCAGCAGCAGCAGCTAGACGACGAGTAGGAGTAACAGCAAGATGGGGGCGTTGGGGGAGCCGAAGGCACTTAACTTGTTATTTCAACTGTTTGTTTTTGCTGCTTATCCCAATGTTTTAGTTGTTGTTGTTGCCGTTGTGGCATACTTGCTGCTTGAGATGTCAAATAGGAAAGCAGCAGGCAGCAAATACAGCAACAAACGCAAAAAACAGGAAGCACTTGAATATTGAAATCAAACGCGCGGCGCCACCAACTCAGCAGCATCAATAACCACAAGAAGCAACAACAACAACAATAATAATAATAATAATTCTTACCCAAAAAATAAAGCAAAAACAAACCATTAACAACAAAAGCAACACAGCTGAGCCCAAAAGGTCCTCCAACGCAATTTGCATATGAATATGGTGGGATCAGAGGCAGCTTTTGGGTTGCTATGCGGCACCCAGCCTGCAACAACAGCCACAACAGCAGCAACAGCAACAGCAACACCAACAGCACCAGCACATGATATGTTGTTTGCGATATATGAATAAACCAGCAACAACAACAGCAGCAGCCAAGATTCATGATGTGAGAGCTGCTGTACCAATAGCTTATGTTGTAGTTATTTGCCGCCGGTAAAAAAAACAAAGCAAAACGAAAACTGTAAATAAGAGTGTGTGCGCCGAGACAGTTCGGCAAATAGATACCCTTTAAATTTTGCCAATACTTCAATATCAATATAGAATTTTAACTGATTATGTTTAATCACTTTCTTTTGATTCAATTTTCATTAAAAGTAATTTATAATTTTAGATTTATACAGCTAGAAAAATTATATCGCTGTATGTTTGCTTGCAATATATTTCACAGCTCTAAGGCTTAACATACACCCTTTGAGAGTGATCTGTGATAATAATATTGCATTTCTCAACTTGAAAAGATACCTCAACGCCCTTTTTATGGTAAAACTTTTAATGAACAAATTAAATCCAAGTTCCTTAAATCACATCACTCTTTATATGACAGATGCACGGCATTAATAACTGTTGGAATATTTAAGCTGAGTTGAATTTAAGTCTTGCCTATAATACCTATTGCAAAGCTGAAACAAAATAGATTTATGGTTCTACATTTCCAATGAAATCAGCTGAAACTGAACAGATATTCCAATCTAATATCTTGAGACGTGTTAATTAATGATCACATCTTCATCTATATTCAATATATACAAAGTTTAATGCATTAGTTCCAATAGTCGCGTAGTTTAAGAGACCATATTTCAACTGAACTCTCAAATCACTTACATTTATGTATATGTATATTGTATATTTATATGATTTCTATTTATATTTATTATGCATTTCTATCATATTTTATAGGGTATAAAGTTGTTTTTTTATTTTTTATTTTGTGTGGTGCTGTTGCTCTGCTCCCTGGTTGCCTTTCACTGGCGGCGCTAGATGGCGCCACACGCCAGTGCTAAATTGAATAAGCGGCCTCCTAGGACAGACAGGAAGCAGCACAACAACGTACACCCACACGTCCTAAGACACACACCCATACACACGTGTGACTGTATGTATGTGTATGTGTATGTGTATGTGTGTGTGTGCTAGTGTGTCTGTGTGGAAGAGGCAAAAGTTATGTAGTGTACTCGAAGCTACCTTCCTTTATGGCCGCTTGTTTTTCTTGCCATTTCCCTCTTCATCTTTCCATTTTTTTTCCTTTTTAGGTTGCTTTGAATTTAATGGAAAATTTATTGACGACATGCCGCTTAGTCGTTTGACTTGGACTTGGACTTTTGCCACACACCATTTCCCTTGCCCCCAGCCTCCAGCTCCCAAGCTTAGCTATAGCTGTTCTATCATGTGTGCAAAAGTTTTCGCATTGGGGTTTCATGAACTAGCCCATGCCCTCGCTCGACTTGACTAAATAGTTGAGTATTGAAAAGGGAAATTATGCGAGACTGTGTGCATTGATTGATTGTTAAATGCTTTTAGCAATACTGTATGCTATTTGACAACGGGTGGAGCTTCAAAGCAAATATCCATGTTTACTTTGTACAGATGGGTCGTGGGAATCGAACAGGCTGAGTAAAGTTGAAATTTGGTTGAAGTCGCGTTGCGAACCAACTTGTTCACTTACCATAAATTAGAGTTATAATTCGCTTAGCCAAATCAACGACGCAATAAGCTGACAAGCAATGGCACACACACATGCGAAAGGGCTATTCGAAAGCCAAAGAGCGCAGCAGAACGGATCAACCCCCAAAGGAAGCATATAGTCAAGGGTGGATGTGGCGAAAAACTTTTCTCGCGTGTTTTACCAACTTTAATATTTTATACTCCCGATTTTCTTTATGGGACGCGGCCTGCCGTACGGCCCCTTCCGAACTCCCCAGAACTCTTTAAGGACTCACCGAACTCAACAAGTTCGCAGGCTTTTGGCTAAGGACACGCCCGCACGTTTGGCCATTAGTTTATGATTATTGGAGTTTGGCAAGGGATTCTCATACACTGTAGCAGTAACTCACCTGTTGTCGGCAACT
Organism: Drosophila mettleri; assembly: GCA_035047625.1. NCBI lineage: Eukaryota > Metazoa > Arthropoda > Insecta > Diptera > Drosophilidae > Drosophila > Drosophila mettleri. The sequence goes on from JAWNPI010000035.1 coordinate 17,458,859, forward strand.
TGGTCAGCGTTGGTTGTCCATTGTCATTGCTCAGCAGCAGCAGCAGAAATTCAATTAATATAATGACAAAAATGCGTCGATTGTAAAACAAAAACATTGCAATCTGGCGTTAATTTCCTGTGGTTTTTCCAGTTTCGGGCAGCTAACCGCAAACGCGCACGCAAACGCAGTCGCAATCGTTATTATCTCGTTTTTGGCGTGATTATTATAACGAACTGAAATCTCTGCTCGTTGTCTTCAACTACTGGGTTCTTTTTTCGTTAATGTTCCTCTTAAGTGCATCACCTCATCGCTACTTGCATTTTATGCATGCACACAGCACACACATTTACATTGTTTATGTGCGTGTTTTCACGACTCTTCCTTGCCTTTTCAATCTAAAAATCAACAGATTCGAATCTCTTAAGTCACAATCACACTCACACACACACACACACGCATACAAAATGGCGACAAGGTCTGCACGGCACGCACACAAAAGTATGCTAATATATTTTAGCTTCGCTTATGAAACGTTCATAAATATTTTACGTGTGCAACAGTGCGTATGCGTAATTTGTGTAATAGGCCGCAAAGCAATGGCGCCGCTAACGGCGCCAACATCAAAATGTCATTTGTCGTCAGCGCTGAGTATTCCTAAATTGATGGCATTGGGCTTTATTGACGCCAGGGTGTTGGCCAGTCAGAGTACTTCGCAGAGACAAATAGGATGAAGCCAAATCTCTAAATCTACTCCTTGCTATAAAATATGAGCTTCTGTAAAACATATTTCAGATAGATTGGCGCTCTGAAAGATTGTTGTAACAATCTGTTTTTACCTTCGCAAATGAGTATACCCAGAGCAAACATTCAACTAAAGTCAACTACTTAATGTATTATTAAATATGTCTATCAAATATAACTGAAACCCAAAGACAACAAATTAATATGCTACTTCCTTTAAAAACAAACAATTGTTAATATTTACTGCCGCGGAATGTAATTTATGCAGCGAAAATTCCATTTACGATATTATTTTTTTTTTTTTTAATACAAATAATAATAATAATAAAAATAAATAGTTTTATATTATTGGTTTCAGTAACGGCAAGTTATGAATACTATTTGCTTTTCATTCTATAACACATTTTTCCTTTAACTGACACTTATGGGAAAAACTTAAAATATTGTTGCTTTATCCTTGCCTTCTCTGTGTACCTAACGCAACTCTTACATAAAATAATCGACAATCTTTGCTTCTGATTCACTCACTCTTGGCGTTTCATTGTCATCATTATGCGGCTTCGTCTGATGATGCCATAACGGACGGGGTATACTATATGTATGTACTTCAATTCCAGAAGCAATACTTAAGACAACAAGTACACGAAACGAGAGAGTATCTATAAGAAAGATTTCTAGCTAGAGTGCATGAACAATAAGTAAAGTACGAAGAAAACGTCGCATAAATGAATGCTAAAATATATTTCGGCAGTGCTGACAGCGCCATTATTGTTGTTGCTTCAACTACTATCAAAGGCTTTTACACACAGAGAATGAGAGAGAGAGAGAGAGAGAAAAAAAAAAAGTAAAAATAAGGCAGATGGCGACGTTAGCAGAGACCGCAACTGAGGCAGCGACGTTGACAGCGATTTTTTTTTCTGTGTGTGAGCGTATAATATTTGCGATTGCAGTGGTATTTTTGTAGTTTTGTTTAACTATTTGCCTCAGCTCAAAATCATATATATTTTATAAATCAAGAGAAAAGCGTAGAGAAACACATTCAAATTATTATTATTATTTTTTTTTTTTTTCGTGGTAAAAATGTAATATTGGTTTTTATTGCGTAAAGTTTGTTCTTTGTTTAAAACTTGTATTTATTGCCATGGCCAACGCATTTATGTTTGAAAAAGTTTTTAACAATAAGCAAACAACGGTTTTTGCCGTGGTTTTTGCTGCCAGCAGCAACTGCAAACAACAAAAATTGCCATGCTAAATTGAGAGATAAGGAAGAAGCGCAGCGGAAATCATATCGGGGTAGTTGAGAATTATATAAAACAAATTTGACTATGCGAAATACATACAGAAACACATAAGCCCTCGCACACACAGACATACACTCACACATGGGTAAAAGTTTGTTTTGTGCTGCGGATGCCGGTCGAAATTGAACGACGACGCAAATTTCGATTTCCTCGAAATTCTACCTTGTTGTGCCTTCTATTATGCTTATTCTTCGTGTTCTTATATCTTCATCATCGTCACTCAAAATCTTCATCATCATGAACGTTAAGCGTCATATACATTTGTTTGCAAAACGTCAACAGCGGCAGTGGCAGCAGCGGCGCAGCTTACTAAGCTTTTTCTGAGCATCCATATTCGCATAAGCAACAGCAGCCCACTCTCACTTTGGCTCCGGTCCTCTGCTGATGCTAACGCCAACGCCGACGTCGCACAGTGATATATATGTATATAAGCGCTTAAAATGGCGAAACAAAATAACCTTTAGTTGTTAATTATGGTGAAATGCAACCTAAATACTCATGAAATTAGGTCTTTAATGTTTTCAGCTGCATATTTGTGATATAACCATTTTAAAGATTGTTTACAACTTTCAAGCATAGTAAGATTACAAAAAACTGTATAAGGAACATACAAAAAGATAATAAATAATTAATAAGAATGAACATTTTTTTTTAATTTTAATAATTTACGGTTACATCTTTCAACTGTTTGTTAACCTACCAACTGTACATTATATACTAACAAAAATTTTATTTGAAATACATTAGTAAATACTAATGTCTGAACCTCTATTGCATTTGTTATTTTTTAAAATCAATTTGTTACACTGTGCGGTATCGCTGCTGTTTTGCTCCTTGTTTTTGCTATGCTTTCGCTTTGTATTTCTGCGCCGAGCTTTAGCTTTGGCTTTGCCTGCCTGCTACAACCGCCGCTGTTGCTTTCATGGCCTTGTGTGGCTGTTGCTGTTCTGGAGTATGTGTATGTGTGTGTTGTTGTTGTTGTTTGTGTTATTGCCTCGTTTGTCACAGTATGCGTGCGTGTGCTTTTTTGTTCGACTGCTGCCTTTGTGGCCTGGTCGAAGAACTACTACTGTACTTGGCGGCTTTCACAGCCGCAGCCGCAGCCGCAACAGCAGCAGAAGCAGAAGCAGCGGTTCTCAGTCGTGTGCTTTATTGCGTTTTACATCCTTTTCGTTTGGCATCTTTGCCTCTTGCCTTTATCGTCGTTTGTTTGCATGGAATTTCGCATTTTAAAATATTCATTTCAATATTTATGCCTATTGACCTTCCCGCTCGCTCTCGCACAATGTCAGCGCCGTCGGCACGCACTTTATTTGTTTGTTATGATGCCTTATTATGTCATAATTTATTTGCAACAGGATACAAAAATCAACAATGCCGGAATTTACAGCTGAAGTAGCCAATAATTAATCACATTTCATTTGATTTGCATCATAAAAACATTGTCCATGTGTCTCCATGTTTTCTCACGTACTCTCTATATTTCGCTCTCTATCTCTCTCTTTCTCTCTGTACATGTGTACGCACTGCACCGGCTTTTGTTGCCGCAATCGCCGGTGCCTGCGCCCCCGCACAGTACTGCCGCCATAACTTTGCTTTGTTACTACCTTTGTTGTGTTTTTGCATGTTCGCTTTGTGTTTGTATTTCGCAGGCTCAGCCTATCAATTCTTTCTTATTTGTAATTTTTGCACATACAGACATCTACGCACACACACATTCATACACAAAACTCTGACGCACGCTTGAACATTCAGCGACATTAGCAACGACCGCTGCCGCCACTTAAATCAACAAATTACGATTTTCACTGTCGCTTTCGGCAATATTATACATTGTTTTTTTTTTTTTAGATTTTGTGTTTGTTGCTGCCGGTTTATTAACAAATAAACGTACACAAAGACAAATATTCGTCAACGCCAATCGAAGCGCCGCTACAATATTTACAATGCTGCACTGAGAATTAAAATGCTCGAACTCGAACTCGCGACGTCGCCATCGAGCAGCAAACACGTCCAAACAGTTTGTACGCCATTCGTGTACTGGGAGCTTTGGTCCGAACTGGCGCTGGCACTGTCATATTCGCACACACTAAACATACGCGCGCATAGAGAGCAGACGCACACATACTTGTAAGCTGGCATTTGCCGGCGACGTCGAAGTCAGCGTCGACGTTGACGGCAACTTTTGTTTTTGTTTGCGCTGCAAAAAGAAGAAACAAATTTCAATGGCAGCGTCAAAAGCTTGTCTCCATGAATGAAAGTTTGCCACAAGCGAAACGGAAGAAAAACGATGCACAAAATAAACTGACACAACTTGTAATGCCGAAAACGTTGCCAGACCTCTCAGTGAAATCACACATAGAAATTTGTAAACATTGCGCTAAGCTATTTAAATAATATTTTCATACTGAAGTAGCTTCTATAAAAATTATTCATAAAAAAATTATAAATTTGTAACTAACGCATCAACCAACTTAAAAATATATTATATATTCATATCTAAATAAATTGTTTTAATTTTTACGATCAATTAATGAACTGTTCATTCAAGTCAATGCAAAAATTTAGATTTCGATTACAAATCTTGTGTGTGGCATGTCCTCTAACTTAGATAAAACTGTCGATACTCGAAAGCCTGTTTTTGAAACTTTACAGCACTGAAAGCGCCCATATAGCAAAAAGCTCAAAGCTATGCAACGATTGCGCGGTCTTTTCAAACTAACAAAATATTAAACCTACTTTAGATTTGAAGTAATCGCCAATACAGTTTTTATTTTTATTGTGATGTCAGACTACATAGAATTCACAATTATTTTAACAATTGCATTTAAGTTATTCATTTAATTGCTTGACTACGGAAATTAGATTGATTTTGAAAAAGGAGTCCGATTTGTTATTTATTTTGGGAAACTAATCCGAGTCTGATCGAGGCGAGCGTGTCGACTGCTTCTTGGACTTTTTATGTTTGCGTTTTTTGTTATCGTGACTGCTGCCACGACTTTCGCGTCTAACGCGACCTGCCGCCGAATCGTCCTGGTCGTGTTCCTCCTCCTGCAACTTCTTTAGCGTCTCAGCCTTCAGGCGCTCTAGCTCGTTCAGCTCCCGCGTGGTGCGCTCCTTTTCGAGCTCGTCCTGTCGCTGCTTCTCGGCTCGTCGTTCCTCCTCCTTGGCTATTTCCTTGCGCATATGCTCCTTCAGCAGCAGAGCCGCCTCTGCGCGCTTTTGCATCTTCTCGCGCGCAGCTTTATCCTTATCCTCGGACTCCGCCGCCGACATGGCTGCGGATGACTTCGCTGGACTTCTATCACGAGAGCGATGCTCCTGGGATCGCTGGTTCCGGCGCGGCCGACTTGGGCTGCGTGAGCGGCTGTGTCGCCGTCCCCGACTGCCACTGCGTCTGCGCTCCGGAGATGCATGGCGCCTGCGAGTGGGCGACTCTCGTCTCCTTCGTTCCGGCGAGTCTCGTCGCTTGCGTTCGGGCGACTCTTGGCGCTTTCTAACGGGCGACTCCTGCCGCTTCCTCTCGGGTGTCTCTTGTCGCTTTCGAGCAGGCGACTCTGGACGTTTACGATTGGGTGATTCCTGACGCTTGCGCTCGTCCGATTCCTGCCTGCGTCCGCGACTGCGCGAGCGACGTGGGCGCTCCCTGGATCGACGCCGTTCCACAGGCGAGCTGCGAGTGCGAATCGGCGACAGAGGAAAACGGTTGCGGTATTCATTGTCTGGAGACCGTTGGCGGCGCTCGCGGTCGGCAAAGGGATTGCGACGGTTGCGGTTGAACTGATTCTGGCCCATATTATTGTTGTAGTTGTAGTTGTTGTTATTATTAATGTTGTTGTTATAGTTATTGTTGCCCTGGCGCCTAGGAGGGGAGCGTTGCGGGCGACGCACCGGCGATCGCCTGCGTTGAGCGGAGCGGGAGCGACTCCTATGGCGGTTGCGAGAATTGGACCGCTCTCGACTGCGCTTGTGTCGCTCTCGTTCTCGCTCCCGCTCTCGCTCCCGCTCACGAGGTTTCTCATCTGGCTTGCGCTCGTCCCGCTTGTGTCGGTTCTCGGCTGGTGAGTCGCCAGCCTCTGAGCGGTCGTGATCCTTGGCAGGCGCCGCTTTGAGCTCGCTGGTCTTTTGGAGCAGCTTACTGGCCTCAGGCTCGGGCTCGCTGTCTGTCTGCTGTTCATAGTCCAAGGCGTTCATATCCACCGATTTGTGGCGCTTAGGTGGAGCTTCTTCTTTGGGTTTTTCCTTTTCGCGCTCCTTCTCGCGAGTGTCCCTGGGCTTGCCGCGGTCGGAGTCCTTCTGCGAATGCGACTCGCTGTGCTTGGCATTGCTGCTGCTGCTCGTCTGCTTCTGTTTCGACTTCTCGGGCGACTTCTCCGGCGTCACCTTGCCGCCGTAGGTGCTGGCGTGCGACAGCTCAAAGAATGACTTTTTGGGATCCTTGGAGGCCTCCTCGTGCCGCTTCTTGCGTTCCTGCTCGCGTCGTCGCATCTCCTCGTCACGCATTTTGTTCTCCTCCTCCAAGCGCTCCAGATCCGACAGCTTGATGGTGCGCTTCTGCGCGTGCTTCCAGTGTGGCGGCGTGATACTCTTCGACCGGCTGCGCGACGGCGTGCGGAAGCGCTACGAATGGAATTGGTCAAGCCTCAAGCAGTCTGCAAATTAAGCCAAATACTTACGAAGACGCCGCGTCCTTTGACAATGCGACCACTGCGCGAGGTCGGCACCTGTTTCTTTGACCAACCGAAGACGTTGCGGTTGCGCTCTCTGCCTCTGTCCCGCTCATCACGATCGCGATCGCGATCGCGATCACGTTCACGCTCCCTGTCCCGATCGTGTTCACGCTCACGCTGGCGCGCATCGCGTGCTACGTCACGGCCTGCTCGCTCCTCACGCGAACGAGATCTCTGGGCGCGCATTAGGAATTTGTTCGTCACCTGCATGGCAGACATAAGGATAACATACGGAATCTGCGAGCATTGAAATTGCCTTTTCGTACCTCTGGTATTTCGCTGGGATCTATTTTCGTCAAAGTCACCAACGGATGCACCTCGCCTTCCTCGTCAGAGGGATCGGGACGTCCGTTGCCACGTGCAGCCCGGCCCGAGTCGCTGCTGCGGTAGTTAACAAAATATTGAGCCTAGATAAGTATTTACTGGGGCTATGAACATACTTTTCGCTGTCGCTGGATTTGGACTTCTTGCGCTGCTTGGCCTTCAGCTCGTCAACTTCGCTTTCGGACTCGTCCGTTGCCGTTGAACGCTTTCTGCGCTTTTTCTCCTTTTTGGCTGCTAAAACATGGAGGAGGAGATTATTAGGATCGGGGTCGAGACGAATGGGCGCGGACTCACGCTTTGTTTGCTTCACTAATTCGCCACAATTGGCTATGACTGCATCCTGCAATGGGCGCGAGTTGCGGTCGATGGGCAGATCCTCTAATTGGCGCACCAAGTCCTGACCAGATAAAACATGACCGAATACAACATGCTTACTGCAAATTGAGAGCAATTACAAATTAGTATCCAAAACTTAGCTCCACTTAATCAATTCATTTGCAAGCTAATTAATCATATGGAAATAAAACATTCACTTACTTGTCCAAGTGTGGCGCAGGCCTTGTTGTACTACAATGAAAAACAGAAGAGAAGAAAAATATTCTTTACACAATGCAAACTTTGTTGTTGGTAGGCGATTTGTTGTAGTTTTCTATGATTGTTCTTGTAGAGTTGTTGTTGCTGTTGCTGTTGTTGTTGTTGTTGTTGGTGGTGGTGGTGGTGGTGGTGGTGGTGTTGCTGGTGTTGATGCTGTTGGAGTTGCAGACAATGTTCGAGCGAACAGCAAACTTAAAAAGATATCAGATGGAGCACAGCAACTGGTGGGTGGTGGGGGGCGGGGCCGAGTCTGATTGGCTAGGCGGGTCGGTCGGCATTGCCCGGGCGCATCTCATCGATTGGCCTGCCACTCAAGGCCGACAACAGCTCTTAGCTGTTGCTGATGTTGTTTCATCTGTTGCTGTTGACGCTACTGTTGTTGCTGCTGCAGTTGCCAGGGACAGCCGAGTGAAGGGTTCAGTGTGAGGCCTCACCTACGTCAAGGTGCGCCCACAGACAAACAGACACTTACACACACAGACGCAAGCACACATGACACAGTCACGCGCACGCTCCCCCAGACGCAAGGACGTGCGCGTGCATGCATGCATTTAGCCCGGCCGTTGGGTTGGAGAGGAGGGGAGTGAGTCGTTGTCGTTTTCGATGTCGATGTCGATGTCGATGAGTGCTCAGTCCGCTGGTCAGAGACATTGCAAACACTCGCTATACGCTATACGGCAATAGATCAATGAACAACAACAGAACTTTAAATAGATATGCAAAGTACAAAGTAAAAGATTTCATGTTCATAAATCGCTGCAAGAGAAACATTAACAACTTTCACGAGGATTAATTCAGATCTCAACGACCTAAGCGGAACGACTCCACTTACATAAAGAACTGCGAACCGTTCGTGTTCTTGCCCCGATTCACCATCGACAGCAGAAAGGGGCGATCGTGCTTCTTGTCGAAGCATTCGTCTGGAAAAAAGAAATGTGAAGAATTTGATAAATATTTAATGGTAAATATAAATAAATGGTAAATAAAATGAATGTTTTCCATATTTTCATTAACCCTAACGCTTACAAGTTGCACATTATAATTATCATTAAAGCTGAACCGGAACTTCAGATCGAATCAATTGATAGCTCTTTGTATGTATGCACATTTATACATACATATACAGACACACACACACACACACAGCTAAAGAGTGAAGGAGAGAGAAAACTCACCCTCGAAAGTGCCGCCATAAATTGATTCGCCGCCGGTGCCGTTGCCATCAAAGTCGCCCGCCTGCACTATAAAATTCTTGACCACACGATGGAAAATGACACCTTTATAGTGTAGCCGCTTGCCGGTGACAAGTCCGGTGCCCTTTTCGCCCGTACATAGTGCACGAAAATTCTCAACCGTTTTGGGCGCTACATCGCCAAACAACTCGAAAACGATGCGACCGACGCTCAGGCCGCCGAGCGTTATATCGAAAAAGCAACGCGGGCGCGTTGTGTTCGCGTCCCGTTTATTTACCGTCATGTTTTCAGCTAAATGCAATCGAATCGTATGCTTTTTGTCTCTTCACTTTTTACGTTGCACAACTTTTTCTTTTTTTTTCTTATGTGATGAACTCTGCGTTTCTAAACGAACAGGGCTGAAAAACGTGTTCAAAAATATTATTGTGGCAGGGTTGCAAGCTGTAATGTTCATACAGTTCATGAATAACTAGTTCCGCTCATTAAAGGATCTGTCATATATTATTGCAAACATTTTATGAAAGATTAAGAAAATATGTCATCAAAACGTACTGCTGCTAAATTCATTAATAAGTTACAAATAATTATTTAATTGATATTATTTTAAGTTCCTTGTTTTCTCCCTGTATATGTTCACTTCTTATCTGAAACCATTATGTCGTCTAATCTTTAGCTTATCTCAATGCACTCGCTAAAGTAAATAATTAATCAAATAATAAATGGGTATACAAACATTTATATATTTTAATTGCACAGATAAAGTTGAGTAAAGTAAAAACAAATGCAATATTTTTTTTTTTTTTTGGGGATTTTGTTCCTGACAAAGTGCTCAATGGATATATGTATGTATGTATGTATGTGTATAATAGGTATGTATGTGTATAGATACATATGTATATATAATTGTTCAACTTAGGCCTAAATACGTATATATTTTTGTAAAATACATAGCGCTCCATTCCAAGCGGTCGGTCAGTAAAATGGAATTCTTGTTGGGAGTTGGAGTCGGAGAATGGCAGGGGGCGGAGGTGCGGGGATGCAGCGACTACTCAACGGTCACGGACTTGGCCAGGTTGCGTGGACAATCGACATCGCAGCCGCGTAGCACGGCAATGTGATAGGAGAGCAGCTGCATGGGTATGACAGTGAGTATGCCCTGGAGGCAGTCCACGGTGCGGGGTATCTGCAGCGAACGCGTCGAGAAGGCCATCGTCTCGGTGTCGCCCTCCTCGCAGATGATTATGGGCCGTCCCTTGCGTGACGTCACCTGCTGCAGGGCGTTCATGCACTTGGTGTAGACCGGATCGCGGAGCACAATCATCAGCACGGGCATCTCGTCGTCGACGAGCGCCAATGGGCCGTGCTTCAGCTCGCCCGCCAGGATGCCCTCGCTGTGCATGTAGGTCAGCTCTTTCACCTTCAGGGCGCCCTCCAGGCAGGTGGCGAAGTTAAAGCCACGCCCCATGATCAGCAGCGACTTGTGCTGGTACAGCTCCTTGGCCAGCTGCTGCACCTGCGAGTTCAGCTGCAGCACGGTGCGTATGTGCGCGTCCAGCTGCGAGAGGCCGGCGATGATCTCCAGGCGGCGCTGCTGCAGCGACAGGCGATCCTCGGACATGACCAGGGCGAACATCACAAGCGAAATGAACTGCGAGGTGTAGGCCTTGGTGGACGCCACGCCGATCTCGGGGCCAGCATTGATGTGGACGCCACAGTGCGACTCCCGGCAGATGCTGCTGCCCACCGTGTTGGTGATGCCCACGATCAGGGCACCGCGCTGCTTGCAATAGCGCAGCGCCATCAGTGTATCCGCCGTCTCGCCCGACTGCGAAATGAAGAAGCAGACATCGTCCCGGTAGATGGGCGTGTTGCGGTCAAGGAAGTCGGAGGCCAGCTCCACCATCACCGGCAGCTCGGTGAGCTCCTCCAGTAGCTGGCGCGTCGCCACTGCGCTGTGATAGGAAGTGCCACAGGCAATCAGCATGAGCCGCCTGCAGCGCTTGATCTCCGGTATGTACTCCTTGATGCCGCCGAGCACAACAGTTTGGGTGTCGAAGCGCACGCGGCCTCGCATGGTGTTGATGACCGACTCGGGCTGCTCGAAGATCTCCTTGAGCATGAAGTAGTCGTAGTTGCCCTTCATGATCTGCTGTATCTCCATTTTGAGCGTTATGATCTCGCGGGCATGCGGATCGTCCGAGGACTTGTTGAGCCGATGTATGCTCAGCGTGCCATCGCGTTTAACGGCGGCCACATCATCATCCTCTAAGTAGATGACACGATTGGTGTGCTCAATGACCGCCGAGGCATCCGAGGCGAAGAAATACTCAACCTCCTTGTGCTCCAGCGGCTGGAACTCGGCACTGACATCGACGTTGCAGGCTCGCCCGCTGGGCAAGAGCTGAAACTGGGGCTGGCCGTGCGGCCGATGCGCCTTGGTGTACAGTATGGGCACATGATCCGTGGCCAGCTTCGTCTTGGCCTTGATTCCCACGAGCAGCGGCGAGCCACGACGCGAGGCGACGCACTCACCCGGAAAATGCTTGGACTTCAGGGCGATGGCAAAGGCGCCTTCGATTTGCTGGATAGCCTGCTCGACGAGCTCACCAAACGTATAGCCCGGATGGGTCTGCCACAGGTGATGCACCAGTTTCGCAATGACCTCAGTGTCCGTGTCCGACTCGAAAATGTAGCCGCGCTTCTCCAGCAGCGTCTTCACATCCTTGTAGTTCGTGATGATGCCATTGTGGACCACCACGAAGCTGTTCTGCTCGTCGGAGCGCTGAGGATGGGAGTTCAGCTCGGAGGGCACACCGTGCGTCGCCCAACGTGTGTGCGCAATGCCAATGTGTATGTCCACGGGCAGATCATAGCCAGCGCCCTGGCACTGCTCCACTAGCGCATCCTCCAGCACCTTGACCTTGCCCGTTCGCTTCACCATGAGAATGTCATTGGAGTCGTTGGGTGCATCGATGGCCAGGCCGGTGGAATCGTAGCCACGATACTCAAGTCGTTTCAGACCCTGCACCAGCAGCTCGAGCACCTGCTGGCGGGACTTGGGCGTCAGATAGTTTAGATACGCGAATATTCCGCACATTGTTCAGTTAATGCTTAATTCGGTTTTCCTTGTTACTTAATGGTTTGGCCACGTCGACGTTGCTCTGCTTCTTAATGTAAGCTGACTGACACTGCTACTGCGGCGATTCCGTGAAATTGTTTTTGCGAGTGATAAATTCTTGCCGTCACACACCCTCACGCACACACAGACGCAACAATAATCAAGCAACAGCAGCTGACGTGCGCAATGTAAACAAAAATCGTTGCATTCGCTGGTTTATTCTTAGTCAGTGGGGGGAGTTTTTATGCGAATGCCGCAAATTGCAGCTTGGGCAGCAGAGACTGCAAGTGTACGGCGGCGATTTCATTACTCACAAATTAACTCAGCATTTTTTTTGTACTGATACAACAAATATTCAAAAGGCAAAGAAAAATGAGGTAAAGTAAAGCGGCATCTTCAGCGTTGCCATCTGTCCAATAGGACGTGCTGATTGCGAATGGTAATCGGTCATCGATATGTTGCTCACAAGTACGATACTAACAACAGCCCTGCTCTTTTCCTTTTCGACCGCGACGGGTAAAAAACCACATGTCTTGCTCGGTATCCGAGATTTATTAAAATTATGCTGCATAGTGCTGTTAAAAGATAAAAAAGTGCTTATCGTGTCAACTAGTAACTGAATAAGATTACAATTTGTGACAATATTTGTAAAATAATTGCATTCGATCTAATTCGTAACCAAAAAAACGTTTAGAACGTACCAATCCAATAGCGCGTGAGTGAGTGAGCGAGAGCAAGTTAGTGCGAGTGCAAAGAGTACGGAAACCGCAAAGCAAAGCATACGAAATAAAAACAACAACAACAGCAGTAACAGCAGCGCATACGTGAAACGTTAGCAAAGCAACGAGCAAAGCAAAAATACGAATTGTGTATCAATTTTTGTTGTTGCTCTTATGTTGTTTTCGTCGACTTGCTATTACGATACACGTACATACACATTGTGATTCAAGTTCTTGGTGCGTAATTTTTGTTCATTAAAAAAAAAAAAATAAATAAATAATACCTTATTGTGCTCATATATACATATATAAATTTAAATTGTTTGGAAGTGTGTCTTTGAAATTTGAGCTAGTAGAATAATAGTGCATCAGGCAGGGCTAGTAAGCTGCATAAACAGCTGTTCGCTGGTCAGGGATGCACAAAATGCAATCGTTGTTGCATAACCACGTTTGCGGCTTCTTAACTGTGACGTTTGTACATTATTGCTCCTCCTATCGTGTATTCGGTGTTAGTAAAATATTGAGCATTTAATTTGAAAATAATCTTTAGTATTGTACTCGGTATTGCGTCGCATTCTAGTTCTGTTGCTAGTCCTCATACCATAAATGAAAAGAAACGAGTTGGCAGCGCCACTATTAAGCGCTTGTTGCTCTTTACGCTTCTGCTTCGTACTAGTGTGGGGGCATTCGCGACTGTGGCTACTGCTTCGCCGCGCCTTAACCTCACTTGTAACACTGTGTGGCTGCATAATATTATACTTGAGTTGCGTTCTGCCATCAACTTATCGTAGCTCGTTACAAGCGTGTAATGCACCGTTTCTGAGGCGAAACCAAGCACATACTGGCTACAAATAAAACCGAATACTAAATCCAATTCGTAAAGCAGCGTGAAAAGTAAAATCAAAATTGTGATTTTGTATGTATTGCAGCAGTTGTAGCAGCAGTAGCAGCGGCAGCACCAGCCAGCTCCAGGATTGGTGCGGGCAGGGGCAAAGAGAGGGGGATATGGCACATTGATAGTGCATAATTGTAAGCCGTAAGCAGGTGCCATATAGCTAGAGTTTTTGCATTTTCTTTTTGTCGGTCTGGCAAAGGGCGAGGTGCCATTAATATGTATGTATATGTGTGTATATGCGTGCAATAGACGAATACCAACTAAAGTATCTAATGTGTGTGTTTATAATTTTTTTTTTTTTTTTTTTTTTTTTTTTTTTCAAATTTACAGTTACAGCAGCTTGCTTACTCGAACTCGTTGAAATTATTTGTATCTGGCAAGGAAGCATCAAAGAGTTTCCCCATCCAACAACAACAACAACGAGAAAAGAGCAACCAGAGCAGAGCCACAATCTGGAGTAGCGCAACGAAAGCTGCCTACTACTACAGAGAATAGCAGCAGTAGCAGCAGGAACAACAAATACAACATGTCCAGCAGCAGCAGCAAAGATGATGCGACTGCATCGAATGCCGCCGCCGTTACTGTTGCCGCTGTTGCTGCAACATCCAATGCAGCCACTGCATCATATGCGAATGTTGTCCAGAATCTAGACACCAAGAAGGCAGCTGTCGCTGCTGTGGATAACAAGGAGAATCAACCGAATTTGAAAACGCTCAAATCGTGGAGTGAGGAAACTGCCGCTGCTGAGGCTGCCGTCGAGGAATCGCCCAATGTGGGTGAAAAACGTGCCGCCGCTGGCGGCGACAATACCGCTGAGAATTCTTCTGAATTGGATGACAATAATGATTTTTTGCCGGTGCTATCATCGCACCATCGACGTGACCGAAAAAAGGCACGCAAGGACAAGCCGACGCCGCGTGAATTTCGTGACAGGCAACAGCCACCCGCTGGTGGCAGTGGTTCAGGTCCAGGTCCGCTTCAGGGCCAGGGCCAAAAGTCGGCAACTGGGCGCCGGCTAGCCGGCGGCAGCGATGCTGACGGACGCAAGCAACCGGCCAGGCAGCGAGCGCCACGCGGCAACAGTCCACGCAAAAACGTTGGCGTTCCGGGAAACGGCGGCAGCGGCAGCGGCAACGGCAACGGCAACGGAAAGACTCAAAAGGAACGCAAGTCTGATACCTCACCCAGTGCTAGTCTAGAGGCTAACAATAGTGGCAATGAGGCCAAATCTGGGGACACTGATGTCCAGACAGCTACTTCGACTGCAGCATCACCAGCTGCTCCACAGCCAAAACGCTTCATCGCTGCTCCACCGCCAAAGGTTAACGCTTGGAAGGTAAGTTCACTTTTCAAGATTAATGCCAGGGAATCCCTTTCCAAAGACAGTTTATACTTAACCCAAAATAGTTAAGCTCAAATAAATAAAAGTCGTCAATCTAGAATTCTGTTAAGTATAATTCGAGTATTTTATAAACTGATTTCGAGAAATTGAAGACTTTCTGAGGATCAATTCTAGTGTCTTGACTGATTGCTCAGCAGATCTTGAAGAATTCGACTAAAATTTCAAAATTTGTTAATGAAATTTGACAGTTTAGCTCGGCCTCAGGTCTTGCAGAAGCAAAACAAAGAGCGATTGGTAGGAAGGAAAGTGTATGCCCATAAATGACATTGTTTTCGTGTTGTTTGTTGATCTGTTGGTAAACAAATGTGCGTAGAATAGCGTAGACACAATTTGAGTGCAAAGCGTAATAGCTGATAAATACAACAGTGGAACGAAGACAACGTGTAAACACAACAACTTAGCATGCAAACACGTTTTCTTTATCATTGTTTATGATGACGGTGATGATGATGATGATGATGATGATGATGATGATAATAATGTTGTAGATGTGGTTGTTGCTGTTATCATTTATCTATCCAAATTGTAATCGTATTTGTATTAGGATGCATTGCATAATATTTGATAGAAACACTTTGTCAAAACAAGCAGCAAGCGAAAGAAGAATCGACAAATAGAAAAGAAAAACACACGAACTCAATTTGTTCGTATTTTTGTTTTGTGTACGTTTTATTTTGATGCTTTACGTACGTTATGTAATACACGAAGAAACGAAACTAACGCCGGCGATTGAATCGGCGAAGCTCACAAAAAATACGCCCACAACAAGCACAACAATAATAACAACAATAGCAAGCAATCGGCTGGTGTCTTTTGCTCTGCCCATTCTGAGTCGACTAAAGAGTACGAGTGAGTGAAAAAACGATAAAATATTTGAATTGCGTTTTGCATTGTGTTCATTTTATATTTTAAATTTAATTAACTGAGCGTGTGCTTTGCCGAATATTATTGTTTATTTGCTCTGTTTTTCCTTTGCGTTTATCACACGTAAAACGAGACAAATTGTTAGATGTACAGTTATAAATAAATGTCAAGGTCAGCAAAGCTCGCGCTGCGTCAACGTCAAAGTTAGCGTCACCAATTGCGGTTTGTTGTTTATAAAAAAAGACACGAAGACAGTGTAAAGTAAGCAGCGAAATTTGCGATTTTGCATTATGGGCCGAACGAATGCAACAGCAAAAGAGAAAGATTCGTAAAGAAAGGGCGTGTCAACGTTTGCATTTGTATTGTGTGTGATTGCATGTCTAATACAGGATTTTAAGATGAACGCATAACTCTTTCTCTTCCTTCCCATTATATAAGATGCACACGTTGCAATAGTTTGAATCAAATGATTTTTAATTACTTTGTATCAACTAGCAGATTTCTACCAATTGTCTGAACCACCCTCGCATACTCTTGGACCAAAATATGCTAATAGTATAATGCAAATTGAGCTAATTAAGAATCTTGAATCTTCTTTTTAAAACATTTGCGCTGTTGCCGAGGTGAACACCTTAAGAGCAACAACAACAACAACAACAACAGTTACTCTCGCTTTTGTTTCCGTTTGTTGTTGTTTTTGACTGGTTTTTCCTCTGGCTGCTGTTCTTTTTTTTTAACTACCGACGAAGCGTCAACTGAGGTGCTGCACCACAACTCGGCGCAGCGCAGCGCTGCGAATTCAAATCAAAAAGTAACAGCAACTAGTTGACGTGTGCCGTTCCAGCCGTTCGCAACGCTCGTGTCCATAACCGCCATTTCGCTTAGTTAACTTTGAGGATAACATTGCGTTAAACTATATATTCAAGTGTAATTAAATAATTATTTCAAAATACAATAAAAAATCGGTCATTAGAATAACTAATCACTTCGAAGCTTTGGGCAGCACGTGTCGCGTAGCTCGTAGTAGCCTCCTCAATTCACCATTTTTGTGTGTCGTGGTGAATACTGAATTCGCTCTAGTGATTAAAGCAACATCCAAATTAGAATTATAAACTCAAGCAAAGACGCTGCTTACACGTATGTATGTATGTATGCATGTATATAAACGTGGATATGAGTACTTGTTGAATTTCATCAACGTATTACGCTCTTTATCTCTTTCTGACTGCTGGCTTTCGTGTGCCTGATTTATGAGCGTGTGTGTCTGTGCAGTCCCGTCTCGTGCCGTCAAAGTATACCGTAAAGAGGACTTGATTTGCTAGAGAACGAACATGAGTGTATGTATAGTGTAGTGTGGTGTACTATATGCGCCTATGTGTATATGTCTAGTGGAGAGATCTCAATTACAGCCCAACGAGCCAAAATTGGTAACTACAACGAGGGATAGCAACAAAAAAAAAATAGACATGAAAACGAAAGTAAATATGCAATCAGCTTAATAATTTAATGAGCTTACTCAAAACTGCAAGATCTAAATTTAAACACATAAAATTGATGTCAGCCAATTTATTTATTTAACGAGTATACATGAGTATGTACATAAAAGTGTGTATGTGCTTTTCGTTAAAGATTGTATTGTTGATTACTTCTTTTATTATATATATACATATGAATGTGGGAGAAAATTTGTTGACATATTTGACTAATATCTAAAATCCCAATTATAAACTGTAAAGAAATATATATCAATATTACCACCACCTGTGATTTGAGATTAGTTCCACATGGTAACACATATAATAAGCGAGTTAATTGGATTTCACTAGAAAATACATTTTTAAGTTCCATCTAATATCCATTCTCCTACTGCGATTTTCTTGGGTTTAAATCTTTGTTTGCATGTTTTCCTATCTGCGCTTCAATATTTTCACTATGTAGCCTTATCTTTATCTCTGTACATACTATATTTTTATATGGCCGATTTCCTTGTCTACTTTCTTTGTTGATCCGCGGCAATTCATAAAATGCACCTTTGTTCCCTTGTGCGAAATCTTTTATTCCGTACAGAGATGGTTCATACTGTACAAATAAACTATATTATCTATAATCTGATCCATTAAAATATCAAATTGATGATATGTTCATTCATATTGACTAAAACTTTCATTTTCTTCAACTCCATATATTTTGTAGTTGTTTGTGTTGTTACATAGAAAATAATTATTTATTTTAAATTCTTTTCTTAGCAGTTAAGAAGTGAAATCGGTAATTAAAAATCACTCATAGCTGTCATATAAAAACTCAACACGTAATCTCCAAGGTCGTTAAATAAGCGATGATTAATTTCATTACTTTTTTATACATTTTGTTTTGATAACGATTATAAGAATAACAAATTATATATATATATATTAAATTGCTTATTCCCTAAATTTATTATAAATTTTCAAGAGTTTTATTATGGTATTAAGTTCACGTTTTGTTTCCTTATTTATTTGGTTCTATTTGTTTTGTGATACTTGGTTTATTTTGCTAACATATTAAGAAATTACTTCTAAAAATTATGTATTATTGATTTTATATACAATTATAAGCATTAGCAACTATTGAATTATCCAATCAGCTTTCCATAAGGTACTATCTGAAAATGCAACTTACAGCCTTACAGTTCTCAAGGTTTCAACTCTTGGCTGTAGGTTTTATTTTCAGATAGTAACTCAAGATAACAAAAATGTACTGGCTAATAGGACCGCGCTCGCAGCTAAGCCTTGAAAACAAAATACGGCTATATAAGGCTTTTTTAAAACCAATATGGGCCTACTCGTTGCAGCTTTGGGGAACAGCCAATAAATCAAACATTGAAATTCTTCAGCGTTACCAGTCTAAAACACTGGGAACAATAACTGGTGCTCCATGGTATATGACAAACTTTGACATTCATAAAGACCTCAAACTTCCTCTTATCAAAGAGGAAACACAAAAAACCGTAGAGAGGTATTTAAATAGGCTACATGACCACTGCAATGCTCTAGCTTCTGGACTCCTCGACAACACAAATAACAGCGAACGGCGCTTAAAAAGGTTCCACGTATTAGATTTGCCAAATAGAGAGTAGACTAGTTGAGAGTTAGACTAGTAGATTAGCTACAAATATGTAAATATTTAAATATATATATATATATTTACAAGACAGATTGCAAATTAAAAAATATATATATAAAAAAAAGATAATAACTTATATATGTGATTAAAATTTAAATAATATCTCAATCCAAGTTAGAACCTAATGTAAGGCATTCCAATCGATTACATATTATATTAAATAATTCATTTCTATATAGTTATCAGGTCAGAAACTTTAATCAATATGCCGATATTTTTATGATCAATCCCTTGGGGGTCGTGACGCAGTAAATAAAGTCCATCACTAGTGGAATAGCAAAGCCAACACACATACATGTACACACTCTAGTTCGTCAACTTATTATCGTTCTTCTAATTGCGTAAAATCCAATGAGTAGAAAACAACAACGCCCAAAACAGCAAGTTGTAAAAAGAACATAAAGAAAAGGCCATAAATTTGTTTTCGTTCAAGTGCTAACCTTTTTTTTATTCTATATATTTCTATTAATACAGATACAGATAGAGCAATGTTCTTAGTATTTCTATTTGTCAGCTATTGAGTGATAAGACTCGTTCGCTCGCCTTAAGTTGTCTGCGGTCTGGCCTGCATAGCTGCCTCGTCTCGCCCCCACCCCGCGCCGCCTCAATTAGCCGCCTCTGTTGATTCGACCTGAAGCACGTTGACTGCTCAAATACTAGTTGGTTTTATGAATATTTTCACATAACAACATTGCGGCCGGCATTTTCAAATTCAATTTGCTGAAACGTAGAAAGAAAGAATGAGAGAGACCTGGAGGGGCAGCAGCGTGGACACTTGACTGGAGAATGTGGATCTATATGCACGTTTTTATTTTTTTGCACTGTCAGTTGTTTTTTTTTATGCTTCGGTTAAAAAGACCTGCCTCCTCGGCTGCCGACTGCGCTGTTAACTTACGACTTGTTTGGGAACATATTTAAAGCTGTTATATTGCGTTAGAACCGCCTCAGTTGTCTTTCAGCGATCGTTCGTTGTGGAGCCTAAGGAGCCCAACACACGTACCACTCAAAGTATTATTACTGCGTTATAGCCACAAGCAAAGTGTTATATTGCCAACTGTATTACGTATTAATGTGACTTCGGGAGGCAAGTTTGTGTGTGTTTTGTTTTTATATATTTTTTGCAATATGTTCAAGGTTTTGTTTACTTCTACTTGATTAATATGCATGTATTCACGTTTTCTCAATTCATTAAGCTGCTGCTCCATGAAAAAGCTCGTCTAATCACTGACCTTGAATTATGAGAAAATACTACGTATAATCTAATTTCAATCTAAGTGCAAAAGAATTTTATTTTTAACTTTTTATTGTTATATGCCAAATACGTACGTCAGTGTTCGGGGGGTTCAAATGTCTTGAAACTGATTAGAACAATAAATAAATACGAATGAATATTTATTTGCCTTTAGTGAATGTAGAAATGGAATTGAATACTTTTACTTGAAGATCACGCTGATAGCTCATGGGCTTGGGAAAATGTTTGAGTGGAAAACTACACACCGAGAGTGACTAATGCTGAGTCCTGCATTTGGGGCTGACTCATGGAAAAGTCCATTGTTGCTTTAATTGATTATTTTTGTTCTCTTTCTGCAGTCAATGTTCTTAAATATTGAGTACGTGCTGTGAGACGCGTTTGTGGATTAACAATCAGCACAAGATGAACATATTTTTTTTCATTTTACTTTACTTTACTTTTCAGTATACAAATTATTTGCTCGAAAAATAAAACACGCGCAATACCATTGAGTACTTTCTCAATCTCTCTCTCTCTCTCTCTCGCTCTAGATATATATATTTTCTCATTTCCTCACTGCTTAATTTCGGTCTCTTGTATAGCGTGTTTTTCCACCACCCGCGGTTGTTGCGCCCATGGCCTACGTGCCGAAAATCACATGTTGTTTGTTTTGCTGTTTTTTCACTTTACAGTTACAAACTGTTGTGAGAGAGACAGCATACGTGTATACGCCTATGTTTATTGCCAACTGTTGTCTTTGTTTCAGTTGCCCATTCGATAAATATTTTTTTTTTATATTTATAAGTTAAACCCTACAATTAAATGAGCTGGAAACAAACTAAAATTGGAACGTTGGCAGTGCATAGAAAAACAAAAAGAGAAGAAAAATAAAACCTGTATTCGTCTAGTATACAGGGTGCTCAGTATTATGCGCTGTCTCTCAGCGCCTTGGCCCCCGGCAAACTCTAAGCGTCGCTCGCGCTGCGCTCTCTCTCTCTCTCTCGCTCTCACGCATAAAATAACCGGCGCATCGGCTGTTTTTTGTTTTTATTTTGAATCTTTGTGGCTTTGTGAAACCAGTTGTCGTTGCCTCTTGCCCGACCCTCTTTGTCCAGAGTGTTGTTGTTGTGGTTGTTGCTGCTGCCATCTTCGTTGTGTTCGCCTTTGCTCACGTAGTCAACGCGTGCACAGTACACGATGACAGCAGAGACGCGAGCAGCGCGACAGAGCTGTTGTCATTGGCTTTGGTTCGCTGGCAGCGCACAGAATTCAGCGAGAAGCTAAAGAGAACGGACGCGTTATTTTAAAAAGTCTTCCACACTAACTAAAAATAGGCATTTGTTAAAAAATAATTGTGAGAGTGAGAAAAACGTTCCGCTGAACACTAGAGCAAACAATTTCGCCGAGTGTGACTGTGCGATAAGATACGAAAATACTTGCATGGGGGCAAATTGAGCTATAACGCGTTGCCTGTAGATTAATGTGAAATTCGTGAAAATAAAGAGGTATATTTTATCACATAGAATACATATCATGTATGCATGTGTACATATATGTGTATATAGCCAACGGGTGCCATGAACCGTATCTGGGTTAGGGACACTCCCCAAGTCGATTAGCTGCCAGCTTTGCTTCTAGGTTATGGCTTGGAGTAGGGAGTAGGGAGAAGGGAGTAAGGAGTAGCAAAAACCAAATGGAACATTTGAATTGATTTTTCAATCGCTGCATTTCCGATGAAACTGCAAATCATATAGAAATCTTAAGCACTCAGTGACTTCACAACTAATTTGCATTTTCTTTATTTGTTATTATTGTTTATGCAGATATCAACAAAACAAGTGGGCAGCCCGAAAGCTGGCAGCTCGCCATTGGACAAACGCGTCTTGCAGCCAAAGGCGCAACAGCAATCTAAACAGACTGGCAGCAGCAGCAGCAGCAGCAGCAGCAACAGCAACAATAATAATAATAGCAACAAAAAGACACAGCAGCCGCAACAGCAAGTGCAACAACAACAACAACAACAAGGAGCAGCACAAACGGCAGCAAAAGCCACTACAGCAGCAGCAACAGTAGCGACAACAGCAACAACAGCAGCAACATCGACATCAGGCGCACCAGTAGCAGTCGTAGTACCAAGAACAGCAACAACCGACGCCGTCTCAACAAACGGTGAGTAAACATTCTCGTGCGCTCTCTTTGTTTTCATTTTCTCTTCTCTCTCGGCGCAACTGCGTCGGATGTAAGAAATGGCGTGATTGTTGTGCTTGGCCTGATTGAAAGCAATCCTTATATTAATATTGCTTTCCACTATACAGTTGATGCCTCTACCGCGGATGCGCTCGCCAGTTCAGTGGTAAAGGACAAAAAGAAGGTCAATCACAAGGTAAATTCCGTTGGCCAGTTTCAATCTCTGCATTCTTTTCATATCATTCATGAATCTCGATTCCAGGCCAGCGACTTTAGCAACGTTGGTGACTGGCCTACGCTTATCGGAGGAGTTTCTGGCAGTGGCAAAGCCACCGTTAACGAACCCAAACGTAGTGCATCAAAGAAACAGCCTGTGGTCAAAGCAACAGCAACAGCAGCAGCAGCAGCAGCCACAGCCACAGCCACAGCGACATCAACTTCAAGCCAACCCGCAGCATCAGTAACTACAGCCACCGCTGCCGCAAACGAGACTAGCTCTGAGCCAAACGTTGCCGCAGTTGCGACTAGTAGCAGTAGCCAAGCCAGCACGAGTCACGATGCCAAGAGCCAGCGAGAAGCCGAGCAACCCACTGGTAGCACAACTGTCCCAGCTGCTGGCGCCCTTGCCGGAGCTGCCCTCAATAAGAAGATACCCAAGCACAAGTGGCGTCCGTTGCAAATCGATCTGGCAAAGTCTAGCCGTCCCAAGCCCATTGGCGGGCGGCCCAACCGCCGGTTCAGCGACGATGCCTACGACCAGCGGCGTCCGCCGCGCACTTACCATGAGCGCGCCGGCCCTGCGGGAGCCCGCGGCCCTGAGGGACACGCAGGAGGAGCAGCTGACTCGCGGGCACATGGTGGCCGTTATGCGTACAACGCACGCACGTCTGCTGCGCCCGAGCGCGTGGATTCCTGGCGTAGCAGCGGCCCCAGCGCCGCTGTCTACGATGAGCAGCGCTCAGGCGCAGGAGCCGAGGGGGCAGCAGGTGCCGCGTCAGCGTCAGGCGCTGCCGGACTGCGTGGGCCACGCCGCTTCCGGACGCCGTATAGGGGCGGGCGGCAAGGGCGCGGTGGATTCACAAGACAGGGACCAGGTCGTCCAACTAATCGCATACCACGCCATCTGCTAGCTTCTGGCGAGTATGCCAACTATTTGCCGGCGGACGCAGCCGGTGCAGATTCCTCGCAATCATACGTGCTCATGGGCACTCACTATTTCGGCAACGTTCCGGCTGCCTACATTGAAATGGACGCAGCTAGCGTCAAGGAGGCCATCAAGAAGCAAGTGTAAGTATTTTCCCAGATAACTCCACAATCTAGTCCTCTGCAAATGCACATTAAGCATTCAGTCAGTGCCTAAAAGCAAAGTGTGTTCAAATAAGTTGCAATTTAGGGTATTATTTATTAAATATCATATAAATGTAGGCATAATTTAATTTGGGACTTGTGATTTTTCATAATAATGGACTTTAAGTCAGGTTTTAAATAAATGTTGATTAGGGAAATGAAAGCCTTGTTCGCAGGTAAATTTCCTTCATTCTGCGTTAGCTTCTATGACTTCACTTTGCCGCATGAGCGTTGATTAATTTGATTCTCATCCTTTCGCACAGTGAATACTATTTTAGCGCCGATAATCTCACAGGCGACTTCTTTTTGCGCCGCAAAATGGACCCAGAGGGTTATATACCGGTCACTCTAATCGCCTCGTTCCATCGCGTCTTGGCGCTCACCACGGATGTGGCATTAATAGTCACCGCCATAAAGGACTCGGACAAGCTGGATCTTTTCGAGGGCTACAAGGTCCGCACAAAGACGACGCCCACCATTTGGCCCATTTGTGATGTCAATGATGGAGCTGACAAGTCGCAGTTGCTGCAGCAGGCGCAGGAGCAGCAGGAAGCCGTTGCTGTCGAACAGCAACTGCAAACGTCGACGGAGAAAGCAGAAAAGCAGACTGAACCATTTGAAGGGGCTGCGCAGCCTGAGGTATCGTTGCCATCTTTGCCAGCGTCGCCACCAGCAGCCATATTGACCGCTGGCTTGGCCACGAAACCATTGGCACGCATACCGCCGCCGCCGGTGCCGCGCAATGCACAGAGTCTGGTGCCCAAGATGCTGCTGGAGAAGCAGCGACCCACACTGGGAATGAACTCGGTAAATGCAATCAGTGCACTCACCCAGTGTGTTGAGGGTGTTGTTGGCCAGAAGTCAGGGGCAGGAGCTGCCGCTGAGCTGGCTGATCACCTGAGCGGCTTGGCCGAGAGCGTCAAGCCCAAGAATAACTCGACGCCGGAGAAGCGAGCAGCGGCGAAGGCAGCTGCGACTGGCGAAGGTGATGGGGCAGTAGCTGCTTTGGTGGCGGAGCCTGAGGGCATGTGGAAAGAGGTAAAGAGACGCTCCAAAACAAATGCTTTAAAAGAAAACGCTACTAAATATATCAACAACAACACGTCAACACAACAGCAAACGCTTTCACAAACGCTCAACAACAACAACAACAATAACAATAACAATAATAACAATGTCAAAAATGTCAAGTCCAACAAGAACAACAACAACAACCACACCGTCACTGCAAACGCCACCTCGACCACGTCCACGTCCACGTCCATCTCCACAACGTCCAAGTCCTCGTCTGCATCAAACGCCACATCCAACGCCTCATCAGCCAGCAACACATCCATCGCCGCCTCTGTTACCACCAATGCCACCACCGCCACCGCCATCGCCACCGCCACCACCACTACCAACTCCACTGCCACAAACAACAATAAGAAATCATCTTCTGGCAACGCTGCTTACACGACCAACTCCCAATCCTCCTCCAAAACAGCTGCTGCTGCGCCATCCGCTCAGTGCCATGCCGAAAAGGAAGAACTAGACTTTCAATTTGACGAGGAGCTAATGGACCCCATACCCGCCACCGGACGCATCAACAACTTTACCGAAAACTTCTCCGACGACGACGAATCCGACTACGAATTTGCTGACCGTGACATCAATAAGCTGCTCATTGTTGCCCAGGTGGGTCGTGCGCCCAAGCATGATGGCTACGACCGCACCGCCGACTACACCTCGCGCACGAAAATCACTCAGGACCTGGAAAACATAATCAACGACGGGCTCGTCAACTATGAGGAAGACTTATGGACCACCACAAATGTGGCGGCCAACACTGACTACCGCACCGTCAATGTCATCTCGCAGGCGGACTTTGAGAAGTTGGCGGCTAACAAGAGGACCACAAACCAGTTGTCACATCAGCCGCCGCCGCCACCGCCGAGCTATGTGGATGAGCAGGAAGATGCCGACGGTACTCTGGTTGATGCTGATGCCACACTTAATTCGACCCTGAACTCTACGTTGAAGTCTCGACGAGCACGATTTTATGCCGCGCCTAACTCGCACTCAATCGATCCCCGCACTCCCAGGAAGCGCAAATTGCGCCACACCGCCAATCCGCCAGTGGAAGCTCACGTGGGTTGGCTGCTAGACACCGTGGAGCACAGACCTCGTACCACATCGATGGGCTCATCGACGGGCACATCACCCACTACATCTTCTTATGGCTCGTTTGGATCCTCGGTGCCGCAATCGTTGCCCGTTTTCCAGCATCCGTCGCATGCGCTGCTTAAGGAGAACAACTTTACTCAGCAGGCCTATCACAAGTATCACTCGCGCTGCCTAAAGGAGCGCCGTCGTCTGGGCTATGGCCAATCTCAGGAAATGAACACTCTCTATCGGTTTTGGTCCTTTTTCCTGCGCGAAAACTTCAACAAGAGCATGTACAATGAATTCCGAACGCTGGCGCTAGAGGATGCAGGCAACGGCTTCCGCTATGGTCTCGAGTGTCTCTTCCGTTTCTTCTCGTACGGTCTGGAAAAGAAGTTCCGTCCGAATGTGTACCAGGACTTCCAGGACGAGACCATTGCCGATTATGAGACAGGTACAACAAATATTTTTATATTGATATATATACTCAATGCTAATGGTCGTATTTTCTTACTAGGTCAACTGTATGGCCTGGAGAAGTTCTGGGCCTTCCTCAAGTACTATAAAAACGGAGAGAAATTGGAGGTGCAGCCGAAGTTGGCTGAGTATCTAAAGAGCTTCAAGAATATTGAGGACTTCCGCGTTGTGGAACCAGAGATCAATGAGATGTTGCAGGGCGTTGGCAGCCTGACCCCAGGGCGTCAGCTCAATAGGTTGCGCAGCGTGTCCGAGAGTGATGGCACTGCTGTGATTACTGCTGGTGGAAGACGTTTAAACACCACAATCACCAATCGCAGCGACTATGTGGGTCGTCTGTTGCAACAGCAACAGCAACAGCAGCAGCAACAGCAGCAGCAACACCAACAGCAGCATCAACATCATCAGCATCAGCAGGGCGGCTATGGGGGCTATGGACAGCAGCAAAATCGTCGACGCACTGGCTCCTTTGGCAGCAGCACTGTGCGCGTGCGTAGTGGTTCCTTGGGCAATAAGCCGCAGGTGGTCAATCGCAATTATCAGCAGGGATCACAGCACGAGCTGCGCCGCGGTGGCAGTAATTCTGGCCTAGCTCCACACAAACAGCGCCAACAGCAGCAGCAGCTGCAGCAACCACAGCACAAGTCAAAGCCACAGGCAGCTGCTCAGATTGGCGCACAGTTAAGTGCAGCTCGCGCCAGCAATTCAGGCGGTTCGTTGGCAACGACCACCTCGACTTCAGCAGCAGCAGTTGCAGCTGGAACGTCATCTTCCTCTACGTCATCGTCAAAGAAGTAATTTGTTATTACGAATCGAAAAATACGGATTAAGATTAATTGTGACTTACGATTAGCTTGGAGCTTAAACCTGGCGAGTTTCGTCCAACTCTGCTCTATTCTCTTTTGTTTATTCATATTATTCATATTTTTTTTAGTAGTATTCGAGTGAAGCGTTATGTGGGGACAACCGTTAGCGTTAGACTAATTAAGTTAAATTTGAAATTTGTTTATTGCAATTGCTTAGAGTTGGCTTAGTAGCTACGATTAATTGTTTATATTGTTTTTTTTTTTTTCTCACTTTCTCCACGTCTAACTGAAACGAATGCTTATGAAATGCTCAATGTTTGTTGTTAGCACACACACACACACACACATAACCATACAGATACAAACCTATCTACACAGACACACATATATTCACACACACACACACAGGCAGTCTGTGCTCTGTGCCCAGTGCCAACCAGCTATGAACTAAATTTATTATTTTAAACTCTCATCGCTTTTCATTATTTGTTTGTTCATATCTGAATATATAGATGTTTGTATATTTATATATTTTTTACGCAAGAAACAAATTTCCTACAGAAGCAGCGTTGATATTTGAACGTATTGCCATGAACTGTTGTACTAGATATAAAAGTCAAGATATAAAGATAAATAACCCTACTATAATTACCAAAAAAAAAAAAAAGAAAAAAATAATACAAAAAACAAAAAAAGAAAAACAAGAAAAAACGACAAATGTAAACGAAATTAATATACAGAAACCAAATGATCTTAAAGCAAACCAATTTTGTACATTAAATATGCGCAAAAGTACATTCAAGTTATATAAATATGTTTATATAGCAGCACTCTATATATATTGAGTATGTATACCACAACTATATATACCGGGTGTGGCCTAGGAGCAAATGTAGTGTTATCGTTTAAGAGGCAGGCGTTTGCTATCCTTAAACTTACCTATCGAGGCATGCGGGGCGCCACTGCCAGCGAATTTTAGTAATTTAGGCATTTAAAATATATCCGAAATGAAATGAGATATCTGAGGAAAACCAAAAAAACAAATCCCAAATCGATTTGACTTTTCTTTCCACTGAGCATTGCACTGACCACCACATCCCGCACTCCACTCCCCAGTCAACAAGACCTACAATCCACCCACGACACTCCCAGTTCATTGGGCCTCAACTGGCTAAACGAATCAACCTATATATATTTTTTTCGATCCGCCAAGCATTTAATACTATGTTTTGCGAACTGCAATCCCTCTTCTACTCTTAAGTTTTGCACTTGTTACACTTATTTGAAATACAAAAAAATCTGGAAAAAAAAAAATCTTCAAAATATGAAAAATATTGCAAAAAAAAGTTTAAAACTTACAAAAAGGGCAAAAAGGAAGATGAAAACTATAAAGAAAACCCAATAAAAACAAAATGTGTTTTGCATAGCTATTAGAATTAGATTTAAACATATGTGAGAAATCAAACGTAAGCTTACTATTGATAATTACCTATATACGATACATACATATGACTCTAAAGCGAAACTACAATTTGAAAATAAATAAGTAAAGTTCGCTTGATGCACAGTTTGCAAAACTGCGAGATAAGCTACTAACATATACATATAACATACATAATGAGGGTCCTGCACGAACTAATCCCAATCCATTAGCTCCTTGGTTTTTGCTGCGCTCATCTATCAATAAGCAACCAAATAAGAAAAGTGCAAAAAACTGTCATTTCACTCCTACTTTATAATAATAATAATATCTTTTTAACATTTAATTATTTGTAAATATTTTTCCTGCTTTTAAATTGTCGCTCCCTAATTGTAAAACACACACACACACACATATATATATATATATATATATACACATACAA
Source organism: Drosophila mettleri (assembly GCA_035047625.1). Lineage (NCBI taxonomy): Eukaryota > Metazoa > Arthropoda > Insecta > Diptera > Drosophilidae > Drosophila > Drosophila mettleri. The sequence continues at coordinate 17,487,942 of JAWNPI010000035.1, forward strand.
ACCGAGGGCTTTCGCATGAGCTTATCAACATGTATACCCATTTATATATCGATATTGACCACATTTTCAACCAGAATTCGGCTGTTGCATACCTCGTAATTGTATATTAATTTGCGGTCCAAACTGATTCGATTCTTTCCACACTGAAGTGCGCAAATCTGTTGAGTTTTGATTATATTTCAATTTATAATTATTAACTAAATGGGTACACATCTTTTTGGCATTCGTGTCGTATCCCTTAAGTTTCAATTTTTATATATATTATTATACATAATACAATTATTCTATACAAATTACGAACGGAAGCAAAATCCGAGTAATAAACGCAAAGCAAACACAAAAAAAATTAATAATTAATTTTGTAAGCTACTTAAATGGAAAAAAAAAACGAAAAAAATTTAAAAAAAAAACGATTATTGTGAAAAACGTGATAGTTTAAACCATAAAGATTAATATTTACTATTATTATATGAATAATTAATTATAATGCATAAAGCAGAAAAAAACGAAAAAATACATAAACTAACGTAACAAAAAAAATATAAAAATTTTTTTAAAATTAACAAAAAAATGTTAAAAGTACTTGAGTAGAAAAACTAAAACAAAAAAATGAATAAAAAAAACTTGAAAAAACTCAAAATAAATTGATTTTCAACTGAAGCTTTTCATATTGCACTGCTTTGTTGACTAACGGCAGTTCGTGTGACTCGTGTTGCGCGCGCTGTGCGCCAGAGGGCGCTACGGAATGTTGCCGCAACATGTTGCCAGGGCTTAGCCGAAGCGCCTTGTTGCAAAGGGATAATAGAATGCATAAATGAACATAAACTTAAACATAAACACAGCGCACAAATCGACCTTTTGAGTAATTAAACCCTTTTGCAGTTATGCGCTATTTGTCAACCAGGCACCAAGGAGCAACACCTGGCGTAGTTGAACTTGTATTCTCGGCTCCCGCATGGGCTGTCACAGATTAACGCCTGACTTGAAATATGGGCTGGCGCCAACGCCGGGCCAGGACGACCACTGCAGCCCGGGCGCTGACCGGGGCAAACTACTTCACAAATCCGAGCAGAAACAAAAGTCGACGCATGGAAAAATCATGTATAAAACCTAAGAGCGACGAAACACGCACACACACACACACACACACACGACGATTGACAGTGCGGCTTGGAGTGGGGGCCAGCTGAGAGGAGGCAACACCTACCGACTGTCGCCAGATGCCAGGCGTATTGTCGTCTGGCCATGGCGTGAGGCGTTTAAAAATTGAAAACCAATTTCGTAGCGATTCAAAAGGAAGAAGTCATTCGATTGCTCGAATATGCCTTTTATATGAGTATGAATGTGTGCGGGCGTGTGTGTTGCGTGTGTGCTGGCTAGCTCGTTGTGTGAGTTTTCACACTTCCCCGGGCCGGCCAGTTGCCAGTTGCCAGTTGCCAGTTGGGGTGTTCAGTGTTCAGATTGTGTTACCAATATTTATGGCTCAGTGGGGACACGCGGGAGCCTTGGCTGGCGTGACCGCAACCTAGGATCAGGCCAAGTGTAATCACCTGACCCCCGTGCCCGCTACTAGATCTTATGTGGAATTTAATGGGCGTTTAGCCTTGCGACTTTTGCGACCTTTGGCACCTGCACCTCAGCGATCTGTGCCCGGCCATGATGGACATGTGAAATTTATTGGCACTGCGCTTCATAATCAGCCATCTGCATGCACCCTCTGCGCCAGGTTCGAAGTTTGCTTGTCAGCCGGGGGGAGCAATTTGTCGAACTATCGACAAACTACGCACAAGTACATGCAGATACACATTCACTTTGAATAGCTTTGCTCTGGTTTGGACAGGTTAAAGCAACGAGGCAGCAGCTAATGCGCCCTTAAGATATGTGTAGGTATCAGAAAACTATATAATATGTACATTGCAGGCAGAAGCAAGGACTGCCAGACGAAGATATACTTGATGGGCTTAGGTTTTTTTACTCACCACTGAAATTTTTCCGTCTGTTTTATTAATAAGTTAAAAGTTAAAAATAAATTATTTTATTCCAAACATTTTTTTTCCTTTGTCTATTTTACTGACCAGATGAAAAATATTTTTTTGTGAGATAATTTGGTGGAATAACGAAGTCTTTTTATACCCTGAATCCATTGAAAATGGAAATTTCAAGGTATAATGTTTTTGTGCGAATGTATGTAACAGGCAGAAGGAGGCGTGCCACACCCCATAAAGTATATATTCTTGATCAGCTCGATGAGCTGAGTTGAACTAGCCCTGACCGTCTGTCCGTCCGTGTAAACACCTGGATTTCAGCAACCACAAAAGCTAGAGACTTCAAATAAAAAGCAAAATGCTCGATAATACCATACGCTGTACGAGTTTATTTATTTTTTTTCGATAACTCGTCCCATTTCTTTTTTATTGATAACTATCGAAAATAACGCTTTGTTTTTGAGGTCTGGCGTGCACACCGTTAAAGGTAGAATCGTGCACTTAGTTGTGTTTGATAGCTATATTGAATCCGCACATTTTGTCATTTTTGGATTTTTGATGCCACGCTCCTTTCGCCCACAATTTAACAAAAACGATAACTCACGTATATCAAATACTAGAGACTTGAAATTCAGCAAATAGGTACATTTAAATGTCATAATCATTCCCCGAAAATTTCATTAACTAAATAAGTCGAGAAAAAAAGTTATTAAACAATAAAGTTTCCATAGCACAGCCTCTTCTGCAGCCGCAAAACTGCGCAGTGAGCATATTACGTGCATGCATATGTTTGTGTGTGTGCATGTGATTTTTATACCCTGATCCCATTGAAAATGGGAAAACAGGGTATAATGTTTTTATTAAAATTATGTAACAGGCAGAAGGAGGCGTGCCACACCCCATAAAGTATATATATTCTTGATCAGGACGACAAGACAAGTTGATTGAGCCCTGTTCCCTATAAGAGCTAGAGACTTGAATTTTTTTTGTTAGACGCGTATATAGGACGCGTATATCGAGTTTGTTTCAGAAAATCGATAATTATTCCTGAATATTTGTTATCGATTTAAAACCATATGAAAAATCAATTATGATTTATCTTATCTTTTATCTTTTTTATCTTAAGAGCTAGAGTTTCCAAATTTTGCATGTAGCTTTAAGTATATTATATCCAATTTCGGTTTTCGCTGTGCGAATATGTTTTCGATTCTTCTTCTTTAATAGTAACGGAACAATTCTTGTGAGCTTGCAAAAGTGAGGTGGTATAATCTTTGTGTCGAATTTGTAAGAATAATTCCTCTTTGATCGACATTCTTAGTGTCATTCGCATAGATTTAAGTCGCGTGATATGCTTGTACATACGAGTTATGGACTATTTTAAAAAAACTAAGGGGGGTGGGATTAGGGTATCCCCTAGTTGGGTGCGCCGACTAGAGTTTTCTTACTTGTTGCTATTAATGAATAAGTGAAACTTTTAATTATTGGTATTACAGCTCAATGGATTCAGGGTATCTCTTAGTCGAGCCGTCTCGACTAGAGTCTTGTTACTTATTTCTATTCTTATTCAAGTAAAAGTGCGTCTAATTTATGACCAGCATTGCATATCATATCCAGATATGGCTTAAATCTGCCTGGTTGAGCTATTATCAGATACCGAGAGACGTCACGATTGACTATGATTATATATATGGCTTTCACTCCACGACCAGCGAGCATGCTGGAATTGTATTCGTGTAAGCTTAAGCCTAATTGTATCCGTACCTTCGATTCGTCGGTTAAGGCTTGGCGCTGCCGTTGATTACCTCCGAGCGGAGCGCCACAATTTGCACATCGGCTTAGCCCCATTATTGGCACAGAGCATAAATATTTTGGAGCGCTCGGATTTCTGATTTGCCGCACCGTGTAATTAGCTTGGGGTGATGCCAGTTGCTGGTCCGAACACTGTCACCGCATCCAATATCGGACCAAATTGGTAATGCGCTTAACTGATTTTCGGCGGCATCTGCGATATTTGTAATGATTAAATTAAATATTTCATAAAATTGTTTCAGATGCGCCATATGCATATAATTATGTATTTATATATATGTGCACACATACACACACAGACTATGTGCCAAAAACTAATTACATTTTGGCTTTCAATGCTTGCGGCCGGCCTGCACGATGAGTTTCGTCTAGGTAAATAACCAACGCAGCCAATAAATATTTGAGTTTCTGGCTGCCTTTGCTCTGACAGCCATTTGCTGCACCGTATATGCATATATAGATATATACATATTTATAGTGCGCAAATCCAAATATTTTTAGGCCAAAGGCTCCATATATGACACTGGTATGGATTTGGTATCTTTCATTTCCCAAAAGTTTTATTTTATAATAAAATATTTTATGATCGTTTTTCATTGAAATCGGTCAAGTCTTAACTCTGATATCGAGCCTTATCGACTGCATAATACTTGTTAGATCAATTGAAATTGTAAATTAGTCTATGTTAAGCGCTCAGCAGGTGCAGTGGGAGCTGTGTGAGCGGGCGGGAGCCGCCTTCTCCATGATTGATCTCCATACGATCGCTCTTTGAATGCGTTAACTGTTCTTGATATTGACTTTGAACGATAAATACTTAACAAAATCGAATCTAGAGCATTCAACAAGCACTCGTTTTGCAGTGTCGCATTACATCGAACCCTCATGGCATAATATTCTCATAATATACATTAATTTATATATCTATAACAAATTCGATTTCTTTGCATATATGACGCGTGACCATATCTATGTTTGGGTCTATTACGATTGTATCATTTAAGTTAAGTTTTCTATTTAGATATAAAACTTTATTTATTGCAATTGTCAATAGTGGGCGTAGAGGTCTATAAAAGAAAAGTTAAATTTTTGGGCTTATACCCTTCAAGCACTGGCTGATCAGCATTGCAGTCGTTCGCGTGTGAGAGTTAAATAAATAGATAGCCCCTATAGAGATGACTTCCATCCTTCAGTTTGACAATTATTTTTCGACTTGCCATGATTTTTGTATGTCTGGAGACTTTATTCTCAGTGCGTCTTAAAAGATAGCTCTCAAGCTGACCGATTTTTAAGAATGGGTTAACAATAACGTAAACGTCAATTAGCAGACAAATCTCATTTCAGTCAACGCTTCGTTTTCAACTGTTTCAACTGTAACATAACTTTATAAGTCTTTTTGTTTCTTACTCTAAAGTCAGACTTTTATATCTATCGCTTGTATACAGTAATATCCAAATTGATTTCTATTCAGGCTGAAGAAAATTACGAAACGGACAACAACGGAGAAATTACTAATTAACTTTAAATGAATTGAAAACATACTCCCGGTGGCGAGCCTCAAAATATCTCGGGGGTATATCCTCGTGTATACACATTCACACAAATTACACCATCGCCTTTAAGGAGACAGACGACGGAGAGGGGACGGAGAGACATATACAGGCAGACGTAGACAGAGTCAGTAAACAGTAAACTCCTTTTACTCCGGGCACGCGTCTAATAGACATCTACTTAAGCAGCGTCGCAGGCCAAGGTGTCACGAAATTGGAATTAATTCTTGTAATTACACTGCATTTAAATACGAGCCAAGCGCACATAGTTAACTGGACAAGTTGACAAATTGACGCAAGGGGCGAGAGCCTGGTCAATGGGGGTGCACGGGGAGTGGGTGGAAATTAAATTGATGATATGTTTGACCAACTGAAGGACATTAAAGCAATTCCTTGGCATAAACACCAACAACAACAATGCCAAACGGCAGCTCTTTGAAATTTGATCCAAGCAGCAAACAGGAAACGGAAGTGCGTCCTATTGCTATTTCAGTTACATAGGCAAAGGGATTTATTAAAATGTCACGCTGTTCAGCATCAATGGCTTACACAAAGACGCACACACACGAGCTCACACACTCACACTGTGTTGCAATTAGACTTATACAAATGCCGTATTATTTTCAGATTTATCTGGAATTTAAGAAATGCAGAAATTGCGTTAAAACATTTACCAACTAACTAGTGTGTGTGTGCCTGTGTGTGTGTGTATGTGTGTGTGTATCTGCGTGTGACAATTAGATAAATACCAGGACTCACACACACACACACACACACACATAAAACTGAGTCTGGGCTTTGCTTACTTTTGCCTCGTTCGCATTTTTCTTCACTTTAGCTGACCGAGAGAGCTAAGCTGACAACGTTGTGGTCATTCTTTATGCCATCGCTTTCTGCTGCTACTGCTGTGTGTGTGTGTGTGTGTGTCCCCTGTCAAGTTGCTGCCATTGTTGTCGCTGCCGCTACCGCTTCTGCTGCCACTGCCACTGCCTGATAGTTGTAATTGGCCAACTAAAATCATGTGACAAATTAACAGCGCAAAATTTATTGCCTGCCCGCCGCCTTAAGCTGTTGATGAAGAATTATTGTGTGCGTTCGTTCGTTCCGTTGGACTCTTTCAGTATCTTCGCCTCTTGTCCAACCCCACATATGCCAGCATGAGACAGCGTTTTGTATTGGCATTAGCCATCGCAGGGATTGCCTCAATATGCAGTTCAAGCATTTATAGCGACTTCTTACCTGCGGCTCTATTGTCCCTCAGCTTTTATGGTTTCAACTAAGTTATATTCACACTTTTGCAAATCTATTGAAACCGCTGAGAATATCAAATCGAAACATGATGAGAGTATTTTGTTTAATTTTTATACCCTGATCCCATTGAAAATGGGAAAACAGGGCATAATGGTTTTGTTCAATGTATGTAAGCAGGCAGAAGGAGCCACACCCCATAAGGCATATATATTCTTGATTAGCGCGACGAGCCAAGTCCATTAAGCTATGTTCGTCCGTCGGTTCGTTTATAGACTTGAAATAAACAAGTAACTAAACTCTAGTCGAGACTGCTCGACTAAGAGATACCCTGAATCCATTGAGCTGTAATACCAATCATAAAAAGTTTCATTTATTCATTAATAGTAACCAACACATGCACACACACACACACACACAAACATATGCATGCACGTAATATGCTCACTGCACAGTTTTGCGGCTGCAGACTCTTCTGTGCTATGGAAACTTTATTGCTTAATAACTTTTTTTCTCGACATACGTTCTTAATGAAATTTTCGGGGAATGATTATGACATCCAAATGTACCTATTTGCCAAATTTCAAGTCTCTAGTATTTGATATACGTGAGTTATCGTTTTTGTTGAATTGTGGGCGAAAGGGGCATGGCATCAAAAATCCAAAAATGACAAAATGTGCGGATTCAATATAGCTATCAACCACAACTTAGTGCACGATTCTATCTTTAACGGTGTGCACGCCAGACCTCAAAAACAAAGCGATATTTTCGATAGTTATCGATAAAAAAGGAATGGGACGAGTTATCGAAAAAAAAAATAAACTCGTACAGCGTATGGTATTATCGAGCATTTTGCTTTTTATTTGAAGTCTCTAGCTTTTGTGGTTGCAGAAATCCAGGTGTTTACACGGACGGACGGACGGACGGACGGACGGACGGACAGACAGACGGACAGGGCTAGTTCAACTCAGCTCGTCGAGCTGATCAAGAATATATATACTTTATGGGGTGTGGCACGCCTCCTTCTGCCTGTTACATACATTTGCACAAAAACATTATACCCTGAAATTTCCATTTTCAATGGATTCAGGGTATAAAAATAGAATACTCGAACGATAACTCTTCCCATTTTCTTATTATCGATAACTATGGAAAATATCGACTTCGTTATATCGTTATCTGGACGGGCACATATACTTTCGCTTGACTTGATAAATTTTTCCATTAGTTGAGCTTTGCCCAAAAGACCTATGATTGAAATGTTGATGCCCGTCAACTGGTTGCTGGGGTAACTTCCAATGGACAAGCATATTTCAAATTAAGCCCCTCAATTGTTATTTTGTTCTGTTGAAACCAGAGTAGAAACACACACGGACACACACACACACACACTTATATATGCATATATTTGTTATATATATTATAAACACCACAGGCACCACATGCATTAGGTATGATGTTGCTTTTGCTGCTGTTGCTGTTGCTCGAAACATTAATTAATGCGCCTGCAGGCAAATGAGGCCATTTAGTATGAGGAGACGCCATGTGTGCGGCGCTGGGCGGCAGGTGGGCTTGTTGGGCAGTTTTAGGGGCGTGTCTGCAGGCGTGCCGGAAGTGCATTCGACCGTTCTAAATGCGGGCATGTCTTGTGAACAATGGCATTTAAGATGTGTGTGCGTCCAAAAAACATTTTGCTATAAGCACACACACACATACAGTTGCACATGTAGACACACACACACACACACACACCTGGTTGGCCAACATGTTCCTGATTCAACGGCTGCAGGCGGTGCCAGTGCCGGAGCAAACAACAAGGACACACACTCACGCATACAGCAAAACTAAAAGCGTCATGTTTTTGCACGCTCGACTGCAAAACGGGAAAACAACAACAACAAAAACAACAACAACAACAAAGAGAACAACAGCAACTGGACAAACAACAGCATCTGCAGCAGCTGCCGCAATTAAGCACACAAAAACCAAAAACACCGCGAGCAGTTCCGTCTGACCCTCGGTCTACCATCTGCAGTGCCACCTCCAACTTATCCATGGAGCTGACTTCCGCAATTAAATTAAAATGAGCGAACAAAAAGCGCAAAGCAGGTGAAAAATAAATAAATATGAACTGTCGCATATGGGACAGGACGCAGCACCGTCCTAGGCAAATTTATAAGTAGCTTTTAATGCTGGCTAAAATTGATTTGCATCAGCTTTTGGACTTGCTTGAGCGATGCCTTTCGAGGCCAGCTCGTTGCCTACGCCTGGCAGCTGCCTCGCCTGACAACGCTGCATTTGTAATGAAAGTGGTGCTCGAGCAAAATGGAAAATTTATTGCGCTGACAGTTATGGGTCCATAACAATAATAAAAACAGCAGCAGCAGCACCATCGACGGCGGCGGCGGCGGCGGCAGTAGTAGATGACAGCAGCAACAAGGAGTTGCATCCGCAATTCGCGTCCTGGCGTTGATGATGATGGCAATAATGGCGCTGATAGCCGACGATGCTACTTCAAAGTCAACTTCAATTGCTGCACCCGGCAGCCAAGGACATTCATTGGTTTGCCTGCCAGCCAGCCTGGTCACAACTTCTGCTCCAGCACCTACTCCTGCTCCAGTGCTCCATGGCCTAGAGCTCTGCCTGCCCTGATGCCGCTAAGTGCGTTTCGCAGTGCCCTTTTTGTGCAGCGCTCATCAGTGTCGCATTTGGTTAATGGCAAAAAAAAAAAGAATAGTGGCGCCTGTCATAAATGTGTTGCCGCTGCAATGGAGATGGCAGCCCAATGTCGTTTATATTGACAGCCTGTCGTCCATTTGCGCTCATGCCAAATAGGCGTCTCTATTGGCATTGCCGCCACCGTGGTCGCAGCCTGAGTCTGCAGTATCAAAAACATATTTTTCTTTGTCTTTCGTTTGGCCAAAAGAAATTTTGGTGTTGATGAATATAATTTTGAGACTGTCTTATAGCTATAATGGGTGGATAGCTAAGCGGCTGAATCTTTATTCAAGCACTTTCAATTTCATATCTATATTTTTAGTCGCTCCACTGTGCGTTACGTATACGTCTCGTTTGCCATGTTAATTAACATTCGCCCAGTTGCACTTAGCAAGAGTTAAAGCTCAATATGTTTGCCGTTGAAGCAAAGTTAAAGCAGCATTGAATACTTGTACACATACTCGTACACACACACACACACACACACCCACACACCCTCACGCAAAGGTAGCTGTGTGAGCGGTAAACAAGCTGGCTATTTATGCACAGCAAATGCGGCGATTGTACTTGAATGCGCTGCAAAATATCAGCTTTCGTGGCTCAACACAAAGTTTGGTGAATAAATTAAAAAAGTTTGTCCTCTGAACTGTTTGATGTATAATTTAGTTTTTATTAGTTATTATCCACTCAAATATTAGACTGCAGATTAAAAACTATGTTGTGTAGAAATGAGAATATATGAACTGCAAAACATTGCAACACGTTCATCGCTTGAAAAGTCAAGCAAATTATGCCCTGCATTCCATGCATTGAGTTTCCAACTCAACTTCGAATATCTCTAGAAATAAATTTCATAAATGGAATATTAAAAAATATATTTATATAGTAAAATGTAATTAAAAATTCTGCTTGCTGTGTTATTTAATAGAAGCCTAAGTTGCATGCGTTAAATAGTTTTGTAGTTAATTGAAAACTATTTGAAGAACGTTTTATGAGATATTTATAATAGTTTATAAACTTAATCAACGAGAGAGGAGATATATTGTAAATTTGTTTTTAAATACTTCAGTTTGTAATTTAATAAGCTGTTGAACTCGACCTCGACTGTGAACAATAATAGTGAGCTGTGCTCTGAATTCTACTCTCTTTAACTGGAATCTTTCACAGCTTCTGCGTTATAAGCCTCATAAATAAAGCAATATATATAATAGTTGAATTTTGTGTTACAATTTTAATTTTCAGATACTTTTCTGCAATACATTAATATACACATGATTGCAAGAGTTTACTTCCTACTGTGTAACCGAATTGATTCATTGAACCCTTGATTTTTGGCTCAGCAATCTCTTCTCGTTTTATACAAAGATGAGCCGCAGGTTATCTGGGAATCGGGTTTGCCGAGTGCCAAGCGAATATTGCGCCAGTTTCTTTATACATTTTGCGCTCTTTAGTATTTTAAACATTTTTATTGTGCAACCTAATGGGCGTTTTGTTGTCGAGCTCTTTGACTGAACACACACTGGCATGCAGCCGCATTCACACCCACACAGCCACAGGGAGAGAGAGAGAGAGAGAGAGAGAGAAGTCTTTATGGCAGGAACACGTACTGTTAATGCATCCCACTCAGCTCTTGCTGTTGTAGCTGTTCCTGCCGTTGTTAATGTGGTTCAAAAGGTAAACTAACCAAACAATACAATCAATACACACGCACGCACGCACACACACACACACACACGCACAGAGAGCTTGGTCAGAGTTTTGTGTGAGCTCAACGCTTAAATAGAATTCTTAAGTGTTGCACGATACGCGCGCTATTTGTTAAGCTATAAACACAAATACACCCACACACACAAAGTCCTTGCCCGTTTAAATGTCTATAAAGTAGCATATTTTAAGATTTTTAAACATGCTCCCCTTTAAATGGACGCCGAGAAGGCATGCGTGTGTGCGTGCCGCTGCTGTGTTGCTTTCATGTTTATTGGCCAGCTGATATTTGTGTTAGTTGGGCATTGAGAAATCATGGCCACGTTCGCACAGCGGCAGAAGATTATGAATTATAGTTTCCTTACGCTTAGCTGTCCGCTTGCCATGTCCTAATTTTATTTATTCATCCTTGGCGCTGGGCAGCTCCCAGGATTTACGAGTTCGCCTAATTGCATGCGACAATAAATTTTCCAACTGCTGGAATATGCTTTAAATATTTCGCATTGTGCGTTTCACACTTTCTTTATATATAAAATACATTCATTTGCCTTTTCTTTTTTTGGACTGGCGCCTTCGGTTCACTCGCATTTTATTTATGTGGCATAATACTGGATAAAGTGCACTGCAATATTGAAGCGGATATTAAGCAATGTTTCTGGACTGCAAAAAATGCAAAAAAATTGCAAAAAATGTAAATGAAAATGAAAATTGTGCGTGCATTGAGAAAATTGAGCCTTCAGCTGCTGATGCTATAAATACGCAATGTATACAGTTATTCGGGTAGAGCGGTAAATTCTGCAATATCCTATAATTTGATGCATGATTTACCGTCAGTTCATTAAGAGTCTTCCACCTATAATAATTTTATTGTAATTGCATTTCATAATCGATTTGCCACTGCGATATTTGTAAAATGTTTGCAATTCTCATTTATTTCAAGCGCATCGTGATGCAATATATACTATAAAATGTGGAAAAATCTAAAATTGTATCTGTAAAATGTTGGGCTTTTGTAAACTGAAATATTAAAATTTAAAAATATATGTCTTTATGAGCAACTAAAATAAAACCATCTATATATTAATTTTGATTGAGCTCAACAGGTTTCTCTATTTATTCATAAAGTTAAATAAGTATATTAGTTTACCTGGGGTCATCTGCTATTGAAGCGAGAATTTGGAATATATGCTTGTGGACGAATAAAAATTTCCCATTTGTCTTGCCTCTAGTGACCGTTTCAGGAAAGTCCTAATTAGATAAGTATACACAATTATCTAATAACGTTGAGCACACACAATTATATAATAAAGCTTTTCCCGAGACGCTCACTTCAGGCGTGGCAAGTGGTGAATTGTTTTGTCGCAAACCCAATTCGCTTGAATATCAAGGCTTATAGCCAGAATTAGCTGTTGACATCCTCTAATGATTAACCATTTCGTTTAGTTAGGTGGGTTGAAGGAGTGGCAAAATTAAATTGTAAATAAGTCTATACCAATCGAAAACCATTGTAAGGATTTATGCTTAGCTGATTTTGTGTGAGTGGAAGTGCCGCTCTCCCTATGCTTCCTCTGAGTATTAGGCAACATTCTTGCTGGTTCATACTTTATAATAAATTCAGGCTCAAGGCATTATCATTATCATCATTATCATCGTTGTTGGTCATAGATAATTTACAATTGCATATGATCCCACTCAACACGACAACAAGATCAATAGATGAAAGAATCATATTTTTAGTGCTCGCGTCAAAATTAAGTTGACTCAAGTCAACCTCCACATCTAAGTCGATTTCATTTTAATTTGTAAGTGAAATGTATGTGGGTCAATGTCATAGGTTTCATTCTTAATTTCATGTAAATGTAGACAGGCTGCCTCTTTTGTTCAGCCTAAGTTAAATTACATCAACTATCAGCTGCTTAGCAACCAGCACACCAATTCTATTTTAGCATCAAACATTTTCATATATCAAACTTATAATTTTGCTAACCTATTTATTTATTTATATATATATTATATATACTCTGTGATTAAAAGCATTTTCTCTGTTGCCATCTTTTGTCTGGCAATATAAAAACTTAACGCTGTGATAAGGCCATATTATATTAAGTATTAGGACTTCTTGAGCCGCGGTTGGAGTATACAATGTTTCAGTTCCTATAGCCATCAGCTTGGTACGGAGTTGTTTCGGCATTTAACATCTTGTGGTTGAGCTCGTCAAGCATTTCGCTCGGTTGCACCTAAAACTGTCGCTGTAAATTCGCATTTGCGAACTCAAGTGTAACTGCGGGCCACGCCTTGCGGTGCCATCCCGTGTTAGTTTCGCATGTTTGTTACACGTTTAAATGTCAAATACGCAACGCTAAACACAATTCCTAAGTAAATCGCACAAAATGCAGCATATAAAAATGTCAAAGTTGTGCCGCAGTTTTCTTCTGCTGCCGTCAGCCATTGTCTGCGCGGGAAATGTAAATGTTATCTTTGGGAGAGTAACTTTTACAATTTCATTATGTTTCATTTGCATCAAATGCGTGTGCAGCGCGACGGCGTTGCATGTAAATGTGCCACGCCCAGTTGGCCATTTGGGCGCGTTGCATTTAACAAATGGGAGGGGGAAGGGAAGTGTATTCCTGTTGCCCTGCTGGCTGTGCAGTCTACGATTCGCCGATGATCCTTTGGCTGCAGGAGCAACTTTTTGATTGCAGCCTCCCCCCCTCCCCCTGCACGAGCCCCTCGTAACAACGGCAACATGTTATTATTTTGACTGCAACTGTTAACGGCTATTGTGGTTGTTGTTGTTGTCTGTGCTGCAACTGAATGATTTGGCTTGCTGCTGTGACCTTGTTCAGCTTGATAGCTGCCATTGTGCGCTAAAAGTTTTCCCTTTTTGTTTGCGCATGCATAAATTGAATTGACATTTAGCATTAGAGCTGCTTATTACTACGATTTCTTGAAGCGACAATGCGCATTTTCATCTGCTGGCAATGGCAGAGCACTGCGACTCTCTGGGGGCGAGGCCGACACCTTTTTGCGAGGTACACTCCGGCGCTGGGCGCTTTTAAAATTCCCTTTCATGTGAGCTGAGCTCACTAAACATAATTAACATATGCGCTTGGCGCCTTCCCCAGCTTTTGAAGATTCCACATTCCATTTGAGGCTTAGCCACTACGCAGCTCATTGCCAACTTCGCTCCATGTTGGCTAATAATTTAATTGGACCATGCGCAGTGCGTGCGCTTTGGCGGCATATAATGCGACAGCGTCAAAGGCAGCAACAAAAAAAAAGGGGAAAAAACTGAAGGAAAAAGAGAAACTAACACAGTTTTTCTTCCTTTGGCTTAATGAGCATCTAGCGCCAGGAGCAAAGGTAAAGGTAAACGTAATGATATCAAAGCACAGGGCGGGCTACCAAATGGTGTGAACTTTTGAGTTTTAGCTGAGAGCTAAAAAGTCGGTTTTTTGGTTAATTAAAATATGAAGGGCACGAGAACCGTAGCCGTAAATTACAGGTAGAGTTCTGCTCCAGTCCTGCAAGTGTGTCTCTGAGCGTGTCTGTGTGTTTGAACTCACTTATTTATTGGGTGAAGCGCGTGAATAATAATTTGCATTAAGGCAAGGACAAACAGACCCAAGGGATGGGCACTCAAGACAGCATGAACTTAATTTGCGCAATGGCTGACTATCTACCCCATTGTAAATTCCGTCTTTCACACCTGTTACACGCAATTATCTGGCCACATGCAAAGAAAGTTTTGGGGCGGACTGCACTTGGGGCCCATCTTTGACAGCGCTTCATTTCCGCAGAGCCAGAGTGAAGCTGGCACGGAAGGAAATGAGTTTCGGATTAGGACACCAGTAGTCAGCCAGAAATTAAGAGCGAGAGAGCGAGAAGAACAGAGAGTGAGCGAGGGAATAGTTTAAGGGCGACAGAGGGAGCGACGGTTGTCAGACTGTTGCATAAGTAGTTTGGGGCTAAGTGCTGGTAGCGATAGTGGTTCCTTGGAGTTCTGTAGCCGAGTAACCGTGTTGCCATTGCCACACGCACTGATTACCAGTGAAATGCATGTGAAATTAACCTCGAGCGCTGTTCGGTTTAATTTGCACTCGACTCCGCACGGCGGAAGAAGTTGCGCGCGAGCTTGCATGCCAATGGCGGCAGCTGCAGCTGGAGGAGCGCCAATGGCACTGCCAGCGGCTGCGTCCCAAATGGAATTTCTTTTGCCTATTTGCTGGCTGGCTGACGGCTGATGGCGTGGACCGGTACGTGGACACGCCACCTTACCAGCTTACTCGCCGTCCCCTAGCCGGAGTTAACTTCGTCTGCATTTTGTTGCGGAAGTTGAAAGCTGTCAAATGTGGCACGGCCGACTTCACCTCGTGTAATCGCATTTGATGTTCTCTCTTCCGATGGATGTTAATGGAAAGTGTACAAGGAAAGAAGCTTCTCGCTTAACCACTTTAAAGGAATCGAGTCGGTGTTGTTTTTTCTTTAAGAGATGCACAATTAAATTAATTAAATTACCAATTAAATAAACATAATTGGTTTAAGATTTCAATAAAATCAATTTGTTCAGCCAAATAATATTTATTCAATTTTAACGGTTTTTTTAAGTGTAATTTATTGTAAATGAACTCTTCATTAATTTTATGAAAGGCTTCATCTAAAGTGTTCATTTTATAGCTTAATAATTGAGGTAATTTAATACAATTAGTTAATTTACAATAGGAAAGCCGGACAAAAGATAAGCAACGGAAAGGAAGTTATGAGAAAATACTGAGAAATGAACATCGGCAATCAAATGAAATATTACATAAAATAGTTAGTGGCCGACAAGAAGATACCCTGTACTTGATGATGTAGCTGCAGTTCTTAATGAATATCCATTTATATTTGAAAGGTCTGAATACATTAGTCAAATATCTACAAGAGCCAAAGTCAATAAGAGTGATAATCTTTAAAAGGAAAATATCGTAAATGTGGATTCTATATTTAAGAATACCTTATGGGAATATAACATATAAACAACTGAATAAATATTCAATCGATGTAACTGAGAGAAGTTATCTATGATGAAGTCTTAAATCAGGTTTAGTTGGGAGTGCAATTGCCAAAAGTTTATTGATTTTTATCTATAATAAATAAATTAGATAATTTTTAATACGCAAAGTCTTCGGATGGAAGTGAAGCAATATCTCACCACCAAGAAAGAGAAGAAATTAATATATCTATCAGTGTTACGAATTGCATAAGCAAGTTAATTAAATATGCTTAGTGCATTATAGGTTAATTACTTAAAGGCTCGGTGATTTATCAGCTAAGGAAAATTGTATGCAATTGAATGAGTATTATTGGTATTAAGCACGTGTTCATATATAGAATACATATATCGTACATATTGATTGTAATTGTAATTGAATCCTCTACAATCAGCTTAACGACTCTGATGAGCGCAGAGTTATAATAAGAATGCCATTTATGTAAATAAAGACTTTAGTGAATTCATTTCATCTCATCGTAATGTGCAAGTGCAATCGGAAAGTTCACACCCGATCAAACTATACTATTCAGTTGAGCAATCTGTCCGTCTGCCAATTGAGCTGTTCGTCGCATTAACGAACATCAGAATTTAAAATGCAAATTGTGCGCGTAGGCATGGATTGGTAAGCCTGTGAGCTGGGCCTGATCTGAGTGGACGCCTTTGGCAGCTGTTGGTTCTACGTGTATCGATGCTAAGTGTGTGAGCCGTGTGTATATGAAAGCACCGATTATACCCTACATATTCAAGCAATTTGCAGACAGTGCATTCATTTTTATTTGTTCAGCCCATAAGCTAAGTCCTAAGCCATAGTCAAATACAACCAGCGAAAATTTTCATTAATTTCTTTTTATATAGAATGTAAAAATTTCATAGATCTTAAAAATAAATAAATAAAATAATAAAGATGAAAAATCAAAAATTCTTAGTGGAGAGAATAGAGTCTAAGAGAGATGAAAACTATAATGAGATGAAAGAAAAAATTTTAGGAAATCAGAAACTGAATGATACTAATGGAAAAGAGGGAGAGAGATAAAGGTAGAGATAGAGAGAGAGAGAGAGAGAGAGAGAGAGAGAGAGATTGAGTGATAAAATGAGATACATATATAGTGATAAGAGATGATAAGAGAAATATATAAATAAATAGAAATATATCTATTTAAAAAAAAAAGATAGAAAGGCAGAGAAAGTGATAGCTACAAATAGAGGGCGAAATATAGAAAAGGATAAATGGAGAGAAATAGAAAATGGAAAAAGTTACTATTGACTCCAAAGCTCAATTCATCATTCACAAACGTTCAGAATGATCTATTCATATATGAAATTCAAATTGTATTATTATTTATAAAATTTTAGGCAGTATAATATTCAATATATGCTTCAATGATTATATTAGTTTACATTGTTTGAAATTCTCTTAAATTGAATTGAATTCTAATAATTTTCGTTATGTTATCCCAGTTGGGCGCCTCTATCTCGGCAGTGCCTTACAAATGATTCGCCAAAAAGAAAACATCCATTGGTAGAGTATAAAGAGAAAATTGCATGGCTATTAATGTGCGATATTTGGTTTGATGAGTTGATTTTTATTATTATGTATGTATATACATATATATATCTATACGTATATCTGCCAATGCGCATAAGTGCAATAAAAATGCAAAAGAGAATTCGAATTGATTACGCACACATACACACACACGCACGCACACACAAATACATTGGCGAAAAATGACAAAAAATTATTCATTAACACATACGTAAAACGCAGAAGAACATGGCCATAAATAAATAATTGATGAATTGCAGATGAATTTTCATATTTTATGATGTTTAAGTAGTGGGGAGGTACTGGCGGTACAGTGGAGGAGCCTCGTCAAGTAGGTGGGGCATTCACCGCAACCAGCTGTGCAGAATAATATTATGTTAAAATATACAATTTCGATTCTGGTATATTCCTTTTTTTTTTTTTGTTTTTTACGATTCGTTGTGCGCGGCGCGGCAACCAGGCAACCAGGCAACCAGGCGCTGCTAGGCCACAATCTTTCTCTACTTTGTCGTACGACGGTGCGTATGAAAATTGATTGTTGCTTTATTTATGATGCTCGCACTCGCAAAGTAGACATAAAAAATTAACGCAAGCATAAAATGCAATCATGCAGCCCAGTTGGGTCTGGTGCGGCTGGTGCGACGTTTGTCGGCTCAACATTTGTCCATTTGCTTGATTTGCTTTTACGTGCGCCGGGAGACAGCACTGATGTGGTCGAGTCCGCATCATGGTCCTGTCTCGTGCCTTGGCCAAGCAATAAAATGCGTCAAGCTTTGGCACTAACGAGCGCCGATTTTACGATCCCGCTGGCCACAGAGCTCACCCGCTAAAAGGGCAAGAGCACACATCTGTTGGCTGTCTATTCGATCTCCCCAATGCATACACAGCGAACGCCTAATGATTTGTTATGTGCCTTTTTATGCCTCTTATGTGCATTGTGTGGCCCACTAAAAAAATGTCAGCCAAATGTGCTGCTGGCTGGCCAAGCAAGTCTCGCAAGTTGCTCGCACTGCCAGCTGATTGAATTGGGATTGAATCAAAATAATGAATCGATTTTAGCCAATGAATTTCGAGTGCATTTCTATTTGTATGTTGTTGTTAATTACTTATCTCTAGCTTTAAGCTGAAATCTATTCAAACCACTTGATGCAAGTTTTGATTTAGAATCTAGCACTTATTTACAGCTGCAAATGAAGTGCCACAATTGCCGGAGCGTGCAAAATATGTAATTAAACTTAATGAGTGTGAAATGCTCAAATACTTGACATTCCCAACAACAAGTTAACTCGGAAAATTACAGACCCTGCTCTCGGCCGTACTGCAAATGCTGTCAAGCAAATCAGCTCATTCATTTGTCAATAAAGCGACAATGGGCCGTCTCGAGTGCACTGCCAGCCCTGACAGCAGAGACAAAAACAAAGGCCATGCCGTCCACCTCCTCACCCCTTGCGAGCGTTAGCATAATTGCTTTCGAATCGTTATAGAGTCTTGACTCTGCATGGGTGATAAGCACAAAAAGAGAAGACTTAACTTTAGACTGAATATTGAATGGTTCAGCCGCACTCGAATACTTATTTTAAGATGGATAAGGTAACTAACTTTTTATTAGTAATTTAATATGGGTAAATCTTATTTTAGCATCCCAGGCAACTAATATTTCAAAAACCCTTATGAATGAAAGCCATGAGAATCAGGGTTATGAAAAATGATTTGAAGGTTACTAGTGTGCACGAGGATAGGCAGCGAGGAAGTCAGACAACTAACTGTCAAGCCAAGAAAGAGAAGACACAAAATGTGGAGAATGTGGATCTCTCTAAAAGGTTCTGCCAATAATATTTATTTTTGTAAAAATTGTAAGTCATTTCTTATATAATTTAAAACAATACTTTTTATATCTTATTTCTGTTTTTATTGCCACAATAACTTAAACTACATTAAGGTGCCATTAAAGGTCGTAGAGCACGTGATTATTGAAATATACAGATATTAGAAAAACAAATATACAAACAGTGTACAAATTGGATCTAAATGCTCAATAGAAAATTTTGATGTATTTATCTGTATACATCAAAATTTTCTATTGAATGCCCTTAAATTTGCAATGCTGCTAAAATGCATTTAATAGAAGCTTGATTTCCAATCATGTGTAATCCAATCCAGTTCAGCTCGTCTACCTGTCCGCTATTGTCATTACGTCCGCTGTTAGTCAGTGTGTTGTAGTTGGCAGCTGGTGAGATGCCCTTAGGGTGCCATCAACGAGAACAACGAATATTTGTGTCAGATCAAATGGCGATACATTTAACTGGCAACTATTGACAGATTCATTTTGTAGATGTCAGCCTCTGGTGTCTGCGCCGTGCCCATTAACCATAGATATCGATTAGCCTGGCACAACTCGTTCTGCATGCCCATATCAATTGCAATTTTTTCCGCTTGCAAGCAGCGAATGCTTTTGCCAGCATTTGCATTATTAAAATTAAAATGAGAGGTGAACTGGTGGGCAGGTGGGCCGGGGCAGACCGTCAAGCGCCCGTTTTAATTATGCTAAGCTCAGTTGGTTATTAAATTTTTGACAAAATGTGCATAATGAAAATGCATTTTGTTGTTTTTTGGCGCTGCATGCTTGGCTATCTGGGTGTTTGGCTGTCTGGATGCCTGGTTGTTTTGTTCATATTTAATATGTGTCCATGAGCTGTTGTGCGTGTATGTGTGATCATGTGTGCATATGCGCGTTTGTTGAACTTTGTTTCGCCTCGCCGCTTGCCGCAGCACTCAGCTGATATTGTTTTTGTGTGTGCGATTTGCACTATAAAACGATTATGAATGTTGTTGTTATTGCTGTTCATATTGCAGCGCTAAGTGCATTTGGCATTGCAGTGCCCCCAAATAAATGTTAGTTTTGCTACATATACACTCACACACATTCCCCCCACATGCACTTATGCACATGCTGCAAATCATCTCAGTATCGAGCAATGTTAAAACGCATTCAATATTTTTGTTCGAGCCTCATAATACTAAAGCCCACCATAATTCAGTAACACAGACATCAGCTACAAAATTCTCAATCAATTTTTGCTTTATTAAATAAAAAACCCAAATCTATATCTGCTGAGTCCCCTTTTTAACAGGATACAGGGTATCTCTTAGTCAAGCATCGATCAGTTCTATTTCTGGGTGTCTCTTTATTGTTCCCTTGTATTGTGCTTTATTCCACTTTTTCTAAAATGTATTATTTTACCGTCCATCCATCTGGGCATCCAGCAACTCGTTATTGTTTTGTCTCTACAATTTGCACATTATTTTGTAAAATTTTAACTGCACAATGCGTTGGGCTGAGTACAAAGGAATTATGCAGTATATTGTTTCTGGCATATCAAATAATATTTGTGCTTATTTGCAAGCGATGAGTTTTGAACAATATTTTGTGTATTTTGTGTACATTAACCTTTTTTGGGGCCTAGAACGGTTTAATTACGGCTTCTCTATGGTATACATATTGTTTGCAAGTTCTCTAACGAATTTCGATGTTTTGTGTAATGAAATAACCTTGTGTAGTTTAGCCAGTGGATATTTTATAATTACTAAATGCAAATAACAAAACTTAAATTATCTTTGTTATTTTAACATTTATTGAATTATAAATGTCTTAATAACTCAATTTTTCCCTATTACTTACGACTTTAAATGAATACTTAACAGTTCACTGATGGGTGTAACGCCGTTAAAGTCAGCCGAATGGAGCATTAAAGCCTTAGTTTAGAGATGTGTTGCAGATATAACGAAAATCTATTAGAAGACCTTATTGTAGGTACATTTTAGATTGTTCAGCCTCTTTCAATTTTTTTTGCAGTATCTAGTTTCCTTCTTATCTCTCTTACTCTCTGACTCTCAGCCTTAAATATCTCCTAATGTTTCTGTCACTGTATTTGCCTTCATCTTTCTTTCTATCTCTCTGTCGATATGCCTGTCTATCTGTCTCTCTCTCTCTTTCTCTTTCACATTCTCACACTATTTTTCTTTCTCTTTCTCCGTCTTTCTCTCTGTCTCTCTCTATAAATCTATATATGTGTATATATCAGTTTATCACCCTCCACCCCCCTTCATTTCGCGCTCTCTCTCTTTCACTTTATTTCTCTCTCTGTCTCTGACATTCTTTTTGCACCTCTTCTCTATCTCTCTCTATGTGTAGCTCTCTGTATCTTTACATATTTATATTTCCTCTATCTATCACTTTACATTTTCTTTTCTTTCTCTCTTTCAATTTACCCCTCCATTTATTTCGCCTTTGTTCTCCTTCGCCCATTATGCAAGTCTACATAATGCGGAAGCTCGAGTTATTCTAAAATCTTTTAAAGCTACAACTCCTTAAAATGTGTGAATGTGTGAAAATTAAACCAGTTTGGCTTTATAACAACTAGCTGTTCGCTAATCTAAATTGATGTCCCTCACTCGCAACAGCCGCAATTGGAATTTTATCATTCAATTAAAAAAAGAAAACGCATGCATACGAAATGTGTGAAATGAAAGCGGAAAAATGTACACTATCCCTTCACTTCCACCCTCCATGCCTTGCCATGTCATGCCGTGCCTAAACAAGTGAAAATACTTCAGGCGGGTTGTGCTTGATGTGCTGATATCCTGTGCTCCATAAAAAATATACGCGTTGTTTCTATGGGCATTTTATCAAAAAAAAAAAAAAGGTTTGATTTGAAAAATACATTGTATGCTCAAAAGGTCGGATGCATCAATTAGAATAGCTGTTGGATTGAAAGGTTTCTCTTATTATATGAATACACATGTAAGGGAGTCTTGTGAAAATACTCTCTTTGAGCATTTAACTAGAGAACAGGGTATTCAAATGGGAGAAGAGAACGCATTCGTGAAACAATTTGCACGCCGCCGACGAAATAATGAAGTGTTTAGTTGATTATCTCAACGCATGGGCCTGACTGGATGGTTGAGCTGTACAATCCACAATTCCAATTGCAAAAGTCCATTTACGTAATGGGCGCCCAAGTCGAATGCAATCAGACAACGTGGATTTGTTTTGCTTATTTCGGGCAGACCGGCCCAGCCTTGTACAGTCGGTGTATAATGCGCAAATAAACAGTCAACAACGTGGCTATAAAAACTCTTAAAATTACCTCAAGTCTGTTTTTGGGCACGCAATGAAAGCACAGCCCTGAGCTGAGGATACAGCTAAGCTCGTGCCACGCATTGCTTATTGTGCGCCTTTTTGTTGTTGCATACTTTTAGGCGCAACGCAACTGCAATTGATAACCCAAACTCGCTCTCTCTCTCTCTCTCTCTCTCTCATTCTCTTTGTGTGCTTATTGTATCGTGCAGTATTCACATATTTCAACTGCAAATCAAACAGACGCCAGCCAAAAGGTAGGGCGTGTGCGTGGGCGTAGGCTCAGATCCCAGCCAGGTGCATTTGATTTGCAAGTTTGTTTGCTCGATGGCTTAATTAAATTTGATTAGATGTGTTTAGCGTTTGCTTGTCGGCAATTAGTTACTTTCCCAGGGAAATTGATGGGCATATTGAGCTAAGTGGCTAATTGATTGATGACTGCCACTGGGCGTGAGTTTCTAATAAGTTTGGTGCATTTCCTAATTGCATTTCACGTACAGTCGCCGTCCGCAAATCAAGTTCGTCAAATCTACCCGGTTCTCAGGTGAAACAAGTTGTTTCGTTGGCTTTCGACAGTGCTGACAACTGTTGGGCAAAGTCTTGGTGCTGCTGCTTTTGCTTTTGCTCTTGCAGGCACGCAGATTCCCGGTAGCAGCGCCTCATCAGATTGGCAGCGCCTGCATAATGCATACATAGAAGCAACCTTGGTCCGAAATTCGCCAGAAGAAGAAGAATTGTGCATTGTTTGCAAAGAATAACTTTGCTTTTGCCGTCCCTTGGGTTGCTTGCCGCGGCATTGGGCTGGGAGCTTGTAAAGTGCCAAAGTTTGGACTGCGCGCATGAAATTTTTACTTTACTTGTGTACAGTAGTAAATTTTGTACTGTTCTGTTTTTTTAATGCAGGGTATCAGCGGGTCCTATAAATGTTTGTTGCTCAATGGTGCGTTTTGGAGCTGTATTGAAGTCCAAATATCTAAATTTAAGTTTTAATAATACCTTTGGTTAGATGTATATCCAGGCGTAGGAACACTTTTCTTTTGCTACTCTCAGTTTACTCTGACAATTTGATAACAATTAAATTCTTCCATAGATACATCGCTCCATTTGTCAGTTTTTCATTATTATATAGTTTGATGTAAGAGTATGTTGCATCCAGCATCGCCAAAGATAGCTGTTCTATTATGTTTTTCTTTGTTTTCATCCGCCCCATCGACATACCCCGAAGCACTTCAGCCCTTGGCGCGTGCTCATTTCGAGTAGTTGAAATTATTTTATAGTATAAAACTTTAGTTTTTTAAACTTTGCCTCATTCGCTCTCTCCCCCTCTCTCTCTCTCTCTGTGCCTCTCTTTCTTTCACTGGCTGACTGGCTGGTTGGCTTGCTGCTTTTCTGTTGTTCTGTTGTTTTGCTGCTGGGCTTCTACCGCGCCCGTTTACCCACTCATGTTAGCGCCTTTTTTTTTATTGTATTTTAGCATATTTATATTTTAATAAGCATTCTTGCAGCTGCGCTCCGCCGCCTGTTTCAATGCTGCGAGTAATTTTACTGCAATTTCTGACAGTTTTAGAAAATCATGGTGAGCTGAAGTTATGAACCCGTGAATGCGTCTGTCAGTTGCAACTGGCAGCGGGGCGTGCGAATGGCTGGAGGGCAACGTGGCGCATGATTGTTATTAATTTCGCATTATATAGAAATAAGCAGGCGCTGGTTTTTTGCAATAAGCAATAAGTGTCAGCCCAAATGATATTTAGTGTCAGCCTCGAGCTGAGTGCCTGAGTGGAAAAAGTGGCTATGAGAGCACTCAACGCCAGATGGCAAGTAACTCTCCAGGAAATTGTAATAAATGTTTAAAGGTGTTCAGATTGTGAGGATACACGAGCTGGACTCTTAACTTTCCAATTCCAATGCACATAGCATAGATAATCGGAGCTCATTAACTTTTTATAATTTGGCAAATATCTTTTTAATAATTCGTTAAGCAGCGCTCACAGCAATTCAATTTACGATCGCATTGTCCTTATGAAAATGCAATTAAAACGATGTCCATATAAATAATTTAGCTATAGTCGTATGCTGACAAGAGCGTCAGGAGCAGTAACGATGCTTCAATTTCGTTGATGCGAAGCTTATTGTTCTGTTTGCCACAATTGTTAACCGTTTACACTTCAATACATTGTGGCTAGCAGCTATGCACATGTGTGAGTGTGCGTCTGTGTGAGTGTGTATTTGTGTGCCAGCCAGCCAACGATTGTTTACGGCTTATGTGTGCGTTAGCATTGTATGACATTGTGTTTTTGTAACAAAATATAATCATAAACGTAATTTAATCGCGCCAAACCGCGTCTGTCACGTTCTTGCCAACAACAACCGCACACGCAACACGGACCCACATGCACACACACACACACACACACGCGCACAGCCACACATTACGGACAGCGCCGCTAACAATGTTGGCAACGTTGACAGCAGAAACTGTTATAATAATTCAATAGACAGCCATGCCCCAATAATATAGTAAATTCGCTGCGAATCGCCGCCACCTGCCAAATCTATTGATCACCTGTGCGCGAGTGCAAAGAAATTGATTTTGTTATCCAAGCACGTCACGGAACACATTCAGCTATTGTCTATTGAATTAAATTGTTTCCATTACAAATGGCAGCCAAAATGAAATTTGTGTGCCAGCCGCAATCTAAACGGCTAAAAGAAACCAACTGCAAAACTATAAATGCAGAGATAATTTGTTTAGATCTTAAGTTTCATTAAAATATCATAAAAGGCAAAAGTCATTACCGAGGCAAATAAATTGCTTGAGATACAAACTAAATTCTTAGCTAAAAATACATATTCTATATTATCAAGAAGAGGAGAAATTCTGCAGAATTTTAATTTCCACCACGAATATTCACTTTTGTGTGGGCAGCTGGTTAGAATAATAATATTTTCTTAGAATCAAGAAGCCAGGCAGTGCCAGGAAATACCTTTTTGCTCATTCAATTATGTTTGCTATTTTACTCAGAAAACGTACGGTGCAGCAAAAAGTTGTAACTGCAAATTCTTAGAGGAAATAAAAATTAATAATAATTTTAAATTAAATGCAACGTTGCTGGTGTATAAGACAAGAAGAATTTATATTTCGAGTTACATTTGTGCTGATTTATTAATTTCAGAAACTGACTTTTGCGGCTGTAATCATTGAACATTGTCACACATGAGCTGCGGCAAGTTCGAACTGTGAGCTGAGCCGTGTCTTGAACGCGAGTTGAACGCAAAACGCAACATCAGCGCGGCTTCAAGTTGTCGCCCAGACATTTTGTCAGGAACTTTTGGCTGTTGGCTGACTGGATGACCCTAGTCACGTGTGGGGCAAAATCAAAACGATTTGTGGCTGCCGCGCTTACACCGGGTGCGTTTGAATCTTTTGTTTGTTGGCGCGTGTGGAACGTCGTGAATGCGCGTAAATTACGGCTGACAAGTGACGTCTACGGCAGCAATGGCTGATTGATGTGCTTGCCTATGCAGCGAGTGCAACTTTTGCTAAGGGCCCAGTGGAGCAGTGGAGCAGTGGAGCCTCTGCACGCATGACAGCTGCCATGTGCCCATGTGGGATAGTTGGCTGGTAGCCTGGCGCGGCTGGCTTTGGATGGGTTCGGTTGTAAACCACAGCAGATGCAGTTGCTCCACAGACATGTGTGCGTTGTCAAGCCGTGCCATGGGTTGCGTTTATCCCTGTCACCTTTTAGTTTTCGGCGTTGACAAGCGCATACAGTTGACAAGGCTTCCTTCCGCTTAACGGCAAGTGCATTTATCTCGGGTGGCGCAGGACGACGTTGCGCGGTGGCCCACAGCGACTGCCTTTTGAATAACTTGCCATATTAGCGTTTCCGTTTTCGTATCCTTTCGGCTCAGTTCAGCTCAGTTCAGTTGCGTTGAGTTGAGTGGAGTTGAGTTGAGTTGAGTTTAGTTAGCCCCAGCTCAGCAGCCGTCCCTCTGTGGGTATTTGACAAAAGGATTTTCCCGTGATTTAGCAACTGGCCTAAATTTCACACCCGCCCAGCGAACGCCTCTGACGGACAGCGCGACAAGGACTCGCTGCTCGGCAATGTCTGTGTGCGACAGGATTAGCACGCTTTGTCCCACATACAACCACCGCCCCATTATGCCGCTCCTCTCTGATCCGCTGCAAATTAGCTGCCTAATTGTTTGCCAAAGCCGCAACTTTGGGGCGCTTCTTAGCGAACGGCGCTCGCTCGGCTGCTCCTGTCGCACAGCCGCTTGCCAAATGACAGTTGAATAATGTGCGCTACATAAGCAATTAACGCGCCTACAGGGCTTACGCACAGACACAAACGCACACATGCAATATCTTGGCCATATCTGCGTGCCTGCGTGTGTGTGTGTGTCTCTACAAATTGAGTCAATAATTTGGCTCTGCCACAGAGCAGCGAGCGTACATTGTGCATAATAAATAAAAGCCATGAAATACGCGACTTAACACGCAATGCGCTCGCTCTCTTTCTTCTATGTATATATATATATATATATGTGTGTGAGTGTATGAGTGAGTGAGTGTGTATGCGCCATATGACACCACCTTGACTCATTAATTACGCACTGGCATTTTTATTTTCATTGCATACTTTCATACAATTTATTATTACAATGCGACAAGGCAACTGCGGAACAAAACAACAGCGACAACAACAACAACAGCAACAAAAGTTCAGTTCAGATACAAATTGCCTTTTTTTATTCACATGCATTTGTGTGAGTTATTGACAGAGAGACACAGGCACACACATGGAATTGCGGCGAACAGGACAAGCCGCAAATGAAACGTTCGCCTCGTCCTGTCACTCGCTGCTTATTTGCATAGTTGCCATAGCCTTCAGCTGATTGCCGGCGGCGCTCAATTCAATTGGCTATTGAGTATTCGGGTAACAAAGCTTTAGAATTTCATTGGCAGTGCGGCTAACGAGATCAAAGCGACATTTCTAGCCGCATAGTTGAGGCAATTCAAAAAATTTCAAGAAATGCAATGAAATATAGACGGCACGATTATAGGTAAATTGGTGACAAAATTAAATAATTCTGTATAAAAAGCAATTGCTTTAATATATTTTATTTTTATTTTCTATATTTTTTTTCATTTGAAATTTTTCACATTTCATATACTTAAAATTTAATTGGAATACTTGGAGCGCATGAAAATAAAAATGTGTGAAAATGCTAAATATGTGAGACATTTTTATACTCTGACTATTGAAAATGTAAATTGACTTTGTTAAAATGTATGTAACTGGCAGAAGGAAGCGTTCCACACCCCAAACGTATATATTCCTAACGAGCTGAGTCTACCATGTACATCTCATATCTATCAGTAGCTATATGTAATTATCAATAACTATAAATGCATAAATGAAACTTATACTGCTTTGTTTATCCGCTCGAGGGGCTCAGGGTATCTCTTAGTCGTGCTGTCTCGATTAGAATTTTCTCTTAGTTATCAAAAATGCATATTTTACATAACAATAATAAAATAATATTATTGACAAAAGACTTTTGTTTTAATTTTAATTTTTCGCTTGTTGCTCTGCCTTATAACAAATGAATTCCAGTGGCACTGGAACTGCAGTTACATTAAATAAATATTCGCTTTTTATATTTTGCATACTTTTTGTTTTGTTGTTGTTTGTGGAAGTTCATGTTGTTATTGTTGTAGCTGGTGCTGGTGCTGCTGCTGCTGCTGCACTGTGCGGTCGAATTTTCCCCAAAGAATCTGACGCACTTATCGCAAATTACTTTGGCAGTTGCAACTGCGCTGCTTTTGTATATAAATTTAACAATTTACCCATACCCATACCCACATGCATGCATGCATACATGGCATGCACATGGGATTGTAAATTACACACACATACACGACTGCAGCATATTTTTGCTTGTATTGCTCAAGGCAAATGAATTGAATTTGTAGATACTGCTTCTTTGAGTAGCCAAATGGGATGCCAGGGGGCAGCCACGTGCTACAAGAGAAACGTGCAAAGTTTTTGTCCAACATGGCGTATGTACGATATTTTCCTTTGGTGCAAATGTCCAAGCCAAAACATGATCTGCAGCAGCAGACAAGCTGCTCAATGCAAATTTCACGAGCAACGACTGCAGCTGCAACGGCAACAATGAGTGGCAACTTCAGCAATTAGCCGCATGCCTCATTAAGGGCGAACGACAAATTTTTTAAATTATGGCTCGCTCGCAGGCGTGCCGATTGTCAATTAACTGTTGTTTGGGGCGTTTCAATAGTGCGCTTAATGGTCGCTCGACTGCTGCTACTCGACGTTCCTGTGACGACAGCTGTTGTTGTTGTTATTGTTGCTGGAGCACTCGTAAGTTATTGTTGTGTGCTCGCTTGCATAAGATGTTAACGCGCACTTAATGCCACTTAAAAATATACATAAATCGTGAGTCGCCTGGCAAAAAGTGTGCTGGCAGTTGAGGAGCGATGGGGCAACGAAGGCTGTGGCAACTGTTGCCCGCCGGCCACTTGTCCACTTACACGGCTACTTACAACGCTGCTTAAGCATATGCAGATGACCATGTATTCAACTCGAACACAATCCAATGCCTGCTCCCTGGCCCGTCTGTCGACAGCAGCTGCATGGCCGACGAGCAGCAGCAGCAACTGGGACTGGGACTGGGACTGGGACTGCGACTTCGACTATGGCACGCAATTAAGTGCATTTAATTAATTATTGTTGATAAAATAATATTTTTGCAATTTATTGTGCATTCGCTGCCTGCCCGGGACTGAGTGGTCCATTTTCGCTGTTGTTTTATTTATGCATATGTGTGCATCCATAAATAACATAAGCATACTTTAGCGCTGACGTTATCAGCCCTCTGCCAGCAGTTGGCCAGCGCGTCGATATCGCTCGGGCCGCGGCAGCAGCAGCAGCATTGCATATCGATGCCAGCAACATCGGTTGCCATGGCAGATCAATTCGAATAACAATAATTTCTTCCGGTCCAATGACAACGAACGTCGCGACGTTCGATGCGCACAGACACATAGACACGCAGCCATGCAGACATGCCGAGAGGCGGCCAGGATGACAGCGGGACCGAGATGACTATAGGCGACTGCATTTGCATACCGGATGCGCATAAGTATACAAGGATTGACAGGATGTGCGGGCCGTGCACTCGCTTTGTTTGCTGCCATCGCTGCCATTTTGATGGGCGCCACTGCAGCAGCAGGCAAACGCTGCGGCCCGTGGGTAATTTGTTTTGCAATCGCTTTTGTACTTATCGAGTTTAATGCAAACATTTTATTGTCAACTGAATTAAGAACCAGCCAAGTTATATATTCAATGAAATAATTACAGAACATTTTCAGCCAATTGTCGCTGTTTCGTCTTTTGAGGCTTTCAAATGAATTCATAGTTATTTATTTAAATCGTTTTGACTCCTAAGCTCTGACCGCAAGGTATTTATTATTCCATAAGGATGGAGTTTTTTTTCAGATGATGATTTAAATATATTATATGGACTCTCGCCTTTCTTTGACTAAATATTGATTCTATACTATCTGTCTATATTTATTTAATTTCTCCTTAGACTGACTTTGACATGTTGCAAGCATTCTGCGTGCTATAAACTATTGATCCATTTTCATTCCCCATTTCATTTGATTGGCTTTGATTCAAACCCTTTGCCTTGTTTAAAACGTTAAAGAATCCAATCGCCAGCTGCCCGAAGATGTCTTACCTGTATTTTGTGTCACTCTGCTGTAGCTCCACCATATCCCCAAATTGATTCCAATTTCAAATTCGCATCTGGTAAAGTTAAAGCAATAAAGTTTTGAATGTTGCATGCTTCCATCTACTTCTGCCATGTGAAAGGTTGACGACTCTTAACGTGGCACCATTTATGGCTTGCGATTAGTATATTGTTCTCCAAAATAGTTGTCATATTAATTTATAGTCTTCAATTTATAGTCCCTACTTTGAGTAATAAATTTGTATTTGGACAAATATTTTCATCCTCAAACAGCAAGTTCGAAACTTGAATGTAGTATCTCAACCGCAGTAGCTCGTTTTCATTTCTTATTCTTAGTTCCTAAAATCATGAATAAACTTTTATTTTACCTCGGCTAAATTTTGTGTTTTCAAGATACTTGACAAGGTAACGCCTGATTTCTCTGGAAAGAAAGTAATTCTCTCTTAGCTACTCTTCAAGTACTAGAATTCTGTAGCTTTGCCACATGCATAAAGCCAATTAACTCCTTTCAGTAAGTGAATTCAATTTCAAAAGGTATTAATCACGAAGTTTTTCACTATTTTGATTGTTCTTCATATCAAATCGTGACGGGAGCTTTATAATATGTTTCGCCCCTAAATATGCTCGCTGTGGTTATTATGGGTTACCAAGATAATCTGTTGAGTTATTAACATATACACATAGTAATGAAATTATATTGAGTAATTTGTCAGCACAATATTTTAATGTTATATCTGTTGCTGTTATGTCTGTCGATTAATGTTTATTATTTTTAGTTCACCTGCATAGCCGCATGCACAGCCATTAATATAAATAATTTCAATATATTTTGTTGTATTCAATAAATTATGCTTAATGTGTAGTCAGCCGCACTCAAATCCGAACCATTGTTTATAACGCTTTATTATATTGCCAATAAAATGCCCGGCCAAACTGAATGTTATCTCATCATGATATACGAGTATATAAAATCGGAGAGCTATGTATTTGTATTTTCTCTATTTCCCTTCTTTTTATGCGCTGCTGTTGACTGCGCTAAATCCTTTAATGTGCCATCACCTTTTATGGATGCAGCTTGTTTTTTCACTTAGCCGAGGAGCATTGCTAAAAAACCATCACGTTTTATAAAAAAAAAAAAAAAATTGTCAACTGTTTGATTTTTATATATTTTGATTTTATATATATATTCTTTGATATATCAGCGCACAAAAACGTTGGGGCTTAAATCGATTGCTGTCGTATAAAGGGGCACAATCAGCGCTTTGTGCATGTCAAAATTACCAACCAAAAACTCGACAAAAAACACGTATATATGAAATGCTGGATAACAAAATACCCTTTAGAGGGATATAATATTTATTGGAAAAATTTATTTACGCAAGATATGCCCATGTTGATGTTATATATTATGCAAATATCTTTTGGATCATACATTTTTTTAGGCTCTTTATGATCTTTCCTACACATACTTTACCTATGAATTTGGTTCCACATTGTGTGCCATTTGGGGGAGGCTGAACGTAACGTTGAGCCGATTTTTAATCATGTTAACATATTTTAAGAATATTTATTCATTTAAAATATAAAAATCATGCAATCTGCAATTGGCATGCTGGCATTGGCACTGTGCTTCTTTGGTCCAGGGTTCTTTGTGAATTTTTGCTGAACCTTAAAATATGAAAATACGGCAAATGCCTGTAAAGCTATAATTGGGCAAATAAACTGTTCATAGAATATGCACTTTCTACGAAAATATTGATATTATATTTGATGTCTCTCATTTTATATCTGCAATAGATAATCGTATCGTATTATTATAATCCTTAAAGATTTTGTGATCATATAAGCAGATGGAGATACAAAAAAGGAGAAAAGAAAGACTGAATCGGAGAGAGGCAGAGAAATAAAAAAGAGAGCGAGGAAAAGAGAGAGAAAAAGATAAATACCGAAAGAGAGATTAAAAGTGACATTTGTCTTATTTCTAGTTTCGAAAAAGCTCAGTATTTAAAATGAAAAAAAAATTGAAGTGTGCATGAAAGCTATCATTGAGTGAACTATTAAGGGCTGTGCTATTTCCTATCTATATATTCGTAGTTCAGCAAGTCAAATTAGCATAGAGCTTGGGCCTGAAATAACAGGGATTATAAGCGTACAACAGAAACAGCCACTACTTGGCCGAGGGGCTTATCAGGCAACTGGTTGAACAGCTGCCATTGCCACTAGCCGTGCCACATCTGCTGTCTTTCTTGTTATGGCAGAGCCCAAGCGTCAGATAATCCTGCGTACAGAAAGACGGCGCACAAATCGAGCCTTGAGTTCTTCAAAAATTGTCAGCTAATAATGCAAACAATGAGAGCGGTAACAGTTCGGGACGAGGCGTAAATTGAGCACATTTCGGGGGAGACGTTTCGAGTGAGGGGATGCTCGACTAAAGCGGCACAATTAGCGGGTTTAGTGGGGCAAACTTTGCGGCCAGGCCATAAATTGGCGGCCACAATGCCTGCAGGCGCCCAGATAGAGCGGCAAATGTCAGCTGTCAGTTGTTCTGCTGCCTGTTGTACTTGTTTGTATTGTTTTTGTTGTTGTTGTTGTTGTTTCTGTTGCTGCTATTGTCCTTGCCGTTGCCATTTTGTGGTTACGCCTGGTCGAGCCAGGTAGCTGATTTCGTTTCGTTTGTCGTTGCTTCCATTCCGCTTGATGTCGCTTGCCAGGCATATTTCTTTAATGAATTTAATCGCGCGTAATAAACCGTCGCAGGCTCAATATATACAAGGCTCTTATAGATGCTCCATACACACACACACATAAACACGCACAGCCGTGTTCAGAGCAACTACTGTTGCTCTGCTCCGTTGGCCGCTTATATTGTTTGCTTAAAGTCTTTG
Source organism: Drosophila mettleri (assembly GCA_035047625.1). Taxonomy (NCBI): domain Eukaryota; kingdom Metazoa; phylum Arthropoda; class Insecta; order Diptera; family Drosophilidae; genus Drosophila; species Drosophila mettleri. The sequence goes on from JAWNPI010000035.1 coordinate 17,521,338, forward strand.
TGGCCGTTTGACGTTGATAAGCATTCTGATTTATTGACAAACAAACTGTATGCACATGTATCTCTCGGTGTTCGTGTTTGTGTGTGTGAGAGAGAGAGCGCTCCTGGCATTTATTTAAATTTATATATTTATTTATGGCCATTGACAATACAAACACACAGCATTTCTGCTCGCTCTATATGTATATAGATGGACTGGCGGACAGGCATCGTTTCACTCCGATGTCGCGCTTTAAACGCACTTTTCAGCTGCGACGTTTCGTTTCCTGTCGCATTCAATAATTTAAACTTCCTGCATAAACCGGAAATGACAAATAAAATGCTGCGTCATTCACGTATGCACTGCAAAAAACTACTATCGAAAACGTAAATTTCATTTGCTGTCGCCAAATGCAATTGCAATTAAATTGTTAAGCCGTGCGAGCCGTGCATTTAAGTGCAGCAAACCATATTTGTATCTCTGACTATTCTGGCCTCTATAGCTGCATTGGCGTGAGTACCGAATTTGATAAAATTCCAAATGCGTAGCAGAAATGGTAGTAACTACTAGACAAGTGAACAGCTCTACAGCCTTCTTATGGAATTTTTATATACTTAATAAAAAAATACATGAATTCCTAAGACTTTGTCAATCAGTTTTGCTGTTAATAAACTGTGTGGGAATATCTTGTACATATGACCAAAAAATATTCTTTAATCAAATACAGTCTTTTTATTTTTTAATATACAATTATTTTATATATTTTATACCATGGCTAAATTTAGCTTATGAGCCGTTAATACTAGTTACTGAGCTTATTAATTTATCAAATGATAATCAGTCCAATCAAATATATAATATTTTTTAAAAGGTGTTAAATGTATATTTCTGTTTTTACATATGCTTCAATTTTCTTATTATATGTTCTATTTAATTTTGTAATTTTGTTGGCTTCTATGTAGCACGCGCCATTAAAGTATTTATATGAGATTTTAGCTATTTTGTTCTGTTTGAGCACGATCTACATTTTAATTGAGCTTATTAAAATATTACGATTCGCAAGGTTCAGCGTATTGATATATTTTAAGGAACAATAGCATTTATAATAATAATAATGTTATAACATTCTAGTCTGAACGATGCGCTTTATTGAACATAATATGTATATTTTAATTGCTATTAAGTCTCCATAATTTATTAATGTAATGATTATATTATTCAATTTATTCACTTCAAATTCTTTCTCGCATATTTAGAATGAAAAGAAAAGAGAATTAAGCAAGACTTCCATGAATTTTTTGTATCCGCTCTAATGCTGTACACATCAATTACTTTCATATATAGTCTACCCTGAAAACAAACCCTATTTTTTTAATACACTTATACGATTTAATGAATATAGTTGACTGTTGACAATATGTTCACTAAATATTCTACAGTTGGAGTTGGTAGTCCAATCGTATCATACTGTATGTACCATGCGTCATTAATTTGCGTACCCTGAAATAAATAAATGGCATTTAAATATGCGTATGCAAAAAATATTTGCACCTTAGACTTAACATATAGGGACAGGTATGATTAAAGTTAGTATAATCCCGTATTAATCGTATGGCTAATATTGCGAGTGAATTATAGGGTTTTTTTTAGAAATCAACAAATATCCACAGAGAAATTATAAATCCAGAGTTTGTAGTCATTGGTTCTTTTTAGAAGTTGAGCGTTTATCGTTATATGATGCAATGGATAATAAACGAAGACATTCCAAGTGAATGTTGTCTTATTACGACTTATTGCCTTTAACCGACAAAGGTTTATTATACCCTGATCCTATTAAAAATGGGAAAACAGGGTATAATGGTTTTGTTAAAAGTATGCAACAGGCAGAAGGAGGCATGCCACACCCCATAAAGTATATATATTCTTGATCAGGATGACAAAACCAATTGATTGAGCCCTGTCCGTCCGTCCGTATATATGAATGCGTCGATCTCAGAACCTATAAGAGCTAGAAGAGTTGAATTTATTTTGTTAGTCTCGTGTATACAGCGGGCATATCGAGTTTGTTTCAGAAAATCGATAACTGTTAACGATAACAACAATTATTATCGATTTAAAACTATATTAAAAATCAGTTACAATATTAATTTTTTTCAATCTTAAAAGATTTGAATCATTGCTTTATGTATATTTTTAACAATTTCGGTTTTTTTACATTTCGCTACCGACCCCAAATTTCTTTAAAAGTTTTGAAAATTATATTCAGTTGCAAATATGGAATATATGTAAGAGATTTTGGTTTTTAAACCTCTTATTCTAAGCCACTTATTGTTATAAATTTCTACATACGGAGTTATGGGCTATATTCAAAAGCTAAGATCGGATGGGATCTGGGTATGACGTAGTTTGACACCTCCGACTAGAGTTTTCTTACTTACTTTTAATTATGGTTTCATTAAAATCGGTGCAGCGTACATTTGTAAATTTAATTAAAGCCGCATTCTATAAATATAGATTTTGGAATTAATGAATCCTGGGAATCCTCAGAGAAATTATATACTTACATTTATGTATGTATTTATACAACGCACCACACCGTGAATATCGGAGGAATAATTAGAGTTTCGCGCATTTCAACTTTCTGGCTTAACGGTTTATTATCGAATGCGAAGAAACTTATATGAAGTTTATACATGTTCTATTTAACATTTTGATACGCTTATTGACAATTTTAAGTGTGATCTGTTTTAATATATTCATCAAAAGCTATTTTAATATTATCCAATGTGTGTATATATATATACATGTATGTTTACGTAGATTTTCAGTTGCCCAAACCTTCTGGATACTTAAAATAAGCTTAATGCTTGACAGCGCCGTATATGTGTTGTAGTATATGTACTTCTGCTTGGCTATAATTGCATCATGCGATTTCCGACTCGAACAGCACGGAAATCACATAAATTACGTGATTTTCGGAGACGCTTCTTGGCCAAATCCGAGCATTAAAGTCGTTGCGAAAAAATGCAACACATATTTTTTGTGCACACAGACACACACTCACATACCCACACACATGTACAGACGCATGCACAGTCGTACATTGAATGACCATGAATTACATAAAAAGCCGCAAATTCCGAAGTCAAAATGCATTGGCCCAAAGCATCGCTGCTGTTGCAAAGCATACCAACGCGAATGCAGTCGATGTAACTGTAACCCAAAGCCCATGTTGTCCTCGCTGCAAAAAGTATACAACAAGCAAACTGAATGCAAAAAGGTAATAATAAAAAAATAAATGCAAATATATATCGCAATCCTTTAGGCGCACGGAACATAATGAAACGAAAATGCTACTGTGGCAGTTACAGCTACAGAGCTACGGCCACAGTGCTGGCAAGGACAGTCGGACAGCTTGGATAGCCCGGTTCCCAAATGCACAATGCGGCTGCCACAGCCGAAGTCATCCGCCGTCTGGCCCCTTGCCGCCTACCAAATGCCATCGACCATCTACCATCCGCTGGTCTCTCGACCGCTTGCCGAATAAGGAAAATAAATAAAAACATGCAAATATTTCTTTGGCCAACATTTTAACAGCCTCCGCCTGCAATCTGCCCGTTTGCCAACCAATTCGCAGTAATTTTCATACAAAAATGTTTTTATTTATTCTTTGCAGGGCCGCGTGTGCTCGTACGGTCTCTGGGTGCAGGGACCGAGCTTGCTGGTGGTCCAGGTCCTCTGCCTCTGCCACTGCCTGATCCTTGTGGTCGCTGCTTGATTTATATTGATGAATGTCCGTTTGTTCGTTAGTTCCGTCTTCACAGACTGCCAAAGAGATTTACTTGCTGCATGCTAAAGCTTGCGTGGGGCGTGGCAGTTACTTTACACATTGCCTTTGTTGCTGCACTCTGCTCAACTCACACACAAGCAAATATAGTCACACATTCACACGCACACACACACGTATGCTCAGAGCCAGAAATTATTGCATACTTTACGGAAATTAACCGCATTTCCATTTCTTGCACGCATGCAGAACGACCACAGCACCACAGCACCACAGCCACGCCCCGTACACCTAGCAACTGTTACATTTCCCTCTTGCACATACATATATATATACCAAATTTAATGACTTTATTTTTAAGCTGGCATACAATAACTTAATACCCTAGCTAGGGATAAAAATCTTACTCGACGAGTTTTGTTAACTTTTATTATTTCTCTTTTTTTGTGCTTTAATTATTTAGAAATATAGATGGAAAACAATTACGAATTAGGCGAAAATAAATATATATACAAAATGCAAAGGCTAGTGCATAACGGGATTATTGCCAAACAAAAAGCGTGCGGCTTTTTGAACATGTTTGCAATATAATTAAGCCAGTGTTATGTATTTTTCAATTATGGCAAAAATAATCTTGTTTTTTTTTTTTTGTTTTTTTTTTTGTTTTGATAAAGTTGTACCACAACAAATTTGTATTTAAATGTATTTTATTTAAGCAATTATTTTAGTTTTTTGTTTCAATTGCAATTTACATCGAAACTAATTTCGTATTGCTAGAATAAATAATTTCATTGAATTATTAGCAGTAAATAATATTGTTGCAAATTATTAGTTCAGGCGCAACAATATAAATCGAAAATATATTTTAAATAAGATATGCTCCTAATGGAGTAAACTGAAATCTGCGCTGTGGAACGAGACTTCAGTGTAATAGGAGAGAATTCAGCATTCGTTCAATTGCTGTTGCACAATATTTAAATCTTGTTACTTTTGTGCTTCTGCCCTTTGCATTTATGGGATGTGAAGTGCGTGCAGGTTGAGTGGTGTACGGAGGTCGGGGCTGTGGTATGCTAGCAGGCTATTCCAACAGCACATACGTATATTCCAACATATTTCTTTGTGACATTTTTCTTGTGCATTATTAATCAACTGGGAATATTTATAATTTATGTTGACATGCACTTATTTATAAAATTCAGAACACATCGCGAGGCACGGCAATAGGGGAAACATCATTAATGAACATCAAGTAGGGGGAGCGGGCCGGAGGTCGCTTCATTTCTTTGATGGGGCGTTGTATTTCCGGCCAAAGCGCTTGACGTCAGCGAAATGTGTTGAATATTTAATGCAAATTGCATATTAGTCGCATTTCGAACGCAACATCGCAAGACGTGAATAGCTAAAAAGGTCACGGAGGAGCAAACCAACTTTTAACCCTTCAGCTTCTTTTGATTGCCTTCTCAATAGATGCGAATTCTTTCATTGCTATTATTTTAACAATTGCTTGCCTTTTTCTTTCAATACCCTGTATAAAATACAGACATTAAATGGGCTGTGATGTGTGCGCACGGCAATAAAGATTCGAAGTAAAATCTACAAAAGGTATACAGTATAAAAGTATTTAAAAAACATTGGATTTGACGAAAAGTTGTTTTTATATATTTCAGGTCTGTTTCAAATAAATATATATATATATATATACATTGAAAAATGTAGTGTAGTATATATACATTGTAGTGTAGTGGCTCTGCCAGATGTTTGAGATATGCGTCCACGAGTGAGATGGTAAAAAAGCACATTGAGAAGAAGCTGGCTGTAAATCATCATTTACATGATTTCATCTCTAAATCTACAGGATATATGATAGTCAGTGATGCTTATTATCTTATTTTTAGCAAACTTTTAATTCAAGTTGTTTTGCCCTGCAGTCGCACCAAACAAAGACCCAACTAGTTGCCATTCGGAAAGTCTTTTGCTGGTACTTCGTGAGGCACGTAGCAAATAGAATCTCATTTACGCTGCTTCACAGCTGGGCATAGAAATTCACATGCAAATCGTGGCTAGGTGCAAAATGAAATGAAAGCCAAAGATAAAGGAAAATAAGAATAAGGACTAACAATGACTTAAAGCAGCGCGTTACAAAGCCACATAAATAAATGAAGTCATGGGGAAGGAGCGATGGCGACTATACGTACGAATATGTATATAGGTGAAGCGCATCATACGTATACCTATTTCCCGAAATTATTTCCGTCAATGAAGACACCTGTCCGGAAATGCAATTCGAGCTCTGTTACACTAATATTCTATTGATGACAATTTGCAACTAGTTGATTGCAATCGTGGCACAGAGATATTTTGATTGGACATTGCTGCTATTGCAGTTGTTGCTATTGCCGTTGCTGTTGCTGTTGCTGCTGCTGTTCGCACAAATGTTCAATTTCAATTGCAATTTTTCATAAAGTTCAAGCGAAAAACGCTCGATGCAGATACGAATGTGAAAACGGATGTGGATGTGGAATCGGATGCGGATGCGGATGTAAATGCAAATGCGGATGCCAATTGGCACGCTCCGGCTGAACATGCCATGTGCGTAACCTTTTTCAAATAGCGAGCGGGACAGCGAGAGGCAAGCAGACAAAAAGAGCAAGAGAGAGAGAGAGAGAGAGAGCGAGAGAGCGAGAGACACCATGGAAATCGAGCTGTCGCCTGTCGGCTGCACAATACAAAACAATTTGCTAGCATTGCCACCGCGCTCTGTACGGCTACTGTCAGTCCGTCAGTCAGCCCTTTAAAATCCACACACACACCCACACCCACACACACACACAGACAAATGCACATATAAAACTTGGGGTAATACTTGTTACTAGCGCGTCTAATATTAACAATGGCACAAGTGCTGCAGCAGCAGCAACAACAATAAGAGCTGCGGCAACTGCAGCCGCCAGCAGTCAGCTGGCAATTTAATGTAACAAGCATATTGACTGCTGACAAATAGCATTGCAATGTCAATTCATCAAAAACTAGAAATAAAATAGTATAGCTATAAAAAAATAAGTAAAGAATATGTAAAACTATTGACAGAGAGCTGCAGAGCGAAGGCCAATAGTTGCTGATCCTGGCACGCACTTGCCATTGCTGGCTCAGCAACACCGGATGACTGCAAATTTGCTTAGCTGCCAAGCAAACAGCGATTGAGTACGTGTGTGTCTGTGTGTGTGTGTATGTGTGTGTGTAAGAGACTTTTACAAATTGTTTTGAAATGAAGTTCAAGCACCAGTGCAGAGCTTATGGTAACAAAGAATTCTGCAGCAATACTGAAATGAAATGATCATATTGAGATGACAGAGCCGTTAGGTCTACGTCTACAGTTCCAATGAATTGTTAATGGTTTTTGTGATGAATATTATTGCCTTATTTTCAAATAAATTGGGTATATGTATTTAAAACTAGGTTTATCAGATATGAATAAGTGAAATTATCATTTCCAATAAATGCCAGAATTTCGTAGAAACATAAATTCTAATTTCTTAATTGCTTTAAAGTAAGCACGGAAAATTTATGTAAGAGCACAGCACTCAACCTAATTTTCATTATCGTAATTTAATTCGTGTATTCATCAAATTGAGCTCAACTAATGCTACGTGCACTCTTTGTGTGTACTTTTCATCCATATTAATTTTTCTAATTAAAATTTTTACAAAGGAAAAAGTTGCTCAAGTGTCAATTTTATTACGACGTTGTTAAGTTACCCATAATCCACGTGAACTGAAGTCCATCTCTTACCTTGTTCAACATTCGGGTCTATTGCTCTATTCCCTTAACAACAAATTGGCTCAATTATTTCCGTTTACAGCGTTTGTCCGCACTGAGGTCCGACTTTATTTCGACAGCAAGGTATAATAACTTTATTAAAAACTTTGAGCCCAAGCCTTTTTGTTTTTATTTTTTTTTTTTTTTGAAAATATCCTTGTTTTATTATAGGTGGCTGGCTTTGGGCTGCAACTTGTGTAATATATATATATGTGTATATTTATAAAATATAAACGCACATTTAGGCAACGCACTGCACTCCAGGGGCGTTCAAGAAATCAAATTAAGAAAATTTTTGCAAAACTTTTACGCCTGTTTAGAGCTTTGTAATATTTCAACGCTTCGGCGTCTGCGTCTCCTAGACGTTGCCACCATGTTCTCTGGACAGAGCGTTCTCAAAAATTTATGAGTGAACTGCTGCCGCTTGGTCTTAGCCCCATGTGGTTACTTCAGAAATGCTAAATGGTCCCAAAGCAATTGTAGCCGCAACAGCCGAAACAACTGTAACAACAGCAATGGGGTATGGGCATCAGTTTGCTTTAAGCATCAGGGTAGACCAATGAAAAATGCAGTCTAAAGCAGTCACTTACCTAATAAAAAGTGGCCCTAATCAAGCCATTTATAAATCTCTGAATGATGTTCTGTATTTCTTAAAGTGGGTTCAACAATTATGTTGGTAAATATGCAAAGGATTGAATGAAGTTGTCAAATAATGATAAAGTTTTAATTCAGCATAATTTGAATTTTATACCAGAAGAATTTTATATTAGTATATCTTATAAAATATCTAAAATCTTATCAATATTAATTTATAATCAATAATAATTCTGGACAGTTTGGGCTTGTGAAGTTTAATATATATCTGGAGTTACTGAACTATCGTACATGATTCTCTCCCATTTTAGAATAGTTTTCTATATTATGTCCAATTAAGAGCTTTATACGATGTTTGCCTAATATTATTATACTTATATTATAATATTATTATATATAGCATAGGGTCTTTCTCGATTTATATATCTTCTTTCTTTCTTTCATGTGAACCCACATATAAAGAGTCTTAAGTTCGGCTAAAGTAAGTTTTGCGGTTTCAGTAGTGGAATTCATATTTCAAAAAGCCTTTAGATAATTTAGCTGAGGCTCAGACGTGCTGTAGATAAAACATTATGTTGTGGTTATATGCATAAATATATTAGGAAAACCTTTGAATGCAGTTCACAGCTCATTTTCAGAGGCCGCTCAACAATTTTCAAGGTCAATTGTTTGGCTTTTGGCCGTTGCCTGTTGGCTGTTGCTGTTGTTTTTTATTTGGCCATATTCCCTTTCGGGTTCAATAATGTCATAGAGCGTGTCGCAGGCCAGGCGCCAAAATTTATGACCAAATTGTTGACCTGAAGCCTTTGCGCCGGAGCCATTGAATCTTCGACCAGCCAGCGCAGTGGCACGTGCCGGGCCCCGGAAAATAATTTAGCCAAAAACATGAGCAGCTCACCGTATAAATTATGCACACACAACAACAACAACCGAACACAAGCTGCTCGAAGGTATTGTCTAAGCGACTCACCCACAAATGCAGCGCTAGCCCCAACATCAACAGCGCCAAAGAAGGAAAATGTATATAAAGCATAGAAAACAACAACATTGAGAGCACACATTACTCACCGCTTGGCCTTTTATTTTATTGTATTTTATCTTTTGGATTACTTTTTGCCATGACCGCAACAGATAAACTCAAGCATCTTGAGCTGTGGGAAAAGCGCACAAGAAAGAAAAGGAAAATGCTGAAGCTATTGTTGCTGTCCGACAACGCCTTGGCTCCCGCTCCCTGAGGGCAACAAGACAACGGCAATGGGTCCTAACAATTGCGCATGTTAACATACTTGTAAGTAGTTTTTCCACTTTGCCATGTTATGCCACCAGCGCACCACTGAACTCCGCCACCCACAGAGCCACACAAATACCATGGCCGGGGCTACTTGCGCGTTTGTTTTGGCCACCAGATAGCCGCTGGCGGTTGCCATTGTTTTTGTAATTATCTGCACGTTATTTGTGGGTCAATAAAACTTGATATTTGTTATTTGACCAACGTTTAACGCTCTCTTCGCGATACGATTTATGGCTTAAGCGAGGGCTTATTCTGAATGCCGCTTAACATGCAAACAGATTAACATAGTGCTTGCTATTCTCATAATCTGAACGAGTTTTTTCTATCGCTTCTCATTTTATATACCTTACAAAGCATTTCTAAGTACTGAATTACGGTGTTTAGCTCAGCTCATCTGGGGAATTTACTGGAAAAATTCCAAAATGAAGCAAAATTCCAAGTATCAAAGGCATAATATATTTTTTATTCAAGTATTAATGTAATAACCTGCGAGGCTTCTATTTATGAGATACTTTTATAGCTTCCTCAAATATGTTAATGCTCTGCACGTAATTAGCAACGTTTTTTTCTTTGAAAATTAACGCATGCCCAAAGCTGATTTATTTATGCGAATTTCTGTTGCTTCACTGCCCGCGGCAGAGTATCCTGTGCCCGCGGTAATTGTAGCTGCTGTCAATGGCTCGCATGGCACAGAAATTTATAAGTAATTTGCCTTGGAGGCGAGCACGTGGACGGGGCAAACTGACAGCATACCTTGTCAATATACCCTAGGCTCAACGGCATATCTGGGCTGCACGAGATGAAGGAATAAATATTTAAGAATTTTTTTTTATATATATGAATATATTATTATAGAATGATATTCACATTCATTCCATGCAGTCTTGTTATATACTTGAACTTAATTTACAGGGTATTTGAATGTTAATTTCTTAATTGAACAAGAGCTGAATAGCTTGTTTTTGTGTTGTTGCAATCATTAATGATAAATTACCAGCATTTGGTGTTTCATTATTTAATGAAGTGTCCGGCGCGCTGGAGTCGGCTTTATTACGCTTCACCAAGCGCTACGATCAAATTTCAAGCAATTTAATTTTATTGTTTATGGTTGCTTTATAAATATTTTGCCAATCGTTCTGTTCGAGCAGCAAATTTAGATGAAAAATTAAATAACTTGCGGCTTCCATCCACTTGACCTATTTGCACATTAATAAACAGCCTACTTATATAACATGAATAACTAATGTTCATTACTCGTGCTGCTAATTGTCAATAAATTATAATTATAGACGTAAATAAATAATTAAATGATATATATATATATATATATAAAAACCTTTTATTAAATTCGATAAATTCTTTACGAACTTTTTTGCATTGAGATACTAAGAGATTCAGATGTTCTTTGTCTAATATATGTAGTTATCGCGTTTTCCTTGTTGTCACATTGTAGTTCATTATTTTATTGAAAAATATTGTAAACGTTGTAATAGGTGACAATTGTGCTTTTAGCTCCGACTCAGGAAATTCTCGACATAATCGATCTGATCATGACAATCGCTTGCGGCAATTTGACGCCTTCCAAATGTCGCCAAAGGCATATTGCCTTTGCTGCTGAGTTGATAAACTTATATCCGGAATCATATTTTGTAATATTAGATTTATTTCTAAATTCTACGGCTTTGGATACTAGATTCAATATATTATACTGAGCTACAAGGACAGTATAGTCAGCTTAAGGCATCGCAACATAATCTAATCATTGAATATCAGCTTGCCTTGTAGCAAGAGCAATGTGCAACGTATCATCCATATGCAAATAAGGTTGGGTGTCCGATATTGATATTATATAATGATAATTTGTAATTCCATTTAGAATGGAATCTTTGTACACTTCATTCATATCATTGAACTCGGTTTTGACGTAGGCTAGAATATGTAAAAAAGCTTATTTTCGAAATGAGCAATCAAACTATAAAGCTGACCAAGTCTGAAATGAATTTCATGAAATAGAAATGCAACAAAAACAAAGAGTGACAGGTAAAAGAAGACCATGACATGTGGGTGTGGCGACGTCAATTGTTTAGGAGTGCAAATTCGATTTTGTGGTAAGGCGGAGCGAAAAGAAACTAAAAAAGAACAGCACAAACGACAAAATAACAATGGCACAATAAAAACACAGTTGACAATTGGTGTGCAAAATCAAAAGCACAAAAATTGTGTTGTTTATAGACCCAATATTATGTAAAGGGCGTATAGATTTGTATAAGTGGACGTAGACAGATTGTTGATATAAATATATTTCCATATAATTAAGATCTCAATCAATAGAAATAAAAATTTGAGTCTCCATTGTGTATATAAATAAATTTTAAATAGATTTAGGCTGAGTGTCAAAGAGAATTGAGTAGTTAGAAATATATAAGTGTATGCAGAAGCTAGGGTAACTTGGAGTCAGTCACTTGTATTGCAATTACGTTTACTTTTTGTTATGTTTGTGTTTGTGTGCTGCCCTTTAGTTGGAATCGCCTGTTATTGTAGCTGTTGGCTGCGTCTAGTGATGCCTTGTGTCAATCGTTGAACAGCTGTACGTGTGCATATCTGTGTTGATGTGACCAAAAAATATGCACAACAAAAGTGCAAACGACAAACACGCAGAGGCAGAGGAGAAGCAGCTGTTGGACAGATGGTCCAAGAAGTGGCCAACATTTTGAACTCTGGATGAGACAGTCGCGCTGCATGTGCCCGCACACTGACACACACATACACACAAAGGTGAGGGAAAAAAGCTAAGTCCAGCAGCAAGCAGCATGAGCCGGAGCACCACTAGGAGCTGGAGCAGGAGCAGGAGCAGCAGCAGGACTAACAAGAAACGTAACGATAACGAAAAACAAACTTTAAAAATTGGATTCTTCATTTGCATCGGCAAATCCAATCAAGCCAACGTAAAGACCTCGGCCAGACACATGCACAACATAAAGCCGATGCAGAGACGTGGGCCAGATGGCCAGTGGCAGGTGGCGGGTAACAAACGTGGTCGAAAAGCTTTCAATACCCAACGCGCTTCTGTATAAGAGTTGGCAACGCCACCAATACATGCACCTGCATTTGCGTCTGTATTTAAAGAAGGAAAGAGAAAGAGAGAGAGAGACAGAGAAAGAGAAAGAAGCTAGCTACGTGTATAAAACATCCAACAAATGAAAGGTGTGCGCCGCATGTTTGGCCATATAGTTGACCGTTGCTTATGGCTGGGCTGGTTCAGCCGTCCTGCTGCTTTCTGGTGTGTCCGGTTGAAAATTGGTAGCGATTTGTATTGCAATGGCCAGTACAATAGAGTCTGGCCATTGTCCCGAGTTCCGAGTGCCGAGTGCCGAGTGCTGTGTGCCGTGGAGTGGCTGCTCAAAAGTTTTGCCGTTAGCATCCAATCCATATACCTTGCCATCGTCCACTTTTGCAGCTTCGGCTTGATGCGATGCTATAGCAAAAATTTCTTATTTGTATGCCTGGCTTACCTGCCGTTATCCATCTGTCTTGTGTCTTCATCAACTTGGCCTGTATTAAGTCGCATGTTGGCGGCTAGCTCTCGCCCCATCTCGTTCTTACTTACTCTTTGTCGCTGTGTGGGCATTCATACACACACACACATACAATATATTGAGGGAAAAGTAGAAGCAAAAAAACTGTAGCATGCTTTTTTGGGGCCGCTCGCTTTGGTTATTGATTGCAGGCATACGTTTGCCATTTTATTACAAGCCCCAAAAATGGCCAATGGGTAAAAAAAACTGCAGCAGCATTGTTTTTTGGCCACGTTAATTGCCAGCGAAACCAAACATTTGCGTCAGCCCAACCACAGGCAGCGATGGCAGCCGCAGTACCAGCGTCAGCTCCAATGTCAGCCTCAGCATCAGCGTTAACGTCGACATCGACAGCGACAGCGACATGGACGACGACATCAACCGCCACTTAAATTGCCCCAACCGCGACAAGTGTCCTGCTGCGACTGTTGCCATGGTTGCGGCCAGCTATAGACACGGCCCATTGAAGCGCACAAGAAAACCATTCATTAGCGCTTATCAAGCTCCGACCTCAATGGCACTTTGATTTTGCGCTTAAGCTAAACTATACGACGTTTCTGCCTTTTTTTTTTTTTTATATTTGACGAGCATTTAACAAACGCCTAGCCTTGCAGCCTCGCAATCATTGACGTTTATTGTAAATGGCTGTCCAATGAAAATTGTTGTGGCCTATCAACGTCAGCGCGCCGCGGTGCGTTGCGTGGTTTGGTGTTGTGTGACCCCTGGAAGGTTGTCCTCTGTCATTAGAGCGGGCAAAAACTTGTCGACAGAAACGGGCAACACAAATAATAAAAAAAAAAAAAAAACTGCAATTTTTATCGCCCTACACATAAGGCTTGTTGCCTGTTGCCACGCTTAAGCTTAATTGGCACTTGACAGTGTGGACAACCGGCTGCTGGCATTGCCGGCGCTATCAATCAAATTGGCTACTTCAACTGCGGTTATCGGTACATGTATGGCAGATTATAAAAGATTTGCTTATTGGATTTGATAGAGCCAGTGAGGGCAGTGAGAATACGATTTTAGTATGGATGCAGCTTTTATGATACACAAGTTTTTAGAGCAAAGTAAAAACCTGAACACTGAATTTTTGAAAAAAAAAAAAAGAAATGATTACAAAGGCTTCGATTAAATTCTTGTTATAGAGAAAAACTGCAGAGTGTTTTACTTTTTATACCCTGAATCCATCCGTGTAAACACTTAGATAAACCACAAAAGCTACAAACTTGAAATAAAAAGTAAAATTATCGTGTACTAAGTTGTGGTTAATTGCTATTATGAATACGCATATTTTTTGGTCTTTGGATTTCGGATGGCACGTCCCCTTCGCCCACAATTCACAACAATTCAAAAATTCTGTATATCAAAGCTAGAGACATGAAATTTTGCAATAGGCAGCGGCAGCGGCAGCGCAGTACGCATATTGCGTATATGTGCGTGCGTGCGTGTATGTGTGAGCCTGTGTTGTCTGCTATTGATGAATTAATTAAACTTTTAATGATCAGTATTACAGCTCAAAGGATTCAGGGTATCTCTTAGTCGAGCCGTCTCGACTAGAGTTTAGTTTCTTGAAATGAAAGGCAATTAGTGCTAGACCTTTTAGACCTTTACGAGCTGATCTAGAAAATATTTGAATCACATAAATAGAAATTCTGGAAGAGCAAGAGAAGAATATAATTCCTGTTTAACGTCTTATGAATATCGAAAAACATACGTCTTAATCGTCTTCAGAGCTTATTCGAATTTACATATTATTAAATATCACTTGTTAAGTTACTAAGATTTTCTAAGAGCTTTTCTGCTTATTCGAACAAATTTTAAGTCGTGATTGCACCGATTTTCTGCTAATTTGAAATGTGCATCACAAAACAGACCGAATGACCAAAGTCCGTTTACGAAAAGTCTTTAAATAAGTAAGAATTTCCTTTTCTAATTGTATGCCAGGTGTAGGCGCTGTGTGATTCCTCCTTACTGAATGGGGAGTAATAAATATATAGTTGATAGAAAGTATATTTATTAATTGATTTAATATCGTTATTTGCTTATTTTATTTGCCTCTGATTTTACACATATATATATATATATATATATTTAAGAATCTTATCGTTACTTCAGCGTAGCTAAGAGGCTAAGAGCTTCTACAGATTTAAGAGCTATTGCCCGAGTTGGCAGGTGCTTAGTATGCGGCAGAGTTACCACGTGAGAGTGAGATGAAGATAGCTGTTGTTCAATGTGGTACAGGTGTTGCTGGGAAAGAGCCAGTTGGCACATAGGTAATTAAATAAGGGTTTCATGCTTTTCAGTTAACATATAAAAGTGACAAAAAGTTGCCAGTCACTCGGCAAAAGAGCAAAAGCTCTGGTGAATAAATTACCCGAATACATTTATATAAATATACGAATAAATTTATATAAATAAAAATAATATTTGTATATACAGAGCTGTAATTATTTGTCATCTGATATAATTTCGCTTTGTCTATCTCTGAGTTAATTGGTCAGCCGGACTCGCATTATAATTAAACTTTACCTGAATCTCTTTGGTGCATATGTACTCGAAATTTACTGTAAAATTTATAGAAATTTTGAGCTGGCTCAAGCTTCATACCTGTTTTGTGGTTTTCGCCGTGCAAATAATTAAGCTCATGTTCAGGCGGACGCGGCGTCCTCTGCCCGTCTGTCAGTTTCACACGTACATAAGCACACACTTACACGTAACTGGTGGCGATTATTGTGGTGGTTGTAGGCGTGCAGCTAATGTTTCATTAGATTGCACCACCCCTGCCATTGGCGTAACTGTGGCTAGGCAGGGAGCGTCGGCACCAACCTGATTTCAAATAATAATTAAAACCCGACGAATGTCGTTTGATGTTTTCCTGTTGCAGAGAAGTAGCTGCAGCTGCTATGTGTGCGTGTGTCTGTGTGTACATTTCAGGCAATAGATTAAAGTCAGCGCATGGTAAGCCCCAAAGCGTATACTAATGGGCAGCCATGCAAGCCCCATGACTGACCAACAGACTGTGGGGCTGTCGTTAGCTCTCTGACGATCTAAATGAGCGTAGCACACCGCTCTGGGCGGCGAGGATAACGCGACGGCTGCACACAGGGCTCTCCTGCTCGTTGCTGTATACATCCTGACAGCCATTGCTGCCAAAATTCTGTGTTATTTGAATAATTGAAAGGCTCTCTCGCACACACACATACACAGCGAAATAGATGAGCATGCTGCCTGAAGTGCCATCAGCGCCAAGGACCGTCCGCCGACTGCAAAAGGGAATTATGCATACGTATTTGTATGTCTAATGTCCAGCTGCACAAAGTCCAACGGATTTATAACTGATTTCTGGTGATTTAGTTGCCTCACAAAATGCAATGAGACGAGGCACAGTTTCTGGTCCGCTACTTCGTCACCCAACACGGCCAACACGGGCAACACGGCCACTTACTATGCAAAATGCTGCTGCATGTGCCATGACAAACCGAATCTCATTTGTGCTGCCTGGTACCTCTGGGCACTTTGGCAGCTCTGTCCGCCAAAAGCAGCACCTTAAATGCAGCTCACAAAAATTCAACGAAAACTGTGCCACAAAGCCGCGTAAGGCTAATTGAATTGCTATCGAAGCATATTCAATCAATCTAAATTAGTTCTGCGGGGCGCTAGCTGCCAACTGGGCGCTTTGGCCATGTTAATTAGATGCGTCCGTTTCGCCAAGTAAACGGCGAAAGTTTTCGCTTTTCAGTTCGCAACTTGCGCTTTCTTTTGGCATTCAACGATAAGAAATCGGGCATAGCTGGCATCATAGGCAGCCCCTTTCGCATTAATCAATTATTGCCAGGCAATTTATTGCCTTGTTTTTGGGGCAACTGTCAGTTGAGCGTTTATTAAAAAATTCATGAGAAATTTTCACGCTAATCGAATTGACTTGAGGCGCTTTGCTCAGCATCGGCTGAGCTCGTGCTCGAAATTGGCCGTATAATTGCTTTATGTGGAAAGCCGACAGATGTCAGCCAGTTGACAGTGTCAAATTCCAATCAAAATGCAAATTAATTATAAACAAAAATGGTTTGACATTTGCCCGAACTATGCTTTGATTAAATTGCATTCCAGATGCTCGTCTCCTTCAAGTCTTTGCCTTTGTTCGCAGCCCATTTTCGATTAGTGTTGTCTGAAATACCAAATCCAAGCGATTGCAGCATCTTCTATCTGTGGGATACAATAATTTGACATTGTTCGCTGAAACACATATACATGCATGGTAATATTCATATGTAAAATCAGTATACACAACTCAGTGTTTAGAAATTAATTAAATTATTCCATATAATAATTCCACATGCTTTTCCAACAGTGATCAAGGATTTTGATATGCTCAAATTTTTGTAATAAATTTATCTTGATAATCTTTGAGTGATTAGGTCATTAAAAAGACTAACTTATACAAATTAATCGTTATTCTTTGACAAACTTGTCTATGATTGTATAATATAATGAAATATTTTAAGATCGCAGTGAAAGCGTAAAGACTGCAGCTTATGCTCACGGCAACTGAAAACTTTAATGAAATTTTTAATGAAAATTGTGAGTGCACTTGTTAAGCTCGGCTGAGAAGTTAAACGCTGCCAGCACAGCAGAGTAGCAGCTGCACCCAGGCATAAGCTAATCAGTTCGCATCTAGCGACACTTTTGCCACTGGCGATGCTTAAAGCAAAATCCAGCTGCGTTAAGTCAGCGCATATCAGGCGCTCAAAATTGAGCAGTCTAAGCTAAGGGGAACCGGGGTTGGGGCGCTGGGTGCGTCTCTTTGCATGTGCCCGCCCTCAACTCGGGGAGTTTTGATCCGGTTAAAGCAGAAGGAAAATCAAATTTTGCTCTATGCTAGCGCAGCAGCGTCGACGCGTTGGGCGACTGATACCCAAGCAACTGCCATGTGTGAAAATTTTTAATACATCAACTCAAAGGCGGACCACAATGCCAGCCCATCTCAACCAGCTTCGCTGCAGTCAGTAAGTGTGGGTCGATGTGTCTGTGGGTGTGCGCGCGTGTGTGTGTGTGTGTGCCCACAGCAAAGTGCAGCCCCAAATGAAATGCATAAATAAAGTTTGCACAGGGATCTCGCTGCAGACCAGGACACGTATCCTGTCTGTCTCACTGGTCTGGTTTCGTTGCAGCCGTCAAAGGCACAACATAAAGAGTCGCTCCAGCCGCAATATAATCATGCTCGAATGAATATATATATATATATATGTATATATATATATATAAAAATATTTCTATATATGTGAATGTTATGCAAAACTTATAAGCGGCAACAATGCAGACACAAACAATTTAAACATAAATAATTTGATTACTCATGCTCGTTGTTCATTCTTATTTGTTGCAATTGTTGTTGATGTTGTTGGTTGTCCAGTTATTGTTGCTACTGCCACCTCATACATAATAAAGTGTCTGGGCAGTCATTTGATGCCTGGTCGGACCGTCGAATGGCTATGTCAGTGAGCCGCGTTTGCTGACTCTCCACTCCACACCACTTCGTCCAGCCAGCCATGGCCACGGCCACGGCCACGGCTACGGCTTCAAGCGGCGCAGGGGCATAACTTGTGTCTGTAGCTGGCCGCAGAGCCAACTAAATAATTTAGTTGTACGACGACCGACTGCTGTTGCAGTGTGTGGCTGACCAGTCAGCAGCCCACAATTCACTGCGTTTTTGTATAATATTAAGCGCACTGCTAATAAGCCGCCAGAGCACCAAATGAAGGCGCCATTCAACATTTTGCGGCACACAAAACAGCAAAACTTCTTTATTTAATGAAGCTGATAAAAAAGTTTATTGGCAAAACCACAACTTGTATTTGAGTGAACAGCACTTTATTGGGAAACTCATTTCAAGAAACTTTAAAGCCTAAATCAGTTCTATGATTAAAGCACTCTAATGAGTGATCTGGCTCTAATGCTTAGATACCGATAAAATCTCAAAGAAAAGTGATATTAATCAAATGGATGGAATGTACTCAAGTGTTTAATACAATATAGTCAAGGCTTTTGGAGCATCTATAGCTATAGAAAATATTATCAGTTTATAATATAAGAAGAATTCGATAGATTGTTTGATACACAACTAGCCTAAGATAGACTGGGCAACCATAAAGTCATACGTGTAGTGATAATAAAATCTTGCTTATATTTGATGAATTTATTTCTATGGAGTTCAATTTTTAAATTGTATATATAAATGGGCTTCAACACAAATCATACTGTTTAGTCATTTGAAAAAATTAAACTATAAATTAGTTAATGTTAAGCGCTAATCACTGTAAAGAGCAGCAGGTGGAGTTGGAGTTGTGTGGCCGGAGCATCGCTCTCCCCATGATCGATCTCCGGGTGCGGTAGTATAAAATGTAATACTGATCAGTCAAAAAGCCCTTTCCTTTCATAGGACACATAACATAAGAAGAAGAAAAATATATTTCATATTTTAACAATTATGAAATCATGTCTGTTTACAGATATATCTGCCAAAGCATTGCACAAGGACCTGCAGTTAGTTGAGCTTTATTTAGCAATATTACACAAGATTTTACTTTTGCCCTTTACTAATTTTGCTAGACCTTGACTCGATTCTGAAATTCCATTTGATGCATGCTTTAGAGCAGAGCATGGTGTATTGTTATACATGTACTTAGCTTTTCTGTGCAATCTTGACTTCTTATCTGAAATGTACTTACAAATATGTTTTGCATTTATTTCTGTACTACACATTTGTGAGTTGCCTGCGAGGCTGTCGTGCTGCTGCCGCCATAGACGTCATTGTTTGATGGCTTCCGGTGTTTTTGTAGCTGCTGCAAGTGCCGCATCTCCTAGCTATTTGGGCTTTGCATATAAGGACGCATCCTCTTCCTGTGCTTCTTCTGCCCACTTCAGAATAGATTTAAAATTTGTGCTTTTTGTCGGTGCTGCGGCTGCTGCTGCTGCTGCTGCTGCTGTTGTTGTCCTTGATGCTAAATGTAACGCATTGTTGTCAGCCTTTTTGTGTGCTGCCCTCGCAAATGCAAACATGAAAATTGCATAATCCACGCATTACGATTTATGACTTTCGCACAGAGCTGAGTGATGGCAGGACAAACGAATGTTAAGGATATACGTAAGGCAAAAGAACTGCGAAATGCTGCTCCTGCATTGCCAGCGAGATGTCTGT
Source organism: Drosophila mettleri (assembly GCA_035047625.1). NCBI lineage: Eukaryota > Metazoa > Arthropoda > Insecta > Diptera > Drosophilidae > Drosophila > Drosophila mettleri. The sequence continues at coordinate 17,541,575 of JAWNPI010000035.1, forward strand.
CATTTCTTGGCAACACCATTCGCCGTTTTATGAAAATACATTTTTCATGCACTTTCATGTCTTCGTGTGTTCGCCTCTGCGTATTTCTTACTTTTGCATTTTGGCATCCAGAATGCGTGAAGGAGCACTGGAAAGCTGCCAGTTGGACGACTAACCGCACCCATTATCGGTTAGATTAGTAGCAATTCCTGAGGTCAATCAGCAATTAACAGAGCAAATTGATGGACACGCTAGCGGTCACATGCACAAAGTGCAGTTATACGCGCTTCCCATCCAGCCATCTTAATTAGCGGGCGATGCAAATGCCGTTGCGCCTCTAACAATGGCAACCGCAAGGAGCTTTCATTACCGAATCACCAAAGTCCGGCACTCAGCTGCCCGGTAAGTGCATAATTAATTTGATATCCGTGAAATACGGTGGGTGCTGCGCTTGAAATGCGCCCAAGCAAGCGCAGTGGCCAAAGTGCAGCTCAAGTGGCGATCCTTGAAGTGCACAATTTCTGGTGTCCTTTTTGGCATGCTTTGTTTTTAAGATATTCCCGCTCTTTATGGTGCGCATAAATTTCGTGACATTTTTTGTGCTATTTTACGAGGCAGTCCATTAAAATGGGGCCCCAGCGGCACCCTTGGGCCACATGTGGCAGCAGCCCAAAGACAGTGGCAGACGCAGACGCAGACGCAGACGCTGCGAATAAAATGAAATACATAAATTTTGCAACGATTTGAGAGACCGCATTTTATAATTGAATCACGTACGACATCTTCGCAGCAGCGCGGAAATAGGAAATAAGTTTGCCACTGATATAAATTAGAATCTTAAGGGATTGCCAATGCTGGGCTGTTCTTCTTCGTTCTTCGCTGACTGTTTTCCTGGTTTCTTAGGTCGAGTTAGTCAATAACTGCGAACAAGCCGCGCACTGCTCAAAGGGGGCTTTCGTTTGGCTTCTGAAATTTATGTCTATGCCTCGTACCCTGTATCAATTGGACTGAGCTTTAAATGGGGTATGCTGGTCGGTCGTCTGCATATGATTATGGCACGGCTAACAGCAAAGGTCTTGTCAAAGTCCATGTGTATATCATTCTGTCCATCTGTGTGTCAGTTGGTGTTTCTAGGTGAAACTTGTACTTTAAGGAATAAAAATTGAGATATCTCAAAATTATTAAGGAAAGGAAAATCAGAAAATCTTATAAAAAAGCATGTTTACATTAAAATACATCAAACAATTTTGGTTAACTTCTAAATTGAATATTATATAATATTATATAAGCATCAGGTAGTCAAGCGACTGGAAACTAATGCTTTGAGCATGCCTCTGTGGATATCAGGGTAAACTTTAGTGCGTCAGCTGCAACTACAAAAAGTTTATTCTTTTATTTATTTATTATTTAATTTTTTTTTGTATTTTTTTGATTTTTGTTTCTGTTTTGTTTCTTCTCTTGGTATTTTTTTTATTTTTTTGGTCGCAGCAGCAACTTTTGCTGCGCATTTTTCATGACAAAAGTTGCATGTGTGCATTTCCGTTTCCGTTTATTAGAGCAACCTTTTGATTTACTTTGCCAGTGGCCGCAAACAATTGCCAAACAAACTACTTACTAGCTGCGCCCAAACGCAGGCCAATGAAGCAAGGCGTTTTCTCTGCATGCAAACTTTTTGAGCACACACGCACACACATGTATACATATGCATACATGGCCTGCCGCCATTTTGTATCAGTGTGTGCACACTCCATTGAGCCCCAATGATGCGTGCAAAATGCAACGGCAACAAATTTTTGGCATTTTTTTAAATGGTAATTTTTTCGGTGCTGCCATTGCCACAGCCGCTGCCTGCTGCCACATCCCGATATTGTTGTTTCTGTTGTTGTTGTTTTTTTTTCCCAGGCAACACATTACATTGTAAACACTTTGGCATCGCTTTTGTGTTTCGTTTTCCGATTCTTTTTCACTTATTTCCCAACTGTCTCTGTCCCCCGCTAACGAGTGTAAAAATATAAAACTCATTGACAGATTCCATTTGTAAACAAAATTTACAATTAGCAAGCTGTGAGCGGGCTGCGAGCTGGTGCCCTTCTTCTAATTGCTCATAATTATGCATTATTAATGTGGTCATTAAAACAGGTAAATATTTTGCGTTTTGCATTTTGCAATCAATCAATCAACAAATCAATTTGTATTTGAGCTCTAAGCATACGGAAAGATCTCTCATTCATTGTTGTGTTTAACTGGCTATCAGTTATGTTGTGTTAGCGTTGTTTACTTTAATACCTAGCTAAGTAAATATGTTGTCTTGCAGTAAAAGTTAAGTAGCAGCAGCGACAGCAACTTCAATCAGAGAGACCAAGAGTCGTGGGCTAAACTGAATAGGGCAAGTTGCGGTATTGTCTGCAGCTGTTGATTTTGCTGTTGGACTCATCTCATGTGCCGCCGCCTTAGTCTGAGGTTGGAGGCTGCTTTGCGGCATTTTGCCGAGATTTGTCGAAAATTTATGCGCTACCTTAGAGAATTTATGAGTTGCAGTCGAGTGAATTATTTTATCATACGCATGCAGCAACAAGCATACACACACACACACACTCAGACGCTCAAAAATGTGCAGCTGTGTGAGCTGCTGTCCATACGTGTTGTTGGAGCATGCCACAAACAAGTTGCAGCCATATACTAGCTCCACTCTCGCCTCTACATCCCGTTGAACGGCGTACACAGTTTAAGCTTCTAATTTCACATGCAAAAGTCTACACTAAGCTGGCATTTTAATCTTGGCCAAGTAGCAGGCGGCTCGCACCTACCCAAAGTGGGCATGGTCAATGGGCATGTAAGTAATTAAGCGCTCGCACTGCCTACGCACTAAATAATAGCAGCCAGCCAGCAGCCTGCAGCTGGCAGCCGGCAGTAGGCAACGGCTCCTAAGTGCTCCATGCCAAAAGGCAAGAGAGATTTTTGCCAGTGCAGGGATTTAAGTTGTTGCCAGAATATTGTTGTTGATGTTGTTGGTATTGTAACATGTTGCTGTTGCACTAAGTCGCTCTCGAGTCTTGTCAAACAGATGCTTCTGCTTCAGCTTCTTCTTCTTCGTCTGTTGCTGCTTCGTTTGCTTTTGTTCTGAAGCCTAATGCGTTGCCGTTGTTTGCGGCTTGCACGGGATAACAATCGTTTGCAGGTGGCAGGTGGCAGGTGGCACGTGGCAGGCATGCAGGGGCACCCACTAGCCTGCTACTCATCCGCTTTGCTCTGGCCAGATGCTCTGCTTAAGCCTCCATTTCCGCCTATGTTCGGCTTTGGGCTAATCGATTTGCATATCGAACACATTCGCACCTCCCACGCCCAGCTGGCTTTCTGGCTTTCAATTTAATTTAGAGCAGCTTCCGTCCGGGTTAAAAATATAAAAATAATCTGCTTTTCTTGAGCTTTGGACTCTTAATTGTGAATTTTCTTTATTTTGTTTACTTGCTTTACCTCACATGCATTGGTCAATTGCCTGTTGCTAGGCAATTCAATTTAATTAAAGTCTCTTGGCTACGTGTTAATGAAAAGGGTTAAGGCCGTTGCGGTGCTCAAGTAATTTGACGCCCGTGTTATCTATTAGTAAGAGTGTTTCTTTGATGAGGCCACTTACAAAAATCTCAGGGGTTTCCCGTGCGATTCAGTTACTCTTTGACAATATCTGCATAATTTAATTAAATTGCCTTCAGATATCTTGCTCACGAATGTCCGTGTGCGTGTGTGTGTGTGATAATTGGCTTTTTTGATGGATTACCTGCATAACTCTCTCTTGAATTTATTCAATAAAGAGGAATAAACATATTAAATTAGTATTTGCCTTAGTAATGTGTACAAATAAAAACTTTTCAAATTCCTTTCGAATTAAGATCGAAATAATTAATAATTAATTCAGCAATCATTATAAATATTTTCGTAATACGCCTAATAAATGCAATTATTTTGTTTGTCTGTAACGATTCTTTAAAAGTTTGTATAAGTAATCAATTATCGTGTTAGATTAAGAACAACTATGAAGGCTTAAAGGAAATGCTTGAAGCATTCGATTGAGAAGTTTGTAAGTTAACATATTGGCGAATTTCGATAAGATGGTGCCAGCTTTCCAATATTGAAAAGAGGATATCCGAATATATTGGTTTATAGAAAATATATATATTCCTGTTTGCCCGTCCGCCTGTCCTGACAATAGCTAGAGACTTGCTTTTTTCACTGAATAATCATTTCCTTATATTCAATGACTATCGACATTATTTCTGTCATGAATACTGAATATATTGATATATTTTAATTTTTGGAAAAATATATTTAAACTTCTAGAGGTGAGGCCCATAGCTTACACATACATATACAACATATATATATCAAGATCACGTTCGAAATGTTATACAAAAACTACATCTATGTCTATGCAAGCGTGCGCTTGGATGTGTGTGTGAGTGTGTATGTGTTATTTGCTATAAACACATAATTTAAACAGCTCGAAGAGTTCAAAGTATCTCTCAGTCTCATTTCGACTAAAGCTTTCTTACTTATTCAAATAAAATTTAAAAAACTTTTAACAAATTAAATTAAATTAAGCAATTATTTCCTATATTAAGATTAGTTAACAGTCTCAATACGGATTCAATATGAGCCTTATGCCTTTATTTCGTATAATAATTGCCGTATAGCGACTCTGACATACGTGTGCTTAATCAGTTAAAGCTAAGCGCGTCGTTGCGAACAAAACTATATTGTAAATTTTCGTTCGACATTGCTTGTGAGCTGTTCGCAAGTTTCAAGTTGGCTAAAAGCGGCTTGGAAGCCACATTGTTAACGCTAACTACTAATTTGGCTGGCGGCGCTTTGGCCATGTTACTTACCTCTGCTGCCACATTTAATGAAATAAGCCGCAGCGAGTGTATTATAAGTAAGTTCCCAGCCACGGATTTCGGGCAATGCGCCCCCAATACGCATGTGTTATGCTCTGAAGTTTCCAGAACTTGCCGCAGGCCAAGCAACAGCTACATGAAGAGTGCGCGTGGCAGCTGTGTGGGTATGGTACTCGCTATGTCAGCTACAATGCTGAACATCAAACTTCGCTGTCTGATTCTGAGTTATCTTGCTTGTAGTTGGGTAAAAGCGACTCATTAGCCAGAAACTTGGGCAGGTCGTTGGGCATGTTTGGCCCCAAAAGCCTGGAAGCCTTGACAAGCTTTTAACGGCAGCATCAATTAGATAATATTTCTTCACATACCAAATGAAAATCATGTGGACAGTTTGTTTGAACAGGCCCCATCACAATCCGAAAGTAGCAATCACATCAAATATTATGTTTGAATTTAAGCAACAGAAGAAAACGCAATCAAATCATAACACAAACACACACACACACACTGGCTACCTTCTCTCTGGTGCAATGCTTCGGCCTTTTTGTGTAGCATGCAAGAACAATAAAATATCAAGCAGGCTGTATATGTGTATGTTTTGCTTGGCAGACAAACAGCTTAAAGTCTTAATGAACATTACATACATATGAATTTGTGTACGTATAAATATGTCTATGATACCCATGCAACAGCCATGAGCATCAGCATCAGCATCAGCGTCAGTGCCAGTGTCAGTCTCATCATCATCATGCTGATAGCTGAAATCGTATTTGATGCCGAGCGGCAGCTGCGTCTATATCCTGGCCGTCCTCATCGAAAACAAACTGGACGTTGTGGAAGGCTTCACTCATTTGAAGATTACCAACAGGCTAGGTAGCAATTACTGTTTGTTTATGCATTTGTTAGCATTGCTGGATGTAGCGTTTGTTGTTGCCGCTGCGTTGCTGAGTCTATGGCTCTGGCTGTGGCTGTGGCTGTGGCTGTGGCTATGAAGTAAAATTGAAATTCATAATTCAATTGGACATGTGCTTAGCTGCACAAAACCAAATACCGAACAACAAACGAAATATTGAAATGTTTCAGGGGTGTATGTGTGTGATAGTGTGTGTGTGTGGCTAATGGTAAATAAAGCTGGCGGCTGTACAGGACCAAATGTGTGTGTTAATTGAATGCAGATTTTACTACCCAAAAAGGACGCATATAGCTGTATCAGTTTTGATTTCACTTGCTTCGGTGCTTTGGGCAGATGGATGAGCAAAAGTTTTTCGAAAAAAAAAAAAAAAAAAAACAAATGTTTTAGCTAAATTCATCCTTTTGCTGTCATCGATGCCAACCATTTGCAGGCATATTCCTTAAAATGCATAAATCATTGCACCCTGCAGTGTCACAAGTGCAGTCAGGCACAATTACAAAGCCAGCCAGACTGGAGAGCTAGCCGGGTTGTGTGTCCGATGCATATACATACACGTGTCACATATCTGTCGACATCAAAGAAAGGATATTATTATTTTGTGAATACAGAAGCAGAAAAAGTATTCGTTCGAATGAGGCGACGTGCAGGCAGTAACACGAACTGCTTGCCATAGCCAAATTCTGATCAAACTCTCCCGAAACATCCTGCTTATCTCTTACTCCTGCTCCATATTTGAGTGTGTGCTTGAGTGTGCAAACTGCAATAAATCTGCTGAGGTAGTCATAAATATTGATTTCGAAATTGTCTGCATGTATGTAACTGTGTGTATGTGTGTGCGTGCCTTGGCGATACTTTGCCCATACCCAACCTGCCGTCTGGGTCCAGGCTCGCTTAGATTTGTCGCTTATATTAGCTGCAGAAATGAAAATCGTTTTCCAATCGCATTCTTTGCCTTTTGCTATTTTGCTCTCTGCCTTTTGGTTGTTGTTTTTTGGCTTCTCTGTGTGTTCCACTGAAGCGTAATTTGCAGTTGCCATGCCTTGTCGTTGTTATTGTTGTGCTGACAAACGGTTTTTACCTATTTGCTCTAACCACTGCAGGGCATGCTCATACTTTCACTTCGTTTGCGCACTTACTAGGAACTACTGAAAAAGAGTTGGTGATATTTTATTTTGCTTTTACGAATCATTTTCTGCCTACTGTAAGAATTCTAATAATTATTTATTTATAATTTTGATTTATTTAATTCTATTACTAAGAACTGAAAAAGTTAGTGATATTTTATTTTTCTTTAATGAAAAATTTGCTGATTACTTTAAGAATTATATATTTATGTATTATATATTCTAATAATAATTTATTTATAACTTTTATTTATTTTCTTTGAATATTTATAGTAATTAATAATTTAATTTTTATTTATTTTATTATAATATTTGTAGCAATAAATAATTAATTGAGCAATTTAAATTAAAGTCTCTCTCTCTCTTTCTCACGATGACAATTTTGCTTATACAATAACTACCTTTCAAGGTGTTTTCTTAATCTCTTACGTATTTGGAACTTAATATTTTTGGTTAGTCAGTGATTGTGATGCTTTCGGCACTGTAAGCTGACTTGCAGCTGCAGCTTGGCTGCAAGTTTTCAATTTATGATCCGTCACTGACTTTAGAGTTATGGCCAATGGGTCATGCCAACTGTCATCTGGCAGACTGGCATCTACACCCAGTTACCCAAATAATGGCAAAGGCTCTGGGAGTGGGGCCGTGAATGAGGACTGCAAATATCAATGCAGTCTGAAATTGAAATTAAAGTCATAAGTCAAAGCAGTCGACCAAGCGGGACAGCGCCACCTCCAACTGAGTATGCTTGAAGCGGGCATGGGCGCATGTGTCGTGGTTTTGGGTTTTGCCTCTCGGCCAGGAGTTGTTACAGTGGCCATACAGTCGAGGGCTGGTAAATGGGCCTTCGCTTATGTGCCAGAACGATGGCAACGTCTAATCTTACCCATCGGGAATACAGCAGTGCCATTAAAATGTCTTTGTTTGTGCCCCGGACATAGCTTTGATCTCGGTTCCGGCCTCATTTTCAGCCAAGTCTCCTTGTCCACTTGCCCAACTATCTGTATGCAAGCATGAGATATTGAACTATTTTGTGCGTGTGTAGGTCTTTGCGTTTGTGTGTGTGTGTGTGTTTCTCGACTTCCCAGAGTTGAGTTATAAAAATGTCATCATACTCATCACTCGACGTTGTCTCATTTTGCATTCCTCTGGGACTGGCCGGCTCCTGAAGCTGCTTAGCTAACGTCCTTTTGGCCGATGGCTTGATGATAAAAGTTCTTTTCCGTTTAATGGAATTTTATTGCCCCAAAAATGAAATGAGACTTCTCTCACAAGTTTTATCTATGGCATTCGAATCGATTCGCAAGTGTGTGCATCAGCATTATTTTATGTCGTAATCATGGAAACTGATTTCTGGAGGCCTCAATTCATTTCTATTTTTATACCCTGAATCCATTGAAAATGGAAATTTCAGGGTATAATGTTTTTGTGCAAATGTATGTAACAGGCAGAAGGAGGCGTGCCACACCCCATAAAGTATATATATTCTTGATCAGCTCGACGAGCTGAGTTGAACTAGCCCTGTCCGTCTGTCCGTCCGTCCGTCCGTCCGTCCGTCCGTCCGTCCGTCCGTCCGTGTAAACACCTGGATTTCTGCAACCACAAAAGCTAGAGACTTCAAATAAAAAGCAAAATGCTCGATAATACCATACGCTGTACGAGTTTATTTTTTTTTTTCGATAACTCATCCCATTTCTTTTTTATCGATAACTATCGAAAATATCGCTTTGTTTTTGAGGTCTGGCGTGCACACCGTTAAAGATAGAATCGTGCACTAAGTTGTGGTTGATAGCTATATTGAATCCGCACATTTTGTCATTTTTGGATTTTTGATGCCACGCCCCTTTCGCCCACAATTCAACAAAATCGATAACTCACGTATATCAAATACTAGAGACTTGAAATTTGGCAAATAGGTACATTTAGATGTCATAATCACTCCCCGAAAATAGGTCGAGAAAAAAAGTTATTAAACAATAAAGTTTCCATAGCACAGCCTCTGCTGCAACCGCAAAACTGTGCAGTGAGCATATTACGTGCATGCATATGTTTGTGTGTGTGTGTGTGTGCATGTGTTGTTTACTATTAATGAATAAGTGAAACTTTTTATGATTGGTATTACAGCTCAATGGATTCAGGGTATCTCTTAGTCGAGCAGTCTCGACTAGAGTTTAGTTACTTGTTTTTATTTGCCTTGTCCAAATTGTGCAATTTGACTCGACTATCGACTATCGACTATCTCTATTGTGACTCTAAGCAAATGCCTAACTCAATCCAACTATTAAAATGGATTGCAATGAATGTAACGAAACGTCTTTAAACGCTTGGTATTTCATTAATATTTTATAACTTGCTATTAAATTTGCGTTGAGCTGGCTCAAAAGAATTTACAAAATGCCTCCAATTTTGAAATTAAATTATATTTATCTCAGGTATTTGTGAGCTGCAATTTAATAATCGCAAAGAGGCGGGAATAGAACAAAATTTATATCGCCTATTATTTGCATGGCTTTTGTCATAAATAGTTTTCCTTTGATGACATCATAACTTGGCCAGCCAGTGCAAGCGGCTCATAACCTTTTGAGATATTATTGTTATTTGTGTGCATGTGTGGCATGTATGTGTGCTGCATTGTTTTAAATATTGGGCCAAAATCAAATTATCTGCTATTTGTCAATAAATAACTCGTGCACAAAGGCGAACTTTATTAAAATTCCCCACAATCCGTTGTAGTTTTCGGATTCAATTACGCCATAAATTTTCGATATTACACCCGCATGGACAAAGGCGCACAGAGATACGGATTGAGTGCCTGGAGGGTGGCAATGGCAATGGCAATGGCAACGGCAACGACAACGACATCGACAACGACAACGACGTTGACGTGAAGCCGAACGCAACAATATTGAAATTTAAAGCCCCATCGGCAACTTGTCACAATTCACAACCTGTCCGGCAGAACCTGGACGAGTCGACAGCTTCGCAAAATATGATCCAATATAAAACCAATAAAGCACGGCTAGCAAATAGCTAGCAGCGATGGCAACAAAGATACGCCATGCAGGACTTGCAGTACATGCGTCCACAACAAAATCAAATCGCTCTCAAACGGAACTGCGGCGTTGGCGCCAAATTAAAACTTGAATATCGTAGCAGCCGCCATAAACTGCATAGTTATTTGTATAAGCCGAATGCGGGTGGAGTCGATGGAAGATTGAATTATTATAAACGTAACGCGGACGGACTAAATTATGGACTGCATTCGGCAATCGAATGCCGCTAACCGACAACAGACATAAACATTAATAACCAATATGGCGGCAGTCGAGCCAGGCAGGAGTCGAGACAAGCGTGTGAAGCGCATAAACAAGCTGTGTGAGAGGTAATGGCCGTTGGGAGCGAGGCGAGCGAGTTCTACTGGCTGGCTACATGGCTGCCTGCAAAGTCACTTTTGCAATTTATGGCAAGCGTAGCGCAAAGTTTTTTTCTTTCTTTTCTTTTTTATTCACCTTGGCACTAGCTGGGCTAAGGCAGCTCTTTGCCCCGGGCGATGATGCATTGAAGCGGGATTTAAAGTTTAAAAGGTTTCGCGGCTTGCCCCAGGCCCAGCACACTGACAGGCATTTGGCGTTTTGGCGCATAATAAATTCGAGCTGTAGACACATGGTTTAATTTATCATCAAACGGCTGCAATCAGTTCGCGGCGAAGCGAAAGCCGCGAAATTTATTGGCCTGAGTTATGGTCGAAGCGGAATCGTGAATCGCTGTAGATCTGTGCCTTGCCCGTCGACACTTGAACCGTATTTGCTATTACTGCACAGATTGACTTTTTAATTATTGTGCGATTGTTGCTCGCATGTTTGATGTAACATAAAGGTCTATCATTGTTCGCCAGAGAGCCTCAGGCTTGGCCTTTATTGCGAAATTCCATTATTCGATTGTCTATTTACTGTTTTTATTTATTTTAATTGGTTATTCATTGGCAATTATTGCTAGCCTGCTAGCCAGCACAAAGGCATGTCGATTGTGTATTTACAGATGAGATGTCCCTCGCCACTCGCCACTCGCCTCTCGCCCATTGCCTGATTGCCAACTGTATATATAAGAATAGTAATTGAATTTCCAATATTAATATACATGCAATTTAATTACTTCATGTGTAATACATATATATTTATGTACAAGTCGTCAACTGATATCGAAAATAAAACAAAGGTCGTAAATGCTGCTCTAATCTGTGCGCCGGATAACAACTGCGCCGAACATGGCGTATACGTAACATGTAAACGAGTAAAGCACTTCGAAATTGGCCATGACTCGGCTGACTGTTGAATCAGAGGCAGCTCTCAAGCACATTCATAATTTTAAGCATTAGATAAACACACAAGGCGAGACAGAGCTAAAGTGAGAGGGGGGGAGGAAGTAAAGGAGAGTCGGGAATTTTCAGAGTAAGCATGACGCTGCTGCTATGCTGATAATCATAAAAGGATACGCTTCGATAGGCAGCAGTCGATGCCTTCAAATCAGGCAGAAAAACGCTGCCATGTCTGACTAGCTATGGCTATATCCCCTAGCCAGATAGTGTGCCTGTGTGTGTGTTTGTATGTGTGTGTGTGTGCCACATTTCATTACGTTCAACATGGCGCTGTTCGGCACTTGAAGCACGTAACAAGTTTAAATTGCGCTCGTTGACTGTTGACTGCCGTGCGGAAGATGCCGATGCCGATGCCGATGCCAATGCCGATGCCGCCATCGTTGCTGTTGCCGGCGCTGAGGGCTTTGCCGGTGGTAATGGGGCTGCTGGCCAAGTCGTGGCCCAGTCTCAATTGAAGCAGAAAAGTGTATTTATATGTAACGGAAATGATGCTGCACTTGTGCGCCTCCTTTTAGCAAATGATCGGTAATGCGATATGGCCCGGCGATGGCTCGACAGGGCGGCGGTTGGCAGGGGTCAAACGGGTTGCGTCGGCCCAGGCAATGAGCATTCAATTTCTGATGCTTATAAATGTGCCTCTGATTTGGCGCTTACAAATGCTTATGATAGACCTAGCCAAACGCCTGTCTGCCTGCCTGGCCGCCCTCTGTCGAGGCAATTGTGTGGCTTGCGATAAGCGCTATTTTATCGCTAATTGTAAGTGAAGCGTAAAGGCTCAGTGCTGTAAGTACTTGGAGAGGATGGGGAGCACGGAGAGGACGCGAATGTAAATAAAGATATGTGTAACGTGCACGACTGCCATTGCAATTGCCAAGGCATTAGCATTACTTTTTATGTGCCCGAATTGATGTGTGCGCGTCGTGTGTGATCCAACTACAATTTGGCACCTGAGCTATGTCGACAGACTTTGTTGCACTTAACGAAGTACCGCAAATTAAATTATTATCTCGAGCCATTCAGCTGTGAGCCATAAATACTTGAGACCGACCGAGCTGACTGGCAGTCGACAAAACGGCATTTGCATTTATTGTAATGGGCCAAAGTTTGCCCCGTATCAGAGTCGTGCATGTCGTGCTGTCAAGCGTTAAGGGCTCGCACACCTGCGCACACACAGCCGCAGCTAGACAGATATGCATATTAATGCTGCGTATACTTTATATTTTCAGTTACTGCAAATGCTGTAATGTCAGCGCCGTTGCTCGAGCCAAATATTTGAGCAGCGGGCAAACAAATGTGTAACCAACACGCTATTTGCTTGAGGCAACCTATGCACACTGTCAACCGCACAGACATACAGCGGGCGCTTGAGCTGGGTGGGTGCAAAGCACATGTGACGCAGTGCAAACAAAAATCTTGGCAAGAGCGAACCAAACACACACACATCAAAAAAAAAAAAAAAAAAAGGTGAAACGTGTATTAAATAATTCCTTTGTCGAGCACATTTTAATCGTGCCGCAGCAAAGGCAAACAAAGCAACGTTTCAGGCAACGGCGCAATACTGCCCGCTGGGCAAAGCAAATAAGCCCGACCTCAATGCTGCTGACCGCCACGTTGTCAGCGGCTCACTAAAAAGTATAAAGAAAACAAGCAGAATCACAAGAACAAAAATAAACAAGTAACTAAACTCTAGTCGAGACTGCTCGACTAAGAGATACCCTGAATCCATTGAGCTGTAATACCAATCATTAGGAGCTTCATTTATTCATTAATAGTAACCAACACATGCACACACACACACACAAACATATGCATGCACGTAATATGCTCACTGCGCAGTATTGCGGCTGCAGAAGAGGCTGTGCTATGGAAACTTTATTGTTTAATAACTTTTTTTCTAGACCTATGTTCTTAATGAAATTTTCGGGGAATGATTATGACATCCAAATGTACCTATTTGCCAAATTTCAAGTCTCTAGTATTTGATATACGTGAGTTATCGTTTTTGTTGAATTGTGGGCGAAAGGGGCGTGGCATCAAAAATCCAAAAATGACAAAATGTGCGGATTCAATATAGCAATCAAACACAACTTAGTGCACGATTCTATCTTTAACGGTGTGCACGCCAGACCTCAAAAACAAAGCGATATTTTCGATAGTTATCGATAAAAAAGAAATGGGACGAGTTATCGAAAAAAAAAAATAAACTCGTACAGCGTATGGTATTATCGAGCATTTTGCTTTTTATTTGAAGTCTCTAGCTTTTGTGGTTGCAGAAATCCAGGTGTTTACACGGACGGACGGACGGACGGACGGACGGACGGACGGACGGACGGACGGACGGACGGACGGACGGACGGACGGACGGACGGACGGACGGACGGACGGACAGACGGACAGGGCTAGTTCAACTCAGCTCGTCGAGCTGATCAAGAATATATATACTTTATGGGGTGTAGCACGCCTCCTTCTGCCTGTTACATACATTTGCACAAAAACATTATACCCTGAAATTTCCATTTTCAATGGATTCAGGGTATAAACAGAAAAAAAACGAGAACTTTAACTCAAAAAACTGCGAACCTTGTAAAAATTCACAACTGCGGCCAGCAAATTGCTGTTGTTGTTGTTGTTGTTGTTGTTGCTGTTGCTGTTGCTGTCGCTGTTGTGTCCACGTACGTGAACGGTTCTAGAGAAGGCACGAGTTTTGGTCTATGGCGGCGCATGACAACTAAGCGGAACTGGGCGCAGACCCTGGGTAAGCCCAGGCAAATGGATGAGAGCGGTGCAACGGTTTGACAAGCGCGTGAAGAAAAATTTCTGCATGTGTGCGCCAAAAGGAACCAAAATAACACAAACACGAAACCATTTCACACACATGCACAAGCGCTAAAATTGTGAAAACAAATAAAACGGGCAGATTACTCCTTTTGCTCTCGTGTAACTCTGTGTGTGTGTGTGTGTGTGTGTGCTTTATAACTGCTACGTGTGTGCTGTGCGCTCGTTGCGGCTTTGCAGGCATCAGCAATGGCTGAGGCAACGCCATCTTTTTATTTATTTATTGTTTTTGTCTGTGTTGCTGCATTGGTGTTATTAGTGGGCATTGTTGTTGCTGCCGCCGCTGCCAGTGTTGTAATAAAGTACAGCACACGTTGAGGACATTTCAATGGCGTCAGCTGGCATAACTCAAAATATTTTGAATATATGTCTATTTATGTATGCGCACATGCAGCTTTTGGAATGCGATCAGGCGAAGCATTTATCTTCCACATCTCTTTTTCTGCCCGGCACAATTAAGGCCAACAGATTTTCACTTAATATTTGTTAGAGTTTTCAGCTTGTTTTCATTTGCATACCGAACCATATTAATAATTCAGTGCTGTTAAGAAAAACAAACAAACTCTATTCTCCAGCTGCACGTTTACTTTAATGCATTTCTGCCAAGTAATAAATCAGAAATTGAACTGATTATCAAAGGGCATAAATGCATGTCAGGCAATGACAGGTTGTTTATAGTTGTTATGTTTTGCGGTCAAGCATTTGCTGAGTTCTTTCACACAGCTCTTTAAGCAAATGCAACAATTAATGCCTACAGCAAAGCATTTGTACACACGATGTGTGCGACTAGGGAATTGAAATGAATTGTAAGTGATATAAAAGCAAATAAAATAACACAGGTAACAGTGGGCAGGGGCGGCACGGCGGAGACATCTTGGACAGCTTGAACAGCAGCAGCCACCGCAACAAAAGCGCAGCCACAACAAACGCAACAAGAGGCGGGCAGCCAGGCGAACGGACAACAGCAGTGACCACAATAACAGCTTTAACAACGGCCAACACGTTTGTTGGCTTCTCATTTAAGATTCAGTTTGCTTTCATGGGAGAATTAAATCTTGACATGTCAGTTGGGAGCCAACAGACAATTGCCACAGCCACAGCCGCAGCCGCAGCCTGACACGAACAACATAATTTCATGGCAATTTATGCACACGGGCTTGTAGTGGACAGTGTGACCAGCTTAAAGTAGACAATTTAAATTTGGCCAAAGACAACCCTCAACCTGTCCCCATGTAACCACTCGAACAGTCGCTCATTGGCCACACACTCTCTCCCTCACTCTCTCTCTCTCTCTCTCCCTCTCTCTCTATCTGCCTGTTTCTCTCTATCTCTCTTTCTCTCTTGCACTTACTAATGTTAAGTGGTCGATGTTAGTTTGTTGTCTAATGCATATTTTATCCGACAACCTGTGATTTGTTGCTGTTGTTTAGTTGCTTGTTTATTGATTCGGCTGCTGGACAAATGAATTTTGGTATTTTGTCTGCGGTCGAAGTCGAAGCCAATGTCAATTGGTAGCCAACTGCTCGCTGCCCATTTTGTATCCTTGGGATATTTGCCAAACTGTTGCATACGATGCGCACCGATTGAGCCACAAGTCAGAGAATTTCTAATTTCTCATTTATTATTAATGGCCTTTGAGCTGGGCTGGCATTGTGAGCCACCTCATGGAATTTTAATAAATCATTTCGCATGAAACGCGTATCTCGCGGCATCGCCTCCAATGTTATCCAATCAAATGAATGAATCAATGAATGGCCGCCAGCCCGGCAACCCGGCAACCCGCCTGAGTGAGTGCCTCAAATATGCTTGAATGGCACGGCAAAATAACGGAATTAGGGGCTCTTAGCTGCTTGGTTGCGCTGCCAGCAGCTCATTCGCAAATAAATAATTTTAAAATGCTCTCCCGCTGTAAATCAAAAATGCCAGCGCATTGGTAAGATATTGGGGCATTGGGCTGGGCTGGGCTGGGTATCGTTGGGGCGAACTCGCGATGGGCGGAGGTGACGTTTCAGACAGCATCAAATATGCAAATTGTAAATTGTGAATTGTTGCCTTTTCTTATTGTTGTTGCTGCTGTTTCGCATTGTGAGCTGCGCGACACATTTTTCCTTTCTGTCAGGCAAAAAAGCGTCGTTACACACATTTTATTGGACACATGAAGCATTGCTTTTGGTGAATGGCGTCTGATTATCAGGTCGCACAGTGGAGCTCTTATAGCAGCGCATAAATCAGCCAAGTCACCAGCCAGCAAATGCTGCTAAACTGACGACGATGACGAGAAAAAGTGATACACGAAATCAGAGACGTTATTCATATACCATTGCAGCGCATTCTTCAAGTATTTGTCTACTTCTTATTGAGCGATGAATCTCAACAGTTATGAAAAACAGGCTCAGAGTCCCTGAGATATCAAGAATTCAGCACTGAAGCGAATCATAATTGATGTACCTGTGTGCACTAATATCTATTATCAAGTCAGTCAGAGTACAGCGCAGACTACTCATTTCACACAGTATTGATTGTTGTGCATATTTTTATATAAATTAAAATGAGACGAATAGCGCGAAAAGCACAATAAGTATTCATTTGGCTACAGTCTCAGGCCAGTTTATTAATCTTAGCTGTTTGTGGAATTAAATTTATCAATTTGTTTGTTTTTTATACCCTGAATCCATTGAAAATGGAAATTTCAAGGTATGATGTTTTTGTGCGAATGTATGTAACAGGCAGAAGGAGGCGTGCCACACCTCATAAAGTATATATATTCTTGATCAGATCGACGAGGTGAGTTGAACTAGCCCTGTCCGTCCGTCCGTTCGTGTAAACACGGGTATTTCTTAAACCACAAAAGCTAGAGACTTCAAATAATAAGAAAAAAATGCTTTTTCAATAACTCGTCCCATTTCTTTTTTATCGATAACTATCGAAAATATCGCTTTGTTTTTGAGGTCTGGCGTGCACACCGTTAAAGATAGAATCGTGCACTAAGTTGTGTTTGATTGCTATTTTGAGTCCGCACATTTTGTCATTTTTGGATTTTTGATGCCACGCCCCTTTCGCCCACAATTCAACAAAAACGATAACTCACGTATATCACATACTAGAGACTTGAAATTTGGCAAATAGGTACATAGGTACATACATACACAATAGGTACATTTGTGGGGAATTGTGGGGAGTGATTATGATATCTCCGAATTTTATTAAACAATAAAGTTTCCATAGTAAAGCCTCTTCTGCAGCCGCATAGCCGCGCTGAAAGCATATTACGTGCATTTTCGTGCATTTTCGTGCATGCTTATGTTTGGGTGTGTGTGTGTGTGCATGTTTTGTTTACTATTAATGAATAAATGAAACTTTTAATGATTGGTATTAGAGCTCAATGGATTCAGGGTATCTCTTAGTCGAGCAGTCTCGACTAGAGTTTTGTTACTTGTTTTTTTTTTTTTTTTTTTTTTTAAGATGCAGCAAATGTATTATAGATTCTGCTTGGATCTGCTTCGCTTGAGTTTATGCAAATGTCGGACATCCGATTTTTGCATTACATTGATGAGCGCCTCTTGGCTTTTATCTCAATCTTCGCCGAGTGAGAAAAATTTAAATGTAAAAGTTTGCCAAAAATTGGAGGGTCTCATAGAAATAAAAATTAAAATAAAATGAAAAGGGCTTTCCTCCTTATTCTCAAAAAAAAAAAAAATTTAATTTCCATAACTTGTAGTTAGCAGAGAGATTATGGCATATTACTTCTACATTATTCATTCATTATGACTGCGTTCAATATGTTGGCTTGCATCCATTGTATTTGATAAGCTTCAATTATTACAGCTGTACAGCGTCTGCATTGTCTGAGCACTGAAATTATAATAAGGACAGACTGCACTGCCATTTTACCATTAGGCATTAGAAAATAACTCAGTTTTAGTTAGACATTGCAATCAGGAACATTTTTCACTTACTAGCATACTAGCATAGGCCAACGATATGGGTCAGAAGAATAAAGACTAGTACAAGCTGATCAGCAGCACAGTGAAGTCTGGTCAATCATAGTGATGGTAAAAGTATTCTCCTTGTTCGGTCAGTTGAAACTGTAAGTGTTTGTTGCTAAGCAGCTGTTATTAAAGTGTTACGTAACCGCAGCGTCGGCTCCCAAGTGTAAGAAAGCGTGTGTTGTGGTGGCTGCACATTGCTTAATTTACAATTTGCGCATTAACTTTGTCACATAATTCTAATTAGCGCTTTTAATTTGTTTATGGGACACTTTGCACCGTTACCCAAAATTATTGCTGGCTAAAATTGCGCTGGGAACAGCTTAAATATCAGCAGAGCGCTGGACGCTGCCAAGTGGCGACCATTACCGAGTGAAGCAGTGGACCAGTGGAGCCGCCAACGGAGGCGGCCACTATTTTTACGAGTCAGCTGCCAGGAAAGTCGCCCCTGCCAGGGGTGCTGGCTGCCATGACAAAGTCATTAAATGCGACGCAAATTAGATTTATTGTGCGCCACTGCACCTGCCAGGTGCTGCTGCTGCCGCTGCCGCTGCTGCTGCTGCTGCCAGTGCTCGGGCTATTGTAGGCACTCTGTTCTGCCCGGCTTTATGCTGCAGCTCTGCTGCTGGCCACTGCGGTCACCCGCCTGACCTGCCGAGGACATCGTTAAGGGGTTCTTTTCCGCGCCTCCCGCCCGGCTTAACAATAAATTTACATTAGACTGCTACATATTTGCACTGTTTGCTGTGCGAGTTTCAAAATCAGCCTGACTCTGGCAGTCAGCGGGACATGGGGAAATTAGGACAGCTTTTTAACGTGGCGTAAATGCGCATACACACAGACACACACACACAAGCACACATGTAAGTGATGGTAGCGCGGTACGCACTCACCGTTAACGAGAAAATGATATGCAAATAAGGATAAATCCGTCACAAGTTGACACTGCTGCTGCCAGGCCAAGCCCCAGCCTCAATGTCACACGCATTGATGCACCTTTCTTTGCAAACATTCTTCCAAATCCTGAATAACTAAATGGAAAACTCAAGTTTCTTTATTAGTCTACACAAAATCAATTGGAATCTCAACAAAAGACAAAGAAATATTTTAGAAAATGGATCACCTTTCACTATATCTGATTTAATTGATTTGCTCTTCGAGCTCACGTCTATTGTTTAGCTGCAATTGCTTGAAAATAGAGCATACTAAAGGCAAATATTTATCTCAAATGAAATATTTGCACGAGTCTTAAAGAAAGAAATATTTAGTGATATTTATCTATGTATATTTTTATTTCAAATAAAAATCAATTTAATGCAATTAAAATAGACTGTCATTGGGGATATACGCCTTTTACTGCACTAGTCCTTGACATGCATTTGCATGGAGTGGATGGCCTGGCTTGCTGTCGGCATTGAATGTGTACAGAAATCTAATTTCATAACTCACGTCATTTAATTTAGGCAAATATCACGACTTGAACAAAAGCCATTGGATGCAACTGCTGTGCGGTGGCAGGCTCTGTTGTTAGAGGATAGACGATGGTTATTGAGGTGTTGGGGTTGGGCTAGCAGATTCCTAATGAAACAAGAAACACCAAGCAGAGCAGCAAACAAAAGCAAGCACACACACACACACACACACACTCATACAGATCAAGTGTAGAACGTGCAAAGCGAGACAAATGGCTGAAAGCGTCTGCTCCTGCTGCTACTTCGCTGAGTCGCCTTTCCATTTCGGTGGGCAGGTGTCAGGCGCTGGTTGGTTGCTGGGTTCTGGGCGCTGAAGTTTTCGCATAAACAAAAGCAAATATTGCGCACTTGTGCAATTTATATTGCAAAACAATTGTCATTAGAAAATGCCGCACGAACAAAAACGGCGCAGACAAAAGGAGCCCAGCGCTCAGGCCGAAACTCACCAAGGACTCGCAGTCGGGCTCAGGCACAACTGCAACTGTCACATGTGAACCAAGGAGCAGCAGTAGCAGCAGTAGCAGCAGCAGCAGCAGCATTTTATGGCACAGCTTAAGTGCTTCAAAAATTCCACGTAATGCACTCAAAGCAACGTCTGCCCAGTCCTCGCCTAAGCCCCAGAGAGCTGCCCCATTGCCACAGCCCCGCGCCGAAAACAGACGGCAAATAAGAAAACGTGCGAGCTGTGGCGCAAATTAAAGTTGCTGGCTGGGCAGGAAGTCGGATTCTGTTCTGTTCAGGGAGGGCCCAGCTCTGTTCTGACTCCTCAGCTGCTGACAGAGCAATGTGTTTCAAACAAGTCGCTGCATTCTGTGTGCTGTGCCCTTTCCCCCCCTCAGCCCAACACACTGTACGCTTTCCCCGCTTTTCATACGCTGTCATTCGTCGCCGCTTTTTCATCTTTGTGCGCCGTGCGGCATTTTCCTTATTTAGGTTTTTAGTGAGTGCGATTTCCACACACACATTCTCTTGCTCTTTCTCTTCTCATACACTTTTTGTTCATTAGTGGATAATGAACAATTGCAGCATTATGACAGCAGCAGCAGAGGCAGCAGAGGCAGTAGCAGTGGCAGTGGCAGCAGTTGGCCAGTTTTTGCTCACCTCTAGCTATCTAGTTGCAAGCATTTTTATTAAAATTCCTTGCTGGAACCATTAATTTTCCTGCTGCTGCAACTTGCTATTTGTTCACTTTTTTCTTCAGCTTAGAGATGTTTTGCTGCTGCGCCTGCTGGGCTGCTGTTTAGTGCAGTTAATGCTTGGCAGTTTAGTCGCTGGCAAACTGCCTCCGGCTTGACAGAGCAAGGTGCCTAAAGGGTATATTGGCTTCATTGAAAGTCTGATATTCAAAATAGCACTCAATCAATACCAGCCGCTTATTCCCTCTAATCTAATTCGTATTATGTGTGTGCTCAAGGATTATAAAAAAGGATTGTAATTTCGAGTTTGTGTACAGTTCTTACCCTGCTTGCACGGATAACAGAACAGACCTTATTTGTTTGATTGAGGCCGGATTAAACTCGTGTACAACAGACGCATGCAAATTTCCATCTATTTTCGTTTTGTTGAATCAAAGTTTTGTTGGCACATTAAACAAGCTCTGCCGGCGGCAATTAATTTGGCTTAGTTGAGTTTAGTGCACTTCCGTTGCACACGGCGGCCATTTTGTCGCAGCGCCGGATGAACAACAGGCAGACAGACAGACAGAATGGACAGGACATGCTGCTGCAAATTCATGAGTGCTCAAATGCAGCTTTAGTTTTTATTACCATTAAAAGCGGATGCTGCGACCCGACGCGTCGCCCCAAAAACAAAATGTCGCACATAACTCAAATACATAAACCGAAATGCCTAAGCTCGATGTACATAGGTGAGCGTATGTGTGCGATATGTGTGCTTTTGTAGGTCTCGGGTAACAGAACAGGGTCTTGCTGCTCAGCTCATTGTATAGTTGTTGCCTGGCTGCGTTGATATTGCGCTCTTTGTGTGCATGCTTAACCACTTTGGCCATGCTTTTTGCTGGCAACACCTGAAATGAAATCCAGATCTGACCCGTGTGAGTTAACTGCTGGGCGTGGCAGTGGCCGCAATGCCAATGACAACAACTGTTTGAAAGGCAAAACTGAAATCAACTAACAACATTAACAGAGGGCAACGATATTTTGGGGACAGAGAAGCTCACGGCGCGTCGGTTTTGCCTGCAGATTGGGATTGGCATTAGATTTGGGCTCGACATGCCAATGGACGCAGGCAGCTCTGGTGGTTATTGCATATGCATATGCAGACATGCAATGCATGCGGCTGGGTGGAACAGACAAAGCGCGCCAGAGGCCGGAGGGGCGCGAAGAGTGAATGCATTTAGGCACTCCACTGTCGTTGTTGTAGTCCCTTGGCAGGCATATGGATGCTGGATAGGTGTGTGTGAGTGTGTGTGTGTGCGAGGGGGAACGTGGCAAGCGGCGAAGATTGGGCCTTTGGCGCTTCAACGGCGTCACATATGCTCCTAACGATAATAGTTTTCTGCGTAATTTGTTCGCAATTTCAGAGAGGAGCCGCATGGATATCGCGCTGCCGAACTTGGCTCCGCGCGTGTGTATAATTTAGTGCTCCTGGCTAGGCGCGGACCAGTTTGAGCTTGCAGCTGAAGCGCCCTTTTGCACGCTGACACTTTTCGCTTTGACTGGTTAAAATTCATTTTAATTTGTGGCTGTTGTTGTTGCCGTAGCTGTAGCTGTAGCTGTTTGCCTGGCCAATGCCGCTGGCCAGGAAGACAGGCCAAGCTGTGTGACAGACAGTGCGATACTCGGAGCGAGACACAGACGGAGACAGCGCCACAAAAACAGAGATACAACGAGTGAGAGAGAGAGAGAGAGAGAGAGTGGACGAGGGAGACAGAGATAAGGCCAGGGCGAGCGAACAGGATGGCGCACGTGTCTCTGAAGCCGCATCCTGCGTAGCTTTATAAACAATTTTGAATTTTGCGGTTGCGCGAAAATTAATGGACGCCTCGCTTTTGTGCGGTTTTTGGTTGCGCTGCCAGACGACCGAGTAGCACATGGCAAATGCTTGTGGGCATGGCGATGGGCGCGGGTGCAACGCGTGCCACATCGTTTGCTTTTAGCGTTAGCGACGATGGCGGCTAGATTTTAACATTTTGTCATTAGTGTTTGCAGTCTAGAAACGAGATTGCTGTTTGTCGCTGCGGTCGAGGCAAGAAACTGCAGCCTTCGATGCCACAAGGAGCCTGCAACATCACACGCTTATTTATGGCCAGCGCTCGCATCCAGCAATCAATTAAAGCAATAACAGCCAGGCTAAGCAAACAGAGAACAACAAGAAGCTCGTCAAGTGCTATTTGAGATACACACACACACACATACAGACGTCAAGAAAAAAGTTTGTTGCAAGTTGCCAACGATTGTTAGGCAGTCGCATGTGTGTGTTATGAATAAGCCAAGAAAGTTTCGCCTTGACTCTGGCCTGGCACAGCCCTTGCCAGTGCCACTGTCTCTGCCGCTGCCTCTGCCTCTGCCTCTGCTTCTGTTATCATCGCAATGCAACGTCGGCAGCCAGCGAGATGCTGCGGGAGCCAGCGCGGTTAATAAAACAGACAAACACTCAAACTTTTGCTATAAAAATATCTGGCTGGATAAGCGTGAGTGGGTGAGGGCTGTGTTTTTTTAAGTTGGCAGCGTTGTTTGCTTGCTAAACAAGTGCTATTAAAAGAGCATAAAGGTGAAAGGTGGGCGTGCCTGAAAGCACTCATAGCGTGCAGCGTCAGTCGTAAAGGGTCTCCATTTGCAGCTGTACTACAGCGATACGCTTCTGTAATAAGCCCCGAACAAATCTATATGCATCTGGCGGCAATGCCGCCAATCGCTGGATGTTCTTGATACCCTGCATTCTAGGTTCCCAAAGGCTTAGTTCACGCATAAGGCTGTTTGTGAGATTGTCTACGCTCTACTTTCGATATGCAGAATTTCAAGTAATAATTTGTACTTCAGTAAATATGTGAACAGGGTATTTGATATATGTGTATACCTTGAAATGCTGCATTATTATACCCTGAATCCATTGAAAATGGAAATTTCAGGGTATAATGTTTTTGTGCAAATGTATGTAACAGGCAGAAGGAGGCGTGCCACACCCCATAAAGTATATATATTCTTGATCAGCTCGACGAGCTGAGTTGAACTAGCCCTGTCCGTCTGTCCGTCCGTCCGTCCGTCCGTCCGTCCGTCCGTCCGTCCGTCCGTCCGTCCGTCCGTCCGTCCGTCCGTCCGTCCGTCCGTGTAAACACCTGGATTTCTGCAACCACAAAAGCTAGAGACTTCAAATAAAAAGCAAAATGCTCGATAATACCATACGCTGTACGAGTTTATTTTTTTTTTTCGATAACTCATCCCATTCCTTTTTTATCGATAACTATCGAAAATATCGCTTTGTTTTTGAGGTCTGGCGTGCACACCGTTAAAGATAGAATCGTGCACTAAGTTGTGTTTGATTGCTATATTGAATCCGCACATTTTGTCATTTTTGGATTTTTGATGCCACGCCCCATCCGCCCACAATTCAACAAAAACGATAACTCACGTATATCAAATACTAGAGACTTAAAATTTGGCAAATAGGTACATTTGAATGCCATAAACATTCCCCGAAAATTTCATTAAGAACGTATGTCGAGAAAAAAAGTTATTAAACAATAAAGTTTCCATAGCACAGCCTCTGCTGCAGCCGCAAAACTGCGCAGTGAGCATATTACGTGCATGCATATGTTTGTGTGTGTGTGTGTGCTTGTGTTGGTTACTATTAATGAATAAATTAAACTCTTAATGATTGGTATTACAGCTCAATGGATTCAGGGTATCTCTTAGTCGAGCAGTCTCGACTAGAGTTTAGTTACTTGTTTTTTTAGTGTTTTAGTGTTATTTTTGTCTGCTTGCTTTTCTTATTTTATTTAATATGTAAAGAAACTTAGGTGCACTTTTGCAGTTAGCCTCTTGGCCAGGTTTTTTATTCACAAAAACGATGTAAAACAGAAATAATCAAATAGGAGCAAAATTTCCAACGCACTCCAATTTTATAAGTTTTTTTTAAAGAAAAATAAAAAATATGATCTACTAAAAATGCAGTGATATCAGCGTAAGTAGGAAACTTTATCAATAAACAACTCTGAGGTCCTGACTAAAATATGGAGAATGGATGCAAAATATCATTTAACAAGTTTTGGATTTTATTGTGAGTGTTTTCCCTTGAAAATTATGTTGCCTTGGACATATTTTATTACATTTGTATTTATAAAGAGTAAAGTTTATTTCTTAGATATATTGAGAAATATTACAACTTGCATTGGTACTGCTCAAGCCACTCATTCCGGGTTAGTCAGAGAGTTTTAGGAAGACAGTAAGTCAGCTTGCAATTCGTACCATCTATTACTGTTACAGGATCGTTTGACGATCAAAACTACATCTCAACCAATCACTATATATGATAAGAGTAACAACTATTTTATAAGTGTATATTATATTTTCAAAGAGTATTATTTAAGTTAATATTATTTAGATAATTATATGTTGAATATCTTACATATTACTATACCTTGGCAGTCGTAACATCTCTGACTCTTACAGTTCCGTTCGACCATCAAAATGATTACTACTTTAAATCCGAATATAATATATTATGATAAGAGCAATAACTGTTGTATAAGACAAGTTAAATTTCTTATGAATATTATTTACGTTGATATTATTTATTAATTTATATTTTATTGTGAATTCATTCCACACAGAAAATAATATTGAATTTTTATGTAATATAAATCTTGAATAAATTAAATATAAATTCACTTTATTACTGCATTAATTTATGTTCAATAGACAGATAGGCGCATGAGCAATAAATGATTTTAATGGTTGATATTTTAAATGGCCTGACTATTTGGCTAGTTCCATGCTTTTAGATGTACTTTTAGCTGGTAGCGGTTCGAATGACAAAAGCGACTGCGGCGACCCCAAAGTGCAAAATGCAGTAAAATATTGAAATTGTACAGTTTCCCGTTGTGCAATGATGCGTAATGGCAGTCAAGTTTTTGCCAATGACATCGAGTGACGCTACAAGCGAGTTGAAAGGTGCACTCACACATGCACACTCGCCTGTAGACGTGTATGCGCAGTGAGATTTTGATTTTACGTGACCAGCATGTGGCAGTTGCATTTGGCGTTTCTGCTGCTATGGCAGCTGCAGCGCTGGCGAAACGAGTCGAGTGGAAACGCGACATGTGCAAATGCAGACAGACATATTCAGTTGCATTTATGAAATGCATATGTATAAATATATACACCATACGATATATCTCACACTTAAACTTGTAAAACCGTTTAAAGGAAAACTTATTTGAACAATTAAAGTTCTGCTGTGGTGGACCTACATTCTCGAGAGTCCTTGCATAAGCATTGCCTATTTCTATTGATCGGTTTCATACACTCCTCAATCAACGCTCAATTATAGCCGTTATGCATTAACTCACCTCTCGGCCGTCGTGCCGCTCTAATTGGTATTCCATTAATGTAAAAAAGAATGCAATCATTTTTATTTATTTATTTATTTTCTTTCTTTCTTTTTTTTTTTTTTTTTTTTTGATTAACATTTTTCATTTTATTTGATTATTTTTCCTGCTTTTCCGCATTTCACTATGCATATTTAAACTTGTTTGCCACCGCACCTTGCGTGCATTTTTGTGTGTGTGTGTGGTTTTGTCCATGTGAATGTGAGCTATCCTGGGGGGAGCTATGTTCGATTTGATTGGATTGGATAGGCTTTGAAAGGCTCTTAACATAATTATACCATTCTGCTTTCACGCTGTTCATAATTATTCGTGTGCTTTACGCTCTTTCTACTTAACCTGCTGCTAATTCCAATGCAATTACATGTGAGTCTGTGTCTGTGTGTGTGTGTTTGGCTTTGTGTATTTTTGTGTGTGTGCGTGGCTTTTGTCATTTTCAACATATTTCAGTTGTTTTACGCAGCTTTGTTTAATCTCTGGCATTTTGTTGTTTTATACATTTAAATTTAAATTTTTATTTATTTCTCTTTGGATGAGTGTTCATGTGTGCTATTTGCTTTTCACAAGCAGACATATACATTGATAGACATTCTTTAATTATATGATTTTTTTTTTTTTTATCATATATATATATATATATATATATATATATATATATATATATATATATATATATATATATATATATATATATGTACATACACAACATTGAATCATTTATTGTTTTAAATTTTTTGTTTTGTTTTGTTTTGTTTATTTTTGTCATGTTTATGCATTTTGCTCAAACCATATATGTGTATATATGTATATGTTTACATAATTAAATATAATTATGCTTTATATATAGCCATATCTCATATTATAGATAATAGTATTATCAAGATTTTTGCTCCACTCTCATTCTATCTCTTGGTAACTTATTTTTTATAATTTTACTGTTGCCTTTTATGTTCAGACATTTATCAACACACATATATTTAAAGGTAGAATCAATTGTTTTTTTTGGTTTATTTTTTTTTTTGCTTTGTTTTCTGTTTAGATTTTTTCTTAAACTTTTTTTTTTTGCTTCTTTTTTAGTGTGTTTATTTAAAATTATGCATAGCTTTTTCTTTGGTAAGCAGACAGTTTTCTTGTTTACTCAAATAACATTTATATATAGATAAATATATATATATATATATGTGTATATATATGCATACATATATATATATATATATATATATATATATATATATATATACATATATATATATATATATGTGTAAAGTTAAAGTTGCATACAATGCTACACAGTTTTTGCCATTGGCTCTCAAAAAACACGGTTTGCCAAGTTTTAAAAAATAAATCAGTTTACTTTGTCAATAGCATCGTTTACTCTCATCGCATTTAAATCACAACTTAGAGAAATTAGACGCACTTCCAGTTGGGCTCTCCACCATTCCCCATCCAAAGTGAGCTAATTATAATTTTTGGTTTCGTTTTAGCATTTTTGTAAAAAATAGTTTACAATTTTGATGATTTTCGATTTCGTGGTTTGCCCTAGCCTCTTACTTATTTCATTTTGTTTTTTTTTTATTTTTTTTTTTTTTAATATTTTGTTTTGTAAATACCATAGATAATTGTGTTTCGTTAACATTTAACATATAGTATATATAATATAGTTACAATTACAATCTTAACTAAACATTGACTAAACTTTGAAATTTGCTTTTACTACACGTCGCAGCTGACGCCAGGGTTCATCCTGACTATATATATTTCAAATTCAATTTTATTTCCATTTTCCTCGAATATCGTCACAATTTCATCTCATTCAGTTTCTCTAAATATTTCGCTATTCTCTGCCTCAATCAGCTTAATTTTTGCTTACTTAAAAACTGTATTTTGTTTGTTCACATTTATATTACACAAATACATGAAGAGAGATTTCTATATAAGTTGCATCTCGGTTAATTATGCCCACATACCAAGTGCTGCGCTCCTAAGTGGCTGTGGGTTCGTTTGGGTACATCTAGATGCATTTTATAATAATAATTTTTATATTCCTTCTTCTTAGGGTTTCCATTTGGTTTGTGTTGCATTATCACTATGTTTTACCTATGTGCACATTTTCTACTTTTTTCCTTTTGACTCGTGTTTACATTTAGCTATTTCGAAAATATTTCTGTGTTTTTTTTTTTTTTTTCATTTTACGATCATATTAAAATTTAAAGATTTTTTTTAGCTTACACATTTTTTTGGTTTTGGTTCTTTCGCTCAATATTTAAACTTAACAAATTTCTTTTGAGTTAACTTATTGAAGTAACTGGGACCGAACTATTAAAATTGATCTTAAATTAGGCACATCAAAGAAATGATTTAGTTAATCGTTCATGCCGAGTGTTTGCTCAGGTCAAGGATAACACATCAGAAATATATCAGGCATGAAGCGAATCAGCGCAAATTGGTTGGACTTCAATCAATAAAATGTTTCACAAAAACTTCGCTTACACAAACATTTATATTGAAATCTTGCTGCTATATTTAGTGGCTACGAACACCAATGACTAGACAACTATGCGAGAGGAATTGAACGGGCTGTGTGAACTCTGTGCACCACAACATAGAGAAAACCTGTGATTTTAGCATCGGCTCCAATCTAACTTCGGCAGGCTTACCTACTGCTGCTATATGTATGTCTACCAAATATGTGTATAGTCCCTTAATGGGCAACCGACCGTAAGTCGAAGGTCTGCAGAGCCACACATCGGCGCCCAATGACTGCAAGAATATAGACACAAATAACACACACACATATAGATATTTATATATTGAATTGTTTAAATCATTTTGGTTTCTTCATTGAATTAGTTGTTAAATGGTTATTTAGCTATTGCACATTTGGCTTTATTTCTGTTGCTTTTGCTGATGTTGTTGCAATTGCAGTTGCAGTTGCTGTTGCTTTTGCTTTAGCTGTTGCTTATGCATTTTAAACTTAAACTACATTTGCCGTCAACACATTGGATTTTGAAATATTTTGTTTTATTTGTATTATATTTATACTAGATATATTTAATATTTTGCCTTTGCTTGAATTCATATCTGATGTGATAATCTTCGATCGGTTTATTCTTTTCGTGCCTCCACTGTACTGTCTGTTCACCTCTCGTAACACGCTAGTCGCTAAGCTTCATTTCTCTAATACATCAATCCACCCAGATTATGGAACAGCACTGCTCACTTTCCATTCATTCGAGCTTCAGTCCATGCCATAGACTTGAGTCACTTGGTTTACTGGTGGCGGCTGCTGTTGCTGCAGTTGCAGTTGCTGCTCGCTGCTGGGCATCGGCTGGGGGATCCACTGGGGCTGCGCGTAATGCAGCTGTGGCGCGAACTGGGCTGTCGGTTGTTGTAGCTGATATTGCTGCTGCTGTGGCTGCAATTCGTATGTCGGCTGTTGGTGGTAGAGTTGTTGCACTTGGTGGTGCTGTGGTTGCTGCTGTAGCTGTAAACGCGGCTCCTTCACGTAATCGCCGCACGGTGGCTGCTCCTGTTGTTGCTGCTGTTGTTGCTGCTGCTGTGTGGGATACATGGCCACCGCTCATGGCAGCTACACTAGCAAGCTGGGTGCCAGCCACTCGTCTTCTGCCAGCTGAAAGTGCCACAAGCTAAGTATCAAGCAAACGAAATGTTCTCGTTGAGGCTTACCTGCGGACTGACCTGAAACTGTTGCATCGGGTAGGCAACAACGCCAGCTGCCTGAGGCAAAGCCCCACCGACGCTCTGAGCAATCTGCGGCGCTGCTGCTGCCGCTGCGGTGGCCAGCTGCGGCTGTGGCGGAACCGTCTGCCAAGTGCCTGGCAGCTGCACTCCCATTCTATGTGGGTTGGAATACAGAGTGGAGTTTGCCGACGCTTGGTTCGCATTGAATTGATAAGATTTGCTTACCCCATGTAGCTGGCCTGTTGATAGCCCGCAAATTGACCGTAGGTGAAGCCCTGCATGCCCTGCAGGAACTGGCCCGGCTGCAGGGCGCTGGCCGGTGCTGCAGTGGGATATGTGGGTGCCGGTGGATACCAATAGCCGGCCACTTGCTGCCCGTAGGCGGCTGCTGCTGCGGCGGC
The DNA here is from genome assembly GCA_035047625.1 of Drosophila mettleri. Lineage (NCBI taxonomy): Eukaryota > Metazoa > Arthropoda > Insecta > Diptera > Drosophilidae > Drosophila > Drosophila mettleri. Next base: position 17,571,810 of record JAWNPI010000035.1, read on the forward strand.
GGCGGCCGCCGAGCCAAAGGGAAAGCCCTGGGCCAGTGCCTGGCCGGCGATTGCGGACATGTGATTCGGATCGCCGCTCTCCTTGCCCCACGCGCACTTGACCGGCTGCTGGTTGATCTCCGTATTATTGACCGCCACGATGGCGTGAGTAGCGGCTTCTTTTGTCGAGAATCTAAAGGCGAAATTTAGTGTGCGTGTGTGAGTGGGTGTGTGTGTGGGTAGCAGGGTACAAAGTTAGAGAAAGTTAATTTGCTGGGGGAGACGGCTGCAGATTGACCTGCTTAAATTTCCATTTAACCTGCCGCACAAGCAGCAACAACAGCTTCGACAACAAGTTGTGTTAGTCAGAACAAAGCGTAAAAGTGGTACAAGCGTCTGTGGAATTGTTCGTGTGCTTGTTGTGCTTGCTGTACTTGTAGTAGCCGCAAGTAGAGAGTCGTTTTTGTCGTTGTTGTTGTTGTTGTTGTTGTTGTTGCTGCTGGTGTTTTGTGGCTGGGGTTGAGCACAACTGGCGCAACTGCGAAAGCAGTGGCTACGGCAGAGACCACTTGTATTCCCCAAGCTCATTATGTAACAAAACGCCAAACAATGCCAATGCGGCTCATTCGCTCTCTTTTTGTCCCTCTCCTGCTCACTCTCTCTCTCTCTCTCTCTCTCTCTCACTCTCTCTTTCTTGCTCTCTCTCTCTCTCCCTATTCTCTTTTCGGTACATGACACAAAAATGAGTTTTGGACAAAGCACAAAAGGCGCACATGAACCTGGCCAGCAACTGCACTGTATTGCCTCCCGCCGTTTTGGGCCTTCCTGGACCCTCGTAAGCCCCAGCTCTGGCTGGCGCAACATTAAAACCCTATCAGCATTCGTGGCGGCAGCTGCGATCCGCCCGCAGCTCAGATGCATTCCCTCGACTCACGTTCCACGACCTTAACTACTTCGCAGTAGTGGGAAGGGAATGAGTTTGATTTTTGTAGAATATTCATTTCTTTTTTTAGCCATAGGCAGTGGAGTGGCCGCTGTTATTGCGTTTCATTGTTTTGCTGATTGTTGCCGTTGCTGTTGTTATTGCTGCGCGCCAAAGTTTAGTTGATTTATTAACGGTGCAGCGGACGCGCAGCAGAACGAAGGCACATAGAAATGGCGGGCACCAATGGCAGCGACAGGACAGGACAACTGGACACAGTGGGCTGGGTCTACCAGTGGCCGACAGTGAAATCGAAACGTTGCACAAGCGTCTGCTTGCGGCTGTTATTGCTTCAGTCCGGGGATCCTCCCTTTTGGAGTGCGATGACAATTGAGTGCTGCGTATACGCAGTGGGTGCCCACTACTTACCGCACAAATGCGTAGCCTTTGTCCTTGAACACGCGTATCTCCTGTATGGTGCCGTATGGCGAGAATGTCTTCTGCAGTATCTCCTCGTTGAGGAAGCCAGAGAGGGCGCCGTTGATGCCGCCACAATAAACGGTGCAGTTGGTGGGGCTGCTCTGGTTGTACACCTCGTCAAAGGTCAAAGGTTTTACATTGACTGCAAGTGCAAGCGGTAACGTGAAGGATGTGTAGTTAGACTTCATATTTTTCGGAATTACAATGATCCACTTACCATCTGCCTTGGTGGCCGGCGGTTTTCGTGTGGCCCAATTTGTGCGTATTGAACGCGAGCCTAGCCACTGGCCGTTCATGGCATTGATGGCGGTTTCCGCTTCCTGCAAAATGCCAAATTAAATGGAAAGCAATTAGCTAAGAGCTGAGCGCTATTTGCCACAGTTTGTCTAGCCGCTTAAGCCGCTTATGGGCCGAGCTGGCAGTCAGAGCTTCAGTCGCCTCCAAGCAAAACATCAACAAACAGCTCAGAAAGTGTTGAAGAAAAAACAATTGCGTTCGTTGAAAAGTTGCTCCTTGCTGCTGCTTGCGACATTGTTGCTGTGGCATTTCAGCCAGCCTGCCTCTCGCTAATCCGCCCCGCCCCGCCCCCTTTGGCCGTCTACGGGCTGCGCATGCACAAATTATAATTTCAATTTGGTGAAAAAGGTATTCCGTGCGTATCAAACGTGATTCATACGAAAATGATTGCAGCCAGCTGCAACTCTTGCATGCGGCTGCTCAGACATGTGTGTGTGTGTGTGTGTGAGTGTGTGTGTGTTTGTATGTGTGTTGGGCGTTACAGAACAATTTTCGTTGCTGCATACTAAAATACCAGCTCGCAATCGAGCAACATTGCCATTATGGCGTTTGCTGGCATTTGGCGGTGCACGTGTCGTGCGGCGGTAGCGAACCACAGACTACATCTAGGCGCCGGCAGCCGATGGTTCTCTTAAGCTTTTTCTACTTTTAACTTTGCTGTTACGTGCTACGTTCGAAGCCAGGAAGGAAACGTATCGAAAGTGTCGCCCTGCGCTATGCTCTGTAAAGCAAATTTGATTTTCATTTCACTCATTTGTCGGGCTGGGCAAGTAAAGAGTCTTACAATAGCTTCCTAATGAATGCCCATTGATTGGGCAGATCTTATGAAAATATTCACCACTTAATGAAATATTTCTTGAATTATTTTTTATCTATATATATGACAATCCAGTCAAGAGTATCGCACAGTCTGTCTGAGGGTGATTGCCTCTTGGTATTTTTGCTTTAATTTAACCACTTGAACAGAAGTCGGCAATTGAGTGGCTGCCCCTGGCGATAAACCAAGCAACTGTCGCGCAACTTTGTCCATAATTTAAGCTCTGTGTGTGTGTGTGTGTGTGTGTGTGTGTGTGTGTGTGCTTGCCTTGGTTAAGTCACGCAGTTTGCGTGCGTGCGCATTTTTATGCATTGCCAGTTGCATTTTTCATATTTGCATAAACTATAAATTTTACATTTTTTAACCGATACGCATCGTTGATTGCGACACTGCAGCAGAAGCAGCCAGGGTAGTCTGGGCAGCAGGGCAGCAGGGCAGCCAGGACAACAAGGACTGCCAGGACAAGCAGGCCCAGCAGAGCTGGTAAACAATGCGACGGTTCGCTGCACCGCCTCGACCCCGTAGAACAGCAGCTATTTAAATATTTTACATTTATTTATCAGCCGTGGCACTGAAGCGACTGCGACTTTAAACAGCAACATGCAATATTTAATTTACTGCCGGCAACCAGTTGTAGTTGTTTCATTTGTTGTGGCTGCCCATTTGGCTCGGCTTCATTTGACAGGCGGTCTTCAAGTGCAGTCGCTGTAACAAATGCAGTTTGCAGATTTTTGCAGTTTGCTGTTGTTTCTGTCCTCTTCTGTTCCGTTCTGTTCTGGCTCTGCCAATTGCGATTGCAATTCCATGTGTCAACAGAAATTGTCTTAACAAACGGTCAGCTTAGCTGCCAGCCCGAACTTCGGCAGCAGCCGGCTGAGGGCCACGGCTAATGCAATGCCACTGACAGAGCGAACTTTGGCCAAAAGTTGCCGTTGCTGCTGGCCAAATAGTTGTTGTCGCTCGAAGAGCCTGGCGAAAACTTTATCAATCATTTTGGTGGTAAATTGCTCAGAAAACATTTGGTGAACATGAACTGTAAAGCTGGAGTGCAGTGCATTTTCTCGAGACTCGCTTGAGGCCCGGACTTTTAGTGAATGTAAGGCACAGCAGGATATTTATGAGTCAGCTTTTAAATGCTCCATTGGCTGTCATAAGTTTGCATTTTCGGTGCACATAGCACAGTTCAAGGACCTCTAAATAATTTGCCAATTCATCTAGCTCGAGTGTCTGTTGAATGCCGCAACGTGACACCCAATCGGCTGGCCTCAACTTGCCAAAACTATTCATGAAACTCCCATTTAGAGTCCAAGCACAACCGAAAACCGAAAACAAAAACACGAACGACCAAAAGCAAAACAGCTTCAAAAAATGTGTAAAACTAATTGCAAAGTTGGTTCTGGACAAAAAGCATGAAGCAAATAACAAATGGAATAAACAGAACGTTTCGGTTCTATCAAGACGATTCTCGGATTCTTGGCAATGGCTTTTCGGATCATTGGCACTGCCACTCGAGCTCTAGGCAATTTTTGTGGTATGGTTAAGCTGTCGGGCTTCTATTGCTATAGCTTCCGTTGTGGGCAGACAAAATTAATTAATTGTGTATGGAAAATTTACAGCTAATAGCGAGCAAAACTTCAGACATGTTTGCCTGCTTGTGGTTGTGACAACTAGCACAAACATGACCGAAACAATAACTGGACTATAAAATACCCTATATGAACTGACATATTAGAATTCCCCGTTAGATATATTTTACCTTCAATAAATTGAGTATGCTACCCATCTAGAATTGCCTATTGAGGCGCTGTAATTTAATTAAATATTATTCAAGACTTCGCTCTGTTCGTCGGCTGTTCGAATGCGAAGCAAAACGTGTGCTGGACTTAAAGGAATTGCATAAATGCCAAAATTCAGTTGCTGCGAAACAAGTTTATTTAATAGAGACGACAACTTCCGCTTGAGGATAAGATAATTAATTTCCACGAAAGATGGCGGCAAAAGTTTCTGCCGGCCCGCTGGACGCCCAAATTTAAAGAAAATTTTCTGTAAATTCAATTTGATGTTAAACTTGTTGTAAGTCATTTTGTGGAACTTTTGCCGTACGCCTTTGTAAATATTGATTACTTGATAAGCGTTGAGAATCCTTTAATGGCCCCGCATGGCCTTAAAAAGGGAAATGAAACTGCCAAGCGGCCAGGATGGCTTCCTGGCAATAGTATTGGGATAGAACAGCAGCCAGAGCAGCCAGAGCACTGGTAGCGGTGGGAGGCTCGGTAGAAGGCAGAAAAAGTTTTTGTTGCTTTGCAGCTCAAGCAACAGAACCAAAAAGGCGAAATACCTTCATTAAGCGAATGAAGAAAGCAAAGTAAGTTGAAGAATTTTTAAGTGGTTTAAAAGGGTTTTGTCATACTTTTCATCTGGATACTACAAACATCCGAGGCCCCTCCCATCCTTATCGCCGCAAATGGGCGGGCTGACATTTTGTATACACAACGAAGGCGGCAGCAAGACATTTTAAATGTTTATTAAAACAATAAGGAAATGGTTTGTGCCCAGCTCAAGAAAAAATCGGCTAAGCAGGAAAAGGAAAAACTGTAGCGAGCGAAAAGGTGAAAAAGGCAAAGTCAAACATACAAAAAAGGGGGATAATCCACACACAAATACACTCGAAGAAAATAAGAGTGTGTTGCCTTTTTTCAACTTGCTACCGTTTTGTCTTTCAAATAAGATAACCAGACTCAGAGGCATTTAGTGCTGGTCAACCCCAGCCCACTCAGCTCTGCTGCCGCACGTCATCAGAGTAAAAGGTCTCACAAGTCGGGTTTTTAAGCCAGTTTTGTGATGTTCTTCGGTCAGATTCATTAACGTGGCTATTTAGATAAGCGCCCGAGTCTGAGCCAGAGCAACCCCAAAGTCTTTAAGGCCAGCCAGTAGATCCAATTCGCATCTTTAAAGTCGCAACGTCAAGTGCCACAACCTCGAGCAACAGCCATTCGTCTGGCAAATTCATGATTTCTGGGCTCCTCTGATGATTTCTTGATATTTATAGAATAACTCAAGTGGCAAATCGTTTACACACTTGAAACGCTGTCCCATTTGTCGCATTCTAAAGCATCAAACATATATCGATGTGTAAGCCCGAGAGAGCGAGGGCAGGCAGCCTCCCCCATGCCTGGCTAAAAACTGTTTTCATTTCGGTTTGACCAAAAACGTTTTCGATTTTTGACCATCGCCTACTCGGTCACACATCACAACATTTTTGTTGTAACCATGGGAGGGGGCGTGGGCATGGGCGTAGACGTCGGCCCGAAAATCAGTATTTTACGCAAGAGCGCATTTTTGTCAAGACATAATTCCATGGGATTTATTTGTGTATGCCTTTTTTTCTTTCCATTTTTTATACCCTGAATCCATTGAAAATGGAAATTTCAGGGTATAATGTTTTTGTGCAAATGTATGTAACAGGCAGAAGGAGGCATGCCACACCCCATAAAGTATATATATTCTTGATCAGCTCGACGAGCTGAGTTGAACTAGCCCTGTCCGTCTGTCCGTCCGTCCGTCCGTCCGTCCGTCCGTCCGTCCGTCCGTCCGTCCGTCCGTGTAAACACCTGGATTTCTGCAACCACAAAAGCTAGAGACTTCAAATAAAAAGCAAAATGCTCGATAATACCATACGCTGTACGAGTTTATTTTTTTTTTCGATAACTCATCCCATTCCTTTTTTATCGATAACTATCGAAAATATCGCTTTGTTTTTGAGGTCTGGCGTGCACACCGTTAAAGATAGAATCGTGCACTAAGTTGTGTTTGATTGCTATATTGAATCCGCACATTTTGTCATTTTTGGATTTTTGATGCCACGCCCCTTTCGCCCACAATTCAACAAAATCGATAACTCACGTATATCAAATACTAGAGACTTGAAATTTGGCAAATAGGTACATTTGGATGTCATAATCATGCCCCGAAAATTTCATTAAGAACATAGATCGAGAAAAAAAGTTATTAAACAATAAAGTTTCCATAGCACAGCCTCTGCTGCGGCCGCAAAGCTGCGCTGTGAGCATATAACGTGCATGCATATGTTTGTGTGTGTGTGTGTGTGTGTGCATGTGTTGTTTACTATTAATGAATAATGGTATTACAGCTCAATGGATTCAGGGTATCTCTTAGTCGAGCAGTCTCGACTAGAGTTTAGTTACTTGTTTGGTTTTCTTTTCTTATTTTTTTTTCATTTCGATTCTGTTTCCCATTCGAGTCTTCCACTTCCCTCGCAATTGTTTTTTATAGCCGCTACCCCGGACCCAGTTCTTTGGTCTAGTGTGTCCATGTGTTCAGCTTGCCCAGTGGGTCAGCTTATGCGTGTGTTGCCAGTTTCGGCCCTCAAATCACTAGTTTCTGAATTATTATGGAAAGCATAAAATGAATGTTCAGGCCGTTTATATTTATAACCAAGTTCTGTTCGCCTCACCGGATTTATTACAATGATCTAAAGCAGTTCGAATGGCGTATGAAATTAGCTTCAGCTGCAAACTTTAAAGTGCAGCTTAAAAGCAATGAGAAATTGACTTCATCTAGCTCCTGGCATACAATGATATTTTCAAAATGATATAAATACTGAAATGAAGCATTTTTAGTTGGTTGAATTATCATTTGAATTTAAGTATATATAGTTCAAAATATATTTCTAATGGAATTTTTTATATATTTGAGAATTTTGAGTTTCCTTAAGCTTCACAATGGGGAGAAAATTGTGTTAAGCTTCTTTTCATTATGGTACTTGCTTCAACAACAATGACAAGCTTCCACACTTTTTTAACTTTATGTATAAATATATATTTACAATTACAACATTAACTACTAACAACGGTTGATGAAAAGAAGAAGCAAAGCTGCACTCACTGCTGAATGAACGTGTCCCAAGTATTGTCAACAAGAGGCAGCAGCAGCTGGGGCTTCAGTGAGAAAAAAATATCCAAGGGGAAACGAGAGAAAAGAGACTTTCTACAATTTAGTCGCATTGTGCAAGGTGCAGAGCCGCGTTAACTATTGTTCCCAGTTGCCACAGACAGTGACAGTGCCACCTGCCGCTCTAATGCGATTAAAGGCACTCGTTCAACTTGAGCCGGCGTCGTACATTGTCTGCAATCAGTGTTGAGTCAATGCCAGACGTGCATCGGCCACTTAAGATGCAAGCCACAACAGCAGCAGTGGCAGTTGCTCATACGCCGCGTGAGCCGCATTTTCGCTTTGTCGCATTGGCGTGCAATAATATGTTAATGTTATGTGTGATAATAACTGATGCCGCCAACGATGCCAGCCATTAGCATTTTCAGGCAGCAGGCAGCAGCGTGTCTTCACTCCAGCGGCATGTTTATTGCGCTTAATGTTTACGCTCGCGCTTCTCTTATTTTTCTTCCTCTTCTTCCTCTGCTCAACTACACGCGTTTGTTGCTGATGTTGTTGTGATTTATGATGCTAATGACACGGAGCCAGGAGGCGCCAGAACAGGCTGCTTGGGCTGCCGCATCCGCGGATGTTGTTGCTGTTGCTGTTGCGCCGCTCCCGCCTTGATGGTTATTAAATTAGGGCAATTTGTGTACATCGTGAGCTTCTGGCGTTTGGTGGCGCTGGCAGCATTGGTAGCGTTGGCTGGTGTTTATTTAAAACATGCTGCCAAACAATTTACGCTCAATATTTGAGGGCTCCTTCAGTTACGCATTATGCAAAGCTCCGGGATTGGCGAAATGCTTATGCGCAGGCGGAAGTGCAAAATGAAGAAAATGTTTCTTCCTTTTCCGTTTGCAGTTGCAATCGAAATGCGCACAAATACACACACAGCGTGTGTAGATGTGTGTGTGTGTGTGAGTGTGTGCAGTAAGCCATTCGAAAAATAACTTTTCAATTTCCGCAAAACCACAGAAAATATATAAACTGCACAAAAATTTAATAAAACTTTTCGCATAAATAAAATTTGCATTAAATCAGCTTCAAGCGACGGCTGCCATGGGTTGGGCTTCGGCTTAGAGCGGCGCATATGAGTGTCTATGTGTATGTCTATGTCGGTGTGTGTGCGGCCATGCTAGTGTGTGTGTGTGCAAAGCTCATGTCGAGAAACTTAATTTGAAATATTTGAGTTTGCTATTTGGAGCGCGTTTGTTTTTCTTTCATTTGCCTTGGCTGCCGCATCGAAACTAATCGAGAAAGTTCGAAAATTTGTCGCCAGTCCCCCCGGGCATTGATGCAACATAAAAAGTTAACTAGTTAGTGGCAGCGATGCGTTTGACACATCGCAGCCGCATTTTGAAAGCGCACCGAGCACCAAATTGCGTATACGCTGCATCGCCCCTGAGTACTTACGTTTGCTCAAATAAAACAACAGCAGCCACCCTGGTAATGTGGCTTAGCCTTCGGCTTACGCTGACTGACTGACAGCCACTGGCGCTGTGGGCGTGGCAAAGTCTAAGTGTCATGGATTATGCTATGCTTATATTTGCAATAGTTCGCATTCAGTCCATTCTCCCACTCGCCCCTCCCCACACTTTCACCTAATCTGTGTGCGCTTTATGAAAATATTGATATTGGCATTAAAATTTAATTAACAACTCGTAACGTATGCTGCGTAATTAACTTGCTGAGCCCTTGGCTTTAACGTCATTCGCTTGGCCGATTTGAGCATTGATTTGACTTTGACTTTGACTTTGGATTTGATTTTGATTTTCTTAACGCCTGTCTGTCTCCCATTTCGTCTGTGTCAGTCTGTCTTTTGCTAAGCTTACGCATTTTTTCTGCTTGGCTGCTTGCCACACAGTGCGTACAGCTGAGCTTTGCTTTCTTTGATCCCAGCCACATCCAGCTGCCGGGCGTCAACTTTCGGTTTTGTCGAATTTTCTACCTATTAAGCACATGAAATTCAATCACAACAGAAACTCTCACACGCACACACACAAGAAGCGTCATGAGTTATTTGTACCCTTATCACTTGTGGTTGAAACACATTAAATATGAAGTGAAAACATATTTTTTTTTGTGGTTCAAAGACAGCCGTGCGACTTGTTGCATCTGTATGCGTATTTCTCCCATTGAAGCTGTGTGCCAGCTGGCAGTGAAAGCCTTACACGCATACTTAACTATCTTCAACGCAAATGGTCAATTCAAGGTGTTCAGCATTTCTTTAAATAATAATCAGACTGAGCACAGTTTTAAAATACTTTAATGCACCTTATGGCATTCTGATCCCTCTGTAGTTCAACTAAATTGTCATTGTTTGAGAAAAAAAAGAAAAAAGAATATATCAACATTATTGCCAAAGAATTTATGTGGGAAATTCTTCGCAATTTGTTTGTCTTCTACCCAATTGATTGAAATCAGAATATCAATAAAAAAATGTTTTTCTATTAAATGCTAGAAACTGTCATTATTGGATACAGAATATTTGATAAAGACAATATATTAAAAATAAAAGTAATGTCTGTTATTCCGGACTAGAGCAGTTTCACTTGTCAAATTGGGATTTTTTACAGGTTTTTCTCTCATAATTTGGATGGTTAGAAAGTAACTTAATTAATCTGTCTCAGTTTCTCGTGTCAATGGAATTAATTAATTCTATCCCTGGGAAATTCAATGAATTTCTGCCTTTGATTGCTTTTGAAGTGAATTGCTTACAGCTAAGCTGGTTGTCAGTGAACTTACCGATTTCTTGACAAAGCTGACAAATCCATAGCCCTTTGATTTAAGTGTTTGCGGATCGCGCACAACTCGGCAGTCTCTGTAATGGATAAATAAATGAGCATTAAAAACAAGATAAATGTTTGTAACTATCTAATAATTTAAAAGAAGTAGCACACCAATATAAAGGAGACTCTATTAAATTGAGAAATCCCTTATTATTATATTCTGACTTAATGTGGGAAAAGGTGACCTAGAAAGAAAGAGTATGACTGCAATGAAGAGCATAAACTGAAAGTCAAGTGTCGCTTGCCAAGAAATCCAATAGAATTGCATGACCGAATAAAAGGTGCTGGGAATTGGATTTCTGTACGGAGGAGTGGAGACAGAGGGGCAGCAGAATTATAAAAGCAGCTTCTTAAGTACCTTAGCAGGCAGCTTTTGCGCTGGGCGTGGCGTTGTCCGCCGTTAGTTAAAAGGATTTCTGCTGCAAAATGCCACAGAAAGTGTTAGACCACGTGTCGGATGTTGGGCTCACTGAAGAGGAGCAGCAGGGCTTTAAATATGTCTGCCCGTCTCGCTTAAGCCACGAAGAAATATTTTGCGCTACCCACTGATGAGTGTGTGGTATGTGTGTGTGTGTGTGTGTGTGTGTTAGAGTGGCTGGTTGTGTGTGTAATACTTGGCTCGACCGCAACACTAACACGAACCAACATCTACTGAAGAAAGGCTGGAGAATGGGCGGGCAACCCGCATGTCGACCGCGGCATTTAAAAAAGGCCAACTTGATTGTAAATCACGATAAAAGTCAATTTTTAATATGAGTTTTAGCTTAGCCCATGCCCACACTTCAGCCGATGTAAAGCGGAAAAAAAATGAAAAATAAAATAAAAATGAAGAGAGAAAAAAAAATGTATTTTAATGGCCTTTGGCTCGGCTTTAGCTTCAGTTTCAGCTTTCAAGCTTCAAGGCTGCAATTTATGGCGCTGACCAACAGCGAAATTGCATTGGTGCAGGCCAATGGACCGCTAGCCAAGCCCTGTAATCGATACGCACATAAATATTGGGGAAAAGCATATTTAATTAAACTTTAATATTTATTAGCTACCAAAGGAATTCGGCTGCAATTGCTCGGGGCAATGAAATTGGGCTAGGGATTGCGTTTGGACAACGGCTTGGGCTTGGGTGTTGGTCGGAGCTGGTCTGGTCATGTCTGGTTACTTCCATCCCGCTCTCTGTGGTCTGGCTGACACGCAAACAAACAAGTGTATATGATATGAAAATATATATACACACACATATATACACATATATATGCACATAAATACACATTCATAAGTCCTGCAATGGACACAGGTAATGAAATAATGCAGCACCCCTTTTGCGGAGCTTTGATTGGGCTAACAAATTAAATATATGCAAGACAGACAGACAGAGAGAAAGAGAGAGAGAGAGAGAGAGAGAGAGAGCGAGAGAGAGAGAGACAGAGAAGGAGAGTGAGTAAAGCACATATATATGTATTTTTCGCTAGAACAACAAGAGGCATTGCATGTTTGCCGAGGCTCTAAGCTTATCATATTTCACAATCGATAAGCATCACAGTTCATATTTTCCTAACATTTTTGCTTCAGCATGTCCATATGCAGCAAGCAGAGCAACAAGAACAAAAGGACGTTAAATTTATATGTTTGTATATACATATGAAGTAAAATAAATTTCGGTAAGCACTCGCCTGAGCATTGTGATGCAATAATGTGCTGGAGCATTTAACATGAGACAAACATAACCTTTGGCATTGCTCAAGAAATAAATCCAAATGTGGAGCCGGCTGCAGCACTTATGAGCATATGTATAATAAATATGTATTTGTATATGAAACATATGACATACATGTACACATATACATATATATGTGTGCTGCTGGGCTGCCACTTCGCTTCAATGGCTCTCAAACTGTTGCCATAGTTGTTATCATGCACGAAAAACTCAACTCAAAAATTTGACTACGTCTCCGAGTGCGGCAACAACTGTGGCAATTTATCCGCTGACGTTTACTTATGCAGCAGTCAAGGCAAGGGCACGGGCACGGGCACGGGCACGGGCCCTGGCACGGACAAGGGCAAGGGCAAGGGGAGTGGCATGTAGTCAATAGACAGTGGCATGGGCATGGCGGGCATGTGTCGAGGGCGTGTGCATACCCATGCACTCTGTTTGCTCTACGAATTGAGCAGTGATGTTGGGTGGCAACGAGCAAACGCCGCACATACACAGCCAACCTACATGTCTTATTGAAAGGATAAATTTATGTGCATAAGCAGGACCCATGCACAAGTGTGTGTGTGTGTGTGTGGAGTGTATGCTGCTCAGGCCAATCAATATCTTTTTTACAAATATTGGCAAAAGTTTTGCGTTTGCTTTTACTTTGGCTTTGGCTTTGGCTTTGGCTTCTGCGTTTGGCTCTGTTTCTGGCTGCAGCTCGAAAATAAATTTCCAAAAAATATTTTCGTATCTTAAGTGCATAAAACTATAAACGTTAAACAAAATATTTCGCACACACAGACACAGACACAGATACAGATACAGACACACAGACGCGTACATAGCCAAATGCGGTTATTTATACTACATATTTTGGCTGTATTCCCAAGCCTTTGGCCCGTGCCTCGTGTAGCTTTTGGCCCGCACTCTCATGGGGGCAACTACTCATGCCACAGTCTGAGGCAGAGTCTCTTCAGTGCATCTTTGGGGCGCGTTGAGCGCATTAGTTGGGAGGTTGTCGCTATTTTGGCTTCTACAATTGGTTTATGCTAACAATGCCCCCAAGTCTCTGTGAATGTCTGTGTGGGTTTATCTATTGTGCGGCATGTGCGGTGGAAATTCTTTTGTGTTTGAATTAAAATTGCATAGTTGATTTATAGAGAAATTCGAGATCGTGATGATGCAGATGCTGCTGCATCCAGCTTGCCGTTTGTTTGGCCCGAGTAAATAAGATGAAAACTTATGCATGAGATTTGTACGGCTAAAGACAACGAAAGTGAAATGGCCTGACGTTGGAAAGCTATCGAACTCCTGTAAAATATCACACAAGCAACGAATGCCCGATTGCATAAACAATAAATTGCCAATGCCACTGCAATGAATGGCTCTCCGAACTCGCTCACTTTCTATCTGCTATCTGCTAACGGCAGAGCCAATATTTATTTAGAGAATGCTAAACTATCATTACGGATTGCGAAAGTGTGCAATGTAAAGTATAAATTCGAAACATCAATGGCCAGCTTGAGTCGCCTAAACCAGCAATTTGCAATTTCCTGGCCACTTGCAGCACCTTATCGATACTTCATCGCACTCACATAACGGCTCATTCCATATATTGCTGAGTTCGTGTGCGATATTATGCAGCAGAGCGTGAGCCCTTGGCACTGCATGCAAACACAAATTACTCAGCAGTGCAAACAAATAGGAGTCGATAATATCGCACACTCCGCTAGAGGAATCCATCACGGAGTCAATGAATTGCGGCTGTCCTTAAATTTCCTTTGGCCAATTTTGCTATTGGCCTGGCCCAGACATGTATCAACGTTCGGCAATCAGCAACCAGCTTCGTCCACATCAGCATCCAACGTCATCATCGTCATGATTATTGTCGCTGGCAGGATGTTTGAAATTTTTGAAATATATGTAAATATATATACATAAATTTGTATTTTCCTTATTTTTTGGCCATGTTTGCATATTGGCCCATTGAATGGGCAGCATTTTTTCCCTTCTGCGAATTTTTTCAAATATTTCAGCGAATTTTTATGCGATTTGCTCATCTCATTTCCCTCCACCTCCCTCAACATTTTATTGGCCTGCCTGGCGGCATGGCTTGCTCGGGCGAGTGGGAAGCGTGGATTGGTTGCAGTTACATCGATCAGATTAAATACAGTTGTAAATTCAAATGAAATGCAAGCGCGCGCATTGCTTGAAGTGCTTTTCGTGGCTGTGGGTGGGATGGCCAGCGTGGGCTGTTGGCTGCGTAACGGCGCTGGCTTTTTGCTTAGCCAAGTACTTAAAGTGGATTTGCTCAAGCATTTTATGAGTGGTGCTCAGTGAGCGCATTCTCTTATTTGAATTGACTTTATTTGCTGGCCAAAAGCGAACAGCGGTTCAATGCAAAGTAATAAATCGATGCGGCATGACTTTAAGTTAAGCCAGAAGCCTTTGAACTACGTACCCCTTGCACTCCATCTATCCGCTCGATGTGAGCGTGGAAATCGGGGGCGTGTCACGTGCTAGTTCGTCGACTGTGCGGCATTTATTTACACTAACATGGCAAATTCGCATTGAGACAATTTCATGCTCATCTGCATAAAATCAATTCCATTTTGGAGACAATTTGAAGATTGGAATACAAATTTCGAATTATCAACGTGGGACACGAACAGAAGTCAAATGTGGCATCTCTTTTGTACCGCCCAAGCAAATGGCCAAAGCAGCGATCGTAATCAGCATTGAGCTGGCCAAAAAGGGCCGACAAAAGAGAATGAGAAAGCTGATAGAGAGTGATAGAAAGATAGTGGGAGAGAGAGAGTGCGAGAGTTGGAGTGTTCGAGAGGGGGACAGCGGTTACTCTTACGTCTGCTGCTGTTGGAGGACGGCCACGTTTTTCATTCCTTTCAAGCATTTACACCATCGACGCGCTGGTCGGCATCGACTTGGAGTTTTGGGGCAAGCGCCAGCGCCAACGTCATGCATACGTAATGCGGCCGGGGATGCCAGCGCCGCAGCTCTGACAGCAGTTCCAGTAGGGGAATGCCAGCTGCAAAGGCAGAGGCAGCTGCTTCACTAATTCCACAGCAAGCGTCTGTCTATCTGTCTATCTATCTGTATGTGTGTGTGTGCGCGCTTGAATTGGAGCGCGCAGTGCAGCGGCAAATTATGTGGTGTGTGATTTGCCACAGACATTTTACCCAGCCTCCCGGCTTACCCAGCAATTGCCCCAGCTCAAAGTCTAGTTGCAACTAGACTTACTTCAGCTTTTGTGCACGGAGACGCTATTCGAAGACACGACCGCGGCGCAGGCGATATTTTAGCACCAAAAAGTCAAAGAGCCAAAGCCGCAAAAAAAAAAAAAGAAGAGAAAACGAAAACGAAAAAGAAAAAGGGGAAGACAAAAAAATCGGGCACGAATTTGCATGCAACTCGTTACGCCTGGCACTTGTGTGTTAAGCCCGGGCGGCGCCGCCTCCTCGCCGTCCACAGCGCGACTCACACTCTCGCACGCTTATAAAAACCATATCGATTTTGCAGTAAATAAAACATTCAAAGATTGAAGTTACCGCTTTTGAGCTTAGCCGAATGGTGTGTGGCCTCTTTTTATGGAGTGCGCCGACAGTCGGCGGCGGCTTCTGGTGGCTGCTCGGCTTGCCTCGATGGCGCTTCCTTTTATGGCTTCCGTTTCCATTTCTTTTTTTTACTTTTTTACAGAAACAGCAACGGCAACAGCAGCAGCTGCTGGTGGATTGGCTTTAGGGATTGATATGTGGGGAGCAGGGGTACAGCCAAATTGTAAATATTTTTGTCGGCCACGTAGCGGCACAGGAGAAAATATTGCATTTTTCGCTTGGCATAATAAACGATGTGCCAAAAAAAAAAAAAAAAAAAAAATGCCGCAAAAACGTCGACCAAAAAAAAAAAAAACAGAAATACCAACACTTTCGGTGCATACACACACACACATACATACTTATTAGTCAAAGGTTAACATAGTAAAGGATCCCTGTGCAGCGCAGTGGCCAGTGCAGAGGTCACTTTAATTGTCGCTCATCAGCAATAGCTGCAGCAGCATCAGCATAAGCTTAAGTATTACATAAAAATAATCGTAAACATATTGCACAGAGCCCAAATACTGTTGACATTTTCAAGAGCCATCCCAATACGTATTCGACCACGGCGATCATTAAAGACTACATTGATTCGAAGGAGCTTACTCTGCTTTCACTACATTTCAATTGATTTCATAAAATGCCATAAAAAATTGTATATTTTGCTTAAATTATCAATTACACTCAAATATAACGATATTTCTTTATACAATTTGAATACATTTTAGATGCTTGCATTTTAGATAAGGGTTACATGTGAAAAAATATATGAAATATTATATTGGTAGAATAAAAACAAGTAACAAAACTCTAGTCGAGACTGCTCGACTAAGAGATACACTGAATCCATTGAGCCGTATTACCAATCATAAAAATATTCATTTATTCATTAATAGTAAACAACACATGCACACACACACACAAACATATGCATGCACGTAATATGCGTACTGCGCAGTTTTGCGGCTGCAGAAGAGGCTGTGCTATGGAAAATTTATTGCTTAATAACTTTTTTTTTCGACCTATGTTCTTAATGAAATTTTTGGGGAGTAATTATGACATTCAAATGTACCTATTTGCAAAATTTTAAGTCTCTAGTATTTGATATACGTGAGTTATCGTTTTTGTTGAATTGTGGGCGAAAGGGGCGTGGCATCAAAAATCAAAAAATGACAAAATGTGTGGATTCAATATAGCAATCAAACACAACTTAGTGCACGATTCTATCTTTAACGGTGTGCACGCCAGACCTCAAAAACAAAGCGATATTTTCGATAGTTATCGATAAAAAAGAAATGGGACGAGCATTTTGCTTTTTATTTGAAGTCTCTAGCTTTTGTGGTTGCAGAAATCCAGGTGTTTACATGGACGGACGGACGGACGGACGGACGGACGGACGGACGGATGGACGGACAGGGCTAGTTCAACTCAGCTCATCGAGCTGATCAAGAATATATATACTTTATGAGGTGTGGCACGCCTCCTTCTGCCTGTTACATACATTTGCACAAAAACATTATATCCTGAAATTTCCATTTTCAATGGATTCAGGGTATAATAATTGGATATAGGAATAACTGGAAAATAGGGCAAAGAAACAAAAATCATAGTCAGTCCTATGATTGCAATTGCTTAATTCGACAATTCAACTGCTCATGCTAGATGGCAATTACCATATCATGCATTTTCTAGTAGAATAGTCAGTGTAATCATTATTATATTCTTTTCATTCGGAGACAGTTTTTCTGTCGCGGTATTTGTAAAACTTTTCCTAGTCCTCGCTCGTAACTTCTGACCAAATAATATTTGCGAATATTGTACATTGACTGCCTTCGCAACTTAAGTTGAATTATTTTCTTGACCTGACCAACTGGGTCCCATTATTACTCTTCATGCCTTGAGTATCGGGTATGTGAAGCCTCGTCAACACTCAGCCCATTATGATTTGAAGTGCACTAAAAGTAATCATGGCTGTTAGAGAGTACTGTATTTCGATAAATGAATGTAGCCTTGCCGACGGAGGCTAAAAGAACTCACAGCGTATGTGCAATTTATAAATGTCCGCTTGTGTGAGCTTTGAAAGCCATCAGCTAACATCGCCCAAGCCGGTCAACCAACTGTCATACATGGCCAAAACGACGCCGACAGCGCAAAAAAAAAAAACAAAAGAGCTGGAAATCAAATTAAAATGGCGCCGCTGCCATTTTGCCGACACAAATGTCTCTCTCGCTCTACATATATCTATATATGTGTGTGTATACACATGTATATGTCCTATGCAAAAGTTGCTCGATAAATTACGATTTGCCTGCGGCATTTGATTTGGCATGAATTATAGAAATCACAGCGAGGGAGAGACTCAGAGATTCGAGCAAATGTTTTTAAAGTTTAATTTTCTTGTTTTCGCAATTATATATATAATAAATATATATATATATATATATATATATATATATATATTTGCACTAAATGCTGACTGCCGCAGGCTATAGATTGAAATGAGTGCACTTAACCCCAGTGGGAAGGCCGCCTGATGGATAGAGTAAACGGGTTTTATTTATAACGCAACAACTATATCCCCATTGTGGCAACTATAACTTCCGTTGCTGCTGCCGTCGCCTTGTCCTAGCCACGCCCGGACACACGTCAATAAAAGCGCTTCAAACTGTCCACATTGAAGCTACAACCCGAGCACTGAGCCCCGAGCTGGTGCCGGAGCTGCAGCAGCAGGGGAAGGGATGCAGTGGTCGCGCTGAAGCTGATGCGATGTGTGGTCGCCGATAAGGCTACTTTAACGCTGTCCTGTCCCCGTTTTGTGCATGATACGAGAATACCTCGTGGGCCGCCCCTTTCATGTTTTGGCCAATGGCAGCAGGGGGCTTGGGGGCAGAGCAGCCAGCCCTGTGTACGGATTCAGGGCTAGCCGAGAAGGCTGTGGCGTTGCATGGCGTTTCAAACATGCAAATTGCTTGCGGTTCGCTTCGGTTTTTCGCTTTCAATGAGTGCCTCGCTTACAGTTTACTCGACTTTTATTTTACGCCACACACATATCGAAACGTTAATGCGTGTGTGTGTTTGAGTGTGTGTGTGTGCAAGTGTACGTGCGTGTGTGTTAGCTTCGTTTCATGCGCCAGCGCCAGTGGAAAATGCAACTACAAAAAATCCATTTAGATTAATTAGTTTTAAAGCGAAACAAGCGCTGCAGGAGAGCAACAAAAGGAGAGCGAGGTCGAATCGGTTCTTGTGGCTACTTTAATGGCCATTGAGCTCAAATCTCCGCCTAGCTGCACCCGAAAATAGCCCAAGCCGCAAGTTGCGTGCTCATAAAAATTTCAAACCACAAATAAACACAGAGAGAAAGAGAGAGAGAGAGAGAGAGAGAAATGGATGGAGACTGAGAGAGAGGTTTCGAAAATGAAATACATAATAAAAGTGAATTACTCGCAGTGTGTTTCTTTATGTGGCCGCAGCTCGAGTTGAGTCTCAGCTTCTGCTCGACTACACTTTGGCAACTTTGTTGGCCAAATCTCAGCAGCTTGCAGTTACTAGTTACCAGTTGCCGTGCCAGTTGCCAGTTGCCAGTTGCCAGTTGGCACCTGCCGACCCACTGCAAAATGGCGCTTAATGATGTCAGAGATGAGCGACCGCAGCTGCCGGGAGTCGTACGGAGTCGTACGGCTGTGTGTGACTGTGTCAATGGACGCTGCTCCGCTTGGCTGCCAGTTGTCGACCTGGCCATCTCCATAACTAACTAAGCGTGCCGTGTTGCACTCGCTTTCGGGAGCTCCACTTGTCGTACACGACCTGCACACCACTTTGCAAGTAAAAAACAAGCTCAAGCCGAAATAAAAGAAAAACGTAGTGGAGTAAAGTTTGCCCAAAAGTTTGTGTATTACTCGCCGACATTCGACAAAGAAGTCGGCCGCACTGCGAAGGCTCCCAGACAGGAGTCGGGAGCTGGCGTAGACAAGTAAGTTTATAAAGTCGCCTGGCTGTGCTGAAAATTCATCATCTTTTTAGCAGTTTATGCGGCAGTTATGCTCCCTATGCCGCGTTAGGCAGCGGACAGTTTTGAGGACGAAGCACGTGGCCCTTGCAACAGTCTTGTTTTTGGCAGCTCTAGTGCAGTTGGTTATACCCTATCTGCCACTTTGGATAACGTTAAGATACTTCTTATATTTCTAAATTTTAATCATAAAATAATATTTTGTTTTGTCAAGTCTTTCACGACTCATAAATGAGTTTATATTTCGCTCACTGTTATATGCAGGGTATCTCATGCACGACCCACGCCTATTGGAGGCTTCCTTTTTGTTACTTCGCCGTCGTTTGTTAGTTTGCTCTATTAAAAACTTGTAACAACTTGGCTCGTTATCCTTTTTTAAGCCACACACAGCGGCCGGAGGCAACGGGAGGCCCTGCAGATATGGCTTGTAATTTGATTTGCATGCAATATAATCGTCGTCTATAGTTCTATTGATAGATGAGCGCTGGCTGCAATTAAAAATGCGGATGGAAAGTGCACCACTGGCGGGGACGAGTGTCTTTTAGGCATTTATTTTGCTGGTAAAAGTTTGATTGCTTCGAGGGCAAAGCCTCGTAGTTGAGTGTATGGCGAGGGTCGTGTGAAATGACAGTGGAAAACTTTAGCCATTGGCTCCATTCTTTAAACTGCAAATTCTGTGCTGTGCTCTCTGTTCTGCGTTTTGTGTCCTGTGTCCAGGGGCGAGCGAAAGCAGAAGAAGAAAAAACATTTTACTGCATCATTAAGGATAAGCATCAAACTGGCTTTGAATTTTGTTTGTAGCCATTCTGCGTTTTGAGCGCAACTTCCTTGAGATAAGCAAGGCAGCGCCTGCGACAAAGGATGGCAATAAAATAAGGCTTTGTCCTTTAAATGGCGAGGGCACGACAATAATGCCTAAGTTTGCGGCAATCGAATGGAGCCGCATCTGAGCCAACCTGATAAGTATTTCCCTCCTGGATCGTGCAGGGCAACATGTGAGCGTGCTTTAAATGAACTACTCAACTAATTAGGAAATAATTTACAGCACTCGCAGTTACTCAAGCCTGAAACCTTTAACCATCGCATGCCGATTGGCGGAGTCGACAAATAAAAGTGCAGCAGCAGCCACCAGTTGCCACCTACAGCAGCGAGCTGCGACCCTGCCCCACTCGCAGCTCCACTTGGCTTTACGCGGTTCGCAGAGTGGCAAGGACGCCATGTGAAATCCAGGCGAAATCCTTAGAAATGTTTTATTGGCCCAACCTACGCTGGAATAAGCTAGCTTAGCGGAAGCTATTGGATTTTATGCTCATGACTTTTGCAACGTCGAGTGGCGATCCAACCTCGCAGTCTGAGCTGAGGCTGTAGCCATAGCCGTAGCGAGAGCCGAAACTGCTGAGGTGGGCTTGAGTTGCATTCGATGCGGTACGTGTGTCTGAAACACTGTCTGACTGTCTGCCAGGCTGGCCGGTTGTCGAATTGTTGGTCAGTCTGCTCATCGTCTTGCTTAAGCTCTGCGCATTGCAGCAGCTTTTGAGCATTCCTTTTGCAGCTTTTCGCATTGTTTTACTGCCGGACACGATATACTCATGGCATAGAGCACCTTTTGGTGCTGATTATCTGCACGAGTCCGGACAAAAAATCGCCGTACAGCTGCTCGGCTGGGCTTATTGTCTAATGAACGACTGCAAGTGTCAGAGGGCAGCAGCTTCAGCGTTCAGATTCATTCATTTACGCAACGAGCTGGCCGTTGGCAGTTGCCTGTTGCCTTGTGGTACTTGGCATTTGGCAGTTGGCAGTTGGCTTAACAGGAAATGCACGACCTCGCCTATCGAATGAGCTGTGGGGTGTCTGTCATTCCTGTTGCCAGCTTTTTGTATTGGCCAAATATTTATGTAATGCTCCCAATCGCATAGCATACTTGCAATCTGGCTCGTTGTCAGAAATTTTTGGTATTTTGTACTCAACAGATTGCGTAGCGCATACAGCTTCAGCCACGATTACAACTATGACTTCACCCGCACAGCACAGCGGATGTCATGTACGCATCCTTTATTACCACACTCACACACACATTGACATGGGAAACACAATGTGTTGCCTGTTAATCCAGCAACGGCAATGGGAAGTTCCGCCTCACCCATTCCCCATTCGTGCCAGGTTAGAAATATTGAAAAATGTTTATTGAACAACGATATATGAAAGTGCCAACGTGCTAAAGCTGGGGCTTGGCTTTAAAAAAAGATATGATTGAAGGCAGAGTAAACGGAGAAATCACATTCTAAATTTAACTGCGATGACTGGCACACGTGGCTAGAGTACCGGCGCTTCCCACACAAAAATCGCAGTAGAAATATTTAAGATTTTCAACAGATGTTTCTTCCCTTATAAGGATTTACATAATACGAAAAATATAGGGAGAGAGATCGAGTATGTACAGACTCGCATTTCTATTGTGACATCCATACTGTTCATCCATACAGATTTTTTATTTATTTAAGTACTGGGCGTATTTTAGATATTCGCGCCCCAAGGAAATGTATTTTACTGCTGTTGTTCTTATATCAGTCTGCTGAAAAGCATCAATTATACGATGAAAGCAAAAACAATCAGCGTTCTGGTTGCAGTCCGCGCACATCCCCACAGCACTCTCTTGGCAGGTCTGAAAATCCGGCTGAAGAGCCGCGCCCTGGCCTCCTGCTCCTGTTGCTGCTGTTGTTTTTCAAAAACAACATGAAGATACATATACAAAAATGTAACTTCCGTTTGAAATAATTGATGATATGCTACAGCAGCAGACACAACTTCCACTCACACACGCTATATAGTACATACGATGATATTGATACTCAAGTGTGGTAGAAGTGTAGCCATGGCTCAAGCTATGTATATATAAGGGGTGAATTTGAACTCTCATTTTAATGCATAATCAAATTATAAATAATAACTGTACCGGGCTTTCAACAACTTATCGATGGTACAGTAGGGTAGCATCCAGCAAGTTAGAACTGCACTTTCTGAGTGCTAGTTGGATAAAATATACAGTAATAATTATAAATATAATATAAAATACTTATAACCCATGGTTGAATATAATATTTAATATATAGTTTCAAAAATTAAAATGAAAAGGTAAATTAGTCTCAGATGCTTATCATGGGATAAATTTGTTTTTTTCCTTCTCTTTCTCAGCGATTTGAATTTACGCTTTAATTTCTGATTTATTATTACTAATTAAATTATTCAAATTGTTAAAATGAGTTTTTATAGAAAACAAATAAATACAATCAACTAAAGCTCTACAGATTACTTTTTCTGCTGCCTTAGTAAAATACAACCGGAAGCATATAAATATTCTATCGCCATCAACGTGTAGACAATCACTTCCGTCGACGAGATGCTTTCTTAGAAAAGTTCTTGGACTTCCATATGAAGACTAGCAGGTAATTGAAAGCTTTCAATGCCTAGGCTCTTTTATCTGGAGTCTATTGTTTGAGCAAAAGCCTAAACTTCATTACATGATTATGTTAGTGAGCGTCATCAGTATATGAAATACATATATAGAATATTCCGAGGGATGTCTGCTTGTGTGTGTTTATATTTGCTTAAGATAGAAAAATAAAGAGAGACAGAGAGAGAGAGAGAGATAAGGAAAAATGAAAATGGAATACCCTGAAATATTTATCATCTAACGATTCCTCAGACAAACAATGCGAATGCGAAATCTGCCGGATGCTGCACGTCCCATGCGTGCGTTGGCGTTGGGGCTATTTGTCAAACTGACGATTGCCGGCAATCAGCGCCGAGAATTGACAAATATCTATGTCTCTCGTACGGCTTGTGGCTGCTGTCAGAATTTGTCATAATTTTGTTATTTAGTCGCTGAGCTCGCAATGTGACTGAACCTTTTTCTTGATTTTTAAAAAGTGTCTAGCTTTGATATACAGCTCCGCTTATATTAAAGACCATTTAATTTGACTTCTTGTTGCTGGCCAACAATTTAATATTTTATGCTTGAAAATGCTTGAATTTATTTATTTTATCAAACTACTAACAATAGGAAATGGAAAGCAGAGTAAAAAACTTGTGCCAATTTCGAATTTCGCCATAAAAAATTGAAAATGTCAAAAACAACGTAAATCGTTCTACCAATTGGGAATTCAATGTGCGTTGTTGTTGTATGTCATACAAAACGTAGAAATAAACATTGAGTGTGCTTGTTGTGTATGTTCGCCCATGCCTCTGTCGCGTGTGTGTGTGTGTGTGTGTGTGTGTGTGCCTGTGTGTGCTGGTGGTGTTGGTTCGGTTTGGCCGTTGTCGGCATGTAGTTGACATCATTGATTGATTTAGCTGTCAATTGCATAATCACTCAAGCGTTATTGTTCAACTGCTCAGCCGACGCCTGCCGGCCCCGCCCACGGGCTGCGGGCCATGCGATTCTATCTGGCGCTGGCTCTGCCTTGGCCGGGCTAAAACAGGGGGTGGTTGACGGGGGGCGACGTAGAGTGACGGGGACGAGGGTACACATATGTACGTGGCCTGTCCACGTGTGTGTCGCAAATAAACCAGCTGCCGAGTGTCGGGCAATTGTCGGCAGGCTGCTGCTGTTGTTGTTGTTGTTGTTGTTGTTGCTGTTGATGATGTTAATGTTGTTGTTGTAATAGTTGTAGTTGCAAGCCGCAACAGCGTCAGCTGTCGGTGAGAGTGTTTCGCAGGCTGGCGCAGGCATAGGCACAAGCACAGGCACCAGGACAGGTCCAGGTCCAGGCATTGTCAAGGGCGTGCGTGTGTGTCGGTATGTGTGTGTGCACTCCGGTATGTGCCTCGCATATTGGTAGCAGCAATTGATGTGGCAACAAATTAACATGCCGCAAATGGAAGTAATGGCCAAGTGTTAATTGTTGTGTGAGTGCCGTCGATCTAACTGCCATACTCACACACATTTGCCCACTTGTGGCCGTGTCTGCCATTGCAATTTGGCGATGACGTCATTGAAAACGGATTCAATTAAAAACGACGTTTTAGACGCTGTGGAGTGGCCACAGTTTGCCCAGCTTGCTGGGTTAACGCTACAAAAATAATAAATTACCTTCGAGCTGATTGTTATTGTTGTTACCTCCTCCCATTCGTCTAGCTTCCCTCACACACAGCCAAACAACCAAGCCAAGTTCTGCTCAACGGGCAACAGAACAAGGCTCGTAAAAAATGGATATGTCAACGTCCGGCATGTCAACAAGATAACAGTGAAGTGAGTTGACCAAAGAACCTGCGGCAGTCAACAAAGAAAATAATAAATAAATAGAAAATAAAAAGAATAAATAAAGCCAAACAAAAGTTCAAATCAACCATTTACAAAAGTCAAACTGAAAGTAAGTTTTGGCTATTGAGTTCCTGGGCCCAACTCAAAGATTCGATACAATAAAATTGTATTTAAAAAGGTCATTTAAGATCATTTTAGTAAATACGAAATTAAATGTATAACAACTTAAGCTAAGAAGAAGGCGGAGAGCCATAAATTTAAAATCTAAAATTGATCTCACTCGACAATTGGTCTGCAGCTTCTCGGCAAAGTGAACTCAATGAATCTTGAATCAAGCCAAAACTCAGAGCGAAGGCACTATAACAAGCAACACGAATTCAATTCAGGGTCGTTCCGGACATTTCAATCAATTAAGGCTTAGGCGATTCGCTTTTAATAATTAGTTAAAAAAGATGTTAAATGTTGTTGCATATTCGGGACACTTTCGTGATTTTCTTTAGCTGATTTTTAGCTGCCAGTTGCAGGCAAATAAATTTAAGTTGGCGCCGCGTTAACAAGCAGTCGGTGGGCACTCGCAGCTGGGAGCTGCTAGCTGGCAGCTTGAGCTGCAGCTGCGAATGGAAATGCATGTGGGTGCTGCAATTGCAGCCAATGAATGCCTGTTGTTGCCGTTTTTGGTCAGGGGGAGGGCGAGAGACGGCGCGGAGCAGTGCCGGCAAGTTGCTGCAATTGCACGTCAGCGACATGTTTGTGCACTTGACAATTCATTTCATTGTTTGTAGATTGCATTTGTCGCCCCAGCTCCACCCTCAGCACAGCGTTCATACTGAAATTGTAAACGTTCATGTATGAGTGGTGTGTGTGTGTACGTCCTGTGCTGTTGCTGTTGCTGTTGTTGGGGGTTGCTCCGAAATTGCATTCACAGCACGCGACGAGCGCATTTCACTAGCGCCCGACGCGCACAAAACGCTGCAGTTTATTTCTCAGCAGCCTTTTGCTACCTTTTTCATGTTTTTCGTTTTTATTATTTTTCCTGTTGGCTTTTTTTTTGTTTCCTTTCTTTTGGCATACGAAAATGCAATTTTCTTGGCACTTTTGCCGAAAACTTGGACTTCGTTATTCTCTTGCCATTGTGTGTGTGTGTGACTGTGTGTGTGTGTTGTAGTGGGTGTATTCGTGTGCTTGTTTGGCTGCTCGAATTGCAGTATGCAGGTGGTCAACAGGTTATCCTGTGGCTGCCTGTGAGTCCTCGCTGCGCCTTGACTGTCCGCCTCTGCGTTTGGTGCCAGCTCTTAGCTCCCCTTTACCTTTGTCAGCTGCCTGTTGCCTTCTGCCTGCTACCTTCTGCCAGCTGCATTTATTTCCGCTTTTGAACCTTTTTGGCTAACCATTTTGTTTTCTTTGCTCTTTGCCTTTTTGTGCATTTTTTGTTGCTGCACTTTGCGGTTTTCTCATTTATTTGCTGCCGTTGCAACAGCAATAGCAACAACAGCAACAGCAACAGCAACCGTATAACGTTTGTCCAACATATTGCCATTGCCTGCTCCAGGAGACCGGGTTGTTGCTGTTGCTGTTGGCGCAGGAAATGACTTCAATTTGCTGTTAACAAGTTTAAAATTTCGAAATTGCTACGGAAATACACAACATGATTTCAACCTGGGCATTGGCGCACATAATTACTCAAGAGGTGTGTCCTGAAATGGAGCTTCCACACTCCAACAACATAAATATATACGAAAATAGAAGAGAAGCTCCAGCAGTTGCCACATTGTGGCATTCTGAGTCACAGCTGCAAAGTCCTTCTGATGACTTCGCTGCAGCTGCCGAGCTGAGCTGCGTTGAGTGCCGTCGCAAAGGACGAAAAAGGACGGCGACTAGTTGCTGCTTGGGGGAGAAAAACACAGATCATCCGCTTTACCAGCTACTTATATAACAAAGGCAAACTGTCTCAAGCTCCTGAACCACTTGCTCTTTCCCTAAGACAACTGTTAAACAGCTGTTGCTAGATGCCAATGAACTGCGGCTGCCAGCACTCAGAGCTGGCTGCTCCTTGTTTT
The DNA here is from genome assembly GCA_035047625.1 of Drosophila mettleri. Taxonomy (NCBI): domain Eukaryota; kingdom Metazoa; phylum Arthropoda; class Insecta; order Diptera; family Drosophilidae; genus Drosophila; species Drosophila mettleri. The sequence goes on from JAWNPI010000035.1 coordinate 17,598,668, forward strand.
CAGCTGGAAAATAAATTTCGCACCATTTGGCAAAATCTTTTGAGTTTCTGTGACACCGCCGTTCACGGCTGCGTCTTCACCCTGTCCGCTTGCTAGATTTATAAATGTGAGTACGTATACGTGATATGCCTAACCCGCACTCCTATCCGAGAGTGTCTGTCTGTCTACGATAAATCAACAATTAATCAAACATCATATGGCCGTCGGCATTTGCCAGTTGCCAGTTGCCAGCTGCTAGCTGCCAGCTGCCAACTGACAGAGCTTGGAGACAACGAACCAAACTGCGCCCAAGGTGTGCTCCGCTCTAAAATGCCTATATATCATTCTGGATGATGTTTAACATTTTGAATACGAAATGGCGCTTGCAGTGCGGAAACTTTTTATTTTAATAATGTATTTATTTCGAGCTATATTTGCATTTGAGGAAGGCAACTCCTCATACCTACTGTCTCTGGGTTATTTCTACTACTTGATGGTCTACTTCCCACGACAATTCCAGCTGGAGTTACATGAAAAAGTATTTCATTTCAATAGGAAACAGAAGATTTGACAGAGTCACAATTTCGTCAATTACGAAATTGTATTTAGCCTGAATTCTCAATCAGAGGTGTGCTTGGGAAAGTTTGGTTCTATTTAATCAAAGGAGCGTGTTGCAAAGCAAAATAAAATTGTTAATTACGCAGCAGGCCACAGTGGGTGACTTGGTTTCTTTTATTGGCCGGAATTGGCTTTGGGTTCCAGTTGTGGCACTTTGTAAATTGTCGACACTTTTATTAAATTTGTTGTGGCTTTTCGCTTTGCTTTTTGTTTTGCCTAATTAATTTGAGCACTCGACACAAAAACACGCGCAAGCAAATTAAGCACACACACACGCACTCACGCACACACACACACACATGTATATGCATACGCATGTGTGTACGTATATATATTTTTGTTATTTTAATCATAAAATGCGCGTGGCCATGTGATAGAGAGACATAAGCACATTATCTTTGGCTTGCGCCAGGGAAAGGTCTACGTTCTAGGGACAAATGTGTAAGTTGATTATTAGCCGGCAACGGCGAGCAGCGAAGGGGCTGCGGCTGCTCCCGTGTCTATAATTACGCTCGTGCCCAGAGCAAAGGAGGGACAGTCCATGTACGTACAGCTGAATACTAGCATTAGGCATGCATAGCTATTTAGTCACACAAATAACGCACATGCACAGCCCCGCCCCCGCACAGGTCTCACCCGCCAGGGTACACTCTATGGCTGATTTCATTAGAACGTGTGTGTTTGAGGATTTCGTTGCGGCTTCTCAATTATAATTTCATCCCTGCGCCCGCCATGTCCTTCGTGTGCTGTGCACCGCCAACAAAGAAATGAAATTAACTCAAAGCTCAAATTAAGTACATGTGTATATATATGTGTATATATGTGTGTGTGTGTGTGTGCGTGTGTGTGAGTGTCTGTGCACTTGCGACTTGAATAATCTAAGGCAATTAATCGGTTCGTCATTGCTTTGACTAAGTACAAACATGCAACTGTCGCTGTTTCTGCCTCGGCTGTGACGGCTGGGCCATTGTTGCCTTTGTTGCTAATGTTATGCGCTGCAATATGCAAATTAATCTCAAATTACAACGCATCGCACTAACTCGCTTTTCATAGCTGAACTAACACGCTCACGGCGTGCAACGCAGCTCTATCTCTGTCTCTGTTGCTCTCTCTCTCTCTCTCTCTCTTTCTCCCGCTGCCGTCTTTTGTCAAGCAGCAATCGCTGTAATCAAGCTTAATTAGGACAAAGGCAGCCGAAGCAAGCCTTTGATTATAAATTATCCAAGGTCTCCACAAATAGTTTGCCCTAGGCATAATTTTCGCTCTCATTTAAAAAGTTTGTCGCTTGTCAAAATGACTTTATAAAAATGCGACTAAATAATTTAATTTATTATATTTTTAATTCAAAATTCAAACTTATTACATTGTGAAATATAACTTTTAAGAGCTCTCAGACTTGTTCACATTCGTCCAGGTATTTCAAGCTTGTCAGATTCACTCTAACAATTTGAAATTAAAAAGTCATTATGTAAATACTGCTGCCAAAAACATATCAAATTGATATCAATCTTGGGACACGAGATTTTAAATGTATTCTATCAAATGTATTTGTGACCCCACGTGGGCGGCGCTTAGATTGAAGTGTATTTGGCCAGGCTCGAGCAAGCCAAAATCCAGACAAATTCAATCAATCAAACAAGAGGCAATGCCAATGCCGTTACGTGTTCGTAATGAAGTCTTGTCCAAATTTGCCTTTTCCTAAATTAGCACAAATGTTCTTTTTATGACTTTGACAGCGGCCAACGGCAACAGCAATAGCAGTAGAGCAATGGCAATGGGAGCGGTAAGGATGCTTTCGCTCAGTCTCTGTGGCTCTGTGGCTCTGGTCCTGCCGTTGTCTCTAATTTCTCATTAATTTGCAAGTGAAATCAGTGAACACGTCTGCCGTCCAGCCCCCCCACCCGTTACAGCGGCACGACAACGAGCAGAGCGTCGAGCGCACAAAACGTAACGACAAGCGAAACGAGACAATGGGGCGTATGAGTGCTGTATGCAAAAGGACAGCTGCGAGAGGAGCACGGCAGCACGGCAGCACGGCAGCACGGCAGCATCTGAATGTAGCTGAATGAATGCTTTCTAGGTGTTTGCGGTGGGTTTTCGAGTATTTCGCAAGCGACCGAATGGCCACCAACGTGAGCGTTGTCAACGCCACTGCAAAGTAAATAGGAAAAGAGAAACGAAGGACACGAAGGCACAGCAGGACAAGGGGTCGCCGCGACCCAAGTGCTTGCCGCAGAGGGTCGCGACTGTGGCTGACGCTCGGACTTAATTGAAAGGCGTTTATTTGGCTTTAAAAACGTAAATCAAATTCATTTAAATCTGCCCCCCCCCAGTCACCGCTGTGCTACCGCCGTCATCCTGCTGCCTTACTTCACCTTTGTGCTGCAATTACACGGCACTCCGCACTCACCACTCGCCACTTCGACAGTGCTTGACAGGGAATCCAGGTGCTGGTGTGGTGCTTGTGCTGGAACTGGAGGCGGCAGCTCATTTTATAGCTTGTATTTTAAATAAATGTTCAGCGTCTGCGTTCTGCGCTCATCTCCGCGTAGTTACCTTGCCGCAGCTGTGCGAATTCCAGCTCCTCCTACGCCACTTTGGGCAAACAAAAGGCAGGCTCCTGACACTGGCCGCCATTTGCTTTTGTTGGATTAGCTTTGATTAGATTTTTCCCCTATTTGCCGCCGCTGATGCCAGAGTGTCACTCAGTGGACGAAGCACATCTGACGGCTGGCTCACGACTCTATTGGACCATGATTATAGTACTTGCGAGGCGTCCTTTACTGCTGCTTGCTGCTAATTTTTTTGGCTTCAGCTCTCTCAGTTGCCTGAGTGCTTTAAAATAACATTTCCGTATGGAGGCTGCACCTGCGGCCCGTCAGGTCGCACATAGGCCCGCCGAGCCAGTCATAAAGCGGGGGCCACTCAATCTGTGTGACTCATTGTGTCAAATTATTTTGAGGATTTATGCGTTGGCAGCTATTTTTTATGCCTTGCCTTGGCGCTTACTTTAATGGCAGTCAATTTATTGCCAATAAATTTGTAGCCAAAAAGTTTAGAGCAAGGCCAGCAAAGCAGCAAAAATTTCAAACATTTTTATTTGCTCCAGTGATAAACTTGCAACATATGTGCGCGCCGGGTTGAGCGCCCAAGACCGAAGACCCAGGCCCCAGGCCCCAGGCCCAGGGCCCCAGGGCCCGCTTTTGGCAGCGGCTCAACACTGCCAAGCTGCCGGCCAAGGGCTGCGCTGTGGCAAAGCCAAAACTGCACTTAAATTCAATTTGTGCCGCGCTGCCTGCGAGTGACAGCCGCAATGCGAGAGGACTGATACGAACTGTAGCCGGAGCTGCGCTGGTGCTGAGCTGGAGCTGGAGCTGAAGCTGGATCTGGATCTGTAGCATAAAGTGCCATTTTAAATGGCAGCCAAAAATTGTCGTCTTCATTGCAGCATAATTTCTGCCGCTGCTGTTGCTGCTTTGTTGGCGCGATAAAAAAGTTGCTCCAGCTCTCAGTTACCCCTCTGCTCTGCTGGCGAGCCTTTATTCGGGTTTTCTGTTGATTTAATTTTAAATGGTGACGGCGGCCTTCGCCGGACTCTTCATTGCGCACCGAAGCAATTTTATTTATATATTCGAGCCGCTGCAGGAGAGCAGCCGAGGGGCTATGGCTTGCAAATTGTTTGGCTTGCCAACTGAGAGCCGTTTAGTTGGCCCTCGGCGCAGGACAATGCCAGTGCGCCATTTCCATTTAGCTCAGGTCTGCGGCAGCCAGTCAGTGAGTCAGTTAGTCCGTCAGTCCCCCTGTCCGTCAGTCAGCCATTGTCGACTGTCGGTCGGTCACTCAGTTAGTTGCTCGTTGGGTGCAGACGCAGAAGTTGGCACAGTGCTTGTCAAAAGGCAGCCAACCATGTTTGGCACTCGTGTTTAGCCTTTTTGTCAATTTTAATGAATTAATGCGTATTTTATGTGAAAAGTTGTTGCCATAAAGCTGCTGCCGCGCGAACGTAAAGTAAATTAAATAAATTTATGTTGCACGCTCAGGCGTCGAGTCTAAGCGGATTTGTTCTCTATTATCTAAACATTAGAGGGCTCGGCCCTGCTATTGATACAAAATCTGTACAAATTGAAAATGGGTATGGAAATTGTTTTCAATTTAATGATTTGCCTGCCTGGCTGCTTGGCTGCCTGGCTGCCTGACTGCCTGGCTACCCGCCTGGCGGCTGCCACCGCGCAAACTTCTCAACGAGCGGCCATTAAAATTATATTAAAAAGTTTACACGGCAGCCGTTTGGCCTATTTCAATTTCAATGCTGACAGTTTTGGGCCTCGGCGCGAGCTCTGCCACGCTTTTAATTTGCGTTTAATGAAGTGGCATTTTAAAGCCAGATGTCTGGCTGCTACTCACCATATATAGCCCAAGCTGCGGCTTGCTCTCGCTCTATCGAGCGGTGCAGCCTCTTCGCATAGGACAACTTTTGACACTTGCCAACAAATATAAATTGTTGCAGGCAGCGTGAAAAAGTGTCAGGCTTTTGCGGTTGCTGCATTCGGTGCTGCTACGGCTACAAAAGTCCCAAGACTCATTTTTCACACCCAGCAAAGATTTGGGCGGCAGCAGGAGCCAAGTGGCTGGCTGGCGGCTTGCTCACTGACTGACTGACTGACTGAGTGACTGAGTGACTGACTGACTGATTGTGCAGGCTCTGGGGCAAAAGTTTTTCGCATTAACTTCCGCTGCACGCCGCGTCGCGTTTGAATGCGATTTTGATTTGTCATTCGTTGCGTCGTGACAAAAGCCGACGCCTACTTAGTGCGACGCGCACAACTTTTTGCCATTTCCATTTCCGCAGCAGCATTCAGAAATGAAAGCAGCTCCATCAGACGCCAGGCGCCCACTTGTCGCCGATCATTGGTTTCCGTTTCTAGCCAACCCAGCTGCAAGTCGAACTCCGCAGCTCTTTGCGGCGACGTGCACAAGCGCATTTTGAAGTTTATGAAACAGCAGCAACAGCCGCGCCGAGCCGGGCCGGTGGCAGCGGCGACAAATCCAACTTTTTGAATAGATTAAGTAGAAAGTTTTGCTCATTTTCAGCATCGCCTCAATTGAGAGCTGCTGCCTAAGCGCAGACGAACTGCATCACCTATGTAAGTCCGATTGCCCAAAAAAGAAGTCAGCAGCAGAGGACGGGCACACAGCTGAAATCAAAACTTTCTCAAGTATCATTAAAACTAACCGAAAAATTGGATGGCGCGAGCGAGCGAGTGAGTGAGTTCTCCTTCCACTCGTCGCTGCCTTCATTCAGCCATTATCTTGTTGATTTCACCGCTTTGGAGGGGTGGCACCTACGTGTGCTGCCTTATTGCAGCAGCAAAGGTCAGGATCCCTTTGTGAGTGAATCTGCTTCTGCTGCTGCACTTAAGATATGTTTTGCAAAGTTTTTCCAGCAGCTAGCAAAGTTAAGCCCTTTTTTGGCAACAATAGGCAGGCTAGCAGCGACTGCGTTGACTGCCAATTATGGTGCGCACAAAAGTATGCTACAGAAAATGTTATTCAATTATTTTTCTCTGCCAATGCAATCAAATGAGAACATGTTGATAGACTCATATGGAATCCGACTAATCGCGCCGCTCACACTCACGAGACACCGTGTGTATGTGAGCTGCGCTTATTACCGACGGTCAGATATTATGATGAGAGACCGTCCATAAATATATTGCATCTAATTAATTAATCAGCCAAATATAGCAGACTGTGCCTGCTCGTTAAGTGCGTCTCCTTAATTGCATCAATCTTGGCCGCATAGCTCAGCAAGCAGCTGTAATTTGAGCAAGGATCGCCTCGAGCTCGTAATGGAAATCAATATTAAGCCCCCCACCCCGATGACAACGAACGCCATTTGAATAGCTGGTGTCGATTGGCTCCATCTAATTTGTTTCATGAGGCCATTGGTCCACTCGAGCTTCATTCAATAGACAAATTATTTATTAGCCAACTTTGTGGTGCGTCCACTGTAGGCTGCGTGCTTATGGGCAAGAGTTGGGTTATAAGGGCAATCGCCCTTATCTGCGGTATCCGAAACATCTTCTGAGCCTCATTTAATAAGCAGACGATGAACATATTTTGACCAAATAATTGGCATGATTAAGTGCCCGCTTCAATCGAAAATTGCATTAGCTGCGACTGCTATGGAAATTAAGTGCAGTGTAAGGTGTGTAAGCCTTATTGAAAAAGAGCCAAAATTCTGAGATTAAGAAATTATATAATACCTAAACTGACTGCGCAAGGAGTTTTCTAATGAGTTTCAACAGTGGCAACACAAGCCCGCAAAAACTTTAAGATATTTACATAAGAACTTGTGCTGTCGTTAGTTAAAACCACGCCGACACAGACGCACACATATATGCAGGGACACATATCTATATTTATCAAAGTATTTGTTCTTCTTCTTGTTGTCGTTGGTCGGGTAAAAACTTTTAGTTAATTAAAAAAAATAAATAAGCAGCAGCAGCGGCAACAGAAGCGGGGCAAAATTGTTGTATAAATTTTGCTCCTCTTGTGCGACTAAATGAAAAATCTACCCATGAGTGTTGTTAACCTGATGAAAAGTAGGTAAGACCTTAAGCGAAGCAGCCAACGTTGACTGAGAGCGACTCTGATATAGAGACTGAGACTTTGACTACGACTGCGACGCTGGCATTGGCAGTGGCAGCGGCGGCGGCGGCGGCGGCGACGATGGCACCGGCAGCGGCAGCGGCAGCACATTTGCGATTATTTCCCACGCGGGCACTCAAAACATAAAGAGCAATAAATTAAAAGCTAAGGCCACAGACTACGGCTAAGTAGGAGAACTGCCATGACAACGACGACAACGACGGATGGGGATGAGCGCGTGGAATGGCAGGCATCAGCGACATCAAGGATTCTGATGAAGCAGCTCGCGAGCGTCCTTCAAGACGCTAAAAATCAAATAAGGGAGCCCGAGCACTCGCCCCCAGGCAGCTACTTTAGGTGCAAATGAAAAATGTAATTATTTCGTAGATTTGCGTTCACAAAAATAAACACGCGGAAAATGTTACTATTTGTCGGCCTCGGGGTCCACTTGAACAGTGAGAAATGAGAAATGGGCGGGCTACTGCTCCGGCTGCTGCTCACAGCCTAATGAGCAAGAGGAAAACGGGAGAAACTTAAAAAGGCAAAAAGGCCCATAAAATGTTAAATAAATAAATAGTGGCTGACAGAGCATTGGCCCAAATGAGAGCAACTTTTGTAGCTGTCGTTGGCAAAATCTCAAGGAAATTAGCGCATACAACTGGCGGGCTTGGCTCAGGTGCACAGGGGGGTGTGGCTCTGCCCGATAGAGACCGGCGCTCGCCAGCCCCGCCCGGCTGCTGCTCATTAATTAAGAAAGTGGCAAATGAAAAGCCAGCAAAACACGCTTCAAATTAAGGGGCTTCCTAGTGCGACGACGACGACAGCGCGAGCGACTCGCTTGCCGTTGACCTGTGGACGATGGGCGATGGGCGGTGGCTGGTGGTCGGTGGTCGGCTGGCGTATGTATTAGTGGCAGCGGTCCGTTCGTACTGCGAATAAATCAGGTTTTATTTGCTTTCACTTGTTCTGCTCTGATATTATGCTTTCCCCATTTCCATTGGTCTTGAAGGGCGCTTTGTTTGCTGCCGCGTCGCCGCTTGTGGTTTCCCGGCATGGGGGCCCGCTGCATTTTGTTGTTGTTGTTGTTGGCTCAAACAAAAAAGTCGAAAATTAAATTATTAATTTATTGCCCGTTGCTCGAAGCCCCGGCAGAGCGCCACTTTCTATGGCCCGGCCTTCTTTTCAGCAAAAACAAAAAAGGCAAACAGAAAAGAGCCAAAATAACCTGCCCGTTGCTGTGGCGCCACATTCTGTGGCTTTCCTCAGCTCAGGCCCCCACGGCTTGCTAATTATTCATAAATAAAGCGTACATAGGCCGCTGATGCTGCTGCCGCTGTTGCTACCGCTGGCGTTACCGGTGCCAGAGCCAGAGCCAGTGCCGGCGCCTACGCCGCTGCCTGTGCCGGTGCTGGGGAATAGCAACTCGGACTGGGCACAGCATTCGACGTTTGTTTATTTATTTAATAATTTGCACAAGTGCCGCAAAATGTTCTTTGATTGAAGTTAATGCGCCAGCCAACAAGCAATTCGCTCGCACTGCCACAGAGCCAAATGGCGAAGCTGGGCTGTTGGCCTACTTAGGTCCTCCGATCGCAGCCGCAATGAAAAAGCAATTAACAGCGTTAAATGCTCATAGATATATCAAATTAATTTCCATGTTTACCAAATAATCAGAGCATACAAACAAGCAGCCCGTTTGCTCAGTTTCTATTTGCCTTGCCCCATTTCGCTTTGAGCTTGCTTTTGTGTTGTGGCACTCGAGTTATCATTGCATTTCTGAGTGGCGTTCTTCTGCCACTGATTAAACTAGTTTAGAATATGAAGACAAAAAAGAACTTAAGCAAAAATAATATACATTTTGAGGGGATAAAGTTAATGTAATTTTAATTAATTAAGAGGATTATTTGTTATAAATAAGCTACAGTTAGACTTAAGTTCATGCAAACGTATATTGTGTATTTATTGAATTAATTATTTGGTTGACTTACGATATTTCTCCGAATGGTGTGAATGCATCTTTCAGCTGCTGCGTTTCTATCTCAGCACTCAAGTCGCCCACAAAGATGTGAAACTGTTCTGCAATGACAAAAGAGACAAAAGACAAAGGCAATTACAAGAAGGAACGCTCACAAGTTCGACTAAAACTAATTAAGCGCCTGGCAACCAAAACTCATCAGCTTAAGCCTAAGGGTAAAACACTTGACGTACACTTGAGACACACATGGGAATCGTTGGCAACTGTTGCCCGTTGCCGCTTGCCAGTAGCTCGTTGCCGGCTACTGAAATCGCAACGTCCAATTGTGGAAGTATTCGGATCTCCACTCGTGGCTCATTTTGGGCTTGACATTATCAAATGCCGCTTGTCGGGCAGCCTGTGCAGCTCTCGTCCGGCTTAGTTGCGTTGTCGAGTTGTTTGGCAAGCGGCGCTCCCAGTCAACACTTCAGGGCACCTGCTGCTTCGGCTACTTTGGCCAAGCCATCTGGTAGCCGCAGATACTGGGTTATATGGTCATACGTCCGACAGGGGCTGTCGCCTCGGCTGCGACGTGCCAACAGCAGGTGGTGGACACGAGACACGAGTGCCGTCCAAGTGTTGTGGCGTGTCATGTGTGTCTCTATGCAGACGCCAGGCGCTCGCAGATGTAACAATTTTCTCTACTATCTCAGTTGGCTGGCTCGTCTCTTGTTGTTGCAGGTCCTTCCGGAGCTTCGGCCCGTGTCCGTGCCAAAATGACATAGTTTCGTATTACAAGGAAATTGCACTTGAATATGTCAGTCAGTAGCGAAGGCGGAGGCGAAGGCAGAGGCAGAGGCAGAGGCAGAGGCAGTGGCAGAGGCAAATGTATGAATTGCTGAGTGGGCGTGGCACTCATTTGCTGCCACTGCGCGCTGTGTGAACATGAGCCGTGGAAACAGCGTTGACAAATATGCCAAAAAAACGTACTTCCCACCATGAGCCGTGAGTTTACTAGCTCCGACGGCAATGATTCCCTTTGCCCAGTGCCCTTGCCCACCCTCCTGGCCATTTGGCTCATCGTGTCTGCAGCTGGCTCCGGCCACGTTTAAGCTGCGCGTCGTCCCGTAGCTTGGCACGCGCTCCTCCATTTGTCCGGCTAAACGGCAGGAAGTTGTGCTAAGCGTCATTTCCGTTGTTTTGAGTGATTGCAATTGAGATACGGTTTTTGTGGTCTCTTTTTTCGGGTTTCGGTTGAAGCTCTGCCACTTCGCATAAGTGCTTCGAGTTGCACTAAACCGATGTCTGATGTCATGCTCTGGGATCTGTCATGCTTTACGCTTAATATAATTTAAACAGCTGATTATTAGCTGCCAAGCGTTGGCGTTGACTACACATAGAGACCTTTGACAGTTCACGAAATATATCCTTAAAACTTTAGATTGTAATATTCCCTTATGTAAATGCCAGCATCAATAGTTGTTCAATTTATCTTGTCGAAACATTCTCTGTGCAACTAAATCTGTTTCAGTCGACAATTTATTGCCCCGAGACTAGCAAAGTGCAGCTGGCGAGCTCGTTACACAGCCCCACAACAATGCGCTCGACCATAAACAACAGGCCATAAACTTCAAAACGAATTCACACAAAAACCTTTTTTCGGTCCGAATTTAGTCGATTGGTCAGCCGAAAACAATTAAATCAGCGCATTTCATTTAGCAACGGGAAAAAAGAGAAAGGATTTACACATCCGGTCTGGCATGTTGGCCAATAAAGTTCCAGTAGATAAAGTGGCGGTTACTGACCTATGCTCGCGTCTATAATGATGTCGATGGTTCTGCAAAGGACTTTGTCGGACCAACAATTAATCGCCTGCAATCTGGGCAAAGCATTGCCAAGCATTGCCATCAAGGAGCCACATAAAAAGGGCGAGTCAAACTTCAAAACGTGGCATAAAGCTAGACAAAGCCAGGCGGAATGAATTCACAGCCAAACACCAACAGACGAAAATGAGCAAACATCAAGCAGAAGGACTCGCAGGAGGCGAGGACGGAAATGTAATTCAACATAAAAAATATCGTAAATCTTAAATTAGAAATTTCGCACATTAAAAACTTGGAAATTGCATTTAGCTGCCGCTGCCGCTGCCGCTGCTGTTGGTTGTTTTCGCGGTGTTTGCATGGCCCATTCATAGAATCGTGGGCAAACGAGCTGAAATCCCTCAACAAAAATGCCTAAAAGTTAGGGCATTGGGGCGTGGCCGCTGCGGGTGGGCATAAAGTCCATTGGCGCACATTTTTAATGAGTTGGACATAAAAAAGTTTGAGCTTTTCGAAAAGCCTGCGTTGAAATGAAGCCAATGAAATACTGACACACACACACGTACACAGATACAGATACAGAGCGCTGTGGGCGCCAGCTAAGCATTGTCTCTGCTCGCGTTTGTTTGAGTCTCGTTGCCTTTGCCCTCGTCTGTTGTTTTATTACATAATCGTGAGTCAATCAGCGACCTGGGACAGACAGTCAGTGGCAGCGGGCGGAGTGCGACCTTCATCAATGCAAGTCAGCTAATAAATACGTGCAGCAGCCTCTCCTCTGGGATCATTGAGCACAGCAAAAGCAGTGGCTTCTGGCGTGCCTATTGAATTACATTTCACTGCATCGCTTACCGCTTCAATTTGGCTCAAACATTTTGTCATTTATAATTGAATTGTGAGCCCATCAAATTGCATGCGCATACGCCCCGTGTGCAATGACCCTATTTGTGAATGGCCGTCGAATTGTGATTGTAATTTGCCTCAATTTAGCTGTCATTATAGCACTTTAGTCGTTGCGCATCAATTAGAGATTCGTTTTCGCCAGTGCATCCCTAATCCAATCACAATTTAAACGTTTCCATTCAATACGTGAGGTCACAATTAGTCTCTAAAGCAAACGATATCGATGCTTTGTGTCGCTGTGTATAGATAATGATTAAATATAGTTTTATAACTGCAGCACTGAAGAGCTGATCAGAGACTTTCCAAGAGCAGCTTCCAACATTTTCAAAAGACTACCTTATATGATAGCCTGCTCTCAGAGCATGCATTTATATATTTTGGGCAAAGTGTTTACCTTCATTTGCGTGCAGTCAGTATAAAGTGAACTCAAGTGAAGCATGTGGTAATGGAATGTTGTGGCAGCCGTCGTGGCTGGCTCGGCCCATCCCCTGCCCTTTTCTGATGGGGCGTACATTTTGGCATATGTCCAATGCGCGAACTGAAACCGGACTGACTACAAATGTGGTTGAAATGTACGCGAAAAGCGGCAAACCGCAAAAGTAGCTGAACAAACACAAATGTGCCAGGCCAAATCGTTGGTAACTAACATAAAAAACCCCTGTGCACACGCCTAGGGCAGGGGGACTGAAGGTGGCTAAAGGTGATGGACATATGAATACTGTAAGTATGTGTGTGTGTGTGTTTGTCCGGGCCATGCCATGTTTTCTCGTTTTAATATCTGTGCATTAGTGTGAGTGGAGCAACAAATGCAAACACAAATACAAATATAAACACAGATGCTAACTAACCACAGCGATTGGCCATGTGTGTGTGTGTGTGTATATATATATTATCTGTGTGGGCCACTCACAGCGCGCTCGGCAGCCTGGCAGCCAAACACAAACACACGCAAAGCGGGATTACAACGTTGGCGAATTTTGATGTATTTTCAACGGAAATAATGTTACACTGGCACTTGTACCTCTTTATGGCAACACCCGCAAGACACACTGCCAACACCGCCCCCCGTCAAAGCTGCCCCCGTACGCCGCCCACCGACAACAATAAGTGCGGCGACCAGCAGAGCCCATTGTTGGTTCGAGTGGCGCTTGCATGGCTCAAACTATACTCACTGCATCATCCAAAACAACAATGGCCCTGATAAAAAGGATAAAAGCGTAAGTGGGCAGAAGTCCTGACTCGAATTGCTGTACATTTTTCATATGAACACTCGACTGTAAAATGCATTGCCTCTTGAATTAAATCAACAACAACTCAAACTGAATGCCCTCCATGGACACAGCAATATGCGGAAGTGCTCCGAAAATATATTCAACATTATGGCAATGCCCAGCCACAGTTTTGACCGCTTACGCCATTGTTATCGATGTGTGGCCTTAAGACACGATTTACAACCCACTTTTCTGCACTATGCAACAGGCTTACTATCGTGGTAAACACCATTGAGCAGTGCATAGAAAGCACAAGGATGCTCACCTCTTAGCAACTCAATCAGGTTCATCTGTTGGTTGTCCTTAGGTTTTAAGTATAACAAGAAATCAAGGCTGGGGCTGCTCGGCTGAAGTCCTCCAAAACTAAGCCGATTATGATATTGATTCATTTACATTGATTCTATATAAGACATTAATTCATGCTGAAAAGTTGCCTCGGTTGTAGTGATGGCTAAAATGCAGAAGCCCTAATGCTTGTTTGCCTACTTAACAATCTCAGACTTGACTTACTACATTTGATTTGCCGAAATTACATGGACTGCTCCTGAAATGTATTTAAATTTTAATTAAACCAGAAACATTTAATAGCAATTGTATACTTAAATGCAAGTAAAATGAATAGAAGCTTAAGCAACTTCATTGCGTTGATAGAATATCAAGTATTTTAAGTAGAAAGCGTTTCGAAAAAATATTTCTTGGAAATCTTAATAATCTATTTTCTGCAATATGTGTAATGCCATTCAAGCCTTTCTTACTATGTAATTCTATTTATATCAAATATATTGTTAAACCTATTTACGCGTGGCACAAATACCCATATCATTAAAAGCATTTCAGTCGTTAGAGGACTAAAAAGTAAAAGCGTTGCGAGCCGTTGCCGTCAAGGCTTTAATGCTCACGAAGCTCGCGACCTCAAAGCGCATTATGTGTTGTAAAAAGTATTACTTACTCACACACACATACGCAGATAGGGGTCTTGCGAAAAAGAGGGGGAAAAAACTAATAAGCTTTTGTGCAATTGCGAGCAGTTGCGGTCTTTTCTCGCCAACGAGTTGAAAGCTAATTCCAACACACGGCACAAAAGGTGGCACAAACAGACGAGATATACCTATTGTGTGTGTGACGGGCATATGCAAACGTCGAATGGTGTGCGCAACACAATGCAATAACAGCAACAACAATAACAGCAATAACAGTGCAACAATAAAATCAAAAGGATTTCAGCAGCCGCAAATGCACATGGCGTATGAATGGCTGGCTGCCTTGGAGGTGTGGCTGCTGATGTGGGCTGTGAGCTGTGGAGCCCGGACTACGGGCTGCGGACTGCGGACTGTGGGCTGTGGGTTGTGGTGCGCGCGGTGCATTAACACACGGGCCAATAAGTATGCAATGCGCTGTGACATTTTTAACGCCGTCAACAAAGCCAGCGGCAACAACAATGTCGACCAGCTAACCAAGCCCCCATCCGCGTTTCCCTCATAGCAGCGCTTGGTCTGATGCTGCCGCCGTCTGTTGCGCAGGAAATCACGATTACAACGAGTCAAAGCACCTAACACCCATGAGCAGCAGAGAGTGCTGTGCTCCGCAGCGCTGCTAACCGCGCTTCATGTGTCTCTGCGCGTAAACGTGCCGCTATTTGCATGGCGACAAAATTAGATTTAAATATGGCACACCCGCCGGCCTTCCGTCAGGCGGTCGCTGCTGGCGAAATGTCAGCGCATGTCCTGCTGCTGATCAAAATGAGCTAAGCTCCCGTAGTGCCCTGCAGCTGCTGCACATGTCGAATGGTTGCTGCAAGTGCTTTGAGCTTCTTTGCCACATTTACGTTGCTTTTAATTGGCGTTAAAAGGATGTTCTGCATGCAGTCTCGATGTGGGGCAGAATCCGGGCACAGGCGACTGTTAGTGGAGAACATAGAAATTCTCTTTTAACACTCACTGAACACGGAGTGTTTATTGAAATCGAAAACAACAATAAATGTAATTGGAAAAACTCGTTCAATCCCTGGAAGGATTTACGTGGATTTCATATAGTTCATGCTCTCTCTCTCTCTCTCTTTATCTCTCTCTATCTCTCTTTGAGTTCGGCTCTCACTATCAATGCTAAATCAATTCGATTTCATATTTACGTTTATGTGAAAACTTTGTCAATGGAACCATGTAGCGCAACTCAAAATCAACGCGGACCAAATGATAGAATTCATCTTAGGAAACTCGTGCAATATTGATTTTGAATTGAGCACAACCAAATGAGAAATATGAGGATTTTAAAAGGCGTTCTCAGGCCAGTCAACACATAGAGGCAGGGAAACTGTTCCCATTGCAAATGAAAAGTCACACCCGAAAGAGTTAGAAATTTTGTATATATATTTTTTGTGATTACACCCATCGTACTCGGCAGCAGCGCGTCGGCTGTCTTCATCATTATGAAACGTAAAACGAAAGCGATTTACAGTAATGCCAACACTTTGCCGCTCCCCCGCGCAGCAATCCCATGTGCCGTGGCCCACACACCCAGCTGTACACTCCACGACATTGTTGTTAAATGAAGAAAGTATTTTTCAAATGCGAATTTCCGTTATGCGCATCGCGTTGAGCATGAAGACATTTTTGACTATTGTCTGCCGCACAGCAATACGACGAGCAGAAAGCTCGAAAAACAGCAACAGCAACAGCAACAATGTCTGTGCTGTGAAACTATTGCCAATGACAACGACAACGACGACGACGACGACGACGACGACAACGACAGCGACAAGGACAACAACGACGACAGCGATGAGGAAGACGTTGATGATGGCAAGCGCTTCCGCTTTTGTTGCTGTTGTTGTTGTTGTTGTTGTTGTTGTTGTTAGCGTCCTCGTTGTCGGTGCTCTGTGTGCTCGACACACAAAACATTGAATGACATTATCCTTTATTGCTTATCCCATGCTTTGCGCTCTTTACGCTCCGTGCTCCATGCTTGGTGCTTGGTGCTTGGCGCTTGGGTTTTCGCCGACAGCTGCGCTCTGCACATTGGCACGCAAATGGCAGAAGCAGGACATGAACTCAGTCCGTTTGGTCTAGGCGAAAGTCAAAAGGGCAACGCGGCGTATGCGTTATATTAACTATGACACTGTCGAGCGCGCGAATCGAGTGCAGTGTCCCAGCGGCGAAGCGAACGAGGGCCGGGGCTACGCGGCCAGCCGCATTGTGTCCGCCAGGACAAACTTTTTCATTTCCCCGCGGAAAAATTTTCAAAAATTTCATTTCACAATGTCTAAAGAAAAACTTTGGGCCAAAGACATAGAAACTAGTTAGAACTGATTGCGGAGGGGACGGGGTCAACAAAGCTGAAAGTCGTGTCGTTCGTTTGGCTAGTTGGCTCTACTCTATCTGACACTCTCCCTCCCTCTATCTCTCTATCTCTTTCACACACACTCTTCCAGTGTTCCACACTCGACAAACACCCACACACACACACTCACCCACTGAGAAGACAGAGGCAAACGCATTTCAGCGAAATAAAGTATTCAAATAAAATATGCTAAAATCTTTGAAGTACTTCAAATAGCAAGAATTGAAAAAGAAACAAACTGAAACGAAAAGCGAAAATAAAATAAAAATTGAAAATGGAAATGGAAATGGCACACAGTCGAAAAGTTTTGCGTTTGGCTAAGTTCGACTTCGAGTAAAATGGCAAACGCGCATAAAAACCATAGACAGGCATAAAGAAATGGCTGGAACGAGGGCTAGGGCAAAGGCAAGAAATAGACTAGGAGAACTGCAGAGAAAAGAAAAGAAACGAAAAGAAGCGAAAAGCAAAGGCGAACCAAAAAGTAAATATCGTTTATGTTGTCATAACGCGCTATGCCCAGCAGCCACAGCTGCTTCGCATGGCTCGCATCTCGCTCCGGCCATTCTGGGCCTTATCATTTGAATTTCTCGACGTGTTTGTCGAGCTGAGGCTGAGGCTGAGGTTGAGGCTGATGCCGATGCTGAGGCGATAAAGATGCGATAAAGTGAGAACAAGTTTGCGAGATGTCTGAGACAAAGTTTTGACCGAATTTCGCAGTTTGCGAGTCAGTCCCGCCCGATCCTTGACGGACGTTTGCTTGCCAAGCGAAATTGCCAATTTGTGTAAATTATTAGTTCAAGTGGCTCAGCAGCGAGAACTAAATCGGATATCGCATTGCTGGTCGCCGGCTCAGGCTACGGCTGATTGTTGAATTCGCTTTGAGGTCGCTTTATAGCTTTTTATGCCGTTTTGCTGCTGGGAAATGTTCAATTTAATATAAATAATTTAATTTGATTATTCGCATCGTGACGCATCTGAGTGCATGCATGTGTCGTATGGGCGCTCGCCACGCCTACTTTTAGCATACTTAATTAAGCAGAAATATTGCAGCAAAGTTTCCAATGCGCAAAAGTTGAGAAGCAGCCAACAAAAATAACATACAGCAAATTGTATTAAAAATTCATATTTTCCTAAATTTGTTTTCACAAGCTGTCTAAAGAGGGTGTGAGTGTGGGTGCGAAAAGGAAGGGACAGAGCGAGAGTAAGAGAAAGAGAGCGAGAGAGGGAGAGGGAGAGGGAAAGGCCTGGTCCCACATATGTAAAATGCACAGCTGTTAGGTTTAATTTAACTGCAAATAATATATAAGCTATTCCATCTACGTTACGTTATGCATGATGTGTGCAAGTGTGTGTGTGTGTGTGTTTGGAAGTGTGTCTGTGTGCGTACGAGTTTTGTGGGTATTTGTCTTGTGTGCTATTGTTAGCTTTTCGCTGCTTTGCCTGCTGCTGGGAAACTCAAACACGCAACGCTCATGAGTTGGCCCAGAAAATTGTTAACCAAATTTTTGGCTTGCTCGCCGGGCGACAGAATTTATGCATGTTAAATTATGAATATATGTGAACATTTAATATATGACAGTAGCAGCCTCAGCAGGGCTCACATGCACAAAAATTTTATGTTTCATACATACATTCACTGCATTCGCGCTTTTGCAATACGATTTGTGTGCGGCCAACTTTTAGGCGCAAATTTCACGCTGATTATGACATATGCATGTGTGTGTATGTGTGTGTGTGTGCGTGCTGGTGATGACTCCATTTACACTGTGCCGCCAGCAACTTAGTCAATATTACAAGCCATACATATCCCAGACAGCCGCTGCTATTTCAATTATTATGGTTGTCACAGAGCCGAGTCAGCTCTTGCTTTTTGCCTTTTCGCTAATAGATACTAAAAGGAGCACGGTTCTCCGCGCCTGGCCACTTAAATGCAATTAGTATATTATTTAGTTCTAGCAAAAAGTATATAAACTGAAGCTAGAAAAAGTGTGAAGAAAAGCAGTAAAACTAAATTACGCTGCTTTAGAGTAGCTCACAAGGCTAATCACTGATGATTGCTTTGTTAGATTATCACAAAAATGTTTAAGTCCATCTAAAAGTACAAGTGTTTTATTCAATTTATTTAGATATTGATTTATAAAATGTATTTCAGAGTGATTATTCTGTCTCACATCATATTATACAAATATTTCTGCCTTAGGTCTCAGGTCGTTCTTTTCATATAAACTGAGTTCGAACTGTCCGCAATTCCATCTGAATTTGTCAATAGGACTCGGAGAAGTAGAAACAATTTGCAATTGCCAGCCTTGGCACTCTTGCTTTTTATAACTTGAATATTTTTGGTTTTATTGTATGCTTGGAATTTTGTTCTTTATTATATTTTGCTTTGATACCTTCACTGGCATAACAAGGACTAAGCACCATGGCAGCAAGCAGATCTTCTGTGCTGCTGGTGCTGTTTACAATTAATATGTCAAAGTTCACACATGAGGCATTTGGCTTTGCAGACAACTGCAGCTGCATGTTTTGTTGTGGCGCAAGCTAGAGTCCGCAGGTGGAAGTCTCTCATTTACGCAGCGCTTAGTGTTTGTATTGGAATCCTGTGTATTGGTTGTTGACATCGTACATATTTCGCTGTGAAGCTGACTTTTTGTATGCTGGCCTGTAACCATCATCATATCAACATTTGCTCTCGAAAAGGGCGCGTTGATTTGACCTGCTCTATGCATACACCATCGTTGCCATAACGTTCAATTTGCTGGTGCAAAACCAATGCAAACGGCAGACCACAAGAGCACACACGGCAGAGCCACTGCAAAGGGACTTTTTGCCAGCAGGCGAGTACAAGGATGTGGTAACTGCGAGACCTTAGGCTAAAGCAGTTCTAGTCAATTAGTAGCGTGCAACGGGTCTTATACGCAATATTCACATATTTTGCGAATGCCTTCATTCGCCCCATTCTTCAGGCAAGCCAATTTCAATCGCTCTCCCTCTCTCTCTCTCTCTCTCTCTCTCTCACTCTCTATCTTTCTCGCTCTTCTGCAATTTCTTTCGTGTCTTTGTCTTCTTCTTCATTTCCTGCTTGTATTGGCCTCTTCATGTGTATTGCCCCTTGAACTTTTGCAATGCACACACTGAATGGCAAGCCACATTTATTGATGTCTCAATTTCCTCTTGGCAAATCACCTATTAGGAATCGACAGGCAGCTTCTTGCTGTTAGTTTTTGTTGTTGTTGTTGTTGTTGTTGCTGTTGTATTTGTAGCAAATGCTGCTTTTGATGGCTTTGTTGGCTCTTACAACTGCTGCTGCTGCAATTCGTACAAATTTGGCTGGCAAATAAAGCGCCTGGTAAAAGCTGCAAAGTAAAAATTACCCTTCACTCGGTAATGGCTAACAATTTGTTTGGCTGCCGCCGATTTGGCCAATTTGGAATTGCAAAGCTGCAAGAAGCGTGAGCGTATGCCGAGGGCTCTACTTGAGCTTCAAGCTATATAATACACATTCGAGCTGCAGCAGATTTGAAGACTCATTTCAGCTCAGCTCTCGCTGATAGCTGTTTAAGCATGGTATTATGTCAGGCCAGTCCCGAGCGGATATGCAGACATACAGATGTGGGAGGTGCAGGCAATATGCCACAAATTTCAATCAAACGTGCTAGCCAAAAGTTGGCGCACAAGTTGCAAGCCAGGTAAGACTCCCCTCTGTGCGCTGCCGTTAACAAACTTTTGCATTAAGACATTAGCGCAAAGTTTTTTCCTGTTGCTACTTTTCCTTGCAGCTCTTATGGTTGCAGCTGCAACAATTTCTCAACAACTAATTTCTTATTTGCTTGGCTCTAGCTCTAGCGCAGCAAAAACTAAATATATTATTACTCACAGACACAAGCAGCGGCAGAGTGCGAAGCCGAAGTCGAAGCCGAGTGGCGGTTGGCTTGGCCAGCAAATGGAGGTTTCCATTTTCATTTTCATTTTCATTGCCAGCGCTCTTTATAGCGACCACATGAAAAGTTTTTTGGCATTTTCATTCCTTCTGATTCGAGCAGGCAGCTCAATGCATTTAAGTAGTCGCCGCAGCACGATTTTGACGATGCTCTCTTCCCATAGTTGAGCTCTTCCATGTGTGCGATTCCTCGCCTCGTTTTTACCTAGTGGAATTCTACCCTCAATATTGCACCGTATCGTATTTTGCCATTATACGGGCATTAACTGCTACCCACGGAGGCCACCTATAACCTTGACATTTTGAAACAGGTTATAAAACACTTGCGCCATCCTGTCCACTCCTGCCCATCCCCGACCATCCCCGACCATCCCCGACCATCCCTGCCATCGCTACCCGAGACCGCTTTGGGGACGCGTTAATGGCTGTGGCACAGGCTGTGCCATCTGAGTTGCACTGACCACCGGGAGGTGGGCTGCTGTAAATTGTCGTGGTGTGCTGTGTGGTGCTCGTGCTCGTGTTACGGTCACAAAGCGGGGCTAGCTGGCTGGCAGCCATGCAACGGCGCTACGCAATTTCCGTTTCCGGTTGCTGCCTGTCGCTGCGCACCGAACAGACAACTACGGCAGCGAGGCGCTCCGAAAATAGCGCCTCTCCGCTTGGCCGCCGCTCCTCCCCGCCGCTTGCCATTTGGCGCGCAAACAAACCGTTAACACTTTGCTGTGTATCCAGGCTCTTGCAGTTAGCGAGACCTTCCCCTGCCCGCCCTAATTCGCTCGGCTGCAGCTGCAACTTTGTGGCACTTGTTATGTTGTTGCTGCAATTTTGCCGTGAGAGAGAGAGAGTGTGTGTGTGTGTGTGTGTCTGTGTGTGTAGGTTATATATATATATTTTTTTGTTTTGTTTCTGTGGCTGCTGCTGGTGCTGATGCTGCCTTTGACGCGACTGCAGGTAGTAAATTTCCATTAAATGTGCATTTTTGTACAAGTTTTTGAATTAAACTTTTTGACTTGGCCATAGCTCAGCTGCTTTGGGCTGTTGGCGAAGCATCCTGCATCCTGCACTGCTGTTTGCCATTTACCGCTGCCGCTTTGGCTTCTAATTTTGCAATCTTGTCCAATAACTTGCCAGAGAAATGGCTGCCCAGATCGAGCGACAGAGAGAGAAGAAACTTTGCCTGCGCTCAAAATGAAAGCAAGTTCATTTTTGAAAGCATCATTATTTTGCCAGTTGCAGCAGCATTTTCTTTATAGCAGCAGATTTAATCAGTTCCACGCTCTTTCTATCTCTCTCTCTCTCTCTCTCTCTCTCTCTGTTAGTCCCATGCGACACATAAATTGTGTCACTTTTTTCTAATCTATGCAGCAAATTTGTTAAGCTTTTGCTTTCAGTCGCAGCCAAGCGACATTATTTTGCCAAATGTTATAATTTCACACTCCCAGCCCACTTGCGGCGCCTGTCTCTGGCACAGAGTCATAAAAGTCCAAGCACCAGCACCAGGTCAGCTTAGTGGGTCGCTTGACCAGGCTCAGCTATGCCACATGCAAGGATGTGTTCACATATATATATTTATATACATATATCGGCCGCTGCTGCTGCTGCTGCTGCTGCTGCTGCTATTATTTTTAGAATGTGACCGAAACATGCAAAGATTTCTTCTTCTCGGCTGCCGGCAGCTGCACACACAATGCAGCGCCGTAGCTTGACATTGAAAAATGTGAAAATTATGCAGCAGACTTTAAAGAAACTATGTAAATTGGATGCTGCTGTGGCTCCCATTGCCATTGTTTAGTGGGACTGAGAGACAGCGGACAGCCGAGGCAGACAGCTGGCTGGGCCGGGTCTGGGCCATTCAATTCTATTCGGCCAACAACTTTGGGCCACGTCTAATGGTTTTAATTAAGCGACTCGTCGCGAGAATTGCATGTCATGCATGAAATTCATTAGGTCTTGCCGAGTCTGCTTAGTGTCAACCTGGCCACACGGCGGCCCCCTTTGATGCACTTATACACATAGTTGCTGCCATTTTCTTAAGCAAAACTTTGCTGGCAACTAAAACCAAACTTGACATAGTTTTGGCCAAAAATTGCAGCTACAAACTTACTTAATTTCTGCCAACTGCACTTACCCCATTGCAGCCCAAAGTGCCGTCCCGACTCTAGGCGGCCTGTAAATGGGCGTGGCACACATGTCGCACTTATTTGCATAGTTAGTCAAGTTTTGCTCGCTCGACGTCGTGGCTCCGGCCCCAGAGTATGTAAAGAGCCACTCAGTTTGACACTATTTCTACAGGCAAATAAATACTTTGGCCTGAAAAACTGAAACTGAGAGCTGAATACAGCTGCAACTTGGGTGCCTAGATTGAAGGAAGAAGCTGTTATTTATCTTTGACACTTGCTAATTTTGCTGATGAACATATTTTCGTGCGCCGGTGTCGACTTGCTAAGTTGTTTAGCAACCAAACATTCAAGCAACTAAAATTCTTTGCTTTGCACTTTTTTCTTCTCTATTTTTCACAGCATGAATTCAAATATCAAAAGATTTCTATATGACAAATCGACCAATTGGCAAGTAAGGCATTTCCTGGAACTTATTTGCTGCATATGAAATTGTACGTGGATGAAATGGTGTTGAAATCTGTGCTGGGCCCTAATGATTGCTCATGTCAACAATTTGCAAAACTAAATGAACACATTTTGCAGTCATAAATTATGCAAGCGCTCCGAGTGAGTTCACAGCCGGGAGGGGAGCAGCTTAAACTAGCTGCCAGCTGGACCTGCAGCCGTACACAAGTTCAGCATACACACATGCGTCTCTTTCACTGGGGGTGAGTGGGGCGTGGCAACCAGGTACACTGGCGTACTGGCATACAGGTGTCAGGTGGCAACGGCGGCTTGTTAGCTAAACTGCCAACGCAACTATTACCGTGCGAGCAGCTCAGAAGGCAGAGAGCAGCAAGCGTCGACATCTGCATGAGATGCGCAGGTGGGCAGTGGTGGGAGGGGCGCGGGCCTGACATGGCATCCCACTGACAACATGTGTTTTGAGGTGAAGCTTATAAATAAATTATTGATAAGCATCTGGCGTGAAGAGAGAGCGTCGAAAGTTCTATGTTCAAATAAGCACGAAACAACAAGCTTCCCTCCCAGCAGTCAGCGGCGCTTGGGGCCCCCACACAGTGGCTGTGGGCGGGCTAAAGTTGTGCCAGTCGCTGTGAAAGTTGTTGTTGGCTGTGTTAATTCGGTTGGCGCTGCATTCGTCTTTTGCATTTTTCACATGCATAGGAATTACGACTAAAACTAAAAGTGCGAATTGCAGAGCAGAGACAACTTATGACGACAGCAGCAGCTGCAGCAACAACAACTGGAGCAAGTTGTTGCCAGCTTGTTGATTAATTTTTGCGCGATTGCTTCCCCGCCCCCGTACACCCCCTGCGGCTGCCATTTATATGCTCGTTGTCTGTGCACAAGTGTGCCAGCGAATTTTGGACGAGCTGCTAGGCAGGCAGCCATTGACGCGTCAATAGCAAATGAAAATGTCGCGAGCGTCTCCATCGCCGTCGCCGTAGTTGTTGCAATTAAAATGTTAAGACAAATTAAAAATACCAGCTGCATATGTGGAACCAATAGCACATTAAGTGAAAAGCTTCGTGCTCGGCTGCTGATTGCAGTGCTCTGCGGAGCAGCCCATGTCCCAGCAATGAGCCGCCTGCCCAACTTGTGTGCTCAATATGACATTTGTGCCGGCGCAGTCAGGCAGCCAATGGGCGGAGCGCAGCCTGCTGCTGGCCCTGCCAATTGTGCATGTATGTGCGCGTCTTTGTTAAAGGCGACTGCCTGGCGTCGACATCGACCTAACATCGACAAACATCGCGCATACGCCGCGTTGGCCGAGCAAAAACTTTGATAGAGCCACGCACTCAAACTTTTAATTAATTTATTTGTGCTCAACATGCCTCCCTCTCTCTCTCTCCCTCTCTCTCCCTCTCTCTCTCTTTTTAGTATTCTTTATCTCTTTTCTCGCTGTGTGCTCGAGCTGGTGACTCAATAAATATTTTCGCTGTGGCCATAAATGATTTATTTGTTATATATGCCTGCAGCCGCTGCGTTCAGGCCGTTCGCCGAGCCTGCGGCACACTGAGTTGGCCCTGAGTTGTGTTGCAAATTAAAAACGCAGCCCGGCCAAACAACTTAATTTAATGTCAAAGTAAACATGCAGCGCAATGCAACTGTCGTCGTTCCTCTTCTGTGCAGCCACGCCTCCGGGGCGCCCTGCTGCGTTTTTAATTTGTATGCTGCGGTCAGCGACTGGGCGAATCGCTAATGAGAGCGATGCAGAGCTGCCCCGGAGTTGGGCACTTAAACGATTTTCGGTTAATTATACGCAGTTACATAATGACATTTGCACAGCGCCACGCCTACTTGGGAAGCGGGATTGCGGTGCGATTGACTGGACAGCCGATCGATTATATCGATGCATCGTTGCATGCTTCGCGGTCGCTGCTTCTTACCGCGACATTTGCTCATTACAACACAATTGCCACACTGTGTATGCGTGTGTGTGTGTGTGAGTGACAAACTCGTTTGTGATGCAAATCAAAATTGACTCAGGGCACGCCACAAAATCTGCATGTTATGCTATGGGCTACAAGCTTGAGAGCGTCTTACAACGTGCAACAATATAAACAACAAACAAGGTCCAAGCGCTACATAAATCCTTAAACGTTAAAGCTCTTGAGCTATTCGATCTGGGCACCATAAAAACCAGATTCTCTTCAGAACAAATTTATTATGTCTGTTTCTGAACCATTTAATGTGTATTTTGAGAGTAAAAGGCGTAACTCGAAGACTGAATATACTGCACATTCAGTCTATTTATACAAGTATTCTCTCTCATCATTAAAGCATAATTTATCAAATCTAATTAGAGCTTGATCAAAGTCGTAAACTGCGTTGATTGCGCTTAATCTGTAGCTGGTGGATTGCACTGGTAATTGATTGGCCGCATACAGCCACAGCGGCCCATCGAATATTCGAGCTAAATAGAAAAACTTAAATAAACCAAACCTGACTGAGCCAATTTTTTGAAATTTTTTGTTTGCTCACAACGCAATATAAATATTTAAAGATTAAATAAAAAGTGAATAAAAAAAGTGAGCTGCAAAAAGGACAAAACAACAAAGGGATATTTTATATATTTCATATAAATATATATATATATATATATATGCATATGTACGGATATGAGTGTGCGTGTGTGTGTGTGTAAAATGTGGCTTAATGTATGTGCGCTGCGCCTGGGCCCTGATGCAATTTGTGCCGTGTATTTATGTATTTAAATTCAATTAATAATTAAGGTGTAAATGCATTTCCAGCCGGTTAATTAAATTTGTGCGGCTTTATTAAAGGAAATTAAGCATTTTTTATGCGCCGGCCTTGCCACAGCTGGCCACAGCAACCACCGCTGCGTTTATAACAACATCAAGAGACACAATATCATCAATATTTGAGCCAGCGATGACAATACATCATAATTACAAGCGATCGTTATGTCCTCAATGCATGCGTGTTCACAAATGTCAATGATACACGCAAAAATGAACCTTTGAAGTAAGTGCGGCCCTTTGCTGGGCCCTTACTTGGGCTGGCGCTGGGGCTGACTGAGTCGTATCCATTCACATCTATAAATATTTCATGCGTTGCATTGCAGTCATTATGGCATTCATTAAATATGTGGAGTGGAGTGCAGGCCAGGCCCGACCAGGCCCGGCACAAATGCAGATAAGCAGCTGAGGGAGACGAGCGTCAACTAAAAACCGTTGCCGTTCATAAATCTCTTATATACATATGTATGTATGTGTGAGTGTCTGTAAGTGTGTGTCGCTCTGTGGTTTGTAAGTGGGGGCTGGCAGCATGCTCACGGCCATGTTGCCACGCTTGACAGTAGTTATTCATATAAGTAAAGATACACGCACCCACACACACGCACACGCACACACATACACACAGCAGATAAATGCCGAGCGAGAGAGACGGCAGTCAACAACTGGGGGACTTGGGGACAGATGTCATGGTGTTAGTGTATTTCTGATTTGTGGTCTGACAGTTTAACCAAAATGCATGCATGTAAATTTATTTGTGCTCATTTTTGTAGTCCTCTCTCCGTTGTTATTGCTGCCTCTGCTGCCTCTGTTGCCGCTGCTGCTGCTGCTGCACTTACATATGTCAAAATATTAAATTTATGCAGCGGCAAAAACAAAATGAGCGCAAAGACGACTACACAGCCATTACACACAGCGCGGTGCGGGCGCAGCTGAATGGACAAGCCGTTGCAGCCGGACGGATGAGCACTGAATGCCAGCCTCACTGTCAGCTCGCATGCCATGAAAACCATGGGCACCACGATTTTCTCACGCATTGCATTGCTTCCAGCAAACTAACTTTATATTATATAGCTTTGCTCGAGCTTAAGTAATCCAAAACCTTAAGTGAATTTTACTGCATTTTATAAAAAGAATAATTGTTTTTTTATACCCTGAATCCATTGAAAATGGAAAATCATATATATATATATACTCATATGTATATTTATATATAATTTTAAAAAGTAATTTTTTAATTATTATTATTCTTTTATTCTTCATATTGAATATCGAAGCTATATATATATATATATATATATGTTAATTTTTATCTTTTATTATTCCTATTACTTTTATTCTCCATATTGAATATAGAAGCTTTGCTTTATGTGTCAATTCGCTCATTTATTCTCGAGCTGTTAACTATGTGCAGTTGCAGTTGCAATGGCAAACTGCACTTTAACTGTTTGTGCAGCCATCGCTGGCCATGCACTCCACTGTGTTGCTCATTTCAATACTATTTATTCAGCGAGTGCGACATTTATTTTTACCCAGAGCCCACTTACAAAGGGCAACTGTCCACAGTCGCAGTCCTGTGTCCTGTGTCCACTATCCTGTTGTCTGTTACCCATTTGATCTGTTGTAGTTGTGCTTGGGTTGACTAGGTTGACCGCTCGGCGTTTTGTGTTGGCGGCTTGGCACTTAGGACACTTGCAACATTTATGGATCCCTGCAATTTTGTTGCCAGCGCCGCCATTTGATGCCGCTGCCATACGCCGAGTAAATGTTATGTAATTTGCAGCTTTTATGGCAATTTGTTGAGCTGTCATCCGATAATTTCTTGGCGATGATAAGCTTCTGACTCAGCTGTTGCATTCAAATGATTAAGACACTGTTGCACGCCTGCGGCGGCAACTAAAGATTAATTTTTGCAGGTTGTTGTTGTTGTTCTTGACGCTTTACAGCCGCCACATTTTTATGGGGCTCATATCGTTTTATGGATACTTATTTTATTAAGCCTTAAAGGCAGAAGAGCAGCCAGCCAGCCGGCGGCTAAAGCGAACTAAGAACCTTATTTTCTACTTTATTTCAACTTATTTACTTGCCACAGCCTTGGCCTCTCGGACTGCAGTTGCAGTTGCAGCTGTAGCTACAGCTGCGGCTTCTTAGATTCTATGTAGATGCAGTTATTATTTGAAATTTCATAATACTTTCATAACTTTTTGTGCAACTGTTTCGCCTGCTGGCGCTGCCTTAACGCGGATTTCATTCTTTGGCGGGGCAGGCCGACTGCCGTCGACTGCCAAGTGAAAACCTCTGTTCCGGGACCTACCGAGCACTACCTAGTTATTTACTTTTGCAATTTTCAACGCTCCAACTACATGCCATTTGTTCCAAGCTCTCTTTGTTGATTTTTTGCTTGGCCTGTGTTCTTGTTGCTGCGGCTCCTGGTTTTTTTTCCTCGTTGCTTTCGAAAGTTTATGTAAAACATATTTTTCTTAAATAATTTATTTTTTTGGGTTTTGTTTTCTTTTCGCTTCTCCTGCTGGTGCCTGTGCTGCTTTTCTGCTGCTTGAACAACCCAAAATGAAGCTTTTATTGAGTTCAGGTGCGCTGCCTTGCTGCCGTCCCCCTGCCCCACTTTATCCCTTCAGATTTTGCGCTTGTTTCATTCTTTCACTGTTCTTTTTCAATTTGTGGCCACATTAACGTTAGGACAATATGAAAGCACACGAAAAGTGCAAAGAAATGGCCTGCCATGCTTTTCAACTGCATTCCCCCACTGGCCCCCTCTCAAATGCTTATCCTGCCAGCCAAAATGCAAAGCAGCCTGGACTAAGCGCCAAGCAGGATCGCAGCCAGAGCCGCAGTCCTGCGATTTTTTCGCGTGCACGGAAACGTTTAGCTGCCGCATATTGGGCAGAAGCGTGCCACATCGAGCTGCAGGCAAGCAAGGAGCGTCTGTTATTTTTATTTTTAGAAAATATTGGCACAACTCTGTGTGGCCGTTACTCGAGCTTCTCCTCGAGAATAGCCGTGCATTATACGGTACTTTAGCCAGAGCTGCGAGCTGCGAGCTGCCTTGTAACGTTTAGTCCATTGGCCGCAGGGAAATGTGACTAGGGCAGGGTTCATAGCTCATCGTGTGATATGTATACCATAAATGGAGTCTCACCTTGGGCCCGAGCTAATGGGCTCACCTTCGTTGTTGATTGTTGCGTGTGCTGCTTACCTGGGGAAATATAAAAGAGAAGGATAATTAATTAGAGAGTTTATCATACATAGATTCATGCATATCTGTTTAGTTTCTGCTTTTGTTATCGATCAATAGAACATATTGTGATGGATATACGTATCTGAGAAATCATTCTTAATCCTTGCCTTACCACACAACGTATACTAGTGACCTTCAGGGTTGGGGGTCAGACTGGTCAGACTGAGGACAGAGAAAACTTAATTTATTATTTTCGTCTAATGCAAACACATCAATTTGTCGCAAGTAAACATTTCAAGTGGCTTTCGTTATCTCTACCAAAACACTGACAGGGCGACCAGGACGAGACGGCAGACTGCCAGAAATTCATTAGAAATCTAACAGCAAATAGGAAAATATATTTCGGCCATTTGGCGTAGCGTACAAATTGTTTATTTAGGATGTATCCGAACAGAAATAACTTGCAAGTTCGCCCCACGCTGCGTCTGGGCTGCTCTGCTCTTCCGCTCTTTCGCTCTTTCGCTCTTTCGCTCTTCCTAGTTCCTCGCCTCGCCTTTCCAGCCACCTGACCCGTGGCCATTGCCGACGTGTTCTTTTGATAATTTTTCAATAAATTCCAGCGCCATTAGGAGACACGTTCTAAGACATTTATGTCGATAACGGGTCTTCGTATTCAATAATGTGCGCATTACATTTGCCTCTCGAGAGCATGCAGCTCCCCGAAGCTCACCCAACCTCACCCACTGACTAGTTATATTTTTTGGGGTTGGCGCCTGCCACTTTGCCACTTTGCTACTTTTCTACTTGGCTGCTGTTTAACCGCAATTGAAATTACGCGCTCGCTTCCGTTTCGGGGCTCGTTGTGGCTGTCTCAAATTTATGCAAATTGCGTCACGTGCCCCAATGATTTCTTTGTCGTTGCACGAACTCAACTGACAACCGGGCGGCACCGTTATGTTGACGACGACGTCCCAACGATGTCGCTCTTGCCACTCTTTCGTGACGCGTTGCTCTACAAAGTGTATCATTATTTAATTTAATGTAAAATAATTAGCCTGCGCCGAGGGCTTCATTCTCCGAGCCAGCGTTGCTCACCGCGCTGCCCTGGCTCTGACAGTGACGTATGCCCGCTGCCGGCAATACGTGCCTCCATATCCAATTGACTTTGCGGCACAACATTCGCTGTCTCCCAGCGCCGTCTTAAGTTCCATTTGCGGTCACTCGATGATATATTACGCACACACACACACGCACACAGTTGCGATTACAATTGTATTCGCAGCTCCTCACATGCTCACATTTGTCCCGTAAAAAGGCGAAAGAATAAACTTTTCCTGCTGTTAACATAATTTCCGCAGTTGATTGATTCAGTTCGAATCGGCAGGAGCCACAAGTCGGCAGGGCGTGCCAGCACTTAAGCTGTCTCTCTCTCTCCCCTCCGCCTACTGCTCCTTGTCGTCTCTTTTTTGCGACGAAGATCCTGCGCTTAGACAAATTGTTCTTTAATATAATTTTATTACAAAAGTTTTCAATTTGCATTTAGCACGAAGCAGCTCAATATGGGCAACAATAATTTTGTGAGCGCTCCAGTCGCAGCCTCCACTTTGCCACGTGTCTGAAATGGAAATATATCTGAGCTTCGATATTAGGGGGAAGGATAATGTTGTCGAAGTCGCCTAACTTTGTTTGAACTGTTTCAACAATATTTCAATGAGGCTTAAAGAAATGAACCGAGTTGAACGCCCTTCATCTTTGCCCAATTAAAGGTAATGCTGACTGTAAGTTGGAGAAGTTGATTTTTATGCTCGTTTGACATTATCCCGTTCACGAAATAAGGTCGCTCACGCATACACATAAACACCGATCCCTCGAAATGGATGCAAAGAAGTCAACCTTTGGGTCACCGATGTGATTGCTTAACAAAGCGACAGCCGAGCTGAACTTTGGTATTAGCTCAAATTGGCAAGAGACGTTTCGGACACGAGACGCCGGAAAAGGGTATTCATTTTTTATTCGTAAATATTCATGTTTTGTGCCGAGCAGCAGCTGCCGCCATTATTGGACCCCGTTGTCCCATTCACTTAGCTGCCTTTATGGCCATACTTTGTGTTGATTGATAAGCCATAAGCTTATGGCAACAACTCGGGCTGTTTGCATTCTTCACTGTGTGTGCTGTCAATGAAGTTTTTAACAGAATTCGATAACATCTATTGAGACTTATATTTCAGACTAATCGGTTAATCGGCTCTTTCATGCCAATTGATAGCTGTGCAGGCTCCACAAATGAAGTGCGTCTTGGATAGTAGGATGGGATAGACTCCGCCCATGAATTGCAGGCATTCACTACCAGGTTGGCACCATATCGAGTGGTCGAAAGGCATAATAACAGAAGCGCATCGGGAGTGTATAAATTATATGTTGTTATTACTGCTCCATCAGGTCGGCTGCAGGTCTGTCAATTGACATTTTTGAAATTGCTAATAATTATAGACGAAGTGAATGAGGACAGCTGCACCCAATGCAGCGACAGCAAATGTCATATGGCTACACTTGGGTCTGATTAAATTAAATTTACAATTCAGGCAGTTGCCATACTCTCTGTTATTACATTTGTCGTGAACATTGGCGGGCCGGTTAGTTTCCATTGCTGACTAAGTCTAATTACTGGCTGTGTGGGCCACTGCATTTGCATATTGATCAATTTTCTTGAAATGATTAAGGCTGAAGGATCGACCTGTTTCAAGTGCAGGCCCGAAGCTTAAGCTATAGATTACGTATTTGTTCTTGGCTATATGTGATGTTGAGTTGGCCAGTTGATAGAACGACTTCTATTGCCGTTATCGTGATGTCCGGGACTGTCATTCGACAAATAACAATGGGAAATTGTGAAAGCATTGCGAGGCTATCAACAACAACAACAACTAATGGTTAAACATTAGTAAGACACGATTTACATTTTGCCTTTGCACAACAATGAGAACAACAACAGCATTAGCAGCAAGGACATTTGCATTACCAACAAGACGAGCTGCAGCTGTGGCTACGCCGACTGCAATGTTGGCTGCACATAATTGCATTTGCGTTAAAACGCAAGCAAACAATTCACTTAAAGTGTAAATAAGTGCAGAAGGCGGCGAGCAGAAGCAGATGCCACAATCGATCCATCTCTTTCGCTCTCCTGCACTAACTGAATGTGCCCTCTTTCACTCTTGCTTTCATGTTGGCTGTGGGTCCTTCTGCCTGCCTGTCTGCCTGCCTGTCCATCCGACTGTCTGCCAGGGTCGAGTCAAAACCAAAATGGCCAAACTGACAAACGTAGACAACGGAAGTCAATCAGACAAGCAGACAGACTTTGATACGCAAGCGCACCGGATGTGCTGCTGCATTGAGCCGGCGACGAACTGCTCGACGTGGCCTCGTCCAGGGGGAACGGCCGAGCGATGGCTGCAAATGTCCCGGCGACAGCAGCTGGCGATTAGTTGCTCGACGGACAACTGTGGTCAGGGCAGAGTGGCGGCAAGCGGGGGCGTGCCAACTGTCGACCACGACAAACGTTGTTTAACTAAATTCAATAATCGTTGGCAATTGCAATTTACGGGCTGGCAGCGCCGGCGACATTTGTGCAAATACAGAAATTATAATAATGACGAGCAGCCCCGACATGGCATCAGCCCTGGGGTGGTGCCTGGGTGGGTTCGGCTCGCTTGACCGACATATGCAGCGGGTCGTAACGGAGGGACGTCAATGTCCTTTGCTTGTCGCCAGCCGCAATTGGATGCAAATAGCATTAAGTGGCTCAAAGTCATGCAAAGGCGATTTGATGACGCATTTAACACAGAGAATGTGTGTAGTATATGTATATGTGTGTGTGTGCGTGTGTGAGTTTTTGTGGTTTAGTTTGGCAATTACCAGGCACTTCATGACATGCACTGACCTGACGCTGACATTTGATTGAACATACCGACGATTGTCAAAGACGACGAGTACGTGACAATTTCACCAAAACCGAAACTTTGCCTATTGCAAATTCGGCTCGACATTCAAACATATATTAACCAACAATTTAAGTAATTTCCAAATTAAATCTAAGATATCCTTAACGCAACAGTGCATGAAATCAAACTACGTAATACAAATTCACAGAATTTCCTCACAGCATTTCTCAAGTGTGACAAATGGGAAAGCCAACAGACAAATCGGCATGTGCTAACAATTCGGACATTAGTTGAGCTCTAATTGCAATTAAGTTCACCACAATGAATAATTATATACTCATTACTATTATTTTTATCATTATATTATGTCTACTTTAATTATGATGCTAGCTAACTCATTTGAAGTAGGGATATGAAATTGAAAATTGATCGGGAGAAGAAATTATAATTACATTAGATAAGCGATTGTCACTATAGAGAGTAGCGAATGGAGTTTGGGCTGCGGGGTGGGAGTCTCAAGTAAGTTAAGTTCTGGAAATGGAGTTATACATAATCCTTCCCACAGAAAAATTCTTTGATTCTTTGAGCATTGAATATTCGTAATTAAAGTAATAGTAGAAAAGCTTTATTTTATTATTAATTTTGCAGACACATACACGCACACACACATACGCATGCATACATAAATTTGACGCCAAGTCATTAATAAAACATAAGCCGAACATGAAAGCACTTAATGGGGGCGGTCCTCGATTATTCTGAGGTAAGCGCCACTTGTGGCATATTTAATATTGTGGCTGGGATACATTTTTTGTTTATTTTATTTTTTCTTGTTGCTGGCTTTGTTATAGGTATTGTTTGGCTTTTAATGCCAATTAATTACATAGTATTTAATACACATGTTACTTCCCCCGACCCGTCGCTGTGTTTTCTATTGCTATCATTGATATAATTTGCTGTTAATTTATGCATAGACCACAAACAGGAACTTATCCCATTCAGTACCCAATTAGCTGAGCTATTTAGCCAAGTAGCTAAGTTCACTTAACTAGTTTCTCTAAACAGTCATAATATTTTTAAAAATATTCTTAGCATATTTTATATCTAATTGTTATTAAATAGTAATTGGAATAATTTTTCAAAAATGCGACAAATTAAGTAAATCATATATTTAAAGATTCTAAATGTTGACTATGAGTAGAGCACTGTGAAGATAGATAAAATTAAAGACACTAAAGGTTAATCATTTAAGATTAGAGCTCGAAATTAGTAAGTAGTCGGAGCTCCTGTCTAATTATCACAAATAAGCGCAAAACTCTGACTAAGCTAAATTAATACATTAAAGTTTATCTATCGGATCGAAGCGTTTTCATTCATTTCGCCAATAACAGTAAAATCTGTTGTTTTCACTGTAAAATGTTTCCTAATTATGCGATTTTATTATACATTAAGTTGTAAAAACAACGGGAAAAATATGTTTTTATTTGAAATTAGAATATAAATAGAAGAAAATAGCAGGGGAAGAAAATATCTGTGGACTCTCCAGACAGTGGAAACATAAGCTCCAAAAAGGCACAATTTTGAGACGGCTGCTTGGGCTACTTTCACAATAAATTTATGAGCCATTTTTAATGATTTAAAAATGAAAATCTTGGCGTGTGGAAAAAACGTTAAGACTATTTGGCCAAGGCGCAATAAAACGGCGTCATTTTGTAGGCATAAAAAATCGTTTTGTCCCTTGACAGTGAACATCAGCATCGCAGCGGTTCTGATGAAAGTGAGAGTGAGAGGGAGAGCACAAGCTGAGCTGCGAGTAAAAGAGAGGGAAACAAAAAAAATCATGTCATGTCATTGTCGGCATCGTAAAAATGTTATCAGCCATAATAACGAGCCACGATTTTGGGCCAAGGCGCGTGGATTGGGCAGGGCTCGCTCGACTGTCGCCGGCACTAATGGTGCGCAGCTAATGATTGGAGAGCAGAGAGCCGTTTCTATTTCATGAAGTGCGAGTACTGTACTCTGAGCTTTAAATTTCAACGCTCGATATTTTGGTGGGAGTGGGAGTGGGAGACTGCCTGGTGGGTCTTTCCATTAAATCGGCACTGTGGCGGCATTTTGTCAACTTATACTTAATGGTAATAAAAAGTATATCAAATCAGTATCCTAAATCCCAGAATTGATGTTGGGCTTCCTCGTTTGCGGCACAGAGCTCGGTTGTGTTGCTGTCGCTTTTGTTGCTGCCATTGCCGTCTTTGCTGCTGGCTTCTTCCGTCAGACTGCCGTCTGAGCGGGTCATAGTTTATGTTCTTTATTTGCTATCGCATTTATGCGACGGCATTTCTAGCCTTACTTACAATTCAATTTCTGAGCAGACATTGACTGTGGCCACAGCACTGTTTGGCTGCCCCTTCGCTCCCTTGCAGACATTGTTATTGAATTGAAATACACGGCGACCAGGAGAGTCATGAATGGCTTTAAAGCTTTAAGCAAGCCCATTGAAGTCGATTTGCGTGTCTCCTTGTGTAATGAATAACCAGAGAAAAGAATACGAAGTTCAAGTCTTTCCTGCAATTCACTCACTTAAATCGCGACATTTGAGTATATATTTTCGTCATGGTTTTGCCATCACTTCTGAATACTTGGGCTTGGCTTCATTAAGTCTCACATGAAATGCCAGTTGCCATCATTTGAGTTGCATTCAATCGATGATGTCGTAATTGCAAGACCCGCCTGATAGAGCCAATCCGGCGTATGCGCAATATTCGCAACTACTGTCGCTATCCGCTTAAGCTGCCCTGAGTGCGCCAAAAATGAACTGCCAGCGCGTTGTGCACTCATTAATCAAATGTTAAGGAAGCGCAGACACTAAAAAAAGAACTGCCAATGTGAGCCCTTTTGCCAAGATTTTTTGTTGGCCCAAAAGCATGGGTGTGTGCTCTGGTATGAGCCGGCCAAAGTAACTGAGTGTGTATGTATGCATGAGTGTGCCTGTGTGAGTGAGTGTGTGTATGTGTGTGTGTGTGTGTTTGTCGAAAATGCATTTAAAATATACAAAAATCCACAGAGAAGAGTTAAGTGAAAAAGCGACTTCAGCTGGAGAGGGGCAGAAACAGAGATGAGAGGAGCTTGAGCAGGCACTTCAGCATTGTATTTTATGCTATTTCCATTTTCTCCCCTACTTTTTTATTTATTTTTTTTTGGCCAGGCTAGTAGCCAGTACATAAAAAGGGAAGTTGAGAGGCCCTGGTGCACATACACATTCCAAAATTCAAACAGATACAGACACAGACACATAGATGTGTACAAATACTATATCTGTGTGTACAGTTGGCGTAAAAAATGGGCGTGCCGTCCCACGAAACACGAAAAAAATAAAAACGAAAAAAATGCATTTTTTATGCAGATGCATGGCGTAAATTGCAGTTACGTACTAAATAAGTAAAATCGCGCTGAGTATTTTTCACTTAAAAACTTGCACCCCGGCCTTCATCTGCTGAGGACGAAAACAACAAGCAAAAAGAAAGCGAACAAGGAGTGCCTTGAGGGGCGTGGCAGAGGGCAAACCTCTTAATTGGATGCATGCAGGCAAAATAACATGCGAGCCTGTGCTGGGAATGGAAATGGAATGGAATTCACATGGCTGCACGTTGAGAGGGATCAGAGGTGGCCTGAAGTGGGCACCAAGTTAACTAGCCGTCAGCTAATTAAACCTGAAAAGTTGGTCACACAGACAGACACACACACACTTGCCCATGCACATGCACTGACAGAGGGATAGACACATGCATGCTTGTCGCTGAATGGAATTTACATTAGATTGGCAATTGGACTAAGACAGGAGCCGAACAAGGACAACAGTTAAAAGCTGAGAGCTATCTCAGTGCCAGAGCGGCTAATTGGCTTAATCTCTGAGATCACACACACACACATAGACAAGCCAGCTGCACACATACTTGGCTTATGAGTTAACACACGCTCAATGGAAATTCCGTTTTTCTTGAATTTTCCGAATAGCTCTGCCTTGCATAAGTGCTCTGTCCGCAGCGAGTGTGACGCGGGCAACAAATTAAGCACAATCAGAGCAGAAACTCATTTAAGGCGTTAAGCACTCACAACAATTTCGAGAACAGCGGCAGCCGCAGCCGCAGCCGCAGCCGCAGCAGCAGCAGCAGCAACAATACTAATGCGAACACTTTCTGGTTTCTTTTTTAAGCCTTTCACCACCAAAAATTGTCC
The DNA here is from genome assembly GCA_035047625.1 of Drosophila mettleri. Taxonomy (NCBI): domain Eukaryota; kingdom Metazoa; phylum Arthropoda; class Insecta; order Diptera; family Drosophilidae; genus Drosophila; species Drosophila mettleri. Next base: position 17,635,884 of record JAWNPI010000035.1, read on the forward strand.
CGCGCATAAATTGCAAAGTTTACCGCTAACAAAAGAATTGTAGCAAATCTTTGAAAATTGGCTGAGCCGCCGACGTAATGAGCGTTTTTCCTTCTTCTTCTTCTTTTTCTTCTTTGGCTTTGTCGGATCGGGGCAGTTTTGGTAAGAATTCGCATAATGTGAATGCAAAGGGAAAGGTTAAGCCAAAGGTGAAACGTCTGATTGGCAGAAAGGCCGGTGGACACCCAGCAGCATACGCATTAAGTATGAAAATTTGTCCCTTTTATGAGAATTTTCCAACTAGGCCAGCACCTGGATCAGCTGTAAAGCCTTTTTTGCATTCGCCGAAATGTGAAAATTCGGCTGTGGTAAAAACTGTCCGAAACTTACTTTGCTCAAATGAGACTTTGTGCAAGACTTTATCTATTTAATTCTAGTCTCTCTTTTTATATTTTATATGAATAAAGTGGGCAGCCAGCTGGACAGCAGCGGCTGAACGGGCGGTCAGCAAGCAAAGATGTCTGTGCGTCCTGCTCTGCTCATTTTGTCAAGTTAATGGAGAATAATAAAGCGCAAAAGTAAATAAGTAAACAGAGACAATAGCAGAGACGCGGCCGGGCGGCTGGCTGGGCGAAACTACAAACAATAAAAGGCGCTGGAAAAGCTGAGACGGCAAACGGTCGGAGAATAAAAAAAGTAGCATTCGGCCCAAGGCTGGGCAAACGAGCAGCCAAAAGCTGCCCAGCAGGCGGCAGGCAGTTGATGAGCAGGAGGTAGAGGTGGCGGTGGTGGTGAAGGTGGAGGTGGAGAGTGGGACACCCTGCGAGGCATCTTTTTGTTTTATGCGAAATGCACTAAAAATATATTTAAATTTATTTCATTTTTGCACAAATGAACTGCGCAGCAGGGCGAGTCCTGCCAGCCCAGGACATGCTCAAAGCGCAGCCTTGCAAAGGCTTGAGGGGTGTCCGAATCGGCGCCGCTTGGGCGACGTTTGCAAGTACGTAATAAACTTGATTGCGCATCTCTTATGTACATACACATATACAATATTTATATATACATACTTTAGTATGAACATATATAGAAATGTATATAAATTCATTTTTACTCTTGTTATTCTTGTTGGCTTTTCGCTTTGCTAGCTTGCTGTTGCTTTTAAATAAAATTTTTATGAAATTTTTGGCAATTGAACTCAAGTTTTAATGGAGCGCCATAAATTAGTTGAGTCCGTCGCGCCGCGTACCCCCATTTTGTATCCATTGTCCACTTTGGCCACTTGAGCCCCTTTTCGAAATTAGATACATGCGCTTAATAAAACAGTCGAGAGGCAGGCTTTCCCCGAAAAGGACCTTCAACAATTTCGTCTGCGTGGATGTCTGCCCTCTGTTTCCCAATCTCCCATTTCCCAATCGCCCATCCCATTCCCATTGCCATTGCCATCCATTCATTTTCGCTTGGCAACGACATCAATTCATTTTGTGCGCAATTAGATTTTTGTTGTTTCACACTCACACAAACACACATACACACACAAACTTGCAGTTGAAGTTTTCGGATTTGTTTTTATTTTTTATTTTATTTTTTTCAAATTGCTGTCCAACTTTTTGCGATTGCAGTGGCCAATGACCATTCGTCGTTTGGGTCTCTCCACAGACCGTTTCGCCTTTGGGAGAATATTTTGAACGAATTGTGCACTCACAACTTTTCACATTTAACATTTAACGCAGCGCAATATAAGTGGTCAAATACAGAGTTCCAAAGCAGAAATAGTTGTCATGGGAGCCTCGATTGAAAAACGAATATTGAGCCCCTAATAACAAATTTAGAATCTTCAATGTGTTCCTGGCATTTGGCACCTCATTTTTCACTTTAATATATTTATTTATTATTAATAAATAAAATAATTTTTTATCTGTCTTGTAAATGAGCCAGATTTATATTAACCTCATCAGACAGACAATTGTTTGATATAAATATTGGAGATGATTAAAAATGCACCAACAGGCTGGAGTGAGAGCTATTATTTAAAGTGCGTTACGACTTGTGTGACAACGGGGAAAAAAAGTGAAATACTTAGCGGTAATGAAACTTGTGAGACGACCTTAGAGTACAGTGCAAAGTTTACACAACTTACAGCAATGGTAGGTGGTAAGTGGAAATGGAAAAGAGAAAACGAGGAAGAGACACGAAAAGAAGTTAACTGGGAAGTAGGAATGGGGAGGAGAGGTGTAAATCGCTGAGTTATGTATTAATAAAAAGCATGCGATAGGGAAGACAAAGCCTGCAATGAAAGGAAGAAGCGATTGGCGAGGGAAAGTTGAGTTGAGGCCACATTACGAAATCCTTCTTGCATTATCCTGTTTGTAGATTAAAATGAACTATTGCAAGGCAACAATAACAAAAATACTGGCAACAACAAGAACCACATCGACAACGACAACGACAACGACAGCGACAACTCGACACTGAACAATGGCAACGGCAATCATAATACAAGAAAACGATAAGCAACACGAACGTGCGCGGCCAACAAAGAGAAGAGAGAGACAAGCGGCAAAGAAGAGGCGAATGAATGAAGCAAGCTCCAAAAAAGAACGAAATGTATGTATAGTACAAATACACAATATATACACATATACAAATATATATGTATTTGAGCAGAAAGCTAAAAGAAAGTCTGGGAAAGACGACAGCAACAGTAGCTAGCTGAAACATCAGCAGCAGCGGCAACAGCAACAGCAACAACAACAACAACAACAATAATAATAATAATGCCTGGGATAATAATAAGAATTAAGCAAGAAAACACATCGCAGACACGGGTAGACAGGCCTTTCCATTGAATTTGGGTTTGAGCTGGGATTGGACTCGTGTTGCTAGTCGCTCTGGCAAAAAAGCAGAGCACAACACACGGCTTCCGTTTCCGCAGCCATTTTCGTGGGGATTTATTAGTTTTTGCTCGTTAGAACTGCGCACAGCTGCCGTGCCTGAAGTGTTTAAGCGAGAGGGGCCGACAGTCCAGCAATGGCAACGAGTCGACTTCATAAACCAACAAAAATTAACACCCTGCGCAAAGATGAAGCAACATCCACCCAATGACGTTGAGAACGAACGAGCGTCTAAAACACATAAGCTGCTTGTTTATAGTTACAGCTTATGCTACCAGGCAGGCCAATCCCCTACAGTTCGCTCTCCCACATACACACACACACACCCATACACACATACACGTACACGCCCACGCACACCGAGTAGAAAGCATTTTCTTTTGATAAAACTGCAGCAGCAGTGAAGGCAGCTTCTGTTGCTGATGTGCATCAAACTGAGAATGATTGATTCAATTTTAAAGTTGTGTAACAGTGTGCGACTGCATGTGTGTGTGTGTGTGTGGGTGTGTGTGTGGGTGTACGTGAATGAGTGTGCTATTTTTAAGCAGCAGTCGACTGCTGTGTGCTTTAACAAATAATCCCGAGCAGCGTCCATTCATTTTAGTGGATCCTTGGGCGGGTGGGGCGTGGAGCCATGATGGAGCACGGTCAGCTCACATTTGCTGACTGACTTTTCCGAGCGCCACCTCAGCAACTAATGCGAGAAATAATTACAAAAGTGAATTTATGTTCTTGCAGCGATAACTAATGCTTTTTAGCACCAATTCCCCAACCTCACCAATCACCAATCACCAACCCGAAAGCCATGCTTTCTCGCAGCTCACTAAAACACTATTTATTTATTATTTTTCCTTCTCATTTCTTTTCAGCTTGGCGAAGAGAAATCAAAACTCGCGTAACTTTTCCAAATTTTCTGTAACTGCGAATGAACGAAATGCATGCAGGACCGTTCGATTGTGTGTGGGTGTGTGTGTGTGCGTGTATGTGTGTTTGCATTCACATCAACATGTGGCACACTCAAAGTGGTTCGTTTCGCCCAAGCTTAAGTTTCTTCATCAACTTTTGCCACATCACAGATTAAAATTTAACTTTTTGGCATAGCTCCGACTTAACTCCGACATCTCCGACTTAGCCAAATGTTTGCGCGTGTGTCGGAGAGGGTGTGTGAGTGTGTGTGTGTGTGTGTGTGTGCTATAGGCGGAAGGCTTGGCTGTGTTTTGCGGATTAAGCTGAGTGACTTTCAAATTAGTGCATGCGTTTTGAACTTCATTAGCAAGGGCAGAAGTTATCAGAGTGATGCACTGCGTCCTCGGCATGGTTGATGCTCTTGTTATATACATAAAAGCTAACACTTGTGCAATTCATTAGGAACTTTGCAGATTCTGAAATATATTACTATGCATTCTGTACAAACTGATTGAAAGCGAAATTCAGAGCCAGCTCTCAGCGGCGTATCAGATGAAACCAAGCAGCAGTGGGATAAGGGCTTCAATAATTAATTTCTTCATCATCTACTGTGTGAGTCTTAAGCTGAATCACCTCACTTGATTATTATATTGTCAAGAATGCATGCAATCGCACTATGCCAGGCTGCTTGAAGCACTTATAACAATCGCACCTGTGAATAAACATTTTTAATTTTTCCGCTCTTCAAATTATCTCCTTGAATTGGATTTTCTTTTGCTATTTTCATTTGTAAAAACCAATTACTTAAGCCGCGCAAGAAGTAAAAAATGAAATATTTTCAAGTGGGCAAACGGAGCTGAGACAATCGATGGTCCCATCGCAGCCGTTTAATTGCCTTCTATTGATACTTGAGCGCCACATAATCGTCCTAATTACTTTGCAAACTAACTTTAATTGGCCGACGGTGAACGAGATAAAGGCGCCACTTATAGAGCGCCGGCAAAGATTGCAAAGCCACTTGCATGTCTGGCCGCCATTCGGGACAGCCGGCGAATGCCACGGGATGTCCAAGTGTGGGCGGATGTGGCAAATGCAGTTAGCTGAGTCTTTCTTTCTCTTCTTGTGGACTGCAGCCTGCAGCCTGCAGCCTGGCAGCGCTTAGCGCGGCGTCTCAATAAATAATAAAATAATAATAATCCAATCATATCGTTACATCCGCGAACGGCGCTCAGTCATCAACTGCAGAGCTGCAGATGCCGGCTGCTGTCTATGGGGGAGCGCTTCCGTCGTCTCGAAGCGTTCCCATGGCGCGGCGGAAATTGCATCACAAGACGAGAAGTGTTTAGGGGCTGGCAGGGTTGCGGCTAAGCAGCTTTAAGCCGCATCATCGAATGCTGGCACAGCACCAACGCCAACACCAATGCCAACGCCAACGCCAACAACAACAACAGAAGATTTATTGTCCCGAGCAGGCGTTGCTTTTGTTTTGGCCATTTAGCTCAGCCGTGAATAGAGCTCGTTGCTTGCACTTAAGCACCTGCCGGGCTGCGCATAAGCCGCGCTGTCTGCTTTCAATTTGGAGGCAGCCACTTGAGTGGGGCCGACTGCGCTGCCCCAGCACAACTTTTCGGCTGCATGTCAAAATATTTAAGCATAAGCTGTCAAGGATCAACAGGCAGCAGACAGCAGGCATCAGGCAGCTGGCAGCAGATCCTGTGTGCCACAATGACTTGCTCTGCAGCTAATTGACAAGCGAGCCACAATGGCTTCTAGCACCCTCGCTGCTTGTGCAATATTCATTTGTACCACTTACATCTGAACTGAGCTCTGACTGCGGGCGGCCCTTCCATGACTCCCTCTGAATAGGCCCAATTGCTTAGATAGCGATCGATTCTGCGCCTGACATTACTTATGTATGCATGCCATGGGGAAACATCGGATTTACGATTGTAGCAGCTAGCTCTGGCCAAATTGCAACGCTGCCGCCTGCACCCCCAACTGTCCTGGGCGTTAGCCAAGTATTACCAGCCCAGAAATCCCCAAGGCGCTGCTCGCTTGCTCGTTCGCTGGCTAAATCTCATTTGGATGGCGCTGCTGATTTGTCAACGCTCTGATAATGGCCTGGCTTTCGACAATTTCCTTCCTGCGAGTGTTTCCATTTTATTTTCTTTTTTTTTTTTTAGCGGAAAGGTGAGAATTGCAAATTACATCAAAGTAAATAAACAACGAACGAAATAGACCTACGTCTACGGCGCACTTAGTCCTCGGAGTTGCCAGAAGGAAGCAGCAGCTCAGGCCAAATTGAATTCGGCAATGTTGCCGTGCCACGCCTCCTTTCGCTTGCTGCCTGTCACCAGAGACGGGACTTTCATTTCAAAGAAATTGTCATGACAAATTGAAACAATTTCTTTGGCTTTTGTGGCTTGCCAGCAACGAAACCCCAACATTTTATGCAATAAATTAAAAAATTTGCTCACAAACATTGAGCTTGGCAGCATTTGTGGGTTGCGAGCGCAGGGCGAGTTGGCTTGCCTTTTGGCATTTGGCATTTGTTTGCCATTTAATGAAGCGTGTGGTTTTGCTGCGGCCCAAAATGCTAAATTGAGTGATTCCTGATAGGACAGCCGTGCGTAGGCAGCCAGCCGGCAGACTGATGTGTTTAATTGAATTCCCTGGTTCCGTTTGACAAATGAAAAGCTCGTAAGCATAACCAGAGCTTGTGGTCTGCAATATTCTCACAGCACTACGAGGCTCGTCTCATTTTGATAATGCAATTAGAAATTCTCGAAAATTGTTGAGAAATATGATATCTGTGTACACAAATTGTTTCTTTTATTGCTGAACCGAGTTAGCATATTAAGTTTACCTTTGGCCTTTGGAGTCTTCTTAAGGCTCTTCGAATCCACAACTATATTTTGAAGCATTCATGGGAATTCGTGCTAAGGATAAAGCTGAAGCAGAAACACTTGTCAACGTAAAAGTCTCAACTCTGGCGTCGAGTTCCCAAAGCTCCATCGCAACGACCGGTCACAATAGCTCAGCGCTCTATTGCCAAGGCAATGCGCACAATTTCAAGAATGCCGTTGTGGACAGTCGAAGACATTGCAGCAGGACGAGGGCGCCAGACAAGACACAAATGGCAGACGAAACGAGACCAGAAACAGGCAAAGAAATGGCAAAACATTTAATGTAAACGTTTTGTCGACAAATGTCAAATGACCATTCGTTGGCCACCGATGGATCGGTCTAAGCCTGGCCGAAAACAAAACACACAAAAGGCGCGTCGAGGCTGCGAGGGTCAGCAATGTCGGAGACAAAAGCCAAAATAAGATGCGGCCAAGGAACACCTCAAATTAATTCGATTTTATGCTCCACTCAACTCCGAAGGTAAACAACTGTCCGATTGGCCGACTGGCCGACTGCCCGACTGGCCGACTGCCATGACTGCCTTGGCTAAGCAGATTAAGCGGCAAAATCAATGACCATTTGCTTGACCGACTCGACACATTTGAGCACAAAGCAGTCTCTGCCAGCTAACAAGTTCATTTCATTACGATTACGAAAATGGTCTAATTAAATGTTAATGAGATTCGCAATGTCGCCAAAGAAAACTCTTACCGGCCGGCCGGCCCGCTGCAAACTAATTCTGATGCGATTACAAGTTCTGCAGGCTGTAAAATAAATAATATACAGAGAAATATTTAGTGCCCACGAGGCGGGACTTACCTGTAAATAAAATGGGCACGAATGCTGTAAAATGTTATTTAAAAATAGCTGCGCACAGCGAGCCACACAAGCTTTCATTAACCGCATTCAGAGGGCATTAAAAGTGACGACGGGATATCAATTTGAGCCTTCATTTTTTTCCTTCTCCCATAAAAAGAGAAAATGGGAGCGCGCATGTGTGCGAGTGTGTGTGTGGCAGAGAGCGAGGGAAAGTGGACGCTGAGTAAATAGAAAAATATGAAGCACGAAAATTAAAAAGTCTGCCAGCGCCAGGTCATTAAAATGAAAATCTTGCGACGGCATCGAAAGTACAGAAATTCCCTAGCGGACGCCTCGTTCGCTGCCTTCATGCAACATTATGATCAACATCAACACGCACACACATGTGGGGTGTATGTGTGTGTGTGTGCGTTTAGTATGTGACCATGTCTGTGTGTGTGTGTGCTGAAATAATTTTTATGATTATTTCTTCCTTCCGCTGGCTTTCATGCTGCCCGCTTCATATCCCTCCTGCAGCGTCTAAGAGTAAGTGTGCGCATTTGGCAGCCGCGTTTCTGGTGCGCTTTTCTATTTTCTCGGGCGCAATTTAAGTGCGCCGTAGCCAGAGCCACCGCCAGAGCCACAGCCAGAGCCAGAGCCACAGCCAGAGCCACAGCCAGAGCCAGCGCGAGAGCCAAACTGCTGCTGTCCCAACGTATACCAGATAAGCACAGTGGAAATAAGCATTATGTTCCTCGAGCAGCGCCCATTGCAATGATCTTCCCAGCATTAGCTATGAGCGAGCCATTGCTCTAAGCTGACTACGGAGCCCGCTACAGTGGGACTTGCTATTGAAAAATCGTCAACATTAAATTGAAATGAATTTACAACATTCTTCTTATTTGCTTATGTAATTTTTCAATCTGAGACTTCGGTTAATTCAAGAGCAAACAAAATGTTGTTGCCTTAGCAATTTACATTAATGAACTCTGTACCACTGTGCCAGATTTTCCTTGGCTGCGTCGTTTTTTTCTTTGTTAGTAACTGGCAACGATATGGAATTTCTTGGATTAAATGTTATGTTGGCATTATATTTCTTTCTCTTTACGCCCACCAATGTCTGGCGTGGCAATGTCCGTGTACATTAATATGTGTGCCTGTGTCTGTGCCTGAGCCAGTGCCTGTGTCTGTGTCTGTGTCTGTGTGTGTCTTTGTGTGGCTGTAAGTAACGCATGCTGTGTCTTAATGTCTTCTTCATGGTCTCTGGCTCTGCTGTCAATGTTGTTGTTCTTTTCCGGCTGCTCGCTGCCTCGCTGCTGCACTAATAGTGGCTGCGGCACAGAAGTAGACTTTGACTTTGTGGAGCGGCAAAAATAGAGCAGCAGAGAGTTAAGTAAATAATGCCAACACATGTAATACATCAGGCCGGAGGATGTGCGTGTGCTTCGTGGGTGTTGCTGCTCTGCTGTTGATTATTTATGATTCCTGCGGTAGGCAGTCATTGTAGTCAATTTGTATTGCCCGCTCGGAGTGGAGCGCGTTTGCATTTCGTTTTGTAGGGCGATGGGGGATGGGGTACTTATATCTTATTTTGACAGCTGAGCAGATATCTCATTTAATTTAATTTTATTCAGCTGACAGACAGCACGAGCGAGCAAAAGCACAAGCCGAGTCCCAGCAGGGTTCGGGGGCACATGCACATCTAGCATGATTCCAAGTGCATAGAAAAGAAAATATAATAATATTAAAGCGTTTTTTTGCGACATAGAACTAAGCACTTGTAAATCCCCTCAGAGGATGTGCCGTCAAGTTAGTCTCAAACACAAACACAAACACACGCGCACGAGCACGAGCATGAGCACAGGCACACGCACACATGCACACACTCACTCTGCGGAGTGTGTGGTGCTCGTTGCACTTATCCGCAAGCAAACACTAGCGTGAGCTCCCGCCTGGATCTAGTGTGCGTGTGTGTGGGCAAACTCGTAGGAACTTATGCATAAGTGACATTAAGAAAAAGCTCTTCAAATGCAAGAAGAAAAACACTTTGGCAGGACGCTGCCTGCGCTGCCGCTGAGGAAAATGGGAAAAACCGAGCAAAGTAAAAGTTTAGCCAGCTGAAAGCCAAAAAAAAAAAAACCATGAACAAAAAAAATAAGGCAAGCCAACCAAATGAACGCAAAGTTTCGACACCCATCCTCGTGAACGGAATTAGGGATATGGCTGCGTCCCCGTTTCCACGCAGCCAAGGATATGCAATCATCATGCGGATTTCCATAAGCAGCCGGCAGGCAGTCAGCGAGACAGCGAGCGAAGGCAAATGGAATATCCAAAGAAAGCGCAAAGAAGCCAGGCAGGAAGTGCATGTGGTATACACAGAAGTACACAGAGAACGAGGGAACCAGATACAGAACGTGAGACTGCTGCTCTCTAGTAAGCTGCTGTGCGCAACTGGCTTAGCTCGATTTCCCTTTTCAACTATTTTCAATGGCGTTTCCGGCATCTTTTTGACTTTGGCCCCGCTTTGCGAAAGCCGAATGTTTGAGCTTTTCCTCTGTTAGCCAGCTCTATGGTGGCCAGTTCGAAAACTGATTGGTTCGCCTTGACACAGGTACAAGTCGAACTTCCCTAACCTTAAACTGGGAAGTGCTCTTTGGCATTGTGTAAAGTTTTCTCTTTCAATGGAATCGAACTCTTAAAGAAGTTTCACAAACACGCTCACTCCTCACCGCTCGTTCCATAGACTTATGCCAAACTTTCAAATTAGCTTCTGTGGTAAAAGACTCTTTGAGTCATAAATGTAAATGGAAGAATCGGTTAAAGCTCCTAAATTTCCTGTAAGCCAAAGCCCAACATTAAATAAAAGACCTCAACACTAGCCAATCAGCTCAATAATTTTATAATATTTGAGCAGTTAATAAGTTGGCAAGCAATCTGCATGACGGCCAGTTCGTGGCCGAAAATCATTGCGCATTTCGAGGGCTACCATTGGCAGCAGCCAGACACTTGACACTGTAAATTGATTCAATGATTGGGATTTGTGTGATCCTTTTTAAAGCACGAGCATTTGCTGGCGCTTGCCTCAACTTTTCGCAACGGGCTCACGCCCCAACACAGGCGCTGCCCTCACCCACAGTGCCTGTTGACCCGTGGGTCGTTGTATTTCTTTTTGTCAGTTGCCTTTTTGCTGTGTTTGTTATTTGTTTGTTTGCTTTTTGTCGAGCTTTTGACTGTTTGCTTTGCGCTGCTTTAACGCTATTTCTGCTTTGTTTTGTTTTGTTATGCTTTGCTTTTTTCTGTTTTTCGATTTTTTTTCTTTTTTTTTTTACATTTGGCTTCTCTTGTTTTGCCTGGCTTTTGCAGCTTCGGCCCACAGCCTCAGATCCAGTTGCTAGCCACCCCCGCAACGAACTGTGCCCTGGTTTGTTGGGGTTTTTTCGGGCCGTAAATTTATGCTAACAGTTCTCCATTGAAAATGCATAAATTTATGTGTTTACACTCTGTGCAGGCATTCGTTTGGCCACGTCCGGGGGCAGAGGGAGTCGCACATGTGTTTACTTAGCACTTTTTATGGCCTGAGTCCATGTCCTCGGCTGGACACTCTATAGTCCATAGTCTATAGTCCACAGTCCATACTTTATACTCCATTCTCCAGAGTTGGCAGTCTATCGTCCATGCCGCATGTTTTATTTACCTACACGTTGCTTTTATTTTGAATTATATTTTATTTTCATTTATTTTCTGTTAGCTAGTGGCTAGTGGCTAGTGTTTGAACATGAGCTACCGCCCCCCGAAACTACATATTTGGATATTCATAAATTATTATTTGCATAAAATTGTTGTGTGCATTGTAGCCGTTTGCTGTGCGTTTTGTTGACGCTGAAAAATGTAGCAACAGCCCATTAAACTCGGCTTACGTCCAGGCGCTCTCTGTTTTGCTTCTTTTTTTTATCAGTAGCAATCGGTCGATCTCACATGGCCATTGCTCAAAGCCTACTCTAAAATTCCATCAGCGCCAGCCAAATGACTTTATGGTAAGGACAAGAAGAGGCATAAAACCCAAAATGAGAAAAAGGTGAACCAAGTGTCTGTAGAGGGTTAAGTAAAAACTGCACACGTAGCCGGAAAGTCGCTGCCACTATCGCTGTCGATGCATTTAAACGTGCCAAAGTTAGCAGCGAAAGCCCGTGCCCAGGGGATCGGGAAACGGGCAGTAGTCTGCACCGCACATAAATACGAAATAAAAGCCATTTGAATGGCAGGCGACACTCAAAATCGATACAAACAGTCCAAGGAGTCCAAGGAGTGGGCTGACCGGGGCCGAATGAGAGTACAAAATGTAAATGGAATCGGGCTCTCAAATGTAGTGTTTGTCATATGGGCAGCAGTAAAAGAGATGGCCATTGAAGATGGCCTGCCAGCGCTGTCTCTTAAGCCGGCACCGTGCCCGCCCAGTCTAGAGCACGTTGTATCGTTGCTGTGCCATGAAATGGATGCCCAGCTCAAGTGGTCACCCTTTTTTGGCGTTAATGAAAAATGCATGAAATTTAAATTGTGCCAAAGTGTTGACCAGGCCAACACACACACACACACACAGATGTTATACGTCCCGGAAACTAGGTAGGCTCACAGTCAGTTTTGATGTGGGTGATGCCGAGAGCGCAAATGCTACGTAAATCGGGGGCCAACGGGCGCGGACGGGCGCACGCTGGGGGATGAGCGACAGACAGGGGACAAGGGGCGACAAGTGCAGCGATGCCAATGTCTGAATTTTGAAAATTGAGCTCCTGTCGCCTCTGTTGTTGACTGTGAAAAACATTTTGCAGGCAGCCAAATGTCGCTGGCGCGAATTCGAGTCTCATTTCCTATGCGAATGCGAATGCGACTGCCAAATGTCAATTGAAGTGAACAATAAAATTTTAAATTTTCATTTGCCATTTGGCAGGCTGACATATCAAAAAATACAAAAAAAAAAACCCAAATTGAAGCAACAAATATTTCAAATCAAGTTTTTCTAATATATTTGTTTTTGGCCTTTTAAATTTTATGAACAGATCTAAGTGTTAGTTATGTTTTATAAAATTATTTACGTATTTTAAATATTAGAAAAAGTAAGTTGAATTGGATAAGTGTATAATCGTGTATTTGAAAATAAATTTATCAGGTCTCTGTGTAACAGTCTGGTGCAAAAGTTCATAGGCTCAGACGTTTTTTTTTTTTTTAATTTTGATTTCTTCAGCCTACTAACTCAACTGCTGCGCATAACTTTTCCTTAACATAATCATTCGTCTCACAATATAGCTATATCTATATCTATATCTATATCTATATCTATATCTATATCTATATCTATATCTATATCTATATCTATATCTATATCTATATCTATATCTATATCTATATCTATATCTATATCTATATCTATATCTATATCTATATCTATATCTATATCTATATCTATATCTATATCTATATCTATTTCTATATCTATATCTATATCTATATCTATATCTATATCTATATCTATATCTATATCTATATCTATATCTATATCTATATCTATATCTATATCTATATCTATATGTATATCTATATCTATATCTATATCTATATCTATATCTATATCTATATCTATATCTATATCTATATCTATATCTATATCTATATCTATATCTATATCTATATCTATATCTATATCTATATCTATATCTATCTCTGTCTCTATCTTTATCTCTATCTCTATCGCTAACTCTATCTGTATCTCTATATCTATCTCTATCTCAATTTTTATCTCTATAGGTCTCTTCTTTCTCTCTCTTTCTGCATCTCCATTTAATATTTATATTTTATAGCGGGATATTCAGTCGAATTGCGAAGGTGCCCGCTATTCATTTCACACCCATGCAATGGTGTGATAATTTAACATTTACCGAGGTCTATTTTATCTTTTTCATACTCTTCATCAAGTGTTTAGCTTAACCAGAATTTATTGTGTTTCCTTAAGCAGAGCTGGTCGAGGGATGAGTTTAAAGAGCCCACAGACTCATACACGCTCAATTGGAGTGTAAGGCAAGCTAAGGCTGGGCACGCCCATGGCAATGGTACATCGTCCATTGCCCATCAGCAGCAGCAGCAGCACCTTTTTTATGCGTTTTCATTTGGCCAACGTAGAAAATATCTTGCCCACGGGGCGTATTAAAATCAATTCATTTAATTTTGATCAAAGCGAAATAAATCTTTGCGCTTTTTGCTTAATTTCCTTCTCGTCGTTTGCTGTGTGTTCTTACTGTTGTTGCTGTAGCTGTAGCTGTAGCTGTAGCTGTAGCTGTAGCTGTTGCTACTGCTGTTGTTGTCGAGTAAAACGAACAAAATGAGCAAAATACACAACAACGGCAGTGAGTAATTTGGCCTCTGTTCTAGAGCTCACAGGGCGGGCGGGCTGAGAGGGAGGAGGGTCGTTGGCTCGATGGTTGCTGTAAAACGCAGAGTAAGACAAAAAGCGCAAATAACACAGAAATACCGTAAGCGAAATGAGAAATCATTAGTAAGTAAAAAGCTCTTACACTCACACACACTTGCACAAACACACACAAAGCTTAAGACACATGAACTGAACGGCGGCGTGTAAAGTTTTCCTTTTCTTCTACTTATCGACGCCAGCAACGGCAACTGAATTAATTTTTCAATTCGCCAAACGAATTCATTGACTTTTTGTGTTCGCTTGCCTGTCCTTACTACACTCACACACACACTCATGCAGAGACATACACATTCTCATCGCCCTTTCGACATTCACACACTGGCAGCACGTTCGCCAGGGTATTAAAATCCCTTAAACAGATTTCATTTCGAACGCTTTGCGGTCGATAAATGCATTTCACTTTAGTGGCTTTTACACCCACTCGCCCTCGCCCTCGCACTCGCACTCGCACACAGACACTTCTCACACGTGAATATGTATGTCTGTATTTATGTATCACAGTTACCAATGCATACTTTTCGGCGGCTGTTGCCATTTCGCTTTACCTCTTGCTGTTCTCAACGCTTTTCCAATGATTTGCTGGCAAATTACGTTTAGTCGCTGCTTGCTGTGAGTCCTGCTCCGATTGGCTTTGGCTTTTCTGCTGCTTTTTCGCTCGCTTTTCACGCACAGCCCGTTACAAAATTTTCCAAATTCATTTCCAAAACAAACATGCATCTGGTGAAGCGACTGTCATTGCGCTCCTGTGTGCCTGTGTGTGTGGGTGTGTTTGTGTGTATGGCAAGTGTTGCCAACCAATTTAAAAGTTTTGCTAGCGCCGTCTTCAGCGGCAAAGCGAAAGTGAAGCACCAACCTTCCCTTCAGTTGCTCACGCCGTTTCGCATGCTGTCAAAGAAACACAACCGAGTGCAATGCGCAGCATAAGAGACTAATGCGGAGTACAGTACGGAAACCTTCTGAGCGACGTTGATAACCGAAGACCAAATGATATTCTTATTGTCTTATTAAATGTTGATTTTATATATTTTATAGGTATATACATTCTTTGCTATTTATCTATTATCCTCTAAATATTTCAATGCAATTACTTTTCAATTGGTTAGCATTCCTTAAATATTTGTATATAATTAAATAATTAGAATATATATTTTAAGAAGTAGTTTTTACGAAACAATTTTAATAGAATATATTCTTATTAATTGAAATATTAATTTATTTTTCATTAAAATTTGCCAATTATTTTTATGGTATTCACTTAATTTGCTCAACTACTCAGTCAAGCTTACCAAAAAGCATAAATGTTCACAAATAAATATTAAGAGAAGTCAAGTAAGAGAAGTTGCTAATATAAGAATTATATGAAAATGCAAATTAAATTATTATTTTAAACAAAAAATAATATTTATATTAGTCATGAGTTCATTGTTTATTTCCCACTCAAGTTTATGCAATTCCCAATCAAGGCTAATACAAATTTCGGTGCTCTTCACGGTATTCACTGTAGTTTCTGTTTTAGTCGGTTAGTGTCTCTGTCTTTACACAGCAATGGTGGCACTTGTTGGCAACGCTTGGCTCCGCCTGCCTCCTACCTTCTGCCACCTGCCAGAGCGCGTTGCAGCAACACTTCAAATCTTGGAGTTTGTTTTTGGAGCGTCGCATAGGTGTTACTGCTGTCTGCCAGTGTGTGCGTGTGTGTGTGCTTGTAAGTGCTCCTTGAAAGTTCATGCACCGTATACTGCGGTCCATACATGTATACTATATACATATGAGCGCCGTGTACACGTGTTTGTATAAATTTCAATGCATTCGTCTGTGTGGCTGACTCGCTGTTTGGTGGCAGCGCCACCAGTTGGCCGCAGACTCCGGCTCGCAGCTGTTTTGCTTGGCTTGTGGCAAATATATTTGAATTGGTAATGTGCCGCGCGCTTAATTTTCAATTTGCAATCATTTGAAGGCAGCGCTCCCGCAGCGCCACTCACCGAAAGTCGAGTTTTTCCAGATCTACTAATTACCTCATCGCGCAGTCAATTGTCATCAGACAACGGTGTGGTCATTTGAGCCAACAAGTGATTGTGGCTCTTCTATTACAACCGATTAGACCTGGACGTACTCTTCACTAAGCTGTTGTTGTTGCTTTCCTCAGTTATGCTGTCTCGTGTTGTTCAGCATTTTTCTCACACTTTTAGGGCTCATAAGCAACGCCTTAGCTCCCCGCAAAGGCAAACTTGCCAGACTCGAGTGTGGAAATTTTCACTTTTTTGTTCCATAATTAAATTCATTTTCAAGTTTCTTTGGCTCCCCCTTTGTCCGGGCGAGACGCGCTCAATAATATACCCAAAGCCTCCCACTATGCTAACTATATATATTCCATTTTTCATTTTCATTACAGTTTCGAGTTGAAACACCAAGACTCTATAGGCAGGCGCTGCCAACAATTCATTTTCATGCAGCTTCCTGAGCCGTTGCTTCCGGATTAGGGCAGGGACTATTTGTGTACTCGTATAGTTTCTGCCATTAGCAACCATCGTCCGGACGATGGGCGGCGAGAGGAGAGAGAAGAGAGAGAACAGTTGCCTTGCTCCTGGTCTGCGCTTTGTTATCAAGTTTTGGCCTAAGTTGTTTTTAAGTTGTAAATCTCCTCGTCTTGTGCAATTTCCCCGGACCAACGCTCGACACCAAAAATAATTCAGCTCTGGGCTGCTCACTGTCTGTATCAAAATTTGTATTTGCGGTTGCAAATATGAAAATTGTAACTGATATTTATGCTTGTAATGCCGACGCTTGACATTTGGGCCCCCGCCTCCACACCATATTCCGGACTCTGGCCTGCTGACAATAATTCATTTCAGAATGCGTGTGCAATTCTTGTTATTTGCATGGCATGTGAATGTGCGCATATACGAATATATTCAAAAATATACGATTTGGCCACTCAGGTTGCGTTCTCACAAAAATATAGAACAATAAGAGCCGAAAGTGTCTGTTAAAATTATGACTTATTGGAATTTTGTCAGCTCAGAGCCGCAGCCAGTGGCGCTGCCTGTGGCTCTGCCTATGGCTCTGGCAAGAAGTGTAATTGAATGTGTTGCTTGGTTGCCTCAGCTCTGAAATGATTGCTCGCTGGTTGCCCTGGTTGCTGGGCTGGCTGCTTGCAAATACAAATTTTCTATAAATTACTTTTTATTTCTGTCTGGCTGAAGGCGTTTTCCTATTGTGTCAAGGAAAAAGTTACAAGGCTGGCGCTTTTGATTGCTGCAGACGATGTCTAAGCTGACTACGACACTCAGTTCTCAAATGTTATTCACAAAACGCAAAAATAAAATTTGCTGTTTCGGGAATTAATTCATTTTGAGTATGAAAATCACTTTTTGCACTTTGGAAATTTTGTCAGAATTCTTCTAGTGCTAATTAAATGAAATATCTTCGATCAAAGAATATTTCACTTTTATTTGAGCGCAAAGAAATTGAAATAGCTTACCTGGCTTAGAGTTGCTACCAAGAATCTGCTGTTGATGTTGTTGCTGTGGATTGGAGGATTGCTGTTGCAGATGCTGCTGCTGCTGCTGCTGTTGGACATGTTGCTGCTGGCCGTTGTGCTGCAGATGTGCAGCTGTCACGGACTGCTGTTGCTGAGCGGCAGCGGCTGCTGCGGCAGCTGGATGTATAGCGAGCAACTTCGTTTCCGGTGGCTTGTGGGGGCCCATCGTGATCTGTGGAGCCCCCATGGCTATAGTCGGGGCGGGCATCATTAAAGTCGACATGGCCAGCATAATTTGTGAATGAATTTTGGTGTCCTTACTTCAGTGCTGTTGTTATTGTTTTCGTGCTTCTGGCCAATTGCTTTCTCTCTCTTGCAATGTGCTTTGTTTCTATTGATTTGTTGACCCCGCCGCTGTGTCCTGCGTCCTGTGTTCCGTATTTGTGTCCGTGTCTATGTCCTCTGCTGCAGTTGCTGAACTCTGTGCCAAAGGTCGTGCGTTAGCCTTTGTGTCCCTCGTATCCGCTTCCGTCTCTCGTAAGGATCTTGGTCCCGCTCTAACTGACTTCGGGCTATGTTTTATGTGGCTCTACGTGTGTGTCTGTGCATGTGTCTGTGCGTGTGCGAGTGTGTGTAAACTTATGAAATATGCTTGCCGCTCGGTGCAACTTTCCTCCGTATATTTTCACTTTTCGTACTGTGGCTTCGTCTTTGCCTCTGGCTCCTCTGTGGCTCTTCGCCTATGTACTCGATGTCCGTGTCAGTGTCCGTGTGTATGTGTGTGTGTGTCTTTGTCTGTGTATTTATTTGTTGTTTTTATTATTTTTATAATATTTTTCTCTTTTCTTTTGCGTTTTGCTCATATGTTTGTTCAACCGAAAATTCACGAACACGAGCGCACTTGGCTTGGGATATTTTTTGTGTTTTTATGTTGTTGTCCTTGCCACCGACTTCTTGTCTTTCGTTACGTTACATTCGACTGTGGAAATGGGATATGGGTTTATGAATTTGCCTGCCAGCCAGTAATCGCAAATTACTTTGCCTGCTGCTTATCGTTTTGCAATATTTGTTCTTATTGCTCTTGCTGTGTCTGCACCAACAGCAGCAACAGCGGAAATTATAAATATTTCTGTCATATGTGTGCCAGACAGCGCTAGAGACGAGACGAGTACTGCTTTAATTTCAATGTTTTGCGCAAAAAAAAGCTAAAAAAAAAAACGAATTGTATGAGGGGAGTTCTTATTCAGCTGAAGAGTCTCAGCTCAATGTCGTTTGTAAAGTTTTTAGCAGCAACAAAAAGTGCGCACAGTTTGCAAATTATTTTGCTAGCTGCTGGCAGCTTCTGGCTCTGATGAGTTCGCAGCGAACTTTAGAAGTCACTGAATGTCAGTGACTGCAAGCTAAATAAAAGAAAGGGCCAGCAAATAAAATCAACAAACATCGCTCAACTTTAATGAATGTCGCGAAAGTTTGAGGCTTGAAAATGGCGATAAATTGTTAACAGTCTGGCTAAGAGCTAGAAATCTGTCACGTGTAGAATGCTAAGACCGCTTATGGGAATGTGCTGAACGCACAGTGAGGGACAGGGATCATGACGACTATAAATTGCCTGGCACAATTAGATATTTCATAAATCAAGTACATACAAACTATAAAGTTCACAGAATCGTTTTATAAATTATGAGAACAATTATCATTACTTATTATGGCTGTTCTGATCAGTTTGTTTGAAGTAACGCACGAATCAAGAGACGAGCGTAACGCACACACACTTTTTAGTTGGCAATGCGATTATACGACTCTACGACTCTACGACTTTACGACTATATCGTCGCTGGCTACCCAAAGAACAGAAAGAACTCAAAGCGTACGGTACGATTTCGTACTAGACCGATGGGCGACGCTTTTCTTACTGAACGCCAGCAGCGCACGCATTGGCCGAAAAATGAAAAGCGCTGCCGCTGCTGCGATGACGCCGTCGACGACGGCGGCGGCGCCGCTATCCTAGCCAGAATATGCCAGGCGGGCGGCCGCTGCCGCTGCCAGCGAGCGATCCGCTTAAGCAGTGGGCTACGACGTCGGAGCCGATGAGGACGACCAGAAGACGTCGGGATGCGTTTCCCTACATTTCTCTCCGACGATGCGCCACGAGGTGCAGCGAGTGATGTATCGACGAGGACGACGCTGAGGAGCCGACGCTGCCAATTGCCACAGTCCCGTTATTTGCGTCGCCTAAGCGAACAAGCCCCCAGTAACGCGCTCGTTCATGAAATATTCACGAATTGCTCGCTCTCATTCTCACCAGTGCCATTGCGAGCTGCGCTGCTCTTCTCTCCTCATCGTCCATTCTTATCGTCGTCGTTGTCGTCATCGTGTTCGTGCTTCTGCTCGTGCTCGTGCTCGTTCTATGCTTCGATTCTGTCGCTGCGCTCCCGCCGCCATATACAACATTCCGCGTTTGCCCGTGTGTGAGTGTGTGTCGCTCGTCTGTGTGACTTCGTTCCTTTTCGCCACTCAATTCCTACTGTGCACCACCAAATCGTACCACTGCGCCGAATCGCCTCAGAGTTGAGCGCAAAAACAGATGAAACGTTGATATAAATTTGAAATTTCATTCTAATATCTAAAATAATATTATCTTTAAATTTACTCTGTGTTTTATGCTAATTAGAAATAATTAAAGAATTTTCTAAATTTATTATTTTCCTTCTCATATATCGTTGACTTAAGTCAATGCCAAATTTGCCATTGACATCTTCGAAAATTCTGGTTGGCTCTGCCGTTTGAGAAATTCCCATTATTTTTGTACCCACATTCTGTTAACTGTTATACTGCACAAAGTCAGTTAACAAGCTCTTAAAACGTGCAGAAACAAATTTTGTAAAACACAAATGCGTCCAAAAATGTATTGAAAATAGTTTAGTTTTCGAAAAGAAAAATAGATTAATATTAATAATAATATATACTTTTTTTGGCATTTGTGTGTTTTAATTTATTTGTAAGTTCATAAAACTGTCTGGTTTGGCGAAAGCCATTTATATTAAATATAAATTTATATAAATAAAATAATACAGACTCATAATACTTTATACATTTTTAATACTTTAAAATCTACTTTGTTATTATATTTTTGTTGGTGTTATTATAATAAAGGACAGCAAAATAATAGTCCATAAAATAAATCAGAAAAAAAAAAGATGTATAATATTTATATTACCTTATAATTGTGGAAATTTATAAAATTATTTATATCATAGCTGACGATCGCATTAGGAAAACTTTGGAAGATTTTTTTAAAACCAATTAAGAATGAATAAATTATTAAATAAATCATTTTCCCTCATCTATAAGCAATCGCACAGGATTCATTAAGTTTTATAATTGGAATATAATATAATATATATAATATGTTATAATTATAAAGGTATTTTTAAAATGTAAAATTATAAATTGATTACAAATAACTTATAAAATTATTGTCAAAGCTCTCTGCCTGGAAAAAGCATAATTTTTTGTGCACATTGATGTAAAAAGACGCATACGTTGGCTTTATAATAGCACCCATTCAGAATATCTTACTTTATGGGATGGCAAATGAAATTCGAGGATGACGAATGAGAATGAAAAGGAATGAAAGGGCAAAGGGAAACTGAGAGACTTCAGCTATTTGTGTGCTATTTAATCAGAGCGAAGTGCAAGAATAGTAATGTGACAACCACCTTCAGGTGCACATCCACACCCACACAGGTGGCTTATACTCGTCGAAGAGTGAGCGCTTATTATCAACATTTTAAGTCATAATTACTGAGAAGAGTAAATAGCACGTGGAGTGTAAAGCTGAACAAAAACAATAGGTGGAACACAAGGACAGCTCATGTTGTTGTGTGATTATTGCTGGTGTGGGGGGCAACGACAGTGGAGACAGTAATGAGCGCTAAGTAAGAAGAATGCAGAGACCAATGGTCGTCATGCAGGGCAGCTAACAAACAGGTAGGAAAAAACAAGAAAATTACATAATTGCATGCAATTTAGCATGCGACATTATCATTGTCCTGGTTAGCATAAGAGTCAGAGTCATTACAACAAGACACACATACATCCCTACACACACACACATGCATATATCCAGTCGCGCGTGCTTAAAGAATGCGAAAAAGGCAACGAATTGCAGGAGCTGCCACTGAGAAGAGAGCTGCTGCAGAAGGGGCAAGCATACGGTAAGCTTATTTGGTGTCTCACGGACTGGAGTCGTGTTGCATATGTTTTAATGCAACAACAAAAGCAAGAACAAGTGTGCATAATAACAAAAGTGACGTAAACAAAGAGGGCCCTGCCATGGCTCGCGAGGCAGAGGTGAGCCAAGGGCCATTTTGTCTTTGCAGCCTTTGCAGAAGGACACCTGTAAATTGTGTCCGTGCGTGTGCATGGATGTGTGTTAGCGTCAAGACAATTGCCCTTTAAATTTTTAAAATCCCTTTAAATGAAAACAAAAAGTAGATGCCCTGTTGCCCGCTGCTCTGCCCTTTGTCTTTTATTTTGTGCTCCAGCACTTGTTAGGTAAATCAGCGTCAAATTGGACTCTGCTGCGTTCGAGTCACGAGCAGCAGCAGCAGCAGCAGGAACAACATCAAGAGCAACAACAATAGCGATAGCAAAAACAAAAACAAAAACAAAAACAACAAGAACAATAGCTGAGCAAATAACAATGGCGAGTGAGCTGGGGTGATGCGTAGAGTTATAACGTGCTTGAGCCTCTTTAACCGAAATGAGTCTAAAAATATCTCCCCATAATGAAGTGCAAGTGTGTATCCGTGTGTGTGCACTAGTGTATGAGTGTGGGCATGACTTCTGTTCATATGTGTAAAGACAATACAATAGCGTATTGTTTACTATGCCTGGTGTTCTTGTGGCTGAGTGTGGCTCTACCCGCGACTGAGCAGAAAATTAGGGCATTGTTTAAGCCAATTAGATATTTAACGCATACGAGGCGTATGAGCAATGCACAGAGCGCGAAGCACAGTCTAGCCACGAATAATACACATTGATGGTATTTCTATGAAAGGTTTTAGGAAGTTGAATATGCTTAACAATGACAGAAGAATGCATTCATTACTTTCGGTACAACCGGCCATGGCCAGTTAGAGTTGATAGACTTACAGTAAGCCCCGAGTGGATAGTGATATACCCTTTGATTATAAG
The DNA here is from genome assembly GCA_035047625.1 of Drosophila mettleri. NCBI lineage: Eukaryota > Metazoa > Arthropoda > Insecta > Diptera > Drosophilidae > Drosophila > Drosophila mettleri. Next base: position 17,658,523 of record JAWNPI010000035.1, read on the forward strand.
CGCGTGGGAGGAGAAACCGGTTCTGGCAAAGGATCAATAAATAAAGACACAAGCCCAACGCAGCAAAATCCCCTGCCAAAGAGTCAAGTGCGCCAAAGGAGTGTAAGACGGTCGTAAACTGTCTTTAGTATTTGAAAACAACAACCAGGCCATAGAATGTCGACAACGAGACGTAGCCCGAGTCTTAATGAGGATGCTTTAAACAAAAACACCTTTTGGGCGGCAGTGCTAAGCGCCCTTCCAGACAATTTCATCTATCGATGGCGCTCGGCTCGCTTGGCTGGCTTGGCTGGCCGGCCATGTGCCCGTTACATATCCGGAATGTGCAAATTCAGCTGCTTCGGCGTCGCACTAAATAAATTGATGTCCACATGCTCAAGACGACCCAAAAAGCACAAGCACCAACCACACGGTCACACACTCACACAAATGTATTTGCTGAGAGCGTGCAGTAAAAACGAAATAAGTGAAATATTTATGCACATTTTGGGGCGAATGGGTCCTGGCAAGGTGCCGCCTAATGGGGGTCACACTCTGCGCTTTAAATGTTTAAATAGGTGTGTCAGATAATGGAAATACATAAGTGCCCGGCCAGGGAGTTCAGCTGCTTGATGAGCTCCAGCGCCAGTACCTCTATATACATACACGAGCATAAGCAGCATGTGACCGCTGAGTCCTCACTCTTTCTCTCTCCCCCTCTTCCGTTCCCTGTTTCTCTGTTGGTTTCGCATTCCTGGCTCGTTCAAAATTGTGTGGATAAACACTCTGAGCTGCGGCTTGTTTTAGTGTTTTCTCCTTCTTTTTTTTTTGTGCGTTGTTTTCTTTTTGGCCTGCAGTGCGACAAATTCATTTGGTGTTGTTGTTCGCCGACTGCCACAATTTGGCTTTTAACTTGGCTAACGATAATTTGTTTGGCAACTGCCGCCAACGTAATGAATTTTTATGCTCCTTTAATGTATATTACTGAGATATGACCAAAGCCAACAATAGCATGGCCCGCTCCATTCTCGCCTCGAGCTTGCCACGCTTAGGGCCAGCTTAGGGTTTTAGCTTTTCGCTATGCTAATTATTAATATTTTTAATTAAAATATGCTCTGACCGCACAAAAAAGCAAGAATTAATAAAATAAAAACAAAACAAAAATACATAAACTAACCTTCTCGTTAGGCAAATATAAATACAACACAAATAAGCACTAAAAAGGTTTTCCAGGCAGTCGCAACTGAATCTCACTCCGCTGCTGGTCAACTAACTAATAACTCTTGCTTTCGCGACAATTTCACCTTTCTTCAGTACAAATATGTGGGTGCCAAGCTCATGAAATCCAATTGTAAGTCGAGAAAGAAAATTATTTTTTAAGTAAATAAATAATTGGATAGCATAAACACACTGCATTTAGCTCTACACGGTTACTCAAAATTTCATAATACCCTGAATTAGCGTAAAACGAGCTGAAATACCAGAGAACGCAAAAAGCACAAGTGAATTTCTGATTAACATTAAAATTATGCTGCGCATTAAAAGTGTTGGGAAAACATTAATTTAGTGCGTCAACAGGACGTAGTTTCATGATTTTATGAAGTCCTCCCATTTTAATTATGATCCCATTTAATTTGTGATGAATGTCAAATCGAAACCAATGCTGAATTGGCATGCCAATGCTTTATATGAATAATGGGCAATTTGAGTACGAGCCCACTCGGAAGGCGGCCTAATGTACCGCGAAATAACGAGATAAAGTAAAATTATATCAAGTAAAATCTTTTTGTAATGTTTCAGAGCTCAATTGAAGGGAGCCACTTGGCAATCGCAGGTCAAAATATTTTATGTAAATAATTTAATTGTATAAATTGGGACTATAAGCTCACAGTTGCTTCTGAAATGGATTCGAAAACTAAAAGTTAGTAATTAAATATTAAATGCGCTTATAATTAACACCATATGCATAACATCCGATTAGTTAAATCTAAGCAATTAATTTTAAATTACTTATGAAATGGAGAAAGTTTGAGTTTTGTATTCGATGTTTTCTCATTAAAAAATATAGATAACAATATTAATATCACAGAGGTATAATAAAATTATAGAGCTTACGTGTTGTTGTCGTTATCGATGTACCCGACTAGGGGATACCCTAATCCCACCCGCTCTTAGTTTTTATACCCTGAATCCATTGAAAATGGAAATTTCAGGGTATAATGTTTTTGTGCAAATGTACGTAACAGGCAGAAGGAGGCGTGCCACACCCCATAAAGTATATATATTCTTGATCAGCTCGATGAGCTGAGTTGAACTAGCCCTGTCCGTCTGTCCGTCCGTCCGTCCGTGTAAACACTTGGATTTCTGCAACCACAAAAGCTAGAGACTTCAAACAAAAAGCAAAATGCTCGATAATACCATACGCTGTACGAGGTAATTTTTTTTTTTCGATAACTCGTCCCATTTTATCGATAACTATCGAAAATATCGCTTTGTTTTTGAGGTCTGGCGTGCACACCGTTAAAGATAGAATCATGCACTAAGTTGTGTTTGATAGCTATATTGAATCCGTACATTTTTTAATTTTGGATTTTTGATGCCACGCCCCTTTCGCCCACAATTTAACAAAAACGATAACTCACGTATATCAAATACTAGAGACTTGGCAAATAGGTACATTTGAATGTCATAATCATTCCCCGAAAATTTCATTAAGAACATAAGTCGAGGAAAAAAGTGATTAAACAATAAAGTTTACATACCACAGCCTCTTCTGCATCCGCAAAACTGTGCGGTGAGCATATTACGTGCATGCATATGTTTGTGTGTGTGTGTGTTTGTTTGTTTACTATTAATGAATAAATGAAGCTCTTAATGATTGGTATTACAGCTCAATGGATTCAGGGTATCTCTTAGTCGAGCAGTCTCGACTAGAGTTTCGTTACTTGTTTTAATATAGTCCATAACTCGTATGTACAACCATATCACGCAACTTAAATATGTGCCAATGGTACTAAGAATCTCGATCAAAGAGGAATTATGCAAATAAATTCGACACAAATATTATACCAGCAAGCTTTTGCAAGCTCACAATTCGACCCAAACTCAAAGGCAATTCGAATAGAATATTGTGCGCGAGCATTTGAATTTATGTGTGTACATGTATACATAATGAACATGTATAAGTGCCACCTTGTCCGCATTGCAGTTCAATCGCTGTTGATGTGGCCAAACATTTTGCCTAATAACTTTTGTGTTTATCAGCGGATTTTGATGAAACTTTCCCCATTTGATGTAAATAATTGTTGTTGTTTTTAAAAAGACCAAACACAATAAGCATATATGCCATATTTGGCATTGAACATAATTTTTAAAATTTTGGGGAAATTTGGGGCCGGTATCCAAAAGTAACGAAATTCGAAATTGGTAAAAATATACATAAAGCTACATGCTAAGTTTAGAGACTTTAGAATAGTTATTGATTTTCTGAAACAAACTCGATATTCGCGCTGTATATACGCGCCTAACAATAAATTTCAAGTCTCTAGCTCCTATAGGTTCTAAGATTGACGCGTTCATACATACGGACAGATTGACAGACAGACAGACGGACAGCGCTCAGTCAACTCTTGTCTTGTCGTCCTGTTCAAGAATATATATACTTTCTGCCTGATCCCATTTTTAATGGGATCAGGGTATAAATATATAATAATATTATTATTAATTATAGATATTTATTTAAAATATTTGAATACCATATAATTTATATATAATATATATTTATTTAATATGCATTTTAAATTGGAAGTTCGTTTTATTATTATTATTATTATTATTATAACTTAAGCATAAGATAGTAACGAGTCAGCTCTCGATCTGATCTATATATAAACTTGGAGTCCGTTGTACTTCCAGATAGCTCAGTGAATGTTAATTTAAGAAGAAATACAAATGAAGCAAAATTACGTAATTTTCCTCTTATAGTAAGTATTTAATTAATATATATAATCATATATATACCTAAAGTTATATTTCTGTGCGCTTTAGAAAAACTTTTACTTTGTTTTAAATTGCTGTATGCGTCCCTAATTGATCTTTTACTTTCGGTGATATAAAAATGCTATCTTATTTATGGCGCTAGAAATATTTTGGGTCTGCTGGCAGAGGAACAGAGCAACATTGCGAGCTGCAGCGATATAGGCAATAGACAGTGTCACAGTAACTGCACATAACTGTATAATTTATATTGGCCATTTCGCTTTGAGTCAGAGATTCACACACAACGCACACACGCACATATTGCCAAAGTGCTTTTGCGACCAAGTAAATTGTAAAATGTCACCCATAAAGCGTAAATTGTAACAAAAAGCACTCGAGGCCACGCAGTGATTTAAATTTTTGTACTCTGTAGGCTCCGGCTGTAAAATTATGTGTCCCTCGTTCGGGTTACCCTGGCAAAGCGCGCAGCTGGCGCGGTGGTTTGGCCTACACGCCACTTGGCAACACTTACGTATCCAGTGCCACGAAAGCACAGACAAGCGGCTCAATATATCGCATGGGCGTGAGTGTGTTAGTATGTGTGCGTGTGCTCACAATTTACACAATTCATAATTCATGCAAAATATTGTAGAATATACTTTCATATAGACACACATAGAGCTACTCACATCTACTGTATATATATATATCTATATAGTATATACATGGACATTGCTGATGCCGGAGCGCATAAATCTGTGCATTTACAGTCGCGATGGCCGCAGCTGCAGGCAGCAGGCGGCAAGCGGCTAGACGCAAACTATAAATGCAACTGTAAATGTAAATTTTAATGTAACTGTATGTGTTTGGGCATATAACTACATTTGCCCTTACATGCGCGTGTGTGCTCCATTTAATTGAGTTTTGCTATGCAAAATACTGGTCCGAAGTGACAAATTGATTATCAGTTGCTGCATAAAGCATGAGTCCCTTAAATTGAATCGAAATTACATGCCAAATGCTCTGCTTTAAGTGAAAGTTAGTCGTTCTCTTCCCCTCTCTCTCTCTCTGGCACTGTTTCTTTCGCTCTAGCATATTAAAAACGGAAACAATTTATTTTACGCACTATTGAACTTTAGAATGAACGATTTTTCCTTGCCGCAATTTGAACAAATATTAAGTTTTTCTTTTAGGTCTGCAATAGCTGCTACCGCATGTCGTCCTTGCCTTATTCATGAAACTACTCGGCAAGGTCTGGGATTTTCTTTTATTTTACAATTGCGGCGGTGCTTTCCTTTTGTATTTTCTTTTTTGTTCCCCCACGCGACGACAATCAATTTTTCTTCATCACAAAATTGCATTCTGCAAACAAGAAAAGCGAAGCGAGAGAAAGAGTGACCGCGATAAGGAGAGAGAGCGATAGATTGAGAGACACAGAAAGAAATGAGATTGTACTGAGAGCACAAAAATTCACACTTTATTCATTTCCGCCGACCGGCATTAAATTCGCTTCTGGTCAGCTCGGACTCGGCGCTGTAAGCAAACGATGTTTGTTCCTTGCCTCTTGCTGCAGTCGTTCTCAATGTTTTTGTGTTCATTAATCAACTTTCAAATCTTGCCGCAACAAATGAAACACGCGTCCAAGGGACGCTCGGAGAAAGAAAAGCCTCACGCACAGTGGGCGGCACTTAGCACTAATTTGCGGTCGTTGTGCTGCTGGCGAATCAAGCCAAACCAATCCAAACCCAACCAAACCGTTGCAACAGTCGGCGACAACCTGGAAATTCCAATCAGCCAGCCAGCCAGCCAGCCAGTCCCACATGAGCAATACCATCACTCATGACGGACAGTTGGCGGCTGCGTCAGATTTCATTTGTCTCAGTATCGGACGATGCGTGAATCGCTTTGCAGATGGTTAAAGTCTGAAGGGCCTGACAGCAGTGGTTGCTTGGGGTGCTTTAAGCTCTTGCTCTCCTACTCAGCGAGTCATTACCAACCGGAGATGAGATTGGTTTAATACGCTTGCCGTTTACAAATGGAATTTTTTAGTGGCCCCAGCCCGAGTCAGACTCACAGCAACCCAGCCAGCCAACAACCGGCCATTGTATGATTTGGTAAACGGAAGTCTTTTAATGTGTTTTTCTGTGCGTTTTCGAGTGAAGTGCGTCTATTCGAGAGATTGTAGTATGCCAGCTCAATTACTGTATTTGTTAGTTAAAAATGATGTTCCCTTGTCAAAGACAAGCATCGTTATCACCATATATTTCATAAAAAGGTCTCAGCGCAGCTAGATCTTGCCATTCTCAGTCTTAAATAATTACAATAATTAAAATTGTCTCCTGCAATTGAAAAGTTCTGTAGGCTCATTAAATGAATATATTATGCATAATAATAATGAGTTTATATTTATATATAAATTCATTAAATATTCTTTTTATTTATTTTTGATGTTTCTGGGAGTGAAGTGAAGAGCCCACTTCCGTAACTATATTTTGATTGACGGCTAGCCGGCAACGAGCAGCCCTTGACGCATCGGCGGTTGCTTAAGACACATCTTTGATCAACCATTTAGGCAGCGCACGACCTTGCGATATGCCACGCCCACAGCCAAAGTGGCCTTTTAGGTGTAGTGGGTGAGTGGGTGGGTGGGCCCCTGTGCTCAATTATTTATGCGGGCCTGCAGAGCATAGCCGAACGCAATGAAATATTCTAAAATGCTTACGACAACGTGCAAAGTGCACTTGCACCACTCATAAGTGGTGTGCATGGCTCGACCCCTCGACCCGCACGCAGCCGACTTCTGGCTCAAGGTAAACAAGCCGAAGGGCGGCCTATGGGTATGGGCGGGGCATGTTATACATTTTGACTTAAGCTAGCTGGCTTTTACCGTAAGTTTTGGCCGATTTCGCAAACTGGCAAACAGACAGCAAGCAGCAAGCCAACATATTTTTCTTGGCTGAGCTGTAGCCACTTGGGCAACTCTTGTGGTGCCGGTGCATGGGCAAAGTCCAAGTGCCTGGCTGAGTGGGTGCCTCGTGTATGCGCATATATTCAGTGCAAAGTGGTGCGTCGTTTAGCTAGAGTCCAGCCAGACGCTGCTGGATGGAAGTTTTCGACATTCACCTACCTACCCAAGCCAATGGTCAATTTGTTTGAAATTTGAACTATTTTGTTGCCTCTGGGACTGCGCCTAATTAAAATGGCATTAAAGCTGCAGCTTTTGTTCCAAACAGTTTTACCAAAAATCCATAAGGAAAGTAAGAAGCCAAGACGTGGCGAGTAGCAGTTGGCCTTCGCCTGCGACTGTGCGCAGCCTAACCAAGCGAAACAAGGACTGTGAGGACTGTATTCCATACAAATTGCAGTCAACATGGCGAGCAAGTCAGGCGGAACTGGCAAAGACAAAATGAAATACACATGAGCGGTAACAGGACACAGAAGGCAAACAGCAATCGGCAGGCGACGCATTAGGCCAGGCAGTGACAAATAAACAGCTGTACAGCGACGCCGGCTGGGGCAGCGGCAGCCGCAACGAGGATATATGGAAGGCGGCAGGACGAGGACAATTCGTCGTCATCAGCAGCTCCATTTTGGATTTAATGTAATACGCAGCGACGCGCTGAGCGAGCAACCAAACGGACAGTGAAAGCAAAAAGAGACCTTCGAAATCATTGCAGACATATGAAATATTAAATATGTATGGCCACATAACACACACACACACACACATACACACAGAGAGAGAGAGAGAGAGAGAGAGCAGTCGCACATAAATAATCATTTGGCCCCGAATAGCTGGAGCTGTGTGTAGTGAAGCAGCGCGCAAGGAAATGGCAGGCTGATGATCCCATTTCCGAGCGGTAAGTGATGCCAAAAGTCAGTCACTCACGACAGCACCAGCCACATCAACAACAATAACAACAGCAATAACCACAACAACAACAACAACAACAACAACAACAACAACAATAACAACAACAACTCAGCTGCAGGAGTTGTCCAGCAGCAAAGGCAAAGTGTGTCTAGTCACACACTGGCAGCCTTCAATGAGATGGAATCGACTTGTGCATTCGCTCTGCACGGCCCCAGCATCTCCTGGGTAAAGTGAGGCTACAGCTGAAAAGAAACCTCGACATGTTTGTTCTGCTATATCCATGTGTGTATGTAACTTAAAGACAGGAAGGCTGGCAGCAGCAGCAGGAGCAGCAGCCGGGAGCATCCAAGAGCAGCTAGAGTCCTTTTCATTATAATTTAAGCATGCCAACATGACAACGTGGTTAACTTTTGCTTTTTCCTCTCTCATTTCATTTGATTTTTTTTTTTTTCATCTTTTTTCCAATTTCTGCTACATTGTTGCTGTGATCAGTGACTGTGGGGAGATGGCGGCTGTTTTGGTTGGTAAAATAAAATGACCTCAGAACGCTTGCTACTTTAGCTGCTGCCGTTTCGCCTTCTTCTCCATCGCCTTCCTTCTTCCTTTGACATGTTCGCGTGTGCGGCAAAGGTTGCAGCATTTAATGAGCTTAAATTTCGAGCATGTTTCCCCGAATAGCGCGAATCAGTTCGAGTTCAGACAAGAGCTAATAATAATCTAACATTTTAATAATGTCCCTAAAAATAGCGGCATTAGTTAAGGAAAACCATCTGGAAAAGCTAATTTACTTTGAATAGTTTGTATTCAAAATAAATTAAAATTCTCTTGATATGCAGAAATAGTACTGTAAATAGACTTACGTAATCAAATTTTTATACCTATATGCGTGTATGCCAGTGTGTACTTTCAAAATCCTTTCAATTGAAGTTACGCGCAATTATAATTAAAAATGTTATTCTTACGAAAATAACTAATTGGTGTTATTTATAAAGCCTCAACACGTAGTAAGAGGTAAATATTAAAATGAGAATTAAATTATACAATTATTAAGAGTGAGAAATTAAAATTATATTTGCATAACTTTAAATTTAAGAACCAGAAGCAGAACCAGAACCAACGAGCCACAAGGCCGCCCGAGTTTCTGATGTAACATCAGTCGACATTCGCCGCTGCGCCTCTCTCTCTTAATGATGAGCCACATGTCCTCACAATTTGTATGCGCAAAACAAACCGTGCGTGTGTGTGTGTGTGTGTGTGTGTTTGTGGTGCTTTATTATTTATTTTTATTCTTTACAATATTTATGCTTTTTGTCAGCGTTTCGCATACGAAGCAGCAGGAGCAATCGTTGCGATGGGCAACGCATTTAATTAATGAAGAAACCGCTGGGGCAGTAGGACGGACACATACTTTTAATAATAACGCTGGGCAAATAGGATGCCCGGATACAGCTGGATGTCGGTCGGCGGGGATGGTGCCACGCATTAAGCCTTTGACATGCGCCAATCGTAAATCTTGACCAACATATCTGAGCAATGTTTGCGCAATGCCCCCAAGCACTCGACTGGGCGGGTGCGGGCTAAAGGGGGATTGGCTGAAAAAATGGCCGACGGCGTCGCTTTGTCCCTTAACACCAGCACTGACAAGGCCTATGCAAATATTTAGTAAATGAATCAGCGCTTTGCGACTGTTATCATTTATGCCCCGGCTGCCCGTCTCCCTCGGCTACTATGCGTTGCTTATATTGTATTGCAGATTGCCCAGTTTGCTGGTTGTTTCGCCTACCAAGGATTTTCCGCATGGCTTTGCCTACTTGCTCTCTCCTCTTTCTCTCTCTTTCTCTCTCTCTCTGTGTGTCTCTTTTCTGACAGGCAACAGCGAATTTGTCAATTTGCAGCAATGACTGTAAACAGACAGAGCGGCAGTGAACGCTTCAGCCATGGCTTCGGTCCGATTGGGGCGAGGGGCTCGGGCTGAGTGCCAGGGTCTCACATGCTGGACCATGCAAAATTTATGGGCCACCTCGGAGCTCACAGCTCGTGACGCACTTGTCCAGCCATTGCCGGAGCTGCCAGCGGCTATGCATACAAAACGCTGCGGCAATTATCTCAAATGCAAATGCTCTGTTGCTCTGCTGTTCAGATGCTCTGCACAAGGGGCTGGCCGAATGGGCGTGGCCATGGCTAAGCACGTAATGAATTGTCTTTTTGGCCATTCGATAAATTTGCGACTCTATGATGCTGATACTGCTGCTGCTGCTGCTGCCGTAGTCGTAGATGTAGCTGCTGCAGCTGCAGCTGCAGCTGGCGCTTCGTGCGCCATTCAATTCGCAAAGCTCGATGCTGCAAATGGGAAGCCCGGGCCGGCGGGCGCTGTAAAGTATGCTACGTTTTATGGCGCGCGCGAAATACGAAGCGCCAGCGTAATTAAAAATCATAAGAAATGAAACACAAACAGAAATAAACATGTCATAGCTGGAGAGCATAAAATTGCAAATCCCCGGGCATTGAAAATCTTTATAGTTGTATATTTTTTATCTCTGCCCCCGCTGGCTTCATTGTGTGAGGGTGCATGTGTGTGTGTGTGCTATAAAAATATGCCAAAAGAAAACGGGTCGAAAGAGGAAATAAAAATAAAAGCGTTGAAATAAAATAAATTGCACTCAAAAATCCTTTTCCGTGCCTGCAACTCATTACAAATTTTATTACAGATACTTGCCGGCACACAGATGCATATATATATATATATATATAGAACAAGCTCACACAGGCAGACACACTCTCTGCCATCCACAGAGAGGGATAGGGACAGGCACAGATACTCGCACTCACTGCCAGATAGCTGCATATAAACATAGACTGACATTTAATACAACACTTGATGTCGCTCATTAAGAAGAATTCAGCGCACGAACGCCATTGCTGACACGCCCACTGGCCAAAAGCCCGAACGCCCCACAGCTGAGCTGCACTCGAGCAGAGTCCTCGACGGGTGGAGGACAGTCGAGCACAAAATAAGAAACTGCGAATATCCCAAGCAAAACTGGAACTTGTTGCCGAATAAACAGCAGCTATTACACACACAAGCACACATACACACACACACACACATAAACATGCATGCATGCACACCCACACACTTGGCCCAGGGGTGGAAGCTGGCCATAATGAGCATACATAGCCAGAGACAAGGCTAGAAGTGAAAGCCTGCGGACGCCAAAGGGTGTCTGTGTGCGTTACTCAAACAGCAGTCGAGTGTATGATGAGTTGTTATTGTAGCTGTTGTTGCAGTTGTTGTTGCTGCTGTAACTGTTGTTGTTGTTTTACTTTGTTGCTCGTTGCTCACGGAGTTGTCACCTGCAGCAGGCGACGGAAAGCAGCAAACTGCAAATGGCAACATGACTACATCTTGTCTACATTTCGTCTTGTGTCTACCCAACCATTCTCTTGTCTTCTCTTGTGAGCATGTGTGTGTGTATTGCTGCTCTAACTGGCTCGTAAGCAACTGCAATGTCTGTCGCTCTCTGTTTCATACTCTAGCCGCTTACACACACTTTTTCCACTTACTTAACGCATTAAATGTGACAACAGTTAACCATGCGGATGCTGTTGCAACTCTGGTGTCACCTCAGCGAACTATTCGAGAGGATGCTTAATAGATATATATATATATATATATATATATATATATATATATATATATATACGATAGTTATGAATCCTTGATTGCTTACTTCCTTTGGTTCGAAAACATATTTTGCTGTCTATGAAATTTATGAAAAAATTCCTCTTTTGATCTCTTCGACAAATAATTGTAATGCTCTGCTCGAAGTTGAGTTTTTTTCCTCTTTTGCTTATGAGCCAAAATGAAACATGCCTTATGGGCAGCTTTGGGCTGTCAAACTTATATCATTATGACTGTGCTGTGCAGTACAAAAGTTTTTATTCAGTTTTAATACATTCCTTTAATGGCCAATCAGAGGGCCTATGCTGTCAAGTCAAGCGGTACGCAGCGTCAACAACGACAACAAAAAGAAACCCAAGTATGTCAAATTAACAATGTCATCAAAGAGATTTAACATGTTGGCGCTCCACGTCCCCTCTCAGCCACCCGTCCTCCTGTCCGATTGCCAGCCAACCCGTGTCCTTCTTCTGCATGCGATTACAAGGCAAATCTTTTCAAAGCTTTTAACAAACACGCTCAACCGTACATAAAATGGCGCTCACACGTACACGCACACACTCACACAGAGGCAGAGACAGCCTGTACGAGTAGATGCCAAAAACTTTGAATTAAAATGCGTTTATTTGGGCTTTTAGCACGATTCGAATGGAACGAGACCATCCATGGCAATTGAAAGGGGGGCTGAAGCTGGAGAAGCGAAAAAATCTTAACCCAAATAACTTTGGAAACTATTCAAAACGTTTGCTTAATATTCGCCTGGTGGGCTGAGTCCTGGTGGGGAGCATCGAGTCGCGACTCGGCGGGCCAAGTGACTGGGCGCCCATACAGGCCAAATGAAAGCGTTTGGTAATCCCATGTTATCTTGATCTCTGCTCGGTCATACACCCACCCACACACACATACACACTCACCAACACGCGCTTAGAGAGTCGTAGTGATGTTTAATATTAAATCATATTAAAATATTCAAAAGGCAGACTCGCAGTCGGGAGGCTTAGCTTGCTAAGCATTTATAAACATTAGCACGCAAACATGGACGCGACCAAAAACGCGTCGGCAAACATAAGCGGGCATCCTCTTAGCTCCCACAACCCCGCAGCTCCATCCGTTGCGCCGAACGTGCCCCAAATGTATGCAATGACAAGCCCCAAAAAGCGTCGCACAGCTAGTCAGCAAGTCGGCAAACACAAGCAAGCCCTTTACACGCATACACACATATACATGCATACACACACACACACACACACACATACATACATACACACATACACACAACTATATACGCATATGCATTGCTCAGCAGCGGCCACGCCTCTTACCACAGGCCCCTTACCCTGGGTAAATTGTTTGCAAGCATTTTTGAATAATTTTTTGTCTTTCCTCTCTTTCGCATGTGCATGTGTGTGTGTGCTGGTGTATGCTGGTGTGTGGGTGCGTGGGTGTATGTGTGTCTTTTGAGGCGTAAACTGTATGGGTTGTGCTTAGAGAGTGTTTAGAGCTTGCTTAAAAATGTATCAATGGCATGACAAGTGTGACCGCAGGGCTTCAGCACCAGCATCGGCATCGACATCGGCATCGGCGATGTCATCGTGGCTGTTAGTCAGCGCCAAAGCTGGCGCCTCGAGGAGCAAATAATTTGGCGCCCACAACATTTTTCAAGCACTTTTACGATTATCGATTCGTAAGTCATCCAAAGACAAATAGTTTTGTTTGTCAAAGCATTATCCGCCGCATGCTTCACGCCAAGCTCAAAGAGTTATGTATACGCCAAGTAGGCCCGCGTCAGGTGGACAGGGCTGGCTGGGTGGCCACAGCATGTGGCGCTAAGTTGTTCTGCCAAATGACGTGGAAAGATTGCAAAAATACCACAGAAGCATTTGAGACGCTAAAGAGGGCCAGTGAGTCGGATGGAAGGCTTAAGTTCCAGTCGTAGCAGCGATTATGTTTCAGAGATAAGTATCAGCTCTAAACATGCTCGACTTGAACAAACGAAGCAAACTGAAAGTTTCTTGACAATTTTCAATACTTAAGAAAATACCTATTTGCTTACTTGTTTCTATTTAAGCAAAAAAAAAAAAAAAGAAAAAGGGCTCACACGATGTAACACAGAGAATCTCTGGGCGACGTGTATTAAGTGTGAGTTTTATTTGCAGTGAAACAAGTCTTTTTATCTTGCACGGCGTAAAATGAACTGCTGCAATTAGCTGTGAAATTCATTCGTTGCAAACGAAGCAACTTTATCTCGGCGCCAGCAAATAATTTCAGGCACTTACACTTACACCAGCGGCAGCCGTAGAATCTGGCGAATCCAAAGCACATTTAACACTTTCCAAATGAAAACAAGCAACATAAATTTGGGGCCCGGCAATGGCGGCGACTACATAGTTGGCAAGTGCAGTACAAAAATTGCAGTCACACGACACGGCCAAGATGCCAGCTACAGCTACAGCTACAGCTATAGCAACATTAACATCACAAGCAACATCAACAGCAGCAACAGCAGCAGCCTCGGCATCAGGTGCGGCAAGATAATCAACAAGAGCTGAGCCGGTAAGCGGCAGAGGCAGAGCTGAAATGAAGCCAGCGCACGCTGGCGAGAGTTGCATTTAATTAAACTTAAACATTTTCATTGTCAAGCGAAAAATAATTAGTTGTGTGTGGCAGGCGGTGGCGGTGGCGGTGGCGCGAGAAGCGGAAACAAGCTGAGCGCGGCACACGCGGCGTATACGTAACGTGCAGCGGAAGTAATATAGCGTAGACACAAATTGAGCCCATATCAGCGTGTATGTGTGCTTCAGCAACGGGAAGCTGGCGTACAAGTTTCAAAATTAAAATGAATGCTCGGATGTCGGGGCGAGCGGACGCACCCGGGCTGCGCTGAGCTGAGCTGAGCTGAGCTAAAAAGGATACAAGACTTTTGCACCAACAGACATTTACAAGCGCCAGCGCACACACTTGGGCACAGCAGAGCTACGATCACACAGATACAGTGAGACACCGGATGGCAGTTATAAACGACAAAGTCACATGCATGAGCTTGTCAAAAAACGTAGTTAGTCCGGGCTGGCTGGCAGGCAGCAGGCAGCAGGCAAACAGCTGCAGCTCGACGGGGAACGGGGTAAGCCAAAGAAAAGTGCCAAGCAAACAAGCGAAAAAACCAAGGCGTTGGTACCTAGCGCAGTTGTTGCTGCAGCCAGTCCTCTTGCATGGATGCTGCTGTGTGCTGGCTGTCGAAATAATGTGCAACATTAACTAACTGCGCCTGCAAGCGACAACAGGGACGGAGCAGGACAACGGGGAGACGCTGCCGAACAGCGCCAGACAAACTTCACACAAGTTCGCCCAGGCTCTCCGCTGCAGCATTATATATTTAGCTAAGGTATTACCAACAGCAAAAGAGCCCAAACTGGCGTCGGCCACGTAACACTACGCAACAAAATGCGGGTAATTCGGAAGTAAGTCTGCTTTTGTAATCGATGCCAATTCCAGAAATTTGATGTAAGACCAGAACCCTTGGGTGAGCTGTAATAAAGAGCGGAGCCTATATAAATATGTAATATATATGGGAGGGTTCCCTCGGTTATATAATGAAATGTCGACGATGAAATTAAAATTGTCTCTATTTATTCAGGGCTTGTTGGTGAAAGGAGAGAGAAGCGAGGCTTATGTAGTCCTCAAATTATAATTGACAGCTTATATAATTGGGTGTCTTATTTCCCATGCTCGTATCTTAATCCTCTGCAGTCAATCTGAAAATATATAAGGAATCTCAATTCTTAGTTTCTTAAGCACTGAACACTTAGTTATCAATGCCCAAATTATTCCTCCTTATGGATACTTTTATTTTCACGCATATTGAATTTTCTGTCATTGCTGTTCAGTGTAATTGGCGCTTGGCAAGTGTGTGCATGGATTAATTAAATTTGGGGCATGTCGGGCGCCCATTGCACCGCTGCTGCTGCTGTTTTATCCACGAATATTCGTTGGCACAGATACCTAAGCTGTGGCACTTTTGGGCTGTGCGGGCCGCCGCTTCAAAGGCTTGGTCGCTGGTTACAATGGCCAGCTAATAAATTCGTGCTAATTATGTTTTCAATTACGCAGCAAAGCCCAATTTAATATTTTACAATGGCACTCGACGCGTCAGGGCCTCTGATTGATGTGTGTCGCAATTTTTCGCGCGATTGCCAATTGCAAAAACATGACAGGAACCTGCCCCGGTCGGCGGCAGCTTGTATGGTCAGGGATCGCGGTTGAGCTCATTGTGTGCCTTCTAATGGCAAATGCCTGTAGATATTTTGATTTTTTTTCCACTTCCACTTGCCGCGCGAATTTAATGGAAATTCTCGGCATAGCAGGACATCAAATCAATATGTCATGAGAGGGCTGATGCTGCTGCTGCTGTGGCAACAGTAACAGTAGCAGCAGCAGCAGCAGCAACAATGATGTGTTGACGGAATGCGAGCATCGTCGCAGAGCATTCACAAAAGTGGCTCTTTATTGCGTATACGCATTGTCAAACATCTTCTAAATATTCAAGCATTTATATGAGCTGCGTGTACTCCTAATGGAGTTGCAATAAACTCAAGGATCTCAGCTCAGCAGAGAGCCATGCAGAGTCTAATGCAGAAAAAGTTAAACGGCCAAAGATAATTTCTCAAAGGTTTCTGATATCCCTTTGAGATGTAATTATCGTACATATTCTATAGGGTATCATAAGGTTGTGTATGGCTTTGGCCCATTTCTTTTCGGATCTGAAAATGTCAAATGGCAGTCGAGATGAACCAAAAAAAATGAAGTGAACAAAAAAAAAAAACAAAAAAAAAAAAAAATAAAAATACGGCTTGTTCGCTGCATGCGCCTAAATCGTTGATTTACGATTCACGCCACACTGACGAGCCGCCGAGTTCGTATGCCAGCAACAACAAATGGCATTATAGCAACAACAACAACAACAACAACAACAAGGACAACAACGACAGCAACGACAATTGCGACGAGTATGTGGCGATGCACGCATGACAGACACGCAGGCAGCCGTGCAAACCACTTTGGCGGCAATGCGTCGTTGCGCCGCCTGCTCACCACGCCACATGGCTCTGCTCTTGGGCTGCCTGTGAAGCTCTCATTCTCTGTCAGAGTTTTTGCATTTTTGCTTTTGTTTCGCGCTTTTTTGGCGTGTTGCTGCTGGACTTAAATTTTTTTTTAAATTTATTACGTGTCTCCAGCCAATATTTCACTTTGACATGCAATGTCGCGAAATGAAGCTGTCCAGTTGCGGCGGCAGCCCCAACCGCTCAACTCTTTCAGCTCCACTGCAGCCCCGCCTCATCGCCCCACCGCCCAGTTGCTCGTTTGATCAGGTCCGCGAAGTCCATTTGCTTGGCCGCTGATATGAAGTGCTGCTGCTGCTGCTGCTGCTGCTGCTAGGACTGTCAATTAAAATTACGTAAACGCCAGGCTTGGTGAGGGCGGCTCGTCGTCTTCAATCAATATTGCAGTTCGTCAATTTAATTAATTTAAAATACGAGTAGATAGCGCTTTCATGTTTCGAATATGCAAAATGCCGCCGCAGCTACAGCTACAGCTACAGCTACAGCTAGAGCCCAGCTACTGGCTTCACCAGAGTTAGTCCGACTGGTCGACTGCCCGATGCTATGCTACACGAGTCGCAGGGCATTTTATGCGTGCTCAAATGAAAAGGAAATGTTTTCATTTAATTTTATTTTTGCCACTGGCGCCGTCGAGTAATAACAGCAACAGAAACAAAATCTCGTTGGGCGGGGGGTGTTCAGCTCCGCAGGGAATATCAGGGGTCTTAGCATCTTGGTATGTGTCTCTGTAACTACGTGCGTTCGTGCGTGTGCGTGTGTGTGTGCGTGCGCATAAGTAGGTTCTGTGAAATGCAAAAATGCCAAGGCTATCAAGCATAATTAAAGACAAACAATTGTTGTTGCTGTCGCCGGCCCAACGATGCATGAACGAGAGAAAATAAAGCATTGACCACAGCCGATTACAATACAAACAGGCGCACATACACACGAACAGTCTGCCACAATTGCAGACTGGCAAATGGCTTTGCCTTCGGTTTGCAGCAAAAAGTTGGTATTAAATAAAAGGTAAGAAATATGCATCATCAATTTTTCAGGCATATTTTTGTGCAATTAATTTGGCTCCAGCCGAGAGACCAGGAGAGACACGAGAGAGTCCGTCTGCGTGGACTGGCAGCTGAGCAGTGGGCAATGTTATCGCAATTATCCTTGCCGTAAAATCATCTGCTGTGGGGATTGGCGCACAGAACCCCAGAAAATACACAGAGACAGACATACGCAGCACAATATTTGTCCACGTGTGAAGACCCTAGAAAATTGCATTTCCATGGGGCTTCAAAGGGGAACAGCGCTGCTGTGGCTCTGCTTGTGCTGTTGCTGTTGCTCTTGCTGTCGCCGTTTATTGTTGGCCAAAAGCGGCAACCATTTTGTTCATCATTTTACTTTCATTATGGTTACCTCTGCCGCTTGATAGTAGCCTCCACCGGCAGTCGCAACCGCACACAAGCCCCGTCTCGCCTGCTGCCGCTGTTGCTTGAATGCAGGCGACGGAAGGAGCATGTGGGTGGCGTGGGGTGGCCGGCAGAGGATCGCTGCAGCTTCCGCTCGCTCGGGCAGCAAAGCGAGCAGAAGTTGTTGTTCAATTTCCCATTTTGAGTGTACAGCAAAGAGGTAAAAAGACACTCACACACATGCAAATGGTGTCAGCGTGAGCTGTGCGGCATGTAAGATAATGGCAGGTATAACCGTCTGTGTGTGGGTGTGTGGGTGTGTGGGTGTGTCTATGTGTGTAGGTATAGTGAAAGCTATGCAAAAACTGTAAGCAAACAGTTTTCTGTTGAACGCAAACACCTTTGAAGGATGCACACGCGTACGCTTGTGAGAGATTGTGACTGTGGGGATGTGCCTGTGCCTGTGTGCACGTGTGTGAGTGTTTATTAAAGTCAGGCGCAGGCACACACAAAGCACTTTGCGCGCCCTGAATGTAGAAACTTGAGCAACGGCAGGTCCAGCCCACCTGGCCGCCCTCACACATACACACACATACGTATATCTCCAACGCACTTGCTCTCTTTATCTCACTCGGTCACTCTCCCTCTCTCTCTCACCCTTTTCCGCCTCTCTCGCTCTCTTTCTCTCTTTCTCTCTCTCTCTCGCTCTGTCACTCTGACGCTCTTGCTCTCACATGTAACTGTGCCAGTAAAACATAATTAATATGCAATTTTTTTTTTCCGTTATTTTTTATTTCTTTACCTTTTGCTTGAGCTTTGCGAACGCTTTGTCGGCCAGTTTGATTTTGTTGAGCATTGTGTGCTCTACATTCGGCGTGTGCGTGTGCATGTTTGTGTACATCTGTGTGTGTGTGTGTGTCTATATTTATGCAACACTGCATTTTGCAGAACTCAAACCTGCTTAAAAGTTTAAGTGCTTGGATTGATTTTCAATCAATTCGTTGCCTGAGAGAATGAGCAAGGAAAACCTGTGTGTGTGTGTGTGGCTGCGTTTATATGTATGCAACAGTGAGCGGATGCTGACAGTAAAAGCCGTTAAACATAGCTATCGAACGAATTTCATTACGGCTCACCGTTAATTAAGCCCACAGGTGAGAGTTGAGATTGCGAAGGAATCGCAGACCTTCAGGCCATATTTCCATTCACTGAATGCGTCTTTTTGAGCGTGCTTAATTGCTCTGAACCAAGTTTGACTGGCTCTTTCAATATTTTTTAGACCAAACTAAAGAGAGAGAGAGAGAGAGAGAGAGAGAACGAGAGCAAGGGCGAGAGCGAGAGAGAGTTTGTTATTAAATGGAAAGTATCAATTACAGATAGTTTATTCAGACACAAAGAAAACAGTAAAAATCGTATCAAAATATATGTTTTTTGCAGCAGCTTTTTAGTTCCGGCAAAATATGCAATTATTGGCGCCAGTGAATCGGTTCAGTTCCCCCATTTACTCATGAAACCCCCGCTCAGTTGTTTAAACACAAAAGCGTGCATAAGCCCACCTTAACAATCCACAACAGAGGTTTGTGCCTTCAGCAAACAGTGGTGGCAAAAAAAGCGTTGTGTGCGCCAAGGCGGGGAATGCAAATGAAAGACAAACACAAGGCGCGCACAATCTGAACTGACGTCCAGCTGCGACGCCGGCGCTGCGTAAGCGATGCAAACATACAGAAAAGTCAACAATGCGGCCAGAGTCAACAACGAACAAGAAGAAAAAACGGCAACAACAGCAAGCTCAGGGGACGCATGTGTGGTCGGGTCGGGTTGGGTCGGGTCGGTCGATGGGGGGACGCCGAGCGAGTGAAGTGCATGCGAAACATACGCAAACAAAGTTGGGGGCGCGGTGTTGAAACGCCAACGTCGGCAGCAAGCGCCGAAAACAAGAGCCAGCAACAACAGCAACTGTTGCAGTTGCAGTAGCTACAAAAATAAAAATGAGGAAGAACCACAACGACGACGACGACACCCATACAGCTGACTGACCTTTGCACGTAGCCAACGTAAATTGTCCTGTGTAATTTTCAATGCTTGACACAGACAGCGACAGAGGCAGAGACAGAGTTAGAGACAGATAGAGAACTGAGACAGAGACAGAGACAGACATAAAAAGTCGCAGCTGTTGAGCTGCAACAAAAACAATATTTTAGAAATTTTATTGACGCTGCAATGGTAAAGGATCATAAATAACGCTGCAGGCCAGCAGCAGCAGCAGCGATGTCGACGCCGACGCCGACGCCGACGTCGACGTTGACGCTGACTTTGGCAGCGGCCACTCAAATAAGCTTACATATGCGTATGTCATACATAATCAAGAGATTATACACAGCTGGCGGACTAGAGTATCCCAGCACACATACACATTCACATGCACAGGCAATAAAACGGGAGCAACAACAGCGAATGAGCTGCGTTTGGCAAAAGGAGCGCAACTAATGCTCCACTTGGACGGGCGTCAAGAAAAATTCAAAAGCAGCCAGCGCCCGCTCCGCTTCCAAATGTGGTTGGTGTGTGCCACGAAATGATGCAGCAATAAAATTTGAAACAATAAAAGATGCAACCGGCAGAAGAGAGACACAGAGCAAGAGTCGAGACCAAGAGAAGCACAAGAAGTGGCAAAGCAGCGAGTGGAAATTGCAGAACGAAGAGCCGAATGGCGAGTCTTCTGGCAGCGCTTTGCCAGTGCGACAACAGCAGGGTGCCCTTTAGCAATGGCAATGACAAAGGCAGCAGGAGCAACTCCTGTGCATAAGCTAAACCAAGACATTATCACAAACACACACACACGCACATAGTCAGTTATGGCCTTACGTAAGCACAGCAGCCACTTTTCCGTTTGCTTGGAAATGTGCTGCCAAATGTTGCATTTATTTTGTGAGTTTCCGCTTGCCTGACTGTCGGTTCGGCTAACTGCAGCTCCCTCGTCGCCTGACGGAAAAGGGTATCACAACAATTTACTCGGCTATGTACAGGCCACAGAAACAGGGTGCGATCAGATATATATATATATACAGAGCGATAGTGGGAGAAAGAGCCACAGCTGGGGTGAGTTGAATTAACACAACTTAACAATCGAGTTGATTGCAACTAGCCCTCAGCTTGCTCCGAACACATACAGAATTATGATTTTAATCATAAGTTTGACTATCGTATGGAATCTTGTAAATAATAAAAGATAAATCTCACAAATTAGAAACAAAATGAGGACAGCGTAAACGCTGTCTATCAACTGGGTGACCTACTTATGTAATTTTATCACTTGACTGCAATATATTAAAATACATATCAGCTGCTGTCTGTATCTGCTTAAACAATCATAGATTATTAAACTTTCATAGATTATTAATATTATAATTTATGGGAAATTGAAGTATCCTTTAAGTTTTCAACTCTCAACTCATATGATCGCATTGCAAATATATATCCAATACTAGTGTAAATCTCGCTTATCATTGCTTTATAATTTTCGAGTTTCAATTTTGGGATTTACTCAAAGAGCACAGAACAATTTTCCATCGGCTGGCGAAAAACTTGGCGAGCTGCAATTGACGGCGAAATTTGTGGGCCAAGCCGAGGAGGAATTTATGGCACAGCGAGAGAAACTTTAAAGGAGCTGACCCCTTCCACGAGAGTGCACTGTAGAGAGTCTAACTTCTGTGTGTATGAGCATTGACGCAGTCTGCCAAAATAAATGGTCGCGTTCTCAACTGATGGCGGAAAGTATAAGAATAAGAATAAGAATACAGATGCAATTGTTGCCTCGAGTAGCATGCGACACGTGTCCGAATAGATACACTCCAACTGGCGTTCAGATAAAGTGCCACCAATAAAACTCAAAGTTTACGGCGCATATTTTGGCAAAATTATGTTGATAGCCCAGCGAAAGAATTCAGACTCGGCCCCACTCGGCCCCAATCGGCCCCACTGGGTCCAGTTGTCTGCCCTTCACTCTGCTCGCACCGCAAGTTCATCAAATGGAACGCCTTGACCCTGTGACATTTCCATCTCAGACTGCTGCCTGGCTGCTTGCTTGATCTAATCGCTTTCTGCACTTAATTTGAGCTACCCCAAAAACTTATCGCTGAAACAGAGACAATTACAGTAAGTGACCAAATGCGATGTGGCACCCAGAAATTGGCTCAATTGCCGGCCAACTGGCTAACTTGAGAGCCCAAGCCCAAGCAGGCCCCCCGTACAAGTGCGTCTAGTAAGTAGCACATTTTGCCTAAATTTAACGCCCTCTATGAGCCGTTGGTCCGTCCATCTGTCCGTTTCCTTGGCACCTTAACCCTTCATAGACGGCCAGACGCCTTAACCACATGTGTTTTTCTCTGTCTCAGGTCTCAACTAACTGTGTCTGTTTGTCGGCCAGAGGCTGATGCTGGCCGGAGTCGCCTTTCCATTGCTCACTTGCTTAACTGGCAGCATCTGGACCAAATGACTTTGTTAAGAGTTTTCGAAACGCAATTTTCTTCATTTCAGCTATGGCTCTAGCTTCATTCTTCCCAAAACTTGATACACTCCATCTCGCTTTCCTTGCCGGCTCTTTCCCTCTGTCCCTTTCTCACTGTCCTGGGGGACAATGGCAGCAGGACGACGAATAAAAGTGTCACTTTCTATGGCAATTTCATAATTGCATAAGTGCAAGTGGTCAAGTGCTTTGCAATAGTTGGCTTCGCCTCTGCCTCTATCTGTGTGTGTGTGTGTGTCTAGTATATTGGCGCACTTTATGTGTGTGTGTGTATGTGAGTGTGTGGCGTGTGGGTGTAGGAAAGTTGCCAAGGCATAAATTTTTA
Organism: Drosophila mettleri; assembly: GCA_035047625.1. Classification (NCBI taxonomy): domain Eukaryota; kingdom Metazoa; phylum Arthropoda; class Insecta; order Diptera; family Drosophilidae; genus Drosophila; species Drosophila mettleri. The sequence continues at coordinate 17,681,382 of JAWNPI010000035.1, forward strand.
TTTAGCACACTCGCTAAACTTGAGCTACAAGTTACTTACAAAGTGAGGATATGGGGCCGACCCACCCATTGAAGTCATTTCCTTCGACTCTTTACATCAGTTTACGGCCCAGCACAAACTGCAACACATAGGCCTATTTATATTTAATGTTATGCGGTGGTTAAGCTTCCTTCGCAATTAGTATGTCTTGTTGCTGGCAGCATACGAAACATTTAAGTATAGATTTTAAAAGCTTTTGGTTCTGTGAAATTTTCTTAAGCTTATTAAGTAGTTGCCTTGTACGGGAAAATAATTTAATTTAATGGAAGTAGCTGGAGCTAGCAGTTTTATTTTATATTATAGACTATGCTTGCCATAGATGGCCCAACGCCTCAAGTTGAAATAATTCATTGATAAATTTCAAATTAAATTATGCTAGAAAAATAAATAACTAAAGCTTCTAAAATTTATTAAAGCATTTTTTATAAGACTTTTTTTTTAAGTCTATAGCAGTTTTGTTAAAATAACGATTTTTATCGAACTAAGCTATGAAAATAGCCAGCATTAATTAGAAATATATATATATATATATATATATATATATATATATATATATATATATATATATATATATACATACAAGCTTAATTCTTATTAATTCCTTGTCAAATTCTTATTCCTAACAAGTAACAAAACTCTAGTCGAGACTCCTCGACTAAGAGATACCCTGAAACCATTGAGCTCTAATACCAATCATTAAAAATTTCATTTATTCATTAATAGTACACAACATATGCACACACACAAACATATGCATGCACGAACATGCACGTAATATGCTTACTGCGCAGTTATGCGGCTGCAGAAGAGGCTGTACTATGGAAACTTTATTGTTTAATAACTTTTCTCGACTTATGTTCTTAATAAAATTTTCGGGGAGTGATTATGAAATTCAAATGTACCTATTTGCCTCATCAGAAATCCAAAAATGACGTATTCATTATAGCAATCAACTACATTTTAGTGCTTGATTCTATCTTTAACGGTGTGCACGCCAAGCTTAAAAAAAGCGATATTTTCGATAGCTATCGATTATAAAGAAATGGTATGAGTTATCGAAAAAAGATAAATGTGTATAGGGTATGGTATTGTCGATCTCTATGCTTTTTATTTGAAGTCTCTAGCTTTTGTGGTTTACGAAATTCACGTGTTTACACGGACGGACGGACGGACGGACGGATGGACGCTGATCAAGAATATATATACTTTATGGGGTGTTGCACGCCTCCTTCTGACTGTTACATTCATTCGCACAAAAACATTACACCCATTTTCTATGGAGTCAGGGTCATATACAGACTGCTGCGCAAATGGTCAATATATTTAAGCAATGAAGAAAATATCCTTTTCTGATTCGCTTTAATTATGTTCCTATGGGCAAAAGAGTATATTATTTTTAAGCAGGGTCCATATAAATGCAAGCTATATATATAAGCTCGCGGTTGACCACCCACGTTTCAAATTCCTAAAGTCTTTATACTCAGAAGAGCTAAGAGCTTAAGAATTTGATTTTTCAATTACTATTAACCTCGTCTATCCATGCAGAGAAGAAAAATTATTTGGCTCGGGAGGGTTATAGAATAAGGAAATTACTTTTAATTTTTCACGTTTTGTATCTCAAATATTGTATGAGTGTTGCACTTGCGGGAACAGAGTATCATGCAGTCAGTAGAGCCCGACAGCAACATACTAACTGGTTTATTCATTTGAGCCCACGTATAATAGATGGAGAATGTGTCCATCAGTTTTAGACAAGTTCTCCAGTTTCACTCGTCATCGTTTGTCAGTAAACTGGCAGGTATCGGATGTCTTGAGTTCAATTAGGCATGAATGCTCATATTGTGAAGGAGGCGTGGCTGGCAGCACGCATAGATTTCCATCAGTTGCGAGTTGCTCTCTGGCAACGCGATGTGTAATTTGATGGCAAACTGTGCGCCAATTTTGCCTAATTGCCAATCTAACCTGCAATCAATGACAGCGTTGTGACGTTCTCGATGCGAATGCGAGTGCCCGTGAGGGGTGCCTGCTGCGGTTGCGCTGGCACACTTGATTGCTTCTTTTGGTCAACTTTTATGAAATATTTCGACGTGTTATCATCAGCAGTGAGGCAAAAAGCCATTTGCATGTGCAAATATCACCTTTGATGGTGTCCGAGCTCTAGCCCGAGCTGTAAACCCAAATTGCAATTGGCGGGCGTATGAGTTGTTGGTGTTTCTGTGTGTGCCTTTGTGTGTGTTCGATTGCGTTTTTCTGTGGTAACTGCCAAAAGTGTACACTCATCGTCAAAGTCAAAGGACTTTGACTCCTCGATCACGCCTGAGCGCTTGTCAGCGCTGAAAGCGATAAGGCAATTAGAACATCGCCAGCGCTGGCCAATGCAGGTGCCACGAAATAGCCAGCAAAATGACAACAAAGACTAAAAACAAACTGCCGTTCTGGCTGCTGCTCCTGCTGCTGCCGCTCCCCTGCTTTGGCTGTCGCTGTTGCTGTTGCTTTTGCTGGTGATGTCAATTATTTAGATTTTTTGCCAATATGCCGCAGCTTGGCATGACGACGCGAACGTCACGAAGCTAATGGCCAACTTGCACTGAAGATGACTTGCTGCCACGCCTGCGATTCACTGCACCACAGTGCACATAGTGCACCACCCGCCCCCGACATTCCCCTGGTCACGGTCATTTTGGCCATTAGACTTTCGCCGCCTGCCATCGGTCGGGTGCCTGGCCCGGGTGCCCTCCCGTGAATTTCTTTAAAATGTTTTCCTTTTATTTTCTCTTTTTATATTCTTTTTTTTTCGCAGTTTGCCGTTCGCAGTTCGCAGCGCGCCGTTTGTCTGCTGTTGGTGTTTTGTTTAGATGAATATGCAAATATTTTTGGTGAAAGAGGAAAAAATGTGGTGGCAGGGCATGGCCGTTTTGTGGACAGGATGTGCTGCCGCAGGACGCGCATCATTTCCGCTTAAAATGCAGCACAATTTGCCGTAAAAAGGATTGCCCTGAGCCGCCCGCGCTCGCTCGCTCTCTTAATGCGAGTCCTGCAAATTGAAAAACTTAGCAGGCGTGCATAATGACAACTGCAATATATACGCCGATCCGTCGAAGTCGAAGGCGCTGCAGCCACTGCACTTGCCACCGCTTGGTGCATTGTCCATTTAATATGCAGCGCATCAGTAAACCGAAAATCAATAAAAGTGCAAAATATTTCAAATGGCAACGCAGTCCAGGCTACGGGCCGCGACTCGTTCTCTTTTATGACTCCTGAAGCTGAGCTGAAGTGCCCGTGCCTGGTCAGCACGGGCAGACGTCCGCGTGTGTGTGGTGCAGCACCTTCTGTTGAAGCCAAAAACAAATGAAGTTTTCGTCTGGGCAGGGCCCGGGCTGTTGTTGCTGCCATCGCTGTTGTCGGGTGAATTAAATGGACGCTTTGAATTTTTTACGACGCGCACTAAAAATCCAATTTAATGAACATTTAAGAGACACACACTCTCGCGCTGGCAAATGTCGTGTGCGCAGCACGTAAGCGAGCACTGCGATTACGTATACGTAACGTGAGCCTTGAAAAAAGGGCTGTCGCTGCCATATCCTTTTTAATGTAATTGCTTTTTTAAGAAATGCCGCTGCTGCTCCATTCTTCCACTCGATGCCACATCGCTGCTGCTTATGATGCTGTTCTAAGACAGCAAACACCGACACACTCGCGCTTTCATACTGGATCTCAAATCACATACACACAGGAATCATCATGGCATAAAAACAAGCAGAAAAGTGGAAAAGTTTTGATAATGATAATGGAAATGAATTGCCAAAAGTAATGGGAGTCGGGTCAGCTACAACAACAGCCAGAGCAACTGCTACAGCTGTCAGTTGGCAGTGGAACACAGTTAGCAGCTGCTTCGACCCCAAAAGCATTTCAGAGGGAAGCACAAGTTAATGCTTTGCACCCGCATGTGAAATGCCAATGAGATCTGCGCTGAGGCCACGAGCCGCTGCCTCTTGATGGGCAATAATTATCATAAGCAGCGGCAGTCACGGCCATGTTATCAGCACCGAGCGTTTGCCAATTAGCTGGTATCACTTACAATGCGCTGCCTTAACTGAAACTTTACACTGGCCATTTGCAACTTAAAGTGCATCAAATTAAGTCGAGAATGGCAAATTGCAGCCGCAAATTGTATTTGCTCAGTGGCACTGAGCATACTGCGTGGTAGAGGCTGTGCCATTCAGCTCTGGACCCTGGTCTCTAGTCTCTGGTCTCTGGTCTCTGGTCTCTCCACTAAGCCAAAGGTCTTGACATAGGCCAGTCAATTATCAGCTGCCTTTCTATTTGCTTGCACTGTAACTAGAAGCCAACAGCTGGCCCCCTCTACCCGTCGGTGCCTTCAAAATGTGATAAAATAAAACGAAAATTCCAATTTACTCATGTACAACTAGTACACAATTAGCATTGGCTGTGGGAAGGGACTTTAGCAGCCTTCGCCAACTGCATGCAAGTATGCAAAGCCTACGCTGCAGAGAGACAGAGAAGGGCAGAGAGAGAGAGAGAGTAGTGGGCAAACGAGCCAAAGGGCAAAAGTATTTACCTTTCACAGCTCATGTCAATATACTCAAAGTTGGGAACACACACACTTGGACAGCGGCTGCCACTACTCCTGCTATGAGCTACTCCCAGATAGTTCGAAGGTCATTGAAGAGAACGATCTACTTTGCTAGTGTGACTTATAAAAGTTGGTTTTCAATTTTTATACTCTGAATCCATTGAAAATCAAATCTCAGGGTATAATTTTTTTGTGCGAATGTATGTAACAGTCAGAAGGAGGCGTGCCACACCCCATAAGGTGAGTTGAACTAGCCCTGTTCGTCTGTCCGTCCGTGTAAACACGTGAATTTCGTAAACCACATAAGCTAGAGACTTGAAATAAAAATCAAAATGATCGACAACACCATACCCTATACAAGTTTACCTTTTTTTTGGTTACTCATACCATTTTCTTATAATCGATAACTATTGAAAATATCGCTTTGTTTTTGAGGCCTGGCGTGCCCACCGTTCAAGATGGAATCGTGCACTAAGTTGTGGTGGATTGCTATAATGAATACGCATATTTTATTATTTTTGATACCATGCCCCCATGCCCCATAAAACAAATACTAGAGATCTGAATTAGACAGATAAGTACATTTAAATGTACCTAAATGTACACAAATGTGCAGAAAAAACTTATTGAACAATTAAGTTTCCATAGTACAGCCTATGCCGCCGCATAACTGCGCAGTACTCATATTGAGTGCATATGTATGTATATTTGTGTGCATGTGTTGTTTACTATTAATGAATAAATGAATCTTTTAATGATTATAATTACAGCTTTAAGGATTCAGGGTATCTTTTAGTCGAGCCGCCTCGAATAGAGTTTTGTTACTTGGTTTCAATTATTTAGATAAGTCTAATCAATTTAGATAAGTCTAATCAATTTTGGAATCTAGAATCTGGCTTATAATCACTTAGCTGTAAACTAATGTGTAAAGATAATTTTATGCATGTTATCATTATTTATCGTGTCAGAAATAGTTTTCGTCTTTGGAATGAAATTAAGTTCCAAATTGTTGCAGTAAATGTCTCTTTTCTGATTGTTAGTTCAATTGCTCAAATTAGATATTTTAATCAGTTAACCAATTGAAAAGCCTAACAACAATTGATACTGTTTGCCCTCAAACTTAAGCTGCTCATAGTTTCGTAGTTATAATTAAGCTGCACACAATCACACCACACACCCACACCCACACACACACATAGAGGCGCTTCACGTATGCGTAATCCCCAGTAATTGCATTAATAATTACTACTAATTTAACGTGGGTTAAGCTCTCATCACAATTTCTATGGACTTCGATTCAAGGAATTCATTTGGCGCTTCAGTGTGTGTGTTATTGAATACTGAGTTCCAGGCATCGATCGTACCCACAGCCCAGCCACCCATTCGTGGCAACTGAAGTTTGGCAATTCCCCAGCCTCGAGCCTAGTGCTGGGGCAACAATGGTGAAATTAGCATGAGTTACTTTGTATATCCCTTGCGCAAATTTTGACACGTGCAGCCAGCTACGTCTTCAACGTCTTTGTTGCCGCCCCAAAGCTCGCGCGTTGCCATTGATACAATAAAGGACTACATATTGTGCCCACAAATGCTGCCGTAGAGGCTTGGCCCGTTCTCGCCCGTCCCTGGCGCTACTGTCGTTCTCAGCTCTATTCGGTAAGTAGAATCAGCAGCACACAAGACGACACGAGAACGTTAAGGTTGAGCGTTCTACAGCCTGGCTTCTGTCATGTCGACATGTGTGTTCCCCTTCTCTCTCTCTCTCTCTCTCTCTCTCTCTCTCGCTCTCACCGTGGGTGTGTGTGCGCGCACTTTCGCGTAATTTAAAACGTCGTAATGTACACTTTTGCCCCAGGCATTTAACTGACAATACCCTCATCAACCCCAGCCCCTCCACCACACACACACATGCAGAGCCCTGTCCGACTGCGAGGCATAGGCAGGTGAGTTGTTTCGTTTGCTCTGCAGCGTTGCTTTCCGTTATGTACACAAGGTGTCAGGCACCGGTTAAGCTTTACTTACCACGCCGAATTAAAACGTTGGGTGGAAGCAGAGCTCAGGCGGGCTCAACTCCTTAAAGTGTTGAGATTTCTTCAAGCAGTATTTCCATGACTCATTCTACATAATGGCAGGCACTCTGAAAGCATTGTCAATTTTTCATTTATTCTCATTTTGCATTTCAGCTGAACTGCTTATTTGATGCAGGCGAATTCACGGGGGCTGTCATGTGAAACAAATTGTTTTTAGTTTAACACCAAGTTTTATTTCCTGGTAGCCGTGCATATCCTTTTTCCATGTGCATAGTGGATTATTTTCGAGTACTCGCTTAGGCAAATACTGGCAAGCGACATTGACACCGGGGCGCGGGCATCGCAACCACTTGGCTGAAAGCAAAGTGATGGCAAATATTCAAATATGTTTTTGATCTGATTTCTGCCGCCCACTCACCTCGTTGGCTGCGGCGCTCTTAGGCTGCCTTATAATCTATCCCCGTTGTTGTCAACGGCAACACTTCAACCACTGCCATTAGCGGCTGCAGCAACAACGGGGGCAGCAACAGCAACAGCAACACAAAAAACAACATCAAACACTTTGAAATCGAAGACTTTTTGCTAGCCCCTTCGACTCGTTGAGTGTTTCTTTTCACTTTTCCAACCGTAAATTGCCAGCAGCTAAATTTGCGGTTTGCTTTTGTTTTTTATTATTGTTTTTTATTTACTCTTTTTTCTATGTGTGTATGTAGGTTGAGTGTATATGTTTTTATTTTCTGGTTTCTATTGATGCTTCCTAAAGTTCCAGCTGCTGCTCCTGTCACTGTTTACATTACTGTTCTGTGTTGTTGTTGCCGCTTTTGCTTTTTCCCTTTTTTCCTGATGATTTCCCGGCGTTTTGCTTTTGTTTTGGTTTCGGTTTATTCCGAGCACACTTGCAAAACGCTTTGGCTTTGTTTGTTTTTCGCAACTTTTTCCACACGCTTTCTTTTCCTCTCGCTTGCTGGCTTTTAATTTGCACGCCACAATTACCATGGCCACCCAGAAATGCAGCGGCCACAATTAATTACAGTCCTGATATCATGGCACTGCCGCAGTCTCAGTCGCAGTTACAGCCGCTACCGCCGCCACCGCCGCAGCTGCGATAAAACTTTGCCAAATGTAATTTTAACAAAACCGCATCGCCGCCTGCTCAAGACAGTCAACATTGGCGGCGACCCCCCGGCGGAAGGCAAGCGCCAAATCTTGTCTAAAATCAGCGTTGGTTAGTTTTAATTACAGCAATTGAGCCCATGCTATTTGGGCCAAGCTCCGCTCCAATCAATGGGCCAATCAGATTGAGAGTTTTGTTATCCAATACGTAATTTATCCAGCGTGTGGCTTTCATCATAAATAAGTTATTGATGAGCTTCACAAATTAATTTCAATATTGACTCAATAAGTAAATATTATTTCTTATTGAATGTTGCCTTCTCAGTTCGTTTTGTATCTTGCTATTAAGCTAATTGAGATACATTTTCGGTAATTTATTATAATTTGTGATGTGTTTTTTTGTGGATTTAAAAGTATTATAAATATGTACATATTCAAAATATGGGTAACGTAAACTTTATATAATATATATTTAAGAATATTATTCAGATAATACATATAATATAATACATATTTCCTTGTACTCGTAATGTTACTAGATAAATTATTTAATTTATTATTTGAATTGTGTTTCATATGTAATAATTGAACATAATATAACTCAAACATAATTGAATTTGTTTTGCTACATATCTTATCATCCTGCTTTATGTTTTTCTTATCATAAAACACCATAATCTTCTCGTTGTATTTCAAGTTACAATTTATATTTAAATTTAGTTTGAGTGAGGCTTTGCAATAGTAATTTAAGAAAGTAAATAGCATTTACTCTCCAGGAATGAAGATTATCTTGTATCTCTGTTCCTCAGTTTCTCATTTGGCTTACTGTTAATTTCACATATATCCAGGCCAGACAGAAGTATATGAGATTCTGCAACAGCATTTTCAGAGATCAATTTACTCATTATAACTCTGTTCATTTCAAATAATTGTGTGGATATGAACACATCAAATATTAAATTACATATCGAGAAATTCGTATTTCAAAGCTCTGCTACGACTTGCCGCTAAGACGCTCAGAGCAGGGCGAAGCAGCAAATCCAGACCTTGATAGCTGCGCTCGATTGACAGATACTTACGTACTTGGCTCCATCAGTTTGTCAGCATTTGGAATTGCGGTCAGCGCTTGCCCAAGTTATTAGGCAGCAGCGAGAGTCAGCTGTAAGCTAAGCATCTTAATGTATGTTTGCGATATTTTATGGATGACTATGAGAGCAATGCTATAATGTGACAGCCAAAGGTCACCGAGCTGTCGATTCGGTTCAAGCAAAGCGCAAACTCAGCTTGTCAGCTTAAAGTTTCTGTGCGCTCGTACTGCCACCATTCTGAAGAAGCGTGTATATATATTAATCTAGAGCAGTTATAAAGAGTGGACTCTAAAATGGTCATAATAATGAAAACACGTTTAGCTTTAAACTTGTTATTAGCTACGTTCTGCTGTTGGAGGAGAAAGCAACGACCTGCCACTGGCAGCAGCTAGCTCGGCTAGCCGCCCACCTGCCCCCCACCCCCTCTTTTTCGTACCTGATGTAGGTGTGCTGCTTGCTTGTTTGTTTGTTTGTTTGCTTGTTTGTTGTTAGCTGTGTGCGGACCACGCCCACTTTTTACTGCATTTAATTCTCCAGTGAAGTATTTAATTTTATGATACTTTGTGTATTTGTGTGCGTATCCTTAACAGCAGGAGCAACAGCAACACCAACAACATAGAGCGAGCGCAGTCCGTTGAGTACAACAAATATGAAATGACTGTCATTTCTTGCATTTAGGGGCACTTTGGGGAGTACTTTGCAGCATGTAACACCCAATACTTACACACACACCTTTGTGTTGATGTTGTAGTTGTGCCTGGCTCCGGTTCTGTTGGCATCATTAGCGTTAACGTTATGTAGCATTATATTATGATGTTCATCCACGCTCTTTTCTGTTGCTTAAACTGGCTGCCGTAGAGAATGAGTGAAGCCTCAGTGTGAGACCACATGCCATGGTTATCGCATAATTATGCAGCATATTAATGCTGTCCTCATGCCTCGCCCCGGCAGCCCCACAACCCTTTTTGATATTCATTCATATGCAAAGTTTTATGGCAGCGTCTATCCACCCCTTTGCCCGAGTCTCACCTGCTCTTGCCGTTTCCAAACTTCTTCATTTCATTTCATTAAGGCTTGTCTGTCTTTCTCATTAGCGATTCACATTTGTTATTAGGCGTCAGGCAGGCAGTGCCTTCACACCTTGTGTTTCGTCTTCTTTTTTCTTATATCTTTATCCATATTTGTATAAAAATTAAAATTCTGCGACTAACACGTCTTTCAATATTCCCAGCTTACAATCCTTATCCATCAATGTATATATTATTATATAATTTATTTATTCGATTACTGAGATGGAATTTCTGGAGTTTAGCTTCGCCTTCTCGGCACTTGATGCTATGTAATTTCGCGTTGGCTTGCTTCCATTGTGAGCAGATAAATTAACACTTTTATAATTTGCACTTAATTAAAACTTTAAGCGGAATGGTACAGAAAGAGAAAAAAATCGACGCGCCAAATGAACCTCAGCTCGTAGCTGAAAAACTGAAACGGGCGCATTGGAAATGCTCAAATAGAATTTCATTGCATTTGGCTGGTATCCAAAATAGAGCAAAAGTTGAGCCCGACTGCCATGGCATGGCATGGCATGGTATGGCAGACTTACCGGCCGCCACTTAGCACCACGCCCCGCGGCCTCTGGGCTCGTCATAAATATTTATGCGCCGGCGTTGCGCGGTCTCTGCCAAATGCAATGAGTACGGCGAAAATGAACAGCAGGAAACGTAAATGAAACTAAAATCAATTTGGGGCCTGCTGATAGCAATCGTTGAGATTGAGATTAACGGGGAGTACATTGAGATGTAGCCAAAGCGAATGAAATTTCATAAGGTAAATATTTGGCAAGAAACACGCGCAGTGCTATTCCATTGCATGTATCTTAATTTGGCAGAGCGCGAGAATGAATACCAAGCCAGAGTAGTGAGAAGGGTCCTTCGCACCCCACATTCAATGCTCTCGAGGGGTCCTCTGCCGGCTGGGAGGTACGAGGTATAGCTGAGAGGAATGGCTGCCTTTTTGGACCAGCCGTTGGGGATAATGCATAAAATTATGTAAATATTCCAAAATTATCATTTAATTTCTAAAATTGTTTATGTTTATGTACGGTAATAAGCAACCGGCAGCAGTCGCAGCCAACAGGCCGCGCCGCCCACTGCCCAAAAATAAAAAACCCATCAGCCGCGCCACTTCGTCGCACTTCAACTTAATTAAAAATTACTTTACAGACGCCAAATACTTTTAATTATTTTGGGTTCGGCGGTCGAATGCAAAGAAGCCATTGTGTACATTTGAAGCCCCACTCTCAATCTCGCCCAGCCTCCCCAGCCACCCCAATATGAATATCAGCGCCAGCTAATTGTTGTCGTAGCTGACAATGAGCGGAGGCTGGGCGAATGTCGCTCCGATGTTATTTTTGCATTAAGCTAAAAAAAATTAAAAATCAATATCGAATACACGCATCTGTGTGTGTGCGTGTGCATGTTTAATAACGCTGCCCCCCAGCCAGGCCAGAGCAACTCTTTTGTGTTATTTAGGCAATAAAGCAATTTATACAAACCGCGGGCGATGCCATCGCCGCAGTTGATGGCTGGCTCCATTGATTTTCCATTTGATTTTATACATTTGTTTTTATGATTTGCCTGCAAATCGAAACACTCAACTTGGATCGCGTTCGGCAATGGTTGATTGCGCGATAGGGGGCACTGCGTCATGCACCTTTCACCCCGCCCACGTCCTTGCCGAGCTCTCATTTATGGTTGTTCTGCTCTTGTTGTTGCTGGTTGGCCTCTGCTCAAAGGGGTCACAGCGCCACGTGATTCGCATTATTTGCAATTTTGGCTTTTTACTGGATTTTGCCCCCCCTTGGTTTTGCCCCTTTACGCGCTGCTGATGTACTAGCCTGAATTCACAAATGAAATGCTGTAAAGGTGGATATGCAATTCCATAAAACTCGAACGATGCCAAAGCAAAACAATCATCGTAATATTTTTATGAATACTTCACTATCTAGCTGCCATAGACGACCATCTCTCTCTCTAGTCGATGAGTTAAATAGTATTCAAATATGTTATAGAATGTGAATAAGTATTACAATTAAACTTAATTTGAAATCGCCATTTATTTTAGTGAATGAAAATACCTCAAAGTAGTTGAGTTCACTGGGAATAAGTTCATTAAAAAAAAAAATTATAAAGTAAATAAATATACATAAATTTTTCAGTAAATATTTAAAATTTATTGTTAAGGTATTCAATTTCAAGTGCTACAAGTTTTCTGTTTTACATTTTCAGGCAATCGTTTTAGCTACTTCCGCATTCATTGACAACTTTCCACTTCGAAATCTGCCCTCATAGAATATTACAATTTATTTCAATTTATTACTCATCAATTAGTTAACTGACTGCAAGCTCTTTGACCTCAAAAAATGCACTAAATTTCTGCAAATAAATTCTTTTAGTGTTTTTAATAATTTGTAATGCTTTTATAAATTTCTCAAATATGTGTTATTGGTAAAGGAAGTATGTGGTATAAGCTGACATGTTATTCATTGTGGTCCAACAAAGCAAGGCGGTAATTTGCTGATGAAATAGAACACACTGCTCTAGTCTGTGTCTCAATGGCTATATCGAAGGAGAGCAATTGTGAATCATCTCATTATGAGGACATTCTGTGCACCTGTTGGATAGTTGAGCAGAGCAAACAGTTTAATATTGTGTAGAGTATGAAATAGTCGAGCAATTGTAGTAAGTGTACTGAGAAGTCCCATTGTTTGAGTGGATTTTAGTACAATGGTAGTTCGCATGTTGGCTTCGCTTAGCTTTTAAGTTGATTTTTCGTTGTCAAGTGTGGAATTGAATGGTTTGTGATTTCCTTCTCCTGACCATTAGATTTAATACGACTGACAAGCGATTGTGCGCGCCTCAGTGCAATTGCTGCTTTTTCTTTCTTCTTCGGCAACTTTATGACTTGGCAGCTGGCTAAGTGCGTAGCTTAAGCCTTTGTTCGCAGCTGGCAAGTGGTGGAACAAACATTTCGCACCTGCCAAAAAATCCTAAAAAAATAAAGGGTGAAAATAAAAATGGAAAAAGACTGAGCGACACACAATACAGTTAGCCTGGCACTCAAGTTGCCGGCCAAATGTCGAGCACTTTTAATTAAAAGTAATGTCATACAATTCCATTACACTCGGCCCCGAAATGTGTGCGAAACGCATTTACATATCAAGCTGGCAGCTAGCTGTGTGAGTTGAGTAGCACAGGATGTCTCCTGTCGCCTGTCCAACTGTCCCCCTTTGCAACACACACACTCTCGCTCTCTCTCTCTCTCTCCCTCTCTCCTCTCTTTTAGACGCTCTTTTGCCGCACACTCTGTCATTGCCTTTGCATTGTCATTTGTATTTGTTTTATATCCCTGCCGGCGCGCACTTCAAATGTGGCCCACTGGCAAAGTGACAACAAAAGTAAATTAATGTGCGTGCATATACATGTGCCCAGCCGCAGCCGTAGTCACAGCCCCGGCCCGTGGCCGATTGCTCGTACCCAAGCCAAAGGCTGCCCTAACGCCAACCGCCCCCCGTTCCTCCTCCCCTCCCAAGGGGGAGTGCGGTTTTTGTCGTTGCTTTTACAGGTAATTTATTGCATTCTAACATAATGGAAAACATTTCTGGTAGCCTTCTATGAGACGCCGACTCAGCGACGGCGACAAGACATTAACATTAAGTTTATATTCGCACACATCAGCTGTCGTCGGTCGGGCTGATCACCTGACCCAGTTAGTGGGGGCCAGCGCTGCGGACTGACTTCATTTTGGGTATATTAGACAGTGCAACCAAATATAAACAAATTGCCGGCTCATACGTTTTCATTTCACTTGATGCGTTTTGTCAGCTGCCCACTCCACCTGTGCGTTGCGGTCCCTGCAATCGCTGCCAAGTTGCCATCGATAGCTTACTTAAAAACAAATTGACATTAATTGAAGGCATGCCGACGGCAAACACAACGAAATAAATACGACTAACGACAACTGGCCGAGGAATGCGAGGCAGCAGACACGGCAGCTGGTCAGGGGCACCACAGCACGCTCTCTCTCTGTCTCTTTCTGCTCGCTCCAACGGGCAGTGGGTAATGGCCAGTGGCAAAGCCAAACAGCAACAAGCCATCTGTCGATATTGGGGCTGCTGTCCGTGTTCTCAACATGGCAAATTCAATTGTCGTTTGATGCGGCGACAGAGCAACCACAGCAGGCCGCAGCGAGCCTCAGCAAGCCGCAGCAAGCCGCATCAAGGTGCTGGATTTGTGTGGAGGCGTGCTGCCAGTGGCCTGGAAGCTGGTCGCATATTTGCACAATGCTTTGGCATTCACCTGATGAATTTATCACAACGTGTGTTTTTCCCGAAGACACACAAGACTCGAAGAAACCACCAAGGCAACTTGTCAGACCCTGCCCCGCCTTTGCCGCAGCGCTGCTGCTGCTGCTGTCTGCTGTCTGCTAAATTGGTTTTCTTTTTGTCAATTGGGGATTTCGATTGTTGCAAAGAGGCCACGGCGCGACGACAACGGTATCGAAGGTGGCCGGAAAGGAAAAATGCCAACATAAGTATTAAGTTAAATAAAATAAGAAGAATAACGGCTAGCAGGCAGCGCCCAACGACATCAAGGCCCGTCGAGACAAACTGCCTGCGCAAAGTTAAGCGCACAAACATCAATGGGGTCAGCTAATGCTGCTGCCCCATGACCGAGCTCCAGTGCCACCGCCATCTCAATTGAGTATTGATAAAGTTGAAAGCCCAGAACATTTTCGCTGGCTTCTGCTCTTGTCCGCCGATGCTCTGTTCCTCCCCCCAGGGCAATGAGTAAACAATGACATAATGACAAGTGGCGGAGAGTTTAAGTGATAAATAATTAATTGATTTCTGTTGCAACAATAGCGAAAAGCGTGAACCAAGAGACCCACAGAAGCGGAGACGTAGAGACGCAGAGAGCGCGCTACGCCAGGCACTCGAGAACTGAGAAACGGGCAAAAGAAAGCAAAAGAAGTTCAAATCCAACAACGAGATAAGTTAAAAGGTAGATTAAGATAAATGGTGACTCGTTCCAGCAGCAAACGACTCTTTGCCAACTGTCGCAGCTGCCCTGCCCAGAAGCAGCGAATACATCCTAGCCATCTTAGTTGTTGTTTTTGCTGTTGTTGCTGTTGTTCTTAAACACAAATTCGTCGGCTTGTCTGCTTGCTGTGTTGTTGCCTCGCTTGTTTCGCATAATAAAGCAGCAGCAGCCGCATGAGAAAAGTGAGAATTGAGAATTGAGAGGCAGCATCCAGTTGGCCGACTGGCGGCCCGCCTAGCCCCTGGGGTCCGGTTGGCCAGTTGTGTCCTTTTTTTATTTTTATTGGCTCACCGGCAGTTGAGCTGTTTATTTCCGCCAGCATTTGATTTTGGAATTGCTATTTTTATGAGTCTGGGCTTCGCCAATAGATAAAACATAAATGAGTTGAGCCTGATTCCCCAGCGAGCCAGTAATGACGTCCTCTAATTATGGCCTTTAGCCGCCTCCCCAACGGCAAGCGAGCCCGACTACAATGGAAGCACTTCAAATATTTATACATCTGCCGAAGCGATTGTAAAAGGCAATAAAAACAATTTAATATAGAGCAAATAGTTTTTACATCGTTAACTGAGTGGGTCAGAATGCACACAACAGAGAGATGAAACTAGAATTGAGTCTTGATCAGTGTGATGAGCCTAGACTAAAAGAACAATTTAATCTGAGGCACTTGAATAAGAGTTTATCATTCTGTTTAATAGACTTTCCTTAGTATTGATAAAAGTATATATTTTCGGCAAAGATCAGTAACGATGAATATATTTCTGATACAGTTTCATTTGAGGAACTTTTACTGCCTCTGAGATAATATCAATGTACTTGTCAAGTCTCCACAAATATATTAAACACAGATTTGTACGAAGAAATGTGAGAAAAGACCTTTTTCAGATATATATTTATTGAGATTTAATTATTAAACTTCAGGCAATAATTGGTATGGGGTGCTTTTCTCGTTTGCAATCGATGCATCGATTTTGTGGCAGGGTCGAGTTCAGTGTTTAGTTAGCCTTTTGGACAAAATACCAGAAATACGCGTGTTTACCAGCGTAAGACGCGGCGTATGCGTAATATTATGTGTAATGTCAGTGGCTGTTTAGCGATTATAATCTTGGATAATAAAACACATATATACACATATATAAAGGGAAAAAAGTGCAGGTGACACAGCAAATAGGCAAAAAGTCGGCTGCTTTAGCATGGCGTCGGTGCCTATTCATTAATTTTGGACACGCAAACCCCAAGACCCCAAAACGGATATAGACTATGGGGCGTGAGCGCGCGCGCACATACACTGTTACGTCTAATGCTTTCATGTAAGCCAGACAAACACACACACGCCTATGTGAAAGCGTAAGTTGGGCTTGTGCTTGTCCTCGTATTGGCTGAAGTTCGCTCCCAAGTGAATAATTTGTTATCAGCGCATAATCAACGAGACAACAAACCTGCTTAGCCTGCCGCTGTTGGCGGCGCAGAAAAGGTAAACAGAGACACCGAAAGCGACCAGCACACACACACCTGCAGGCCGTAACAAGAAAAAAAAGGTGAGGTCCTCGCAATTTTACTTAACGCATTTGGGCTACCCCACACACTCACAGACACACACACACACACTTATGCATGAGCAATGTATATGTTTGTTGTGTAGAAAAAGGCTGCCGCCATCAAAATAATTACGATACACGCCGACATGCATGCACATGTACAGTATTCGAGTGCCATTGTTGCTGTTGTTGTTGTTGCCGCACTGAGTGCGTTTATGTGTAGCAATGCGTGTGCACAACAACAAAAAGTCATTTAGTTAAAAACCTGACTTTTTATTTGCGCTGCGGGCAACCCCCAAAGTTCAGCTGTGGCGCCCAGTCAGCTCAGCTCAGCTCCGCGTGGGCTCTCGGCTCTGGGCCTGGGCCTGGGCCTGGGCCTGGGCCTGGGCCCAGGCCTTTGGTGGCGTTTCTCGGTGCTCTTCTGGCCAACCAGGCGTTGAACACTTCATCAACTCATCAGAGCGCGCCCTTTTTTGCATGTCCTTAACCGTTTAACGTTGCCCCGCCACGCTCATGAGCTACCATTTGTTGTTTCCACTGTGGTTGTGGCTGGTCTTTCTTCTTCACTCGTATTTTTTTATACATTTTTTTTTTTTGTTTTGTTGAAGCTTATATTTGCGTTTTTACCAACGACTCCAGCAGCAACAACAGCAACACCAACACCAACACTCAAGCACAAACCGAACATAAAATACACAAAATTACTCTTATGAAAATTAATAAGTTAACTTTTTTTCTGCGCTCAGGTTTTCTCCAGAGCGTGCGTATAATCGCCTAATATGTATATATATATACATATATATATATATATATATATATATATATAAATTTTCGGCATATACATATTTCTGTCTGTAGCTATTAGTATATATATATATATGTATATGTATATGTTTACATATGCATGACTTTTTTTTGCTTCATTTGCTGGGTGTAATAAAAGTAATTGAAATTAAAAGTAAAGAAACGTGTTGCATGTTTGACTGTGTGTGTGTTTGTAAATGAGTGAATATTAGTGCGTGTGTGTGTGTGCACTTCGTTTGTTTCTTTGAATTAATCCCTAAAGTAATTAGAAAAAAAAATTCCAAATGAGTTCGAGAAACAGACGAGCACCCGACGAGGGCATCAATATCAGAGATGAGCATGTGCCGTGCCTATATAAGCTCTAAACTGAAACACAAAATATGGCATTCAACTTTGCCGTCAAACAAATCTGACACGCGCTCCACTCCAGGCGTCAGCGAAAGGGCTCAAATGGCAAAAGGTTCGTGCTAAGTGCATATTTGGTACGCGGTTGCGAATCTTAAGCTCCGGGCTAAGCAGTTAAGGGTTAGAGGGCAGCCGAACGGCGCTCAAGCAGGGCGTCTGTTTACTTTATATAATATGAAATATCCTTTTTTGAAATGAATGTCAAGCCGAATGTCTTAAATGTCTGAATATGAAAACTGACATGCTTTCAAAAGGATATCTAAGACAGAGCTAAAGAAATTATCTTTGTCGACTCTGTATCCTTCCTCAATTAGCAAATGTAACAATTAGACGAATGAGAATAATGCGAATTCCTCTTTGGGATTCCAAAAATAAATCTATATTACATCAGGCATGTCCCCATTTAATTGTATTTATTGTTTTGCTTTTTGCTTTTAATATGCCTAAGGGTCCTCAAAATCCTTAGAATAAGTAATAAGTAATAAAAATTATAAGTATAATTGTAATTCGAAATAAGTGTATAAGTAAAAGATAAAGTGAACAAATTGTTAAAGTATAGATAAGATGTGAGTCGGAATCTGTTATACTATTCAAAAGAGGTAAGAAGAAGTATAAGAAATCAGCCGAATCACGCTTTAAGATTGATCATTTGAATCACTAAATATTTCTTAAGAGCTGATCCTGATCCTGATCTAAGACAGTAAAAATAGCATCGCGCCTCTGAGTCTGAGTCAGGTAGTGAGACAATGCTAGAGGATCCATGCATTGATGCTGCATCTTGTTTCCCGATTATTTATTTTAGGCTGTGTCCAGTTGCCTGTTGCAGAGCAAAGTTCACATACAGCGAACGTTCTACGGGCCGAAGTCTGAAAATTTCGTTAGCTTTCACGCCGCGTGTCACAGTTTTTGGCGAGTTCGTAACTTTGCCAAAATAAAAGCAAAAAAAGATGTATAAAACAACAAAAGTGTTGTGCCAGGGGCAAAAAGTTATGATTGCCTGTGGAAGTGGAAGCGTTTTGGCAGCGTGTGAAATGTCGAGCAACCGAAAACTAAAATTGTCGCGTTAAAAAAGTTATGACTGTCGTTAATTTCAGGCCGACGTCTCGCACGAGAGTCGAGATGGCGAAATGCGAAAAAAATTAACACAAATTTTCCCTGGTACTTTCCATATTCCATATTCCTTTCGTCGGCAACAAAATCACAATATTACGCATACGCAGCGTTCAGATTAAACTACTTTAGAGACGAAAACATACATTCGCCGCCTTGTATATGACAAATTACCTAGGGTTTTGAAGGCATTTGTCGGCGTTTATCGTCTGCATTACAAAGCAGCCAACACAAAGGCTGGATAATACCTCTGATGGCTGCACATAATGAAGACACACCCACTCCTAAGCACACCCCCACACACACACACATACACATACACACACGCACACTCACAGACAGAGTTGAGCAATCCAGACAAGCCCACATACAATGCACCATGCAATTGGCCACCCCACAGAGCTATGCATCGACTACTCGCTGTGGCAATGCCAATGCTTATGTCTATGGGAATTTCGATGGCGCGCATATTCGCAAATTGACGGCCTTTTGCGGAGCACCTGCTGTGGCTGCCAGAGGGCGGGCTTGTGGGTGGTGCGGCGCGGGCAACGCGGGCATTGCGCCTCAAAGGCCGTGCGGCAGGAGGCGTGGCGCAGTGTCAGTCGCCAACTTCCGCACAACATTTATCATATTTTGGTTGGGCGCAGAGTCGCGCGTAAGTTCAAAGTCCAACATTAAGTTCCAGGTATTTGCAACTTTTCGACAAAGGATTTTTGGCTGCAATCGCGCCCATAAATTATCCGCTCGCCTCTGCATCCCCGTTGGCCGCTACACTTGCTGTTAGTATTGTTGTTGCTGCTGCTGCTGCTGTTGTTAGTGCTATTGTTGTTGTTGTGTGCACCGTGTCTACTTAGCGCATAATTAGCTGCATGAAGTTTGATAACCCACGCACCAACGTACCGCAGGCTGCCTTGTCGACGAGCGGACTGCGAAGAGCTAGCCGAGTCGGGGCAAGGCAAAAAATACTCGAATGATGAATGTGGAAATAATGAGGCGGGTAAATGGGAAGAGTACAATTGATTAAGAGTGAGAGCGAGAGAGGGAGCCAATGTCAAAGAAGCGAGAGACTGTAAAACTATCAGCTGAGTCGATAGCTTTACCAGCAGTGCTTAACTGCTTAAAACGAACCTGAAATCTAACTCAAATACATATATCTCGTCTTCCTTACAGATGAGGCGCCCGTCAGTAGCCTAAATTTTAAACAATCAGATATCCATTACAAGTTAAATAAATCGATACACATCCAGAGAATAAATAAGACATCACTTGAGCAAATATAAGCCGAACACATAAAGTTAAGCGGGGAACTGGAATCGAGAGAGACATAAAGGAATGGCAACAACAAACATCAATGAATGAATGAATCAAGAATTCCTTATTTGCCAAAGTCGAATATCACAGGCATCAGCCAAAGCACAGCCAAGTGCGTGCGAGGGAGAGTGTAAAGTGTAAAGGCATAAAAAAGTTGATTCCTTTGAATAAATACGAAATCAGTCATATGAAATGAATCGGGAAGAAGGCATCAATACCAGTGCATGCATGCGTGCTGGTGATATATACGTATATAAATATAGACTCGTATACATATTAACTGGCATGCAGATGTAATATTAAGAGGCGATAATCATAATCCGATTTCCGCTTCACATAAAACTCGCATCACTTTATGAGGCAAGCGTTTTGCCAGCCTTGAATGCCACATCAGAATGTCGACTCAAATAAATAAAAACTAAACGCCATACAGCATAAATGAGAGAGAGAGAGAGAAAGAGAGAGAGAGAGAGACAGAGAGATGGAGAGAACAGAGTCAGCAGGGGTGATAGTGTGGAAGATGCAGTACGACACAAATATTGTTATCATAAATTTTCATAAACAATTTCGCTTTGCTCGCTAACGGAGAGCGTTTTGTGTGCCCGTTGGCGTTTGCATTCGTATTCGCATTCGCATCCGTATCTGCATCCGCATCCACATCCACATCCGCATCCGTCCCTCTGTTCGTATCCGTGTCCGTGTCCGGGCGGAGACCACGACATTTATAATAATTAATTGTGCGCAAATATATGCCTTCAGTGGTCAGCAGCGGCCCTTTTTAATAAAACGCGCTTTGCCACGCAGACTCTGAGTTATTTGTGTCTCGTGTAGCACATGGAGTCGCATGCATTGCATTAGAATTTATAGCACTGCCAGCTCTAGCTCCAGCTCCAGCTCCAGCTTCAGCTCCAGCTTCAGCTCCATTTCGGTTAGTGGTCAGTGAAGGTGCGCGCCGGCGCTTTGACTGTGAGCTGGAATTTGCACGCAAGCCGTAGCATACTTTCGTGCGCAGCGGAAGCTGGCCTCGCCTATCTTGGGCGCCATCTTTTTAGTGGGTTCGAGCGCAAGCGAAACCCGAAAGCCAACAAATTGCAACATTTATTCAGCAAGACGAATGGTCGCTTGACAATTTATATGTATGGCCATAATTTTCTCCCAGACAGCCAACGGGCAACATACCCTGCTGTTGCTGGCTCGGGCCAACGGGCCCAGGGTAGCGACCAGCGTGCAAGTGGACAGCTCATAATAGCCTGAAATTAAAAACAGTCGCTAGATACACAGCGCTGGCCAACCACATAGGCACACTTAGCCTCCAAGGGGTGGACAGAGGCCTTTGCGGCAACGTGTGAAATAAATTGCTAAATAAAATAAACGAGCAAACACACACGGCGACAAATGAGGCAGCCACAAAAAAGACAACAACACGCAAGGAGGAATAGACGAAAAAAAGCAATTAAAAACGATAAAAATAAACGGAAGTGACTTTAATGGCGGCAGGCAGCATTTAATGGTCGTTAGGGAAAGATTGCCTCTTGGCTGCCCGACGGGGCCTGCCTATGCATAGTCCTAGACAGTTGATAGCAAATAGCTTTACAAGTGATTCCGAATGGTCATACATACCCCGGGCTGACGGCTTCGATTGATAAATTATTTGACACAAGCTAAGCTGACCTGACGACTCAAGCTAATGTGCCGAATTTCAACTTTGAATGGGCATATCGGTTGTAAAAGAAAGCGAGAAGACTTCAAAGATTGTGAAATCATTGAAATATTATAATCATACGCTTGAGAAGTCTTCTCTGATAAAAATTATTCATGTTTGTCTTTTGCGAAGGCCTACTTTTCTATAAATATATATATATATATATATATATATATATATATATATATATATATATATATATATATATATATATATATATATATATATATATATATACAATCTATCAGTGTTTAAATATTGAACTCATATGAATATTGAAATATAATCAGTAATTGATTAAGCTAGCTAATAAGTAAATAATTATTAATAATACACTACGATATATAACAAATTCCAATAAGTACCTAATAGTCCTTGAACATTCCATCCAGTCCATCAGTTTATGTTAACAAACTCATTAATTTGAATCCAGTTGCATTGATGGTCATTATTTTAAAGCTAATTAACGGTTAATAAATAAAGCTTTTTTATTAGGGGAAATGTCGAAAGTCTTATCATCATCATTATGAAGAGAGCTAATAAGCTTAGGTAACAGTAAAAACAGCTGTAGTAATAAAGCAGAAAACTGTAAAGCTGAGACAGTAAATATATGATATTGTAAAAAGAAAACTCTGGGAGAAATGCAATAATTGGACGAGTACAGGGTATCTGTCAGCTGTCCGTGCTTGTTCGCTATTGGCTTTGTGCGTTGTTTTATTATGCGTTACATTCGGTGCTACGTTGGTCAATTGGGCAGTTAATTTTGAATTGTCAGCGAGCACGTTAGACATCGAGCGACTGCCCAGCTGGACCGGGTCCGGTTGTCCAATATTATCGCCGTGGCAAGCACATTCCTCGACAATTAACACGCGAGCCACTTAACCAAACTGCGACAACAAAGGCAAGGCAAAGGCAACAGCAAAGGCGTCGACGAATTGGCTGAATAAATGGCGGCCACTTCGATAAAACTGTTCGATATGCAATGTCCCGGGGGCAACTCAAGTATTTTGTTGAAGGGACTGAGAACTTTTTCTGTTATGCTTCGTTTGTCTGCCCACGATTTGATTTATTTACTTTTTCTGTTTTCTTTTCTTCTTGGCATGGCAAGCCAACCCTGTAAAACTGAACACCTGTTGTTGGACGGCGGCCCAAACGACTTGCGTGCGCCAGCGCCTTTAGTTTGGCCACAAATTTAATTGGCCTTTGTTTTCGTCAGCGCCAACGTCGTTTGTACGCGACAGTTATTTACATTTTGTTAACATAAACAATGCGTAAAAGTTCGATGGCTTTGGCGCGGCCACCTGTGCTGCGCAGGGGAGTAATGTTGATTGCCCGCGCCTGTCACGCCTGTCGCGTGCTGACCTTCTAATAAGCTGCTCAATTCGACTGCTTCGCCCACGGCATCTTCGTGGAGCTGCCCAGGAAATTGGCCATTGTTCTACATAATACCACGACTTGAGTATATATGTTTGTGTGTGGACTAGAATTCCTTATATATGTATGTATATATATTTATATATATTTAATTAATGTGTAGCATGTAAATATTGACAAGCCCGCGCAGGTCGCCCCCTGCAGACACCCCAACTTCTCACCCCTCGTAATTCTCAATTAAAAGGAAAATTTGTTTGCGTTCAGCCAGAAAAAGCCCAGCGGATATTACTTTAAAGGTGCAAATATTATCAAAGGGACAAGCCCACTGGGGCGTGAAAGAGACTACAAAATTATTAAGTCCATTCCCCAGCTGATTTCAAGTCATTTGACTGGTGAAAGCAGCTGGAAAATCGCGCCATTTCCTGCGCCTACAGCGCAAATAATGCACATTATTCAGCAAATATTTGCAGCGGCTTGTGGCTGCTCACAAAGAGAGAAAATCGAAACGTCATAAATGTTAATTAATGAAACTTCAAAGAGAAGCATTCAGAATACTGCAATGCAGCGGCTTTATTTTTGTTTGAGAATTGTCTTAATTAACGCAGCATTTCGGTATTTATTTGTAAACATTTTGCAATTTGGAGAGTTTCCGATGTCATGATTTTCATAGAAAAATCATTTTCGGTTTTATTCAAGAGCATCAGAATTTGTACAGTAAGCAACAATGCATTCGATTATTAATTGAATTTATCTTCTGTCAGCAACAGCCAGTGCCTTGGGGCAGTGCACGCAGAATATTTATGTAAATGCGCAGATGACTTAAGTGAAATGGCGGTAGAAGTTCGATTTGATTGTTAATGGTGCAACTTTGCTGTGGCATTAGGTAATTAAATTGAATTCGTTGACATATTTTCAATTTGGCTTTGATGTAGTTCTTCAGCTTCAAGCTCATTTTGATGGAGGCATGAAGGCAATGCAAATGCAAATTAATTCGCTCACAAGAAACGAGCGAACACAAGGCGCAAGCGTCGTGGCGTCGCCTGTAGAATGAACCGCAACAGCAACGACAACAACAACAACAATAATAACAGCGAGTGAACGGGTCGCTGCCAGCTAACGAACTAAGAACTGAACTTGTCGTTGTCCTTGCTGTTTTCGCTGTCGCTGTCGTTGTCCTCGTCGTCGTCAATAAGTCAAAAGTTGGAATTTCATTATGCCGGCCTAAAAGTAGGCAACATATTTGGCAGACACAGAGTCGGAGCCACAGCCTCAGCGCCGCATTTGGCGTATGGCTGATGGCTGCTGGCTGCTGGCTGCTAGCTGAGGGGGGGCTTGCGGACAGTGGATGGTAACTGAAACTTAAACCAAACGGTTTGCCATTGGCTGCCGTCCGGCTGCACCCCACGAGCACACCAACACAGCAGCGTCAGAGCCAGCGCCTGGTCGGCGTCCAGCCCCGCCCACTGTTCCGTTGTGAGCGACAGCATTGCTCGGCAAATTTGTCACTTTGCCAAATGTCGAGCGGTGTTAGTTGCACTACGGCGACATCGACTCTGAAGCAAAATGCGTACCAGCTCGAAAAAAAAGAAGAAATCAGCGGCTCGGTGCAAAGTAAATAAACTCAAATGGTCGTCCAGACACTCCAAATAAAGTAAGGACTCGAGTCGAAACTTAAGACTAAGGTCTAAATACTTAAAAATATATAAACATTATTATTAGCTGAAGACTATTCAAGTAGCTTTTTCTGCACATTAAATATATATATATATATTTTTTTTTTTTTTGCTTATGCAAAGTTAAATTTTTAAGACTATTTATTTTCTTTGTTCAGTGTAGCTAATGGCATTGGCTGCCATTTTAGCGGAGTGAATTGAAAGCGAATTTCGTGCAGTGAGCTCGAATAGAAAATTGAATTCTTCAATCGCACAGCATTTAAATTTTAAATTGTCAATTTCTATCGAGACTGCGAGTCTGAGTGAGCAAGTGGGGCAACTGCACATCGGTTAATTAGATTGGGATCAGGACGCAGCTGTTCGCAATAGACTCCGAAGGCACTGAGCACAAATCTCACGTCTTCAGCATTTAAATGATCTTAGTGTAAAGCAATTCTATACATGTTGGCTTCAAAAATCTGTAAGCTCAGGCTTCAATATAAATTGCTATAAGTGTTAACCGAGAGTAACCTAATATTCCTGACCTTCAGCTCATACCTCTGTCTCTTCAGTCATTAAATAACGTTAAATTGAAGAGTAACCCTGAAAAGTTTTTACTCTTAACCGAATTTTGATACTCTTCTATACAACTATTGATTGACTTACATTCGTCTGCAGAATACATTTATTACATTTATTATTGCTATTGAGTAATATAATGAAACTCTACGCAAGACCAATAAAAGGATGGATAATATTGAATCTCTTAAATATATTATCGCGCACTGTTCCTTACGTAATCAATTCAAGTTCAATGCCAAGTCATTTTCTGTGTTCGCCTTGGTCCCCAGAAGGAAAATTATATTGAAGATGGTAAATGTTTCATTTAATTTGTCTGTGTCGATGTTAATTTAAAACAGTTCAATTGATTTTCTAGATGCAAATGCATTTTTATATAATTCAGCTGCTCTCCCATAGCAGCCAATGGCAAGGGAGCCAGCGCCAGAGGAGCTGTCAAGTGTGCGTATTGTCGCAGTTGGTGAGACAGTCAGCGACAACAGCAACAAAAACATCGAGGATGTGGTGTGCCTTTGACTTAGTTTGGCATTGGGCTTGGTCACTGGCAATGGAGTCGTCAAGTCGTAAAAATTATTTTGTGACAAATCGTCCGCGTACGTGCGCCTCATTTAAATGCGTATATTCCCAAAATGTTATTAACAATTCAACGAGCAATGCGGTAGGGTCGATGCTTGGCCGGGTTTGCTGCAGTGGGTGCGGCGGTCGCCGCTGTCTGCGTGTAGTCAGTAGCCAGGGCGGGCTTAAAGGCCAAGCCCCAACGCAGAGTCGCTGAAAAGTGCGCATCAAACTATTTCAACTATTTGGCCACGCACATATTGTGCGTCCCATGTCCTGAACATCCTCGTCTGCCCGCCCATTTGGAGAATGCTAACAACAACGTGACATGGCTGGAAAGAGCGCGTCGAACCACGCAGCGAGTGATGTAATATGCGACTCAGAAGCAGCAGCTGGGGAAAGGGGCAGGGGCAGGGACTCGGACTTGCTTAGCGTTAGCTAAGCTGTCGCCTGCATGCCGTTCTGCATGTGTTATGAGTCGGTTGTGGTTGATGCCTGGCCGAGGGTGAAGAGGTCGCTTTTAAATTGGCGCGCCAGGCAAAGCAAAGGCAATGCTGTATTTGTGCGTTAAGCGGTAAATTGCGTGCAGTGGAAAATGGAAAATTGTGCGTGAAATGTAAAATACACTTAGCCGACCCACTGACAGCGCCTCTCGCATTTGCATTGCGTGTCCACGGCTATACCATGCCCAGTTCAATTGCGTGCCCTTCTCCAAATGCGCCTACTTTTAACAGTTTGGCGCGCCCGTAAAGCTGCCTGTGCGTGAGTGCGCAACTGTGTGTGTCTGTGTTTAGTGCACTGCAGTCTGGTACTGTTTTGCAGCACCCTTTTAAGCAAATTAAGCATAAGAACACAAAGTGGACGCCATTATGTCGCAGTGTGCCGCAGTCCGTTACCCGCGTCACGGCCCCTGAAGAGATTTCAGCGTTTTTCGCTTTGCAACTTTCTAATTTATTTATCGTCCACTCAAAAATGCGTGCACACACGCTCATATAAACACGCTCACTATCGCCCTTTATTAGACACACACACATATATATATGTATATATATATATATATATATATATATATATATATATACAATACATCTACATATACTCGCCGCGACGAGTGCTTTATTTGTATTTGAAGTGCGTGTAAAAGTACTTTTGGTTTTTATTGTTATTGCCACTTATGTTGCTCTTGTGTTTGTTGTAAACCAGTCCCTTAGCTCGTAGATATGCCTGTTGTGGCTTTAAGCGGATTACGTTCAGCAAAGCCTACATCCAAAAGTCATCTTTTTCATTAAGCAGTCAGCATCAAAAATATCTATATAAATCCAGTTCGATAGCTTGGCTATTTTAAAATGTATCTAGGCTAAGTCTAAGATATAAGAAACTATATTAAAATTATAATTGTTTAAATTTTTCAAATTTAATTTCGAAGTTTAATTCTTTGTCTTAGACAGTCTAAAATAGCGACCCGGCTAGGTCGAACATTCATTCACGATTCGTCCCATAAGAAGGTCAAGAAGACGCAATCTTTTCATCCATTAAACCAGAAATGAACATACTGTAAATACAGGCATATAAGTTTAGATTAGAAGTAGAGAAGTACTTGAAATAAGATTAATACTAGAACAAAAAGAAGCTCTGAGCGCGTCGTAAAAACTTAAGACATTCGAAATATTAATTATTTGATTAGAATATTATAGCTCCAGCTTATTAACATAATAAACAGTTGGTTTCATAGTTCAATAAAAATATATTAAGTTTAAATAAAATAAAAATAAATGTACTTAGTTTTTCGAAAGTTCACAGCTCAATTAAACGAAACGACCACAATAATCAAAATTATTTTATTCGTAAAAATGTTAGAGTATTCCTCCAGTAAGTGGTTTAAATTTAATTTGAAAATAGATATGAAGAGTCGAAAGCTCATCGTGAGTTTCATAGCTGATATCGAACTGTATAATAAATATTTACTACATTGATTATACAATATTGCCGACATTATTGCCATTCACTTAATAAATTGTATGCCTCATGCCTGTATATATATACATATATAAGTATATACAATATATAAGCAAAAAATCGTATTTTGTTTACTTGTTTCGTCAATTGTCTCAATGCTCATTTAATTTTACCAACACGAATCGTGTTTCTATGTCGTGGCATAGGACTATTAAGAACTGTTGCATGCCGCTTGTACTATATCAATCGATGCGTAACGGATGTTTGTCTATTTTGATTTTTTCTTCATTTCTTTTTATACCCTGAATCCATTGAAAATGGAAATTTCAGGGTATAATGTTTTTGTGCAAATGTATGTAACAGGCAGAAGGAGGCGTGCCACACCCCATAAAGTATATATATTCTTGATCAGCTCGATGAGCTGAGTTGAACTAGCCCTGTCCGTCTGTCCGTCCGTCCGTCCGTCCGTCCGTCCGTCCGTCCGTGTAAACACCTGGATTTCTGCAACCACAAAAGCTAGAGACTTCAAATAAAAAGCAAAATGCTCGATAATACCATACGCTGTACGAGTTTATTTTTTTTTTTCGATAACTCGTCCCATTTCTTTTTTATCGATAACTATCGAAAATATCGCTTTGTTTTTGAGGTCTGGCGTGCACACCGTTAAAGATAGAATCGTGCACTAAGTTGTGTTTGATTGCTATATTGAATCCGCACATTTTGTCATTTTTGGATTTTTGATGCCACGCCCCTTTCGCACACAATTCAACAAAAACGATAACTTACGTATATCAAATACTAGAGACTTGAAATTTGGCAAATAGGTACATTTGGATGTCATAATCATTCCCCGAAAATTTCATTAAGAACGTATGCCGAGAAAAAAGTTATTAAACAATAAAGTTTGCATAGCACAGCCTCTGCTGCAGCCGCAACACTGCGCAGTCAGCATATTACGTGCATGCATATGTTTGTGTGTGTGTGTGTGTGTGTGCATGTGTTGTTTACTATTAATGAATAAATGAAGCTCCTAATGATTGGTATTACAGCTCAATGGATTCAGGGTATCTCTTAGTCGAGCAGTCTCGACTAGAGTTTCGTTACTTGTTGTTTATGAGGGTGGCTAATGTAGAGGAGGCAACGGCAACGGCAACGGCAACGGTAACGCATTGATTAGAGCGTGCCATTTGTCTATCAAAAAATGACATAAATTGGCTGACGTAAAAGAAATGCCAGCAGAAATATTGACTTCAAAATATGGAGCACCCAATGTCAATGTCGCCAAGGGGTGACTAGCAGATATCCTTGGATTTTTGGTTAGTCACTTATATTGTAAGTGTGTAATCTTATTGAAATGGTGATTACTAAAGTGAATATATTTTAATATTTATATATTTATCTATTTGCTTCGATAATGAGAATATCTATGCTTTGTATTTTTTAGACGGAGAACAAACGCCTATTCAAACATGGCTGCATTGACTAAGGTAGTCTTGCTGATCAGAACTATAAATATAGAATTTGATACGCATCGCTCTGTCTTTTATATGCATGCATTCCTTTGTTCAATTGTTTCAGGGTGTAAAAAAAACGTCTCATATAGTCGAAAGTTGACACTTCAAATGTTAGTGTATGTGTACTATATTGATGAATGTTATTTAAGTACACTCATGGCGATTGCTCCAAGCAAGGGTTACATAAATCAATAAGTGGGCGTGACAGCGTGTTGTAAACGCAATTTAATACTCGCTTTCGCTCCGTCTGCGGGGCAGACAACAGAGTCGGAGAAAAGGAAAAGAAAATAATAATCGACACCTTGCATAGGTGACAGCATTTCCAATTGTCACCGAAACCATCACGATAATTGTTTTTCATATCGACTTTTAGTTGCTTGATTTGGCAGGAGGCGAACAGTATCGGGTCAAATTGTCTGAGGGTATTACGAAATAGGTTTCGTGTCGGGAAACGCAAGATATAAAACAGCTCGACTGACGGGTTTTGACTTGTCTCGTAATTGATTGAGTCTGATTTGCAGAGACATGTAGCACCTGGCTGGGGCATGTTCAACAAAAATTTCAATTAAGCTCTCGGCTTGCAGGTTATGTGATTTCATTCTACAAGCAATTTGAGACACTCAGAGGCAGAAAGGAAAAACATTTAACCATAAATTATTTATGGTTCTTTTTTATTTAAAAGCTGCTCGGATCTGAATTAAATGAAAATGCGAATGCGAATGTGCAAAACTTCTTAGCCAAAAGCATTTTGTTAATGAATGTATTGCAGAGCGCTTGTGTGTACGTGTGTGTATGTGTGCTTATGTCAGTATTCACGTTTGCCACTTGGCTGCTCACACAGCCAAGAGCTTGGTCTCGAATGTGCTTACATATTCATAAATACATAAATTGAAGGTAAATTCGCAAAGAAAACATTTCACATCACTTTACATTAAAACTTTACGTTTCTCTCTCTCTCTCTCTCTCTCTCTCTCTACAGACCTGTCTTTTGCTTGCTTTCTCTCTTTCGCTTTTGCTCAGCCTCTGCGCCTGTGTCTGTTTCTGCCTCTGCCGCTACCTCTGCCACCGCCTGACGTAGAATGCTGGCATTTCCGAGTATTTTCTTATGGCTACCTGCCACGCCCCGGACTGCATACCTCTTCTCTATGTTGTTTGCTTTTAATTTTCGAATTTTTGAAATAATGCTTGCAGTTATTTGCTTAAGTGTGCGTATAAAAATCAAGTATACGCACTGATAACGTACCATTTTAGCCGACAATAGATCAGCTTTTTCATTTAGTATGCTCTGAGTGTGTGTTCTCTCAGTGGCGTAGGTCGACTTAAACAAGAGGGATATGGAATCTATATTGCCCATTGACGAATCGGACGGGTACTTATCAGTTGATTAGCATAGCCCATGCTCTATGCCATTGCATTCCCTCATTATGACAGTTTTGACTGTGTCTAGCGTGCGTTTAATGGTTAGTCGACTGTTGTACTGCCTGTGGCCAAGAGTATGTGCAGATGACAGATGATGCTGCTCCCATTAAATGAAAGAAGCAAGCACTGCAAGTCAATGCACAACTACAATCAGCTTCAATATCAATTTGACAATTGGGTTAAGAAGTCCGGAAATTGCAAATAAAAACATCAATTACTGCAAGCAGTTTAAAGAGCCATTATAATTTGGCTCAACTGGAGCTCATAGCTTTGCAATAAAAACGGACGGAGATAGAGAGACACAGAGAGAGAGAGAGAGAGGGAAATATATGACAAGCAAAAAATCCTCGCGCTGATCAATTAAAGCTGAGGAAGAATGCGAAATGCGCATCTAACTAATCTAATTAGGCAAACATCAAGACATATGCGTGAGCTCTCTCTCCCTCTCTCTGTGTGCGTGTGTGTGTGAGTGAGTGTGCTGACATCGTAAAATTAGTTTTATGACAATGCATAAAAATGTTGCATGAAATTAATGAGCAAAAATTAGATGCGAAAGAGCCGGAAAGTGCTTCGGTCGACCAACCCTCCTTGCTGCTCCCACATTCAGCGACCACAATTGACATTTATGTCGAGGCGGCACTGGAGTCGCCGCATAATCGAAATAAAATGCAATTAATTGAATTTATTGTTGCATTTGTTTTGGTTCGCATCATTAATGTCAAGGCAAATGACTGGCAGTAAGGACAAGGGCCAATCACATGATATGGAGCCCACTTTGGGCAGCCATTCCAGCTTTGCTGATTACGCATATTTGGGCCAATAAGCAGAAAAGTGTGCGCCATGTAAGCGAGAGACTAATGGGTACGGTTCCTAAGTCACTGGAATGGGCACAGGCAGAGAGATGTGAGTGTCAGTTCGTCGACAGCTTCGGTATGGCAGAGCGACAAATTTATGAGCTTTAAAGTACACATGTCCTATCACCATAAATCATAGGACAGCCGCAGTAGCTGAAGCTGCACAGCTGACAGTACGGGCGGCCAGAGCCTTGGCCAGGAATGAGATGAATGTCCTTTTTGCCACGCAATGCAATTTTCAAATGTATTTCAAATATTGCAAACTGGCAACTGTTTGGAATCACTTACAGCTTCAGACTCAAACACACACACAAGCACATATGCGCATGCACATATGCAGAATCGAATGTCCTAAGCACATAGCTAACTTGCAGACAGATGAAATATTTTCAGCGGCTTTTGGCTGTTGCACTATAAGCTTATTGACCACGAGCAGGCCGGGTATAATGTGCTAATGGAAATCAATCAAAATGTATTTATGGTCACAGAGTTAATAAAACAAGACTTTTATCTATTCGATATAAATATTCTCATTCAACATGATCAACCACTCGTCTCAGCTTCTGCTTTACCAATTCTACTTCTAATTCCAAGCTCCATTGTAGCTATAGAATCAACCCATTTTATTTTCCGATACTTACCTCATGTACAATTCGAAAAGTATTACGATCACAAAGTGAAGCATAAATAGGAGTCGAGGGTATTCACCAGCTCAACAGTATCAACTAGAGTGCTCTGGCCTGTTCTACTTGTGCTTTACACTGTCATAAGCCTTCAGCCGGCTTCAACCTCACTTACTAGCCAGCGAGCTCATCGTATCTATTCCCTCGGCAGCATGGCACATTGTCACCGGAAGTACTACAATCATACACACATACACACACACACTTACGCACATGGCCATATGTCAGTTAGCAGTCGTCTTGGCAACGGGACACCGTTCGGCTTTTGGTCTGATTTAGCCAGCTGCTGCTGGCTTATAACTGTGTATGGCTCTTTTAATATATGTATTTATATATATACTGTGTGTAAATATGCATTTGCTATATAGTGGAATGAAGGTTTTTATATTTTTGATATCGTAACGGACGCTGGCACGCAGCTTGTGCGAGGGGCGTACAAGCCACAGGCAAGTTCTAACTGCACTTTCAGCCTCTAGATATTGTTTCACAAATGTTGTCTTGTCTGGCATTTATAATTTGACAGAATTCACTAATGCAGCGCGCATCAGAGGGCTGTAGCAGAAATATTAAACTGATTTCTTAGAACCTGCGATAATCAAGTGCTTCACTCAGTCAGAAGATATCTGTACTGAGTGGCGATTGCTGTCTTGCCGTCAGCTCCTTCGTTATGCGCTGCTGCTGATTCGTTTTCTTTTATTTTCTGGCAACTCATCCATCTATCCTTGCAGCCACATCGACTGACCGAAAGTTGTCCGACCAGGTCCCCATCAGTGTGTCCAGGCATCGGTTAAATCTAACAAATGACACACAACTGCCAAAACGAAATCACTATGAATGTCACCTGGGTTTCGTCATTCGACCAAAAGTTGGCGAACACCTTCCACCGCGCACGTCCCCGAACAACTGCGGGCTCAACGAATTTTGACATGTGCCATTATTAGTTCAGCACTCTGACATTTTTCCTGCTCTAGATAATCCTATTGGGGGTTTTGGCTTTGTTTTTGCGCTCACAATGCGTTCTAGAGTTTTTATGACCATAAGAGTTTTACTTCTCAGATGGATGACAGCAATAAAGGTGCACACACACAGAGAGATAGAGAGAGAGAGAGAGAGAGAGAGAGAGAGAGGGAGGCAGAGAGAAAGAGAGAGGCGGTCGCAACCTTGACGTGGCGTGGCCATTTTATCACACGAACATACATTGCTCATACGCAGCGTTGGCCACAGGCTTCCCCTCTTCCACTGGCCTCGCTGGCTGCACTAATTAAACTTGTGCTCGACGGTTATTATGGCTGCATTGCATGGCATCGGTTAATGTGTGCTACACGACATACCCGGCCACGCAGGCAGCCGCTCAACGCCCTGGCTGCTGCCCACCTGCTTTAATACCTCGTCGCATTGTCTTTTCGAGGCCTTCGAGTCTGAGCCCCATAAAAAAGGTCTGCGGAGAGCGCACTAAGCATTTACGTTTGCGCATCTAATTAAAATAAGTTCGCATGGCAATGGCACTTCAAAGTCTAAATTATCCTGATGGCTTCATTCGCTTCGACTGCACACACACACACATACACACACACGTACACACCCACCCACAGCATGCCCCAAGGCGCTGCGGCGACCAGGTGGACCCTGGGACTCGGCGACAGCGAAGGGACAACATTAAAAGCACGTGTAACGCAGCACACAGTCAACTATTTGCGCACAATGTCTGCTGCGGCCGCCTGCATCTTCAGCGACCTGGCCCACAGTTATGTAATTATAATATTTTTTATTAGCTTATCTGATACGCCAACAACAAGGAAATAACATAAATTCGCTTGCCGCTGTCGCTGCCGCTGTCGCTGCTGCTTCTGCTGCCGCTTTGCCAACTCTCTTTGATTCGCTCGGGTCCGGTCTATTCAAATAAGCACAGGGAAACCAACTTGAATATTGTCAGCGACACTCAAATACTCTTTGCTCTTTAAAATTTAGCTAAAGCTGGGTCTTTAAATATAAATTTGAATTACTCAAAAGAGACTTAAAAATGTCTCCTTCTAATTATATATAGACATACCTAAGGGGCAGCTTCTTTGTGGTGCTCGATAATAACATAATATAATAATATTTTGTTTATAGCTTCTTAGCTAATCTATGGAAATCAAATACCCTATCGATTGGCAACTTCATATTTTTAATAGTAGGGTATAGTGAATAGTATTCATTGCGAAAACTATATTTAAGTTTCGGCTTTAAAGTTCTTGAGTTATCAATAAAGCTTATTCAGTGCATGCCCAGGCTGAAAGCTTCATTTAGAGCCATGAAATTTCGCCAAGTTGTGATGCTCGATCGGCTTTGAAGAGTACCCGGGGTAAAAACTTGTTTATATTAAAGCTCACACACACACAACCACGCTCAGAATGCCGTTATTGTTGTTGCTCCGCACTGTTTATTATAAATTTTAATATATATGTAGGCAGGTCGATGGTCGATGGGTTGCATGCACAGAGGTACAGGTAGAAGGTAGGACGAGAGCAGCAACAATACACTTTTTTCTGGCCAAAGCCAAGCAGGGCTAGGTGGGGCTTTGAGCCCCAGCTCAGGCACCAGTTGATAATATAAATGGAAAAACGAAAGGTCGACATTTATTATGGGGCTTTATCAGCAAAAGACATTTGTTCTGTGCCGTGTTATGAACTGGGAATGTTCGGCTACTTGTAGAGCTGCCGGACAGGACAGCCCCAAAGCAAGACATGCTCCGCTTCCGCACCCACCACGCCTTATACACGGATACAGCGTTTGTCCGTGCAAATAGCTGTTGGCGGCTCTGCCGGCGAGGCGCGAGTCCTCCTTGGGGTGGCATCTGTATCAGTTAGTGTACATAAGCGTCCGGTAATATGCCAGTGGATAATACGGCTACACGTGTTCGCGACTTTGTCCAAAGCGGGCACAGAACTACCAGGGCAGCCGTGTCCTTGAAGAGCTTTTCATAAATTAAATTTATTTTGAGTGTCAGATACGCGCATCCGTCTGATTGATGAGCACAATCAATTTAATTGATTAATTGCTCAATTGTCATCTTTATTTGTGTCCTCAGCTTCCTGTATACAATTCCGATCATGTTAATTCAGCAATCGGTTTCGATTTTATTCCCTGCCCGAGCAACTATCACCCAGCGAATGGCTGACTGTAATGTCTTATCTACATGGCTATGCAGCCACTCAGGTTACATCCGGCTGCAGTTGTCACTGGCGCACTGCATGTGGTCGCCACTGAAGGCAACCAAGCTTGTGGGCACCGGTTCATGTCGTTCCGTGCCGTGCCGTGCCGGGCCGCACCGTGCCGCACCGTGCCACACCGTGCTGAGCGTCAAAATCTTCAGTGCTTTGCTATTTGCGCATTTCCGGTTTCCGTTGCAGTTGCACGTTTTGAACGAACTCCCATGCCGCCAGAGATACACTCTTTATATGCAGAAAGTATCCAGCTATGCACCGAATGCTTCTTATTCCACTGTCGTGCTCTCGTTGTTGCTGCCAGCCATCGCCTGACGACTTCATGCATGGGAATTATTAACTAAACAGCCAGCATCGGCATCGGCATCGGCATCAGCATCGGCATCAGCATCAGCATCAGCAACAACAACACATCGACACCAACAACAAGGACATCATGCCATACCGTTAAGGTAATGCATGTTATGGCGTCTGCATGCCAGAATGCAGCTTCGCATCGCTTCGAGCTTCACTTGATGGCGACCATAAAGTCTGCAAAAATATTATGATGTGTGGCATTGTTTGAATTACCCATACACACGCCAATGCATGTGTGTGTTTGTATGCACTTTGACGTTCATGAATAGCTGGGTGCAGCCACAGCTTGAGCTCCTTGGCCCACTTGCCTTAATAAGCCCATCATAACATTTTATGGGACAAGCTTTGGCTAATGTTTCTAAGTTGATTCCATTCGTGAGCCAATATGTTGCAACTTTGAACTCATTGATAATATTTCATTTCTAATTCAAATTCCCAACATATATACAATGAAAGAGTAAAGGAAAATGTTGAAAAAGGATTCACAAGAAATGTCTGATAATAGTAAAGCAACATCAAATGCTTCCTCTGGGCTTTTCACCGTCTCCCCAAAAGAACTCTAAACGAATCACAAGCGGCTGAGAGCCGGCAAAATCAAAGTCGAAATGTAAGTAAATAAAACATATTGTTTCTTATATAGGAAGACATTCTGCAAAATTGCCACGATTTGCAATGCAAATCAAACATGGCGCTATTATTTCACACACATGCACACACACAAACACAAATACATTTACATGTTATGTAGAAATGAAAGTGAAACCTCGGCGCATATGTTGCTACAGAAGCACACAAACATCTGTCTGTCGTTCCATCACTGGGCCATTCCTGTGTGTTCTGCTCGAATCATTGTGATAATAACGCACGGGAAACATACGCGCGTTCCTTCCATGTGTGTGTGTATGTGTGTGTGTGTGTGCGTGTGCTGTGCTTCACCTGCGGCACAGCGCGAAATAACAACTACACGAAGACGTTGGTAGCCGCGGCACACAAACAAGAATGAAATGCCCTAGTCGTGCTCAACTACGAAATACCCTGGGCTCCGATCTGAATGCTTTTATCGACATTCCATGCAACGAAAATAATTCCTTTCCTATGAAGTATGCGCTGTGTTGATAGCTGCTGTTTGCTATAGAGATATCTAGAGCAATGCATGATTCTATATTTGCTTATTAGATCTTAATCGAATTTGAAAAGCCCATTACATAGATATAATAGAGCCAATATACCTTGCTTGGATATTTTGAATGGAATAAGAGCTCTAAAAAATAAGACAAAAAAATATGTTTAAAACATTTTACTCCACTTTGCATTTTTCCGCTGTTCCCGTTACCGGCAGTTATCCGGGCAGTAGTACGCGCTACCTCCTGCCCAGCCCCAGTCTGAGCCCCAGCACCGAGCTCTCTTTTTTTGCCTGCGGCAAGCAGTTGCTTTCGACTGTGCGTGTTTTCATAGCTTCGTCTCCTTTTTTTTTTGTTTTTGATTTGTTATTGTTGCACGTGTTGTCTTTTGCCTTTGTTATGACAATTTATGCTAGGAGGGCAACTGAGCAGCGAACCAGACTGAAAACTCCAGGGATGTTGTCCTCCTCTTGTTGTTCATATAAAAATTTACATCTCTGACTATCCCAAACAAAGCAAAGTTTATTCAAATGGCACTCACCTCGACAAAAGTCAACAGAAAACATATATCCGGCTGGCAGTTAATGAGAACAAATTAATATTGAACTTAATAGAAAATACACGTTTTCGTTTGTATTTTTACAAAATTTTTTTTTGCTTGTTTTTATTTGTTTTCCTTCAATATATTTATGTATACATAATATAAGTTTTGTTTTAGCCGTTTATTTTAATATTATATTTAAGTGTTATCTCTATTCATCATTTCTATGTTGCAATAGGTGTTCTCCATCTTATTTTTGTTTAAGCTTTGTATATTTTTTTAATGCTTCCTCGCCGGCAACTCATTGACTAGCTCCTAAACATCCAGCTGGCTCTTTATAATTACAATCGACCCTCGTTTTGAGCAGCCTGCATTTAAGGTTTTGATCATATATATATATATATATACTTTTTCTTGTATATAATTTGTATAATATTTCGCTTCCTTTTAATTTGGTTTACGTTTGGCGCGTTGGTTTACAAAAAACGCGACCAAATTTTTTTTTTTTTTGCATTTAAACTATAAATATTTGCTTTGTTTCATTTTTGGGGCCTGCTATGCCTAATTTGATTAACTTTATAATATTCGTTACATTGTTTCACATGTGATTTCTGATGAAAACGCCATTTTGTGTATGTGTGAGTGAGTTTGTGTATGACGATAGTTGTGGCCATGCTAGATGGCATACATTATATATATATATATTTATATATATTTTTTTTATTTTTTTTCTTTAGACCCTAGCTTATGCAATTTATTTATAATTTTGTCTTTTTTTTACTCATTCATTATAATTTGCTTTAATATTTTTCCTGTTTGCTTTGGGTTCCGTGTTTTTTAGTCCTTGTCCTAAAACACATTCAAACATTCTTAAATGTCTACAAAATATTTGCAATACTGCAGTCGATATATATATTTTGTTTCTTTTATTTGCTATTTACTTAATATTTATTTTAAGTATTAATACATATATTTATATGTTTTTTTTTTTATGTCAAATGTGTGTGTGTGAGTGTGTAAGTGTTAGTGTAATTGGTGAAGTGGAGTGCACAGTTTATCTGCGTCTTAGTATGATGCTATTCAATACCTCTATATATATGAATGTTTTTTTTTTTTTGGTATTCGTTTTGGTTTAATTAGCAGCTTTTGGTTATTTGCTCATCGTTTGATTTCTTCGACATTTTCTGTGAGTTTACAATCTTACTATGAATTTAAATGCATAAATACATGCTTATGCCCTCTGGAATATTGCACGAAAATATTATGGATTGCTTCGTTCGAGAGTTCTTATCTAGGAGTCTGCTTATATGGCTAATGTATTTAGTTTGCTAGTTTAACGCTTTGAATTACTTGGGTTGGTTTACTCATTGATATATGTAGAATATATCTCGTATGTGTGTTGTCTATGTTAGCAAACGCTATGCTGAAGATTTCTAGGCGTTTTCTCTGTGCCTTCCTGTGTGCTTTGCAATTGAATAAAAAATCATAAACATAACCAGCTAAGTTGAATATAATTTATGCCATGTTTATTTTCAACCCGTGTGGGCTTACGTTCTGCTTTATGTAAATATCTGCCATATATCTATTATTATTTGATTTTTTATTTATTTCTGGTATTGTATTGTTGCTTAAATAATACTTGTCTTTGATTGATTTTCGGTTTTTGCTTTGTTGTTGTGATTTGATTTGATTCGATTTGATTTCGTTCAAACATTCATTTATGCTCTTGGTTTAACTTAATTTATACTACGTCACTTACACTACAGACTGACCCCGGGCCCTACATTCATTCATGTATTGTATGTGTTGGTGTGTGTTGATTGTGTATAGTAAAATTTTGCTAATGCTCCAGTTATAGCTTTCCAATAATTACACACCAAATTGACTAAATTGCAATTGAAGTTACTAATTGGAAACAACAATTGTTTTTACGATTTTTATCATTGTTTTTATTTTTTATTTTAGGGGGTAGAAAAGAAGAATCGCTTCAATATCCATTTCGGTTTCAGTCATAAATGACTGTAAATTGTGTTTTAGATTAGTCCAAACTTAATAATTGAGCTAAAAACCTAAACTATCCCGACAGAGGAAACGAAAGATTTTAAATTATATTGGGCTCTAAAGAGTACATGAATTCGAGTGGTGTGCCAGTTGCTACTGGATTTGTCAGTAATCTGGTTACCTTGTCCAATTTGACTCACTTAATCCCTATGTAATGCTCCCCTTATACGCCTATCAATATTTTGTTATTTGTGGCTGTTTTACTGTAACTGTATATATATAAATATTGTTGTATATGTATATGTTTGTAGACGTATATAAATGTCTTAGCACATTCAATAGTTGCACAACATTAATACTTTTTTTTTATTTATTTTTTTTCTTTTCATATATATATATATTTCCTTTGAATCGCTATTTACGTTTTATATATATATTCTTAATTCTTAATTCTTGTGTTGTTTTTATATTATTTATAGTTTTCAACTCTGGGTAAGCTTCTATATGGAAACTACTCATTTAACTCTTCACTGATATGTTGCGCAAACATTAACAAACAAACCAATAATATTTGTATATAATTTTCTTAGTTTTTTATTTCCATATATTATTTTGTGTTAAATATAAAGTTTGCTTTCATAAATGTGCTGGTTTTCTTATAGCCGAATGTTTCTTTAAACTCTTTTGTATTGGTTTGGTCAACAATGCTTTAAATTTATCGTTTATCTAACAGAAAGTTTCCGTTTTACCTTCCTTTTCTCTCATTTGGTTTAAAGAATAACAACATAAAAATGCATTCATCGCATCAGCTTCAATCTCTAGTTTTGTTCTGGCCTAAAATCACATCTACATCTAAGTCGTTTCCAGTCATCGTGAAACATGCAATGCCCCTCTCGAAGTCCGTTAAATCTAGTGCTAAAAACATCTTAATAGACATTACAACTCGCTAGTTTCTTAAGCTATGTCTGTTTCGATTCGATTAGGGTACGGTTACGGTTACGTTTTCGTTTAAGGTTATGGTTAAGGTTAAGGTTAAGGTTACGGTTACGGTTACGGTTACGGTTACGGTTAAAGTTAAGATGAACGTTATACTCTGCCATCCTGCATATGAAACACGCTTAGCTATAGACATGCATACACAACACTCAATTATGTATTTGAACTATAGTACTACTAATTGCCACCCATCAACATTCCGCGCCTTTATGCAAAAAGCAACATAACGCTGTATGCTGATGCCTGTGTATGTATGTGTGTGTGTGTGTATGTGGTTGTGTACGCAAACTATTAATAACGATACC
Source organism: Drosophila mettleri (assembly GCA_035047625.1). Classification (NCBI taxonomy): domain Eukaryota; kingdom Metazoa; phylum Arthropoda; class Insecta; order Diptera; family Drosophilidae; genus Drosophila; species Drosophila mettleri. The sequence continues at coordinate 17,722,327 of JAWNPI010000035.1, forward strand.
CATACACATCAATATTTGATTGTAAAATAAAGTAGGCATACGCCTGAACGATTTACAGCATGAATCGCGTCTCATGAAAAAAAAATTCCACTTCTCCGCCTCCTGACCCTGCCTCCCCTTTTCGTTCGGACCAGCTTAAATAAAATTATGTTTTATTTAATTGCTCGATTCGTTTCCAATGATGATCTATTACATTCAATATCGCTTTTTTATCGATTTAATTATTTTTATTTTGAACATTCATTTATAATTAATTATCCAAGAAATTGTTCACATGTAATGAATAAATGTATGACATATATTTATACTAGCATATATGTGTATGTATATTTATACTAAGTTGCATATGCCACTAAGCTGTATATGTATACACTGAAATCCACGTACATTATATAAGCATATTTTTTCCATCCGCTTTTATTCAATACTTATTACATAAGCCGTTACAGGGCTATGTCTGTGTGTGTTGGAGTGTGTGTTACGACTAACTATTTTTGACCTTTACTGAACTACGATTGCAATATGTATATATTCCTCTCAGACGAAAGCTCTATCGAACATGGGGCGGCCAGTCGGAGGCGTGGCTTATTTGAACTATCATTATCGAGCAGTTCCTAGAGCCCTATATATTATATATATATATATATATATATTATATATATATATATATATATATATATATATACTATATGGTATATGTGTACTTAATGGACCTTGGCTCAAACACGTTTGATTCAGTGATTCAATTATGCCGGAGATTGTGTGTATTCAATGCACCCTTCCTGTCTCGCTGGCTTGAATTAATTGCTGTTGCTGCTGGACATGCACGAAATTAAACAGGATCTTCGGCGTTTGCATTAGAATAATTTAGCTTTGTTTTTGGTGTAGCGAATCGGCAATGCGCTCACTTAATTGCTATGTTTACGGATTTATATTACGAATTTGCATTTATTATGGCTAATGTCAATTAATATCATTCGATGGCATATTTTGATTGTATTCATTATTAAATATACGTCTATATAAGTACGAGTGTATGCATGTACTTGGGCGTGTTGTGTTGGGCCTTGGCCCTAGTGTCAGCTAATCTACCTCCCACACATTTCACAAGCCCTTAAAACTTGCAAGGACAATTCCCGCCTACAGGCGAAGCATGTAGAATGAGAATTGACTCGAACTGGGCCTAGGCTAAAAACAAAAACAATAAAAGGAGCTACGCAAGTAATCGTCTAATTGATATTTTGAAAACTACAAATTGTAAAGACCTGTGGAACACATGGGTGTCTTCTGTAATTATCTTTTCGTAATTCGGATTTGGGCTTTGTTTGTCTCTAACACAATAAATTTGCAGCTAACCATTCATCTTCTGGCAACTGGAATAAAAACATATACGTTTTATACGTTTAAGTACTATAAAAGTATATATATATAAGAGTTAGAAAAAGAAAGTCAAAATATACTTATTATGTTGCAATTTGGAAATGTTGCTTTGTACATGTCTTTTGAAGAACTTTTCGAGATCGAGTGACTTTTATAGTAATCATAATCGAAATTAAAATTATTGCAAACCAAGTAAAACATAAGAAATTAGTGTTTGTGTTGCTGCTATAAATTACAAAGCCTGTGAGACGGATAAAACTTTTGCATTTCTTAAGAGGTTCATCACCGAATTGCGAGCTTAGCTGCATTTTTTTGGACTTTGTTGCGTTCAACTTACAATAGATGGTAAAGATAATATCATAAGTTATTTCAGATACTATTAACTGCGAGTGCATGTGGCTATAATTTTGAGTTCTGGATTGGTATTGGTGTTGGTTCATGTGAGTATGTGTGTGTGTATGTAGGAACATGTCTTTCAATTACTGAGCAATCACAAAATAAAGGAATATTTATATAGTTGTATGAGCTTTGTGCGTTAGTATGTTGCAATGGGCGAACAATTCTTTGTAACATTTAGTTGCAGACTATAGGAAAATGATAGCAGGAAAAGTCGAGTTCATCTGTTGTTCGGCTTGACTTGGCTTGGCTTGGCAGTTGTCTATGTAGGCGCTCTGTGTGCGCTTACTTGGCAATGTGGCGATGTTCTCGTCTAGATCTACGATAGTAATAGGCACTAGTGCTGTGTGTGTGTATCATTATTGACACATTAAATAGTGAGTGTATGCGCGTAAACGTAAATTTAATGATGCGCCCAAAAGTAGGCAACGCTAAACGCTCATGAGTGTGTGCTTACAGATGTGTGTGTGTGTGTGTGTGTTGACTTGTCGCAAAATATACACACACAAAAATATTGTACAACTTAATGTGTCTGTGAGTTGCTGCGAGTAATTAATTTTAACGCATTTTTAATTATGTTTATTTTTATCATATAATGCATGGGTATGCATGTGTGGGAGCCATTTGTATATATGTGTGTATGTGTTTGAGTGTTTGTATGTATTTACGTGCATCTGAGGCTGGAAACAGTATTCTTAATTTATGTATTTCTCTTTTTAATACCAAATTTTTTACTTTTTCTTTTGCTTATTTACGCAATATTTTTGGTTTAATTTTCTTACTTTCTTCTATATTTAATTATAATTATTTTTTATGCGCGACATGCATAACACATATGAAGCAATAATTTATATATGCATGTGTGGGGATGTGTGCTTGCGACCTTTCGCCGACAGTGTGTGTGTGTGAAAGTGTGTGTATGCTGCTTTAAAGCAAATAGTTTTGTTGTTGTTTTAGTGTTTTCATTTTGCATTTAAGGCTTATATAAGGGCCATCTATAACTGTTTATGAGGCTAATATATCATGAACAGTTTCAAATGTATGTGTGCTGTAGCATATTTTGTTGTGGTTCTACTTTGGCTTTTGGTTTTGGTTTTGGCTTTGGCTTTTGGGTGCTGCACTCAACATTCGACGGACGTCATATTTGACGTCAATTAAGCAATTGCTCGGCGCTTCGCATTTATTTACAGCTGATATTATTTTTTTTTTTCAAGAGCTTCTGCTGTACTTAATAAAAAAATTGAGTTTTTCGCTTTTTTTTTTTTTGGTTTGGGTTATTTCTTTTTATTTTGTTGCTTACTGTGCCTGCAAAAGTAAAGGATAAACCTTAAAAAATAATATGGGTGTTAGTAAAAATTGGAAAAAACTAGTAGTCGGAATAAAATGTATATTGCAGTCAAAATTGTATGCAGCACTTGAAAGCTTATGGCTAATAAGCGGTAAAAACAATAATTGTGTATCATGGAATCAATATAAAAATCAGTAGAGAGAGGTAGAATTAAAAAAAATGGGAAAAAGCATTAAAAATTACTTATGAAAATATCAAACATGTAAGTATTCAAAGCGCAAGGATTAAGTATATAAAAAATTCATGTTTGCTTGCATTTTTTATATTTTTGCAAGCATTTCAAAGAAGAGCTTATATTTTTGTCGAAAAGCATTCAAAACAGAAGTCCTTTGTTAGCTGCTGTCAAATGGCTTTTAAACATTTTACAATTTATTGCATTTTATTGTTGATTGAACTTTTTTTCATTTATAAATATTTAAGCCCTATGGTTTATTCACTCAGCTCTGGCATCAAAATCTATTTTAATATTAAGAAGTCAAACGTGGGCAGCAGAGCGAAAACTCAAAAACTCCTTTTTTATTTAATTTTTAGTTATGGATTTGCTGGAACCACTCTGGATTCAATTTATATTGTTCATGTCAACTTTAGAAATAAATACGCAATTAGAATTATAAAGGGGTTCTATGCTCGTCTCTCTATACTATTGCAATGATCGCCCAAACACTCCACGCTTGCGCAGTGATGTGGCATTATCTTCAATCTTCAGTAACTGTTTTTATTTATAACTGAGTGAAGGATATATGCAAGCTTATACTGTATTCGGACAGACTGATATACCTATTTACTAGTTTAATATTCGCCCACACGTTGAATAAATTTATTATTCTATGAATTTTAGTTTGTTTTATTATTTATTAAATAAAAACTACAACATGCTTAAGCTAACAGCTCACAGTGCTGCCAATAATAGACAACCAAAAATTGAAAAAATCCCAGAAATAATTGATAATAAAAGTTGCGTATAAATAAATAATGCATGTGGCATAGCCACCAAATCAATAAACAAATAAGCGAATAGAAGTGCAAACAGTTGATTCGAACCGAATCATATGAGGAAAATATTCAAAGCATTCCGAATATACGACGTTGAATGTATGTACAAATGCGAATGTGATTTATCTGTGTGTGTGTGTGCGTGTGTGTGCTTATGTCATTTGGTATTGGTGTTGACTTGCACATACCTGGGGGCTCACTTGGAACTGCTGAATGGGATAAGCAACCACGCCGGCGGGCTGTGGTATTGCAGTGCCGGCAACGCCCGTTGCCAACTGCTGTGCCGGCGAGATCTGGGCCTGGGTAACGCCTTGCCAAGTGGCTGGTATCTGCACGCCCATTCTGAAATTGGCAAGAGAGGAAGAGAATGCGAACGAGCATAAGCCAAGAGTTGTTGACGGTAACGGTAACAATGCTACACACGACTCGAGATCTGTCGCTGTGTCTGCCTATGTCCCAGGAGCCTGCTCTACTACGACAATTACCACCGACGAGGCAGATGACTACGGCCGGCTCACTCACATATCCAGCAACAGCTCACAGTGAAGCATGTGAGTGTGTGTGTGGCATGCGCCAGCCAGGTAAATATGCGCCGCACTCACAAATGAAAACTTTAGCAATTAGCAAATGAATTCACTCATCCGTCATTCTGTCGCTGCCCATCCCCGGTGGCGATTCAATCATTCTGTGTAGAGAGCCACTGGGAGGTGCAGAGCAATGGCAATGTAGCCATTACGCAAGCGTTTCAGCTAATGAAATAATTATCCATAAATCGATGGCGACGGCATCGAGAGTACCTACCCCATGTAGCCCTGCTGATAGCCTCCGTACTGGCTGAAATGGTAGCCCTGAATGCCTTGCAGGAACTGGTTCTGGACAGCCGCAGCGTTGGCCGCCGCTGCAGCAGGTGTTGCAGCGGCTGCGGTGACCGACGAGGCCGGATAGGTGGGCGTCGGCGAGTACCAGCACCCAGTGGCGGCCAGCTGCTGGCCATAGGCGGCAGCGGCGGCTGCAGCGGCGCTCACGCCATACGGATAGCCGGCGGCAGCGGCAGCAGCGCTGCTTAATGCCTGGCTGGCCATAGTCTGCGAATTATTGGGGTCTCCGCTCTCCTTGCCCCAGGAGCACTTCACCGGCTGTGCGTTGATCTCGGTGTTGTGCACCCCGACGATGGCGTGAGTGGCGGCCTCCTTGGTGGAGAAGCTGCAAATAGAAACAGTTGCACATGACAAATGAGCATCTAGTGCTTGGAAGGAGGGATATATGCGCTCGAGCTCGACTCACCGCACAAATGCGTAGCCCTTGTCCTTGAAGACGCGTATTTCCTGTATCGCGCCGTAGGGAGCGAAAGTTTTCTGCAGCACCTCCTCGCTGAGTGCGGTGAGGGCGCTATTAACGCCGCCCACATAAACGGTGCAATTGGAGGGACTGCTCTGGTTATAGACCTCATCGAAAGTTAACGGCTTGATATTCTCTGTTGGGGTTAAAATATGAGAGCAGAAATTGGCAACGATTTCCATTAGTGGCAATTCATTTCGATATTTCGCAAATGTTGGCCCCAAGCCACAATTAATGACTGCAGTTTTTATGCCTGCGCGCTCTCTCGCTCTACCTTTCTCTTTCGCATAGTCTGTATATACGGTCTCTTTGTGTTTTTTTTTATATAATATTTTATGTCTCGTCGTCGTTGTTGTTGTTCTCAGGGAACTGCATGATTAATATGCAAATTAATTAAGGGTTTTGCCCGCAACAGAAACGACTACAACGCCGGTTGCCTACGGTTTTGGTAATTAAAATAACCGCATACACTTAGTCAAAATATTTCTCTCTCTCTCTCTCTCTCTCTCTCTATATATATATATATATATATATGTGTGTGTGAGTGTGTGTGTGTGTGTTCAAGGATATGTATATATAAAACAGTTATACGACAGCATTTAGCGCAGTTTGCACTGTTGCCGGCGTTGTTGTTATTGCATTTTTTATCATACGTATTACAGTTAACGTATTTCCCATTTTGTTTTTTCATAGTCGCCCGGGAGTTGGGCATCGGTAGCCCACATTATACGCCATACTGCGGCTTGTGTGCTCGTTCCACTGGATTGTAGGTGTGCGCCAGCTGTGCACGTCGTATTTCTATGCAAAAGTTACACTAATTACTTCCTTTGAGCTTAAAACTAAATTTGCACTTTTAAAAATAATGTCAACCTTGCGTGTTTATGTCTTTGTTTAGTTTTAACAATTTACAAGCGCTCTGCACCAGTCACCGCCAGAACATACACTTTTTGGTTGCCCGCATGAAAGTTTATGGGATTTAAAAACGATTCTACAACATTTTTTATACTGATTGCAGCTCGGTAAATTCCATTGAAATTTTGGTTCCTTTTTTTTACACACATCGTCACAATGTAGGGGAAAATGAAACAAAATTGCATGAAAATTAAAAAAGCCAAGAAAAATATTCAATAAGCTTTTATTTGAATCGTGAGTTTTAGCCACAGTATAAACGTAGCGCAGCTGCTCGGTTCGTATTGGCTCAGACTTTGCTGCCCTCCATTATAATTCCTTTATATATGCCCGAGTCTGACTCGCTCGCTCTCTTTCGCTTAATATATCTTTATTGTTCACTGTGTGTCCCTTTCTTGCTGCTTTGGCTCCAGCCAAACAACACACAAAAAATATGGCTCAATAACATGCAACAGGACAATTCTCTCACACACACACACGCAACATGAGGTGAGGACACAGTCGAGGGTGCAATGTATAAACTAACAAGCCTGCAAATACATTCGAAAGCTTTTGCCACAAATGAATACTGCACACACACACTTGCCCTCACGTACTCTTAGCATTTGAGAGGGGCTTAGCCGAGCTGCATTGCATACTTTTGAGCGCAATGTTTCACTAATTTGCACTGTGCTTTGTGCTTCTGCATTCGTTTCATTTCTCCACCTTCATTTCTCCTTACGCTTTTAAATCCGTGTAATTAAATTTGGATAGGTATGAAGGCAGCACACGCACACACACGTCTACGTGCTCAGCCTTGAGGCGATTTGCAGTCGGCTCTTGTTGCTATTATACCCTTTGCCTGGGCTGCGACAGCTCCTTGCCACATTTCATTCCATGACTAAGCCAAATTAAAGTGCCTTGGCATCGTGGTAGTAGCTCTACTTTTGACTGCAAGTGTGGACATAATTATCGCGTTAAAGCTAAGCCCCTGGCCTGCAGGCAGCCCACATAGCTATGTACATATCGCACACAGACATGTAATGAAATAATAACGTAGCCAAACGAACGACTATCTGACTGCCACTCCCGCTCGCCGCCACCATCTCTCTCTCTCTTTCTCTCTATCTTCTTTCCTCTCCGACTGCTTGTCTATCTGTCTTTTTCGACATGTGAAGCAGCTTTTCTCTTTGCGCTGCAATTTCAATGACCAATTGCTGCCATGTAGAACTTAATGATGAATTAATCACGCAGTCATTAGCGTGAATAATTGAAGGCTTTATGCATATATCAAAAAACATCCCCAACAACAAAAGCAGCTGCATGGCCACAAAAAACAAGTGCGAAGTAGCTGCTCGAGCGCATTTTCAACTAATTAATATGCATGAGTTGGGCGTAAGCATATAATTTTAAAGACGCATCAATTATGAACAAAATTAATGTATTTGAACTTAAAAGAGAAAACTATGAGAAGAGCGACAAAGAACGAAAGAACTTGCTATACTCTTCCATAAACTGAAATAGTATATTAGCTTTCTACACTATCGTCGCTATGGAAGCGTTAATTCTTAGAACACATTTAAAAAACAGACTTGAGGACGTGCTCACTTGGAATAAGCTATATTGCGCCCCTTTATTACCCAAGAGCTTGAAAGAAATTGAAATCAGTTTTATCATATTTGGTCTAGATCTATGACCGAAAATAATAAAGCTTATGTCAACTTATCTCAAGCTCTCCAGGCTATCTACTGCTAGAGTCTATAGAGTAATAATATCAAAGGAACATAATGTCGTAAAATGCTAGCTGCAGAGTGCATGTTAAAGTATTTTGAGGCCATGCCTATGAATTAGCATAAAATGTAGCTTCTCGTGGAAGTCTTCATGTGTACGATTGCGAACACAGCCACAACCAGTACTTGAGCAGCTCTTTGAGGCATTTCAACTTTTACTTAATTGTGCGCAACTCTGCATAAAATGTTGATTTATTGCGGCAACTACTGGCAACTGCCAGGTAAGTAGGCGGCGCACGCACACCGTCACATAATTTGCTTCAACTCTGAGAGCGCAATTCTGCTCATTCCACGCCTACTCGACAGTCGGCAGTCTGCAGTCGCCACTCGACAGTCGGCAGTTTGGCTTAGCAGAACAGTCAAAAGTCAAATAGTTTTGGCACAGAAATTTGTCATACAACATCGTCGACGTCGCCGTCCTCACCGATGTCGTGGGCTTTGTTTTACCGGCATATTGTTTCAGGTTAATTAAGTTATTACTATAATGAGCTTGTAAGTATTTTGGCCCTTATTTATAGCATGCATTGAAATCGCGTCGGAGCTGGGGGCCTTAACCGGTTAACAAAAGCGAAACTTTGGCAAAACTTTTGCCACGACCTGCTGTCGACAATAAAAAATGGCAAATGCGTTTATTATAAACCAGGAGGTTGGCAGAGGAAAAACAAAACAAAAGAGTCGACATGGAAAATAAAAAAGGATGAAGCAGAATATGGCAAAGCGACGCCAAAATTGTCACAACTGTAAAATGCGCAATTGCGTCGGCTCGTAAATCTTGGCAACAAAAGGAGGCGAAACACAACAACAAAAACAAAACATGCACACTCACATATGCTAGTGATTGGCTTACTAAACGTCGCAACTACGGACTGATTGCCACGGCTATAAAATGTGCAGCCTGCTTAAAGCATAAAAATGCCAGACCAAGCCTGGCCGAAAGCATTCGCTGCAGAGGCAAAGTGGCTGCGTAAAATATCAAGTAATGGCAAATCCCAAATGCGAAATGCGAAATGAGTTGAGTGCTACAAATCGTAAAGGCTGCCCGCCAGCAGGCACCCCAAGCAACTAGACATGGCCATAAAGTCCACAACCCACTCTAGCACACACACAGAGAGAGAGAGAGAGAGAGAGAGAGAGAAAGATACATGAAAACTATGGAAAACCCTTTTGTAGCGCCGACTAAACGACAGCTCGTAATTATGTAAAATCTTTGGCGGCGTCTTCGATTTTGGGTCGTGGCTTGCTGATTCAGCAGCAACTCTTCGGCTGCGCTCAACCATCAAAATATCCAAATTATTTCGCTGGCAAATTGCTAATAATAACTTGTATTACAACTACAGCCACCACAGAGCTCCGCACAGGCACAGGCACAGACAGGCCCGTGACAAAGGCAAATAAACAATGAGACCAATAAAAATCCGCTTAGGGTTTCATAGGCGTTTTTTATGACAACAATATAAATGCAAAAGCAAAATTTCATGCACATAGTTGTTGTTGTTGGCCCCAAAAATGGGAACCCTTCAACATGTCAGACCTTCCTTCGCACGATAAATTCCACCTTGACTCTGTCTCTGTGTCTGTATGTCTGTGTGTGTGTCTGTGAGTGTATGTATAGTAAGGAATGCCAAATGTTTGTTCTATAACCATGAAATTTTTGCTATCCTGTTTCTCTCTACGAGTATCTGTGTCTATGTGTGTGTGTGTGCGTCTTTTATGATAATAGTTTCGTGTTGGCAAAATTTATTTATCTGATTTGCGTCCTTCCACAGTCGCTCTCAAAGTATGAATTTCTTTGTGTGTGTGCGTGTGTGTGCATCAAACAAATAAAAATTATGTTAAAACATGCAAATACGCGTTAACTTTTGATTTATGGCAGACGCAGACGCAGACGCAGACGAATCGAATCGAAACGAGACGAGCTGCCGCTCCGTTGTGACTGTTTGCTAACTGGTAATAATGATTGCGCTAGTTACAGTTAGTTTTGTGGTTGCGCCGCACTAGTGACAGCCGGATAGACGAAAGTCAAGGCCTCGTGATTGTGGGGGGGAGGCGTGTCCAAATGAAAATTGATTCGCCGTGCCGTGTAATAGAATATGTCGCATTATTTTGCTACGCCTGCGGACCTGTCGCCGTCAACTAATTGAAAAAGTTGAGGCCGAAATTCGGGAGCTCGGCCCATTACGGAAATTAAGCGCGTGCGGTTTTTCAGCCAGCAGAATAAAAAATGAAGAAAACATAATCTGGCAGAAAATATTGCCGCGACACGTTTATTAATAGCAGACGGGTAAGCGGTGGCAGGGTCGCTGGGTCGATGGGTCGATAGGTCGGCCGGTGTGTCGGCCTCTGGCTGGATTCCTCTTGGCCCAACCTTTGGTCCGTAACATGCCACTGATACCTTTGGCATTCATTGCCATCATTTCCTGTAATAAGAGCGATGCGTCCACTCCCGGCGACAACAGCAACAAATACAACAACGACAACAAGAATAGCTACAGGAGCGCTGGTAACTGGCTCGCTGACCCGGCTGCTTGGCGGTGTCGCCAGCATACGCACACTCGTACGCACAGCCGGAAGCTTGGGGCCAGGCCAGGTGACAGTCATGATTTCCTTACCTTTACTTGCCGGCGGTTTCCGTGTGGCCCAATTCGTGCGAATCGAGCGCGAGCCAAGCCACTGGCCATTCATTGCCGTAATGGCGCTTTCAGCTTCCTGTGGCACGATGCGAAAGTAAAAAGAGAACGCCAGTTGAGAAGCGAACTATAGATGCAAGCGTTGGCTTGCATTTCAATATCCTAGCTCTACTTACCGATTTCTTAATGAAGGACACAAATCCATAGCCCTTCGACTTCAATGTTTGTGGATCGCGCACCACGCGGCAATCGCTGCAAAAGAGAGAGAGAGGGAATGAGAGAGAAAATATTGAAATTTTATCATATTTTTTAATATCTTATGAAAGCGTGGAGCATGAGCAGGCTCACAATGCAGGACATATATTTATGCCTACGATAAATAAGTTTCTTGGCTGGCAGCTCTTAAGCCAACCAAAAGGCAAATTGGAATAGTTTTGGAGTAATTCGAAATTAGTTGCGCTGCATTGCAACGCAAATAATAAGAAGTTTCTTTTTGTTCCTTTTGATACAAATTGTTTAATCTCAACACTTTAAGAGCGATTTAGTTGATTGCCCAGCGAACGCGCTTCAAATTGATTTCCCACAGCAATACCAAGAGTCCAAAAATTCACGCAGGACCACAGGGATGTCAGGGCAACAGCTAAGCTAAGCTGCCAGCAAAGTTTGGCAATTACCCCCGATCAGGCAGTTTAGTTAACGTAGTGCCAGGAATGTTGCCAATGGTGGCCGGCAACTTTTTTATGATTATTATAAGTAAACTGGGGGCAGGACCGTCAGGCGGAATGGCAGACGGCTTATTAAATATTCACACGCGCCGCGCATTTAACAAAGCAGAGTCAGGAATACGCAACGCCCCCAATATAATTCCAAAACCAGGCAACAACAGGAAAGTAATACGCCGTAAGTCCTCAGGCAAACCAAAAACACACACACACAACCAAAAAAAAAAGAGAGAAACGAAAAAACAAAAACAAAGCAAGAAACACCGCACGCATAAAAGTTTTGACAAAGAAGTCGTTGGCCCCGTGCTAAGACTGCGACGGCTGCTGATCCCAGTGCGCCGCACGAACGAGTCCGTATCCGATACGGAATATCTGTATCCAAGTTCGTCTCGGTTGTTTGCATTAAGCGTTTTGACATGTTGGCGACCATTTGGCATGGCAGGAGGATGTCAGCAGCGTATGAAAAGAAAGTTGTCTCTGTTCCAGTTGCCATCCGCCAGCCGCCAGCTGCCAGCAGACAGGGACTCAGACGCTACCTCAGACTATGACTGCGATAATCAGGAGGTGACGTGAGCTCTTTCCGGTTGCCTGCGCCAATCCATCTGCTGATTCATGTGCGAGGCGCAAACATATCAGCGATAATGATATCACAGATATGTATCGCTAAGGTGCCAGTCGATTGCTCAATAAGCCGTCAAAGCAGCCGCTTAAGCGCGTAGCCAGCGATACGCCCTTCGGTTGAGCTGATTTTGCGTGGGCAATCGTATAATTTGAGCGCTCGGCTCAAATGCAGCCTTTATGAATCTTGGCAACCGTTGGCAGCCAGCTGTGGAAGGGCCTGAGCCGCTCGTTAGCACGAGAAAGTCAACGACTAGCTGGAAACCTCGCGGCCAAATCAAAGCCCTAATCATTTTAATGAGTTTTAAATTATTAACATTGGCAATTGGCCCCGATAACGAGGGGTGCGAGGGGTGGCCAGCTGTGGTGGGGGAAGGGCAGGGCAAGAGGCCTTTGCGCATTGATGAAACAAACAAGCGCGTAATCCAAAAATCAAATACTTTAGCCAACATTTTGTACAAGTCGCCTGCGGGCAGGACATGCCACAGAGCCTCTGTCAGCCATTTGAGCCAAAACTTTGTGCCTCCAACAGCAGTTAATTAAGTCAAGTTTCTGGTTTCTGCTGTTGTTGCCTCTGTGGCTGTTGACCATTAGCTTCAGCCGCTCGAGTCCTTTCATGCCGAAAACAGCAAGTTAAATATTTAACATTGTTGTTGGCCTTGCGATTGCTGCAACAATTTAACTCAGGCGACACTTTCTGTTTGCTTTAAGAAGCGAGTGGCAAGCCGAGCCACACAGTGGCAGCCAAAAGAGTTCGCTTAAGTGAAATTAACATAATTTACTTTTCCGCGCCGTTATGAATTTTTTATGTGTGCCAACGCAAGCGGCTTACTGTGTTGCTGCATGCCACCACCTCACATGCGTCAAGCGGCTCACCTGCCGAAAAAGATGTACCCAGGTCAGCCCAGAGCAGCCACGAAAGCGGAAAGTAAATTTTCGAGTCGAAATTTGCATATTAATACTTACGAGATTTCGCCGAATGGTGTGAATGCTTCGCGCAATTGCTGAGTTTCAATTTCTGAGCTCAAGTCCCCCACAAAGATGTGGAATTGTTCTGCAAAGATAATGAGAGAAGAGGAAAATAAGTTTAAGTGCTCAAGACAGGTTATTCTCAATGATGAGTTTCAGTCACTCTGCATGGATATTCCGAATCCCAACTTTGCATATTAACTCTGCTTAATGTGGAAAAAGGGAACTGAGGAGATCGACATTTATTTCTTAATAATGAAAACTAAAACTTCCATTTAGAGTATATGCAACCATCATAGTGTAATTAATTTGTGGGCTCAAACTATTGAATATATTCACATAAATTATATTGATCTAAGCCAAGTTTAAGATATTCAGTTGTATAAGAATTTTAAATAAAAGCACGCCATAATATATTATTATACCCTGATCCCATTAAAAATGGAAAAACAGGGTATAATGGTTTTGTTAAAAGTATGTAACAGGCAGAAGGAGGCGTGCCACACCCCCAAAAGTATATATATTCTTGATCAGGACGACAAGACAAGTTGATTGAGCCCTGTCCGTCTGTCTGTCCGTCCGTCCGTCCGTATGTATGAACGCGTCGATCTCAGAACCTATAAGAGCTAGAGAAAATCAGAAAATCGATAACTATTCCTGAATATTTGTTATCGATTTAAAACCATATGAAAAATCAGCTTAAGAGCTAGAGACTCCAAATTTCGCATGTACCTTTATGTGTATTTTTACCAATTTCGGTTTTTGTCACATTTGGATACCGGCCCCAAATTTCCCCACAATTTTGAAAATTATTTTCAGTTGCAATATATATGGTGTTTGGTCTTTTTGAAAACTAAATCAATTATTTAAATCATATGGTGAAAGTTTCATCAAAATCCGTTGATAAACATAAAAGTTATTAAACAAAATGTTTGGCCAGATCAACAGCGATTGAACTGCAAAGCGCACAGAGACCAGGTGGCGCTTATACATGTTCATTATGTATACATGTGCACACATACATGCAAATGCTCGCGAACAAATTTTCTAAGAACCGCAATTGCCTTTGAGTTTGGGTCGAATTGTGTTCGAATTGTTTTTGCTACCTACTTCCAATTGCCGCTCGCCGCTGTGTGTCGAAGTCGCAGGCGCTGTGTGTCGCTGTGCGAATTGTTTTCGATCTTCTTCTTTAATAGTAACGGAACAATTCTTGTGAGCTTGCAAAAGTGAGCTGGTATAATCTTGTGTCGAATTTGTTTGCATAATTCCTCTTTGATCGACATTCTTAGTACCATTGGCATAGATATAAGTCGCGTGTTATGGTTGTACATGCGAGTTATGGTCTATATTAAAAAAACTAAGGGGGGGAGGGATTAGGGTACCCCCTAGTCGGGCATGCCGACTTGAGTTTTCTTACTTATTTTACTTTGACTTTTCTCAAGGTACCAGTCCTTGTATGTTAAATTCAGTAATGTATTGCAAATATATTTTCATAAGCAATCAAAGAACATCCTTAAATTGAAAAATGAGTTAAAAATCATTAAATTATTAAAAATCATTATTTGACTACAAAATTTTACAGCCGTTCTGCTTCAGCAAAATATCCTAACGACAACATGAAAATTAATTAAACCGAAAACACACAAAAATGTATTTTTATATGCCAGCGACTCGCTTTGACCATTTATATCGCAATTTTGATAATTAAAGTAACCGAAAGGCAAGTAAAATAGTCGAGAACGACATTCGTTCACCTTTCAAACAATTTTGTAGCAGCTGAACGACATGATCGCATTATAAATACACAGAGGGAGAACATATTTCCCACACACAAGCACACACACATACACACACACACACACACACACACACAAACACAGTAATTTTTAAACATATACGAAAATCAGCGAGTGCACAATTTCAAAGACTTGCGCTGTCATGCAGACTGCACACATACAAGCAGAAAGAGCAAGATGCACAATGCAGTAACAAACATACACACACTCATGGGAAACACACACACACAGATAGAGTCAAAACGCAATAATTTATTATTATTTTTGTGTGCTTTGTCTCTTTGGCACAGAAAAAGTCGCAACGTTTCAGTCGCTGTCGGCGTCGCAGTCGACTGCTTGTGCCGTTGTCCTTCGTATGCTTTTGTGTCAGCTAAGCTCGCAACGCTAAGGCTGAGTAAAGCCGAGGGTTGGCAATGGGTTAAGAGCCAGCGTGAAGGGGTTTTTGGGGGTCGTCACACACACACACATATACAGAGAGACGCACACAAACTAGCACATACTCACAGAGCCAGAAGTCTTACCCTAAATAATTAGCACTATTCAACTGGGGCATGACGACGACGGCGACGACGACGACGACGACGACGACAGCGACGACGATGCTTGCGACGTTGACGGGCGCGGCTTTGACTGCCAGCTCGACTGCGGCATGTCCTGCGTCCTGTGTCCTTGTCATCGTTGGCGTTGTCGTCGTAGTCGCCGTCGTCTGCTGCACGTGCAGAAATTAACATTTCCGGTAATTTTGCGAAAATGAAAAGCAAAGCGAAAAATTAACGGCAGCAGAAACGTAATGCGGAAAGCTTTTGTGTTAAATAAATATTAAAAGCAATTCGCCAGGCCAAGCCGCAGCCACATGACGATGATGAGTAGATAGAAACACAGAGAGAGAGAGAGAGAGGGAACGAGGGCCAATGAATGAGCTAGCAACACTGTGAGTGAGCTGTTAAAGCTGGGATGTTGGCTTTTAAAAAACAAACCGAAACGAGTAAATCGCTGCTGCTACTCTGTGTATATCTCTGTGTGTGTGTGTGTGTCTGCGTGCACAGTTTTTATTTAATTGTAAATTGCGTATACGCCACCATTAATGAGCCCATTGTAAAAAGAGACAGTGGCAAGGCAGGGCTTAGCCGGTTGGCATTCTGCGCAGCTGACGCTCGTGGAGGTGGCAGCAGCGCCAGGCACTGACTCCAATTGCGACACACACACACAGCTCGAGTAGTTGTCATTATTGCGAGTCAATTGTGCTTTGTCGTTGTCGCTCCACCTTGCGGTGGTTGTTCTTGTTGCTGCTGGTGTTGTTGCCAGCTCAAAGGCATGCACGCAACTTGCGAATGGGATGGCTGCTCGGTTGACTGGCTGACAGACATACTTTTGGCCTATTGGAGCCACCGAATGTAATATTCATGAACCGAAGCGCGAGGCAGAGTTCTTATTGCTGTTGCGCACGGGCTGAGCACGAGACAGAGATCGAGCGAGGGGTGGACAGGGGGGCGACCGTGTGCGCTAATTGCAGTCAAAGGCTGCTTTAAATTTGCTTCCGACCTGGTTCTGTATCGGCAGCCACTTTGTTGCCCTGGGGTGTCTGAGTGTGTCTGGGTGTCTGGGTGTCTGCGTGTCAAGGGGCTGCCAGCATTTCTTTCGGCTGCCGCGTCAACTCGTTGCCTGATTAAAGCTCTGCGTATGTAATAGGTTAATTAAGTTTTTGGCATCGCGGCAGTAATCTCTCACTCGCCCTGCCACTTTCTCCCTCTCTCTCTCTCTCTACCCTGTTGGAGTCATCGTGTAGACCAGCACACGTGCACATAAATTAATTATAAATCCTTGCAGGCGCACACGGCTTTTACAAGTGTTTTGTATATTTGCCGAGGACGCTAACAACCTCAGCTACTGGCAGGACATCGGATACGCCAGTTGTAGTCGCAGTAGTTAGCCAAGTGTGTCAGTAGTTGCTCGCTGCTCGCTGCTCGCTGCTTGCCACGCCCACCTCTCTGTGCCATTTCATCACTGGAAGCGGAAGCCCGGCATGACTTTGTGTACGTATGTGTTGTTTTACAGCTTTACTTAGTTTGAGTTGCTGGAGTTGCTGTAAATTTTATGTTATCCGTTTCCATTGTTTGTGCTGCCTTTATTTATGTGCCGAGTCTTTGGCCCCCCTCCTCGTGTGTGTCTGTGCGCTGATTTGCCATTGTTATTTATGCGTTTGTGCTACACCTTATTTCCTGTTTGTCTTACATAAGCTGCAACGCTTAATTACACGCAATCGCATAAGGTCTGAGAGTCGACGGCAGCCTTTGGGGCCACTGGAGAGTGAAGGCGACTTATCGATAGCACGAAATGTGTGTCACCTGCGGCATGGGCATATTTCTGCGATTGGCATAAACATCATTTCCGAATTCCATCCGGTCAATGACCACACGGCGTATGCCTAATCGTAATGCCAATTATGTACTCAATGGCTAAATGGCACTGCATTAAAGCTGAAAGCGTTTAGCGGCTAGTCGCAAAACCAACAGCTGACCGACTGCTGGGACTGCCCGCTGTCATACGAAAGCCCAAAATAAGCAAACAATTTGACGCTAACAACCGCAAAACGTGCACGACCCCCAATTTGGACGTTGGGCTGGGCGCTGGGCGCTGGGCGCTGGGCGCTGGGCCGCCCACAGTTTAACCCAAAACCCAAAAAATTGATGAATATGTAAGCAAATACAGAAGACTAACACGCAGCGGGTGCTGTCGCACATACTAATACTCTGGCTAAGTATATTCATGCATGAATCTATGCACACGCATATACACACAGAATAGGAAAAAGGATCAAAGTCCTGAGGCGCGTTAATTTTCCCAAACGTCAGCAGAAAAGTAAATCGGTGCCCGGCTGGGGATGCTGCCCCCTCGGAGATACCATCAAAATATGAATGCCAAGCAGCCGTAGCAGCCGTAGCAGCCGTAGCAGGCCGCATTGCCACAAATTATATTGAAATGTTAATAATCCAGTTGCTTAGACGTGCTGGGCTGCGTTGGGTCTCGCACAAAAAAAGGACATCTCAACTGCAAAAGGATATTTACATGGACATTGGCTGCTCTGCCCCGGCTGACTTATGACTTTGATCAATGCTGAGGCACCCAATCAATTCGGTCTATTCCACATTTGCCGCATTTATGTGCCTTCGAGAGTCACTTATGCCCGCAATATGACACTGCGGTTATCCTGCGAATAGGCAACAGGAATATGCTGTCTGTCCATGTTCTTATTGCACCCCAATCCCACTGCCACTGCCATTTGCCTTTGATATATGACACACAATTCGCCTCTTTGTGGGACTGGGTGGGCGCCGATAAGCGTCTTGGCTCAGCAAATCTTTAAATTAAATATTCCGAGCTCAAATCAGCGTGCATTATAAAGTATAATGTGCTTTTAATTTCATTAATTTGCAGGCAGCTCCACCGGGGCCAGCCAGTAGGCGGACGGCGGGCGCCGGGCGGCGGGCATACTAAATGAAACTAAAAGATCTAATTAGCGTTTAGCGAGCGGGCGGCGGCGACTGCTGCCAACTTAAAGCAAACTTTGCGCTTTAATTTCAACTTAATTACGCGCTCTCGCACAACTCCAGCCTGCTGCAGACCCCTTGCGAATGCAACTGCCATGCCATTCTATGCCATGCCTCGCCGTTGCAAGCGTCACGTCGCAGTTAGCAGAGCTGAAAGCCAATCAACTTATTTAGCCGTGCCGTCACTCCCCTCCTCTCACTCCACTTCGCACCACTCTAGCTGTGTGTTTAATGAAAATGGCAACACTTTAAGGACTCGAAGCAGTCAACAGTCAACAGCTCGCCTCAGTCGTTGTCATTAGCAGCATTAAATGGTGCCAACGTCCTGCTTATGCGCCAAATAGATATCAATAAGCTGTGCTAAGCTCATCATCAAGTTAGACTTCTTTGTCAACTCTTATGAGTCGCCTTTAGTGTAGGTAACTATTGCCAGGCACTATTCGACATGGAAATGGAAAATCTCATATTTTCTTTCATTTAAAGTTTGTTGCTGTCGGCAACAATTTCCCTGACTCTGCCTCTGCCCATGTGTGTGTGGGAATCTTTGCACTCTACCTAAGTTCTTCTATTTGTTTTTCTTTTTTTTTTTTATATAGCAACGCAAACGACAAAGCAGCTGAAGCATTCTCATCAACCTGTCGCGCAGCGCAGAGCAGATCAAATGAAATTTTCATTTTCATTGTGCGCCGAGTTGAGTCGAGTCGAGTCGAGTCGCTATGCGTTGAATGTCTTTTAGACATATACATATTTATATAATATACACTTACACAACTTTCAGTGTGTGTGCGTTTGTGCTGTTGAGGGTTGCTGACACCAAGGTAGCAGCTACCTCTATTCGTGCCGCTGCCGCAGAAACTTTTTGGGTTATTCAGTGCACTATTCTTAGCTACTTGTGTGTAGTCGTCGTCGCTGTTGTTGTTGTTGCTGCTGCCATCGGCGTCGTCGCCGTCGTACCCGTCATGCCCGTCAAGCCCGCCCTCGGCCGCTCCGCTTCGCGACCGTCTAACGTGTAAAACAATGACTCATTAAGACTCATCTAAATTCTAATGAGATTCAGTAACTATTAAAAACAAAACAAGGCAGAGGCAACAACAACAAAAGCAGCAGCAACTGTGGCAAAGGGTTGCTGTCCCAGAAGCACGGCAGACAGACACACACACACACACACACAAACACACACACACATCCCTTGGCTCTCGAGTCTCTTATCAGAGCACCCTTTTGCCGCCGGCTTGCGTCCATTTCGTGCTGATTTCGGCTGCTGTCTTAAAGAGCTCGTACCCCAAAAAATTTAACTCATCTATATGCGAGGCACTTGCCTTGCCTTTAAACAAATGTCAATAATTTGATTTAAATTTGGCACACAAATAAGAAAGAGAGCGAAAGAGAGAGAGAGAGCGAGCGAGAGTGGCACGTTGGGGAATAGAAAAAAATGAGGTGTATTGTTGGCTGTGCTTATAAAGCAATCAGACTGGAGGAAGCCAAATTGCGAAGAGACAGCAGAGAGCGGAGAGTTCTATTCTGGGTTTCTGCTCGCGTGCAAATTTCGCATTTAAATGCCAGTCATAGGCGATTGTTTGCCTTACGCTTGGGTCAAGGGGAAGTGGGCGGCAGGTGGTAGGTGGAGCGATTTGCATTTTGTGTGTGTTGACAATTGTGTAAAAAGCGTCGCAGGACAACAGACTGCAGCACACACACACAGCTAGACGAAACAAAGATAGAAAGCGAAAGAAATGGAAAATTTGCGTATGAGAAATCGAAAAGGGGCAGACCAGGAGGCCGGCGTGGCTCGGCTCGGCGAATGCATTAAAGTGCTCCCAGGCGAGCAAACAAACATGTTGCCTTATAAATTAGAGAGTACATTCGCTCACCCACACACCCACGCACCCACACACCCACGCACTGGCTGCACTGGCCCCTCGGCTACATATGAAACGAAATAGAAATTGCGTCTGTTTGCTTTTTAGAGGCAACAACAACCGCAATCTTACTGGAACCGCAACAGCAACAGCAGCGACTGCTGGGATGCTGTATAAGCGAAAGCGTTTGGCTTAACAAAAAAAGGGCACAGAGAGGGCATGGTCGTGGCCATGGCGCCCCTCCCGTGTTTGTATTGGATTTTGGGTAGTTTTGCGAATCGCACAACCTACGCAGACAGACACGCGTTAGCACTAGCCGACCACCCAACCACCCAACCACCCAACCATCGACACAGCCACAGCCAGCCACCACTGCCACTGACAACAACGAACATTAAAGACCGTTTGTTGTAGCATTTGCCAGGGAAGTTGGGGGCGCGCCGGAGCATGTTGCTGTTGCTGCATTTCTTGTTGTTGCTGCTGTCGGTCGTAGCACATGTTGAAAGTAAACGCGACGCAGGTGAACCGACTCCCAGCCCCAGCGATTCATGCAATCTGCATATTTGTCGGGCGCCACGATAGCTAAAGCAAGTAGAGCCTGGGTCAAATTGCGGTTGCCGCTTTACTTTTTTCCCCTCCATTTCCCTTTCCCTTTCCCCCATTTTTTTTCCCTTATGCTGTCATGTCACAAGCTTTTAGTGTGTGTAAGCGTAGGTGTTGATGTAGCCGCACTCACCTGCTCACCTGCACACACGCACTGGTTTCAGTGCCATTATTGGCCCAGTCACACGCTAGACCTTAGCCTGAAAGGCGGCTACGATCTTTTTCGGACCGTCGGGGTCATGACATGGCTGCCACATATGCGTCGCTCCATACGTATACGTATACGTATATCCGGTCATCGGACCTCGGGCCTCGGGCCTCGGGGCTAGCAAGTAGGACGCCTCGCCTCATATAGGACTGTTAATTGTAAAGAGTTTGGCATTTGCTGTGGCTTACGGTTCGCCCAACGAGTGCCAACTGAAAGTGGCTTCATTTAGTTTTCCCACATTCGCAGTTAATTAATTTTGTTGCCGAGCCAAAAGAACAAAGCAACAGCAAAAAGTTTTGCTACCTTTGATCTAAATTCGCAATGAAAAGTGTTCACTGTGCCAGAGCTCAAGCTCGCGCACCTGACGCATAAAAAATTGAGGCAAATTAGCTAAACACTTTGCATGTAATTACTAAAATAGAAATGTTGACCCTACGTAATCAGATATCAAAAGAGCTTTGCAGATAAGTCAACGTCACATCATCCTCTTAAGTAATGACTAACAGTCCAGTCGGCAACCAACCTTTCGTCGAGAGAGAGGTCGCTCGCTGCTAATGTTAAATAATCTAGGAAAACTATTCACAAAGAGGCTTTAAAGGGGAAAGCATAAAAAGCAGCACTACTAATTGCAGTATCGGTATCCGTGAGCCGCTGAACAGCATTTGTTTTTTTCCTCCTTGCCGGCACATACATACAATATGGACAATACAAATGCCAACGATCAGCCAAAGGGAATGCTGACAACAACAACAAAAAAGGGAGCAAGAAAGTAAAAAATCAAAAACCAAATTCAAAACTCGCTTCGCGGCTGCTGAATGAATTGTTGATATTACTGCATGGCCATCGCGACGCAGCCCCATCCGCATTTGTCAGAGTCACTCCAGTTGCCCGCTGCCCTGCGCCTGCTTCCCAGCTGCTCCCTCTGGGTGTGCGCAGCTGCTACACTTTATTTCAGCCAGTCGCTTTTTTTGCGCCCCTTTTGTAAGTGGCTTGTTTTTGCCATGTTCCATGCCTTTGTGTGTGTGTGTGTGTGTGTGTGTAAATTGCGCTCTTGTGTGCAAGTGCGGTCATTTAATTTCGATTTGTGTTTTAGATTGTTTTGTGTTGCATTTGTTGATTTTTGCCATTTAAATAGAAATTTTTATTTTCTACACGTTTATGGACACGGTCTGGCCGGACCACCATGGACCACGGTGTCCATGGCCTGGCCGAGCAGCCGTCGCCGGTTTTTTGTATGCCGTGCATGGCGCTTGCCACCGCTGGCTTATTTCTAGCCACTTTTTTATGAACGCATGTCCTCGGGGCATTGGCAACGCGCGCGCCTGGCAAATTGGATTTCTTTTTTCGGACATTTGAAGCTGACGAACGCCGGCCCGGGATCAGTCGACAATGGCAAGCTGCGACCAGACCTAACACCAGTATACACACGACATGGATACATATATATACATGGATACGTATATATATATATATACGTGAGTGTGTGCAATCGCCACTGCGAGCATCGCAGTCGACGCTTCTATTAGCTGCGCGCATTCAAGAGAGCGGAAATTTAATCTCAGCCGCAGCCGCGCTCCATTTTAGTCAATTTAAAGCTAACGGCAAATGTTATCAGCTCGAAAATACTCGTTAAATATTTAAATTGACGCAAAGCTAATGAAATAAAACCAATCCGCATGCGACTGCGACGCATGACGCAATCCACAGAGATTTCTGGAGCGCGTTCCTCCCTGCCGAATGCCTTTTGTCGGCCGGGAGACGGCCCTAACAACTGCTCACAAGCTGCTGCTTATACTTCTTCATGCCACAGCATCCATATTTAACTGGAGCCAGTCACATCAGTCAAAGTCGGTTCAACTGGAACAGTGGAGCAGCCGACCCTGATTCAATGCACAATTTTCCAGTTGCGTCAAGTGGAGCGAATCGTGTTTGTCGCAATGTCAACGCATTTGGCCCACTGTAGCCGCTGCGTCGTCTTAGCATGCGGCACACGTAGCATCTTGCTTTAAATGTTTAAATAGAAGCGAATACGCTAAAAATCAGCAGTGACAACAAGAAAACCGGATAAGAGACAGCACATACAGACACGGAAAAATTATGAGAAGGAGAGGGAGAGAGAGAGAGATATTCTCACACACACTGGAAATTGGCATAAATAAGTAAGAGCAACGACGGCCTCAGACTCTTCTCCATATTGTCAGCACAAGTACTGAGCTTGTGCGTGAGCGAGAGTCAACAACATATATATATATATATATATATATATATATATATACATACATTTATACACATTTATATATATATTTACACAAATGCTGTGCCCAAAGCGCACTTGACTGTGTATCATCATCAACATCAGCTGCTCTTCAGCCAGGACAAGTCAGAGTCGCAGAGTCGCCTAGACCAACAAAACGTGGCCCTGTCCCCAGTCCGCTTCATATGCTCGGGCGCCGCTCCTGGCCATAGATAGATAGATACAAAGCTACAGATATAAGCAGTAAAGCTGTAGAGCTGTGCAGCTGAATGAGTGTGCACCCACTACAGTGACAGTATCTTTGCCCGCTTAACAGTATTACAAGCAGACTAATGAAACGAGCCGGGCTCGTGCTCGGGCCCCGGTTCGGTGTCGGGGTCGGGGTCGGATTGGGGGCTCGAGCTCCGCCTGAATACTCATCCATTCCTTTCCCATCTTTCCGTCTCGGCTGCAATTTGACTTGACTTTTACGTATCGTCAAGTACTTTTCTGGTTTTGCCCACTCGGGGGACATTTGTCAGTCAAGAGACAAATTTAATTTTTGCAGCCAGACCAGACAAGCAGTGCCAGAGCGAGGGAGAGAGAGAGAGAGTGAAATGGACTGCGATTAGATATGAATGGCAATGAAAGTCATAGCCGCAGCTCCCCCCATATGACGATCGGGGGCCCAACTATTCCGGCTGTACAACTGTTTGTTATTGTATTAGAGGCCACTCGTTAGGCCGGCTGTGCTTGCTGAATGGGCCCAATTCGTATTTCATATGCAACCGGGCAAGTGGGTGTCCACTTTGCGTATACGTAATTTTATTACAGCTGCCCAAGCAGAACAAACTGGCCTTTGTCCAGCAGTCGGCAGTGGTGCACTGCCAGCACCAGTGCCAACGCCAGTGCGAATGGCCAAAATGAATGGGCCGCAACCATTTTTTGGAGGGTTGGAGAGACAGTGGGATGACGTAGCCGCTGTGCTCCAGTTAGTGGCAGCCGGGCAGCCGGGCAGCCGAGCGATGCACAGAATTCATTTCGCATTGAAATGGCTGTTCAGAGAGCAATTAGCTGAAATTATTGTTGCTACGTGTGCGTCGTCACTTGCAGGGGTAACTAGCCTAAGTTGCGTGAAGCCAGCACGGTGCTGGGGCAGACGGCGGGGGCGTATGCTTAATGCGTGAGAGTATGGTCATTATTCAGGGCTTGTTCTGGGTCGAACAGAAAAAAAAATGCTGATTTGCGGTTCGCCAATGCTAGCCACAAGCCCACCACCCACCACCCACGCACGCGAGCATTCAATATATAGAATTCTCCATAATTTAGTGAAGCATCCACAGCAGAATGTGACGGTGACGAAACGAAGCAAAGTCAAGTCGAGGCGAAATTATGCCAAAGCAAATCAAGCAAATGAAAATATCACAGCCTCAAAATCAAGGCAAAATACACGCACCGCCAGGCCAACAAAAGGACCCTTCGCCTGTGGGGCGCGGGTGCTGGAGCGGGTGGGGGTACGGCTGTGGGTGCCACAAATGCTGTGCTTAATAGGCATCAGCTGGGTATTAAGTTGTTGTTTTTTGCCATCGACTTCGACTTTGGCATCGTCTTCCTCAGTTTCCCCAGTTCCATTGCCTCGTCTTGGCAGCATGACAACCTTTTTTTCCTGTCAGTTAGCAATACGTAGAACGTAGCCCGAACTCAGACCGAACTTGGGCATTTTAACAAGCTCTCACCCAGCCGTGGACCTTCTGCGCCTGCCAATCCAGCCTCACTTTTATTCAACAAACAATTTGCGGAATGCCATTAGGTGACGCCTACTCACAAAATTATCTATACCACCCACTTTTTTATTTGGCATCTGCTTCACCCAGCACCAGAAGTGGGTACAGTGGACGGTGTAAATTCAATCACATCATCTTTTGTTGGGCTCGCAACCGCTCTTAACGGCAGCAACAGCCACCGATAAATACAATTCAAGAAAACTTCTAGCGCGGGAAGAATGCTGCGCCAATAAGTGCTGAGAGTTGCTCAATGCTCAAGTTTAACAGGCAAAATTAATTTTACAAAATATATAATGTACACAATTATCTAATCATTTCCCAAGAAATATTTGTATTCTTAGTGTGGAATATGATTTAGAATTGGCAATTGAAGGCGGCAGCTCATTGATCCAACTGTACAAATTGACCATTGAGAGACGGCTTTGTGACGTTAGTGTGGGGAATATATAATTGAAACGACTGAATCGGCTTTAGCCATTGTTTATAATCTCTAATGACTCCGTTGACTGTTTCTGCTAGTAGACAAATCAGTGTAGAATTGCCTCGAAAAATGATTTAATTATTTTCGTTGCAACGCTCTCTTTAATAACTTTATTAACTTTTTAATAACTTAAAACATTGCTATGGAGCCATAGTAAAGAAGGTCTGTTGCAGCAGCTAACTCAAAGCATTTGGCCTGCCGAGTAGAGGCATGCGATGCATGCAGAGCAATTAACGGTAGTTAATTTCCCATATCCGCTTACTAACTTTGTCGCTTTGTGAGGCTGTGCATCTACGTTTACATTACACTTCTCAGGCACATCAAGAGCAAAGCCTTTAACGACCTGTCAAATTTCATTAGAAACTTTAAAGTGCTCTTAACTTGAACAACAACCGCAAAATGCATCACACGGCGGCAACTAAAACAAAGCACAACAACTACAACAAAAATTAAAGACGAAACTTCAAAGAGGGGGAAAAAAGTAAACGAAAAAATTAATAGTAGCAACTAGTGAGTGTCAATGGAAACCACAACAACAGCTGCTGTTGCTGTTGCTGTTGCTGCTGCTGATGCTGATGCTGCAAACATAAAACTAACCAACTAACAAAGTATAAAACAAAAACTAAAAAACAACTATTGAGTGCTGCTCATTGCCCCGCAGTCCCGCAGCGCCCGAAACCACCAGCGAACCACCAACTGTCAGGCTCCACGAACAAAAATTTCTAATTTAAAAGTTTTGCGACCAACCGACGATAAGTGAGGCAGCCGAAACGGCAAATAGAAAGCAACAAAAGCAAGAAAAACAAGCGGCAAATAAAAACGCAACAGCGTCACACAAAGAAGCACACACGCACACGCACTCACATACACACATTGAATTGTAGATAATGCAACCCCCACCCACTGGCGAATAAAAAAATAGCAGCGACTGTAGGTGGAAAAAGCAAGTTTGGCCAAGTGCAGCTGCAATTTTGTTGCTGTGCCGTGGCATCGTAGGCGTTGCGTTGTGCTGCGCTGCGTTGTTTTTGCCCACATCGTTAGCAAGGCACATCGGCAACATTTCGTCAGCTTCCGCCTAGCCATGCTGCTTGGCGCCCGCTGCCGACCCAGTGGGGCAGCCCAGTGTGGCAGCCAGTGAGGCAGTGTCGGCCGTCCTGCCAGTTGTCGGTTGGAGCAGCCGCGTCATGCGCGTTGCTTCTGCCCTGTTTGCCTTTGCGATTGCAGCTGCAGCCAACGGTCGCCAACACACCCCCACCCCAGCGCAGTTCCGCCTGCAGCTGTGAAGCGTTCGTCTTTAGTCGCTGCTCGTCGGCAATCGTTGCCAGCAACTATTTTTATAGAAAGCTCACACTGTGCATGTGTGTGTGTGGGCGTGTATGCATGTGTGTGTGTGCCTTTAGGGGTTGGGACGCGTTTGTCATTGTGCATTACATTTGGCATGCATCGTGGTTCCCATTCAGGATGGCAACAATGTTGCCGTATTGTTGTGATTTGCTTGTTGTTTCGCCTGCCTGGTTCGTTGCCTCCTTGGCTCGTTGGTCTTGAGGCGCATTTTGCAGCATTTCATGCGGTGATATTCATATTCGACTCGTGTGCATCGTGTGGCTAGTTGGCAAATCGAATTATATTTGCTGCATGCCACAAAGCAGACAATGTACATGCAGCCGCAGCTGTTGCTGCCCCAATCGAGTTAGCTCCCCGTGCACTTTGGCTTTTTTCCAGTCTGACCTGGCCATCGCATGCGAGAAAATTCGATTAGCTCATTGATTACATCGACAATTTTGACGGTCCTCCTCGCGTTTCCCCTAT
Organism: Drosophila mettleri; assembly: GCA_035047625.1. Lineage (NCBI taxonomy): Eukaryota > Metazoa > Arthropoda > Insecta > Diptera > Drosophilidae > Drosophila > Drosophila mettleri. The sequence goes on from JAWNPI010000035.1 coordinate 17,749,717, forward strand.
CACACCGATGCGGCTGGCTGTGGCTGTCGCATGCCTAAGCTCGTTTTATGCCACGCTTCATAATTTATTCTGCCTCTCATTTTTTAGATTTTCCTTTTAATATGTATTTTGTCATGCATAATGGTGACATTTTGACGCGCTAATAAACATAATTTGCTCATAAAATATTTTTATTGCCGTCGTCTTTATCGGGCTCATATCTGGCTCACTTCAGCCAGGTATGCTCAAGTAGCTATCTGTGTTTATGTGTATGTCTGAGTGTGTGTGTGTGTGTGTGTGTGTGTCTGTGTGTTTGCGCACTCAGATCTATATTTTATACATTTTTGCTTGTGTAGCCAGAGATGAACAGAGTTCATTTGCAGATAGCCAAGTGAAACATTAAACTTAAAATTAAACAGATAACAAAGGCAACAACGAACAGTGTGTCTGTATTAGTCCAAGTCTGCTTATCCCTAATCAGGTCTTATACTTAGAATGTTTCTTATGTAATCAAAATAATTTAACCTTTTCTTTTTCATTTGGTAAAAAATAAAATTATTTTTTGATTATGTTGATTGAAGCATAGCTAAAAATTATTCTATAAATGCATCAAAATATTGTGAAAGAAATATAAAATTTCAAATAAAAATGGAAAATTAATTAAACTACACATTTGTTGCTTAATCCTAAATTTCTTAGTTGCTTACATCTTCCTCCAGACTGGCAGAGAGCAACATATTGATTTATGCCTCTTTATGTATAATAATAGATCAGATCTTATCAGCTGGGACAATCATCTCTCGGCTTTCTCCTGTTACCCAATTAATTGTTTGCCGCACACCACAGTAGCTGCGCAGGTCTCTGATTTCTGCTCCACGGTGCAAAGGCAATCAACGAGCTAGCGAACGGCAACAAATCACATTTTCCACACACAAACACACACACACTCAGACACACACACTCAGATAGAAAGACAGCGTGTTACCACTTGTTTTTCTGCACATGGAATGAGCGGAGCGAAAAACATTTTTAAATATTTATTAGCAACAGCTTACAAGCATCATCTTATTTTGTTGTTGCTGTTGCTGTTGCCTTTTGGTCTCGCCTCGTGCGATAAGTAATTTCGTTATTTGCCAAGCTCTGCGACCAACGCCCCCCGAAACAAGGGCGCGCCTACGCCTACGGGCCAGCTCGCGCCCGACAAGCGGCAGGGTGTCTACGCCTTTTTGGAGCTCGCGCCATTTGTCTGCTCATCCTGCCAGCTTGCTTGTTGATGCCATTATCTTATTCAGCATCCTTGTCATCTCATAAAGGATGCCTATTATAAATTAATTTTTACCATCCATGACTGCCGCCTGCTGCTGTTGCTGCTGCTGGTTGCCACTTTTTGGGGGCGCCCTCTTGCCTTTATCACTCGCAGCCCATGTTGCCTGAGCCCCCAGCTCCTATCCCAAACATGTTGCTCCACTTTATATCCGTGTGTGTCTGTGTGTGTGTGACTGTGTGTGAGTGTGTTTGTTTGTCTGCCTATATGACAATATAATTTTTTGATTTAAGACTGCTGCTGCTGCTGTCGCAATTTTTCAAAGACAACAACAAGCAGACACATCCCTCATATTTTTCACGTTGCCACAAGCAAAAAGTTGCTGGCCTACATCCCTCCCTCCACACACACACACACACACCCTACTCTTGACATTGTGCTGATACGCTGGGCGCTCTATTTTATTGTTATCATTAAACTGTAACACCTCCCGCCCCAGCCGCATGTACCTTGCTCCGACGTGCTGTCTGCTTGACATGTTGGCTTGTTTGCCTGTCTCGTTACGTGAAGCCCGCTCACAGTAGGCTTTGATGCGGGCTCTCGACTCGGCCTCAACAAGTTTGGCATGGCATTGATCCCGATATGATTAAAAACGGTTCGCTTGGCTTATCAATGCGGTCGACAATGTGATGTGCCTTGCCGTCTTTGGCTGTATTTCTGGGGTCCCGAGCTTGGGTCAAATGCCGTTGCTTTTGCTATTTCTGCTGCTGCTGCTGCTGCTGGTCATGATTAATTGGTAGCCACAGCTGTCACGGCAGGAGCGAGGAATAGGGAGAGAGCGAGAGAGAGGGAGATAGAGAGGGAAATCAAAAGCAAAGCACAGCGCGGAGCGGCGACGCTTTTTGAGTGTTAAATGCACTTCATTCATCAACGCTTCCTAACCGCAACGAGCTGCTGGTCTGAGGCCAAAGAACAATAACAACACGAGTGCGGGCCAAGGGGCGTGAATGGCTAGAAGTGTGGCAGCTGCATTGGAAATTCAAATAAAATTTACCACAGTTTCGTAACTTTGTCAACGATGCGCAACGTGCGATGTGCGAAGGGGGGGGGCGGCCAGTATCTTGCAACTGGGGCGCTGCCACCGCAGTGTCAGCCAACGAGTCATGGCGACGGATTGCAATTTGCAATTTTATGGCAGAGCAGCTAGAAGCAGCTCTGCAACCAGCAGACGACGAAGCAACCAGAAGCAGCAGCAGCAGCAGTAGCAGTGGCAGCCACAGAAGCAGCCACAATACAAAACAAACCAATTTAAATTTTTAACGCTGCCAGCGACCAGGGAAGAATCCAGAGCTGGCAACCAGGCAGACTAGAAAAGCTGGGAGCGCGGAAGTCAGATGGCGGAGTGCCGAGCGCGGAGGCTGGAGGACAGAGGGCATGGCACTTGCAAAAATATAGTTAACAGCAACCCAGAGCTGGCGAAAAGCGCAACAAAGCGTAGCTGACAAAATCAAACCAAATGCAGAAGAGAGCAAAGAAAACAAAAAAAAAAAAAATATGGACAACAAGAGAAAGCGCAGAGAAATGTTCGCAATGACAATGGAGACTTGGGGTGGAGCGGGTTAAGCATCGGGTGTGGGGCAACGTCGCCCGACTGGCCAAACACTCAATCAATAAATTATGCTGCCACCAAATATACAAATCGGCGCCCGGCAAAACGGGGCAGAAGCGAACGAGAGCGCCACAGCGGTCGAGTGGTTGCCTTGGTCTGTGGAGGTCCGCTTGGGGTCCGTTTGGCTTGTTTGGCTGGTCACGCGGCAACCGAACGAGCTGTGAGCGCCAGCTGCAAAACAAAGGGCTTGCCCCAAGCAAGCTGCGGCGCACAGACGAATGTGGCTTTGTGGATTTCGTGTGCTGCGACCGCTGGACGTTGCCCAGCTGCCAGGCTACCAGGCTACCAGGCTACCAGACTGCTCCCCTACCCCACCAAAGAGCCGTTAGTCATTTTAAAAAGTGCTGCGCCTGGGTAACGACATGGCAATGACAATGTCATGTGCGCGGCGCACTGTGAAAATGTGACCAGCAGGAGTTGGCATAGCCACTGGAGCGGCTGCCGCTGCTGAAGGCTGCAGTCGGATGCTGCTGCTGCTGCTGCTGCTGTGTCAACGCCAAAGACAAAGGCGCACTGCAACCAAATGTCAAAATGCTGTTGCAAGGCGTCTCGGCTGCGGCGATTGCGGCTCTTGCGGCTCTTGCGGCCGCTTCCAGCTGATGTTGCTGCTCAGCGTGACCCCCAGTTGACCTCGACCACCACACGAGCCGCCCCGAAACGCGACAAGCAGAATCGATTTTTCAGCACGCAGACAGGCAAACAAACGTTAAAAAACGATTTGCATGCAGGTGCCCCTCCTGCTGACACTTCAAATTCGTATATAAAATATTGATCAGTATTGACGATTGCGAAAATGACGGGTCCGCGCGGGTCGCCCGCGGGAAAGCCAGACACAATGTCAACTGCCTGCCCGGTGTCGTGTGTGGGCGTGACTGTGTGCCTGTGTGCCTGTGTGTGTTAATTGTGCAGCACCAAACAGAAGTTTTTTTTTATCGCTAACCGCAACGCTCAAAAGTATGAAATGCTTTTATTATTGGTATTTCAACTTGTTTGCTGTACGCAGAGCCTGGCTCTGAGTGCTCCAGCTGGAGCATCATTAATAACTGAGCTGGGCTGCCTTCGGGCCACAACAGGAAACTTTCCCCACCAGCTTGATCGATATTTGTAATCTCACTTTACATTTGCGCACAACTACGCACATGAATGCACCTGGCCCCCGCCCACTCACACACACTCTTGAAAGTCTTGTCGAGCTTCATTGTCTCTGCTGTGCGTTGTCCATGTCCATGCGGTCCAACTAAGCGGAAGCTGTTGGAATTTACCAACGTTTAAACTTTAATGCTGTGTACAAGAGTACTTTTTATTGTTGTCCTGCTTCGTTTTTTTCCCTCTTTCACTTTTTTGCTGTCCTTCTCCTCCTGCCAGTGGGCTTTAGACTTTACTTCTTCTTCTCTTCTCCTCCTTTTTATACCCTGAATCCATTGAAAATGGAAATTTCAGGGTATAATGTTTTTGTGCAAATGTATGTAACAGGCAGAAGGAGGCGTGCCACACCCCATAAAGTATATATATTCTTGATCAGCTCGATGAGCTGAGTTGAACTAGCCCTGTCCGTCTGTCCGTCCGTCCGTCCGTCCGTCCGTCCGTCCGTCCGTCCGTCCGTCCGTCCGTCCGTCCGTCCGTCCGTCCGTCCGTGTAAACACCTGGATTTCTGCAACCACAAAAGCTAGAGACTTCAAATAAAAAGCAAAATGCTCGATAATACCATACGCTGTACGAGTTTCTTTTTTTTTTTCGATAACTCGTCCCATTCCTTTTTTATCGATAACTATCGAAAATATCGCTTTGTTTTTGAGGTCTGGCGTGCACACCGTTAAAGATAGAATCGTGCACTAAGTTGTGGTTGATAGCTATATTGAATCTGCACATTTTGTCATTTTTGGATTTTTGATGCCACGCCCCTTTCGACCATAATTCAACAAAAACGATAACTTACGTATATCAAATACTAGAGACTTGAAATTTGGCCAATAGGTACATTTGGATGTCATAATAACTCCCCGAAAATTTCATTAAGAACGTATGTCGAGAAAAAAAGTTATTAAACAATGAAGTTTGCATAGCACAGCCTCTTCTGCAGCCGCAATACTGCGCAGTGAGCATATTACGTGCATGCATATGTTTGTGTGTGTGTGTGTGTGTGCATGTGTTGGTTACTATTAATGAATAAATGAAGCTCTTAATGATTGGTATTACAGCGCAATGGATTCAGGGTATCTCTTAGTCGAGCAGTCTCGACTAGAGTTTCGTTACTTGTTTTTTTTTTGTTTTTGCTGTATGTCCTCCGCCTGGCTGCCCGCTCCAATTGAACCTAATCCGGCTGCTAAAGTATTAGCTACGTAGTTGTATGCTCATCCCGGCTGTCCAAACTGCCTTATGCTGCTTTTGTTGTTTGCTGGCATTTAAAAAACAAAAAGAATCGAGTCACTCCAGCCGGAGGTAGCCAACGTCGCACCGACTACGGCCAGCTGGAGGTCTGTAAAAACTTTTGCTGCTGTCTGAGCATCTGCAGTCGTAGCCGTAGCCGTAGCCGTAGCCGTAGCTGTCCCCTCACCTAATAACAAGGCGACAGCCGCTGTATGTGTGTGTCACCCTGTCGGCTGCACTAAACGAACGACAGTTACTTGGCCCTTGGATACGACGAGCATACTAATCTGTCTCCCCCGCCTGCCCACGGTCGCCGCCATCGTCATCTTTTCCGCACAGCACGTAAGTGAACTAAATGAGAGCGAGAACTCCGATCATTGTGCTTGGCAATGAGGCGCTTCTATGAGTTCTCGGATTTTACTTTGCAGCACAAGTATTGGGGTTTAAATATATATGTATTTATTATTATTGGTGAGGCAGGTCGGGGAGACATTCGTGACAGTCGATATCAATGAATGCCACTCAGATGGTGCCGCTGCTGCTGAAAGACTAAAACACCATGCGACAGATCCGATCTGACAAGATATGATGGCAAGTGTCAGGTGAGCGCGCTTAGGTTTACACACCCGTCAACATGCCGTATGATTGATTTTCTAGTCGTAAACCAAGCAGGTCAGCAGCAGTGGCAGCGGCAGCCGCTTCATACGAAACTGTAAACTGAACGTGACCAGATAAATGCGGCAAATATTAAACGAGGAGTAAGCTTCAATAATAATAAAAGTTATAAATCTTAGCATTGCCTGTCGCCGCTCCGGATGAGAATCAGTTGAAGCATGAGAGGATGTGGCCATTCAGAAAAGGGCACAGAAGGCGACGACGAGGACACGCTGCATCGTGGCGATAATAACAATTTATTGCACGCACACAAGCAACCCAAACATAAGTACACACACAGACACACACACCGACACACAGACACACATGTGTGCCAAGTGCCGGAAAATGCCGCGAGACACAACTGCAACAAGAACAACAACAGAGCAAAGCAGTCAGGGAGCCAGGCAGGCAGACGGGCATAAAAACCACACAATAATAAAAATGAACAATGACAGGTTAATAGCAAATAAATGAAAGCCCATAAGAAAAGCGCAACAACAGCGAAAGGAGAGCAAGAAGAAAGAGAGAGTGGGTGAGTGAGAGAGAGAGAGAGAGAGAGAGAGTGACTGAGTGAGTGAGAGAGGGAATGACTGTCACAGCAGAGACTGCATCAAATTGCTCCAGCAAACTTATTCTCTTACTGTAGGCCCTTGATATATGGTTTTCAATTTTCAAAACCATTGACCACTTACAACAACAAAGAGCGAAGCGCTGGAAAAATGCCTCAGGCGAGTGGCAAAGAGGCGCCACAAGTGGATGCTGGCATATTTAAGGCATAACTGCGCGCGTAAGCGACTCGTTAGAGCCGGGCACAGACTGAGCTCAGGCTAATGGCTGCAAACGCACTCAGCCTCGGCCAGACTCATCTGCAAGCAGGTTGACAAAGTGCATTTGGCATCCTCTGGCAAATGCCCTGAATAATTGGCATCTTCATTGTCTTCACCCAGGTGCGTTTGAGCTGCATCCAGTGCGTAATATGGAATTCGAGACTCGGAATCTGTAGACTTTAAATCTGAAATTCTCTGCATTTAAATTCAGATAGTCTGAAAATTTAATGAGACATAAATAAAGCTATGCGCACACAATAGACATTCATTTGCATGAACAATAAATTTAAATTTATGCGCATCGACAAAAAAGCATTTGCTGAATTTATTAAGAATATTATTCATGCATTTATTATTGGTTTGGTTTTATTATTTTTTGTTTCAATGTGTTTTTTTTTTTTCTTTTTTTTTTGGTGGCTCATTTAGGTGTCGCATGGAGGCTGCAGGCCATTCATGTTTTACCCAATTTTGGCACAGAGCTTTAAAGTGGCGGAGAGAAAGAGTGAAAAATCGATCACCTGCTTAAAGCTCAGACACCCACGAGACGGACGAGCCAACAGCAGCAACAATGGCGGCTACTTGGCAGCTGTGCCAACGCCTGGGCGAACGTATCTGTCAACGTCCTTAGAGTTTAACAAAGAAGGACATTGCGAGTGCACATGGGGAGCGCCAGACACCGGGCCACTTTATAAGCCAAATTTAACGCTTGCTCGTTGTTACTGTGGCTGCTGCTGTTGTCGCTTGTAATGCGCCTTTGTCTGTTTGCTTTGGAGAACGACAAGCATGGCGACAACTGCTGCTGCTGCTAATGCTGCTGCTGCTTTTGGTCCCCCCTTTCCAGTTCTCGGAGATTCGCTTCTGTATCTTGCTACGAATTCAATTGATAGTTTTAGCAGACACTCGACGGGGAACGAGCGTTGCAAATTTCAAAACAAATTTGCCGCAACGCAACAGCAGCAAAGTTTTTGCAGAGAAGTTGAAACTTTGATTCGATGCGATTCGATTCGATTCGATTTTCAATTCTCTGTCGCCGGCCACTCTCCCGTCGCACTTGGTCAAGTGTGGACGTGCGTTAAATGTTACGTATGCGTCACGTTGTCCAGTGCACTTGAGCCGGCTACAATTGGCAGCGTCTCGTCTGCATCTTGGCGCTCGTCCCCAACCCCAACTCCAGCTCCAACTCTGTCTGGTTGCCTTTCTTGTCTGTGGGGCTCAGTGTTCAGCTGTTTGTTTAGTGCAGTTTTCACTTTGTGGGCGTTACACAAAAACAGAAAAAAAACAACAAACAGGCCCGGCCCGAGCCTGAGCCCGAGCCGTGGCAGAGTAGTCAGCCTGACTTTCTTGTGCTATTTACTTTTGCCTTCCACACAGCCAGACTTGACGTTAGTTTTGTTTGCTTGCCTGTGTGTGCGAGTGTGTGACTGCGTGTGTTGTGTGTGTGTCTCGTGTGTTTGCCTTTCGTTTAGCAATGGCAATGGCTATGACAAAATCAAAAGCAAATCGCTGAACCAATGCCAAAGTGGAAATTGTCAATAATTTCAAATTGATTTCTATTTGATTTAACACAACAACAACGACAACAACAACAACAACAATTGGATGAAAGTAAACACCTAGCAATGGACACTATAATTGCACCAACACTCCTCAAAACACCTATTTCACTTTGGCTGAGGCCCTTCGAAGGCGAAAGTGAAACAGTGAGACTTCGACGGAGGCACGAGGCCAGGCAAACAACGTCAGACAGCCATTACGGGCTTGGCCAGCGTTTACGACGCATCATAAAAAGCATTACTCAAACTGCGCCTGTCTCGTAAAAGTCGTGAAATTCCTGAGCTGCCAGCCCCAATAAAGGCAAATCGATAAGTGAGCCCAAAGTGCTGCAATCGCTCGTAAAGTAATCGAAACGAGGCAGAGGGCAATCAAGTCGCTTTAGTTAATGTACTTGGGAATTATAGTCTAATTATATTAATAGTTCTAATGCTATTCATGGTAGTCAAAGTAGTTCTTACCCTGCTTGGGCGAGACGCTAAGCACCTGCTGCGGCGACTGTTGCTGCGAGTGAATTTGGTATTGCTGCTGCTGCTGCTGCTGCTGTTGTTGCTGCTGCTGTTGCTGCTGCTGCTGCTGCTGCTGTTGCACGGCCACCGCCTGCTGCTGGGCGGCACAGACGGCCGCAGCAACGGCTGCCTGCTGCTGCTGCTGATGATGAGCGGCTGCCGCGGCAGCTGCTGCCGCTGCAACCGCCTGCTGCTGCGACTGCTGCTGATGCGGCGACTGCGACTGCGGATGCTGCTGCTGCTGAGTCGTTACAATGGACATTTGCTGAGACGATTGCTGCTGCTTGACATTAACCTGATGCTGAGCCTGCTGCTGCTGCTGCTGTGCCGGAGCCTGCTGCTGCTGTTGCTGCATATGCGTCTGGTGTATGGCCAGCAGCTTGGTCTCGTACGGCTTGGCGCCAACCGACAGCGGCTGACTGCTGAGCGTCATCTGTGCTGTTGCTGGCATCATTAGCGTGGGCATTGCCAACATTTTTTCAGTTGCTGCTCTAGCTGCTGCTGTTGTTATTTGTGTTGCTCTCGCTCTCGTTCTCGCTGTCGCTATGGCTGTGGCTGTGGTGTTGCTGTTGCTGTTGCACGTTTTGCGGTTTCACGCAATTCGCTTTGATGTCTAATGAAGTGCCGCCTCGCAGTTGATGTGCCTCATCAAATCGTGTTAAAATTTTACTAAATAATTTTCGCAGCTAACTTTTTTACTTAAAATTTGTATTTTGTTGCTTGTTTTGTTGGTTTGTATTTATGTTTTGCTTTTATTTTTTATTGTTGTATTTTTGTGCTTGTGTGAAACCGCACTTTTAATTGCTGTTGTTGTAGCTTGTTTGTTTGATTGTTTCTATTTTTGAATATCATATGGAAATCATTTGGTGCGTTAAATGATTTCTACAATTTTGCTAATTTCAAAAGTTTCTCTTTGCGGTTTATGCTCGCTTTTATTGCCGCTTCCCGTTTTACTTTTGTAGTTTTTTTTTAATATTTAATTTTGCCTTCCCTTCACTTATCACAGACCAATAAGATATTTCTCTTTTTTTATAAGTTCTTGTGCCTTCCAACTATGGCTGATAAAACATAATTTCATTTTTAATATTTGTTAGACTTATATATAAATAAATAAACTTATATTATAATTTGATTTGTAAGTTCTATAGACAATGTTCAACTTGTTAAGCTGCCAATTAGGTAGTAGAAAGCCTGTTTAAATAAAATGTAAATTATTTTTTGAAAAAAAAAAAAAAAAAAAAATACTATAGACAAATATTTTATATTATATTATTATATTATATTAAAAAAAAAAAATAAATCAAATTTTTATTCATCCCACAGCAAAACAAAAATATTCACAAAATTTTCATTCAATTACTTATAATGAATAATTAACAGAAATTATTCGATAACAAAGGTCATTTGATTAATATAAAATTGGTGATAAAATATTTATTTAACTAATCTAACAACTGCTGTAAATAACCCTTCTGCCAGTCCTCATATGCGTGGTTCGTGCTTTAGAATGCTTAGCCATACTTTTTTTTGGTAATTGTACTTTTTATGATTCGGTTTTATGATGTTTCTTAAGCACAAACATTACATTCTGGGGCGCGGGCATTATCGTATATCAAGCCTAAGCCATTCACACATCATTTGAAAAATTAAATTTAATATTTTACGATTTGCGTGTGTGCCCAGACCATGTATGTGTGTGTGTGTGTATATATATGGGAGTGTGTACAAAGCAGAGCTTGAGTCAACAAAAAATAAAAATTATGCGCGCAACGCAATGCGAAGCAGAAGCAAGAACAAAATTATAACAATAATAATAAAAGGCAGCTGAATATGAGCGCTGCTTTTTATGCGAACGACGCGCGCCCCAGAGACAAGAGACAACAGAAGCCAAAAACGAGAAACCAGAAAACATAAACTCTTCAAACTCCAAAAATTGCACGCCCCAAAGTGTTGGCAAGTGTCAGGATCAGGCGCTGCCACCCAGGCGCTGCCAGCCAGCGCCTCAGTCGACGTTAACGTCAGTCTAACGCTTCCGGTTTTTATAGCGCAACGCGCACAATAGCCCCAGACAGTGGGACGCAGACGGGGCAGACGGACAAATGTTATGTATAAATATAAACTTATATTTTTTTTTATTTTTGAAAGCCAAAAACACATACATAGTCGACGCAGTAAAAAGCAACGAGTGTATAACAAATGCTAGCAGAAACAAAAAAACTTGTACAAAACACAGCATTCGTTGTCATCTAACTGAAATTCGGCGGTGTATGTGTATGTGTGTGTGTGTGTGTGTGTGTGTGTGTGTATGATTCATACACACAAATGCACTGGCCTTTTTATATGGCCGCGCTGTGTCGGCGGCTTTCGGCGTTGGCTGGCTGAAGGCATTTATTGGCTGCTCGTTGTCGGTTTATGTGCCATATAAGCCGAAGTGGCAGAATGTGTACATGTGTATATGTGAATATTGTTGTTGTTGCTGCCATACATAATGTGTCAAAAAAAAAAAAAAAAATAAATAAAAAAAAAAACAGAAAACACCGCACCAGCAGCAGCAGCAACGACCACATACATGCAGACAAAGAGTCTTTGTGTTGCTTGTAAATAGAACTAAAATCGATGCGTAACAATTTTTGTATTAATATTCTTAAGAAAAACGCATAGAAAGCAGAAAATATACATAAAGAGCCAATTCTAAGCACATTATCACATAAAAATACATTTTTATACCAATCGCACACAATCAGAAACTCACATCACTGGACCCAGAAAAGTATGCTACAAAAATTTAAGCTCTAATTCACTTTTAAACTGACTCAAAGAAACACAAAATATTTGAATTTTTATAATCGAACTTTAGAATGAAAACATTTTCGAATAAAACTTAACTTGTAAATTATACAATTTTTATTTTATATATAAAATATTAAACTATATGATCATAAAATTATTTACTTTTTTCTAACTTTATTTTGCCAGTTTTTTATGTTTTTTGTTTTTAGTTTTTATATTTTTTTTGTTATCTTTTGTGCAGTCGCTTTTGCTGCTTATTTTATCGCGTCGTGAGCTGCGTGTTGTGTTTTTATTTTGATTTTTTATGTTTTATATTGTTGTTTTTGCTCTGTGTTTGAATTTCCGTGTTCAAGTTGTTGCGTTCATAGATGGGTGTTTCTTTTGTTGTATTTTTCTTTATATTTTGGTTTTGGTTTTGGTTTGTTTGGAAATTATAATAACAACTTAATAACAATGTAACGAATATCCTTTCTTTACGAGGACACAATTCAAACTGATTGCGAAGCGCGCTCGTCGTCCTCCCAAATAGTCAAAGACATTGTCCGCTGTGGCATACCGTTATTCTGCCGGCGTCGCCGTCGCGCTGCTATCGCTCCGAGTCTGGCACGCACACGAACCGCCTGCCAATCGTCCTGGCCAACTTCGTGCTGCACTTCGCTCAGGCCTGCGCAAAATCGTATTTCGAAATGGTTTGTGTCTTAGCTAAGCGCGTGCCATACTACGTTTTATAGCACATAAGCTGACAAATTTCCTACTAATAAAACTGCCAGCTGTTATACACGCAACGGAATGCAAGCTCTTTACAGCACTGTGCTTCTAAGAGGATTTCGCACAAAGAACTTGTGTTGCGCTTACGATTCCTGCATTGTTCCATAGAAAACGCACCTCAGCTCTTGCAGCAAATACCATAAGATGCTTTGCGAACAATAGCAATGGCAACGGCATCAGCAGCATCAGTGAGAAAAATGTCAAATGTTAAGTATTTTATGGGCACACGCACGAGCATAAAGTTGTGCAGTCAGTCATACAGACACACATACTTAGGGTACACTATTGTTTATGCGCTAAAGAGCCAATAATCCACTTTTGTTTTGTTATCACTCGCGCGCCCTTATCCAAACGCGTCACACCACCCGCCCAGCCCACCAGGCCACCCCAAAGCGCTAAGCGCCTTTGCCCCTGCTTTCGCCCGTCTCCACTTAATTTCTACTTGATTTGTCGCTTAAGAAAACTAATTGTCTGCCTTTTGTTGAGCGTGAAAACAATAGAAAACATTTTAGCAACTGTTACTTTAGCCAAAAGCGTATTAGAAACATGGCCAAGGCGGTGGCAGAGTGGTGGCGGGCTGAGCACGCAGCAATGTTGTGGCTAAGGACAAGGAAAGTGGCTGGCGGCTTTAATGGCTTTGGTCTCTCTGGTCATGACTGGGAGCTGATGCCATTCGTTTCATGCCTCGCTGTTGGCCAAACCGTCTTCAAGGTCGTTTGCTTCGAGCGGAAATGCAAATGCAATACGAGTGCCAAAATAGTTGCTGAAGAAACACGCAAAGTCCTTGAGTCTAATTGCCGCGCTTCGAAGCCTTACTCTGATCTTTCGATATTGAATTGTTCCACATGCACCGGCCGCACAATGCTAAAAACGCCTTAAAATTTATTTTTCATTTAACAATTAAAGCCGTTGCAGCTGCCAGCGCAATTCACACGGAATCCAACTCGCTTTGCATATTCATGCTCAAGCAACACAAACAATCCGAATGTTGCCAAAGTTTGCAAGCCATGTTGATTTCACAGCCAGCAACTAACAAACTAGCAATTGCAACGCCAAGCACCCGAATTGCTTTTTGAATTTGAAAATACACCTGAAACTTCAATATAAACAAATGCGCACTCGAAACTGTAGTGAAACAAAAATATTGTATGGCAAATATGTGCATGTATTCAATATAAACAATGTTAAATAGGAATGGAAATTCTGTAAAGAAAATTCTATATTATACATATAATATAATATATATATAATTATATATATATATATATATATATATATATATATATATATATATATATATATAATTATTTTGATAACACTCTATGGTATAATTTTCTTAATGAATATTTAGCTAATGCTAAATGTATAATTAAAATTACATCGAACACGTATGTTCAGAGCAATCAATCAGCAGCAAGTGTCAAACTCGCTTAGAGTCAGAAGTTGCCTTTTGTATGTATCCACATAGGTACACATACATAGAGACGACATACTCCCGTTCGCTCGCCGAATTACAATAAGTACTTGATCTAAGAATTTTCTTGAAATTAAACAATAATTCATACGTAAAAATACCCAGAGCTAAGCTGATGCTCATAATTTCTATCGAAAAACTAATCAAATTTAATTATTGATTGTGAATTTGATTAGATTTTGCACTTTTGTTGAGGCCTAAATGAAAAATATAATTCAGGTAAATCAATCTAATTGATTTGATGTTTTGTGAACAAATCTTTGCTAAGATGTGCGTCTTTTTATTTTGTCTCGATTTTGCAAAGAAAAAAAAAAATGAGTCAACTTTGATAAATTCTTTTTGAGTTTGAAGCCATGGATTTAAGTAAAATATTTCATTTCATTTCATATTGATGGCAACAAGAGACATGAGACAGCTCAATATTTTCAATGATATTAATCGACTATGAGACAATTTTCGGTTTTCAATGGAAAATCAAAATATGAAATATTAAATTAAAAGATTATATTTCATCAAAAATGAAAAAAAAACAAGTATTAAAAGGTCGAGATGCCAAATAAGAAATAAAAAAAATATATTGTACAAATTTATTGGATTATGATGAAGACAGCCCAGGGCAAAGCTTCCTGTCTGCTGCCCTGATTTACCTAAAATTGTAAAACAAATTTATTTCTTCTGGCTCGATTAGGTACTTCTTTATGTGAACTTTGGATTACTTTATAATACACTCCTTTGGAAATTATAGATCCTAAATAAAGTAATAAATTAATAATGTGTCAATTTGAATTCTTTGGGAATATTACATGAAAATATGAAAAATAAGTTTTAGCGTTGCATTTAGACAAAGCTGATTGCGTGATACTCTTTTTCCGTAGGTGCATAGCTTATTTAGGCTCAAAAAAGAGATTCAGTAACTGACTGATTGAGTAACTGACTCAAAAGTGCATATAATGTATATTATTTTCCGTACAGAATGTCGATGTGTAAAGGATCTTAACATAGGCAACTAGCCAAATTTGAATGTTCTAGCTCAGTTTCACACGATTTTCCACGCCCAAAAGAGTGGCATCAGTGACAAGATGGAAGGAATATATGTTTATATATAACTGCAGGCAATGAGTTCATTTGTTCCTAAATGTAAATAATATTTTCAGTGCTTGCCTGTGCACCTTTCAGAGCCCAGTTAACTGCCACGGAGATAAGGATGTTATCGAGTTGCATTCGCTGCTGATATTAACCGTGCTTTAGCCGACCCCATGTATTTTCGTATTTAAATGCAAATGGCCTCGAAGGCCGACAATAACGATATCAACAGAGCGATATACATATTGCCTACTTTGCACAAAAAACATACAAACACTCACACACCCACACACACACACATACTGAGTGCTAGCTGTGAGGCAAAGGACTCACGTGAGCGATTAAAATCTGAAGGAAAGTATTTGTGTTTTGCTTTTTTTCGCTGGTTTCGCTGCTGCAACAACGAGGGTTGTTGCCGCCAGCTGAGGTGTAAATGAGCAGAGCAGAGCAGAGCAGAGCTGAGCTGAGCGGCGCGACGCGACTCTATGCGGCTCTAGGCGACTCGACGCTGTGCTGAAAGGGTTGCCCGGCAGCGACGCGGGCAGCGACAGCGGCGTGTAATTGGAGGCGAGTGTCGTGTAAAATGTAAAACTTGCGCCGTAAATAAATCAAAACTTTCTGACTGAACAAACATTCAGGTGAGCGAAAAAATGCAGCATGCGACGGCAACAGCCGCCAGCTTCAGCTTCTGCCTCTGCCTCTGCCTCTGCTTCAACTACAACTCGAAGTGTAGCAGCAATCCAAATGCGGGCCTGCCCGGCGGGTATGAGCGACCAGGCAACGTGCAGTTACATATTGACAAGTGCGCCCAACGGGCGGCCCGGCGTGCCTGTGTGGGAAGGTGTGCACCTGCAAACCGGTACGCGAACGAGGCCGCTGCTGAAAAAATTGGAACAGCTGTTGCCGTCAGGCTTGAGAGGCAAGGCTCTCCGCCTGCCGCCGGCTGAGCAGTTGACGTCGCTGACGTCGTTGACAGCGCTTTTAATTTTTTATTTTTCGCAAAACATCAAGCTTAAATGTGGAGTAAATTAACGCTATGTCGTGTATAGAACTCGCGAAAGCTAAGCTATCGTCCAGGGCCTCAATTGATTCATGGCTTGGCCCTCGCTACAAAGCTTAGTTCTTCGGCTGCGTAAATAAAATGTAAATGGATCATTAATGCTGCAGCGCAAAACGACTTTAATATTTATATAAAGAGCACGAAAGTTGCGTGAGAAACTTTTGCGAATATCTTTGCGAAATGTGGCCAGAACAAAGTCACATTTGTTGTGGCAGCAATAATAAAATCATAAAAATATTATTATGTATAAACAGTTACATAAAAGAGATCTTAAAACCATTTGCAGGCTTCCTCTGCCGCCTCTGTTTCAAGCTAAACTTTCTCATATCTTCAGCAACAACCAGCAGCATTGAGGTAAGCAGAAAAAGAAGACTCTTGAATGGGTTGACAGGTTTCCCTTCTACCCAGCGCATAAAAAGAAACAACCGACGGGCAAGGCATATCACTTCCATTTCAAAGTTTGATGAAGTATTTTATAAGCATGCCATCTGCAAGTAACTGAATATTCAGTAAATGTTTTCGAATACATTTTTAGATTGCTCTAAAATGTAAGGCCCCATTAAAGCTCTTACTCATTGAGATGATTTTCAGAGAGTATCTTAAAGTCGAGCAGTGCTAATGTGAGTAAAAAGTTTTTCATATTTTTTTCGTTACGGCTTCTGCCATAAATATATTAAGCCGGAAAACTTTGCCCATTGCCAGTAGCTGCTCAGCTGGCTAAGCTGGGTGTATATTGCGGGCGTGCCGCTTAGAACTGATGCTGCCTCTAGTCAGTAGAATTGATGAACGGAGTTTAACTTAATTGTATGTGGGAATCTCAGTGCGGCTGTGCGGCATGCTGATTGCGTCAAGATAGCGTTTCAATTTGCGCCGCGATAAGGCAACGAGACATAAAAGTAAATTGAAATACCTGTCGTTCACATCAACGTCAACTGGCCAGTTGGCTATCACAGGTCGGGCGCCTGGAACTGGGCCTCACGCTGACAGGGGGCCTGGCGTGGTGTGGGCTCCGTTGTCTGGGGGTCGTTGCAGTGCCCGTGGACCTTGTCACGCACGTGCAGATGGCAGAGTTTCAAAAATTTTTAATTGAATTTGCCAGTGGGCAGTGGCTATTGTCTGAGCATGGTGTCTCGTCTAAGGGCATGGGGGAAAGGTGGGTCAGTGGCTAGCTGCTACTCACTGTGCAACGGTATCATGTACTCCATTTCCGAATCGCTACTGTCGGCCTCCTCCATGGGCTCTGTGCCGCCTCCAGTGGCGGCAAACGAGTTCGTGCGCAGCGCCATCTCCATGGCACGCAAGGCGGGCAGGTTGCGGGGCAGTCTCCCGTTCTGCAAAAGGCGACAAGTGTGGGCATATCAAAATTAGGCATAAATGAATGAAAACACAGATAGGAAACTTTCATTTGCAGCAGGTAATTATTGTTGTGGCCCGAGCTGTGCAGCAATAAAAATAAAATGAAAAAAAATTGGACTTGCTTGCTGGATGACTGAAGCGAGACAAACGGCTTTTGCTGTGCCACACAAATCAAGAAAAAGGATAACATGTTGTAATCTGAGCAATGGATATAAATGCGTTGGCCGCTCACCTTTGTCTAGCTTTGTGCACAGTCTCCATTTTCGTTTTTTGCTTGCACGAAACTGAACTGAAACGCAACAACGTGACAACTACATACAGCAGCAGCAGCAGCAGCAGCAGCAGCTGTAACTAGATGCTGCCAGAAATCCAATTTCAGCAAGTAGCAAGACATAAATTTGTTTGTGCCACACTGAGAGACGCATTAAAGCCTCGTACCGGTTGTCTTTCCAGGGAATTGGGTAACTGGGCCGAGGCACTGAGAGAGAGCGAGTGAGAGAGCGTGCGAGAAGGGGGGAGATCCGGTCTGGCCAAGTCCAGCAAATGAATTCTGTTAATGCAGACATTACTCGAGCATATTAAAAGTCCAAATGGTCATTTCGTCCAGAATTTTATAGCAACTAGCCACACTCACACGCACACACACAGACAGGCAGACAATGACAGTGGGACGACAAATAGGCACATTTGTTCCGCCTCCCACAGGCGAGCCCCTTGTCCAACCCCCAGGACTGCAGCCAATGGGTAATGTGGTTAGCAGCCCCAAACCGTACGCAGTTTTGTTTACCTTGCGACACGACAATTGCGGCTGACAAAAACGATGACTACAACAACAGCTTGTAGTTGCCTATACATAGACACACGTAAGTGCATACATACACATATGTATGTATTTGTATTTGTATGTTTTTTGCACACCCCAAGTGGTCAGCCGAGCGAACGCGTGCTATGGCAGCCCATGCCCTTTAGGACATTTAGTTTATTTGATGTTGCGAAATGAAAATTGTGACATAAAAGGGACTAACAACATAATTAAGTAGTGTCCGAATGTGCAAATCCAAAGGCATAAAAAGCGTCTGAAAAAACAGCAAGAGCGAAAAAAGTAAATAAGAAACGAAATAAGTGTACAGAGAAGGCGAGCGAATGCGCTTATGTGCGTTTGCTGCTCGCCAAATGGCACTTAAAGGATTTGAGCCCAGAGTCCAGGTTGAAGTAGGCCCCGAGTTATGGGGCATCAGGCATATTAACTGAACAACTGAGGCAGCCAGCCAGCCACCTTGATCACCAGGCGCACATTAGATGCCGTTTGCTCGTTTGTGGTCATAATTTTTAGTTTTTGCTAGCCACGTGTCGGCCACAAAAGGGTCATGATTAGTTTCTGCTCGGCAAAAATAGGAGCAGAAGAGGACAGAGCAGAGCAGGGCCAAAACAAATAAACAAAACTAACTATGAATCGAATATGGGCTGCAGCATTACCATAACTATTTTCAAGTCGTAATCATGGCTGAACGCGTCTGTTGACAACTTTTGGATTATGCGACGCCTAAAGGCCCAAAACGTATTTCATGCTTATGAATCAAATAACAGTTGGCTTCATTAATTTTAAATAAGTCCCACTGATATAAATGTGAGAATTACAGCAGAACTGTAAACATTTCATTTGTCAGAGAAGACGAAGACGAAGACGAACCCGATGGTGTTTTTAAGTAAGCTATTTGCTGGCACTTCAGTCAGCATTGTGCAATTACATTTAATGCGTTGTTCGACTGTGAGAATTTGCTGGCCTTATACTTAGCGTAAACATGAATACATATACTTGTATGTATAGGTATAATAACTGCTCGGGGCCTTGGCATCGCTTGACGCGGCTTTCACTGGCTCAAAATACTCTGTAACTATGAAAAGCTAAGCGAAGTTGCTACAGTGAGCAGAGCCTGAGATTTTGATGTAAATTTTTAAGTTTTGTCCTAGGCTGCTGTGTATCTATAAGGTATTAAGCAGCTACGAATTGTGATTAATTAATTAATAATCAATCATCTAAATAACATTGACTTAGTAGATCCCAAAGAGAGCTAAAGGTTCACAAACACAATTGCTAAGCAACAGGGAATATATATAAGGAAGTCTCAATCTAAAAGGCAACTTATTCTGACAGCCAAGTCGCATTTTAATTTTATTATTATTTCTTTATTTTGTGCTAATGATTTATGATTAATTATCTAAAAGCACCAGCCATAGCCCCAACCGTAAGAATACACCTTCTTGGTTGAAATGCACTCTGATAAACGATGCTAAATATATATACGGCATTTGCTGGTCGACCATTGTTGATCACTTCCTTTTATTTGTTCATTTTTGAGTATTTTATTTGATTTGCGTTGCCCGCAACTCTGCCCATCCACAGTTCAGACGTGCGTTTGACTGTGTTCTGTGTATTGTGTCCGCACGTGTTTCTGTATGTGTGTGGGTGTGTATGTGTGCGTGTGCTTTGTACATTTTTTATTTAATAAAACAAATTCAGCGGACGCCCTGCGGCGAGCATGGCAAGTGAAATTAAATTATTTCATTTTTCTGCGCCAGGCCTCATTCAGTAGGATTGGGCCGAGAACGCTCTATCATTTCTTGCTGCTGCTGTTGGGGCTGGTGCTGTATGGTGTGGGGGAGTGGGGGTGCGGGCTGGGGACTGATACTGGCATTTGACAGGGCTGTCAACAAAATGAGACAGCGAGCGGTGGGTGCCATGGGCCACCCTGGCTTCTTTGTAATGTTGTATTTTAATGAACAACAGACATCAAGTGTGCATGCCGAGGATGGAGCAATGAAAACATTTTGCTCGCTCTTAAGCAACCTGATCGGATTTGCTTGAAACCGAAACCCATTTCGATAAAGCAAATGCAATTGGGGCCGTTCCCTGCATACACTTAGGCGCCGTTTTTCAGCTCGTTATATGCAAATGGCGCTCTTCATTGTTGAGCTTTAATGACGCCGCAACGAATCGACCTTCGCGAAAATATTGCAAATTGCCTGTCAATAATATGGAAATCACGCAGGAATTGCAACCATCAAAGGCATAAAGTTTTTTTTCTTTATAATAAAAACATGCGTATGCAGCAGGCTTCCAGCATATATACACAAGCACACACACACACACATGCACACACAATACAAATGCATGTGCATTAATTTTTATTTGTGTGCACAGGTGCACATGTATACATGTGCACATGCAGGCAAGTTTGTCCAACTGTCAAGGCGTCTGCCCTGGTCGAGGCTTGACATGTGACGTGATTTCCACGCTGCGTGTTGTTGTTATTGCATATTGCGCCGCACTTCCGTTTCCTGGCGGCGCGCGGCTGCATTTCTTTTGCATAATAGACGTTGATTAATGACGCGCCAAAGCACAGGTAAAAGTGTATGCAATACATTATTTATGAACGGCCGCTGCATAATTAGCGACGCACTAAAATTGCCAGCAAAATTATTAACGACCGCAACAGGCACAAGTCCAGGCTCAGCGCCGGGGCCCCAAAGGTGCAATTGACAACGGTTTGCATTGCCATGAAGATTGTTGTTGCTGCTGGAGCGGCGCGGCTTGCTTTGACAGTTGCCATTTGCCAATTGGTATGCAGAGCAAGCTCACTGTCCCAGCCGGCTGCAGTCCCATAAATTAGGCCCCTTTCTCGTATCACTCAAAGCGGAGTGGGGCGACAATGAAGCGGTGCCAAAACGGATAGACACGCTAACGGCATCAATCGGCAAAAGTGCAGAGCACGGAGTATGGCGTACGGAAATGACATAACAGTCAGGGGCTCAAAGACACGCAACATTGCATATTGGGAGCACACGGCGTATGAACAATGCAAAATGCTGCCAACGCGCCCTGCTTCGGCTCAAACTCATCCTGCCAACTGGCAACGATATCGCTCATAATTTCCAATTCACATATTGCGGCTAGCATTCGACCGAACAAGCAAACGCTATACCACATCCAAGCAGGAGCCCAAACCCAAGCTCGTAGCCAATCCCAACTGCATTGTCTTCCTGCACATCCTACAATTGCAAGCCACACAGTGTTGTGGCCTGTTTGTTCAGCTGCAGTTAAGTATGCGCTGCATGCTCCTGTGCACTGCTCACATCCGCTTCCTCCTCTCCTCTCCATTGCTTTATGAGAACCTAAAAACTTCACATGCATTTTTCCTAGATCAATTTATATGCCGACTACTCGTAGTCGGAGAATGCGTACAAATCTGCTCAAAATTGTTTTTCGTTTGAATTTTAAATCAAATTTGAGCTATATGAAAACAAAGCTAGGCCTAAGTTTAATTAATAAAATTGGATACATCACAGCCGTCTTTCTGAGAAAATATGTTTGTCTGAGAAGAGATTATAAGGGGATAATCCAACCCAAGGGTCATGGCTCTGTTTGGATTAAGCTCGGCTGAGACATAAAGTCTTCGCTACCGAGGCAATAATTTGCAGATAATTTGTGTATTCATTTTAGTCATTTTAGAAATCATTGAAATTTAAATAAAATCCTTAATAGTCGAAGCCAATGCCAATCCTTTGTAACTATGTATTTATTCGCATCGAACTAATTGTCCAGTAATTGACAGTTTGACGGCTTTCCTAATTTGTTTCTACATGCGGCGCTGTCAAAAACTTTTGCTGCCCGCTCTGTCGCCCCTTTCGCTAAGCCGTCATAGCGGGCGCTGCCAGTAAATGAGCAAAGTTGTTGCTGATGGTGCGGATACGCGATGGCCACTCACAAACAGCCACAAAAGTACTCATAACAAATCCTGACACTGAGCGAAAACGGTGCAGAAAGAAAAGTTGTGCAGCTAATAGCTAAATGCTTTTCAGAATATACTCCACGATCAATTCATAGACATGCGACCTTGGGCACGAATAATCATATGAAAACATGACTAAGCTTAATGTGCATGTTCATGCTTAGTTATTGTTTGAGCTTTGATGTAGTCGAGAACTTATTCACTCCTTTTTAATATGGTATTTAGAGTGCACTGCTATAGTTAGCTGAACTAAAGATTGTAGCAAATGCAACTAGTTTTAATCTAAGATTATCTGAAGGTGATAGGCTCACAGTGCTTTGAATTTGATATATATTTACCAAATGAAAACATTTTTATCATAAATATATTTAATATAAAAATAATTTCATTCATTATCAATAAAAAAAGAAAAAACAGAAAATTATAACTGATTATAGTATTTATATCACTTTGATGTATTATTATTTTTATAAACATTTCGTTTGATATGAAGCACTAAACTTGTTTATATTTTTTGCTTTTAATTTCCAATTATCTAAAAATAAATAAATAAAAAGGTATGTAAATAATTTAGATATATATAAATACAAATCATAAGTAAATAATAAATATATAAAGAAAATCTTCAAAAACGTAACGTAAGACAAAGACTGAGCTCATAAATGTAATAAATACTTAGTAAGTCTTCGTATACTTTTCTTTTGTTTTATTAATTGGTGTTCGAGCACGCTTATCTGAATTATTGCCGAATACACTCTGTGTAACGGAATATCTGAAGGCAGCTCCCAATTTATGTAAAAGGCAAATAAATCAATTAATGTCAAACAACCTGTAGACAACAAGGCGGGCAAGCGACGTGGCTACAAACTCTGTTCGGGCTGCGGGTGCTGACTGTGGGCGTGGCAGGCGTTTTTGCTTCGTTAGACTAATAATAATTAGGAGCCCACTGACATTTTGAGTCGAAGGCAAATACAATTAATTACCGCAAAATACAAGTAAACACAATACAAATTTATAAGCAGACGCACACTTACATAGTGTACGTGGGGAGCGGGGAGGAAAGGAAAGTAAGTTTGGGAAGAAGAACCCTTAGATATCAAAAAGTAAAGCGGCAGACGCTAAATCAATAGACCCAGCACACACAAAACTTGGCCATTTCTATGAACGAAATATTTTCAAATGCTGTTGCGAAACACACTCAAAATAATGAGTTAGTGGCCGAGGCGAGTGGCGAATGGCGAATGAGGCGCGCTCGAAATAGCCACAAGAAGCAGAGGCAACAACGAGAAATGCCCCAATCAATTATACGCCCAATTAAATGCTGAAGAAGCTGCACAAAATACCGACATACATATATAATGGAGTCGAGTCCATTCGAGGCGATCAGGAGGCGACTCACTAGACCTGGCTCTGCGGTCAACAAACATTTTTATTTGTTATTGAAAATAAAGACGTGCACGTGGAGCGAAGACAAATAAAACTGTTTCAGACATTGCAAACTTCAGGAATTCGTGCCGCACGTGCAGCACTCGCACTCGCTCTATGCGAAAAGTCTCTCCTTGGCAGGACTTTCGCAGGACAGGTGAGTATCAATTATTGCAAACGATTATTGCTGGACGATCTCCAAGAATGCTGCTACTACTCTTACTAGAGATCTCGGTACTCTTCTCCATCCGACGTTTCTTACTAATTTCGCTCTGTGCAGTGCGCATCACTCACTTCTATTTATGTGAGCTCTGCTCGGACAGGGAGATGAGCGCGTGGCAAGGACTGGCGACTGGACTCATTTTGGCCAAGTTATGTTAGCTATTTTCCATTGTATAAATTTGCAAATAAGCCCCAAAAGAATTTGCACAAATATTTCCATGCAGACAGCAGGCAGCATGAAAATAAACAACTAAAGCGAGCTAAAGTTATTTCGTGTATCGACTGGCATTCGATGTTCCTCAACTGAACACTGAATGAATGCTTGAATAACTCACCGTACGGTAAAGCTCACTCATGTCGGCTCAGAATGCGACCTCCGGCCAGCCAACAATAACAACTGCAAATTGCAGCAGCAGCAACAACAATAACAACAACAACAACAACAACAACTGACAGACAACTTCACATTAGTTGCAATTTGCGGGCTTTTGGTGTTTTTGGGGCGTGGCACGTAAATTGCAAATCCTCAATAGACACTGGTCAACGTTTAAGTTTGTGGCTAAAGCTGGTAAACTTTAATTTACTAAATGCAAAGGCAATTTAATTACGAAGGCACACTCACACACACACACACACACACATACACACATATCTTAGAATTTACTCATTTATTTATATCACCTTTTGCTAATATATAAGCACATATATCCACATCAATTTATTTGATGGTTTATTAAATTATTTTAATTGGATGAACAATTAAATCAGCAATGCACGAAGATATTTGCTTAGCTAGATATAGAATGTGCGGCTAGCCAGTTTGTCAGCTTGCCCCTTCCTCGAGGTGACTCTTATTAGTAAATGTTGGTAAACATGTAATATTAAATAAGCTAAGGCCCAATACTATGCTTGAACTATAGTTAATTATTATTCTGTTACAGAGATGATTAGACAACAAAGACAGGTGCCTCAGCCTCTGTTAGCTTGAGGCATGCTGATGAGAAATGCTACATGTGTTAAATACCATTTTTCTTTTTACTATATCTGTATCTATATATATCTATCTGTATATGGCAATATATGAATATATAAATGTATAAATAAATAAGTATATATATATGTGAGTTGCTGACTCGAAATACCCTAAGTGTTGGGACTTTATTATTTAAAAAACTAAAATAATCAAATAAATAAAGCAAACGCTCATTGTAAGTGTCATCTTAAGATTAAGTATTGAATGAAAGGCTCGAAAATAAACTATAGTCTTATAACCGATGATAGGTTTCGAATACATTTCGAATACCATATAGCATCACCTCCAATAAAATTACTCTTACTGACAAAGAACCTAGCAGAATTAGTCATTAGAGTCGGGGTATAAAAATTAGAATGGTTTTCAAATGAATAATCAATATACAAACATACCAGAAATCATTTTCAATTTATTCAATTTCTTCTTAGTGATGACAAATTTTTGTATTCGATTGGAAAATTTATATTTGTATAGCAAAGGCAACTCAGGAATCTATTTAATCTAATACGAGTTAATAACTGGCAAGCTCCAATAGATTTTAGGTATTAATAAATAGAATAGTTTCTAAGCATTTGAGCTTTAAGCATTGATGCCAATCAATGTTCTTCGATCTTAGCCAACTTCTTGACACCTGCACTCTCTTGGCAAGAGGCGGGCGGGATCTGTAGCAGTTGTTATTGTTGGTTCTTGGGGCCAAGAATGTTGCACGCGCTTCGCTGGCGGTGTTAGTCGCCTGCTTGACTGCCTGCCTTTAATTTGACAGCCGTGGCTTGGCATTGTCGTTTCGCTTACGTGTTGTCTATCTTCGCCAGCGACACGCGCCGTGGCAGCAGCGCCCCTCCCCGCACGAGCGATTCCTTGTTCCACATTAGGAAACATTTCTTTGTCAGTTGAGGTTGCATTTTATTGTGTTACAAAACAGTTTGGCTAAGCTGCCGCTGTTTCGGTTTCTGTTTCTATTCTGTCTCTGCTTAGTGCATTTTTTCTATACTCTTTCCTTCCTAGTTTTCGCCCTTCAACTGCTTCCCCTGACCCGCTCTTCAGCGCTGAGCGGCAGTTTGGGATTTGGCCTGACAGCTCGCTTGAAATTGCGACTGTCAATTGCATTTAATTCGCGTTCTTACTGCTGGCCTGACCTTAGCCACAGAGACACACACAACAAAAAGAGAGAAAACTTAAATTGGACAGCAGAACAGAAGACAGCGGCAAATTGTTTGAAGAGTTCTTATAGAGGTGAAGATGCGTATGCAAGGAGTCCATCATGTGTGTAAAAATGCACCAAAATGTCGATTATGAAGCATCCGTGTCGTGTGTCAAGCTGGAGACGCCGCTGTTGCCAACGTGTACAGTTTCAAACGCAAGCCTGCTCACTGCCCTTCGAGTGTCAGGTAAAATAAACCGTTAAAATAAAGAGCTTTCGCGCGACTGCTTTTGAAATTTGGCGCCACACGCACACACACACACTCAGAGAGCGAAGCGCACACATAGACACAGACACAGAAGCAGATGCAGACAACAGACTCACACAGCTTCAACAAAGAAGCACTTGACAGGCTCACACACAGACACACACACACACACACACATAGCAGAAACATTGTGGTAAAAGCTTTCAAGTGGCAGCAACAAAAACAGCGAGAACGAAGTCACGTCGGCAGCTGCGGCTGTCGCTTACGACGTTCGCTTCGTCCTTTGTATTTGGGCAGCGGCACATCAGAGACTTGTGGCAACCCAATGCGTGCTTCACACACACACACACACACACACACACACACACACACACACACACACACACACACACACCTACAGACAGACTTGAATGCACACGAGTGTATTTGTAGATGCGGTGAAATACACGCTTTTCAACACCATTGAATTTCACTAACGCCACCTCGCGGCCGCTGCACAGATTAAATTAACAGCGCTATGTGAGCCCAAGCAGCTCATGGTGGGATCAGGCCGAACGGGACACAAGGCGAACTTGCCAAGCCTTGAGTGGACTGCAGCATTTGCTGCAAATGATTGGCAGAGCCAGCTGTGTGAAAGGCGAGAAAGTCACCACAGCAGCAGCCGCAGCAACAGCGGCAACAGCAGCTGTTCATGTTGCGCCCTGTCTGGGCAACATCACTGTTTCATTACAGCACTGTTTGGGCTCTCTTTAGTGGCTCAGAGCCCAAGTCAAGGCTTTGATTTGCGCTGCTGGCATCGCTTTTCACATTTGGTTGCATCGCCGTTTTTACTGTTAACTTGTCCGATTTGCCATTTCAGCTGTCAGCATTTCACAAGGCTTTCAGCCTTTGTCGCTGGCCACAAGCGTTGCTTTGATATTGCATCCCTTGACACAAATATCGGATTTCTTTCGGCTAAAATATCAAGAGCATCGCTTGCACACTTCTTGCCGCTCTGCCCTCTCCCGTTGGCCTCTTCCGTTTGCCACATTTCCAGCTTCGTCGGTATTTCTGTGTGCCAAAGTAATGACAACATCAGTTAACGATTCGTTTGTTTTTCCCTCCTTTTTGCTATGTTCCACAAAGAGAGACGCACTCGACAAATACAATATCCTTTGCAGTCATGCGCATGATTCGTGCGTTTGCTTTTTACTGCGACTTTAACTGTATATAAAATATGAATTCACTTACGACCATACATCATACATCAGCCCGGGGCCATTAGGCCAGCTCCACTCGCATCCCAAGCATACGCGTTCTGCCCCCTGCCAGCCGCCCAATTGCATTGGCAGCTGCACTTTATTTGGCGCGACCTCAGAGCGGGTTTTTGCCCATCCGGCCCACTGTCATTGTCTTTGCTTTTAGTCTCTGAGAGCCGCTTAATTTTTGTTCGTCTGCTGCTTTTTATTTTTGCCTTTTGCCATGGCTTTTGATCTGCACAAAGAACATAAAGCCCCGTCGTCTTTTGGCATCTATATGCGGATTAATGGATTTTCCGGCAGACAGAAAAAAATTTCAAAGTGCTAAAAACGCTGTCAAAAAATGTTTCATGCTCACAGCAAAAAAACTCTATCGAAAATTCCTAAAGCTTAAAATAAATGCTAAGCAAAAAACTCTCTTCAAAAGGTATTTTCGAAAATGTAAATCATTCACTTCGAATATTAATTATTTAAAAAATAATTGCAATGCTTCTGGCCTGCAAAATGTACAATAAGCTCAGATTTATTGCGAAAAGAATTACGAGTAATCACTCACACTCATTCAGTGTATGCTGAAATACTTTGGGCTTAATAAATATTTACTTTTCATATTTAGTAGTTCTCCAACCATTTCAAGAATCAAATTCTCTTTTAGCTTAACTGTAAAACTATGTTTTCACAAAAAAAAAAAAAAAATAACAAAGCTTATGTGGTCCTGGAAGCATAAAGGTAAAACTAAAACACAAAAAGATTTTTGAGCTGCTTTTAGTATTATCCGCTTACAGGTTTTGATGATTTGGATTGTCATTGCCAATAGTAAAATACAGTTTTAATTAAACTATATTTTTGTGGAGGCTAACATAGTCATGCGTCTGACTTAGCATTTATTCCTGTGGCAATAATTATTTAAAATCTTATGGCACTTAGATGCAACAACGAGACACCTGAATTTCAGAATAATGCAACCAGTTGCAGCTCATAGAAAGCAGCTTGAAAATGCAAATGCTAAAACCAAAGGAAGCCTGCCACACCTTCAGCCCCAGTTGATCACAAACATGCTCGCCAGCAGAAGCTCTAACACTGAAATCCGCTTAAAAAAGCTCTGCAATGGCACATGGAATATGAACGGAGCAATTATTATTTTCCGACCGAGTGTTATTTTAGCATAATGCTGCGGGTGGGTCAATTGGGGCGGCAGTCGGATGAAAGTGATATGAAAACATAAAAGCCTCATGTGATGTGGAGGAGGCATCAACAGAACTTCGTAATGCACTAAACTGGCAGAGCATCAGAGCCAAAAAGCATGTTGTGAGGAGGCCAACTGCTCACACACAAGCAGACACCTAGAGTCATATGGAGCTGCAGTCAGAGTACATTATAACAATGACCAACTACAAACATTAAAGTGAGTACATAAATGGTTTCTTTGTGCTCCAGACTCTGCTCGGTTTTCGAAAATAAGCAAAAAGGAGAAACTATGAATGGCAGAACATCGAGCAGGAAAAACAAACGAATTTCGGTTGGACTGTTTGAAAGATGAAGGCAAGGCATTGTTAAGTTGTAGTTGAAGACCAGACCGCAAGAGTGTGTGTGTGTGTGTGTGTGTGTGTGTGTGTGTGTGTCTTAGAACGGACAGTTATGGATATGTTACAAAGACACCCACACGCACGCACGGACAGTCACCCACACTCGTGCAGTCAAAAAAGGGCATTTCATGGAAGATTTAACATTCAAATGTGCAGAAGAGAAAAAATATACGAGAGCTGGCTGGCTGGCTGGCTGGCTGGCTGATTGGGGGCAGGGCATATGCTGGAGCTGCTTTGTAGCACACATTTCGGAGGCTAAATAAAACTACTTAGGCGAATGAATGAGCACAAGTAAGAAACATGCTGCGAAAGGAGCCAAAGAGGTTTCCTTTCTTCTTAATATGCATTTTGCTTATGTTTATTTAAAATTTGGAGAGATGTTGTGTAAGTAAGGCGAAATTTGACAAACTGCAAGTTGACAGCAGAAGAGAAAACTGAAAATTCAAATAGCCAGCTGTGAGCTTATGAATTTGTATTACTTGCACTTTTAGCAGTTGCAGGTGGGCGGGAAGCTAAGCGAAGCTCAGCGGTTTTTGCACCTGAGTGCCTGTGAGTATGTGTGTGCTGCTGCTGAGTCTTAATCAGAATATACTGATCTGCTATGCACAAGCAGACAGCAACAAGAAGAACACAGCAACAACGGCAACAGAGCGCTGCCAAAACAAAACGAAATACGGAATGGCACACGCTATCTGTGCAGTTGTATCTGAGTCCGTCCTTGCCTTTGGCTGAAAAACCTGACAAGCAAGAACGTAATTTACAAGGCGCGTTTGCATGTCGCTGGACAGCACTCAGGACTCAACCTGAGCTGAGCTGAGCCAACCCCAAAAGCTGAGCACTGGCTTTAGTAGTTTGTTGCCATTTTTTAGTTGCTGTTTTGTTTTTCTGCTGCTCGCTCCTTTACTCATATTAAATGCAAAAGTCATTGAGCGCAGGACAGCAGCAGCAGCAGCAGCAGCAGCAGTATTAGTTGAAGAAGAGGGTAGCTCGGTGTGGCAGGGGCTGCTGCAAAACAACAAGTTTATTTCCACATCCTTGGACATGAGTTTGCTGTAAAATTTCGTGTTGATGATCTTACTAGGTTATGCATTAGATTTTCGAGCACATCCAGACATGCCTTCCCCTCCCCCTCTCTCTCTCTCCCTCTCTCTGTCTGTCTCAGTTTTGCTTTCAATATCACCATGCACAGGTCGGTCCTTCACTTCCGCTTGCAGCTTTTGTATTTCCTGTCCATGTAACTTTGATTTTTTGTGTGTTGCCTCTGCGTTAAATCTCGCCAGCAACATACTCGTGTACCCAAATTGTATTGCAGGCTTTCGGCTTAGCTGCAGCTGTTGCTTTTTGTTGTCTCGTCTCTTATGTTTATGCAAATTGAAGTTTTGTGCAGCTCTTGTTAACTAATAAATATTAAGTATACGCGCTCTGCTGCCTGCACACAAATTGAAGCATTTTGAAGTCTTTTAGTATTTGCCCGTGCTAAGCTGATGCACGGCACCTGTATGAAGCCAGAATTAATGGACGTGGCACTCACCTGCTGATGCGTTCTAATGGCTGCTGCAGCGACGGTTTTCAGCGGCAACACTTGCCGCAGCGGCGCTGGTGGCGGCGTTGGCGGCGCTCTCGCAGGCAGCGGTCCGGAAATTGGCAGCTGCGGCGAAACAGTTGCCTGGTAGTGGCACTGAAATGCAAGCGGCAACAGCAGCGGTGGTGGCAGCGGCGGCGGTTGTGGCGGCGGTGGCGCAGGCGTTTGACTAAATGAATGCGTTGAATTCTTTATAGCACGCGGGAGATGCGCTTGCTGGAGTCCAGGCACTGGCTGATGCTGCTGCTGCTGCTGCTGCTGCTGCTGCTGTTGCGGCACAGGCACGCTGAATGGCACAAAAAACATTGGCGGTGCAGGATTGAGGCTCTTATTGTTGCTGTTGTTGCTGCTGTAGTTGGTGTGGGAGTTGAAGTCAAGGCAGCTGTGGGAGCCAGGGCCAATGCTGTTGCTGCTGTGTCTATTGCAGTGGCAAGCTGGCAAGCTGCTCAGACACGTTCCATGGCAACTGCCAGCTGCTTGCTGCTGCGCAGGCGCTGCGGCAGCTTCACGACAGGAATATGATTGCATCGGCTGTGTGGTTGTGGTCTGTTGCAGTGTTGTGATGCAGCTGATCTGCTGAGGTGGCTGCCGCTGTTGCTGCTGCGCTTGCATAGCTGCGGTCACCTGCGGCGGCTGACGCTGACGGGGCATGGGCAGGTGCTCGTAGCCTTGCCTGCAGCAGCGACACTCCTGACAACAGCCAGCCACAGGCGCTGACTGCTGGCTGTCGTTATTGCAGCAATCGCTGCTGCTCGGCAGCACATAGGGCTGGCTGTGGGAGCGCGCCGCTGTGCTGGAGTAGTTCATCTTGGGCGCCTTGCCCGCTGCCAATGTTGTCTGCGGTGGCTGCCACTGCAGTGAGCACGGCAGAATGCCCATTAGGCGCAGTCCCACAGCAGGACTCGCCGGCTGACCAGATGCTAGGTTCTCTATTTTGAATGCGTTCGACTGCAAAGAAGACAAGATGAAATTACATTGCCTGACTGAAAAATACCTACACTAGATGTATTTATAATAGGATTAGCAAAGACAAAGCTCCGCTTTCGTTCATATTCTTATGCTTGTAATATGTATTTGCACAGCTTGATTACATACTGTAAAATATGCTTCAGCTCCAACTGTGGCCATATACATTTTTGATAAAGAAATAAGAGCGCCGCGTCCCTTCGTCCCTTGGCTTTCCGAAAATTTATGAATAATTTTTTTTATGCGCGCAAGCAAAACATTTGGTACGCTTGATTACAATTTCTTAAAGCAATTTGGCAAAAAAGAAAACAATGCGTAATTTCTACTCCACAACTCAGGTGCTTTCAAACTGTTACGGGCATAACAAAAACATTCATTTGCCTTTGCTCAGGCTGCATGTGCCGCCTACAGTACGGCAGCTGGCTGTTGCTTACATATCCAGCATCCTTGCCACCCGTGCCCCTCGGTGCCCGGTGCCCTGTGCCCGGTGCCCGTTGCCCGACCCCGGCTCTCAGTACGCTGGGCTGGCACTCGTTAGAGACTCTCAGAAATCACTCAAAGTTTTTCAGAATCGAGAAAACCAATTTTTCAGCTGAGTGCATTTTAATTTGGTGCACACCCCATCCGTCCGCCTGTTGAGTTTGCCAGTCGTGCAGTCCCTGGCCACAGCGCTGGCATGAAGGAGTGTGAAAACCGAAAAATACTATAGGTATAGACCATATGCCCGCCTCGGTTGTTGCTGTTAAAAAGGTTTGCTTTTCATTTCAGCACGCCTGAAATGGCAACTTTGACAAACAGCAATAACAGCGAGCAACAACAAGACAAACTGCTACTTGCCATGGCTCCCTTGCCCCTCTGAGGCTCTTGCTTATGCTTTCGCAATTGGCAGCGCCAGAGTAGCTCTGCTCACCTACTCCACTCCACTCGATTCAGCCTTCCTCTTTCACTGCAGCTGTTGGCTCTAGTTGCATTCCAGCTGCTTTCACGCACTTTGTCAAATCGAATCCCTCCATCAGAGGCCAAGCAATGGAATTTGAAATGTGAAAAACACGTAAACATGTCCAACATCAGTTGCCATTCCAGCATTCACCTGTTCTTGCTTCGGACAGGCCATTGCTTTGAACGCTTTTCAATAAATTGCCATAATTGTTTTCTCAATCTACCTTCGGCTGCCCACACACAATTTGCAATTGAGGCTAACAATGCTGCTGGGAAAGCAGACATTAGCCAAATTAGGAATTGAAGCTTTAAGTCATCCATTTCTTAAATTAAATGTCTTCAGAAAGTGCACTCTGTATATACATATAAATTTATCATTGAGCTGAGGAAATTCGTAATGAATTCCACTCAAATCATAATGTTAGATTTCTAAAGTAAATTTTGCATTGAGCAAACTCCAGTCTAGTTGCAACTGATTCATCTTTGAGCTTCAGTGAAGCATCTTTAATAAATATCTCATAAATATTATTTACAATATTCAATCCCATAAGCACATTTAATATTATTTAGTTCGTCCAATATCCGGAAACTTAAACATTTGCTCTTTTCTTATTTGTGGATGCTGAAGAAGCTCCGAGTTAAGCCTTGAAAATATTTAAGCTAGCTTGCCGCAATATGCGTGGCACCTTTCGGGGGCACGCGAACATTGTTTGGGACCATTTAAAATATTTTCTAATAATTCCAAAAATACTTCAAACGCAAAATGAAAAATATTTGCACAAAATTTATAAGCAAACAAAAAAAAGGAAACTCGCAGCTCAAGATCAAAAGTTTTCAAGAGCTGCAAGCCCACGAACATATCAAATAGTTTAAGATTCACGACAGCAACAGCAGTAGCAGTATCAACAACAATAACTAACAAATGTATATATATAAATGTATATATATAATGGTATATATATATATATATATATATATATATATATATATATATATATATATATATATATATATATATATATATATATATATATATATATATATATATATATACAAGTATAATAAGTTTTGGCGATTGAGCTGGCAGCATCGCAAAGTTTTGTTTTCGTAACAATTTGGCAGCGTGTTCAATTTAAATTTCGTAAAAATATGTTTGCCAAAGAACTTATCTAATGGGAAGGAGCTGTGCAAACGAGTTTTGGATGTTCAGCTTAATTACAAAGCGAATAGTGTGTGGCCCGAATTGAGTATTGCCACATGGCAAGTGGATAAGCTTTATATGCAAGATGTGACTGTGGCAGTTGCTGTTGTTGTTGCTGTTGTTGTTGTTGTTGTTGATGTGGATGCTGTTGTTGCCGTGAGAGACTCATGCGCCAATTGCACAACAGCCAAAAGTACATAAAAACTTTGAAAAAGAATTTGGTAACATCAAAGCAAAAATTTTTAATGAATTTCTTGGCCAATCCCGAAAGCCTCCAAAACGCACCGCCCGCAAATGTACGGTCGGAAAGAGGAAAGGGAACGATGGGCTGAAACGGGAGTGGGGCTCTTGACTCCTCTTGGCTTGGCCAGCATGGCCAACACCCTGCTTTGACCATGGCACGGAAATCGTGTTGCTCGTTGGTGGCCTTAATTAAATTTAAATATTTTATCACCGAAAAATTGCCAGGCGGCAGGCAGCAACTGCACAGCGACAACAACAACACCAGTGGCAGCGGCAACAGCATCTCTGGAATGAAAAGGGTGCGGAAATGTTGGCAGTGTTTCCGTGTATGTGTGCGTATTTGTCTTTGTAGGTGAGTGTGTGTGTCTGTGTGTGCGTGTGCCTGTGCAGACAGCCAAAAAATACTGATGTGGGTGTATTTTTCATTATTTGGCAAGCGCTGCAACTTTTTTGCTTCCCGCCCTCGCCTCGCTGCTGGGGCTTGGTCCGTTGCCTTTGCCACACTTCATATTCAATTGTGTTGAATAATTGCCATACGGTTTTTTGACCAACGGTTTTTGACACTTGCCTAAAAGGACACACACGCGCGCTCAAGTGACGCACGCCCAGCCCTTCCGCCCAACGGACCATTGGACCATCGGCCCTTGGCAAACGTTGCCCTTATGCCGCATTTGAAGTTGAACTTCCCCTTTGGATGCCCGACCAAAAAATGAGCAAAAAACATTCGACACAAGCTGAACGACGACTGCAGGAGTGTGGACCTCTGACCAGGGCAACGGCAATGACAACAGCAACGGCAACAACAACAAAACATGCCAAAAGCGTTTTTTGAAATATCTTTGTAAATATTTAAAATGTTCCGCACATGCGGGTACTTCAATCATGCACCAAACTGAATTGAGGAAGGATGGGCTGGGTGATAAACTGGTCGGTCTGTTGATGTCTGTTAGCTGTTTGCTTGTGGGGGGCCAGGACACGACCCCTGTCGCAGGCGTAAGTTTTAAATAGTTTTTGTTGGGCAATGTCAGCATACAATTTGGTATTCATAAATTAATGAAGCATCGGGTAAAAAATCTCTTTGGGCTATAAACTTTTTCCATAAATTATGAACCAGGGACCGAGAGAAACTACGAGATTTAAATAGGGTATTAAAATGTGTAATCTGTTTTGTTTTTCAAATCTATTGCATTCAGTTTGCTCTGTAGTTTACAAGCAGAGATTATAATAATTCCAATGCAAAAGGTTTTTTATTCTGCATTGAAAATTCTGAATATATATTCAAATATATATTAAGGTAAGAGGAAATACTTTTAATTGGAATTCATAATCAGAATATTTTTGTTTCCCTAGCATTAAATACTTTTGTTAAAGAAATATTAATTTATTTTACATGAAGGTCAAGTTTCAAGTTTCAAGTTTTGCTCGTCACAATTCTTATTAAGATGTGTTTGAGACTTTTCACCATTTGGAATTTATGTAGTTTTTTGATCTCTCATTGAGTCCTAATTTTTAATGCCAAAAAATACATTTAAGTAGCTTGCTTTCTAGCCGAGAAAAACCTTGGTTTGCAGATCCAAGTAAATCTGTTTAGATTATGCACAAATTAACTGACACCATGATCATTTGAAAATACAATTTGTATACTACAATTTATCTCTTTATTATAGATCTGCTAACTCAAGATAAGTATTAGAGAGGTATATATTGGGCATGAGTCATTGCATATACTGTGAATTTAACCGAATAAAAAAACAAACTAAAGCTTTATTTACGTATTCTTAATACTTACAGAAAAATAAAAAGCTTTCGATGATATTTATGTTTTGATCTACAGAAAGATATCTTATTTGATTAATTTCAAGTTTGATCAGATTGCCCAATCTAGGTTACATGCTCTAATTCTATTTGTTATAGGAATATAAAAGCTTACTGAGAAAGTAATTCTTATAACAAAGATTTGGGATTCTTTCGACAGAAACTCAAAAGTATAGAGCAAGAGATAGCGGAAAGACGGTGATAACCAGAACAATTCAGACTGCCGTCCACATCAAGAATATAAAGTGTCTCTCTATCATGTGACAAATATTACACAAAAACTATATCAGGGTATAATAAATTACATAACAAAACTAATATGCTAAAGGCTTCAAGCATTTTATCTTATTGTTGCGTCCAGATAACAACAATCTGCGTGACAGGTAAGTTAGTTTTAAAAGCTGCAGTTCGATTAGTTTGGTTATTAAGGAGATCTCGGTTATTTCGTCCGTTTTCTTTCCATTGACTGTTTTATTCTCATAACGTATACATATATTTGATCATCGTAAGAGCATATGATCTAATACTAACAGCACTGCAAACCATTTCAGACACCATTCAAATAATGAAATATCCACACATTATATTTAAGATAAAAAAAAGTTACATTTAAATTAAGTTTGAATAAATATATAAAAAAGTGTATCAAATAATTTACATTTTAATTATCCAGTCTCTAAGCCAGACAGTAAGGCTACTGCAATTTAATAATTATCATTATTAATTATTCAAAAGCATCTAATTTATGTTCGCATTGTATTAATAATATAGCCGAAAATATTGTTTCACGAGCTAATATAACTAGTTTAAGACCGTGTTTAACTGGGCCGACTGTAACATCGTTACTTGCTTATCAAAGTTGCTCGGTTAGCTTAGATTGTATATAATTTTTACACAAATTATTTAATAATAATTTGCCCGTTTTACTTAATGAACGGATAATAATATTCGCTTAAGATTGAGAGAGTTACAATGACATAATTTTTTTTTTTAATTTTTTTTTTTGGAATATTGACTTAATTTGCATCAATTTAAATTGTTTTGAAGAAATGAAGCCTATAAATTCCAGAAAATTATAACTTGAGCTGTTTGAGATGCAACAGTGCTGTATCGCAGAGTGATCAACGTCTTCAAGCATTCAGAAGAGTCACTCGGCCTTTTGTTCGTATTTAGAGAGCGAGGCCATAGTAAACAAGTGCCAAGCGGCGGCACGTGGGCAAATGAAAATAAAAAAAAAACACAAAACAACAAGACACAGCGGGAGGAAGCAAATGGAGAGCGCGGCTACTCACACTTATTCGCAGGCGCAATACAATTGCATGAGCCGACGCGCCGCTCGGTTCCCTACACCAACACAACTATATCAATATCACATAAGCACACACACACACACACGCAGGTGCAGCAAGTCGGCTGAGGAGTGACACACTTAGTGTTGTATCGGGCTCTTTTTTGCAAAAGCACAACAAAACTCGCGACAAACAACAACAGCGCAAGGCCTTACGCACTTTTACCGTATGCTCAGCTGTTCGGCTCAGGGCGATTACAGCAGACGTTGACGTTGACTTTGCAACGGAACGCAGCGTCTCGTGTCGACGAATTAACACTGAAGAGCCAACACGGTGGTCGTCGCTAGGTAGTTCAGTTAGCCCTGGCAGAGCCGCAGCTGCACATATACACCCAACTTCACACACACACACTCGCACACACTGGCCAACCCAAGCAGCGAACAAAAAATTCAGCTAGGCAGCAGCTATAAAAGGCGAAATGTGGTTGACATTATCATGTGCAACTAAATCACACGCATACATACGCACAAACACACATACACACACACAGGGACATGCAACTGTGTATGCGTGAGTATGCATGTGTTTGCTTAAAAAGGAAAGCTGCGTCAATTCTTCATACTCATACAATGGACGCTTTGTCGCACCGCCCCTTTATGCGCTCATTCGTTCGTAAAACGCGGCGTATGAGTAATAAATGCGCACACACATACATACACACACACTGAGCAGTGGCCGCCCTCCGCTCACCGTTTCTTTCGTACCATTCATGCCACTTGATATGCTAATTTGCACGACTCGGCTGAAGATTCTATGCCAGAGAGTCGCCAAATGGAGCATCAAAAGACGAAGCCACCACCGGCGGCTGCCAAAGTGACTTGTCTCACTTCGTTGTAGCCATCGCTGCGCTGCAGCTTAAGCAATATACGAGAGTAACTCTTTGGCTTGAAAATGAGTTTCGCTCTGTTTTGATAGCTCTTGCTGCAACATGCAGCAGCCCAAATATGCCCTACAATCTGATATAAAACTTCACGATCAGCATTTTTGATGGAAACAAAAATTTAATTTATTTTCAGAAATAAGCCCACAAATGGATATATTCTGTAATGTTATTAGATCTCACTAGATCAAGTAAAATCAATAGAAATACGCTAATTTCGGTTGATTGGGCAACTGTAGAGTATTTAGCACGTTCAGCAAATCCATCCCAGCAAATGTGTATGTTTGTGTGTGTGGACAATCCACCACCAAAGCGCACAAATTCAGAGCATACTTTTGTGCGCTCTCAGCTCTCAGCTTGCTGCACTGCGACTCACTAACACAACGAGAAGCGCCAGTAAAACGTCAGCAGCAAGCGCAACGTGCTGCATATACAGCACAGAGGCGGAGTCTCAACTCTGGGCTATATAAAGACAGCAGATGCTTATGTACCCAACTGGGAGGTGGCTACACTATTCAATACTCGCACGCCAATAATTTCTACAGCTAGACAAAATGGCGGCAATCAACATTTGGCGGCTTTGATTGACAAACAGTTGAAGCATAAGACCCTGGCGATAACGACGCCACTGCGCTTTGTTTACCATTTGCTTAGAGGGGGAACTGAACAGAACGTAAACATAAACACGATACAGAATAAAACACGACATGGACGTTGCGTTGAGAGCGAAAGTTGTTGGTGTCTTGTATCGCAGTTAGAGCCGACGAGGCCGACGCGACCAACGAGCACGAAACAAACTCTCTCGGCTGCTAAAAGTACGATACAATGCAACAACAACAACAATAACAGCAATCGATGGCAACTGTGGCATGCAGAGCCGGCATATCCCTTTCATCCTGTTGAGCGGAGGACACCTCGCTTGCAACCGGCGTCCACTTTGACAGCGAGTGGACACTATCGTCGACATGTGACATTATCGGCGGGCTGCTCCCACGGCCGGCCAACACAATGGCCCTTCGCAAATAAAAAAGGTGGCCAGCCAAAAAGCCATGAATAATATTTGCAACTTATCTACGCAGACAGCCAGCCTCCCTCACATTGACAAATTATGCAAATTTTCAGCTTTCAGATTTTTCTGTGTAAACATTTACTTTACTTTTCAGTACAGACGACGGCAACGGCTACGACAACGGCACCGCCAACTGCCATCTGGCAGCTGCAAGGGCCAAGTCCCAGTCGCCCATTTGACATTCGTTAAAATTTCTTATCGCGCGCTTTCATTAACGGTCGTCTGGTCCCGGTCCTGGCCAGAGACCTTCTAATTGTCCTGCAAATTAGTCGCCGCGAGCGCACAAAAATGCGACCGAAAGCATCAAGAAAAATGAGGAGCGTTGAGAAAAAAGTATATTGTCAGCGATTGCTTAAGTTGCTTTTGTTTATTTACCAACTTCTGCCGGGTGCTGCAGATCTCCTCTTCCAGCTACAGCCACATGATATACACAGGACAACGACCGTATGGCAGCTGTTCAAGGAAATGAAAAGCAAACAGCGCCGAAGCATGTGAGTCGGTGTCGGTGGGCCCGGCTAACATTTTCAAGCGGCGCACGAGAACGTGCCTGTCGAGGATTAGCCCCAGACACGGAGCAGACGCCATCGGGCAGCTGTTGGGTGTCAAAAGTGCCGCCGGAAACGCACAACAGGCCGGTCTACATGTATATAGAACTCACTTAATTCCCGTGCAGCAGCCAGCCGAACGAAGGCCAATCGATTAGCCATGAGGAGTATGTTTAAAGTAAGACTCTTTAAACTGGCCCCAGCATCACGCTACCACCACATTATATACTTCTAGTGATGATAGATGAGCTACTGCGATGGGTTGCCTATAAATTTTATTCCCTTTACAAAAACCTAAGTAGTCGGTTTTCAAATATATCATTTTATCTAAGTTTAAGCCTTAAAGCATAATTCAGAGTACGATTGAGGTATTTTCAGTCTCAATTATTGCTCTATGGATGTAAATCTCTCATAGAATATCTAAACAGCTCTGAGAGTTCAGACAAGTAAGAGTTCGTCAGAAGTGAAGGAACACATATAAAACTAATTAATGGAATTATACTTATCATTATATAGAAGTTTTAGACTTCGTTGA
The DNA here is from genome assembly GCA_035047625.1 of Drosophila mettleri. Classification (NCBI taxonomy): domain Eukaryota; kingdom Metazoa; phylum Arthropoda; class Insecta; order Diptera; family Drosophilidae; genus Drosophila; species Drosophila mettleri. The sequence goes on from JAWNPI010000035.1 coordinate 17,789,898, forward strand.
GGCGAACCAGCACTTGGATTAGAATTTATCGAATAAATTAAGCAATATTTTCTCCAAGTGTGTTCGAGTGTGGCATCATTACGGCTATCCCATCTCTCCAATAATAAATAATTTGTAGACGCTGAGCTGAAATATATATCACAAAAACTCAACTTCTGAGAAAAAGTTAATCTAAAATAATTAATCAATCAATATTATAAATATAAACCAATGGCCTAGGCATTATAAATATACTTAATAGCCATAATTGCATCATTGACTCTATTTGTTTCTTTTGTCGAAGGGTTACACACTTAGTTTTCTTCAGAGAGATTACTCTGACTTATACCTTATACAAAAAATTATTATTAAATTATATTTAATATCAATACTTATATTAAAACCAGTAAGTCGAGACGGCTCGACTAAGACATGTTGTAATACCAATTATTAAAAGTATAATTTATTCATTAATTGCAAACAACACATGCACATACAGACACACACATGAATACGCACGAACGCAATATGCAGACTGGGCAGTTATGCGGCGACAGCGCTGCGGCTGCAGCATAGGCTGTTCTAAGAAACTTAATTGTTTAATACGTTTTTTATATTATGACATTTATAAGTCTCTAGTACTTGTTATACGGGATTTGTGAATTTTTGTGGCATCCAAAATCCACAGATGACAAAATATGCGTATTCGTTATAACAATCAAACACAACTTAGTCGACGATTTTGTCTTGAACGGTGTGCCTCAAAAACAAAGCGATATTTTCGATACTTATCGATTATAAGACAACTTGTACAGCGCATGGTATTATCGAGCATTTTGCTTGTTATTTCAAGACTCTAGCGTTTGTGATTTACAAAATCCAGGTGTTTTCACAGACGGATAGACGGGCAGGGATAGTTCAACTCAGCTCGTCGAGCTGATCAAGAATATATATACTTTAGGGGGTGTGTCACGCCTCCTTCTGACTGTTACATACATTTGCAAAAAACATTATACCCTGATTTTCCATTTTCAATGGATTCAGGGTATAATAACCTTAGCTCTTACTAAATTTAATATCTAAACTTTAATTATTTATTATTTAAATTTATTTCATATTTCTATCCATAGAAAATAAAATTAATTAATAAAAATTATATTCTTAAATTTGGTGAATTAATATAGACGAGTGAATTGTATCAGTCTATTTGCTAGACATTTACTAATTTACTCAATAAAGAAATCCATTGCGCTGTCTCTCATTCGTATTTGTCTTTCCTGCTTGACAATTTTCTATTTCACTGACAATCATAATTATCATAACGTATGACCTAAATGGCCTACTCATTCTCACTCAGCCATGTCTATCTTTGTTTCTCTTTCTCTCCCTCCCTCTCTCTATCTCTCTCTGTCTTCCGAGTGAAAATTTGAGGATTGCATCCCACATGCCAACTCACTCAGATTATAGCTACTCAACAAGACGAGGAAATTGCGAATTGGAAAAGTGAAAAATGATCTTCATTTCACTGTATCTCGCTGTAGTTCATACTAAATAAAACTCTCAAAATATTGTCTCTGATACTTAACTATCTGGTAATGATACTCAACGCTCTGCAACATATATAATTATTTATTTTCATTAGCCAACCTATTGTTGTAAAGCAATAAAAACTGGTATTAAGAGCTTGGCAGGTTCTTATTTTTGTTTTGCCAGCTGAGCTGTTAACTCTTCAACTTATCTGCTAAATTTGCTTTGCATTGGTTGAGGTCCGCCCGGCATCTTGAGCCTGGGATGTGGCCATAATAAAGTCAATGTGCTGTCATTAACATAATTTACAAATACTTGCAGTCAGCGGGTCCACAACTCGCTCCACCGTCTGGCGCTAAATGTCTGTTAATTTGGAGCACCGTCAAGACTGCTCTATGGAGGCCATTGCAGCATTTCATTTATTGCTTGGCAGCAGAAGACAAAATGGCTGCTGCTCTAATTGAAAAATTATTGGGCCATAAAAAATGTAGAACGCATAAAAAATATGTTTGTTGCCTTTCAACAGCGACAACGCAACTTTGGCAACTGAACACGACTTAAACGCGAGTTTAATTAACTACAGAGTTTTAAGTACTTTTTACCAGTCCACAACACCCGAAGCACCCCAATGCCTGTCAACCCATCACACCGTGAGTTTAATTCATATTTTGAATAGTTGTGTGGATACACGTCTTTCCCCAATGCACATAAAATGCACGACATTTAATGACAGCTCGCCTCCGGTAGTTAAGCCATGGCGAATCTTAAGCAGCTTGCGAACTCGTCTCGCATTTTTTTCCATATATTTTGTGTTTTTCGGAGAAATAGGAAAACTTTTTGGATATTTATTTTATAATGAAATTCCCCAAAGTCTACAGAGATGAAATAAAGAGACAAACGGCGAGGGGCAACGACGAGAAAGTGAAAAAGAGCGCGGAGAGAGAGAGTGATAGATAGTGGTGGTGGGCAGAGAGGGTGACGGCGGCAGCAGCAGCGGAAAAGCATTTTGCAAAATTACCCTTAAAACAAAAATACATTATTGTCATCTAAAATGCAAGCATGCATTATCCTGTCACAGGTCCTTTGAGAGTTGGCTTTTTGTGTCGCCGTCGTCGGTTCCTTCTTGAAGTTGGTTGGCCGTTGTTTTCCTCCCATGTTCTCGTTTTTTTTTTTTTTTTTTTTTGTTTTTCTTTCTTTTCGAGCAAAATGCAGCAACGTTTATTATATGCCACACTGCCCCGTTATGCCACACCCACAATGAGTGTTGTAGTTGACTTGGTGTCCTTCATAAGCTGGGGACTTGGGATCAATTTGCCTGCAGCAAGAAACCTTTTTACTTGCGCATGCAAATATGGCAAACGCAGTGCCAACTAAACGCGATACGACATTTCGCTCCGCTTCGTTCCGTTTCTTCTTTTCATATTGCCAGCCTTCAACTCTCTGAGCACTCAACTCCACAACTGGCCATCGGCCAACTGCGTCTCGTGTTAATGCTGCGTTCTTAAGGGAAATTATCACAGCTACAGCTACAGCCACAGTCACAGTCCCAGCTACAGCTACATCCATTGCTAGAGCCGAGTTACAGCCAGAGCGGGAGCTGGGCCGAGCCACATACTCGAACCTCCGCAGTGCACATGTTGAGTTGGGCAAAAGTAGAATTTGCCAAATTACATATTGAAATATTATTGCAGTGTGCCGAAAATTGTATTATGTGTGCCTGTTCCGGTTACCATTCCCACTCTCGCCACCGCCACCGCCACCGCCACCGCCCAAGTCTATGTCTATGTCCATGTCCAAAGTGCGAATTTGACAATTTTTACAATGGCAGACACCGACTGGGGACATTTGGCGCTTGAAATTGCTTTCAAATTATTATGTCAGCTGCGGCAACGTGGAGGCTTGGAGATTTGCTAACTTGGTGGACTCGGCCAGTCTTCCGGCTGCGGCCCCGACACCGACTGTGGCTTGCAAATTGAAAAGAAATTATTGGTTATTTCTGCATGCGTTGCGCCTTCTGAGACCTCGAGGATAACAATCATAAAAGTTGGCCAGCGCAAATTGCACAGTCGCGGCTAATGGAAGCTTGCGCGATGACTAGGTAAGCCAACCAACCAACGGGGCCACATTTGCCTCCCAAGGCCATCGCTTGTATACAAATGCGTATTAAACTATTCCTTTACACAAAGCGACAAAAGAGAAAAACCAATTAACTTGGCAGATTCAGACTCTTCGCGCAGATTTCAAATACATAAAACTCTCTGTCTTTTCCACACACACACACACATTAAGGTAGTTGAGAGAGTGAGAGAGAGAGAGAGAGTCAAAGAAGGCCAGTGGGATAGACCGACCGTAGCCACAAATTGAAAGACAATAAATGTGCGCAGTCATATGGAAAATTGTGATATTCACACAATTTAATTAACATGAATAAATATTGTTACAGGCGGGCGGGCCAGACTGGTACAGAAACAACAACAACAACAAAAGCAGCAACAACAGCGACAACTAGCAAACCAGCTAACCAGCTAACGAGCCGGGCGACGTGGCGTATGAGTGACGGCGAGCATTTGATTGTCTGTATGCAAAGGCAACGACAACAGCAAAACGCAAACAAATCGAGGGAATTGTTGAGTTTTGAAATCTGACAATACAAAAGGCCTCTAACAGGCAGTCACCACCCGACTACCCGACTACCCGACTACCCAACCTCGCAGTCAAGCCGACAACCCGACAACCCGCCTTAGCCAACACTCGACGCATTCCTCGCTGCCAGCGACATCATAAATCCCTAAAATCTCGTTTGTTATTGTTTGAAACTCGACCTCATCAGCAGGCACTGCTTGAAGCGGCGGCAACCCATGCCCATTGACGAGCACTTCAATGCCGAGCAAGAATTCTGGCTAATCAGGGCATTCGGCGGGAGTTAAGCGCGAATGTCACGACTTTGCCTCATGCCAAGCCAGCTGCGAATCTCACGGGCTCTTCATTTCATTGCCGAGATTTGTCTGGCTGCTTGACAGCTTGTGTACGAGACGGCTCTGCTCCAGCTGCTGGCCCTTTACACAGCTTTGCTTTTATATTCATGACAGTTGCTGCCTGTGTAGACACTGTGTGTCTACGAAAAGACCATATAAGTCTGTATGTGTCGAATTTGAATAATATTATTCATTTATTATTCATACACTGTTAATTATTCAACCGCAATGTGAAAAGTTTTTATCAAATGAGTCACAGACCAAATGGCGACTTTTTATATTAAATTAATAAATTCGAATCAATTATTTCTTTAGTTAGAAGTTGTTTTCATATATATACATACATCTCTCTCTCTCTATATATATATATATATATATATATATATATATATATATATATATATATATATATATATATATATATATATATATATATATATATATATATATGTATGTATATTGGGGCTCCATAATTTCCCTTATATTTCAAACCATAGCAATTATCTGTGTCAACAAATCGAACAAATTCGAGCTGGCCCGCTCATTACTTATGAGTTCCGCAAAGGTCCTTCTGAAAGGAAAATGAAAATAAATAAATAAAAGAATTCATTTTTATTTTCGCAACAATTTCATTAGCGAATTTCAATTAGTTGCACGATTGAATCGACAAGATATTTACAACTTTTAGCCACTTAAGCATTCCCGAATTTCTTTCGCTTTTCTCGCATCGTCCCAGTTTTGTTGGTTTTGTTTTGTCTTGTACTTTTCGGCAGCTATATTAAAATCAATTGTAAAATCAGTAGAAATAAACTCGGAGCAGCAGCGTAAACTTTCACGATTCACGATTGAAATCTTTTACAGCCAAATTATGAGCATTTTCAATTTCGCTTTTGGCTTCCCTGCCTTCAGGACGTGGCCAAGCAGGGCGCAAGCAGGCAACTGAGCGTGACACAAAAGTAAAGCAAACTTTGGCGCTTACAATTTCATGAGGCGGCAGGCGGCAGGCGGCAGGCGTCAGGCGGCAATCGCATCTCTCTGGTGTTGAAGACGTCGATTTGCTACAACAGCAACAGCAACAGAAACGCCAACAACAATAGCAACAGCACCCATAACAATAACAATAACTTGGCTGCAAACCTTTCAATACCAAGAAACGCTGCCATGTTTCAATTGTGCTGAGATGTAGATATATATATATAAAAATTGTTGAAGCAGTTGGAACCGCTTGCCTTTGGCCGCAAGTCAAGTGCTTGGGAAGCGGGTGTGGGAGTGGGCTTAGGCATAGGACAACCAGCAATGGCAACAACAGCAATCGTTGGGATCACAGAAAAAAAGTCAATTGTTCAAGTTAAAGTGAAACTTTTTGAAGAACTTTTACCCAGACACTTGGCTTGCCCCAACAATTTGCTTTCAATTCGTGCCCTTTATCGCTATCGCTCTGTGAGACGCCGTGAGACTCTGTGTGACTCTGTGAGACTCTGTGTATTCAGCTGGTGGACTCTCTGCCCCGCTCCTGGCTGGACGCCATGAAATTGCCATTGACACGTTAAGTCCGCAGTTGTAGACCTGCTCTACGATTGCCCAGTCTCTGGGTGCTCTTTGCATGTCTGGGCGCGCCGCTAAGCGTAGTTTTTCCGCACACTTTGTCCAGCTGTGCGTCCTGTGCAGACAGATCCTGTCGTTTTATGTCTTATCTACAAATTCGTGCGTCTAACAAGTTTTCGCTCTGCCAGACAGAAAGACTTTAAAATTGAAGCCCACTCTGCTCGCGCTCGCGCTCGAGCTCTCGCTGACGCTGACGCTGTCGCACCTCATGAAATGCATGCACGACTCATATTTCAAATCGAAAGTTCATGTTTATATTCCGGCTGAGGGTCTCTCTAGTTGCATCCACAAAAAAATACAAATAAAATAACAAAAATATAAAGCAAGCCACTTTTGAGTTTGACACCAGCTGGTGCCGCCTGCGGTCACCCAGTTGCCATGCCCGCCTGCTGCCTGCTGCCGGCTGCCTGCTGCCTGAAGTGGCCGTAAAAGCTTTCAGCATTAATAGCTTGAGTGAGTTTCAATACATATTGACAATATGGCCATTGGCAAAACGCCACACACACACGCACACACACACACGTGTACATACATAGTCGCCAAATTGATGACAGTTTGCCAGTTGCAAAGCCGCAGCAACGTTCAGGGGGTCCTTGGGGTCGCTGGGTATGCATATGTGGACCGACCATGGATAAATACATGGAAATAGCTTTGGCTATTTGTTTTTGGCCTTGTCACAAGGCAAGGGGTAAGTGGGCATGAGCTGTTGGGGACAGGCGCTGGCGGCCGCCAGGCAGCAATCGTCGCAGTTATGGCTTGTGCCATTTTGGCACTTTGTAATTGCCTTGTTTGCCCCCATGTTTTTTGCTACCATTGTTGTTGTAGCGCTTTATGTTGTTATTGTATTGTTGGCAACGCATTTGGGTTCGTTTCTTTTTTTAAATATTTTTTTTTTTGCTTATATATATATATATATTGGTTTTGGGCTTTAGCTAAATCTGTGCCCATAAGCCATGCTTTTACATATCAATATTTGCGCGCTGACTAAAAGCAAATAGGGGAATTATAAAATTATCCTTCGAAATAGAAAACATGAAAAACTTTGGTTTAGTTCAGCATCATGGCCATAAGCTTAAATAGAAAGACTAAAAACAGATAACGGACAAAATAAAAGCCAATTCACATCATATATATAATAACTTAATTTACATTAAATCAAATTGAATGTGAATTCTTCAAGACACAAGAACTGACACAGATATAAACTCAAGTTTCTAATTTATTTTCTTTTACTTAATATTTATTCTCTGATGCCCCTTTATAGGAGAGTTAAGCTTACTTTGAATTATCTCTAGCTGCTTGTTGCTGGTTACAGGTTATCTTATATCTGCTGCAAACCTAATACAAATTAAATAATTTGAGGTCAACTAAATATAATTTTACAGATTCACAAATGTTAAGCTAAGGCAGCGCTGCTAGATGGTCTGCAATAGGCAGTAGCTGCTTGGCAGCTGCACCAATTCGGACCGCATTCCTTAACTGAAATGTAACTGCAATTTTAATAACAACTCCATTGATTTATCTTATGCAAACCGCAAATTATTTTATTTGAATTCCAGAAGAAAAATGTCGCAATTGTTCCACAGCAGCATTTTTGCAATTGAAATGCCACCAAAGGCTCGTTCTAAGCCAGCGGGTCTTAGGCCACGATATAGATATACCAAAATACATATGCATATATATATGTACGTATGTGTGTGTGTAATACACATGTATAAGCGGAAGACAGGCAAGTTGGGCAGCTCGGAAAATGCATTTAGAATTTATGTGGCACTTGTCGTCGAAAAGCGTCGCGAATTTATTTCTTGTATGCGGTGAACGCTGACCACTGGCCATGGCCACCGGGCCAATGGTTGCCCGGTCAGTTGCTCCTCTTGCTGTTGTTGTTGCTGTTGCTGTTGCTGTTGCTATTGTTGTTACTCGTGATGGTCTCCGGTCAGTCGAAAAGGGGCTCAAGAATATTTTGTTGCGGCGCGCGCGCCTCGTTTGTTTTATTGTTATTGTGCAGCCATGACTTCAAAAATTTGTCGCGCGCTTTTCACAGGCCCAGTCCCAATATTGTGAGCAGGACAACAATAAGAATTACAGCCAAAACAGCAACAGCAACAGCAACAGCAGCTGGCGCAGCAAAGCTTTTATTTGGCTATTTGTTTGGCTGACGCCCAGTCCAACGAGTTAAATCGAGTTTGTCAGCATTGCTCTGGTCTGGACGCGGCTCCGGCTGCTGCTTGATGCATAAGGATTTGTCTATGGCTGTGCCGCAGGACCCGCAACGGCTGCTGCACTCTTCACATGCAAGTGCAAATTTATCGTTTTTAATTTGCCGCAAAAAGGCGACTGAGCAACAGCAGCAGCAAAGGAAAACAAAACGAGCCGAAGGATCGGGCAGCGCTGCTGCTGGGTGGGACGCGGCTCAAGAAAAATGGCAGCCGCGTAATGCCTTTAATGGGCTCTGCGTGCCTCAGCTCCCGATCTACGCGGCTTCTCCAACCGTTTTGCGTCAACTTATTGAAGGCGATAAATAAAGATTCCGCGTGATAAGTTGCGAGTGCGACACTTGCAACAAGCGCACGTGGCGTATGAGCGATTCGCCAATTGCCTGTACACCTGCTGCAGCTGGCGCGGCGCAATGATTATGTGGTTAACATAAATTTGTTTGCGCAATTTGAAGAACTTGCGCCGGCTGCCGCACGACCAACAGCTCCTCGTCCCACTCTCTCTCCCCCCGAGCAATGCCCATAACTCGTGGCCAACGGCCCCTTTAACTTTCGCCGCGCAAATCTATGGGCCAACGCGGGCAATCAAGTGGCCCTGAATGACTGCAGTTGCTGTTGCAGTTTAGTTTAACTACAGCCACTGCTGGGCTTCAGCTCTGCAGTGGGATGGCGCATGGTAAATGCAATTTATAAACACTGTGTAAATGAATATGCTGCTGGCAAAGGTGCTTAACTCGAGGTGCTAAAGCCCGAGTAATGCCAGTCCTCACATATCCTTTGACCTGCCCACCAAATTATTTTTTTATATTATCTGCATTATCTATTATCTGCATTGCTGCATTTGCTAAAGTAAGAATCCAGTGAGCTGCAAAGCATACAATTAAATTCGACAAACCTCGCTTATAAGGCAGCATACCCTCATCCTTGAAGAGTAGTAGCGCAAAGAAGCGCTTGCAGCTGTGCACTAAAATTTGAATTTATGTTATGGCCAAAACTTTGCACAACTCAATTAATTAACTTTTGCTGAAAAAATAGCACACACATAAACAAGAAGAACAAGCAGCACAATCAAAATATAAATGAAAACAACAATTAACCCGCTGCGCAACAAGAACAATAAGTAATATAAATATTTTGTTTGCGCGCAAATACAAAAATGTAAAATTGCAAAAATGTGAGGAAAAAATATGAAAAATATTTTGTGAATGTGTGTGGGTGTGTGTGTGTGTGTGTGTGTGCGTGTGGGGGGTAAGAGCAAACTGAACTATTTGAGTTAAAAGACCGCAGGAAATCAGCGCATGATATGTACTCCATTGAATTTGATTTCATTTGTCCACAATTTTTTATATATTCAAATTTTTTGCACAGTTCCAACTGCGCATACGCCCCGTGGACACGTAATAATGCCCAGCATTGCTCATGGCATTTCATCATTTGGTCACCCCTTTGTCCTGCTTGGTGCATCATTGACGGTTGTTGTTCAAGTTGAGGTTGCACGTCCACTCTATTGGATTTTCCACGTAATTACATTGTGCACAGAAATTAATACTATTTATTATTTTCAACTATAAAAACTTTAGATTGATATGACATTTTTTCAGCTTATAGGAAGTGATATCATATATGGATGAGTTATAAAATGGCTCAGCTAACAAATTAAGAACGGAATTTCTATTTATCTTTAATTTACATTCAGATTTTGAAACCTCTTTCGGAACAGACTCTTGTCAGAGGAGCGGGGGAAACAAAAGAGTTTAGTCACAGCTATATAAACCCTTACCCTTCATTATTCTCTTCTCATTTATAGAATATTTCAAGTTGAAGAAAATCTAATTTTCTCTTCTGTCTTATGTTTTGATAAGGCCATTTAATCAAGGGCCGACGAGGACGTAATGTGCTGCAAGCTTCTGAAAAGATTCCTGATTTGTTTTCCAATCTTTAACCTTTCGGTGAGTTGCAGTTGCGTATTTGGAATAGGGACAGGCGGCATGCCACATGCAGCAATGTTGCCCAACAATTTTCACACGCACACATACGCAATAGCTTGTGTTACTGTGTATATGTGTATATGTGTGTGCGCATGTGTGCGTGTGTGTGTGCGGGAGCGTTAATTTTCACAATATGTTGTATCCTGCAGCCAAAAGTTAATTAAAAACCAACAAAACTCGACACTGCATACACACACACACATACATAAGCATATATATATATATGTATATATATATATATATATACAAGCTGTGCACATGGCCAGAGCTTCAGGAGGAACCTGGGCATCCACTTGGCAAAAATTGCTGGCAACAACAACAATATCAGCCATTTTTCTGCCCGACTGCGCGTTTCTTGAAGCCAGCAAATTTTTGTATACGGAGCGAGCCCTGGAGCACGGCCAAATACCGACGCACATGCATCTGTTAAGAGGGCGGCGAAAATGCTACGTAAGACATGAATGGGATATGTAAAAATCATTCACGTTCGAGTCCCATTTGGTGCACTCGATCCGTTCCGCCCCGCTCCGCTCGGTTTGCTTCTCTGCATGCTAAAAACGCAATTTGCACAGTTTTGATTAGCCCGCATAGTCAATTTTTGCAGTTCGATATTTGATTTGAATGCGAAGCTGGCCAAGGACGAGCACGTAGCCTGGCTCTTTCGCCCCAGGAGCTCCCAATTCGGCGAACGGCTAACGGTTTGACGCATTTGGCCCAAACAAACAGCGACTCGTATATGCGCTTTTGTAAGAAAATGGAATTTTTAATCCAATTTAATTGGCAAACAGCAGCGTATCCACAGCAACAGCACCAGTAGCACCACCAGCAGCAGCAGCACCAGCACCAGCACCAGCACCAGCAACTGCACCAGCAACAAGCAGCTCCATTGTGGCGCCAGAAGTGTTCGCACCAATTCAGAGCGCGCTTTGGCCGCATAAAAAACAAAGCGCAAAATTAATAAATAAATTGGCGAGCAACAAATATGTTTGCGCAATATTCCTTGCTGAGAGCACACCACACCGCATTAAAGACAGGCACGCGGGCGACACATATTTTAAGCTAGCTTGCCACAATAAGCTACAACAACAACAACAACAACATCAAACATGACACCAAAATTGAGGAGAGCTCACAAAAAGCGCTGCACTTTGTTGATTAAATTTTATGCTCGACTCCATGCAGTCGAAGCAGCTTTCTGTGGCCCGAGGGAATGGCAGGGGCTCCCATCGCAGCGACAAAATTGCTTTTGTATTAAATCTAAATTTCAGTTTTTGGCTCTCAGGCTAAGATAACAAATAATGAATAATGAATTGTATAATGAAATATTAAAAATATTCAATAATCTTTAAATCAACAATATTTGAAACTGTTGTTTCAGGTTACAATAATACTTATAACAAGCAAAGGCTGGCGTGGATTGCAGGCAATGAAGTCCTATTCTATATGAATTGTGCCATAGCTTTAAGAAAAATTACGAATATCTATAACACTAAATGTTTATTAATTTATTATTCGCGTTGCGACTATATATGTGTATATAAACAGCTTAGAAAATTCGTAGACCTGCCAGTAAACGCACAGCAGTAATATTTAATCAATATTCATAGCATTCATAGTGGCATGATCAAGTCGATGCGTTGTACGAGTGAAGTAAAAATTGAGACTTAGAGAGCAAACAGAAGAAATAACCACAAACCGTTTATTAATACAATATCTAAGCTATTCAGTCAGCCTTGGAAATTGACAATGATTTTTATAATTATTCTGTGAAGCTCATCTACAATTATCGTAGCTTACCATCTGCTCTCTCTCTCTTTCTCTCTCTCTCTCTCTCTTTCTGTCTCAATTACACTCTCTCATACACTATATGAATTCTCTTTCTGCTGATAAAAATGCATACAAAAGTTGCATTGCAGGTGGGACTATGCTAAAAGCATTAGATCGCGTTAAGGCCATCAATAGAAAGAAAATTTAGAAAAAGAGTGAAACCAAAGCCTTTCACAGACTTGTCATATATTATATCATGTTACGTCGCCTCCCCGTCTCACGGAAACTCCTAGACACTCCTGGCGTTGGAGTTAATTTCAAGTGCTTTTGATAGCCATAAGCTGAGCAACACTTTCGCTATTTCTGTAAGTTCGTTGAACGATCCACTCTTTGCTCTCTGGCTCCGGCCAAGGTATGTCTCCCTTGCGATTACCATATGCAAAAATGAATCTCGTAAATCAGTGCAAATATATCCCAGCTCAGGCTTATTGCAGCAGCTTATCTGCTTATGACAGCTTTCCGCCTGGCAAGGAATACAAAAAAAAAGGAAACGAAAAAAATATGTGGTTAGTAGAGGTTGCCGAGGGCGACAACAACTAACCAAAATGAAGCAGCCCACAGACACAGACAACATAAAACACGCGTCCAGAGTGAGCATAAGTGGAGCGTACGCGACAAACCCAAAAGGACAAAGCCCAAGTAACCACAAAATAATAAAAAAAAAGAGTAAAAAAAGAGCAGCCAGAAAAAAGGGAATAACTGCAGCCTTGTTCTATATGGGAGCGCTAGAGGGCGAAGAAGAAATATTGCGAAAAGTTTGAACACTCCGGCGGTCGGTTGCCTTCGTCACTTTAAACAACAGCCAGGACAACAGCCAGCAGCCAACAGCCAAGAGCCAACAAGTGCCAAGCCAGAAAGGAGATTTCATTGTCAGGCGTTGCCGTTTGGCCGCCACGTGCATGGGTTAACTGTCAGCGACATCTTATTATGAATTAGTGTTAAATGCCGCGCTGATAGCGTTGATGGCACTTTACAGCAATTTCGCATTAAATTCTCTGGCCCTGCGCGAACTTCATAAATAATTGACTTAAATTCCGATGGGCTGCCTTCAAATTTGTTCGCTGGCCAGTGGATTTATTTTTATGGAGGCCAAAACAGACAGAAATCAGAAATCAGCGCCAGTTCACAAACTTGTTAATAATGTAGCAGCGGGGCTGGGTACAGCTCGAGGGCGCCGGCGCCGGCGCCGCAGTTAGTGTGCCGCATTTGCTGGCACTTTCCAAAACAGTCACGTAACCACGTTAGTAATAATCACTAAAGTTTCAGCCACCTACAATCTACCCGGTGCTGGGCTCGGGCTGCCCTTGCCCCTGCCCATGCCCATGCCCATGCCCATGCCATTGCCCCTGCCCATGCCCATGCCCATGCCCATGCCTGTCCAACTGTTGTGTCTGCTCATAAATATTTGTGATGCGCCCGCCCAAGGTGTGCCCTGGGTGCCGGCTGTGCTGCAGGGGAGCTGCAGTTTTTCACTAAATTATTGAGCCCTGCTCATCATCATCATCAGCAAGCACTGTATGATCATCTTGGAATTGCTCCAGCTCGCAGAGGCGCGCTCTACTGGCTGCTCCTGGCTTATTTACATTTCGTGCGCATCGCGTGCTGTGATTTACTTTTGCGGCTTAATTTCATCTCCAGACATTATTTGTGCCCCATGCGCCGTTTATCTTGGCCGTTAAGCACTCGACGCCCCTTATCTGGCTTTCTGACTTCTTTCCCTACTTGTGTTGCTGATAAACTTATGCAATTGCACGTGCCGCCTAACCGGGCCGTGAGGTGGCTGCTTTATGGCCCTCACTTGTCTGCCTCTAAGCCATGTTTGGCGGTAAATTAACATGAATTTATAGTTAATGTGTCTACGAGTGTCTCAACTTCTGCTTGCTTAGGACAAAGGCCAGCAGCACCGCCGTCACCCTCGCCCTCGCCCTCGCCGTCGTCAAGGAAGCCGGTTTTTGCTAATTGATTATGGTCCTGCTTGGCGGTCCATTGAAGCGTCATCAACTGGCGCATAAATCAGCCAAATGTCAGTCTCTCTTTCTCCTCTCTCTCTCTTCATCTTCCTTTATTTTTTTGGCTGCCAGTTGCCGTTGCCATAAGGCAAACCTATGTATAAATTTACATTTTTAAACAACAAAAGCTGCTAGCATAATGGAGAAAAAAAAAAAAAGGAAATCATAATGCAGACTGACAAAAAAAAGTCGAGACGAACAAGGCGCAAGCTGACTCGGTCTGCTTTTATGATTGCTGCATGGCAATAAAATTGATTAAATGCGACAGCTCGTCGACCATTTTTTAATGCATAAATTTAAAGTAACTTACATTACTGTGGACAGCAGGTGCTGGAGCTAGCTCCATCTGCATCTTGCGTGACAACAACTTCAAGCAAACTCACAGTCAGACATAACGAGCTGGTTAATAGCCGAATATCTGCAAGCATTAATGAAGTTTAGGGTGATATTTCTCAGTTTCAGCGGCTTTTAGCATAGCTCCAAAATTTGAAATTCTTTGTTCGTTAAATTCTATGATTTTTCTCATTTTGAAAGAGTATAAGAACCTCAAGAGATTTGTGAAACTATTTTTCTATAGTATATATATGAAAGCCATTGAATATGTTATATTTCCCATATATCAAGAACAGAAGAGACAGTGGCATTGGCAATGCATAGTAGATTCGAGAATTTATAAACCATTGTAGAACGCTTTAAAGCGACTAAACTGATCATAGAGTTGGGGCAGCCCAAGGTCCAGTCCAAATATCAAGTGGTGTATGACGTTATCCAGGGACCACTTGAGACAGTGTCTACTCAGAATGCATGCTATGACAGTTTGGAAATGCCAGCCAACCGACGAAGTTCAAAAACCAAACTTTCAGCGAAGCAACAAGAAATGTGGGTAAAAAAAGGAACAATAATAAAAACCGAATATAGCTACAAAAGGAAGCCAAGATCAAAAGGAGCCCCACAGCCAATCCCCGCTCCACGCCGTGGTGATGGCCTTTGGTCATCTGCGCTTAATTGTAACACTGATGGACAGAGCTGCACATGCAGTTTGCAAAACAAAGCCGGGCCAGTGTTTCAGGCGGCACAAGTGGAAAAAGCTTGAAATGCTCTTATTGTCTGCCCTGAGTGCGGCTACTTTGCCCTCAGCTCCATACCGAACTCCATGCGCAGTTGCACATGTCCAACTGAACCGGCTGCCAGCCTTGGACAATAGCTCGAAAAAGAAAAACTCGGATGCCAATGTGCAAAAGTTGGGAAAATCTGAAAGGCCGTCAACGCCACACAACAAGTCAAGCTGCAACAGCGCCAACTACTCAAAAAACAATAAAAAAAAAAAACATTGAAAAAAAAAATGAAAACGGATATGCGCGCAGTTACTGCAGAAAACAAAGATTCGCGGCGCTAAGCACTCGTGCGTGAAGTGCGTGTGTGTAGATTTATGTGTGTGTGTATGAGGGGGGCTTGTAGTACGTGTATGAGTGCGCCGGAAGCCATTAGACAAAAACGTGCAGCTGCAGCAGCGATGGCAGAGCGAGCACAGGATATGCGCATTGTTGCCGCTGCCCAAAAGTGGACACAATGTGGGCAGTCATGGTTTCGTGTTGTGATTTCTATACACTTACCTCCAGCTGAATCCAATACCTAAGACAAATGCTATGAGTCTGACGAAGACTCTACCTTGTGTTGCGAGTCGTCCGATTCTATTTACTAATGATACTGCTTCTACTTTTAACGAATGCTATATACAATATGATCCATATAATATGGTATATGCATAGTTATATATATTTATACTATAATTGTTTATTTATATTTTATTTATATAATTATATATATATATATATATATATATATATATATATATATATATATATATATATGTATTCTTCAGTTATGCCTTAAGTGTAAGTATCTCGCTTAATATTCATGCAGTGAGCTGCATTTTTATACCCTGAATCCATTGAAAATGGAAATTTCAGGGTATAATGTTTTTGTGCAAATGTATGTAACAGGCAGAAGGAGGCGTGCCACACCCCATAAAGTATATATATTCTTGATCAGCTCGACGAGCTGAGTTGAACTAGCCCTGTCCGTCTGTCCGTCCGTCCGTCCGTCCGTGTAAACACCTGGATTTCTGCAACCACAAAAGCTAGAGACTTCAAATAAAAAGCAAAATGCTCGATAATACCATACGCTGTACGAGTTTATTTTTTTTTTTCGATAACTCGTCCCATTTCCTTTTTATCGATAACTATCGAAAATATCGCTTTATTTTTGAGGTCTGGCGTGCACACCGTTGAAGATAGAATCGTGCACTAAGTTGTGTTTGATTGCTATATTGAATCCGCACATTTTGTCATTTTTGGATTTTTGATGCCACGCCCCTTTCGCCCACAATTCAACAAAATCGATAACTCACGTATATCAAATACTAGAGACTTGAAATTTGGCACATAGGTACATTTAGATGTTATAATCATTCCCCGAAAATTTCATTAAGAACATAGGTCTAGAAAAAAAGTTATTAAACAATAAAGTTTCCATAGCACAGCCTCTCCTGCAGCCGCAAAACTGCGCAGTGAGCATATTACGTGCATGCATATGTTTGTGTGTGTGTGCGTGTGTTGGTTACTATTAATGAATAAATGAAGCTCTTAATGATTGGTATTACAGCTCAATGGATTCAGGGTATCTCTTAGTCGAGCAGTCTCGACTAGAGTTTAGTTACTTGTTACTATCTTGGATATCTATATTCATCAAGAATCAACTTAAAATCACAAAAATCACTTAAATTTATCGAATTCCTAGAATTTAATTTAATTAAATATTATTATTTATTATTGGAAGAAAAACATAACATTTCTATTGAATTGCTTTTTAAAATTTCTAGAATACTTTACAACTGCTACTACGACTAATATATATTACTAATATATATATAATTATTTAATTATGTTTTCATTCCAATGAATGAGCACAGAACACAGAATTGTCGACGAAAATTGGTTTTTCTTCGTTTCATCATTATCAAAACAAGCTGCTCTCCAAGAAACACTTTTTTTCCAATTTTCAATTATCTAATATCAGCAGTTTTACCTGAGTTTTAGGGTTTTATTAAATATTTTTTAAAATGTATACATTTCTATTATTATTATATTTTAGCTATTTACATAATTTTGTTAATTTAAAGGCTTAAATAAAACTGTTTTGATTTAAAAAAAAATTAATTTTCTCTTCTCATAAAATGAACTTAATATCGATTGAGTCATAAAAATGTACATATATATTTATATATATATATAAATATTATATTAGATTACGAAACTTAACTATAGTGTATCTCAGTTGAATTTTTTTCAATGTTGCTTTATGCAAGCAAAAAAAATACTTTAACAGCTGCATTTCTGTACTTCCGCCCTTGGTTGCTGCTGCTGCTCATGTTGAATTCAGCTCAAATGGCGGCAGTAACAGCCGCTGCACCTGCAGCTGAAGAGAAGTGAGCCAACTGACTGGGATGAATGAAACTTAACGCCGCGAGTTTGTTAATGCGATACAGGCCGCTAATGAGTACGGCACGCTTTTTGCGTGTACTCAGCCGCAAATAAATGGCCGAATCACCAAAGATATTCGATTTATGTGTGTTGCTCGATTTTATGGGCGCATTAAAGGTCGTTTCAAAAAGTTTATCAATTAAAAATGAACGCCTGTTAATTAAAATATTACGAGCTTTTTTTTTAATTTTGCGTTTAACTGTTGCATTTTTAATCAGGGCCTAATGAGCTAATCAATGTGCCGAAAATTGTAATTTCCGCCAATGATGAAAAAAAAAGACACACGCACACACGCTCAAAGGTTTTTAATTAAAATTTGTGTACGCTCACTGATAATTGAACAACAAATGTTTCATTAACAATCTAATTGACCATAATGCGAACAAAATTGGCACTAAATTAGTCACAGGAATTGTTGTTATGTTAGTCAAAAATTAAATTTGCAAATGGCACGGCCCACAGAGCTGAGCCTGAGCCGGAATGCGCCTCGATGGCGGTCACGCCCAAATGCCACCTAACAAGCACGGTGCATAATTTAGCAAAGTTAAATTAACCAAAATACATGTTCAACAACAAGCTAGGCCAGGCCAGGCTAGGCCAGGCCAGGCTAGGCCAGCCGAAAACGCACAACAGCGGCGGCGGCGGCAGTAGCAGCAGCAGCAGCAGCAACAAAATGCAATTACATGCACTGCATACTTTTGGGCTGATGTTGTTGCCAGTTCGCTGTCGGCTGTTGGCTGTTGGCGGCAAGTTGCTCGGCAGCCACAAAAAGCTCAAAGGTTTATTAGATTTGCGCTTTTATTAAGCGTTAAATTATTTCGTAAATTGCTTTCAGCAACAACAACAGCAGCCGAAAACGCAAAGCAAACAAACACAGCGGCAGCATCAACAGCAACAACTACAACAACAACAGCCGCGCCCCTTTGCTCTCTACAGTTAGTTGCTTTCTCTAGTAGTTAAATTACTTCATTTGTGTTATCATTTGCATAGACACAGACAGAAGCAACAGCAACAGCAACAGCAACAGCAACGGCAGCAGCAGCGGCAGCGGCAGCAGAAGCCGCCCTGCGGCACTTTAATTAATCATTTGAGTGGCTCCTGTTTTCATCCTTTTGGTCCATTGTAAAACTACTTACGAGCCGAAGCCGGAGAAATAAAAACAAAAGCTCTGCTAAATGAGCGAACGCACAACAAAAAGGCGATTAGCTATTTCATGCCCCACTCCGACTGCTGTCCTGCTGTCCTGCAGTCCTGCCTGTTGTCCTGCACTTGCCTGCTGAATGCCTTTTGTTTTGGGTAACTTTGCGCCAAGCAACACAAATAAATAAATGTACGTATGTATATGTGTACATAAATATCTAAATGAATGGAAATTCATAGATGTTTAAGCACACACATACACACACTCACACACAGACACTCAACAGAAGTGGTTGCCTTTGACGCCCTTTGGAGGCCGCTTCTGGCCTCCGTTTAGCATTGCTGCTGCTGTTGTCCTTTCCCTGTGCAGTGTGCAACGCCCATTTGCATAGAAAACAAAGCATCAAAATGATAAAAGGCTTGAGCACAACTAAAATTAACAGCAACAGCAAAAGCAGCAGCAACAACAGCAGCCGTTCGTGGCATATTCATGAGCAGCAGTCCCTTAAGGCCGTCATAAATTTAAATTGGGAATGGCAAGGGCTACTTAAGTAAACATTAAAAGCGGATAGTGCGCTGATCCCGATCCTGCCAATTGGCAAGTAAAAAATTATTTCCTGCCGAAATACGAGAGAGACGAGTTACGAGATGTATTCGTCGTAAGCACTGGGAATTGCTACTAAAACAACAACAACAACTACTACAATGGCTACGATAACTACTACGACTACTACATCAACAACCGGATGTTCATCCATCGCTGTGCACTGCGTCTATTTTATAAGCTTTTGCCAAATCTTTTCGAGTTGATTAAAAACAATAAAAACAGCGTGTTCCTTATGGCCAAAAGCTGAGCCATAAATAAGCAATTTATTGTGCGCTTCCGCCGTGTGCTCTGCTCCCATTGTGAGCGGGCCTCTATCGCAGCCCGATGGTGCTCGGTGGCACACAGCATACTGGCCAGTCCATGGACAACGTTGCGCACCGCTGGGTCGCCACCGCTGGACGCACCATGACCATGTCCAGTTTGGCATTCGTACGGCTTTCGATGTTTATTGCAGCATTTGGAGTGAAAGGCACGAAGCAATTTCCGCTGCCATGAGAGCTTAGCTATATTAGCGGACAACACACACATACACACACACACACCTAGCCACACAAAGGTCAAACATATTTGCGGCATTTTGCTGTTTCCTTTGCGATAAGCTCCTCGCATTAGTTATTTAAAGGTGGCTTTTCGACGTGACTTAAGCTTTATTTAGAATCATGTGCTTTGTCCTGTGACCACAATAACTGAAAACTGCTTGAAAATATTTTGATCAAATTGATAAAATTAACTGCAAATATTATTTAATTATTAATCAATTATTTAATATTTTTTATCTGAGTGGTAACATCTGTGCTACTTCCATAATGAGCTAAACAATCTTTGACTTTCCTTATTTCGTGCCCCGAATCAATAGCTAAAGCCAGTTGCATCCTTGATTGATCAATATAACCTATATGCGTACAATACATTGAAGGAACTCAGCTTGATGATATTATAATTTCAAGATGGAACAGACTTTTAGAGATTAGGTCGAAAATTGTTAAAAGCTAACAATTTATGAGGCGAGTCTGCAAACGCTAAACTAAGTTCGCCAATTAATTTCAAATAGATAATGAAATAAATAACAAAAAACATTGAATGAATTTAGCCCATTTTGATTGACTTACCGTGTCAATTATAAATGACTTATAACTGCGAAACGGTTCCTAATATTAGCTTATTTATCATCAATTCATATGTATAGAAACATATCCTAATTATTTTATATGTAAAGTATGTATATATATGCGTACAATACATTGAAGGAACTCAGCTTGATGATATTATAATCTCAAGATGGAACAGACTTTTAGAGATTAGGTCGAAAATTGTTAAAAGCTAACAATTTATGAGGCGAGTCTGCAAACGCTAAACTAAGTTCGCCAATTAATTTCAAATAGATAATGAAATAAATAACAAAAAACATTGAATGAATTTAGCCCATTTTGATTGACTTACCGTGTCAATTATAAATGACTTATAACTGCGAAACGGTTCCTAATATTAGCTTATTTATCATCAATTCATATGTATAGAAACATATCCTAATTATTTTATATGTAAATAAGATATCTGTGTTAGTCTCTGTCGTTCTCGCTCACTCTTTCTTTCTATCTCATTCTTTTTATTTATTTATTTTTTTATTTTATTTAGTTCTCTCTCTCTTACTTTTTTTATTTTAGTTGTCTGTCTCTTTCTATTCTATTGTCTCTCTCTTCTCCTTTATATCTCCCTCTCTCTCTCTTAAACGCTTTCCCTCACTCACTCTCTCTTTTTTAATCTCGCTCTCCCTCTTATAAGATTATCTACAATTTCTAGCACAGCTGCGGCAAGCTTTAGTTGCCAACAATGGGAAAGGTGCTGCTGCTTCTTCTTCTATTCAATCCGGAATCAAGCTCTGTAACTGGGAAATTGTAAATTCAGCAGCGTAATTCGGACAGCGCTACTTATGATTACTTTTCGCTAATCGCTGAGCATTATTTCCTTTCAATTTGTGGTCTTTTATTTACGTGCATTTGAGGCCAAGCGCTGACCGCATACACACACACACATACACACATTTATAAATGATGAAATCACGTATGCCGCACACACAAGAATGGAACTGCCAGATAGAGCAGCATGGGCACGTGCCGAAATTGTTTGGGTGTTACGGGTCCTAGGGGAGCGAAATCTTTGGAAGAACCCCACGCACGTGACAGCACAAATAGTTGCTCAATAGTTGTTAGCCATATTTGGGGCTGGAGGACTGGAGGCCTGGAGGACTGGAGGGACTGGCAGACCGGAAACTTTTATGCCATTGCATTTTTGACATTTTCCTCCGGCCACTAAATCCATTAAAATTATATTTTTTGGCGTATGCTTTTGATGCGCTTCTCTAATTTCATTTCATTTCATTTGGTATTTGTATTTCTTGTTGATGTCAAAATAAATTGAACTTATTTTTCATTTTTGTGCGCAAATTGGAAATGTGGCCAGCACTTGCCTTCAACTCGGCCAACACACATGCAAACACATACACATACAAATACACGTATATATGTACTGAATACGTGCATATCCTACCGAGTTCAGCCCGCCTGGCCGCAGCAATTTTCTAATTAAATTCGATTTTCGCCATGCATGCGGCATAAATTGTTTTGTCATTTTACGGTCATTCTGTGCGTGTGTGTGTGTGTGTGTGTGTGTGCATAATCATACGATATGCACAAATCGTTTGTATGTAGATATAAATATGCTTGTGTATACATTGGAGTAATGCGACCCGACCCATTCTTAACAATGGCATTGGCAGCTTTTGCTTTTGCTTTCGCCTTTGCCTTTGCTTTTATTCGCTCCAGGCGACGAACTTGTATTCTCGTTTCAGATTAACAGAAATTGAAAATCTTTCTTTGGATATTTGCGACATGCTCCTCTCGTTATCTGTGGGTTCGTGTGCTCGTGTGCTCGTGTGCTCGCAGGGGCGTGTGGGCGTGGGCAGTTAGGTGAGTGTATGTGCATGTACAAGACATTTAACAAGCCGTATAATTGGTGTACAAGCCCGCGCCCAACCCCACAATGCTCCTTGCACCCCAACTTATCCAAACTCCACTTTCGGTGTATTTGTTCTTTTTTTTCTTTTTATACCCTGATCCCATTGAAAATGGGAAAACAGGGTATAATGTTTTTGTTAAAAGTATGTAACAGGCAGAAGGAGGCGTATCACA